>CM060919.1:207954391-209265641 GCA_030737875.1 Allium sativum
CATGCCGGAGTACGTGCACGCCCATACTCCGTTGGAACCTACACTACTGCACCACCCGCCGTTATTTTGACCGCTTATAATCATCCCAGTAATCGTGCCCCGTCCTGCCTAGTTCAGGGTACCATGATACATCTATGTGGGTTACTGCTGAAATGGGTCTCCGTTACTAGGGTTTCCTAATGAACATGTTAAAATGATTAAGTGTTCTCAAATTAACCTAACCCCACCCATCAGTTTAGTTAACAAGTTGCATTGGTTAACTGTTGCCTTAATTAACTTAACCATACCATTCTTATCATGTCTTAGCATTAATTCATTCATTAAAGCACCAACCACTCACATTAGATATGTATTGTTGTGGTCGTTGGATGTGCCGGGCAGTTCCGGGTAGTCTTACACCGCAACTCAATTTAACCTCAGGTTTTTCGGGCTTAATGCGCTAACCTCTTACATTAGATCTATATTGTTATGGTTGCTGGATGTGTCGGGCGATTACGGGCAGTCTTACACCGTAATTCAATCTAACCTCGGGTTAGGCACAATCATCTTTTAATTAATTTACATATTTACTATTTATGTTTATATGTAAATTATCTACCAATGTTGTCAACTCAAGTCATTTCCCATTTTGTCCATAATTCTTAGGTATACAAATTATATCATTTCATGTCATTAATCATTTACATGATTATGAGCCAACCTATGCCAATAGCTTATAATTTAATATTTTTTCCAACGTATCCCCCGTTATTCGTTTGCATAAATTACATAGAACGTTAGGCTCGCAAATTAGCCTAACTCATAAACAAAGAGGAAAAAGAAAAGGGACTTGTAACATTCCAACGGCATAAAACAGTTTAGATCAACTAAGCATGTGTAATATAAATTTGGCATAGTACTACACAAATTTAATTAAGCATGTAAATGTGAACTTGCATTTGAGTTGGATCAAATTAACATAGATTAAACATCTAAGCATGTAGATCTAGACATACAAGCATATATGAACATGACTTAGCTTATGATCTTGCATATAACATAACATAAGGAATCACTAAATTTATATACAACATGATAGGTTCATTGCCAAATTATTGTACAACATGATAGGTTCATTACCAACTTAACATACTACATGATAAGTCCATCACCAATTTAATATACAACATGATAGGTTCATCACCAAATTAATATACAACATGATTGGTTCATTACCAAATTAATATACAACATGATAGGTTCATCAATCACAATAGTCACGTAGGCATAGGTAATTTCAGAATTGCGACATGAATCAGAATACGATTATCTTACAACTAGGCACAGTTCTAGTTCCGCATCATTACAAGTCATGAATTTTATTTGTTCAAATCTAAAGTATAACTGAACTTACAAATAAAAGAACAAATCTTGTTTTCTGGGATCTGATTTCTGAAATTGAAAAGCTATCCTTTGATGTAGACTACTGATTCTCTAGTTTTGATTTGATTTGGGACTTCCTAACTTGACTTGTAGTTTAGAGAAATATGGAGGCTACGCTAGTTTGGCCATGGACAGCATGACGAATTCAGAGAGCAATTTTATGTGGTTTTAGGGTTGAGGGTTGGGGTTGTTTATATAGAAGTTTAGATTAATGAGAGCCGTTAGATCAACCTAGGAGTAATCAGTGCCATCCAGACTAAACAGAGCCAACCGAAAGTCGTCACATAAGCCCTAGTGACTCAGAAAACGTCACTGGACAAAACAGCCCAGATCTGGCTGAGGGGGTCGACCCCTACGGGGGGGTCGACACCCCAGTTGACACCCTTCTTAGGGGATCGACACCTATGTCGACCCCCTCCCCAGGGAGAGTCGACCCCTATGGGCCGGAATTTTCCCGCCCAGCCGCTTCTCTCGGAATTTTTGAATTTGAACTGCTTTTTAATTTAATTATTATTTATATTTAATTTCCGTTTAAACTTGAAATCTTCTGAACTCCATAACTTCTTCGTATGGAGTCCGATTCACGCAAACTTGGACTCTATCTCAAACAGAATTCCGAGATGAACACAATGGCGGAACCCGTTTCCCCTAATTTTCAATTTTAAAATTAAGTATTCTTTAATTCGTTACTTTAATGTTCACAGAAATATGGGGTGTTACATTCTCCCCTCCTTAAAGGATTTTGTCCCCAAAATCTTCAATTCAAGAGGAATGTATATCCCACCATCCAATCGTCCATCTACTCAACCATCAAACATAGGCATCCATTGTCCTTAAAAGGTATCTAATGCTTTCATGACTACATGCATAGTGTGTGTATATATCCTTATCTAATGCAAAATCAAGTGGTCTACTGATTCAGTTGACCTCCTTAATGCAAATCATGATAGTGCCATGAGTTCATTATATATGCAATTATTCCTAATCATTCTTTCTACATGAGTGCACAATCATTCATACAAATGCAACGTCCATATGATACCACATCAAGTTTCAATCCATATACAAATACATATATGCATATGCAATATGAAAATGACTGAGCTGATCTAGTACCTAATGTGTGTGCGTATGCATCCACGAGCAACCACTTGCAACCATGAATCGTAACATGTTTCAAATGCATGTTTACATCCATTGGTTTCTACCTAAGGGTCAAGAATAGGACCGAGCAGATATACTTAAAAGATAGATATAAGCATGCATAAACTTATGGAAAAGAGATCAAGGATGTACCCTAAAAAAGAAAAGGGTAGGCTGTGCGTATCTTGTCCTCAGTCTCCTAAGTCGCGTCTTCTTCAGCGTTACTCCATTTAACTTTAACAAGCTTGACTTCACGGTTGCGAATCCTTTTGACTTATGTCCCTAAGATACAAGTTGGAACTCTCCTCACCTTCGCTTCTCGCTCCACTTCTATTTCCTCTAGTATGCTTGGCTCCACAACTTCTGCCGACTCATGTAAGCACTTTAGTAGATGAGAGACATGAAAAACATTATGAATCCATCCAATTATTCGGGAAGCTCTACTTTATAAGCCATCTTCCCAATCCTTTCAATGATAGGAAATGTCCCTACAAATCTTGGTGCTAATTTTCCTGTAGACCCAAAGTGAACGACATTCTTCAAAGGAGATACTTTAAGGAAAAACCCTGTCTCCAACCTCAAACTCAAGGTCGGTCCTTCTTTTATCAGCGTAGGACTTTTGCATATCCAGTGCAGTCTTCATTCGTCTTCGTATCAAGTCCACCTTCTCTAAAGTTTCTTTAATCATGTCCGGCCTAAGTACGAGCTTGTTTGTAAACTCCCACCAAAAAGTGGGTGATCGGCATGGTCTTCCATGTTTAGCCTCGAAGGGTGCCATGCCTATAGTGGCTTGGTAGTTATTGTTGTAGGCGAACTTCACCAAAGGAAGATGATCCTCCCATGTCCCTCCAAAATCAAGAATGCACAATCTCAAAAGATCTTCTAATACTCTATTCGCCCTTTCCGTCTGACCATTGGTTTGAGGGTGATAGGCAGTGCTTAAGCATAGTTGTGTGCCTACAGCTTCCTGCAAACTCTTCCAAAACTCGCTCGTAAAGATAGGATCTCGATCACTTACTATGCTAGAGGGTATTCCATGCAGTCGAACCACCTCTTTAAGATAAATAGATGCTAACGATAAGGCAGTCCTCCTACTCTTAATAGGTATAAAGTGAGCACTTTTATTGAGCATGTCCACTATTACCCAAATACTGGTATTTCCCCTTCTTGACCCAAGCAACCCATCAATAAAGTCCATCGAAATGCAATCCCATTTCCACTGTGGGACCTCTAGAGGATGAAGCAGACCACCAGGCTTCTTCTGCTTCGCTTTGACTCGCTAGCATATCAAGCATTTAGAGACAAACTCAGCTACATCCTTCTTCATGCCGTTCCAAAAGAAAACCCTTTTTATGTCTTTATACATCTTGCCCCTGCCTGGGTGCATGGTCAATTTAGAATGGTGTGCTTCTTCGAGAACGGTTTTCACCAAATCTCTTTCTTGTGGGACGCATAGTCTTCCATCCCATCTCAACCAACCTTTGTCATCGATGGAGTATCTATTGAGGTGACTAGAAGTCTCACCTCTCATTAGCTTATCCATCATACCAGCTAGCTGAGGGTCTTCACGTTGCGCGGTTCCTATTGAGTCCAAAAGCGTAGGCTGCACTGCCCTTTCCAGGGATATAAGCAATCTCAAAACCGTATGAGGCCAGAAATTCCATCCACCTTTGTTGTCTTAAGTTAAGATCTTTCTGTGAGAAAAGGTACTTTAACAATTTATGGTCAGTAAACAATTCAAACCTTTCTCCTAGTAGGTAATGAAGCCATGACTTAAGAGCAAAAACAATGGCAGCTAGCTCCAAATCATGAGTTGGGTAGTTCTTCTCATGTACCTTCAACTGCCTTCCTCCAAAACAAACTACTTTTCCCTCTTGCATCAAGACAGCGCCCAATCCTGTTTTGCATGCGTCTGTGTATACTGTAAACATCTTACTCCCATCAGGCAATATCAGAACTGGGGCTGTTTTCAGAGCCATTTTCAGTCGCTAGAACAAACATCGCAATCCAAATCCTAAGCAAAAGTTAGGTTCTTCTTCGTCAATCTAGTAAGTGAGGCTGAGATCTTTGCAAAGTCTTTAATGAACTTTCGGTAAAAGCCCGATAGTCCAAGAAAACTTCACACTTCAGTTGCATTCCGGGGGACCTTCCAATCTTGCACCGCAATTACTTTTGCGGGATCCACGGCTATCCCCTCTTTGGACACCACATGTCCAAGAAACCTTACTTCTTCTCTACAAAAATGGCATTTGGAGAATTTTGCTTTTAGCTGGTGTGCACGAAGAGTATCGATGACTTCCCTTAAATGCAAAACATGCTCTTCCTCACTTTTCGAGAAGATCAAAATGTCGTCCACGAAGACCACCACAAATTTATTAAGGAACTCCCTGAACACCCGACTCATTAAGTCAGCGAAATAAACAGGTGTGTTTGTCAAGCCGAAAGGCATGACAATCCATTCGAAGAAACCATCTGGGGTCCTAAATGCGGTCTTATCAATGTTGTCCTAAGCCACTCTTAGCTGATGAAACCCGGTAGCCAGATCTAGTTAGGGGAAAACCGATGCACCTACAAGCTGATCGAACAAGTCGTCTATTCTTGGAAGTGGGTGCCTATTCTTCTTGGTCATCTTGTTTAGCTCCCTATAGTCAATGCATAGGCAAAGTGAACCATACGCTTTGGTTGCAAACACAACTAGAGCACCCCATTCAGAAATACTCCGCCTTATAAACCCCTTTTCAAGCAACTCTTTAACTTGCTTGCTGAGCTCTTTCCTTTCCCTTGGAGCCATGTGTCTAACGGGTAGAGCAACAGGTTTTGCATTATCAACAAGGTATATGCGGAAGTCTATCTCTCGCTTCGGAGTTAAACCCCTCATCTCTTCAAAGACATCCGAGTATTCACAGACTACTCTAACAGATTTCAGGTTTTCAACAAACACATCAAGAGATTCTAGTAGCTAAGCATAACAGAGTTCATGGGGTTATAAGAGATTTCGAGAGTGTTACCGAGGCGAGTCATAAGTCTAACCACTCTCTTTTCACAATTGAGGACGGAACCATTACTGGATAGCCAATCCATTCCTAGAATCAACCCATAGCCCGTGAAGCCCAAAACATAGGCATTACATCTAAACCCAACGCTTAGTATATAAATTTCCAAATCCAAACAAATCATCGATAAATAAGCCGAACCCCCAATTGGATTTGAAACAACCAAGGGATCCTCTACTATACTGGTGTTTAGGTGCAGAGATTCAACTAAAGCAGTAGATATAAAAGAGTGCGATGCGCCAGAATCAAAGAGAGTACGAACAGGATGATCAAAAAGATAAACTAAACTCTCAATAGAAATATTTCTACCTCGTTCTTGTGGAGGTGCTGAACCTGCCCTCCAGAAGTAGATCTAGTCCTCTGCCCTTGCCCTTTCTTTCTAGGGCAGTCCTTAGCCATGTGTCCTGCCTCGTCGCACTGAAAACAACCCCCCATCTTCCTTTTCTTATTTCTGCAGTCCTTAATCAGATGTCGAGGTATGCCACAAAAATTACACTTCCTCTTGTCACGGGGTTTATTATTCTTCCCGCCTTTGTTGGAATCCGTCTTCTTGTTCTGCGATCCCTCCACTTTCTTGTCTTGAGGTACTTCCACCTTTGTCTCTTTCTTGCCATCCTTATCTTCCTCCTGTAACAATGCCATGTCCACTAGTCTCTCATAAGTCGCACCCATAGGTATATGGGTCCTAGCTAGGCTGTGCAGTGGCTCGTTCAACCCTTTAACGAAACAGAGAGCCTTCTTATGTGGAGTGTTCACTAACTCCAATCCGAATCTAGCCAGCTGGTTGAACGTATTCCTTGACCGATAGGCTTCCCTATTTAAGAGCTAAAAAATTTCCATCTGTAGGCTTCGTTCAGCCTGCGAGAGGAACTTCATTTTAAACCTCATTATGAAATCCTCCCAGGTTTCAACTGGTCTCTCAGCATTAGTAACTTCCCACTAATAAGAGGCTTCGTCCTTAAGTAACCACATAGCCAATTGTATCTTCTGCCTATCATCCACTTCGAAGATAATGAACAAATCTTCTGTTTCCTTAAGCCAGTTTCTTGCTTCCACAAATGACTCAGTCCCGTTAAAGTTCTTTCCACCCATGGCTCGACAGTCTCTACATATCTTCGAGAAAGCATTTGCACGAGGAGGAGGAGGAGGAGGAACAACTGCAACTGGGCGAGGAGGAACGTCTGCTGGGCTTACGTCATTAGCCCTAGCCTCCAGGTACCTTCTGAACCAACCAGGTACCGGTACACCCTCAGGAAGATTAAGATCCCCAGACATGCTGAAATGAAAAGAAAAGGTTCAAAACAAAGAATAGAAAGATAGTGCATATGGCTTCGGGGATTATGCCATTAAAATAAAACAACATTTTTCTCAAAAATGCTTCTTTAAACTTCTTTTTGAAAAATAGTTTTCAAAAACTTTTATCTGATCTGGTAAACCATTGCTCTGATACCAAGTGTAAACACCCCACCTCCGTTAAGGTCACTCACAAAAGGAATGCCCTAACTTTGTTGGAGTATTATAGGTAAAAGGTACAAGTAATTTACAAGATAAATAGCGGAAAGACTAAATTTTATTTCATAAGCACGTGGTCCAGTCAAAACATTACAACAACTGTCTTAAAAACCAACTTCCAAAATCATTACAGTAAAGCCTCTGTCTTGACTAAAACATAAAGAAGCATAAACAATAATAAAGAAGCATAAATCCCCAATTAAGAGTGTAACCACAGCCATAGCTCAAGAAAAGAGAGTCCAAGCAATACGTATACTTTCTTCAAGCTGGAAAAGGTCTGGACTAAGTTGAAGTATTCCCTCCCTGCGGACCTGGGGGGGGGGGGGAAACAGAAGACAAGAAGACGAAAGAAAATAGATTAGACATAAGCCTGGTAAGTCCAGTGATTATTTAGCATGTAAACAGGTAAAAGGATCATGACATGAATAAACTGGACCTAGGACAATACCCTACAAATAAGATAACGATAAATAAGGCAAGGTAAACTGAATATACTATCGCACTCATTTCTATTTCTCTGCACCTACTAACAAGTGTTTCAACTAGCACCATGTGTTCATGATAAAATGATCCCTTTATCGATCAGCTTCTACTCGCATGCATTTATGACTTGTGTCATTCGGCCCCGCTTGATTGTAGATACCTGTGCTGGCCAACCATGGGGTGTATCAATTCCTATGGTGGCGACCCGACACAAATTCAAGATGCACAGTATATACTACTGATGCCCAGTGCCTGATTTGTCCATGTCGGAGTACGTGCACGCCCATACTCCATTGGAACCTACACAATTGCACCACCCGCCGTTATTTTGATCGCTTATAATCAGCCCAGTAATCGTGCCCTACCCTGCCTAGTTCAGGGTACCATGATACATCTATGTGGGTTATTGCTGAAATTGGTCCCCGCTACTAGGGTTTCCTAATCAACATGTTAAAATGGTTAAGTGTTCTCAAATTAACCAAACCCCACCCATCAGTTTACTTAACATGTTGTATTGGTTAAGTGTTGCCTTAATTAACTTAACCCTACCTTCCTTAGCCTATCTTAGCTTTAATTCATTCATTAAAGCACCAACCACTCACATTAGATATGTATTGTTGCGGTCACTGGATGTGCCGGGAGGTTCCGGGTAGTCTTACACCGCAACTCAATCTAACCTCGGGATTTTCGGGCTTAATGCACTAACCACTCACATTATATCTATATTGTTACGGTTGCTGGATGTGCCGGGCGGTTCCGGGCAGTCTTACACCGTAACTCAATCTAACCTCGGGTTAGGCACAATCATCTTTTAATTAATTTACATATTTACTATTTATGTTTATATGTAAATTATCCACCAATGTTGTCGACTCAAGTCATGTCCCATTTTGTCCATAATTCTTAGGTATACAAATTATACCACTTCATGTCATTAATCATTTAGATGATTATGAGCCAACCTATGCCAATAGCATATAATTTAATATTTTTCCCAATGTATCCCCCATTATCTGTTCGCATAAATTACATAGAACATTAGGCTCGCAAATTAGCCTAACTCATAAACAAAGAGGAAAAAGAAAAGTGACATGTAACATTCCAACGGCATAAAACAGTTTAGATCAACTAAGCATGTGTAATATAAATTTGGCATAGTACTACACAAATTTAATTAAGCATGTAAATGTGAACTTGCATTTGAGTTGGATCAAATTAACATAGATCTAAACATCTAAGCATTTAGATCTAGACATACAAGCATATATGAACATGACTTAGCTTATGATCTTGCATATAACATAACATAAGGAATCACCAAATGTATATACAAAATGATACGTTCATTGTCAAATTATTATACAACATGATAGGTTCACTACCAATTTAACATACAACATGATAACAATTTAATATTCAACATGATAGGTTCATCACCAAATTAATATACAACATAATTGGTTCATTACCAAATTAATAGACGACATGATAGGTTCATCAATCACAATAGTCACGTAGACATAGGTAATTTCAGAATTGCTGCATGAATCAGATTACGATTATCTTACAACTAGGCATAGTTCTAGTTCCGCATCATTACAAGTTGTGACTTTTATTTGTTCAAATCTAAAGAATAACTGAACTTACAAATAAAAGAACAAATCTTGTTTTCTGGGATCTGATTTTTGAAACTGAAAAGCTATCCTTTGATGTAGACTACTGATTCTCTAGTTTTTATTTGATTTGGGACATCCTAACTTGACTTGTAGTTTAGAGAAAAATGGAGGCTACGCTAGTTTGGCCATGGACAGCATGACGGCTTCAAAGAGCAATTTTATGTGGTTTTAGGGTTGAGGGTTGGGTTGTTTATATAGAAGTTTAGATTAATGAGAGCCGTTAGATCAACCTAAAAGTAATCAGAGCCATCCAGGCCAAACAGAACCAACCGGAAGTCGCCACATAAGCCCTAGTGACTCAGAAAATGTCACTGGACAAAACAACCTAGATCTGGCCGAGGGGGTCGACCATTACAGGGGGGTCGACACCCCAGTCGACACCTCTCTTGGGGGGTCGACACCTATGTTGACCCCCCTGGGGGGGGAGTCGACCCTTATAGGCGGGAAATTTCCCGCCCAGTTGCTTCTCTCGGAATTTTTGAATTTGAACTGCTTTTTAATTTAATTATTATTTATATTTAATTTCCGTTTAAACTTGAAATCTTCTGAACTCCATAACTTCTTCATACGGAGTCCGATTCATGCAATCTCGGACTCTATCTCAAGCAGAATTCCGAGACGAACGCAATAGCGAAACCCGTTTCCCCTAATTTTCACTTTTAAAATTAAGTATTCTTTAATTTGTTACTTTAATGTTTACAGAAAATACGGGGTGTTACAATGTATATCAACAATTATGACAAAGTTAATTTGCAAATTAGTTTTGATTCATTTATATCAAGAATTTACCATATATTATATCATAAAATTCCTTTTTAACATCAATAACTCAACAAATATATATAATTTTTTTTTTTGGAAATTACTTTTCGATTCTTCCTGTTATGCTATAGAGTTAAACTAACTTCGTAAATTTACATTTAACTTATTTAAACATATAATATTTGCCATTGAATAAATTACTAGGATACATCAAATTCAACATGTACATCTATTTGAACAAAAATGATTAAAAAAATCTCAAATACACACACATATTGTTTGTATTAGCTATAGAACTTAAATTACCAACAACAAAAATATGAATTCTAATTAATATTTCATGTATTTCACATCAAAATTTATCATATATCACATAACAAACTTCTTATTTTAACATTAAAATAATAAATACTATTTTTAATAATATTATCGTGTGCAACGCACGGGTTATACACTTGTTTGATCATAAAATGGATTATGAGTTGGTATTTTAATCCAATAACGTGTGCAGCAACATTATAAATGAAAAAGTGAATACAGGCAAATAAAAGGATTTGGCTGTTAAGGTTTGCTAATTGGAAAATATTGAAATTTAAAAACGGTAAGTTGAAAATATTTGTATAGATGAATAAGAATGTAGTATTTGGCTTGAGATACATATGAGAAGAGAATAACAATGGTTAAACATTAAATCTTATATATTTCTTTAATCAAACCGTTAGGTAGGTTTTCAAACCGACCATTAGGGAGATTTGCTTACTCTGAGTTAGCGAAAATCAATTTCTCTGAAACCAAAGAAAACATTGCATTTGTTTCTCCTGTGTTCTACGAATATCTTCTGCTTCGTATTCTTCCTCCCCTGTTTCTCTTGTCTCTGCCCATTATTTTCATTGTTTTGAAAATATCTCCTGTTTCTTCCTCATCTTCTCCCCATCATTTTCTCTTATTTTGAAAATGTAATGACCCGCATTTTCAGCGGTATAATAATTTATTTATTTAATTATTTAAAAGGTGATTAAAAGGATTTCATGGTCGTTGAATTAATTAATGGTGAATAATTAATTAAAATAATAAATTAAATAATATATTTAATTCTGAAATAATCAGAATTGGCTGAAATGGCGATATGGTGTGAATTGGATCGTCTGTGATATTTAATCCAGCTTGGAATTGAATCTGAATAACGAATATATTATTTGAACGACAGTTTGAACGTATAATTATATTATAATTAAAATCGAGCTTGAAATGGCGCTGCAGTTCGTAATTTGGTGATTTGAACTTCAATTGAATGTACAAGATTCGTTTTAAGCCGGATTTCTGTGAAACAAGAAACGTGTGGAGCTGGTGGAGTATATCTTTCTAGTGGAAGAGAAGAATCGGGATTTCGTTGTGTAGATTTTGATTTACATCCAAATCAAATTTCAGAAAAGTCGCTATGAAATTCCTTTATAATTCGTAACGCTTTATATACGTTATAAAAGGGTTTTCAATGTAAATTGAAATATCGATTCAACCAGGGCTTGGAATATCGAATATATAATTACCCTGGAGCTGTATGGTATTCTGGTATGAATATATACGATAATATAAATTTATTTATATTTAATTTACTTATATTTAAATATATTTATATATTTAAACGGGTCATCAAGAGCTTTAAAAATAGCCATTTTTGCAAACGGAGTCGGAATTCGACGAAACTAATTTTGTTGGATCCGCAATGTCAAATTATTGTTAGATGTCAAGTTTCGTGATTTTTAGAGCCAGTGTGTGGTCGTACGGATTTTTAGAGTGAGAAACAGTCGATATTTTGATGGTTAAAAATACGCTGTGTGGGCATACGAAGTCGGAATTCGACGAAACCAGTTTCGTTTGGACCGTAATGTCAAATTGTAGCTACATGTCAGTTTTCGTGATTTTTGGGTATCGTATATGAGCATAGGAATTTTTAGAAGACAAACCAAATATAAAATGAATAAAATAAAATATCTAAAAAAATATCTAATAAATATCTAGATATTAATTTTCCCTATAAATAGGACTTAACCCCATCCCTTATAACCTAATACATTCTGTAAAGTAAGAATGAGCCGCTAGTGTTTCTTCTTTCAGTAAAACACAACCAACAAAAATCAAAACAATTCATTCAGACTTCTATAAATTACAAAACATATTTTTGTGGATTGGTACTGAGGTGAGCTACGATTCTATACCCAAATTCGAGGGTTCGATGTCTGTTTGGGTTCTCGACGCAGTTTCCAACGTAGTACCAATACCTA
Source organism: Allium sativum (assembly GCA_030737875.1). NCBI lineage: Eukaryota > Viridiplantae > Streptophyta > Magnoliopsida > Asparagales > Amaryllidaceae > Allium > Allium sativum. The sequence goes on from CM060919.1 coordinate 207,966,725, forward strand.
GGGTTTATGAAATCGCGGGATGTGTGCATCAATCGCGGGATGTGTGCATCAATCGTGGAAGCTGGGTTCATATTCGGATTTGTGGAGTGATGAGTGACTTGTACACCAATTTTGAGGGATTTTGGGTCATATAAATGTCGATCTTTTCACTGTTTGTCGATGGAGATACTGGGAACAGGGGCAGCGAAGTTGCGTTTGAGTCTGGCGTGGAGGTGATGGATGAATGGAGATTCGAGCAAGGAGTTCGTGGGTGGTAGTCTCATTGGATTTGGTGAAAGAAGAAGGAGTAGATGTGGGTGAAAGGAAGTTCGGTCATTTGTGAGGAGCAGTATTGGCCACGCACTATCGGGGAAGAAGAGGCTTTCAACCGGTTATGGGTATTCGAAGGGGATATGGGCCTTAGTTGAATGGTTAGCCCAATAAGGAATTTAATTCTAAATTTTTATTTAAATTCAAATATCGTACAAACTTATGTAAGTCGTAACTTGTTCATACATTGACGGAATTCAGCAAAACAAGATCCGACAGGGTCGTATGGACGGGAACTTCATAATGGAACTGACGGGGAGTGGATTGGAGCTCGTCTGAATTTATGGAGAAATAAACTGTTTGATTTAGATCAAACAATAGTTTATCGTTCTTTAACGATGAACTGCAAATGTGAGTAAAACTCACCAACTCTGAACAGTTATATTTTTATAATGTATTCTTAGAACTGTTAATCATCGGTTGATTGCTGTGTGTTGGTTGATTGATTGAACTGCTAGTCAGTTAGTGGAAATTATATATATATATATATATAAACCGTTAAATATTTATATATTGATTTTGTTTATCAGAATAATCCGTACTGAACTGAAAGTGATGTTGATTTTATTGTGTAACATCTGTGATGCAGGGAAATAGGTTGGAGGGACCCAACTGGGTTCCTCAATATTTATAATACTGTTTTGATTCATATATTGTGTTATATGATGTGGCATATAATCTATTGTCGATTATATGTGTTGGACGATATTGGTCATCGTGATTTGATATGTTGGATACCATAACATACCGGAATGTTGATAAGGGAATTTTCAAAGTGATACTGAGAATAAAATATTTATAAATGGAATATTTATAAATAAGAGATATTTGTAAACTTGAATATTTATAAATAATAAATATTTATAAATTGGAATATTTATAAATAGGAGATACTTAGAAAAAGAAAATAATTTCAAACCATTTTCTTTTTGAATGGAAAGGCCTGTGTGGCGGGTTTGGGGATTTTCCCGATGTTCCCATTACAAAGGAGGTTATGGCGAATTTTTCCGGGAATTTAAAGAGTTAAAATATTTCAAGAATAAATTTGAAAAGGAAATATTTGTAAACCATTTACAAATAGAATTGAAAAGGAAACGTTATAAAAAGGGAAAACGTTATAAAACAGAAACTGTTATAAAGAGGAAAACGTTATTAAAAGGAAATCATTTTTAAAGTGTAGAACCGTTATATAAAATGTAAATCTTTTCAAATGAATAAAACGTTGTTAAAAGGAAATCTTTATAAAGTGAATAAAGTAAATCGAATATGGTATTCGAAAGGGGTTAGTCGAGTCGAGTTAGTTGAATAGAGTTAACCAGTTAGAGTTAACCAGTCAAGTTAACCAGTTGAGTTAAGTAAGTCGAGTTAACCAGTTAGGTTAAATAATTCGAGTTAACCAGTTAGGTTAAATAAGTCGAGTTAACCAGTTGGGTTAAGTAAGTCGAGTTTACCAGTCGGGTTAAGTAAGTTAAGTTAATCAGTTAGAGTTAATCAGCAGTTCGAGTTAACCACCATTTAGAGTTAACCATCAGTTAGAGTTAAACAGTTAGAGTTAAAACAAACATAGTTATTCAGGATGAGTTGCCATTTAGCACGACTGCTAGCGTAATTCGCAGGGCTATAAATAGCCTACGGCGGTCGGATGTTTCCTAAGGGAATCAGGCGTAACCATTGTGATCGCTGCGATCTAGAGTTGAGCTAATGGAGTTAAAGAATATAGAGTTAAGCAAAATTAGAAACTGACTAGAGATTAATAAGTTGAATGGTTTCCTGAGTATCGATCTGATGTTGGTTTCGGCCTTCGGGGTTTATCCTTAGGAAGTTGTTCTCTTGTTAGTATATAGTTAGAGTCCGATAGTTGTGGAAGGATAGTGATACGTAAATAAACAATGGAAATGTTTTCCAACGTTAATAACGAATATTTTCTAAATATAGAAAATAAGGAAATATGAATATATATAAATATATATATATGTCTGATGATTGGGTCGATAATTCCATTTGGAATTTAGATCGTTGTTTGTACACGGGCATGTTTTCATTTGATAGTTAAATCACAGACTATCAAAGTTTTGACCATTTTACGTTGTAAATATGGAGAGACCGGTTGGATTATTATCCGAAGAACCACTCCGTAATGACATAAGCGTTGTGATCAAATACGATGAAGAAAATTGAAGATGGAGTAAAGTGCAAGGGCTATTGTATAAGTCTTAGATAACAGTGCCTAAGATGGATGTACTGAATAGTGCCTTCAGTTTGTCCAGTCGCAGGACAACTTGTATGGACGAATGTCTGACAGAGTATTCCCAACGAATCATATATGTTGATCTCTTCAACGTATTACGTTTGGTGGCGGAGGAATTCGTTTCTCTTAGCTTCATACCCGTGATACCGTTAGAGAAATCGATAATGATTTGGCGGGTATGACGATGTGGCATTCTAAGTGAATGAAGATATGATGTGTAAAAAGATAAACGTAGCTTCTAGCCTCGCATCCGGTAAATGACAGAAATCGGGCAGGCAGCATGGCTAAGTCGGTCGCACCGAAGTAGGGTGTATAATCACTTATCTAGAGAATATTCATTTGCTTCTTTTAATCTATCAATGTTGTCTCATATATATATACGGGAACGGTTGCTGATCCCAACCGTTGGTGATGTACATTCGATACACTCAAGCGAAATGAGTGGTCGGTCATGTGTGGCTGAGTTGCAAGATGTTCTTGTTGAACTCCAGTGTATCGTTCCTAGAGTACACTGATCGGAAGGTGGTTCCATACCTTGTCATAGTTGTAAATCCATTACCCAATACGTGCTTGCGGTTTTGATTTGTATACTATATATGTAGAACGTGAGATGAAAGTGTTCTGCTAGATTGATATCTAATTGTACTTAGACATTATTATAATATCATATTGATATTATTTACAAAGTGATTGGATTCTCATAAGGGAAAAACCCGTTCCGTTATACGGCGTGGTCTTATGAGATATCGTTTACTTGTTCGAACTGTTTTAAACTGTTTACTCATACCAGTCCCATGAATGACCCGGAGTTTACTTTGTTGTTTTCCCTAAACTCTTGGGTGCCAAAATTTGTACGGGCAGTCAAGTAGTCGGGATTTTACAGATATACGTGGAGAGCTTGGAGCAGGAGGCTTTAGGATTCTATAGCTATTATTATTTCCGCTGTTGTTGTAAGTGTTGTACTCTGATAAGTGCTATTGTATATATAAATGTTTGTATTTCAAAAGTTATGTTATATTTTATTCGTTCTGCTGTGAGATTCGTGTTTACTCTGATGATGATGTTCTTCTTCTTCTTCTATTCTATTAGGTCTATCTTATCTATTCTCACCTTCTAATTTCTTTCATTAATTACCGGGATTTTTCGATGTTTTGCTTATCGACATCGAGCTTATGTCGATAACCAAAGTCGCTAAAAATCCGGATCGTTACAGTTGGTATCAGAGCTTAAGGTTAAGTATTACCTAGGCTCTGTGGCGTGACTCAGTAGAGATGGGGTTAGTAATACCCTAGATTGAGTTGAGTGTATAGATACGAGTGAACGTATTTGTTATTTGATATAAAAATTTGTTTTATATTGTGGAGCTTTATTGGTTGAGTGGCTTATGAATTTTGGTCGATGGTGGGGCACCACAATATCGATAGGGGTTTCTAAACACTCGAATACGATGAACCAATGTAACACCCCACACCCGCTATAGTCACTCACTAAGGGAATGCCATAGCATCGGTGGAGTATTTTTAGTGAGTATAGAACAGTAAAATTACAACAAGACAGATATAATGTAATACTTGAAAATTTAAAACATCATCTCATAGCAGCGGAAAGTAAAACATGTTTGGTTACATCATAAAACCATAACAAGAGTCAAGTACAAAATATCCATCCTGAATAAAATAAGTACATAATCCCACTACTCATAACAAATAGCCATAACAGAAAAGATAAGATAAGCTGAGCTCTACATCTACGGTCCAAGCTCCAAGAGATAGATAAAGCAAACTGATCAAAGCCCACTAGCACTAGGCCCAACCTGAGGACCTGAAGGAAAAAGATAAAAACAACGGGGGTCAGACATAAGCCTGAGTGAACCCTATCTCCTTAATAATACAATTATTAAAGTAATTAGGGTATGATATGAACTCGGTATGGTATCTTTGGGGATAATGACTACACTAAGTTGCCCACGAACACAGGACGAACTAAGATAACCGTAAAGACGCATCTACCCACCCAAGGATAATTACTAACTGCACCACACCAGTCACTCCTACTCAAAGGTTGATCCCACCCAAGGATATCAAAGATAGATATAACCAGTAGTTTCATGTACCCTAGTTGACTACATAGGTGCCGTCTGCCCCTATCTCTACTAGGTGTACCCCACTACCCCAAGCGATCGGCTCCCTAACGTAGATACCCGTGCTGGTCCCACAGTGGGGTGTATCACTCCCCTAAAGTGGCTACCCAATACTATCAACGGTGCACGGCTTTATATCTACACGATGCAACAACGGCTTATCTACCAGCCCGGGCCCACACACGCATATGAAACCCGTTGGACTTGCGTTGCCACTGCTACCCCGTTTTGGCCTCTTATAATCAAGCCCAATATGCGTGTCCCGTCACTCGACATGGGTCGAGCCCACAAAGATACGTTTGGGATATTGGTTGAAACGGGCCCCCACAAGCTACTACTTAAGCTTGTCATTTTATCTAGTGCATTCCACTTAACCCCTTTTTATAATCATGCCCCCTTACATGTTAAGGTTTGGTTAAGTCATCCAATTATATTACAATTGCCACTTAAGGCACCCACTAGATTTCTGCATGCCACCCAAGGCACTTACTTGATTCCCCCATGCCACCCAAGGCACTTACTTAACCCTTTAATCATGTTTAGTTACATGTTCCACTCTGGTTAAGTATTCTAATCGTATTTTCTATTGCCACCCAAGGCAACCCACTAGTTTTCTCATGCCACCCAAGGCACCCCCACTAGTTACTACATGCCACCCAAGGCACCCACTTAACCCCTCATGTCCCACTACATGCTAATATGGTTAAGTGTTTCTTAATTAATTAAGACCGTGATCTCCCATAAAGACCTCCCACATTAGACTGGCTGTTATGACCGCCTGGTTAAGCCGGTAGGGTCCGGGCAGTCTTACGTCATAACAGAGTCTAACCTCGTGTCTTTACTTTAATCACGTATTTAATTTGTGCCTAAGACCTCTCACATTAGACTGGCTGTTATGACCGCCTGGTTAAGCCGGTAGGGTCCGGGCAGTCTTACGTCATAACAGAGCCTAACCTCGTGTCTTAGTCGATTAATTACACCTAATTAATCACCCCCATATTAATTATCCTTAATTAATATCAATTTATTCATAACATGGGTAGACCTAACTCAATAGGTAAATTCCCATGGGGTAGACCTAACTCAATAGGTAAATTCCCACTTATGTTAATTAATTTTTTTATGGTATGCTTAATCATACCCATTTTAACATACTTTTAATTAACATATTAATTAACCCCATCGTTCCCCACGTAAATCGTCATTATGACATAACATAATAAAGGGAAGATTTACCACACATAACATGGGTTTAGCATATAACTTTATCATGGGTTAAGAGGATGTCAACTTGCATATATGAGCATGTATTAACCCAACTATATTCAACCCAAACTTGCATATTATCAAACATGTGTCTTACATAACATGTTGCATATGAACTTACATATCATCAAACATGTGATTTGCATAACATGTTGCATATGAACTTACATATCATCATACATGTGATTTGCATAACATGTAGAACTTGCATTTTAGCATATACTTAACTTGCATAAGCACTCACATACTTGCATAAGCATTCATATACTTGCATAAGCTTGCATATCATGTTAAACTTGCATTTCAACATATACATAACTTGCATAAACATTCACATACTTGCATAGGCTTGCATATTATGTTAAACTTGCATTTCAACATATACATAACTTGCATAAACATTCACATACTTGCATAGGCTTGCATATTATGTTAAACTTGCATTTCAACATATACATAACTTGCATAAACATTCACATACTTGCATAGGCTTGCATATTATGTTAAACTTGCATTTCAACATATACATAACTTGCATAAACATTCACATACTTGCATAGGCTTGCATATTATGTTAAACTTGCATTTCAACATATACATAACTTGCATAAACATTCACATACTTGCATAGGCTTGCATATTATGTTAAACTTGCATTTCAACATATACATAACTTGCATAAACATTCACATACTTGCATAGGCTTGCATATTATGTTAAACTTGCATTTCAACATATACATAACTTGCATAAACATTCACATACTTGCATAGGCTTGCATATTATGTTAAACTTGCATTTCAACATATACATAACTTGCATAAACATTCACATACTTGCATAGGCTTGCATATTATGTTAAACTTGCATTTCAACATATACATAACTTGCATAAACATTCATATACTTGCATAAGCTTGCATATTATGTTAAACTTGCATTTCAACATATACATAACTTGCATAAACATTCATATACTTGCATAAGCTTGCATATTATGTTAAACTTGCATTTCAACATATACATAACTTGCATAAACATTCATATACTTGCATAGGATGTTAAACATGCATATAAGCATATACATGACTTGCATAAGTACTCACATACTTGCATAACATGTTTGCATAATGGATCCATATTCACTTAGTGTTTTGCATCATAAACATCATGAAACAACTTGCATAAAAATATCATGATTACATATTATGAAACTTGCATGACATAAGGCATATAACTTGCAAAACACATAATATTCACTACATCAAGCTTGCATAAATATATGGATCCACAAACATAGCCATACTTTATCACATCTTATCATAATCAATTCAATAATTGATTATTAAGGGGATAGAAGCTCACCAAAACAAGATTAGCAAGTTAAATGAAGCAAATCCCAATGATTAAGTAGAAGAAGATGTAGATTAGCTTGCAAACCCTCTTAGGATTTTTAGTGGAGGCTCTCCAATTTTCTAAGTGGTGGCATAATGGCCTTAGATCTATTTTTGGTAAGGATAAGGGGGATATTAGGGTGTATATATAGATTAGTTAGATGTTTTAGGACCATAGGATATACCCTAGAACCAATCCTAGCCTTTAAAGCATGTCTTGGGGAAGAAGTCAAGTGTAGGAACCATTTAGGGCCCAAAAAAAAAAACAGCCCAAAACTCATCCCGGGCCTCAAAACATGAGCAGTTTTCGTTTTTGATTTTTCGTGAAACTTTGACGGGCCATAACTTGGTCATACGGACTCCGATTTACGAAAACTCGGACTCTATTTCGCGTATTTTTCCGAGACGAACGCAGTGGCACAGCCCGTTTCCCCTGATTCAGAATATTAAATTTAATTCTGCTCTGATTTATGTTATAACAAGTTATTTAACATACGGGGTGTTACATTCTCCCCTACTTAAAGGATTTCGTCCCCGAAATCTCTAAGTCAAGAAGAACGTATCCTACCAACCAAACAACCATCTACTCAACCATCAAACACTGGCATCCATTGTCCTTAAAACAATTTCTAATGATGTATGAGCATATGCAAAAAGTGTGTGTATATGTTCCCTATCTAATGTATGAACATATGCAAACCATGATAGTGCCATGCATCCATTATGTATGCGAGGGAACCCTATCGACACATACAATATCTACATGAGTGCACAATCATTCACCAAAATGCATCATCCATATGATAACACAATCATTATACATCCATAAATATAGCTTCCTACACACAATTTTATGCAATATGCAATATGAAGTGATTGAGCCGATCTAGTGCCTAGAGTGTGTGTATATGCATCCACGAGCAACCACTAGCAAACACTTGCATCCACTTGCATCCATCATACATAACATGTCTCAAACACATGTTTCAACCATAGGACTATCCTATCTGAAGGTCAAAGGTACTAACGAGAGGACATACTAAGGATAAGATAAGTACCAGTCAAACGATAAAGGAGAAGTTAAAAGACATACTCTCAAAAAGAAATGGATACAAAGAACGCATCTTCGCTTCCGTCTCCCAAGTTGCGTTGCTCTCCTCTTCTCCCCATTGCACTTTGACTAGCTGAACCTCTCGATTCCTCAATTTCCTAGTCTCTGACCCAAGGATGCGAGTAGGAGCTCGTCGAATAGTCGCATCACGCTCTGCTTCCACTTCTCTAAGCAAACTTGGCTCTACCACCTCTGCGGTCTTATGTAGGCACTTCCTCCCATGGAATACATCATGTACACCACTAAGTCTGTCGGGCAACTCCACCAATGGAAGATGCTCCTCCCATGTACCTCCAAAATCCAAGATACATAGCCTCAAAAGGTCTTCTAAAATATGATTCACCCTCTCGGTCTGGCCGTCCGTCTGAGGATGATATGCGGTACTCAAACGCAACTGAGTCCCTACCGCCTTTTGCAAACTCTTCCAAAACTCTCTAGTGAAGATAGGATCTCGATCACTCACTATACTGGAGGGTACCCGATGCAATCGAACTATCTCTCGAAGATATACAAAAGCTAGCCATGGAGCAGTCCACTTACTCTTCACAGGTATGAAATGGGTGTTCTTAGTAAGTCTGTCTACCACCACCCAAATTCCTGTATTACTCTTTCTCGATCTGGGTAACCTGTCAATAAAATCCAACGAGACGCTGTCCCACTTTCATTGCGGAACCTCCAATGGGTGAAGCAACCCACCCGGTTTCTTTCGCTCCGTCTTCACTCGTTGGCACACCAAGCATCGAGCGACATGCTCGGCCACATCTTTCTTCATACCGGCCCAGAAGAAAGCCCTCTTCATGTCTTGGTACATCTTACCCCCACCGGGATGAATGGTCATCCTAAAACGGTGTGCGTCATCAAGAATAGCCTTCCTCAAACCCTCATCCTGCGGTACACAAAGTCTACTGTCTCTACGCAAGCACCCTCTATCATCTAGGGTGTACCTACTCAAATGGCTGGACGACTCCCCCCTTATGAGCTTCTCTACTAACTCAACCAACTGTGGGTCGCCCCTCTGTGCTTCTCCAATCCGCCCCAAAAGAGTAGGTCTAACTTCCAAAGAAGCTAGCAAACCGGGTACAAAGTCAACGGAAGGTCTAAAGTCAAACTTAGAAATAAACTCTAAGCTCCGTCGTTCAACGAACAATGAACTCAAGGACAACCTTTTTCTACTTAAGGTGTCCGTTACCATGTTACCCTTACTCATAGGATGCTAAGGATCCCATCCACTTTTGCTGTCCTAAGACTATGCGCTCGAAGAGTCTCCAACACTTCCCTAAGATGTAGGGCATGCTCTTCTCCACCAGAATATCATCCAAAATCATCACAACTGTCTCCCACGCAGACCACCCTAGTCGAATTCGGCATCCCCCAAATGCAAGCCCCAAAGGCCTAAACCAATATCAGACAAACACCCAAGGGATACCTCCTTCGAATTCAGACGACCTACGTGAGACGATACTAGTAAAAATGGCTAAATAATTAAGCCCTTGACCAATTCTGGATGTTCTCGCCAGTCTCGCTCCAAAACCGTCGTTTATCCTATACTGGCCCTGCTCAGCCTATTGAGCACATATGAAAACTTATTTCGCTCTTAGAAAAGACCCAGATGTCATCTACAAAGACCATCACGAACTTATTTAGGTACTCCCTGAACACCCTTCTCAACAAAGTATGCGGGGGCGTTCGTCAAACCCAATGGCATCACCAGCCACTCATAAAAGAAATCATCCGGAGTCCCAAAGGCAGTCTCCTCTATACTATTCTCAGCCACTCTCAACTGATGAAATCCCGTGGCTAAGTCCTACTACAAAAATACTGAGGCGCCAGCCAACTGATCAAGGAGATCATTAATCCTCGGCAATGGGTATCTATTCTTCTTTGTGAGTTTCTTTAGTTCCCTTTAGCCTACACAAAGTCTGAGGGACCCATCCGCCTTCATAACAAAAACTACTGGAGCGCCCCACTCCGATATACTTCGTCTTATGAACCCCTTCTCAAGCAAATCGCCTACTTACTTATGGAGTTCCCTCCTCTCACTAGGAGCCATGTGGCACACTGGCCAAGATACTGGTTTGGCATTATCCACCAGATATATTCGGAAGTCAATCTCCCGCTTCGGAGGTAAGCCCTTCACCTCCTCAAACACATCCGGGTATTCCCGGACCGCTCTAACAGATCGCAGACTCTAGACCAACGTGTCAGGCGATTCTAGATACCTTAGCATAACAGATTCTATGGGATTACAAGAGATCTCGAGAGTGTTACTTAGGCGGCCCATAAGCCTAACAACTCTCCCTTCAAAATGAAGAACAGCACTCCTACTGGATAACTAGTCCATGCCCAAAATTAACCCATAGCCCGTGAAGCCCAACAAGCATCACATCTAAACTCAACGCTAAGTATAGAAACTTTCAAACCCAAACATATCATGGAGCCCCAACTGGGTTTGAAACAACTAAGGGATCATCTACCAAACTGGTGTCTAAGTGCAGTGACTCAACTAACAATGGTGGGATAAACGAACTCAATATATCAGAATCAAATAGAGCTTGAATCGGATGATAAAGAAATCCAAATTCCAACCTAGACGGTCATATCCCCATCTGGTACCCTAGTCGTGAGGGAATACAACTACCCTCCAGAAGATTCCATACCTTGCCCTTGCTTCTTTGAACAATCCTAATAAGGTGTCCTATTCCTCTTAAAAGGATAACCACTTGCCTTCTTCTTCCCTATTCTCCACTCGTAACCTCCCACCAATGAGGTTTCATCTTTCATTAACCAAACAACTATTTGAGCCTTCCTCCCATCGTTTATCCAATAGATACCTACCAGTCCTCCTCCTTCTTGAACCAACTTCTAATCCGACTAACGTCTAAGTCCCTTGAAGTGGTTTTCCATCCTTATCTATCTTAGAAAGATCATCTATACGCGGAGGGGAAACTCAAAACGAGAGAAAGGAAGAGATTCAAAATGGAGAATTCGAAAGATATAGATATGGCTATTGGGAATTATGCTTTCCTTTCAAAAACTTTTCTCTTAAAAGACATGTTTTTGAAAATACTCCTTTCCAAAAGTATTCTTAGAAAATAGTTTTTCTAAAAAATTTATCTGTTCCGATAACCTTAGGCTCTGATACCACGTGTAACACCCCACACCCGCTATAGTCACTCACTAAGGGAATGCCATAGCATCGGTGGAGTATTTTTAGTGAGTATAGAACAGTAAAATTACAACAAGACAGATATAATGTAATACTTGAAAATTTAAAACATCATCTCATAGCAGCGGAAAGTAAAACATGTTTGGTTACATCATAAAACCATAACAAGAGTCAAGTACAAAATATCCATCCTGAATAAAATAAGTACATAATCCCACTACTCATAACAAATAGCCATAACAGAAAAGATAAGATAAGCTGAGCTCTACATCTACGGTCCAAGCTCCAAGAGATAGATAAAGCAAACTGATCAAAGCCCACTAGCACTAGGCCCAACCTGAGGACCTGAAGGAAAAAGATAAAAACAATGGGGGTCAGACATAAGCCTGAGTGAACCCTATCTCCTTAATAATACAATTATTAAAGTAATTAGGGTATGATATGAACTCGGTATGGTATCTTTGGGGATAATGACTACACTAAGTTGCCCACGAACACAGGACGAACTAAGATAACCGTAAAGACGCATCTACCCACCCAAGGATAATTACTAACTGCACCACACCAGTCACTCCTACTCAAAGGTTGATCCCACCCAAGGATATCAAAGATAGATATAACCAGTAGTTTCCTGTACCCTGGTTGACTACATAGGTGCTGTCTGCCCCTATCTCTACTAGGTGTACCCCACTACCCCAAGCGATCGGCTCCCTAACGTAGATACCCGTGCTGGTCCCACAGTGGGGTGTATCACTCCCCTAAAGTGGCTACCCAATACTATCAACGGTGCACGGCTTTATATCTACACGATGCAACAACGGCTTATCTACCAGCCCGGGCCCACACACGCATATGAAACCCGTTGGACTTGCGTTGCCACTGCTACCCCGTTTTGGCCTCTTATAATCAAGCCCAATATGCGTGTCCCGTCACTCGACATGGGTCGAGCCCACAAAGATACGTTTGGGATATTGGTTGAAACGGGCCCCCACAAGCTACTACTTAAGCTTGTCATTTTATCTAGTGCATTCCACTTAACCCCTTTTTATAATCATGCCCCCTTACATGTTAAGGTTTGGTTAAGTCATCCAATTATATTACAATTGCCACTTAAGGCACCCACTAGATTTCTGCATGCCACCCAAGGCACTTACTTGATTCCCCCATGCCACCCAAGGCACTTACTTAACCCTTTAATCATGTTTAGTTACATGTTCCACTCTGGTTAAGTATTCTAATCGTATTTTCTATTGCCACCCAAGGCAACCCACTAGTTTTCTCATGCCACCCAAGGCACCCCCACTAGTTACTACATGCCACCCAAGGCACCCACTTAACCCCTCATGTCCCACTACATGCTAATATGGTTAAGTGTTTCTTAATTAATTAAGACCGTGATCTCCAATAAAGACCTCCCACATTAGACTGGCTGTTATGACCGCCTGGTTAAGCCGGTAGGGTCCGGGCAGTCTTACGTCATAACAGAGTCTAACCTCGTGTCTTTACTTTAATCACGTATTTAATTTGTGCCTAAGACCTCTCACATTAGACTGGCTGTTATGACCGCCTGGTTAAGCCGGTAGGGTCCGGGCAGTCTTACGTCATAACAGAGCCTAACCTCGTGTCTTAGTCGATTAATTACACCTAATTAATCACCCCCATATTAATTATCCTTAATTAATATCAATTTATTCATAACATGGGTAGACCTAACTCAATAGGTAAATTCCCATGGGGTAGACCTAACTCAATAGGTAAATTCCCACTTATGTTAATTAATTTTTTTATGGTATGCTTAATCATACCCATTTCAACATACTTTTAATTAACATATTAATTAACCCCATCGTTCCCCACGTAAATCGTCATTATGACATAACATAATAAAGGGAAGATTTACCACACATAACATGGGTTTAGCATATAACTTTATCATGGGTTAAGAGGATGTCAACTTGCATATATGAGCATGTATTAACCCAACTATATTCAACCCAAACTTGCATATTATCAAACATGTGTCTTACATAACATGTTGCATATGAACTTACATATCATCAAACATGTGATTTGCATAACATGTTGCATATGAACTTACATATCATCATACATGTGATTTGCATAACATGTAGAACTTGCATTTTAGCATATACTTAACTTGCATAAGCACTCACATACTTGCATAAGCATTCATATACTTGCATAGGCTTGCATATTATGTTAAACTTGCATTTCAACATATACATAACTTGCATAAACATTCACATACTTGCATAGGCTTGCATATTATGTTAAACTTGCATTTCAACATATACATAACTTGCATAAACATTCACATACTTGCATAGGCTTGCATATTATGTTAAACTTGCATTTCAACATATACATAACTTGCATAAACATTCACATACTTGCATAGGCTTGCATATTATGTTAAACTTGCATTTCAACATATACATAACTTGCATAAACATTCACATACTTGCATAGGCTTGCATATTATGTTAAACTTGCATTTCAACATATACATAACTTGCATAAACATTCACATACTTGCATAGGCTTGCATATTATGTTAAACTTGCATTTCAACATATACATAACTTGCATAAACATTCACATACTTGCATAGGCTTGCATATTATGTTAAACTTGCATTTCAACATATACATAACTTGCATAAACATTCACATACTTGCATAGGCTTGCATATTATGTTAAACTTGCATTTCAACATATACATAACTTGCATAAACATTCATATACTTGCATAAGCTTGCATATTATGTTAAACTTGCATTTCAACATATACATAACTTGCATAAACATTCATATACTTGCATAAGCTTGCATATTATGTTAAACTTGCATTTCAACATATACATAACTTGCATAAACATTCATATACTTGCATAAGCTTGCATATTATGTTAAACTTGCATTTCAACATATACATAACTTACATAAACATTCGTATACTTGCATAGGATGTTAAACATGCATATAAGCATATACATGACTTGCATAAGTACTCACATACTTGCATAACATGTTTGCATAATGGATCCATATTCACTTAGTGTTTTGCATCATAAACATCATGAAACAACTTGCATAAAAATATCATGATTACATATTATGAAACTTGCATGACATAAGGCATATAACTTGCAAAACACATAATATTCACTACATCAAGCTTGCATAAATATATGGATCCACAAACATAGCCATACTTTATCACATCTTATCATAATCAATTCAATAATTGATTATTAAGGGGATAGAAGCTCACCAAAACAAGATTAGCAAGTTAAATGAAGCAAATCCCAATGATTAAGTAGAAGAAGATGTAGATTAGCTTGCAAACCCTCTTAGGATTTTTAGTGGAGGCTCTCCAATTTTCTAAGTGGTGGCATAATGGCCTTAGATCTATTTTTGGTAAGGATAAGGGGGGTATTAGGATGTATATATAGATTAGTTAGATGTTTTAGGACCATAGGATATACCCTAGAACCAATCCTAGCCTTTAAAGCATGTCTTGGGGAAGAAGTCAAGTGTAGGAACCATTTAGGGCCCAAAAAAAAACAGCCCAAAACTCATCCCGGGCCTCAAAACATGAGCAGTTTTCGTTTTTGATTTTTCGTGAAACTTTGACGGGCCATAACTTGGTCATACGGACTCCGATTTACGAAAACTCGGACTCTATTTCGCGTATTTTTCCGAGACGAACGCAATGACACAGCCCGTTTCCCCTGATTCAGAATATTAAATTTAATTCTGCTCTGATTTATGTTATAACAAGTTATTTTACATACGGGGTGTTACAACCAACATGATATGTTCTGAAATTTACATAGTATAATTGGGTGTGTTGGCTGTTATTATAATCGAATAAGAATATAAAAAGGTGAAATGGTTATAAATAACTAATCAGAATTCATATAAGTAAAGTATATAAAATAAGTTGGAATAAAATCTAAATATAAATCAGAATTTGGAATTAAAATAAGGAAATTTTAAGTTCTTGGGAGATTTTGAAATGTTTTCAAAATGGAAGTATTTAGTAATGGTTTTGAAATGATATAGTATTGAAATCACTTGGGTTGCTGGAAAATAATTCCGATGATGACTGCGCAGTATCATCGGTGTTATTTTCGAGTTTCTAAGTGGTGGATTACTACCAAAGATTTTGATTTGAATTATTTTGAGAAAACAAGTTGTTTAAAAATTCAAATGTTTTGAATTGGTATTATGATTTCAAACTGATTTGAAATAAACCCAGGAGTTTAAATTTCGAAATTTAATTTTAACTTATGAAGTTAAAGAGATTGAAATGGTAAAATGAAAAAAATAAATTGAAATTTAACTGGAACTAAGTTAAATAAAATTGAATTGGATTAGGGATAATCTAGAATGGAACCAAATTGATAAGTCAATAATTTGGAAATTTGATGTTGGGGTTCGAATGAAATTCGATTTGGATTTGAGGATATGAACTGATTGGAATTTGATTAAGATAACACTGGTATATGCTGAGTTGATAGCATATGGAAGTGATAGAGTTGATATGCCCGACAAAAAGGTACAAGTTTATATTTCATATGAGTTTGAGATTTTGATGAGCCGAATTGGCAAGCTGCTTGGCTGTTTGATTTTCTTTTGAGTTGGAGGAGGCCTAGAGAGGCGAGTTGTGGTTTGACGTATATGCCGGTACAAAGGAGGTGCTGGCGAAATTTTTCGAAAAGTTAAGGCATTCGAAAATTTTCAGGATTTTTTGAAATTTTCGTTGATAAGAATTAAATTGATTTTTAATTGAAATTCAACTGGTTCAGTTGAAACTAAAGTAAAGGAGTGAACAAATATGTTCTAACCAGTCAATAGGGTCGTCCTCTACGTTAGCAATTTCGAGGACGAAATTATTTTAAGTGGGGAAGAATGTAATGACCCGCATTTTCAGCGGTATAATAATTTATTTAATTATTTAAAAGGTGATTAAAAGGATTTCATGGTCGTTGAATTAATTAATGGTGAATATTTAATTAAAATAATAAATCAAATAATATATTTAATTCTGAAATAATCAGAATTGGCTGAAATGGCGATATGGTGTGAACTGGATCATCTGTGATATTTAATCTAGCTTGGAATTGAATCTGAATAACGAATATATTATTTGAACGAAAGTTTGAACGTATAATTATATTATAATTAAAATCGAGCTTGAAATAGCGTTGCAGTTCGTAATTTGGCGATTTGAACTTCAACTGAATGTACAAGATTCGTTTTAAGCCGGATTTCTGTGAAACAAGAAACGTGTGGAGCTGGTGGAGTATATCTTTCTAGTGGAAGAGAAGAATTGGGATTTCGTTGTGTAGATTTTGATTTACGTCCAAATCAAATTTCAGAAAAGTCGCTATGAAATTCCTTTATAATTCGTAACGCTTTATATACGTTATAAAAGGGTTTTCAATGTAAATTGAAATATCGATTCAACCAGGGCTTGGAATATCGAATATATAATTACCCTGGAGCTGTATGGTATTCTGGTATGAATATATACGATAATATAAATTTATTTATATTTAATTTAATTATATTTAAATATATTTATATATTTAAACGGATCATCAAGAGCTTTAAAAATAGCCATTTTTGCAAACGGAGTCGGAATTCGATGAAACTAATTTTGTTGGATCCGCAATGTCAAATTATAGTTAGATGTCAAGTTTCGTGATTTTTAGAGTCAGTATGTGGTCGTACAGATTTTTTGAGTGAGAAACAGTTGATATTTTGATGGTTAAAAATACGCTGTGTGGGCATACGAAGTCGGATTTCGACGAAACTAGTTCGTTGGGACCGTAATGTCGAACTATAGCTACATGTTAGTTTTCGTGATTTTTGGGTATCGTATATGAGCATAGGAATTTTTAGAAGACAAACCGAATATAAAATGAATAAAATAAAATATCTAAAAAAATATCTAATAAATATCTAGATATTTATTTTCCCTATAAATAGGACTTAACCCCATCCCTTATAACCTAAAACATTCTGTAATGTAAGAATGAGCCGCTAGTGTTTCTTCTTTCAGTAAAACGCAACCAACAAAAATCAAAACAATTCATTCAGACTTCTATAAATTACAAACCATATTTCTGTGGATTGGTACTGAGGTGAGCTTCGATTCTACACCCAAATTTGAGGGTTCGATGTCTGTTTGGGTTCTCGACGCAGTTTCCAGCGTAGTACCAATACCTAGGGTTCATGAAATCGCGGGATGTGTGCATCAATCGTGGGATGTGTGCATCAATCGTGGAAGCTGGGTTCATATTCGGATTTGTGGAGTGATGAGTGACTTGTACACCAATTTTGAGGGATTTTGTGTCATATGAATGTCGATCTTTTCACTGTTTGTCGATGGAGATACTGGGAACAGGGGCAGCGAAGTTGCGTTCGAGTCTGGCGTGGAGGTGATGGATGAATGGAGATTCGAGCAAGGAGTTCGTGGGTGGTAGTCTCATTGGATTTGGTGAAAGAAGAAGGAGTAGATGTGGGTGAAAGGAAGTTCGGTCATTTGTGAGGAGCAGTATTGGCCACGCACTATCGGGGAAGAAGAGGCTTTCAACCAGTTATGGGTATTTGAAGGGGATATGGGCCTTAGTTTAATGGTTAGCCCAATAAGGAATTTAATTCTAAATTTTTATTTAAATTCAAATATCGTACAAACTTATGTAAGTCGTAACTTGTTCATACATTGACGGAATTCAGCAAAACAAGATCCGACAGGATCATATGGACGGGAACTTCATAATGGAACTAACGGGGAGTGGATTGGAGCTTGTCTGAATTTATGGCGAAATAAACTGTTTGATTTAGATCAAACAACAGTTTATCGTTCTTTAACGATGAACTGCAAATGTGAGTAAAACTCACCAACTCTAAACAGTTATATTTTTATAATGTATTCTTAGAACTATTAATCATCTGTTGATTGCTGTGTGTTGGTTGATTGATTGAACTGCTAGTCAGTTAGTGGAAATTATATATATATATATATAAACCGTTAAATATTTATATATTGATTTTGTTTATCAGAATAATCCGTACTGAACTGAAAGTGATGTTGATTTTATTGTGTAACATCTGTGATGCAGGGAAACAGGTTGGAGGGACCCAACTGGGTTCCTCAATATTTATAATACTGTTTTGATTCATATATTGTGTTATATGATGTGGCATATAATCTATTGTCGATTATATGTGTTGGACGATATTGGTCATCGTGATTTGATATGTTGGATACCATAACATACCGGAATGCTGATAAGGGAATTTTCAAAGTGATACTGAGAATAAAATATTTATAAATGGAATATTTATAAATAAGAGATATTTATAAACTTGAATATTTATAAATAAGAAATATTTATAAATTGGAATATTTATAAATAGGAGATATTTAGAAAAAGAAAATAATTTCAAACCATTTTCTTTTTGAATGGAAAGGCCTGTGTAGCGAGTTTGGGGATTTTCCCGATGTTCCCGTTACAAAGGAGGTTATGGCGAATTTTTCCGGGAATTTAAAGAGTTAGAATATTTCAAGAATAAATTTGAAAAGGAAATATTTGTAAACCATTTACAAATAGAATTGAAAAGGAAACGTTATAAAAAGGGAAAACGTTATAAAACAGAAATCATTATAAAGAGGAAAACGTTATTAAAAGGAAATCATTTTTAAAGTGTAGAACCGTTATATAAAAAGTAAATCTTTTAAAATGAATAAAACGTTGTTAAAAGGAAATCTTTATAAAGTGAATAAAGTAAATCGAATATGGTATTCGAAAGGGGTTAGTCGAGTCGAGTTAGTTGAATAGAGTTAACCAGTTAGAGTTAACCAGTCAAGTTAACCAGTTGAGTTAAGTAAGTCGAGTTAACTAGTTAGGTTAAATAAGTCGAGTTAACCAGTTAGGTTAAATAAGTCGAGTTAACCAGTTGGGTTAAGTAAGTCGAGTTTACCAGTCGGGTTAAGTAAGTCAAGTTAATCAGTTAGAGTTAATCAGCAGTTTGAGTTAACCACCAGTTAGAGTTAACCATCAGTTAGAGTTAAACAGTTAGAGGTAAACAGTTAGAGTTAAAACAAACATAGTTATTCAGGATGAGTTGCCATTTAGCACGACTGCTAGCGTAATTCGCAGGGCTGTAAATAGCCTACGGCGGTCGGATGTTTCCTGAGGGAATCAGCCGTAACCATTGTGATCGCTGCGATCTAGAGTTGAGCGAATGGAGTTAAAGAATATAGAGTTAAGCAAAATTAGAAACCGACTAGAGATTAATAAGTTGAATGGTTTCCTGAGTATCGATCTGATGTTGGTTTTGGCCTTCGGGGTTTTTACTTAGGAAGTTGTTCTCTTGTTAGTTTATAGTTAGAGTCTGATAGTTGTGAAAGGATAGTGATACGTAAATAAACAATGGAAATGTTTTCCAACATTGATAACGAATATTTTCTAAATATAGAAAATAAGGAAATATGAATATATATAAATATATATATATATATATATATATATATTTCTGATGATTGGGTCGATAATTCCATTTGGAATTTAGATCGTTGTTTGTACACGGATAGGTTTTCATTTGATAGTTAAATCACAGACTATCAAAGTTTTGACCATTTTACGTTGTAAATATGGAGAGACCGATTTGATTATTATCCGAAGAACCACTCTGTATTGACATAAGCATTGTGATCAAATACGATGAAGAAAATTGAAGACGGAGTAAAATGCAAGGGCTATTGTATAAGTCTTAGATAACAGTGCCTAAGACGGATGTACTGAATAGTGCCTTCGGTTTGTCCAGTCCCAGGACAACTTGTATGGACGAATGTCTGACAGAGTATTCCCAACGAATCACATATGTTGATCTCTTCAACGTATTAAGTTTGGTGGCGGAGGAATTCGTTTCTCTTAGCTTCATACCCGTGATACCGTTAGAGAAATCGATAATGATTTGACGGGTATGACGATGTGGCATTCTAAGTGAATGAAAATATGATGTGTAAATAGATAAACGTAGCTTCTAGCCTCACATCCGGTAAATGACAGAAATCGGGCAGGCAGCATGGCTAAGTCGGTCGCACCGAAGTAGGGTGTATAATCATCTATCTAGAGAATATTCATTTGCTTCTTTTAATCTATCAATGCTGTCCTATATATATATACGGGAACGGTTGCTGATCCCAACCGTTGGTGATGTACATTCGATACATTCAAGCGAAATGAGTGGTCGGTCATGTGTGGCTGAGTTGCAAGATGTTCTTGTTGAACTCCAGTGTATCGTTCCTAGAGTACACTGATCGGAAGGTGGTTCCATACCTTGTCATAGTTGGAAATCCATTACCCAATACGTGCTTGCGGTTTTGATTTGTATACTATATGTGTAGAACGTGAGATGAAAGCGTTCTGCTAGATTGATATCTAATTGTACTTAGACATTATTATAATATCAGATTGATATTGTTTACAAAGTTGTTGGATTCTCATAAGGGAAAAACCCATTCCATTATACGGTGTGGTCTTATGAGATATCGTTTACTTGTTCGAACTGTTTTAAACTGTTTACTCATACCAATCCCATGACTGACCCGGAGTTCACTTTGTTGTTTTCCCTAAACTATTAGGTGCCTAAATTTGTACGGGCAGTCAAGTAGCCGGGATTTTACAGATATACGTGGAGAGCTTAGAGCAGGAGGCTTCAGGATTCTATAGCTATTATTATTTCCGCTGTTGTTGTAAGTGTTGTACTCTGATAAGTGCTATTGTATATATAACTGTTTGTATTTCAAAAGTTATGTTATATTTTATTCGTTCCGCTGTGAGATTCGTGTTTACTCTGATGATGATGTTCTTCTTCTTCTATTCTATTAGTTCTATCTTATTTATTCTCACCTTCTAATTTCTTTCATTAATTACCGGGATTTTTCGAGGTTTTGGTTATCGACATCGAGCTTATGTCGATAACCAAAGTCGCTAAAAATCCGGGTCGTTACAGAAAATATCTCCCGTTTCTTCCTCCTTGGATTATTTCATCAAAACCTAAAACTTCCGTCAACAAAATCAGCGATGCTCCTGATGAAGATCGCGATTCGAGATTTAAGGTGAATGTAAAAGCCGTGTAGTTTTATATACGGTACAAGGTCAGATTCATTTTATACTTCTGTTTATCAAAAAGTTGAAACTGGGTTAAAATTGGGATTTTGATTGGCTTCAGATGATCAAAGTGTAAAAGAAGTCGATAGGGATCTCACTGAATGGCAGGAATGTCATGCTATGCTTGTGCTATCTAAATTTAAGGTATGTATTTTCCTCATTTGTTTTATTTAGATTTTTTTAAAAGGTCTGTTTAGTTAGGATAAAATTAACGATGGATATTGTGAACTTTAAGTTGTTAGTTATGCTAATAGATATCTAATAGAAATCTGTCATAACAACCATCTTATATTGGCTTCCAAAAGCTAAGGATTTTATCACAGAGGATTTGTGGAACATCAATCCATGTAATTTTCATAACTGAATATGTTATCTGAATGTTGGTATTGGTTGGTTGAGGTGTAAAAGCTTTGAACTCTCATTTTTGGTGTACAAACTACGCTATTGAATATTTTTGAATAAACTAACACTTCTGATCAAAACGTAATGTGATAAGCAGCAAGTCCATACATAGTAAGGATAAGTTTTTCGATCATTAACATCATTGTGCTAACTTCACCCTTTGTCTGATAAATTTATCTTTCTAATTACAAAGGACATGCTATTTGGATATTGGATTAACTTCAGTCAATCTATTCCAGGAGGTTGCGAAACTTAAATATGTGTTGTGCGCACGTCACTTAAAGGATAGGCAGTTCCGGAGAATATATTTCCTTCTTGTTAAAAGCCATGTAGCACTATAAGTCATCAAAACTGTGCATTTTTCTATGGCTCTATATTGCCATATGAAAAAGCAGAGTGTAATCTAATGACTTATGTAAATTTTGAGTTCCACGATGATGAGGAGAGTTACTAATACTGAGTTGTTTACTTTATTATATGTGTAGCTCCTTGCTTTGAAAAGGCTTAAAAATTTATACCACTACATGGATGAGGTGCGACAACTGCTTTCGAGATTTTATTGATTTCCGGCTGGATAATTATTATGCGTTTCTTCGCGGATGACACACAAAAATGCCAACGAATTTCTTAGAATTGAACAGTTATATAAAAATTAAAGTTAGCATAGCTTTAACTACCTATTTTTATATATATTACTTTATGTATTTTTACATGTAATGTCACTTGTTTTTTTTTTCACTTAGTTTGTCAGCTAAATCATTAGTTGAAGAATCGATACTATAAAAGAGGTGTGCCGATTTACAATAATGATGCTAAGAATATGTTAATATACCACTAAATCTTAATCATGAGTTGCAGTTGAAAGTAGGTGTGCTAATAATGTTATTAAGAATTAAAACATAGTTCGCGCTCAGCAATTACTGAAATAAAATAAAAATGATTCATGGACTCCTTTAGGTCTACCCAACAAATATAACGGTATTTTAAGTATGTTACTTTTCCTATATGCAAAATACTGGCCTCAAAATTAATTGAAACACTAATTAGTTAACAGTTTACCATGACTCTTTATTGCTTAGGATAAAATTGGAACTCACTCAGTGAAACACAATATAGCCTTTGAAAATTGGAACCATCAAGTTTTAGGTTTAATGAAATAGTGGTTGTTTATCCCATAAATTTATATTACTTTCAAATTTGTTAAAATCCTTTTTTGTTAATTTGGGGAAGAGCCTGAATTGATACTTCTACTCAGAATATTCCTACTCAAAAAATAATGTTCTGCCTTTATTAATCAATTCAAGATGTAATTAGCTAACAAGTTTCACCAGCCTTTAGATCATTAAGCTACAACATGCTTTTTTTACTTTACTATTCCACTTTATATTGTTTTTAAATTAAAAATTATTGACCCCTTTATTATATTAATTTAGTAAACTTATGATTAGATGCTTAATTGGACCTTTTAAGTCATCGGAAAGATGCATCGTTATGAAATACAAGATTAGATTTCATCATTTTATTGTTAACATTTCGACAAGCTTTTCTTTGGATTTTTCATACGAGCTCAAAGCTGTTGAAAAAAAGATTAAACATGTGGGATGTGAAATTTGAAGTTACTATAACAATACCAATTTTAACATTCAGTTCGAGTATTTATTACTATGTGCAATTTGCCATTGAAATACAGTTAAAAATAGCAAAATATATAAAAATTGGTACATGTGAATGCTTCAAGTATTTATCCAAAGTCATAACTCTATTTTCTTTTATCATATAGCAATATCTTAGCAATATACGTGTTTTTAAACCTATTAAAAATAAATAAATTTGTTTAAAATAGTACCCATAGTTATATAAATGTGATCATTTAAAAAAAATATTGAGACCTGTCACAAGTTTAAATGAATATTACTTTTTGCACATCATAAGAATGTTTCTCCCCAAAATACCTACATTTTAAGAATATTCATTTGAAAATTATACACATTGGCCGTAGATGTTTTAGTTTTCAAATTATTCTAACTTTGATTCTTCTTTGCATATGTATGATATACTAGATAATATAGGCATTTATGGAGACATAAATATGGGATGAAATTAACTAGTTGCACTTTACAGGAAATCAAGTCATAGTGCAAGACTAAATTAATGGGTATACATAATATTTGGATGCCTAACGCTTCACAACACATCATACCAGATATACGTTTTATTTTAATTCCATTGTTTAAAGCTAAACTACATTATGTCTTACCTTCTTGAAGGTTATGACATTAGGTATACTAGATATAATAATCAATGCAGGTGAATTTTTTTATTTTTTTTTGAAAAGGAATGCAGATGAATTTATATATACTTGAATATGACAAAAAAGAAGAATGGTGACAGATTAGTGAACTAGACATCTTTTCTATCAATAAATCAAGTCTTAGCAATATATACTTATTCCCCCATCTCCATATGTCTTTCCGACTATAATTGCTTTATATTTTGTTATTTCTCAACTAGCTATTCATCTAAAAAAATTCATCTCTATTTTTATTACAAATTCAATTTCCTCAGTTTTTGAATGATCATAAATTAGCTCTTTGCAAGATGGTAGAGGAAAGACGGCACTGTAAGTTCAGCGTATCGATCTACTTTCAATCGAAGCTTAGGTTCGAAGTTTTTATCTGTTCGATAATTGATACTCCATCTTTTTCAATTCGAAAATTTAAAATCGACTTTCGATGGATTTGTTTTTTTAATCAATACTAGGTATTGATTCTTTTCTGTTGTTTTTTTATTATTCGATACAGGTATCATTAACTTTCATTTTTTTCCTGTTTGATGTATCGATAACTGTATGCCCTAGAGGTAATCTGTTAGATGTGAATAATGATAACATTGTTATTGTTATGTTTTATTTGGAATAAAATGTTTTGTTATTTTATATTTACTGCGTAATATAAATATAATAGAAGTCCTTAGAATAATATTACGGGATTATATAGTTTGAGTAAGACGGAACTTGAGATTATATGATATGTCAAGTATTATAATTCTTAAAAGTCCCTAGTCGAGTTTTATTGTTTACAAAGGACAAAAATAAAGCATTGAGACTAGTATATTGATTGACTGATGATCACATCTCATTGATCATTAATATACGTGATATTAAAGTCAAGATATAAATACGTATTGGAGCATAGCGTATTGGGTTGACCCACCGTGAGATAACTACATGGAATATAATTAACAGTATCATAAGTTGTTCTCATAGTGATCGTGATATAATGGTCCTCAGACCTGAAATCATTATAATTTTATTCAAGGATATTTTTGTTTTGATATCATCTAAAGTTATTTCGTAACAGAGTAATGATTACGGTGATTATTGGATATATCTGGAATCGAATATAAATTATGAATGATCTAGATGGAATTTAACCCTACGATATATTCGTAATGATATCCATAGGCCTCTTGATTGAGTGAGACTTTGAAATGCATGGCCATGCTCAAATATTGATTTGTTCTAAAACAGTCTACTCATTGATCAAGAAAACAGATTGCATTATAAAGAGGATGATACGATCCATGCCTCCAGTTTGATATTGGATATAACGGTTAAAAGGATTAAATTATATTGATACACTATTCACAAAGGTCATATCGAATCATTGATATTGTTGTAGTTTGGGTAACAGTGATGTATTACTAGATATCGCTCACTGTTTACAATTTAAATGTTTAAATTGTTGCCAACACTACAACACCCTATAGGGTCACACATATAAGTGTAGCAAATGGGGGAATATTTAAATTAAAAGAAAAATCAAAATTATTTTGACACTTTCTTTATGAACGGGTAAATAGGTTAGGAAATATCTTGTAAGGTTTTACTTTATAAAAGGGAATGATAAGGCCGTATACTTCACTCACTCTTTCAGAAAACCCTAATCGAGAATTCCGAACCCTAGATCTCATTCAAGTAATCGTCTAGTACCGAACCTTCATACTCGGATTTGATCGTCAATCTCGAAAGCAATACTTGTGGATCTCCCATAGAGGTGTTTGATTTCAAGCACTCGATTCGAAGAAGATCTGGAATTTGATTCAGCGATTTCAAGCTAAAACCCTTTCAATTTAATTCAGAAATCAGAAGAAAAGTATGAACTTTAATCTCTGTTATGGTTTCGATTACAAATTAGGTTTAAATTTGTTAATTTCCACTGCCATTCGATCCTAATTTCAATTAAATGGTATCAGAGCCAGGTTGATATTGATTCAAATATCAGTTAGGCCTTGAAATTATTACAGTAACATGCTAATCGATGTTATGAACATCAAAATGATGAGATCTGGAATTTTGTAAACATTTAATTATGAACTAAAATCGTTTTGTGACAAACAAGATTAGTCTTGTTCATCTGAATGAATTTGAATTAATATATGATATTAATTCAATTGCGAATGTCTGAAATTCCAATTCTTATGTTTGTATAAATGGTTTAACCTATATTTTAAATCTGTTTTAAAAGGAAACTAATTGTTATTTCTGTTCTGTAATTGCTATAGAAGATTTAATACGTATATTAGATAGATTTTGAATCATATCTATTACATGTATTTAGTTTGTGCTCTGTTATGATTCTATGAATGAGATTAAAATGACACATAGTTTACAAATCAGTATGTGTTTGAATCTGTATACCTTTATATATATATATATATAACAAATAGATTTTGAATCATGTCTATTATATGTAATTAATTATGCCCTTTTCACTCAATAACAATACCAGTTATTGTATTACAGATCTGAATAGTAGATAGTCTTTATCCTTGTGTATATGACATGGTAAATCATACATATTAACATAGGACAATCTATTATAATCTGAGCTGAACTTCAAACTTACCTTGGTTTCAAATTCTTGTGAGTTCAGATTCAATTGTATATGTACACTACCTTCAGATTATTGTTAGAAAATTGTTTCTATAACCTTAGTTCACTAAGAACAAGATTATCATATATGCTCTTGTTAGTGATAATGCTTAATATCAATTCAAATAGTGTTAAATGACAATATAGAAAATTGCCATATGTATTGATATCTGGAATATATATACACATATATATACACTTCTTGGCTGCTATAAAGGAAACTATTATATGTTTGACATATATGAAAACCAGTGATGATCAAACATAGAAAAACATGTCATAGTTTAATTAGATTTGATCTGATTATCTGTGTCAAGCAAAACAGATATAAACATATCAAACATGGTATGATTTATTCTGTTTAAATACCACATTAACATGTATTCAAGGTAACTGACATAAACACATCAGATTTGATCTGATTCTATCTTATTTTATGTTTCGGTTACATGTAAATATGTAACACTGTGGTACATATATCAGATCTGATCTGGAATTACCCTTTCTCTATGTTTTAGTCAGGAATATATGAATGAAACTGATATTAACATATCAGATATGACCTGATTCATCTTATTTTCAGATATTTGTGTATATAATAGACAGCGGTGAACACACCAGATTATGATTTGGTTCTCATGATCCATGTTCCAGTTAATCACCTATAATGAATTTGTTCTGTATAAACCAGTTATGATCAATCACATTGTCGTCTGATTATATGCAAACATTAGGGCGCTGTGATTTTTTTGATATATTCTATTTTTTCTATGTTATGTTATGATTGTAATATAAGTATGCAATCTGTTATGAGCACTTCTGGTTTGATCTTGTATGTAATAATTCGAATTCTGAAATGTATTCATATGTGACGTTGAATATCTGCAACTGTTTATTCTGCATTGATCTACAGTTTAGTTTTATATCATTATCTCAATTTGTCCA
The DNA here is from genome assembly GCA_030737875.1 of Allium sativum. Lineage (NCBI taxonomy): Eukaryota > Viridiplantae > Streptophyta > Magnoliopsida > Asparagales > Amaryllidaceae > Allium > Allium sativum. Next base: position 207,994,853 of record CM060919.1, read on the forward strand.
GAAGTGTTTGAACATTAACTATATATAATAATTTGCAAGTTTGCTAAATTTTATGATTGTCATGAAATGAAAGCAGTTTAGATTATCCAAGTTTTATTATGAAAAGTTTATACTTTTCTAAGTTGTCCTTTTTGCTACAATGGGCCATCATTTTACTTATTGGGCCGTTTTGTTAAACCGCAATGGGCTGGGTTTATTACAAATTTGAATGGTATTGTTTAACCTTGTTTTGCAAATATTATATAATGTACAAAATTATCTTGAAATTGTTTCAGCCGAATTACTTTATATATGATATACCATTCCATGGCTATATATATATATATATAATTCCAAATTAATACTATTGGTTTTAGAAATCTTTGTATTCTTAATTTTGGAATTAAAGTTCTTAGATTTAAAATATTGTATTTTAAAACTTGTGTAAATAATTTGTTTTGCCCATTCAATTTTAAATCCCTATCAAAACTATTGTTTATATTAAATCACGGTGATGTCTTCCAATAATATACTCATCACTGTCCAAAATTACTGGTTGTAACTAACGCCAAAGCGTTGTGCATCTTTTAACTTTGATTATATGCGATGGAGTAAAATGTGGTGCTCCAACCTATTATTGGGTCTGATTTAACTAGGCTGCATAATACGATTATGGCCTTAGAGACAAACAATATGATTTATTCTATATTTGAGCAAATGAATAATACTGAAAAACATGTTCAACATGCCATCCAAGAGTTATATAGATGATATAATTGACATAAAGATGTCTACCTAAAAGGTTGTGTTTTGAGCTTAGCCAAAGCTGGGTCAAAGCATGATCAGATATGGATTTTGGAACACCAATATATTTATATATTAAAATAGGGATGTTGATTTGAGTGGGAGCATATTTATTTATACATTTACTATTAGCCATGATTATTGTAATTTTGATTGTCAAAATTATTTATTACTATTTATTATCTCTTGTAGATTCTAAATGGCTAACAACACCAATAACTTGTCATTGAGATCTGTTCTTGAAAAAGAAAAACTGAATGGAATAAATTTCCTAGACTGGCACCGAAACTTGAGGATTGTCCTCAAGCAAGAAAGGAAGCTGTATGTACTTGATGGGCCTACTCCAGAGGCTCCACCAAGTATTGCACCCCGTGCAGAGTTTAATGCTCATAAGAAACATCAAGACGATGCTCTTGATGTTAGCTGCCTCATGCTGGCAACCATGAATCCTGTGCTTTAGAAGCAACACGAGTTCATGGATGCTTATGATATGATCGAGCACCTTAAGAAGTTGTTCGAAGGGCATGCTCATCAAGAAAGGTATGACACGAGAAAAGCACTATATCACTGCAAGATGGGTGAAAAGGAACCTGTTGGTCCACACTTACTGAAGATGATTGGTTATATAGAGTATCTCGAGAGGTTAGGGTTTCCTTTGACACCGGAAGCTCAAACCGATCTTGTGCTCCAATCATTAAATAGTAAGTATTCTCAATTTATCATGACCTATCTCATGAATGAGATTGAGAAGCCCTTGACTGAGTTATTGAGCATGTTAAGAACTGCTAAGAATAACATGAAAAAGGTAGAACCGGCTACCATGATGATGGTACAAAAGGAGACTGCTAAACCCAAAGGCAAGGGCAAAAACAAGAAAAAGCAGCTTAAGAAGACTGCTAATAAGACCAATTTCAAAAAGGGGTCAAAGCCTAAAGGAGGGGTTCCCAAAGAAGGTGATTATCACCATTGCGGAAAGCCAGGTCACTGGAAACGCAACTGTTATGCTTATTTGGAAGAACTAAAGAAGAAAAAGGGAAGTTTGACTTCGCCCAATTCAGGTATAAATGTTATATATGTCAATTTATCTACTTCAACATCATGGGTATTAGATACTGGATGTAGATCACATATTTTTGTCAATTTGCAGGAAATGCAAAGGAATAGAAACTTGACAGAAGGAGAAGTGGACTTGCATGTGGGAAATGGAGCAAAAGTTGTCGCATTAGCCATAGGAAGTTGCCACTTGTCCTTACCAACTAGATTAGTTTTAAAATTAGATGATTGTTATTTTGTTCCTTCCATTAAAACGAATATTATTTCTGTATCTTGTTTGGACAAGTTAGGATTTTCATTTATAATAAAAGACAGATGTTGTTTATTTTATTTAAATGAGATATTTTATGGAAGTGCACAATTAATTAATGGTCTCTATGTTCTTAATTTTGAAATGCCAGTTTATAACATTAATACCAAAAGTATTAAATCTAATGATTTAAATCCAACGTATCTAGGGCATTGTCATTTAGGCCCTTTAAACGAGAAATGCATATTGTAACGACTGGGAATTTCGCTCGATCCGAATCAGTCGCTAAACCGACCAAGACCGTTCGAAACGCCTGATTGTTTTGAGAACACGATAAACCAGAATGCAGACAGAAGAACATTTCATTGTATATTACAACAATTACATCTGAATATAAGAATATACACAGTATAAACAAATAATATACAGTAGAAAAATATCAGAGATTACAATACATTACATAGCAGCGGAAAATAATGCAATACACAACTAGAAGTAATACACGGATACAGAGCTTTCCGAGTATCGTTCCAGCTATAAATCAGGATCCTGTGAATATAAATCTGCAAAACCAAAACTACTAGTTGCCCATGTCAAAATAAGGGCACCCAGAGTTTAGGTTAAAACAATAAACTCCCGGTCAGTCATGGGACTGGTGTGAGAACTAAACAGTTATTAATCTTTATTTTTAAAGTTAGGTAAATCAAGGGACCACGCCGTATAACACGGAATGGGTTTCTTCCTAAGAATACCAGTGCATATAACAACAGTGCAATGCTAAATAAAGAAAAATGAAGCTATTATAAGACCCAGGTCCTATCACACAATGCAACGCAAGCCGGGGGATAGGGTTTTACCTTATAATAGCCAAAGAATGCTTGATACGCGAAATTTTATCTTTTGATTCTTAATCAGACTCCAACCGTAAATTAGTAAGAGAACGATTCCCTAAGTATTAACCCCGAAGGCCGAAACCAACATCAGACCAATACCCAGGAAACCACCCATCTTAGCTCATTTGCAGTTAGTTTCTGATTTTATATACAATCATAAATATCAATCATAGACGGCATGAGCGCCCCATCCCACTATGTCGCCATATATAGGATTACAACTAAAACCGAAACGTCACGTATTGGAAGTTGGATTTCCATCTGTGAACCGAGGCAAAAGATAGTCCTCTACCGATTCGAGACTGTCTAGCCCGAGTCTCAGGACCCAGACTCAGGTGGGCCCTTGGATCGTCAAGGCCGATCCACCGATGTGGATTAAAATGCCTGAACACTACGTTTCCCCGCCCTTTGGGGCGTAAATGAGCCAACGAATGACTCCATCGGTTCACATAGTCACCGATATATCCGAGGCGCCTCGCAATAGCAACAACCACATAAGTCAAACTCGTTAGGGCGGGTAAAACCACTGACGCCACTTCTAGCTAGAAAGAAACGCATGTCCTCCCTGATGCCCTCTCCCGTTTCTGGTTCACCACCTGTAACGACCCGGAAAATCTGAACCAATTTAAAAAAATTTAATTGGCTAAAATAGTGGATTTTAAATATTTAAAATAAATATTTTAAATAATAGAAATGAAAAGTGAGTTTGAATCAACGTTTGAAAACGAATATAATTAATTCTAATTATAAACAAGGCCTGAAATGGCGCGGTAGTTTCAAAATTTGAATTCAAACTTCGACTGACTGTACCGGGTGCAAAACAAAACAGATTTGAGTGAAACAAAAAATATTAAAATTTGTTAGTGAATACCTTTCTAACGAATCTGAAAAATCGAAGTTTCATAGCGGGAAGCAAAAGTTATGGCCAAATGAATTTTCAGAAAGGTCACTATGGAATTTATATAGCCCGTGAAATTGGCCATTTTGCAAACGACCTCAGAATTCGACGAAACCACTTTTGTTGGATCCGGGATGTGAAGTTATTGCTAGTTTTCAAATTTCATAATTTTTGAAGCTAGTATGTGAGCGTGGCAAAGGAAAATGTGTTTGGTCAATTACAGTTAAATTGGATCGACCAGAAAAGGGCCATTTTACAAACGGTCTCAGAATTCGACGAAACTAGTTTTGTTGCGACCATATAGTCAAAACATAGCTAGATTTATTTTTCTGGAATTTTTCGAATCAGTTTGTGGCCCTAGCAAATTGAAATGTACGTTCAAATCGAATATTGAATGTTATATATTTAAAATTGAAGGAAAACTGACTGAAATAGTCGAATGGGCCTACGAAACATATCCCATTGTGTTCGTAATGGGGGTAAAACGCTAGGGACAATAGTCGTTGGGTTTGGATTGGAGGTCGTGTCAGAAAACCCCTTTTAAAACCCACCGGCCAATCAGATTTTTAAAAAAAAAGAAGGAAAACCCTCTTTCTCTCCCCCGATCTGAATGGCGCTCAAAGTTCGAAGCTTCCCTCCCCATTTCCGATCGCCACAGCCACCATCAGCCCCACCTCCAGTTGAACTTTTTGAAGAGCTCCTCCCCCTCTTCAAATCAGAACAAGTCTCGCCGCTTCTCGTTTTGTATTTCTCGAGATTTGTCGCTCTGAAGTACCGCCGTACATCGCCTGTTTTCTCCCTGATACCCAGCTCGAGTCCGACGCCTCTACCACCAGTCAGCGCGCCTTTCGAGGCTCTTCAACGTGGAGCTGACCGATTTTGGCCTCGAGCAACGGATTGGAAGAGAAATCGAAACCTAGTTTCGAATCAAAAACTGAGGTATACGACTGTGTTTTATTTAATCTGTTTTTAACATTTAAAAGCGTAGCGAACTTCTAAAAATCATATCTTTTTCGTTTCTTGACGAAATTCAGTGAAACAAGAGATAGTGGACTCATGTGGATGTCTTCTGCATTCTAGAAGAGACCGCATATTTTTCTGAGCCTTCTGCTATTTTTGGTGGAGTGGAACCCAATGTGAGATTTCTAATTTATAAACGATATGGAAAACGACGATGTATAAATTATATAGTCGATGTATGAGTTATATAAGCGTTGTACACCTCTTGTATAAGCGTTGTATAAGTTGTATGTTTGATGTATAAGTTGTATATGCGTTGTAAAAATTATATATGTGTTGAAATAGAAGTGAAATGCTATATATATACGCCCCTCGTCCACAAACCATGGACGATATTTATTGGTTGTGATTGGTGTGAAAATTGATTGATAGCGAATGGTTGATTGAAATTGTTTGTGGTTGAAATTGATTGATTGTGGTTGAAAAATACCCATTTGTGGTTGAGAAATATTTGGTTGAATCCACATAGGATTAGTTTATGGAAATGAAAAAAAATACATGCCGCCTGCGTGCGAACTAGATGCATGATTCCCCATTGTCAAAAGTTGCGAGGCTTTAAGGTAGAGCGATGAGCCGTACTAGGGACGGTCCCGGTTTTCACTACCCTGCCATTATGCTGCCGAAATTTTGAATAATATTCATGTGTTAGAATTATTTTCATTTGTTGAAACTATATTTATTCGTTGAATAGAAAACCTTCATGTGTTGAATCGAAATTCATTCGTTGAATAGAATTCATGTGTTGAATGGTATTCGTGTTTTTAAATATAAAGATCACCTTTTTATCTATATATATAAACTATAGAAAACCTTCATGTGTTGAATCGAAATTCATTCGTTGAATTGAAATTCATGTGTTGAATGGTATTCGTGTTTTTAAATATAAAAATCACCTTTATATATATATACAAACTATAGAAAACCTTCATGTGTTGAATCGAAATTCATTCATTGAATTGAAATTCATATGTTGAATGGTATTCGTGTTTTAAATATAAAAATCACCTTTTTATATATATATATACAAACTATAGAAAACCTTCATGTGTTGAATCGAAATTCATTCGTTGAATTGAAATTAATGTGTTGAATGGTATTCGTGTTTTAAATATAAAAATCACCTTTATATATATATACAATCTATAGGAAAGCTTCATGTGTTGAATCGAAATTCATTCGTTGAATTGAAATTCATGTGTTGAATGGTATTCGTGTTTTAAATATAAAAATCACCTTTTTTATCTCTATATATAAATATAAACTATATAAAACCTTCATGTGTTGAATCGATATTCATTCGTTGAATTGAAATTCATGTGTTGAATGGTATTCATATTTTGAAAGAAATTGTTTTATAATAAAAATCCTATTTTTATCAACAATATGAACTATATAAAATAATCTTGTTTTGAAATAAATTGTTTTATAATAAAAATCCTATTTTGATCACCAATATTAACTATATAAAATAGTAGAGTTTTGAAATAAATTGTTTTACAATAAAAATCACATTTTTATTATATACATGAATTGTTAAAAATAGTGAAGTGTTGAAATAGAAAACAGTTAGTTAAAAATATCATTTTTATCAAATGTATGGAATCATATAGTTTTGAAATCGAAGAATCGATATATATATATATATATATATATATATATAGAATTGAAATATATCGAATAACGAAGCTGCAGTTTGTATTTTGAAACCGTGATTTCAAACGATTATACCGGGAGATCCGACCATCGGATTTTCCCGAAACCGCAACCTTTGGGTTCGCTTTGGAAATATCTTTCCAACGGCACCAACTTTGTAAAAATCCAATGGTTGGATTGTCTGGAATGTTTAATTCAAATCTGAAGAAAAACAGCGCCAGAATGAATTATATTTATATATATATATATAAGTATAATTATATTAAATCGAATAACGACGCTGCAGTTCGTATTTTGAAATCGAAACTTCAAACGATTATACCGGGAGATCCGACCGTCGGATTTTCCCGAAACTGGAACCGTTGGATTCGTTTTGAAAAGATCTTTATAATGATGTAAATTTTGTGAAGATCCAACGGTTAGATTTTCAGATATGTGTAAATAAAATCTGAAGAAAAACAGCGCCACGGCCGCGTTATGGCCCGAAGCGTCGTTTTGAATAAATTGGCTATTTTAAAATAAATAAAAATAGCGATAAATCGTTATAAAATATTATAAACAATATGGATGTGAAATTTAGAAACTAACTGAAGGTTGGCTAAGTCGAATGGTTTCTTGGGTATTGATCTGATGTTGGTTTCGGCCTTCGGGGTTAATATTTGGGAAATCGTTCTCTTACTGATTGACGGTTAGTGACTAATGAATTGAAATGCTGCGTAGTAGTGTTTGTGTAGCACTTGTTTACTATATACGCGAGTTTCTCAGAAAGACCGGGTTTATCCCATTCTGAATAACTGAATCGACGATAAGAAATCGAAGATGAAGATGATGGTCGAAGACCGGAGATCTTCACCTCGTTTGGATGGTAACCGAGGCCCTGATTGGGAGGCATCCCGAAATATGGATAATGAGTGGTGATCGTCCAGATGTACGTGGTGATCGATGGGTTTGCGAGGTATATAGTGCCTCCGGTTTCGTTCAGACCCAGAACGGACATGCAAATGGACAGTGTGTCTGACATTGGAATTTATTCTGTGTGATTGATAGCTATCAGTTGCACGGTGTGAATTGCCTGTGTGGCATGCTAAGATGCAGTGATCAAGGCTTCTATTGAAAAGCAAAGTCTTGTGGTGATGATCAAAGCGCCGCCTGTGTGGCGTAGCTTTGTGTATAACGTGAATTCGCGAGCTTCACACCCCGGTATGAACCAGAAACGGGAGAGGACATCGGGGAGGACTTGCGTTTCTTTCTAGCTAGAAGTGGCGTCAGTGGTTTTCCACGCCCTGACGAGTTTGACTTATGTGGTTGTTACTGTTGCGAGGCGCCTCGGTTAGATCGGACGATCCGGGTCCGATGGAGTCATTCGTTGGCTCATTTACACCCCAAAGGGTGGGGAAACGCAGTGTTCAGGAATTTTAATCCACATCGGTGGGCCGGCCCTGACGACCCAAGGGCCCACCTGAGTCTGGGTCCTGAGGGGCGGGCTAGAGTGTCTCGAAGTCGGTAAGGACTATCTTTTGCCTTAGTTCATGACGGAAATCCAATTTCCAAATACGTGACTGTGCGGTTTTGATTGTATACCTATATATGGCGACATAGTGGTATGGGGCATTAATGTCGTCTATGATTGATAGTAATGATTTGAAATTGCTTTTGAAATATATAAACACTAGTAATAATATCAAATGCTTTTGTTTTATTCGTATCAAGCATATTTTGGCCATTATAAGGTAAAACTCTATCCTCTGGTTTGCGTTGCATTGTGTGATGGGAACTGAGTCTTATAATGGCTTCATTTTTATAAAAAGCATTGCGATGTTTAAAAGAATTATTTGTTTTAAAGCACTGGAAATCTGATGGAGTAAACCCGTTCCACGAAAGTGGCGTGGTCCTGTGATTGGCCATATTTTAAATGTGTTGAGTAGATTTCTCATACCAGTCCCATGACTGACTCGTAGTTTGTTTCACTTTCAAACTCGGCTGCCCCTTTTTCTACACGAGCAGCCTTGTATTCAGGTTTTAGCTAGCTTTCTCTGGATAGCTGGAGCTGAAGATGGATTCAATCATTTATCTCTTTTTATGTTGTTCAGCTCCTATTGTACATTATGTTTGTTTTTCCGCTGTAGACATATATGTATAGTTGAACTGTATTTGTACTAAGTAAGATCCTGTATACTGTGTAACTCTGATGATTATGTTTATCCAGTGTACTATTTGTTCATTATCTGGTGTATTTATTTATTTCTGTTCTGCTATTATCTGTTTCTGTGTTATATTCCAAAGATTACCCTTGCCACCGTCAGTACGGGTTTTGGGGTCGTCACACCACCGGGGTGTGAGGCTCGCGAATTCACGTTACACAAAGCTATGCCACACAGGCCGTGCTTTGATCATCAACCACAAGACTCTGCTTTTCAACAGAAGCCTTGATCATTTGCATCTTAGCATGCCACATAGGCAAACCACTCTATGCAACCGATATCAGTCACACAGAATGAAATCCAATGTCAGACACACAGTCCATCTACAAGTCCGTTCTGGATCTGAACGAAACCAGAGGCACCTTGTACCTCGCATATCCATCGATCTCCAAGTACGTCTGGACGATCACCAACTGATTCCCTCCTCTTGGGTGTACGGCCCAATCAAGATCATCAGTAATTATCCAAACGACGCGAAGACCTCCGGTCTTCAACCACCGTCTTCATCTTCGACTAATCGTCAAATCAGTTATTCAGAATGCGATAAACCCGGTCTTTCTGAATAACTCGTGTATATAATAAACAAGTGTTACACAAACACAACATACGCCTCATTCCAATTCATCAGTCACTAACCGTAAATTAGTAAGAGAACAATTCCCCAAATATTAACCCCGAAGGCCGAAACCAACATCAGATCAACACCCAGGAAACCATTCATCTCAGCCGACCTACAATCAGTTTCTAAATTTCCCATTCTTAGGGAAAGGTTCCCATTAATTTTATCAAAGATAAATTCTTTTAAATTTATTCTTTAATCTTCCTTTGAATATCAATTCAAACCAAATTATGGTTTATCCAAACTAGCCGGGATTAACGAACCTTACCGAAGTAATCATTGGTTTTAATTTCCCAATCCCAACCTATTCATCCCATGGAGTAAAACTGGTAATGCTTCATATCTAACACCACGGTGTTATCGGTAAATTCAATTACCATTTCACGTTCAAATCTAATTAAAGATTTAACTATCGCCTGGAGCAAAACTTGTGATACTCCATTCTCGATCTTATCAATCTAATTAAAGATTCATTAAAACTCTACTTAGTTTTAATCCTTGGCTGGGTTAAAGAATCAATGTCATTTAAAACACGGTTCACGATAAACCAAAAATCACATCACATTTCAATCAGTCCCTGGCCGTAAATTAGAAAGTGAGCAATTCCCGAAGTATTAATCCCGAAGGCCGAAACCAAAATCAGATCAATAGCCCAGAAACCATTCAACTTCTAGTCTCCAATTAGTTTCTGATTTTCTTAACTACATTGGATCTAAGAACAGTATTATTGAAGATACCGTTCACGACAACCCAAAATCACATTCAAATTCAATTCCAATTAAATACCATTTAATTGGTACACTTCATTAAATCTAAATAAAAATATTTAATCTTCTTCTCAACTGGGTTTAAGAACAGTGTTAATGAAGACACCACTCACGACAAACCCAAATCACATTTGATATTAAATACAAGGCTCTGAATAGAAAATATATCGGCTTATATTCAATATCAAATTCTACGACCAACAAATATCGTATTGGAAATAACGATATAAATATATCTTTCAAATTTCCATAACAATATCTGTATAATTACGAAATCCAACATCGAAATATTCCAAAGATAATTTCGATTTCCAATCCATTCCAACTCAATTATTGGAAATTCTATTTATTTTCAAAACCATTTCAAATCCACTTTAATTCTTTTAAAAATAGATAGAATTATAATTCTAGTTCAAAACTAGTTCATTTCGATAAAAATCTATTTTTATCTTTTCAAATATGGAGTTTTTCATCCCAATTCTTCCCAAATCATTTCTTATGATTTTACACAAATTGTTGATATTTTTAATAATTTTATCAAGGCCCGTACAGTCGATTTCCATCAACGGCTATCGAACTGCACTTACATCGACCTTTTCCAAATTTGATTTGGACATAATTCCAAATCCAACCGTTAGATTTCAAATCTCTAATATTCGTTAGAAAGCTCTTTTCGGTACGAACCCAACGTAACCGGTTTTAGGAGAATCCGACGGTCGGATCTCCCACAATATCCATTCGAAGTCAATGGTCGAAATTCGCGAACTGCCGCAGCGCGGTGCATTCTATTCAGGCCATTATGTTATATATATAATATATATTTCGTCGATTTCCATTTAAAACGTATTTTATAAATCGTTTTAAATTCGTTTTCAAAACGATTTCAACTTCCTTTTCAAATTCAAATCAAAATTGAATTTTCCCTTACAAATTGGTTTTAAATTAATTTCAAATTGATTTCAATTCAAATCGATTTTTAATTCAATTTCAGTTCGTTTTCAATTCTATTTGAATTTCAAATTATTTCAATTTCAATTCGAATTCATTTCTATTCAATTTCAATTCGAATTCATTTCTATTCAATTTTAATTCGAATTCAATTCTATTCAATTTCAATTCGAATTCATTTCTATTCAATTTCAATTCGAATTCATTTCTAAATATTCGATTTTGAAATCACTTTCAATATTCATTATAAAATCGACAAAATTCTCGTTCGTGTTAAAATGGCGTGTAACTACTTAACACGGCTTCGCATTTCTATTTTTAAATATTCTATTTCAAATATTTCTTTTTCAAATATTTTTTTTATTTCAATCTGCATCACACAATCAACTACACATCAAAATCAAACAAACAAACAAACAAGTCGTCCATGGTCTGTGGACGACGGGTGTCGGGTGCTACTAAACACCGTCTGCATCCTAGTATATATTTTAACTAGAAAATTAAATTAAAAGTGAGAAGTTCTCACCGAGGGTTCCACTCTGCCGTGCTCTCCTTCTGAACTGTTCGGACTTCGTTATTCATTCAGTTCCATCGCAATTCTTTTCACGCTGTTCATAGTAAAAGTTATATTTTTATTCTTCTTATCTAATAAAAATCATATTTTTATTATTCACGTGTGATAAAAATAATATTTTTATTCGCTAAGAATATAAACAAAAATCCTATTTTTATCTAGATAAAATCTTATTTTTAAACTAACTCTTCATCGTTTTAAAAATCGCATTTTCATCACGATAAAAATCACAACTTCTCTTAGCTAAAAATCAAATTTTTACCGCCTAAAAATACAAGCTTTTATCGTATAAAAATTTAAGAATTTTCCTATAATCAAAAATCAGTTTTTCCCTATTACATAGAAGAAAAATCCCGTTTTTACATTCATAAAAACCATATTTTTACATACCCAAAAATTATATTTTTATACTTTCATAAAGATCAGATTTTGAAAGTGATTAACCTAAATAAGTATTTAAAATTAAAATAAAATAAAATAGGAAAACTTACAGCGAATTGGAAGAAGGGGGGTGTACATCCGACGTTGGATCTGGTCAGCAGGGGCACGGCGGGCGCGGGTGATGGCACAGGCGGCATAGGGTTCAACAGGGTGGCGGGTTTGGGTGCTTTGGCTCGCGATGGGGGTGTGCTGTGCGCCTGCGACTTGGAGCAAGGGGGAGGGGATCTAACACGTCGAAGAAGAAAGTGGTGGGGGGAAGGCAGCGAGGTGCAGGCGACATCCATCGAGGTGCTTCGCGGGTTCAGGGAGGGTTTTGAACGTGGACTGCTACAGGGGCTAGGGCTCCTCGCGTTGGACTGGAGATGGACGGAGGGAGAGTAGCGGAGGGGAGGGCGGCGACGATGGTGGTGACGGGCGGTGCGGTGGACGGGGGTGGAAAGGGCAGCGCGATTTTAGATTTAGGTTTTTTTTTCTAATCGATCCTGAAATGAATGGGGGGCTGAGGGAAATATATAATTATATATATATTTTATTATTTTTGATTTCAAAAAGTAACTTTTATTTTCGAACTCGAAATCGAACCCACCGCCTGTCGTCCACAACTAATTACCCACATTCCGAACACAATGGGATATGTATCGTAGGCCGATTTGACTGTTTCGATCAGTTTTCGTCAAAATCCAAATATAACTCTATATATTGAATTTGAACGCACATTTCAATTTACCAGGGCCACATACTAACTAGAAAAATTCCCGAAAAATATTTTTTACTTTTGTATTGACGATATGGACCTAACAAAACTAATTTTGTCAAATTCTGAGACCATTTGAAAAATGGCCATTTTCCAGTCGATTAAAATCAACTGAAATGGTCAAAACACGTTTACCCTCGCCACGCTCACATATTGATTCAAAAAATTACGAATTTTAAAACCTATCAATAACTTGACATCACAGATCCATCAAAAGTGGTTTCGTCGAAAACCGAGGTCGTTTGCAAAATTTCCATTTTTAAGGGCCAGAATTCCATAGCGACTATTCTGAATTTTCAACTGGACATATCTTTTGATTCCCGCTATGAAATTTCGATTTTTTGGATTCATTGGAAAGATATTCTCAATTAGATTCAAATATTTTTAGATTCGTTAAAATCCGGTTTATTTTGCACCCGGTACATTCAATTGAAATTTGAAATCGAATTCTCCAACTACCGCGCCATTTCAGGCTCGTTATATAATTAAAATAAATTTATTCGTTTTAACTTCGTCGAAAATATATTTTCCATCGTTATTATTTAAAATAATTGATTTTAAATAATCAAAATTCACTAAAATTGCCAAAATAAAAAATTTAAATTGGCTCAGATTTCCGGGTTATTACACATATCAAAACTCCATAAAGATGGGATTTTGGATTCATTTGATTTTGAATCTTATGAAGAATGCAAATCTTGTTTATTAGGCAAGATGACCAAAGCTCCTTTCACTGGACACAGTGAACGGGCTAAGGATCTATTGGCCCTTGTACATAGTGATGTATGTGGACCAATGAGTACATCAGCTAGAGGTGGGTTTTATTACTTCATTACATTTACTGATGATTTCAGTAGGTATGGATATGTGTATCTTATGAGACACAAATCAGAATCCTTTGAAAAGTTCAAGGAATTCAATAATGAAGCTCAGAACCAACTTGGTAAGAATATAGAAACTCTTCGAACAGATCGAGGAGGAGAATATTTAACCCAAGAGTTTAATGACTATCTGAAAGAGTGTGGAATTGTTTCACAACTCACTCCACCGGGAACACCACAATGAAATGGTGTATCTGAAAGGAGAAATCGTACATTGTTAGACATTGTACGATCAATGATGAGTCATACAGATCTTCCAATAAGTTTTTGGGGTTTTTCCCTTACAACAGCTACATTCATACTTAATCGAGTAAAGCGGTTCAAACAACACCATATCAGATATGGACAGGGAGATGTTCTAATGTCTCTTACATGAGGATTTGGGGATGTGAGGCTTATGTTAAGCTTCCTAACTCTGACAAACTCAGACCCAAATCAAAAAAATGTTATTTTGTGGGATATCCAAAGGAAACAAAAGGATATTACTTCTACAAACCCTCAGAGCGTAAAGTGTTTATCGCTCGAACGGGCTTTTTCATTGAAAGAGATCTAGTCTCTAATAATATCAATGGAAATAAAGTAGAACTCGAAGAAATTCGGGAACCACAAAATGTCATTGAACCTGAATATGAAATTGAGCAAGAACCATAAACTGTTGTGGAAACCGAACCTGCTCAAATTACACATAACATTCGTAGATCTGGTAGAATGTGTCACGAGCCCGATAAATATATTGGATATCTAGTAACTCAAACAGGAGATGTAATGCTCATAGATCAATATGAGCCCACTTCTTACCAAGATGCTATGAATGGACCAGAATCTGAGAAATGGATTGAAGCCATGAAATCTGAAATGGATTCCATGTACACCAACTAAGTGTGGACTCTGGTTGATCCACCTGATGGGGTAAAACCAATCGGGTGCAAATGGGTTTTCAAGAAAAAAACTGACATGGAAGGTAAAGTACAAACCTATAAAGGCCGATTGGTGGCGAAAGGTTTCAAACAAATTCAAGGAGTTGATTATGATGAAACTTTCTCCCCAGTGGCTATGGTTAAATCCATAAGGATTATGCTTGCAATTGCCGCCTTTTTCGATTACGAAATCTGGCAGATGGATGTCAAAACTGCATTCCTTTACAAGAATCTCATCGAGGATGTGTACATGACACAACCTGAAGGATTTGTCAATCCAAAGGAAGCTAGAAAAGTATGTAAATTACATCGATCCATATATATGGATTGAAGCAAGCATCTCGGAGTTGGAATCTTCGTTTTGATGAAATAGTCAAAAAGTTTGGCTTCACTAAGAATGAAGATGAACCTTGTGTATACTAGGGCTGGCAATTAGAACCGAGGCCCGCTTACCCGAACCGACCCGAACCGAAAAATTAAGAACCGATCCGAACCGTTACCCGATTCAAACCGAGACCCGACCCGACCCGACGGGTCTCGGGTCGGGTATGGGTGTCACAAAATACCCGTTAAACCCGACCCGAACCCGTTGATCGTACCCGAACCATAAACCCATATAGCATACCCGAACCGAATAAGCATTTGAATTTGAAACATAAATTATTGCAGTATTATGTGCGTCACTTGGAAAAGTAACAGCAGCCTCTTCCACATGTTTTGATACTATGAATATCAACACCAATAATATATTATCAAGAATTGCAACAGTCGGCACTACATTCTATGAATATGAGAATAATAATATCAACAATAAACTGCATGTAGCATGCATGAAGACCAAAAATTAACATACATGCGCATTGCTTTGGTAATGAACAATAATTATATAAATATAAAGGATCAAATAATTGCATCAAGCTGACTGGTTACATCTTCCCATTCACAACTTTACATATAATACAACAACAGAAAGTTGATTAACAAATAACTAGTTCTCTTATTTTCTTCCGTACAAGTTTACATTCTAGATCAAATTGATCAATTAATTCAACAAATATAGCCTAAGCATCCCAAGATCTCGTGTTGGTTGGCTGCAACATTTGGATCATACCTCAGCAAAAGAAGCTTTGTACCTAGATTTAAAGAAGTCACGTTTTTTTTTAAAAACTTATGTAACACTGATAGCAATAACATACAGTACTTCAACATGATAAAAGCATGGGCCATGCATGAAAATATGAAGAATGCTTCTACTTTATTTGTTGTCTCTAACTGTATAACAAATAAATAATGCATGACAATGAAATTAGCTTATATGCAATCACCTAGCATACAACATACTACAGAATACACATTATAAATTTGACTATTATCTCATATTGGTTCATGTTTCAAAAATGTAGGTTTTGAAATGGGTTGTCAGCTTAAAAAGAAAAGACCGACATACTGGACTAAAGCATGGAACTTGCACTCTAAAGTATTCTGGGTTGTATTCCTAAACATTAGTGCTTATTTCATCATATTATCATTTTCTGAATCATTTAGAGCATAAGAATCAAAATGGAAAATGAAGAAAATGCTAATTTACCTCTGCCTACTCATTGTGGTTCTAATCTCCCGGATGTTGAAACAGAAGGATCTTTAAATCAACCTAAAACTGGAAAAAAAACATCCACGGTATGGGAAACGTTTGAAAAAGTTTTACACAGGTGAGATACATCCTACAAAAAAAAAGAAATCATTGAAGCGGAGTGTAAAATATGTCAAGAAAGGTTAGCGGGTAATGCATGGAATGGTACCTCTCATTTACGCAAACATGAGGAAAAACATAAATGTGCTTTAGACACTACATAAACTTCTTTGATCCAAGATGCTAGAAGTGGTCATGTAGTTAATTTTCGATTTAGTGTTGCGGTTGCACGAAAATAAATAGTAGCATATATTCAAAAGACACAACAACCTTTAGGATTTGCTGAAAATCCTCATTTTGTTAGCATGGTTAGAAGAGCTTTCCAACCAAGTTATGAAGGCATATCAAGAAATACTTGTAGAAGCGACATAATTAAATCTTATAACAAAGGCAAAATTGAATTAATTGATTTTCTTCAGAAGTTTAATGGAAAAATATCTCTAACTTCTGATTTTTGGAGCTCAAACCAAAAGCTCGACTACGTATGTTTCACTGCACACTTTGTGGATTCGGATTGGATTTTGCAAAAAAGAATGATTGCATTTAGACTTGCTGAAATACCCCATATTGGACTAGTTGTTGCTACAGAATTCCTACATATCTTGAAAGAATTTCATTTGGACAAGAAGATTTGTTCTATTTCTTTGGATAATGCTAGTTATTTTACAAACGCCATTGAGCATATGATGTTCGACTTAGATATTCGAAGTGATTCAATTACGTCTAAGTTGTTTCATGTGCGTTATTGTGCTCACATTATAAACTTAATAGTTAAAGAAGGTTTAGATGTTATTTCTCACTCTGTTGTTAAAATTAGATCATTTGTTACGTATGTTAAAAGCTCCACAAGAAGAGTGAAAAATTGGAAAAATGCATGCGTCGAAAAAGGCAAAAAGCCCTTGATGCTTATTCCAGAAGTTGCAACTAGATGGAATTCTTGTTATCACATGTTGGTAAGAGCACACGAGTATAAAGATGTTGTGGCATATTACTTAGCTCATTTTGAAGGAGATTATGAAGAAAAACCAAATGAAAATGATTGGATAAATTGCATGATCTATAAGGATTTTCTGAAAGTGTTTGATGATGCCACCCTTGTTCTTTCAAATGTTTATACTCCTACTGCAAATTTAGTACTTGCGCAGCTAACCAAAGTGGCAATGATATTTAGTGCCTATGAGTCAGCTATTGACTATGACCAAAAGTATAAGTCCGCAATGACAGTGATGAAGACTAAAATTTTCAAGTATTGGGGTGAATTTCCTGCGGTTTTTGGAATAGTTACTGTTTTAGATCCGCGATTTAAATCTAGAGGGTTAGAAAAAATGCTACACTTCATATACGGTGCATATGAGGGAAAAAAACAACATGACTATATTATTTCAGCAACAAGAGCTGTTTTTGTAGGTTATAATGTGCAGGCTGGTGAAACATCAACTAGTCCATCTATTCAAAGGGAAACTTCTTTTAATGGAGATTCAATTTGGGAATTTTTTAAGAGACAAAGAACGATAGATCCAAATGTAGATTCAGAGTTGGAGCTTTATCTTCAAAGGGCGGAGGAAAGAGGCGATGATAGTATTGATATACTAGAATGGTGGAAGAGAGAATCTAATGTATCAAAATGCTTAGCAAACATGGCTCGTGATTTTCTAAGCGTACAAGCATCAACAACCGCATCCGAAAGAGCTTTTAGCACAAGTGGGCGTTTAATTTCAAACTATCGATCTTGCCTTAGACATGACATTATTGAAGCATCTATGTGCAATGAGGATTGGTTGAAAGCTCAAGAGAGGACACAAGATGAAATAATAAGGCAAAGAGTAAAAGAAGATGAAGCAATATTGAAGACATGTGAAGATGAAGTTGAAGACCTAACCATAAATGAATAGCACCATCATATTTGATTCATTAGCATGATTTTATGCGATTCTTATTATGTAAGTGGAAGTTTATCCTTTTAAAAACTCAGTTTTTTTCCAGTTAAACAGCTTAGTCAATGAATCAATATATGCATGTTTGTGTACCCAAGTGGAAGTTTATCATGCTTTTCTGATTTTCTGTACACAAACTCAGTTTTTTGGTATGCAACATATGCATGTCTGCGTACACAAACTCGGTATTTTTGTACACAAACTCAGTTTGTTATTGGGTACACAAACTCAGTTTTATTTTTTCATGATTTTCTGTACGCAATTGGAAGTTTATAATGCTAATGATATTATGATTCTTTTCGATCAATGTTCATGCATACAATAGAAACATCTAAAATGAAAATAAAATACAAACACTGATCTAAAAGGGTATTAACCTCTTACCAGCCAACCTGGAAGTGAAAGGAAGTAATTTGGGAAATCTGAGTTGCGAAAGTGAAACTGCTAACCGTAACCTGAAAGTGAAAGAGTTCACTATTATATGCATGCTGAACAACTATTTTCTAATACATGTAAACCCACACACACACACACACACACACACACATATATATATATATATATATATATATATATATTTATGCATTCACTTCAGTATGTCGCAGTCCATGTGAAAAACGGGCACAGACTTACATTATTTGGTTTTATGCACACTTTATCAACACTAAAAGGAGTAAAACCCTTTAAAACAGCAACTACGTTGACAATAAAACTGATACGTTATGGCTGGTTCAAATATGTCATAATTATACATTGATCATATAGCATGTCACTGTTTTCAGCCTCATATATTAATAACAAAACTAATATACAAAATACATCAAACAGCCATAAGTAACAAGTTGGCTTCGAATACCTCAGAATAAATACCTTCTAAATGTATAATCATCTCAGAGAGTGAAGTCACATACATATATGACTTATATGTTATGACTTCTCCTCTTTAATGTAGGTGGTTTTACTTATTTATTGTATTTACAAGTTACAACAAAAAGGAAATAAAAGGAAAACTGCTACACTATGAAAGAGATGCTTCTTTTTTGTACATAGTTGAGACGACCCCAAACCCCGTACTGACGGTGGCAAGGGTAATCCTTGGAATATAACACAGAACCAGATAATAGCAGAACAGAAATAAATAAATACACCAGATAATGAACAATAGAATATACTGGATAAAAGTAATCATCAGAGTTACACAGTATACAGGATCATACTTAGTACAAATACAGTTCAGTTATACATAAATGTCTACAGCGGAAATAAACATAATGTACAATAGGAGCTGAACGACATAAAAAGAGATAAATGATAGAATCCATCTTCAGCTCCAGCTATCCAGAAAAAGCCAGCTAAAACCTGAATACAAGGCTTTTCGTGTAGAAAAAAGAGGCACCCGAGTTTGAAAGTGAAACAAACTACGAGTCAGTCATGGGACTGGTATGAGAAATCTACTCAACACATTTATAATATGGCTAATCACAGGACCACGCCACTTTCGTGGAACAGGTTTACTCCATTGGATTGCCAGTGCTTTAAAAACAAATCTTTCTTTTAAACATCGCAATGCTTTTTATAAAAATGAAGCCATTATAAGACTCAGTTCCCATCACACAATGCAACGCAAACCGGAGGATAGAGTTTTTACCTTATAACAGCCAAAATATGCTTGATACGAATAAAACAAAGGCACTTGATATTATTGCTAGTGTTTATATGTTTGAAAACAATTTCAAATCATAATTATCAATCATTGACGGCATTAATGCCCCATACCACTATGTCGCCATATATAGGTATACAATCAAAATCGCATAGTCACGTATTTGGAAATTAGATTTCCGTCATGAACCAAGGCAAAAGATAGTCCTTACCGAATTCGAGACTGCCTAGCCCGAGTCTCAGGATCAGAACGCATCGACCCTTGGATCGTCAGGGCCGGTCCACACGGAGTGGATTAAAATGTCTGAACACTACGTTTCCCCGCCCTTTGGGGCGTAAGCGAGCCAACAAATGACTCCATCGGACCCGGATCGTCCGATCTAACCGAGGCGCCTTGCAACAGCAACAACCACATAAGTCAAACTCGTCAGGGCGTGTAAAACCACTGACGCCACTTCTAGCTAGGAGGAAACGCAGGCCCTCCCTGAGGTCCTTTCTCCCGTTCCTGGTTCATACCGGGGTGTGAGGCTCGCAATTTCACGTTATACACAAAGCTACGCCACACAGGCGGTGCTTTGATCATCACCACAAGACTTTGCTTTTCAACAGAAGCACTGATCATTGCATCTTAGCATGCCACACGGGCAATTCACACCGTGCAACTGATAGCTATCAATCACACAGAATAAACTCCAATGTCAGACACACAGTCCATTTACAAGTCCATTCTGGGTCTGAACGAAACCGGAGGCACTATATACCTCGCAAACCCATCGATCACCACGTACGTCTGGACGATCACCACTAATTATCCATATTTCGGGATGCCTCCCAATCAGGACCTCGGTTACCTACCAAACGAGGTGAAGATCTCCAGTCTTCGACCACCGTCTTTATCTTCGATTTCTTATCGTCGATTCAGTTATTCAGAATGGGATAAACCCGGTCTTTCTGAGCAACTCGCGTATATAATAAACCAGTGCAACACTAACATACACACGCATCATTTCAATTCATTAGTCACTAACCGTCAATCAGTAAGAGAACGATTTCCCAAATATTAACCCCGAAGGCCGAAACCAACATCAGATCAACACCCAGGAAACCATTTGACTTAGCCAACCTTCAGTTAATTTCTAAATCACATCCATATCGTTTTTTATAATATTTTATAACGATTTATCACTATTTTTATTTATTTTAAAATAGCTAATTTATTCAAAACGACGCTTCGGGCCATAACGCGACCGTGGCGCTGTTTTTCTTCAGATTTGATTTACACATATCTTAAAATCTAACCGTTGGATCTTCACAAATTTTACATCATCAGAAAGATCTTTTCAAAACGAATCCAACGGTTCCAGTTTTGGGAAATTCCGACGGTCGGATCTCCCGGTATAATCGTTTGAAGTTTCGATTTCAAAATACGAACTGCAACGTCGTTATTCGATTAAATATAATTATAT
This sequence comes from Allium sativum, assembly GCA_030737875.1. Classification (NCBI taxonomy): domain Eukaryota; kingdom Viridiplantae; phylum Streptophyta; class Magnoliopsida; order Asparagales; family Amaryllidaceae; genus Allium; species Allium sativum. Next base: position 208,016,257 of record CM060919.1, read on the forward strand.
TTATATATAAATATAAATATAATCGATTCTGGCGCTGTTTTTCTTTAGATTTGAATTAAACATTCCAGACAATCCAACCGTTGGATTTTTACAAAGTTGGTGCCATTGGAAAGATATTTCCAAAGCGAACCCAACGGTTGCGATTTTAGGAAAATCCGATGGTTGGATCTCCCGGTATAATCGTTTGAAATCACGGTTTCAAAATACGAATTGCAGCGTCGTTATTCGATATATTTTAATTCTATTTAAATATATATATATCGATTCTTCGATTTCAAAGCTATATCCTTTTCATACATTTGATAAAAATGATATTTTTATCTAACTGGCTTCTATTTCAACACTTCACTATTTTACCAATTCATGTATATAATAAAAATGTGATTTTTAACGTAAAACAATTTACTTCAAAACACAATTATTTTATATATTTCATATAGGTGATAAAAATAGGATTTTTATTATAAAACAATTTATTTCAAAACAAGATTATTTTATATAGTTCGTATAGATGATAAAAATGTGATTTTTATATTTAAAACACGAACACCATTCAACACATGAATTTCAATTCAACTAATGAATATCGATTCAACACATGAAGATTTTCTATAGTTTATATATATAGATAAAAATGTGATTTTTATATTTAAAACACGAACACCATTCAACACATGAATTTCTATCCAACGAATGAATATCGATTCAACACATGAAGGTTTTCCATAGTATCTATATATAGATAAAAATGTTATTTTTATATTAAAAACACGAACACCATTCACCACATGAATTTCTATCCAACGAATGAATATCGATTCGACACATGAAGGTTTTCTATAGTTTATATATATAGATAAAAATGTGATTTTTATATTTAAAACACGAACACCATTCAACACATGAATTTCTATCCAACGAATGAATATCGATTCAACACATGAAGGTTTTCCATTCAATGAATAAATATAGTTTCAACAAATGAAAATAATTCAAACACATGAATATTATTCAAAATTTCGGCAGCATAACGGCAGGGTAGTTAAAACCGGGACCGTCCCTAGTACGGCTCCTCGCTCTACCTTAAACCCTCGCGGTTTTTGACAATGGGGAATCATGCATCTAGTTCGCACGCAGGCGGCATGTATATTTATTTCATTTCCATAAAGTAATCCTATGTGGTTTCAACCAAATATTTCTCAACCACAAATGGGTATTTTTCAACCACAATCAACCAATATCAACCACAAACAATCACAATCAACCATTCGCTATCAATCAATTTTCACGCCAATCACAACCAATAAATATCGTCCATGGTTTGTGGACGAGGGGCGTATATATATATTTATATATAGCATATCACTTCTATTTCAACACATATATAATTTTTGCAACGCATATATAACTTATACATCGAACGTACAACTTATACAACGCTTATACATGAGGTGTACAATGCTTATATAACTCATACATCGACTATATAATTTATACATTGTCGTTTTCCATATCGTTTATAAATTAGAAATCTCACATTGGGTTCCACTCCACCAAAAATAGCCGAAGGCTCAGAAAAATATGCGGTCTCTTCTAGAAGGTAGAAGACGTCCACACGAGTCCACTGTCTCTTGTTTCACTGAATTTCGTCAAGAAACGAAAAAGATATGATTTTTACAGTGAAATCAAAAACCGTAGCGCTTTAAACTGCTATAATATAGTTAAAATAAAAATAGCCGTATACCTTTCTGAAATGTTCAAAACTAGGTTACGCGATTTCGTGAAATCCGTGAATCGATAGCTCGATCGGGCTACGTAGTGTCGAAGAGGGACGAGAGGCGCTAGTTCACCGGAGGTGGGGTCCAGCTCGGTGGTCTGACGTGGCGGCGGCGGCTCCTCAAACACCCGAACTTCACGAGGTCGAACTGGCTCCAACACGCGACGAAAAAAATCAATCCTTATATGGATTTGAAGATCTCGAGGAGCTCTACAAAATCTTCAACTGGATGAGGGGCTAATTTTGCGTGGATTGATCGGAAAATGAATGGGAAGATCTCGAGCGGTTTCCGCCTTCGACCGGGAAGAGAGAAAAATGGATTTTTTTTTTTTAAAAAAAAAATATGATTGGCCGGTGGGTTTTAAAGGGGTTTTCTGACGCGACCACCAATCTAAACCCAAGACTGTCGTCCCTAGCGTTTTGCCCCCATTCCGAACACTATGGGATATGTTTCGTAGGCCCATTCGACTGTTTTAGTCAGTTTCCATTCAAATTAAAATATAAAACATTCAATATTCAATTTGAACGTACATTTCAATTTGCCAAGGCCACAAACTGATTCGAAAAATTCCAGAAAAATAAATCTGGCTATGTTTTGACGATACGGTCTCAACAAAACAAGTTTCGTCGAATTCTGAGATCGTTTGCAAAAAGGCCCATTTCTGGTCGATCCAATTTAACTGTAATTGACCAAAACACGTTTTCCTTTGCCACGCTCACATACTAGCTTCAAAAATTATGAAATTTGAAACCTAGCAATAACTTCACATCCTGGATCCAAAAAAAGGGGTTTCGTCGAATTCCGAGGTCGTATGCAAAATGGACAATTTCACGGGCTATATAAATTCCATAGCGACCTTTCTGAAAATTCATTCGGTCATAACTTTTGCTTTCCGCTATGAAAATTCGATTTTTCAGATTCGTTAGAAAGGTATTCACTAACAGATTTAAATTTTTTTGGTTTCACTCAAATCCATTTTGTTTTGCACCCGGTACAGTCCGACAAAGTTTGAATTCAATTTTTGAAACTGCAGCGCCATTTCAGGCCTTGTTTATAATTAGAATTAATTATATTCGTTTTCGAACGTCGATTCAAACTCACTTTTCATTGCTATTATTTAAAATATTTATTTTAAATATTTAAAATCCATTATTTTAGCCAATTTAAAAATTTTAAATTGGTTCAGATTTTCTGGGTCGTTACAATCTCCGTGTAACAACCCGTATTTCGATAACATGATTAAGACGAGAATCAAGGCAGAATTTAATTTTAAATTCTGAATCAAGTGAAACGGGTTATGCCATTGCGTTCGTCTCGGAAAAATACGCGAAATAGAGTCCGAGTTTTCGAAAATCGGAGTCCGTATGACCAAGATATGGCCTCGCGAAATTTCACGAAAAATTCCCAAATTGAAGTATACTTAATTAAGTGAAATGGGTTGCGCAGAGAAATATATATATATATTGATATATATATATATATAATTGAAAATTTAATAAATAAATATGCAAAAATGTTCAAAACAGCGAATTAGGAGAGGGGAATAACCGAACCGGCCGATTTTTGAGGTCGACCCGAGCCCGCTGGGTCGACTAGGGGTTAATCCAGGGTGTTTGGCTGTCAACCCGTGGGCCGATTCGCTCAAATGCAGATTTTGCATTTGGATGGTTCTCATGGTCCATCTTTAATCTAAAGGCCCTAGATGGTTCCTACACTTGACTTCTTCCCCAAGACATGCTTTGATGGCTTGGATTGAATCTAGGTTTAATCCTATGGCCTAAAACACTTGCCTAATCTATAAATAAGACCCTAACCTATCCTAAATCCTCATTATCCATTCATGCAACTAAACTATGGCAAAATTGCTACTCTCATGGCCTCCACTCAACTATCCTAGCCTCCACTTCATTTCTATGAGAGGTTTCATGATCATGAGAGTATTAGAGAGTCCCTATGTTAGTATGAGAGCTTCTCAAGTTGATTTCAAGGCAAAAGCTTTGATCTTTGTTCATAAAGATGGTATTTTTGTTGATTTGGAGTGTTTATCTTTGGGTTTTTTGGGTGATGGCATGCATAGGCTTCATCACAAGCTTTAGATTAATCGATTTAGGCCTTCATAGCAAGGTAAGCCCTTCCCTACTCTTAGATATTAACTATGAAGTTAAATGTTCATGTTGAAAGTTTGGGTTTGATCATTGAGAATGATGCATGCTATCATGTTATGCAAGTTTATGAAGTCATTATCTTGATCTTATGAGCTAAAAGCCACAACCTTTATGTTGAAATGTTGCATTATGCAACATGAAAACCTTCATAATCATTATGTCAACTTGCATATGAAGTCATAATCCTTATATGATGATATATGCGAGTTTCTAGTTATCATTCCATGTCTTTTGTCACCATGATTCGCTTATGTGCCAAGTTTGGGTTTATGCATGTTTTTGAGGCTTAAGAATGTAACATGCAAGCTAATGAACACATTTGTGCCTCCTTTGCCACCATGATTAACTTGTGGCCTAATATCCATTTTTGTCATGCCTTTGCCAAGTCTCTTCTTTTAATCCATTACGTTGTTGCAAACGTATATGCGAGTTTAAAAAGCGTTGGGGTCACATTATGGGGAAACATAATGACATGAATATGATTTGGGTAAATGGGTATAAACATGACAACATGTAACGTTAAATATGACATGTGTTTATACTTGAAAACATAACTTGAAATGTAACATGGAAGTTGACATGTAAGTATGCATAAAAACATAAGCTTGGGAATTTACCTATTAAGTTAGGTCTACCCATTGGGAATTTACCTATTAAGTTAGGTCTACCCAATTGCTTGAAAACTTGACTATGAACATGACACTAGACTAAACATGAAGGTGGCCAACTCGAGGTTGGGTTGAGTTTGCAACGTAAAACTACCCGGAACCGACCGGCCTAACTAGTAGTTGCAAACAATAGGACCCAATGTGAGAAGTTGGTCATGTTGTGCTTGAACCCGAGGTTAGACCAAGTTGTGGTGTAAATCTACCCGGACCCGCCCGGCTTAACTAGTAACCACAACAAAGTCTAATGTGAGAGGTTGGGGTGCATTAAATAATTAATGCCACATAATAGGGTTAAGTTAATTTGATTAATGAGGCTTAACCAAATATGACATGGACAAATGAGTTAAGTAATTTGATTAGGCTAATGATACTTAACAAAACATGACAGGGTTGGGTAGGTTAAGTAACTTGATTTGCCTAACGACACTTGACCATTTTTATACGACGAGGGGACGGGATTAAGTTAACCAACACTTAATCAATCCAACACGATAACTTGATAAGGTTAAGTAAATTTTCTTAGTAACACTTAACCGTTTAATACAGTTAATGGATGGGGTTAAGTCAACTCAGACCTAACTAATCTAAACATGGTAATTGGACGGGGTTAAGTTAATTCACACTTAACTAATCCAACTCGTTTGTTTGATGTGGTTAAGTGACCTATACTTAACCAATCTAACGTGAAAACATGATAAGGCTAAGTCACGAATCACTTGAATACGCTTGACCGATTTGACTCGGTAATTTGACAAGGTCAAGTTAATTTATATAATTAACCAATCTAAAATGATAATTAGACGAGGTTAAGTTATGGATTGCTTAATATACTTAGCCAACTTGACACATGGTCTGTAGGGTTAAGTCTTGGACTTGGATACTTAGCCAATTTTGACATGGTTTGTAGAGGGGCTAAGTTATGGACTTAAGTGACACTTAACCCATTAGATAAACCCTAATTCGGAGGATTAGGTAAATAACCATAGTTAACAAGGATCATGGAAATAAGGCTAAGTGGTAAACCTTAGTTAAGGGAAACTAAGTAATAATTCTTAGTCAAGGAAATTTGGACCATTTAGATTAGTAACCCGATACGTTAGGTCAACGTTTAAGTATGCGTGTAGGAGCAGGCTATCTGATTTAGATAAAGGCTCCAACGAACTGGGTAACGAAGCAGCGGCTTCGGGGAACGTGAGGATATTCTTGGGATCCCTCTGTGAGCTGCTAGGTCATTATACTAGGCTCACGAGAGGTTGAGGTCTGCGGTAGAAGAACCAAGAATATGCCTTGGTTGCTATGCGAGCGACCTAAAGACTGGGGTGGATAGCAGTGAGTCGACGAATACATAAGGTGCCCGAGATAGCAAGTTCGTCGATCATCTACCATTTTGAGTCAAGCGTGTACGTACGGAAAGGCAGGGAACACCCAACAGACCATAATTGCTATCTAATTATGGGTGAGGTAGGCCGTAGGATGTGGGCTGGCCGGAGTGTAGTTCCATGCAAGATTTTCTCTTGTGTTGCCTTTCACTAGTTGAGGGAGGGGTCTCGTGGGACCATAGCCACGTGTAGAAAAGCAGACCTTAGTATCTGCATCGGCAGATAAATCTAAAGCTCCCGACCGAGTCCTGTATTTCTTGTTTTGCCCTGTGACAGGACTCGGATGGCACGATGTGATACATGTGCATACAGTTATAGAAAAACGATTCACGATGAATGCGTGGGAAAAAGGGCGCGGTTGAGGGTTAGCATAATCCCTAGTGGCCTAGGTGGTTTAACCCAAACCGAAATACGAAAGCGTGCAATAGGTAAGCGTAATCCCTAGTGGTGCTAGGTGGCGTAAGTCCTAGTAGTTCAAACGATGATTCATATGGAAGAGCCTAGCTAGAACAAGGGTGACAGTCCAAACGATTTCAAGGATAATACGACATGAGGAATCCCGTACGAGGTACGGCAAAGGACTGAACTTATATACATGGAAAGAAACATATGATTTGAGTAACCTATATATGCGATATATTAGGTTGACATGGACCATTACATAACATTGGGCAAGGGACATTCATGGTTAACACATGACGCGGGTTGGGATACTAGTACGAGAGGTGCAGAGCAAAAATACATGTTAGAACCAGGAAGAATATACGAAACAGATACCGTGGGATGTTAGACGGGGTAGATACCTTGGGATAGTATACTTGATAGAAATCTGACGATGGGATACTTTGATTTATCATGATGCCGTAGTTTATCGCGATACCTTAGTTTATCTAAGTTCAATAGTTCACCCTGTTATTTTGATTTAGCTTATCTATCTTGTTGTCATGCTTATGTTCATCTCAGTTTCTCATGACAGTTAGCTTTACTAGTTTTTATACTAATAGTAGATAGGGCATACTCAGTCTTTTTGACTGACCCGTTTTGTTTCGCCTCTTTTCTTCCGTTTCCCCCCCCCCAGGTTACAGGGAGGAAACAATGCTGTTTAGTTCGGACTTCTTCTGCTTGAAGGTCATCATGGATGGCTTGGACTTCTCTTGGTTATGGCTACTTTACTGTTTTTACTTGGGGAATAATTTATTAAAAAGTCTTTATGCTTCTTTACTATTGCAAGACAGGTTTTGATGTACTCTGATGTAAAAGGCTTTAAACCTTATGTATTCATGTTATGAAAGATTGATTTTACTTCCGCTATTTTATGTGTTCTGTCTTGTGATATTTCTGTGCATGTTTACCAATAATGCCCCTCTAAAGCTAGTGCATTCCCTTGCGAGTGACCCTAGCGGAGGCGGGGTGTTACACTCCGCCACTTAAAACTTTTCGTCCTCGAAAAGGAACAAAGTCGAAAGTGGTTTGATTAATCAACTCTATGTTCGATCTGGCTTCCATTCTCCAACTTTTCAATTTCTATGAATTTTCAAATTCTTCAAAAATTTGGCTAACATCCGGAACTTTTGAAAAATTTCGCCATAACCTCCTTTGTACGGGGAGAGGTTTGGAAATTTATTGGGCCGTATTAGGTACCCAATAAATCCTAATAAGCATACACATATTTATAGTGATATATTCTGGTGTTTACAGGGGAGCGTGTATTGATAATAACTCCAGAGAATAAATTCTCGTCACCCTGTCAAAGCATGAGGGAGTGTGTATTTTAAATGCTCCAGAGGATAAATCCTCGTCACCTCGTCCCGTGTGGGAAATAAATAGTCCATGTGCCGTATCTAATAACTAGAGAGACATGATTATTGTCAACTCCAGACCCGTGTGGGGTTTTTATTAATCTGGCAATTTAACCGTTACAATTTAAATAGTCTATATCAGTCATTAGTTCAACCTGTAAAATATAGTCATCGCCGTATAAGCTTCTCGCTCGTATGGTAAATCTTCCACCTCGTCACACAAGCTCCAAATGCTTATGTGGTATATGATGAAGTATGCCTATCATCAGAAGTATGCCATGCGGTGTAGTTCAAAATTAATTGTTACTATCCTATGGCGATATTTATTATCTCACATAGAATAACCAGCACTCCGCATCCAATGGCATTCACAGGAGTTGATGTAATAATATTTCACATCCAACTCATTAAGGTTTACCTATTTGTCGGGCACGCAAATAAAATCTTTACTCAACAGCTAATCCATTTACCTGTTCAAATATATAAAATGCACATGTATATATTTCTATCTATTTTCTAATCAATTCAATGTGTGAGTTAATCGAATAAATCCTACCATTCATTCCCTTATTAATTAAATTAATTATCGTTTCAATAATTTAATTAATCTAATTTACTATCACACAACACAAACAACAATCAAATTATTTTTAACTTTTCAAAATCATACAAATTAATTCATACACTCTTTTTAAATTAAGCAGATTATAGAATTAAAAGTGCACATCCATGGAAAGAAAATAACAACAAAGTAGAGAACTGATTGGTAATGCAAAGTATGGTAAATGTACCTTGCACCGGAGTCAATCAGAGATATCCACTCGGCATCTAGGATAGGCTTTCTGAATGCTCTCCTCAGTTTCCCAAGTACAATCTCGTGGATCTCCACTCCATTGCACTTTGACTAAGTGAACCTTCTTGTTCCTCAGCTCTTTGGTTTCTTTGCCAATAATCTTTAGCGGCTCTCTTCTCACAGCTAATTCTGGAGTAATTTCAATATCCTGCTGAGCTGCTTCTTCCACGATCAAGTCTGGATCATGAACGTGCTTTCGAAGTTGAGATATGTGAAATACATCATGAACTCCAGGCAACCAATCTGGCAGTTTAACCCTATAAGCGAGCGTTCCGATCCGTTCCATAATAGGAAACGGACCAATGAATTTGGACGCCAACTTTCCAGTTTTACCGAACCGGATAACTCCTCTCATCGGTGATACTTTCAAATATGCGTAGTCGCCAACAACAAAGGATATATCTCTTCTTCTTCTATCGGCATAGCTCTTTTGTCAGCTTTGAGCGGCCAGTAATCGCTTCTTAATAAAGTCGACTTTTTCGGCAGCTTCTCGGATCATATCTGGCCCTAACACAAGTCTATTTCCAGGTTCAACCCAACAAGCAGGAGATCGGCACGGTCTACCGTATAATGCTTCGAATGGCGACATTGTCAGACTTGCCTGGTAGTTGTTGTTATAAGAGAATTCAGCCAAATGTAGATGGTCTTCCCATGATCCACCGAAATCTAGAACACAAGCCCGCAATAGATCTTCTAGTATACGATTCACCCTCTCAGTTTGACCATCTGTCTGAGGATGATAGGCGGTGCTCAAGTTCAGCTTCGTTCCCAGCTCTACTTGAAATGCCTCCCAGAATTTACTAGTAAATATTGTATCTCTATCACTGACTATACTGAGCGGCACTCCATGTAGTGTAACTATTTCCTTGAAATATATCTGCGCCAGACTCTGAGCAGTTCTGTTTGATCTGACAGGTATGAAATGGGCGGTCTTCATGAAACGATCTACGATCACCCAAATACTGTCATTTCCTTTTCTGGTTCTGGGCAAACCATCAATGAAATCCATGGTAATATGTTCCCACTTCCAACCAGGAACGTCTAGCGGTTGCAATATTCCAGCAAGTTTTTGTTAGTCGCTCTTGACTAACTGGCAAGTAGGGCATCGACTAACATATAAATAAATGTCCCTCTTCATCGACTTCCACCAGAAAGTGCGTTTGATGTCATTATACATTTTGCTTACTCCCGGATGGATACTTAGTTTTGACTTGTGGCATTCATCCAGTACTTCCTTTCGGAGCTCAGAAATGTTAGGGACACAGATTCGACCTTTGAGCCTTAGAATCCCATCATTATCAACTTGAAAACTCGAGGGCTCGCCTTGTTGAATTATCTCTCTGATCTTCTGAATGGAGTGATCATCCTTCTGAAGAGAAGATATTTTATCTAGCAATGAAGTCGTGATAATAAAACTGGCGATCATTTCATTCTTTCGGCTTAACGCATCTGCCACGACATTGGCTTTCCCTGGAGTGTATATAATCTCAAAATCGTATGCCGCAAGGAACTCTAGCCAACGTTGTTGCCTTAGATTCAGGTCTTTCTGGGTGAACAGATACTTCAGCGACTGATGATCTGTAAACAGTTCAAATCTCTCACCCAGAAGATAGTGTCTCCAAATTTTCAAGGCGAATACTATAGCCAATAACTCAAGATCATGAGTCACGTAGTTCTTCTCGTGTGGCTTCAACTGACGGCTAGCATAAGCAATCACTTGACCCCTTTGCATTAACACTGCGCCAAGGCCTTCTCTAGAAGCGTCAGTCCAGACTTTTAAATCCTGATTGCCATCGATGATGGTTAACACTGGAGATGTCGTTAATCTTAACTTTAGCTCTTCCAAAGCCTCCTCACTTTCTGGAGTCCATTTGAATTTAGAGTGCTTCTTTGTGAGCTTCGTTAAGTGACCAGATATCTTCGAAAAGTTTTTAACGAACTTCCGGTAATAACTAGCCAATCCGAGAAAAATGCGGACTTCTGTAGGAGTACTGGGCTGTTTCCAATTTTGAATAGCTGTGATTTTACTTGGATCCACAGCAATTCCTTCTTTCGATACAACGTGGCCCAGAAATTTGACTTCTTCTTGCCAGAATATACATTTGGAAAACTTTGCTTTCAACACATTCTTTCTGAGAATTTCTAACAATTGTTCCAAATGTTTTTCGTGCTCGCTTTCTGACTTAGAGAAGATAAGGATATCATCAATGAAAACCAGAACAAATTTATTCAATACTCCTCTGAATACTCTGTTGATTAGATCGACGAAATAGGCTGGAGCGTTACATAAGCCGAACGGCATTACTAACCACTCGTAGAATAAGTCTGGACCTCTGAGTGCTGTCAAAGGAACACACTCTTCGGCGATACGAAGCTGATGGAAACCTGTAGCTAGGTCCATTCGTGAAAATACTTGCGCGCCATTTAATCGATCCAACAAATCATCAATCCGCGGCAATGGATATTTGTTCTTTATTGTTTGTTTAGATCACGATAATCCACGCATAAACATAGAGTACCGTCAGATTTTGGGACAAACACCACTGCTGCGCCTCAATCAGAGAAACTAGGCCCGATCAGACCTTTCCATACTAGCTGTCGTGTTTAATTGTCTAATTTGTCCTTCTCTTTCAAGGACATTCTTCGAATAGCGTGAACTACCGGCCTTGCATTCGGAATTAAAGCAATCTTGAAATCTATTTCTCTCTGCAGAGGCAAGCGAACAACTTCTTCGAACACATCCGCATAGTTTTTGACGACAGGAATATCTTTCACTAGGTCAGGAATATTCTCTGTGACTTCAGGGACATTTTCCATTTGAGCAGGAGAAATATCGAGAGCTGCCCAGAAGTCTTTTCTATTAGCATTCTGACCTTCACAGGGAATGGTTATATAATCACCTGATTTAATCTTCGCCTTTGCGACTCTGTCGGCGCATTTAACTTCAGCTTCATATTTGGTCAACCAGTCTAGCCCCAAGATAAGATCAAACTCTTTGAAATTCATGACGACCGCAATGGTAGGAAACCGATAACGAGTAAAAGAAACCGGCACTCCACAAACCCAACTGAGATCAATGGAACCCCCAACCGAATTCTGGACAGTCATTGGTTCCTTGAGCTTCTTCAAATTCAAATCCAGCTTCTTAGCTGCATTCTTGGCAATGAAGCTCCGTGACGCGCCTGTGTCAAATAGTACTTTAACTGGGATGTCTTTGACAGTTAGCGTGCCTTCTAAAACATCTGGCCTTTCCTGAATAGACGAGGAGACAGACTTTTCTACTATTTCATTTATATGTACCGCTTTGGATTTCTTAAATTGCCTACAATCCTTTTCAAGATGGCCAATCCGATGGCATTGACAGCATTTTCTATTCTCTCGAAACTGGTTATCGGGTTTAAACCCCTTCTTTCGTTTCTTCGAGGTTTTACAATTCCTGGTCAAATGCCTTGGTTTCCTGCAGTTAGAGCAGGTGGCCGTCGTTGCTGGTTCCTTTTCAGATCTGGCCCTTTTCCGATTGACTTTGGGCTTGTTACTGACCTCAGACATCGTACTGGCCTCCGGACGATCAGTTTCGGACTCAACTTTCTTACTAGAGCTGACCACTTCTTCGTAAGGCAACATACCTTTCTTGTCGAGATCTTCATACTGGTAAGCCATGTATATCATTTCAGAAAAGGGGAGCTTCACATTCCTCATTACACTGTTCTGGTATTTTCTTTGTAGGCCATAAACAAATCTCAGATTCTTCCTCTTTGGATCTTGAATAAGATAAGGAGCAAAGTGAGAAAGTTCGTTGAATTTCTTATGATATTCTGGGATGGTCATATCACCTTGTATCAAATAAGAAAATTCATCACATAATCGCTCGGTTGCTTCGGGAGGAGTAAATCTTTCTAAGAAAATCACTCTGAATCTGTCCCAGGTGATATCACCTTCTGGATTATCTTTAATAACTGAATCCCACCAAAACAAAGCTTCTTCTTTGAGTGCCCAAGACGCAAGTAATCTTTTCTGATTGTCTCTCAGCTTTAAACCCTCAAAGATTTTCTCTGCAGAACGAATCCAAGCTTGTGTTTCCATAATGGACTCTTTGCCTAAGAATGGCGATCCACCCAAATTTCGAAATCTCTTGAATAGAACTTCTATATCTGATTTTGGCTGCGGAAGCACAACTGGCTCATTAGCTGGTCGAGCCGTACGATTATTTCTTCTGCTCATGTCACTCATTTTCTAGTGCGTCTGCAATTAGCAGACAAAGTGTCAGGTCAACAGAAAAGATATTTCAAAATATAGAGACAAATACTTCAACGTAAATGTGTCTACTGGGGTGTATTTTCATTCTGATTTACTCATACTAGGATATTACTGATCCTATCTGTATAGAGTTACCCGTCCTAGAACACTACTGGTTCTATTTCTGACGAGTTCGTTTATATGTTATATTCCAGAACTAAGCTTAACCAATGCTCTGATACCAAATGAGGCGACCCCAAACCCCGTACTGACGGTGGCAAGGGTAATCCTTGGAATATAACACAGAAACAGATAATAGCAGAACAGAAATAAATAAATACACCAGATAATGAACAATAGAATATACTGGATAAAAGTAATCATCAGAGTTACACAGTATACAGGATCATACTTAGTACAAATACAGTTCAGCTATACATAAATGTCTACAGCGGAAATAAACATAATGTACAATAGGAGCTGAACGACATAAAAAGAGATAAATGATAGAATCCATCTTCAGCTCCAGCTATCCAGAAAAAGCCAGCTAAAACCTGAATACAAGGCCGCTCGTGTAGAAAAAAGGGGCACCCGAGTTTGAAAGTGAAACAAACTACGAGTCAGTCATGGGACTGGTATGAGAAATCTACTCAACACATTTATAATATGGCTAATCACAGGACCACGCCACTTTCGTGGAACGGGTTTACTCCATTGGATTGCCAGTGCTTTAAAAACAAATCTTTCTTTTAAACATCACAATGCTTTTTATAAAAATGAAGCCATTATAAGACTCAGTTCCCATCACACAATGCAACGCAAACCGGAGGATAGAGTTTTTACCTTATAACAGCCAAAATATGCTTGATACGAATAAAACAAAGGCATTTGATATTATTGCTAGTGTTTATATGTTTGAAAACAATTTCAAATCATAACTATCAATCATAGACGGCATTAATGCCCCCATACCACTATGTCGCCATATATAGGTATACAATCAAAATCGCATAGTCACATATTTGGAAATTGGATTTCCGTCATGAACCAAGGCAAAAGATAGACCTTACCGAATTCGAGACTGCCTAGCCCGAGTCTCAGGATCAGAACGCATCGACCCTTGGATCGTCAGGGCTGGTCCACACGGAGTGGATTAAAATGCCTGAACACTATGTTTCCCCGCCCTTTGGGGCGTAAGCGAGCCAACAAATGACTCCATCGGACCCGGATCGTCCGATCTAACCGAGGCGCCTCGCAACAGCAACAACCACATAAGTCAAACTCGTCAGGGCGTGTAAAACCACTGACACCACTTCTAGCTAGGAGGAAACGCAGGCCCTCCCTGAGGTCCTTTCTCCCGTTTCTGGTTCATACCGGGGTGTGAGGCTCGCGATTTCACGTTATACACAAAGCTACGCCACACAGGCGGTGCTTTGATCATCACCACAAGACTTTGCTTTTCAACAGAAGCCCTGATCATTGCATCTTAGCATGTCACACGGGCAATTCACACCGTGCAACTGATAGCTATCAATCACACAGAATAAACTCCAATGTCAGACACACAGTCCATTTACAAGTCCGTTCTGGGTCTGAATGAAACCGGAGGCACTATATACCTCGCAAACCCATCGATCACCACGTACGTCTGGACGATCACCACTAATTATCCATATTTCGGGATGCCTCCCAATCAGGACCTCGGTTACCATCCAAACGAGGTGAAGATCTCCGGTCTTCGACCACCGTCTTTATCTTCGATTTCTTATCGTCGATTCAGTTATTCAGAATGGGATAAACCTGGTCTTTCTGAGCAACTCGCGTATATAATAAACCAGTGCAACACTAACATACACACGCATCATTTCAATTCATTAGTCACTAACCGTCAATCAGTAGGAGAACGATTTCCCAAATATTAACCCCGAAGGCCGAAACCAACATCAGATCAACACCCAAGAAACCATTTGACTTAGCCAACCTTCAGTTAATTTCTAAATCACATCCATATCATTTTTTTTATAATATTTTATAACGATTTATCGCTATTTTTATTTATTTTAAAATAGCTAATTTATTCAAAACGACGCTTCGGGCCATAACGCGACCGTGGCGCTGTTTTTCTTCAGATTTGATTTACACATATCTTAAAATCTAACCATTGGATCTTCACAAATTTTACATCATTAGAAATATCTTTTCAAAACGAATCCAACGGTTCCAGTTTCGGGAAATTCCGACAGTCGGATCTCCCGGTATAATCGTTTGAAGTTTCGATTTCAAAATACGAACTGCAGCGTCGTTATTCGATTAAATATAATTATATTTATATATAAATATAATCGATTCTGGCGCTGTTTTTCTTTAGATTTGAATTAAACATTCCAGACAATCCAACCGTTGGATTTTTACAAAGTTGGTGCCGTTGGAAAGATATTTCCAAAGCGAACCCAACGGTTGCGATTTCAGGAAAATCCGATGGTTGGATCTCCCGGTATAATCGTTTGAAATCACGGTTTCAAAATACGAATTGCAGCGTCGTTATTCGATATATTTTAATTCTATTTAAATATATATATATCGATTCTTCGATTTCAAAGCTATATCCTTTTCATACATTTGATAAAAATGATATTTTTATCTAACTGACTTCTATTTCAACACTTCACTATTTTACCAATTCATGTGTATAATAAAAATGTGATTTTTAACGTAAAACAATTTACTTCAAAACACGATTATTTTATATATTTCATATAGGTGATAAAAATAGGATTTTTACTATAAAACAATTTATTTCAAAACAAGATTATTTTATGTAGTTCGTATAGATGATAAAAATGTGATTTTTATATTTAAAACATGAACACCATTCAACACATGAATTTCAATTCAACTAATGAATATCGATTCAACACATGAAGATTTTCTATAGTTTATATATATAGATAAAAATGTGATTTTTATATTTAAAACACGAACACCATTCAACACATGAATTTCTATCCAACGAATGAATATCGATTCAACACATGAAGGTTTTCCATAGTTTATATATATAGATAAAAATGTGATTTTTATATTTAAAACACGAACACCATTCAACACATGAATTTCTATTCAACGAATGAATATCGATTCGACACATGAAGGTTTTCTATAGTTTATATATATAGATAAAAATGTGATTTTTATATTTAAAACATGAACACCATTCAACACATGAATTTCTATCCAACGAATGAATATCGATTCAACACATGAAGGTTTTCTATTCAATGAATAAATATAGTTTCAACAAATGAAAATAATTCAAACACATGAATATTATTCAAAATTTCGGCAGCATAACGGCAGGGTAGTTAAAACCGGGATCGTCCCTAGTACGGCTCCTCGCTCTACCTTAAAACCTCGCGGTTTTTGACAATGGGGAATCATACATCTAGTTTGCACGCAGGCGGCATGTATATTTATTTCATTTCCACAAACTAATCCTATGTAATTTTTGCAACGCATATATAATTTTTGCAACGCATATATAACTTATACATCGAACGTACAACTTATACAACGCTTATACATGAGGTGTACAACGCTTATATAACTCATACATAGACTATATAATTTATACATCGTCGTTTTCCATATCATTTATAAATTAGAAATCTCACATTGGGTTCCACTCCACCAAAAATAGTCGAAGGCTCAGAAAAATATGCGGCCTCTTCTAGAAGGTAGAAGACGTCCACACGAGTCCACTGTCTCTTGTTTCACTGAATTTCGTCAAGAAACGAAAAAGATATGATTCTTACAGTGAAATCAAAAACCGTAGCGCTTTAAACTGCTATAATATAGTTAAAATAAAAATAGTCGTATACCTTTCTGAAATGTTCAAAACTAGGTCACGCGATTTCGTGAAATCCGTGAATCGATAGCTCGATCGGGCTACGCAGTGTCGAAGAAGGAGGAGAGGCACTAGTTCGCCGGAGGTGGGGTCCAGCTCGGTGGTCTGACGTGGCGGCGGCGGCTCCTCAAACACCCGAACTTCACGAGGTCGAACTGGCTCCAACACGCGACGGAAAAAATCAATCCTTATATGGATTTGAAGATCTCGAGGAGCTCTACAAAATCTTCAACTGAAGGAAGGGCTAATTTTGCGTGGATTGATCGGAAAATGAATGGGAAGATCTCGAGCGGTTTCCTCCTTCGATCGGGGAGAGAGAAAAAAGGATTTTTCTTTTTTTTTATTTTAAAAAAATATGATTGGCCGGTGGGTTTTTAAGGGGTTTTCTGACGCGACCACCAATCTAAAACCAACGACTGTCGTCCCTAACATTTTGCCCCCATTCCGAACACAATGGGATATGTTTCGTAGGCCCATTCGACTGTTTCAGTCAGTTTCCATTCAAATTAAAATATAAAACATTCAATATTCAATTTGAACGTACATTTCAATTTGCCAGGGCCACAAACTGATTCGAAAAATTCCAGAAAAATAAATCTGGCTATGTTTTGATGATACGGTCCCAACAAAACAAGTTTCGTCGAATTCTGAGACCATTTGCAAAAAGGCTCATTTCTGGTCGATCCAATTTAACTGTAATTGACCAAAAGACGTTTTCCTTTGCCACGCTCACATACTAGCTTCAAAAATTATGAAATTTGAATCCTAGCAATAACTTCACATCCTGGATCCAACAAAAGTGGTTTCGTCGAATTCCGAGGTCGTATGCAAAATGGCCAATTTCTGGGGCTATATAAATTTAATAGCGACCTTTCTGAAAATTCATTCGGCCATAACTTTTGCTTTCCACTATGAAAATTCGATTTTTCAGATTCGTTAGAAAGGTATTCACTAACAGATTTAAATATTTTTGGTTTCACTCAAATCCGTTTTGTTTTGCACCCGGTACAGTCCGACAAAGTTTGAATTCAATTTTTGAAACTACAACGCCATTTCAGGCCTTGTTTATAATTAGAATTAATTATATTCATTTTCAAATGTCGATTCAAACTCACTTTTCATTGCTATTATTTAAAATATTTATTTTAAATATTTAAAATCCATTATTTTAGCCAATTTAAATTTTTTAAATTGGTTCAGATTTTCTGGGTCGTTACAATAGTGAACTGACCCTAGCCAGTTTTACTAAATATATTGTTGGATAGGTCCTTATCCAAGATCTACTTCACAGTTCTTCTTGTTTACCCTTTTTAAATAACAAGAATTCTTAATGTCTTCCACTTGTAATAATGTCAGGTTTGAATTGCAGGAAAGTGAACATCTGTTTAAACTTTGAACTGAGAAAAATTATAGAAAGGATAAAATATTTGAAGAAGGCAGTAAGGGCAAAAAAAAGAACTCTAAATTCAAAGGAGTGTATTATGTACAGAGATTCATGATTTGTATCTATGGATTAAAACAAAAGATGCTTCCTATTGCAATAAAAAGAATAAAATTGTCCGTATGATACTAATCTCCATTATGCAAATTTGTATAATCTTATATCCACAGACCGTATGTTATTGTCTAAATATAAACAATACAAAAAGCAAACGAAGCCCAACAATTATAACTCAAATTCAATTTTTAAGTGAAGTTTCAATGATACTTCTACATTAGATTATGGTACAGTTTTGAACCAGCATAAAGATATTGATTTCAGTCACTGTGATAAATATTTTAAAAGGGGATGCTTAAGTTTTAAACCAGCATAAACATATTGATTTCAGTCACGGTGATAAATAGCATACTCCCATCAACGTTTTCCATACTATATTCAACTAGTTAATCATGACTTCATATCATCAACAATATATTAAATTCAAAGCATAATGCTAATGCCAGTGCCTTCAGATGCAAACAAGACTCAATTATTCCTCAATTTCCTACTGTCAAGAAATGTAAATTATCAAACCAACATGGTGCAACACACAGCAACACCAATTCAATAAAGGTTCAACAACAAGACAGAGCAGACAAAAAGCAAATGCCCAAAGCAAGTATACAGGCCTCAAAGCCTAGCAATGCGCATGGACTGGTCATATTTCATGAATTGATGGACTAGGTATGCTATTAATTAAAACAAGCAGCAAGCATGAGGACCAAATCGGACACAACTAGGTTTGGTACAAGTGGACTAGGATCATATGACTATGTATTGAAAAGAGAATTAAATCAAAACATAAACAACTAAGATCTCAATCATGTGATAATCACAAAAATAAAGTAAACAAGACTGAGTGTGTCTACGGACTCACCTTTCGAGGATTACAGGCAAGATTTCATCACTATAGAGGCTGAAGGAGTCCAAACAGAAACATGCAGCAGCTTATGTTTGCTGTAACTTCTTCTCTTGATTTTCCATGAAGAAGATGAATCTTTTGCTGCATTTAGGCGTTGACTCGCGGTGACAATGGAAAAGCAGGACTGGAAAAACAATGTTGTTAGATGGAGGAGGCTCAATTTTGAGGAGCGAAAGGGGGCATCTTCCATCGCTGATATCGATACGCCGCTCTATTGGATGTTGCATGCGTGTTATTCTGACAACTCCTGTTTTCTTATATCTGCCATGGGCATAGAAAGAAGGAAAATGTTTAAGTCATGGTGATTTATAGGCTTCATTGTTTAACTTGCAATACAAATGTTGCTATTTTTTTTTTTTGAATTTTAGACTATTTCCTTTTATATGTCGCATTGCAAAATCATTTTTTATTTTCCCTGATTTGACGTCCATGCTATGTTTGTAGTGTTTCGGTATACCTCATGCATGTTGTTCACACTGAAACTTGGTCTTTTACTGTCATTAAATAATGGGAGAATTTAACCCATATTCAGCTTTGAATAGGTAGTTTGCGGTTTGCCAAATATAATTATTAGTGAGCTGTTATTTACTACTATTGAATTTGGAGTAAAAGCTTTTACCTTAAGCAATTATGCTTCTCTAATGGGATTAATGTTGAATGTTAAACTGGAATTGGATGTTAAATATGAATGCATCGTTGTTGGAAGAAGAAAAAAAAAGAAACTTGTTATTTGTTAGCGGTCAGTGCTTTATTTTACATGAATACAAGTTATTAGAGCACATACAGCTCTTAGTTCACATTGTTGTTGTTATATACATGCACTTGATGCATGTTGTCTGCAACTACATGTTCAATATAATAGAAGGAATGTATTAAAATGAATTATTTACCATAAAATTGATACATATAATATTATAAGTATATGGCCAAATTGAGGAATACATGGAATACTATAAAACTGATACATATAATATTAATAGGAGGCTCAGTAAGAAAGGAATGCATGGATTAGCAGTTTATATACAAGTGGTAGCAGTTTATATACAACATACATGTGAAGCCAAATACCCAGTTCATACCAAATTACCAATTTATAATTACTCAGAATTATAATTTATAATCTATACTTTTTTTCAATTATCTTCTACCGGTCAAATTTTTTCCAAATCGGCGGTGAAAAAAAAAGCTCATTCAGCAGCATCAATCAAGTAAAATTTACGATATAAACTAAACGTACAACAATTTTAAAAAGTAAACCTGAAGCTGATTTGGCCCATTTGAAAAGTCTCCTTTGATTTTTCTGGTGGATGAAGAAGGCGACGAAGTACTGGCATCTCTCCCGCGCTTTCTCGCCGAGAGTCGAAGCCAAGGCGAACCCTGAGATGCGATTTTGGTAGGGTTCTCCATTCTTGCCTCTTGCGCAGCCTTCACAAATCAATTTGAGATTGGATTCAGTAAATTAGGGTTTTGCTGGAATACATGATTTGATGAATAAACTCAGAGAGGAAGAAATTTGGATAAAAATATAAACGACGAGTGATTCACCTATAGGCTGCAGGTCCCCTTTTTTGTTTTGTTGGCATCAGGTACAAGCCGTACCCGAACCGAACCGAGGCCCGATTGACCCGCAATAACCATGGGTCGGGTCGGTTATAAAATGTTGCAATTGATGTTTCATACCCGTACTTACCTGACCCGAATAAACCGCATACCCGTTGGACCCGAACCGCTGCTTACGCGAGATCCGACGGGTCGGGTCGGGTCGGGTCTAATTGCCAGTCCTAGTGTATACAAGAAAACCAGTGGGAGTAACGTAATATTACTAGTATTATATGTGGATGACATATTACTTATTGGGAATAATGTTGAATCATTACAAGCAATAAAGACATGGTTGGGAAAAAGTTTCTCAATGAAAGACTTAGGCGAGGCATCCTATATTTTAGGTATTAAAATCTATAGAGATGGATCAAGAAAATTAATAGGCCTAAGTCAGAATACATACATTGATAAAGTGCTGAAAAGATTTGGTATGCAAGAGGCAAAGAAAGGATACGTACCCATATCACATGGTATATCACTTTCTAGGTCTCAATGTCCTAAGTCATCGGATGATAAGGAATGCATGAAGATGATCCCTTATGCCTCAGCAATTGGATCAATCATGTACGCAATGTTATGTACTCGTCCAGATGTCTCTTATGCTTTAAGTATGACAAGTAGATTCCAATCAGATCCAGGTGAAATTAACTGGACAGCCATCAAGAACATTCTTAAGTACCTGAAAAGGACTAAAGATTCATTCTTGATATATGGAGGCGAAGAGGAATTAATGGTAAAAGGTTACACAGACGCTAGTTTCCAGACTGATAAAGATGACTACAAGTCACAGTCAGATTATGTGTTTTTCCTGAATGGTGCTGCTGTTAGCTGGAAAGGTTCAAACCAAGAAACAGTCCCTGATTCAGCTATGGAGGCTGAATACATTGCTGCTTCAGAAGCTGCTAAGGAGGCTGTTTGGATTAAGAAATTCATCACTGAACTTTCTGTCGTTCCATCCATTGTTAATCCAATAGATCTTTATTGTGACAACAATGGGGTCATTGCTCAGGCTAAGGAACCTAGATCACATCAACGATCCAAATACATACTTCGGCGATACCATCTCATCCGAGAAGTTGTTGACAGAGGAGACATACATATCTGCAAAGTCCCAACGGATAATAACGTTGCAGACCCATTGACTAAAGCTTTTTCGTAGCAAAAGAATGATAGTCACACTAGTTTCATGGGTATTCGATACATGAGTGATTGGCTCTAGTGAAAGTGGGAGATTGTTAGAGTTTGTGCCCTAGAGGCAATCTGTTAGATGTGAATAATGATAACATTGTTATTGTTATGTTTTATTTGGAATAAAATGTTCTGTTATTTTATATTTACTGCGTAATATAAATATTAATATAATAGAAGTCCTTAGAATAACAATACGGGATTATATAGTTCGAGTAAGACTGAACTTGAGATTATATGATATGTCAAGTATTATAATTCTTAAAAGTCCCTAGTCGAGTTTTATTGTTTACATAGGACAACAATAAATCATTGAGACTAGTATATTGATTGACTGATGATCACATCTCATTGATCATTAATATATGTGATATTAAAGTCAAGATATAAGTACTTATTGGGCTGACCCACCGTGAGATAACTACATGGAATATAATTAACAGTATCATAAGTTGTTCTCATAGTGATAGTGATATAATGGTCCTCAAACCTAAAATCATATTAATTTTATTCGAGGATATTTGTGTTTTAATATCATCTAAAGTTATTTCGTAACAGAGTAATGATAACGGTGATTATTGGATATGTCTGGAATCGAATATAAATTATGAATGATCTAGATGGAATTTAATCCTACGATATATTCGTAATGATATCCATGGGCCTGTTGATTGAGTGAGACTGTGAAATGCATGGCCATGCTCAAACATTGATATGTTCTAAAACAGTCTACTCATTGATCAAGAAAACAGATTGAATTATAAAGAGGATGATACGATCCATACCTCCAGTTTGATCTTGGATATAACGGTTAAAAGGATTAAATTATATTGATACACTATTCACAAAGGTCAGACCGAATCATTGATATTGTTGTAGTTTGGGTAGCAGTGATGTATTACTAGATGTCGCTCACTATTTACAATTTAGTTTAAATTGTTGCCAACACTACAACAACCTATAGGGTCACACATATAAGTGTTGCAAATGGGGGAATATTTAAATTAAAAGAAAAATCAAAATTAGCTTGACACTTTCTTTATGAACGGGTAAATAGGTTAGGAAATATCTCGTAAGGGTTTACTTTATAAAAGGGAATGATAAGGCCATATACTTCACTCACTTTTTCAGAAAACCCTAATCGAGAATTCCAAACCCTAGATCTCATTCAAGTAATCGGCTAGTACCGAACCTTCATACTCAGATTTGATCGTCAATCTCGAGAGCAATACTTGTGGATCTCCCATAGAGGTGTTTGATTTCAAGCACTCAATTTGAAGAAGATCTGGAATTTGATTCAGCGATTTCAAGCTAAAACCCTTTCAATTTAATTCAGAAATCAGAAGAAACATATGAACTTTAATCTCTCTTATGGTTTCGATTACAAATTAGGTTTAAATTTGTTAATTTCCGCTGCCAATCAATCCTAATTTCACTTCAAGGGGTTCGGGTTTTTTTTCTTTTCTAAAATGGCCAATACCAAACCAGTCGACACCATCCATTCCATAGGCCTGCAGTGAGGTAAATAACTTCCTAACTTTGTAATTTAGGTAAATAACTTTCTAACTTTGTAATTTATCACCGTTGCATGTACAGATACTCCTGTGTTGTGCATGTGAACATATAAACTGTATGTGCTCTATGCTTTTCTGGAACATTGGTTTATCTTTATTCAGTTCGGTCATTTTTCAGTTCAGCACAGCACATGCAGTCATGCACATTGACATTGTTATATGTACAGTTCAATACAGATTCAATGCTAAAATGTAATCGTATGATACCTCACGTGCAACATTTATGTCTTTGATAGATTGGTTTCAATGTTGAAATGTAATTGTATGATGCCATATGTGCAGCATTGATGCCATACGTGCACGTTAACATTGACTCTTTGGTATGAAAAACTAAAATTGCTGTATAGATTGGTTTTATGTCTTTGGTAGCATCTTTTGTGAATTGTTCTTATACGAAAGCTCAACTTTTGGCATAGTTTTCATGACCGGACTACGAGTCGAACCATGATAACTCATGGTTGAAGGTTTTGAGGGTCAGACCGGTTGAACCGTCGGAACCGTATTTTTTTTTATTTGATTCATACATGTGATTTGTTAATAATTTTGATTAAAAAAGTTTGTTCCCATTTAGTTTTATTATCTAAATATATATGATTCATGCTCATGAAAGGATTTTAATCAAAGTTAGCTTTGGATCTAATGAAAGCTTGGTGTAATAATTCGTCATTTGGAACAAATGAAATGATTTAGTTTCAAAATAGTGTAAATTATGTTAAAAATACCTGCAGATGTTAAAGGGCGGTTTGTCCCACATCATAAACCAAGAGACATTTGTGCTGTGAATAATTTCTATAATAACAAGTTACCTTCGCTAATAATGAATTCAGGCTTTGGAAACCATGTTGGAGTGGGCTGTGCTTGTTTAGGCAAAGCTTGAATGCTATTTTATACATGAAATTTGAAATTTTAGTTGGGCTGCAGGGCTACAGAACCTCGGTTATGATCTTTTTTCACGGTTTTGGGTCGGTTTTCGCGGTTTTTGATGGGTTTTTGCAGTTTAAGGCCCAACCTACTTCCGGCCCGGGTTGCCTGGCAGCCCACGGTTAACCTTGTTTAGGCCGCCGGCCCGATCTGGTTATTAAAACACTTGCTTTAGGCAATGTCATTTTATTTTCATTTCATACAAAAATCTAGTATGATGCCATATGTGCAGCATTTACACCTATTAACTATTATAATAGATCCATTCAGCATTTACACTTATTAACTATTATAACCATTAGTCTATTTATTGAAATAAGTTCAGCCTGTTCAGGCTTATTTATTTATTTATTTATTACTTTAGTTTTTAGCAAATCAACATTGAAGCTCGGATTCTTCGGACATGCTGCTCGGAATGGAGACTGCTTTCATCAAGTCTGTTGCCACTTCCAAGCTTCCAGAAATCTCAGTTTGAATTTACATGCAATTAGTAATTTGTATCATTATTAGACTATATTAGCTGTTATAAGTGTTAGCATTGAAGTTTGCAACTCTTCTGTAGCTTTATTTTATGTTGTATTGTTTTGTTTGGAGTGTGGAATGAAAACAGTACATGTATTTGGAGATGGATGATCTAAATGTATTTTGGAGTGGGGAGTCTGTCTTATTGTCATATTTGAAGTGGATCTGCTTTGTGACCATGTATTTTATATGTTTGTAACATTATATTATCGTACTGCCATAGAATGTTGATTGTTTTTATCTGTACGTATGCTTACAGCTTATATCAGCATACTAAAACTGTTATCCAACTTTGCAACGGTTAACCATTTGATTTAAATGGTTAACCACTTAATTTAATCGGTTAACTGGTCAACGGTTAACCGATTGGGTGGTTAATCATTTAAATTTAGCGGTTAACCACGGGTAATTATAGGCGGGTCGGTCGGTACTGTTCGTTGTCGATTAACTGTCCAACGGTTAACCGAACCGATCGAACCAAGTGGTTAACCGAAAATTTTAACCGAATGGGTTGGTTAGGCGACCGTGCCCACTCTAATCAAAATAGATGATTTTCTATATTTAACCTTTTCAGTTTTTCATATAATATTGTTATCTATGCTATAATTATTGATTATTTTTTGTACGTATGTTATTCTTTCTTCCCTTATTTCTCAATTATCAGATTATCCCTTGCACTTGTTTACTATAATATGCAGTGCTCAAATTTGAATATTTTTGAAAGATTAGTCCATCCAAGCACATATGAT
Source organism: Allium sativum (assembly GCA_030737875.1). Taxonomy (NCBI): domain Eukaryota; kingdom Viridiplantae; phylum Streptophyta; class Magnoliopsida; order Asparagales; family Amaryllidaceae; genus Allium; species Allium sativum. Next base: position 208,041,997 of record CM060919.1, read on the forward strand.
ATTGTGGTAACATATTGACTTTTGCAAATGATATTTGATAGCATTATTCACTTTTAACAAAAGCTGTTATATATAGTTTTTTGAATGATATTTTGATTATTACAATGCCAAATGTTGAAAATGTTGGGTTTTTTGAATTTAATTTACTTATTGTTAACTAAATGGCGTAAATATTGTAGCTTTGAATGATATTTCATTTTTGTGTATGTGCAATTGATGTAATTGAAATGATGCTGATATGTTTCTTTATTTTTTATATGTCGTAGTTGAATGATTTTTTCACATTACGCGTGCTACAGTTTAAACTGAAATGACCAAATGTGTTGGATTGGTTTTGCCCATTAAATTTTGTATTGAGTTGGATATTTATCGACTTAACAGATGAGATTATTGAGTTGGGTTCTTTTCATTTGAATGAGTTGGGTTAATTTTTAACCCCATCCATTTATGTCCAACCTTCAGTACTGTTATTGCATAAAAAACCGGATCATGCACGTTTTTGAATCTACTAATTAAATTTTCAAACAATACTCCTAAAAAATTGTAATATGTTGATAATGTACTCATATTTCCCAGTGAATGACACTAAATTTCAAGTATTATTCTTGTATAGTATAATTTACTAATCAGTCTCCATGTTCTTCGTCTCAGATTGTAACAACCCGCATTCTACGCATCGGAGGATCGTAGAATATTTATTTCTTTCCCATATGAAGTCGTGTGGTCATGTAACTTTGGGAAACATCCATTTGGGTCATTTCCTATGTTCATGATTTTTCCTGATTTTTAAATGACCATTTTACCCCTAGTTGGTACTGTTTTGGCCATAACTTTTGATTGGAAAGGAATTTTGACCTGAAACCACTTTCATTAGATTCGTTTGATGGTTTATCTTTCCGTAGAGTGGTCACATGTGATAAACGGACTTACCGTTTGGGAGATATGGCTGAATTAAGGTTTGGAAGGTGAAAAACTGCTTAACCGGGCCAAATAGGGTGATTAGTGAATAGGCCCATAACCCATTTCGGGATTAGGGTTATGGGGAGGCTGAAATGAGTTAGAGAATCATTCCATTTCAGTTTTCTAGCCTCCACTTATCTCCAAGAAACCCTAAAAATGGCCTCCAACCTCTAAATCACCTCCAAATCATCTTCTAATCAAGGATTAAGCTTAGCAACATCAAATCAAGGGAGATCTACACCAAATCAACATTGGAGCTGCTGTTTAGCATTGGGATTTGCATCAAATCAGAGATTTATTTCAGATCTTAGATTATTTGTGGCTAAGGTGAGTGATTTGCATAGTTTTGCACTAATTATGGCTAACTAAGGGTAATTAGTGTTAATTAGCGAATTTAAACTTGATAAAATTCTGGAAAAATGTTCATAAATTCTTAAATGATGTTTTAGACCTCTGATATGAATTTGGGTTAATTTGGTTAAGTTTTGCTAATCCTATCATTAGTTTCACCTAAATATGCTTAAGGGGAAATATGGGGTTTTTGGTATGTTTGATCCATTTTAACTTATCATATTAATGTTTTGATGTTTGTGGTTGATTTTGCATGTTGTTATGACTGTATGATATGCTTTGTGGTTGATTTCAATAGTTAGAATGGTCGAAAACGTCGTCGAATGGCGTAAACACTTGCTGGAAAAGCTTCAGGAAACAGTGCAGGTTTCAGATCGGATCGGATATGGTGGCTCGGATCGGATAAGTGAACTGGGCAAGGGATTCGATCGGTTCGGAACTTGACACTTGAGAAATATGGCAAAAAGGAAGGCCATGCTCGCAATATTGGGATCGGATCGGATAAAGGAGGGGGATCGGAGCGGCTAAAGGAGGAGGATCGGATCAGAACAAATGAAGGGCGAGGGAGCTAATCGGAGCGGAAGCACGTACTGGATGGGAGATGGCACCCGACCCGACCCGAAGGAGGACACCCGACCCGAACCGACGCGATGGAGTGGACCCGAACCGAACCGTTACCAGAGGAAGACCATGCACCGACGCAACGCAGTGGATCCGACCCGAACCGATAGCCTAAAGAGAATCCGACCCGACCCAGTATTGACCAATAACCCGATATGCAAAGGTAGTCCAATATGGGAAGTTGGAGCTCAGGATCCAATTGGGAACCAATGAGTTCACTTCATGGTTGGACTTTGCTGCTGGACGTGTGCTAAGGAGTTGTCGACGTTCATAACTTCGATTCACCACTAAAAATGGATGATGGGCTACTTATCAGTGCAGTAGAGTCATTATGACTCGAGGGGCAAGGTGATGGTAGCAAGACTACGTTATCAGTGCAGTAGAGTCAATATGACTTGAGGGGCAAAGTGATGCGTAGTAAGACTATGAGCCAGCATAGATGGGGTGAATAACTCCATGGGGCAAGTGGACATAGTAAAGGATTGGTAAGGCTATGAGCCAGCGCAGATGGGGTGAATAACTCCATGGGGCAAGTGGACATAGCGAAGGATTAGTGGCTACGTTATCAGTGCAGTGAAACCATTTATGACTTCATGGGGGCAAAGTGATCGTAGCAAGGTATGTTGGGTGATCGAAGTGGTGAATATCGTATGCTTTACGCACTGAGTGAGAGATGTGAGAATGGTTTCTATGTTTGATTGTTTGCCATCACTATGACATCCACATCCCCACCTCCATATCTTTACACCGTTTGATATGGCACCTTAGAGTGTTGTACAGTATGTAGTGCTAACTCTTTGGTTGCAGGTCCAAGTTCAGGTATGTTTTAGTCTACCTGTTATTGTTCACTTTAGATGCTTATCGCTCATACCAGGCTTTATGTCTGACCCAGAGTTTTATGTCTCCTCTTATTACTCTGGGTGCTCACACGAGCAGACTAGAGACAAGTTAGCTCGTGATGCGCGAGTAGCTGATTCGGAGGCGGGCAGGAGGCTTCCACGTATTATATTGATATTCTCCCTGTGTCATTGGTGGTCGCTACTTGGGCATTAGTAGTGTGCCTCCTTTATATTGCTTTTGCTTTGAGACAGTTTGAAAAGTTGTAATAATGTTTAACTTTGGATCATAAGCTGTACTTACATTTTCCGCTGCTATGTTAGTTGTTTCAGCTTATGCACTGTCTCACCTATTTTATGTCAAGTATGTTATTATTATATTTTATCCTATGCGCTGTGAGACATTCTACAGGTTCTTTGTTAGTTCATTTCCTTCTTCCCTTTCCTTCTGACGACCCGTTCCGTGCTAACTGGACATGTGTACAGCGCACCTTTGGAGTAAATGTCGGTTGGTGCAGGGCGGGCCGTCACATTTGGTATCAGAGCTCTAGGTTGCGTAGTTAACCTAGGGAAAGACATTAGGGAGAGATAGTACGTATATGAGAGCGCGTATTTGTGATTACGTTGGTTTTCAAAAGCTATATATATACTATTGGTAGTATAAGAATGAAGTCGCACTGCACTAGCACCACTATGGGGTCGTTAATCGTTTCCCTTTTACAGATTGACGATGAGCCGATATGCTAGAGGTGCTGGTGGGGGAGACAATAATGGGAATGTTGCTGACATGGGGGCGATGTTTACTGACCTCATGAGAGACATGCTTAGAGAAGTGCAAGGGGCAGTTCCCAATCCCGGAGTTGGTGTTGGCCCAGTAGTGCAGGCGCCTAGGGTCGATTTCGCCAAGTTGTGCAAGGATTACACTAACCTTGGTGGGAAGCCGTTCCACGGGACGGAGTCGGCCACAGATGTTCAGGACTGGATGGATAGCTGTGACCGTATCTTCGATGACTTGGGTCTTGATGATGCGATGAAGAGAAGGCTAGCGTCTCGTCAGCTGCAAGGGCGAGCGATGAATTGGTGGAATGCCATTAGAACAGCTACTCCAGAAGATCAGGTTACTTGGGATCAGTTCAAAGCTCGCTTTAGCGAGAAGTTTATTCCAGCTGCCCAGAAGTCAGTGTTGTTTAAGAGATTCTTGGAACTCAAGCAGAGTGGTAGGGCTGTTTCTGACTATATTGCCGAGTTCGACACCTTGTCGAAGTATGGACTATCTCTTATCGATACTCCTGAGAAGAAGAATGAGAAGTTCATTACTGGTTTGGATGGATACTTGGGGGAAAGGCTTATCAACCATATCGGTGAGACTTTTGAATCGATTGTGGGGAAAGCTTTGAGATCAGAGAGTCTTTACCCTAAGTCAAAGATTGAGGCTGCATCTGCAGAAGGGCTGAAGCCGCAAGCAGGCGGTGGAGGCAAGAATAACTCTCAGAATAAGAGGAAGCAGGACCAATCTAAGGGTGGTCAGAAAAAGAGCAAGAAAGATGTTGAGTGCTTCAGCTGTGGTAAGAAGGGCCATTATGCTAAAGAATGTCGGGCCAAGCCAGCGGAAAGGAAGTGCTACAACTGTGGTCAAGTGGGACATTATAAGGATAAGTGTCCGCAACCTCTTAAGGAGAAGCAGATTGTGAAAGCATATGCTATTGATGCTGTTCCTTCTTCGTTGAATGCCCCAACTGCGGCGGAGAAAGGAAAGAATGTTGTTATTCAAGGTATGCTTTCTATTTATGATGTATCAGTTCGAGTTTTGTTTGATACTGGGGCTTCCCGTTCCTTCATATCTAGTGACCTGGTAGATAGGTTGGGACTGGAACCCGAGATAGTCGATAGACCGTTGGTTGTGACGAACCCGATTGGTGGTTCGACTAGCCTTAGTATGATTTGTAGGAATTTGGTCTTATCGAGTCATGGATGTATGTTTGTATGTCATTGCTTTGTTTTGGGCTTTACTGGGTATGGCATTATATTGGGAGTCGATTGGCTCCAAAGATACGGGGTGGTGGTAGACTGTGAGGGCTTTTTGGTGACAGTTAGGGCGGATGATGGGCGAAGGGAAGTGTTTGGTAGTCTACCTAGTGATGGGGTTATGGCTAGTTTCATAAATTCCCTCGACATCCCGCAGGATGAGCTGTCAGATGTGCCCGTGGTTGGCCAGTATCCAGACGTCTTTGAGGAGGTGACCGGGCTTCCACCACACCGAGAGATTGAGTTCCGTATTGATTTAGTGAAAGATGCCAGACCTATAGTGATGCCACTTCATCGTATGGCACCAAGGGAGCAGCGAGAGCTCGGGGTGCAAGTCAGCAATCTTTTGAAGAAGGGATTTATTAGAAGAAGTGTCTCCGAGTGGGGAGCACCAGTTGTGTTTGCCACTAAGGCAGATGGTTCCCTTCGTTTGTGTGTGGACTATCGCGAGTTGAATAAGGTAACGAGGAAGAATTAGTATCCTCTACCGCGGATAGATGATTTGTTTGATCAACTTGAAGGAGCAAGGGTGTTCTCCCAGTAGGACCTCGCGACAGGATTTCATCAGCTCCGAGTAGCGGATGAGAGTGTTCCGAAAACGGCATTTAGGACGCCGTCTGGGTTTTATGAGTGGTTGGTCATGCCATTTGGGTTGACCAATGCACCAGCCTATTTTGTGGATCTTATGAATCGAGTATTCAGAGATCAATTGAATAAGTTTGTTCTTGTGTTCGTAGATGATATCCTTGTTTACTCAAGGACAGAGGAGGAACACAAGGGACACTTGAGGATAGTGATGGAGGTGTTGAGGAAACACCAATTGAAAGCGAAATTCTCTAAGTGTCATTTTTGGAGAAGGGAAGTGAGATTCTTGGGTCATGTTGTTTCCGAGAATGGTATTGCCGTGGACCCTGCGAAGGTGGCTACGGTACAGGATTGGCCTACGCCCAAGAATGCAACAGATGTAAGAAGTTTCTTGGGATTAGCTGGATATTATCGTAAGTTTATCCAGGACTTCTCCAAGATAGTAGCACCGTTGACTCAGTTGACTAAGAAGAATCAGTCCTTCGTCTGGGACGGAGTGTGTGAGAATGCATTCAAGAGTCTAAAGGAAAAATTGACGCGTGCGCCAGTGCTAGTCATTCCTAAAGGGAATGAAGAAATGACGGTATACATGGATGCTTGTGGTACCGGACTAGGTGCTGTGTTGATGCAAAGAGGTAGGGTTGTAGCTTATGCTAGTCGGCAGCTAAAGTCGCATGAGAAGAAGTACCCTACCCATGATTTGGAACTAGCAGCAATTGTGTTTGCGCTGAAGATGCGGAGACACTATCTCTTGGGAGAAAGATTTGAGTTGTTTACCGATCATAAATCGTTAAAGTATCTCTTCTCCCAGAAAGATCTGAATCTCCGTCAGCAGAGATGGTTAGAGTTCTTGGCTTCGTATGATTTTTTTGATATCGCATATACACCTGGGAAAGGTAATGCGGTAGCCGATGCCTTGTAGGAGACATGCCAGTTTAGGGGCTATGTTTCTTGAATGGAAGCAACTGGAGTATATCGCGGGGTTTGATTTCAGACCAAAGTGCGAATTGGATCCGGTTATGCTAGCTAGTTTGGCGATCAGACCCACTTTGATAGAGCGGATTGGTTCCAGCCAGAGGGACGATCCTAATCTATTGGAAATCATCTCCAAGTTAGAGATGAACATCGATGGTGAGGAGATGAATGTGTATGGGCTTGATCGTGATGGATGGCTTAGAAAGAATGGAAGACTAGTTGTGCCCAACGTGAATGGTTTGAGAGATGAAGTGCTTAGAGAATGTCATCACTCAAAACTGACTATACATCCCGGTGGTAATAAGATGTATCGAGATATGAAGCAGACTTACTACTGGGAAGGGATGAAAAGAGACGTTGGGAAGTTTATATCCAAATGCATGAATTGCCAGCTAGTTAAAGCCGAGCAAAAGAAGCCTAGTGGGTTGTTGCAACCATTAGAAATTCCCGAATGGAAATGGGAGCAAGTCTCGATGGATTTCATCGATGGTTTACCGAGGACTAGGTCGGGACATGACAACATTTGGGTAATTGTGGATCGATTGACTAAGAGTGCAAGATTTATACCAGTCAAATCGACCAGAACGACAGCCAAGTTGGCAGAATTGTATATGAAGTGGGTAGTGAGATTTCATGGAGTACCTAAAAGCATTGTGAGTGACCGAGACCCGTTGTTCACTAGTGGGTTTTGGAAGAGCTTACAAGAGGCTCTAGGGTCAGAATTACATCTCAGTACCGCATATCATCCTCAGACCGATGGTCAGACGGAGAGGGTAAATCGTATAGTGGAAGATCTCTTGAGAGCTTGTATATTGGATTTTGGTGGATCATGGGATGACCATTTGCATCTAGTAGAGTTTGCATATAATAATAGCTACCAATCCAGTATCGGTATGGCTCCATATGAAGCTTTGTACGGAAGACCGTGCAACTCACCATCATGTTGGATAGAGACTAGCGAGAAGTTCATGCTTGGACCAGATGTGGTGAGGGAAACTTCAGATAAGATTAAGATCATTCGACAACAAATGAAGGCTGCCCAAGATAGGCAGAAGAGTTATGCTGATAAGAGGAGAAGAGACTTAAAATTCTCCGTTGGTGACTTGGTGTTTGTCAAGATCTCTCCGTTGAAGAGCGTGATTCGATTTGGTAGGAGAGGCAAATTGGCACCAAGATTTGTTAGCTCATTCCCTGTTCTTGAACTAGTCGGGAATTTGGCATATAGAGTTGGCTTACCAGAGAAGATGGCGGGAGTTCACAACGTATTTCATGTTTCCCAACTGAGGAAGTTCGTTCACGACTCAGATATGACTATTTCACCTGATCAGTTAGAGGACTTCGAAGTAGAACCCGAGGCGGTTGGGAACCGCAAGCCGATTCGTATTGTGGGGCACGATACGAAGCAACTTCGAAGGAAGGCGGTGAAGCTAGTCAAGGTTCAGTGGGGCGAGAATGAGAATGACTGTACTTGGGAGACAGAGGAGAGCATTAGGAAGACGTATCCATAACTCTTTGCCTGGTAAGATTTACTTTACAATTTAGTTATTCCGCATGCTAGGATAGACTTGTTTTGCATGTTTGATTGTTGTTTTATGGTTGATAGGCATGCAGGACCCTTTATGTGTGTTTTGGTTAGGGATTTTCGGGGGCGAAATTTCTTAAGGGGAGGAGAATGTAACAACCCGCATTCTACACATCGGAGGATCGTAGAATATTTATTTCTTTCCCATATGAAGTCGTGTGGTCATGTAACTTTGGGAAACATCCACTAGGGTCATTTCCTATGTTCATGATTTTTCCCGATTTTTAAATGACCATTTTACCCCTAGTTGGTACTGTTTTGTCCATAACTTTTGATTGAAAATGAATTTTGACCTGAAACCACTTCCATTAGATTCGTTTGATGGTTTACCTTTCCGTAGAGTGGTCACATGTGAAAAACGGACTTACCGTTTGGGAGATATGGCTGAATTAAGGTTTGGAAGGTGAAAAACTGCTTAACCGGGCCAAATAGGGTGATTAGTGAATAGGCCCATAACCCATTTCGGGATTAGGGTTATGGGGAGGCTGAAATGAGTTAGAGAATCATTCCATTTCAGTTTTCCAACCTCCCACTTATCTCCAAGAAACCCTAAAAATGGCCTCCAACCTCTAAATCACCTCCAAATCATCTTCTAATCAAGGATTAAGCTTAGCAACATCAAATCAAGGGAGATCTACACCAAATCAACATTGGAGCTGCTGTTTAGCATTGGGATTTGCATCAAATCAGAGATTTATTTTAGATCTTAGATTATTTGTGGCTAAGGTGAGTGATTTGCATAGTTCTGCACTAATTATGGCTAATTAAGGGTAATTAGTGTTAATTAGTGAATTTAAACTTGATAAAAATCTGGAAAAATGTTCATAAATTCTTAAATGATGTTTTAGACCTCTGATATGAATTTGGGTTAATTTGGTTAAGTTTTGCTAATCCTATCATTAGTTTCACCTAAATATGCTTAAGGGGAAATATGGGGTTTTGGGTATGTTTGATCCATTTTAATCTATCATATTGATGTTTTGATGTTTGTGGTTGATTATGCATGTTGCTATGACTGTATGATATGCTTTGTGATTGATTTCAATAGTTAGAATGGTCGAAAACGTCGTCGAATGGCGTAAACACTTGCTGGAAAAGCTTCAGGAAACAGTGCAGGTTTCGGATCGGATCGGATATGGTGGCTCGGATCGGATAAGTAAACTGGGCAAGGGATTCGATCGGTTCGGAACTTGACACTTGAGAAATCTGGCAAAAAGGAAGGTCATGCTCGCAATATTGGGATCAGATCGGATAAAGGAGGGGGATCGGAGCGGCTAAAGGAGGAGGATCGGATCGGAACAAATGAAGGGCGAGGGAGCTAATTGGAGCGGAAGCACGAACTGGATGGGAGATGGCACCCGACCCGACCCGAAGGAGGACACCCGACCCGAACCGACGCGATGGAGTGGACCCGAACCGAACCATTACCAAAGGAAGACCATGCACCATCGCAACGCAGCGGACCCGACCCGAACCGATAGCCTGAAGAGAATCCGACCCGACCCAGTATTGACCAATAACCCGAGATGCAAAGTTAGTCCAATATGGGAAGTTAGAGCTCAGGATCCAATTGGGAACCAATGAGTTCACTTCATGGTTGGACTTTGCTGCTGGACGTGTGCTAAGGAGTTTTCGACGTTCATAACTTCGATTTACCACTAAAAATGGATGATGGGCTACTTATCAGTGCAGTAGAGTCATTATGACTCGAGGGGCAAGGTGATGGTAGCAAGACTACGTTATCAGTGCAGTAGAGTCATTATGACTTGAGGGGCAAAGTGATGCGTAGTAAGACTATGAGCCAGCGCAGATGGGGTGAATAACTCCATGGGGCAAGTGGACATAGTAAAGGATTGGTAAGGCTATGAGCCAACGCAGATGGGGTGAATAACTCCATGGGGCAAGTGGACATAGCGAAGGATTAATGGCTACGTTATCAGTGCAGTGAAGCCATTTATGACTTCATGGGGCAAAGTGATCGTAGCAAGGTATGTTGGGTGATCGAAGTGGTGAATATCGTATGCTTTACGCACTGAGTGAGAGATGTGCGGATGGTTGCTATGTTTGATTGTTTGTCATCACTATGACATCCACACCCCCACCTCCTTATCTTTACACCGTTTGATATGGCACCTTAGAGTGTTGTACAGTATGTAGTGCTAAATCTTTGGTTGCAGGTCCAGGTTCAGGTATGTTTTAGTCTACCTGTTATTGTTCACTTTAGTGCTTATCGCTCATACCAGGCTTTATGTCTGACCCAAAGTTTTATATCTCCTCTTATTACTCTGGGTGCTCACACGAGCAGACTAGAGACAGGTTAACTGGTGATACGCGAGTAGCTGATTCGGAGGCGGGCAGGAGGCTTCCACGTATTATATAGATATTCTCCCTGTGTCGTTGGTGGTCGCTACTTGGGCATTAGTAGTGTGCCTCCTTTATCTTGCTTTTGCTTTGAGACAGTTTGAAAAGTTGTAATAATGTTTAACTTTGGATCATAAGCTGTACTTACATTTTTCGCTGCTATGTTAGTTGTTTCAGCTTATGCACTGTCTCACCTGTTTTATGTCAAGTATGTTATTATTATATATTATCCTACGCACTGTGAGACATTCTACAGGTTCTTTGTTAGTTCATTTCCTTCTTCTCTTTCCTTCTGACGACCCGTTCCGTGCTAACTGGACATGTGTACAGCGCACCTTTGGAGTAAATGTCGGTTGGTGCAGGGCGGGCCGTCACACAGATTTTGAACCCTTATAATACTCTAGCATGTATGGACATTAGCTTTTCTTTGTAAGTTAAAGTTAAAGACAAAAGGCGTGAATGAGTTTCAAGAAACTAAATTTTCAATAAATATTATTTTAAGAAAAAATTATTTTAAAAAAATTACATAATTAAACGGTCGGTTTTCCCACCGTTGTATGGTAATACTAGTACTAATTGGAATATCTTTAATGTCACATTTTTTTACTATCAATGTGAACTACCGATAATTCCCCTTGATATTATTGAACTTGATAATGCTAAAAAGTAGGATCTAATGAATAATATAATTTGCTAAGTCAAAATCCCCTCAATAGATATTTGTAGATCATAATTTCGCTTATAACTAAGATCTAGCACGTATACTTATTTGAAAATTCATTTTTTATTGATTAATAATAGAAATGAAAATGTCTCTCTGCACGAATTAATAAGTCTCAATGTCCCTTAATAACGGTATCTAAATCTAATATTCAAACATCTTTACAAATTCAAAATATCTCTGTCATGCTTAAAATTAAGATCTAACCAATCAATATCGCCTAAACAAATAAACATCATTTATTAATTATGAGTATAAATAAAATTCAAACCAATAAAAATTTATATGATGCAACTTAAAAATAAAAATTTAAGTTATCACATGTGTTTCCAACATAAAAACGTAGACCAAATATTTATATAAAGTTATTTTCTCTTGAATATAAATCATATATGATTTACAGACAAAAAAATAACGTCGTAGTAAAATGTAATCGAGTACAAACTAATTTCGTAGTATCACGTATCTAACTATCTAAGTTCGCTGTTATTTCCTTTCTCGGGAGCAAAATTAGTTTTATTATTATTACTACCTTTTTATTTGCTAGTTTCCCCAGATCTTCTATTCCCAAACCGTCTCATCTGCTTTTCCTTCCCCTCTAAGTCTCTAAGCCAACTAAGTCAAAATAAAAATAAAGCTCATTCTGATGTCGGCAACATCATCGATGAACGTGATGCTGGCTGTCTATGAGAAGAAAACCACTGCAACCGACGTTTACCGTCCGATCCGTACCTACATCTCCCAAAGCTACTCCGAACGCGACGCCGTATCCGCCGAAGACGACCTCGAGCAAATCCAAACCCTACGAACTCACATCCAGAACTCCGACTCCACTCCTGACCTCCGCCGCACCTACCTAAGCTCCTACTTCAAATCCCTTTCCTTGATCGAACCCCGATTCCCCTCCTTGTCGATCTCCTTCACCTGGCACGACGCATTTAAAAGCAACAAAAAGGCGACGATGTCGACTGTTCAGTTTGAGAAATGCGCAGTTTTGTTCAATTTGGGGGCGGTTTATAGTCAGATCGCATTGGGGGTGGATAGGGATAAGGGGGACGGGATTAAAGTGGCATGTAACGCGTTTCAGAGTGCTGCAGGGGCGTTTGGACTTTTGAAGGTGGTGGTGGTTGGGCTGAGTGGTGCTACAGTGGATTTAAGCGGGGAGTGTGCTGGGATGCTGGAGAGGTTGATGCTAGCGCAGGCACAGGAGTGCTTTTTCGAGAAGGTGATTGCTGATGGGAAACCTAATGGGATATGCTCCAAGGTTGCACGACAGGTTGGTTTTATATTTTTGACATATTATGGTTGGTGACTGGTTCTGAACAAATTAAGCAGTACTATGACTTGTTTCAGAGTTGTGCCAATTTGCAAGCTTACTATTAGAATTCCATATTGATGTGTGGAAAATTTTCTGTCTTCATTTTATGCATATGTGTACCATTTCAATTTTTCAAATTTTGAGCGTTGGTTATGCAGTATCTCAAAACAAATAAGTTCTAGTTATGGAAAATAACATGAGTAGGCAGGCTAGTAGTTGACTGAAATTAGAGGCCCGTTTGTATTGAATTGTTCTTTTGGCTTTTTGTAAGCCAAAATGAATTGTGTTTGGCTTTAATAACACAAAAAGTACCTTATTTAGGGCAATCCAAACAGTCCGTATACTAGATGAATTGCGGGCAAACTCAATTTCTCATCTTTGATCAATTTTTTTGAAACAACCAAATGGTAGATTTGATTAGAGTTATTTATTACAAGGACGTGGATGGAGTTTATTATCATTTCATTGGGTTTATTTGACGAAGTGACACGACGGAAAAAAAATATGTTAATTTATGGTTGGAGTTAAAATGAGGTAGCACAACGCTTTTAGTTACATTTACATTGCGTTTCTTTAGAAGTCCTGTTGATGAATAGCGAACGGCGAATGGTGAGGTGTGTTCGTTTAGTTGTTGTAAATAATTACAAAACACTAATCACAATAGCCTCTTATTGTGCTCGAGCACTTTTTATTTTCTTTTTTCATTTTATTGAAAAACAAATTAGGTTGTCACGAAAAGTTATCTGCATCATTGAAGAAAGAATACAGAGGGAAGTAGGTCAAATGAAATGATTTTGTCTTAATTGGTTAAGCAGTTATTCCGATTATATGACCAAGAGTATATCTGGGAGAGGAATGCTATATTTTAGATGGGTAAAGTACATTCTTTGAACTTGTGATCCTTGGGATTGGGCAATCTAGACTTGTAAAAGGAAAAGATAATCCTTGGGCAATCTAGACCTGTGAAAGGAACACATAATACATTTGAAGGCACAAAATATGTTACTATATTGTGGCCACACAAAAATTGACACAACAGAATACACCCTAAACAGATCCCGACATTTCGTTAAAAAAAGGCCATAATTTAAAATTAGTATATTTGATAATGTTACTGAGTTCGATTTTTTTTCTTCTTCTTCTGAAGGTTGGTCTGTACTACGAAGAAGCTTATGCTGCGTTAAATTCAGCTCCTTTAAATCAGCATTTTGACAGGACATGGGTCTCACACGTGCAATTGAAATCTGCACAATTCTATGCTGAAGCTTGCTATAGGTACTCCTTGGAACTTCATAGCAAGGATGAAATTGCAGAAGAAATAGCTCGCCTTAAGATTGGATTAAGTTCCCTTACAGATGCAAAGAAATCAGCCAAGGGTGTAACAGCTCCTCTTCTAAATGCTGTTTCCAAACTTGAAGAGAACATGAAGCGTAACTTAGAAAGAGCTATAAAAGAGAATGATCGTGTTTACCTTCAACGTGTCCCAGCTGCTGGGTCCTTATCAACTCTTCCTGCTGCATCCCTAGTCAAACCAGTGAACATGGCTGAAGTGCTAGATGCTAGCAAGGAAAAACTTTTCACAGGTATTGTACCTGACACCAGTGCCAAAGCCCTCTCTAAATACACAGAGATGGTTGATGATATCATTCGAACGCAAGCTGAAAAATTGCAGCAAGGAAGCGAAATCACACGCGTGAGACTGAAGGAGATGGATCTACCCGATTCAATATTAGCACTTGAAGGTGCATGTTGCTTGCCGTTGGATCTTAAAGAAGATGTTGAAGCCGTACAGATCAGTGGTGGGCCATCTGCTTTAGAAGTTGAGTTACAACAGCTTAAAGATTTAAGGAGGGTAAATCAGGAACTTCTGGTTCAGACTGAAGAGCTATTACAGAAGGAAGCAAGTGAGGATGCTCAATTTAGGACACAGTTTGGAACCAGGTGGACAAGACCACAATCTAGCACTTTGACAAAAAACCTGCAAGATAGGTTGAATAGGTTTGCTGGAAACCTTAAACAAGCTACTGAGAGTGATGCAAGGATAGAGAGAGCTGTGAGAGAGAATTCAGCTCTCATGTCTGTCTTAGACAGTAGACCGGTACATTTTTTATATATATCATGTGAGACAATTAAGTGATGGGCATGCCATCAAGGTAAGGAAACCATTGTGTTCCTACCGGTTGCTGGTTCTGGTCACAACCGCATCTCTTGAAATCTTCATTTTAATAGTGTGGTTTTCATGGTGTTCTACCAGAGTTTTAGATATATTTCTTCTTGTCTGAGGTCTCCAAAATCACATTTTTGCACCAAGATGAAATTTCAAACTTAATTTTTTTATTGGTTTATTAAGATTTAAATTTGAGACATGAACCACAATGTCAGTTGGAGATTTTTATGTGAAATCCAAGATATGAAAGCTTGCCCTTACTTGGTGGAGTGCCCATCCGTTGATTCTATATACCCTTTTTATAATTAGTGGATGAACCTTTTACTATTTGTTTTTCTAAACGTGTTACTATTATTTCTATAGAACTAAAACAGTGTCTTTTGTTTTGTGACCGTTACCATGACAAAATGAATGCATAAAAATAGTTTGTGTGGAATAGTGTTTTTTCTTCTTCTTTCTTCTGATTTGATTTCTTCACTAAAAATTACTAGTAGGCTTCTATCTGTTAATTCCAAGTTTATCAGTAGGCTTCTATCAACTAAATCCAAGTTTATCAAATGGTGAGGGCCTTGGTACTTTTTCTGGGTCGAATTTAACTGTCTATCGTCATTGATACAGATAGAGTCTGCCTTGCCAACTCTTGCAAGGCCTATCATGTCTTTGGACAGCAATGAAGATGCTATAGTGGGTGCCCTTAAACAAAGCCTGGTAAACTCTTTTCTTCAGTCAAAAAAAAAAAAAAAAAAAAAAAAAAAAACATTGCTGCCGTGATAATCCGTCATTTACCTGTTATTATATTTTGAAATTGCTAAATGCCTTATCCACACATAACAGAGACAGTTGGAGAATCTCGGAGCTCAAAGGGCAGGCCTTGAAGACATGCTTAAAGAGATGAAGAGAAAGGTGCAATCTATCTTACAATATTATTCTGTTTCTCTTGGTTGGTTTTTTAGATTATGGAGATGCATTTATATTTCTCTGGAGACGCACGTGTATTTATCCGGAGACGCATATATCACTAGTTTCCTACTGTCTGTTGGTACATTATAATTCTGAGTATACAGGGTCTATTGTTTTGGTTGCCATTTGTATCTGCCATCAATATCAACTCCGGTGATTGATGGAAACGACAATGTGATTGCATATCTTAATTGCTTTCATGATTGTGAAGTCTGAATCTATATTTGCTTCTCCTTTTTTATGACCATGATTAAAAGTGGACAAATAATGAATTGATTTTTATGAGACTGCGGAACTATTGATTTATGTCACATCTTTTACAGTTTGCCCCATTACAACAATTCTTCCATAACCCGTTTCTGAATCTTGAATATTCTGAGCAACATCCATGTGATTGTGTGGAGAACATGAAAATTGTGTTATTACTTTTGAACGCTTGGGCACCTAATAATTAATATTCTTAGAGACACACTACTGTATGTTAATTCACTAATTTGTCATGATGCTATAACGCTTATGCAAGGTTGTAAAAATCGCTAGGCAGATGCTAGGCTGTAAGCGTGAACTAGAAATTAGTCTCCTAGGCGGTGATGAATCGGAGTTAGGTGTTTTTTATGAACTCGTGCATTTTGGATAAAATTTAAGTATTTTGTTTAGTATTAACTGAACCACAATGAGATGAATCTGGAAGCAATCTTGAAACAAAATCGCCAAAAGCAAACATTTTGATGCTTATAAGAGGCATCAAACCTAATTTGGTGCATAGATGGTGTCTATCAACCTGTTTAAATGCTTAGATAATGCAGTAAGTCTCGTTTAGGTGAAGTAGGCAAAAACGTATGCGGTAATGCTGGCCTAACGCGTAGGTGGGATCTAGGCGGGAGCCCAGAAGGATTTTTACAACATAGTGCTTACACGATCTTACCATTAAATTAAATTTGTCATTGGGTTTTGGGTTCCATCTCTAGCCAACCCCAACTTGTTTGAGATTACTGGCTCAGTAGTTGTAGTGGTGCTTATCAGATTCATTTCAAGTTAAGTTCCCTGTCCTTAGTTATGTTTGTTCTCCTTTTTTCGCAATTCTTTATCACATGCGGTTACTTTTTTATTTTTCTTTGTCTGTGTTTCTTTATCTCTAAAAATTATCGTTAATTAAATTCAATGCTTTCTGTTTATCAACTAATTCATTTGTTAAGTTTACAATACTTGTATTATATACTACGAGCATGCATATGTGTAGGGGTATTAGTTGAAATCATGTGTACGACCGAGATGGAACCGAAAGCGATTTAAATGCTCACGGGTCACAAATGAACTAAGTTTTGAAGACTTAACGATAATCAGATAAAATTTAAATTGGAAAAGCAGTCCAATCAAATTTTAGTTTGGCACTTTTGGAACAATTTAGTAGTTTGATATATTTATGTTTTGATTAATAACTAAGTCAAAATTTCAAGTAAATAATCCATTCAAACTCTCAAGCTGTTGTTGTGCTTCATTTTAATAATTGAGTCAGAAATGTTGTCCTTGCATTTTTTTATTTATCAAAATTCAGGAAAGCATCAAACTGTTTAAAATCTAAAATGTTATGATTTGAAGAAGTTCGAAATCTAAAATGTTATGATTCGTAGAAGATACTAAATTTTAGTGTATCAATTTTGTTTTTTTATGTTTGAGGGTATTGAACGCGTCTCCCATGCATACCGTACTGCAGCCACGCTCTTTCTCTACCTGTATTTACATGCACACCTCAACGCTAGCTTATTTATTGAAGGGAAGTGAACTATGCTCCAAAATGCTTATGCTGAATTTATATATTTGTTGGTAGGATGATATATTACCTAAGTTGATGGCCCATAGTGGATCTCCTGATGATCTATTCAGGAAGGAGATAGCCAAGTATGATCACATATGTGAAGAAATTGCTCAGAATATCGAAGCTCAGGAGAACTTGCTACTGCAGATACAAGTATATTTTGCTCATTCACATTAGTTTCACTTGTATATGCTAATAGTATCAGATTAATATGTCGAATACTTTTTATTTTTTAGCTGTAACCCCATAAATTTCTAGCCATGGCACATTACGGAACTTTAACAGCCTCCTGCCTTTCATTATTTGATACAAATGCTGTTACATTCAAGGATTTCATGAATCATAAAGTTAAAAACTTTAAATTGAAACGTGATTTAACCGGTATATCGTATTTTCGAATGATTTATATTTACACATCCTTAATCATTAGATGACTATATATATATATATATATATATATATATATATATATATATATATATATATATATATATATATATATATATATATATAGAGAGAGAGAGAGAGAGAGAGAGAGAGAGAGCACCCCCAAATAGTGAAGCACCCCTATAACCCCTTGATTTTCACCCATGTTCTCGTTTCTATCTATGCCCACTAACACTTTCTCTACCCACTAAGTTATTTAAATATAAATGAATGGCTTGCATTGGGGAGCAAATGGGGTGTCGTGGAACCTTCCTCATATATATATATATATATATATATATATATATATATATAAAAGGAGCGTTCTGGGGGACTCCTGGTTTGTAGCACCACTATCGGTTTGTGAGCTACGGTAATCCAAATCCAACAAGAATTTGTAGATGTTCAATCCACATATATATTATCGTCTATCAAAAATTTGAGCTCGTTCTGACATTCATAACTTCTACAAATTCTTGTTGGATTTCAAATTTTGGATAGATGATAATATATATGTGGGTTGAACATCTATAAATTTGCGTTGGATTTGGATTACTGTAGCTTACAAACCGGGTAGGGGTGTTGCAAAACAGGAATTCCCTGGAACACTCCTCTCTCTCTCTCTCTCTCTATATATATATATATATATATATATATATTTAATCCAAATCTTGTTTTCCTTTCTTTTTCCATATTTATTTTCTTTGGGGAAATCAATAAAAAATTCAATTGTAGATAACAATAAACATCTTAGTTATGTATTTTAGCATGGACTGAATAATTTTCCTCAATTGCAGTTTAATTCCTGATATTACTTAAGAATGCTTGTATATTATGTTTTGATTCAACATTATTTCCGTAGTGCAAAATTTTATATAATTGAATATGTTTTTTTACAGGCAAAATTTTATATAATTGGATATTTTTTTAACATTTAACTGATACTGAACCTCTTCCATCTTTTTTATGATGGTGTAATTGGTTGTCGATTAATCCTCACAAACATAAATGAATTTGCAATGTGGTCATAAAAGATATTCCTTGTGCATTTTTTTCCATTGACATTTTCCTGAAGTTAAACATAATCCGCTTTTCTGGGAAGATTTTTATTTTATTTTATTTTTATTAATCCATCCCTGTGGAAGATAAACCTGAAAATCCTTATGTATGAGCAGAGTCATATTGTATTGAATACTGATATAAAACTTCTACAGGCACAAAATGATGAATTTGCTGCTGTCTTCAACTTGGAGGACTACAAAGGTGCCCTTTTTAATATATAGTTTTGTCAATCTCATTTTCAAGTTCAGCTTGTTAAACATTGCCCCCGCCCGCTGTTCCTACTGAACTATAGCTTAGTTTCTACTAGTGGTTTTGATTATAAAAATCAAATATATTTGAATTTGATACATTTATTCCACTCCATTTTTACATCAAACTGAAATTCAGTGTCAAAGGGGAAATGCTACCAACAAATAGCTGCAGCTGTAGCAAAATATAGGGAGATTAAAGATAACATCAACGAAGGTTTGAAGTTCTACGTCACTCTTCAGGTAACTAATTGCCTCCACACGACATCGAATTTGATTAATTTTTAAGGATGTTATTAACAGAAGTTACAATGGCCACCAAACAGGATGCGATAACAAATGTAAAACAACAATGTAGCGACTTTATAATGACAAGAACTATCCAATGCCGTGAAATGATGGAAGACGTGCAACGTAAAATTTCGGGTCTGAACTTCAATACAAGTGCCAAAACAAACTACAGTGCCGCCCCTGCACCACCTCAGCACCAGCCATCGCCTCCGTACAGTCACCCGCCTCCTTCCGATTATCAAAGACCAGGCTACAACCAGCCGTACCCCCTGCCTCAGTACAGTCAGCAACCACCTCCTTATCATGGGCCTCCAGGCCCGTATCAACATCCACCGCAGCAGGCCCATGGGCATGATTATGGACAGCCTGCCTATCCTGGGTGGCGTGGGCAGTACTATAACGCACATCAGCCTCAGCCTGGACAGCAGCCGCCTCCTCCACCTTACAGTGTGCAGCCCCCTTATCAGACTCAACAGAGCGGGTACTACAGGCCACCTCAATAGTTTTGTATTACTTGGTTGGTTTGTTGATATAAAATTCTTTGTTTAGATTATGTATCCTTGAAAACAAACTGAGGTTGTGATTTGTGACTATAGATATAAATATGGGCGGTAATACATTTATATCCTTGGAGAATAATGATATTAAATAGGCATTTGCCTTCTACTTATTAAGTTTTATGCATTAAATTCAAGTATCACAAGCTTTACGACACGAGCTTTGTATGTGAATCTTTTTTTTTTTTTTTTTTTTTTTTTTTTTTTTTTTGAAGAATCGTGCATATTCTGTTATATTTTTTCATTGAAATAATCGATGGTTTGTTTTTGTATGTATTTCGAAGCTGCAACATATCATTTTTTATTAGTTTTAATTTTTATTTCTATTGTTTAGGGAATAGCAAATTTGCAAAGAAAAATTATTTGTTGGATTTTGTTTGGGTTGATATGATTTACTATAGTCATGTTTAAACATTTTGTTTTGAATTGGTAAATTGTTTGCATCAAAATTGGTTTAGACATCCAAAAAGTATGTTGAAGAGAATAAAATTGAAGAAATAGTAAATGAAATACATGAAAAATTCACATAGGCGTTTATAGTGGTTTGCCTTGACTGTTTGTGTCTACTTTATGACTTCTTTTGATTATTTACTAGAAATTAGGATTACAATGGTTGGGAATGATGAAATCCCAAGTACAATGCTTTTACAGTAAATACTTTGTGTACGAGAAGTCGGAATAAAATTTTCATATGTCGCAGGGTGCTATTTATAAGAGAGATACGAATCTGGTTCGACATGAGACATGCGCGGGAAAATAGGAGTGGTGGAGCGAATGATGTGAGTGGGTTATGTCACCAGTAACCATCGTTCTGGTTTGTCCTAAGTTCGGTTTGGTATGGCTGAATCGGAACTACTCTTCATCGTGCTTGGTTGATCCAGATTTTCTTCTCAAGTTGGCATACCGACCCGGATGCATGGTCAAGTCGGTTTTTGCCTTCAGGTTGCTTAGTCGAACCGAAGTCTGGCCGAACTGGGTTGTGATGGATTGAAAGTAGTCCTATATCAGGAATGCCTCGATTACGAATCTCCATGAATTTGACGGTCTTGTCAAAAGATAGGTCAACATTTTATCCAAAGTACGTCGCATGAAGAATGAGACTTGCTTTGAATCAGTTGACATGTCCCCTTGGGATGTCATCTTTCTCTAGAAAAGTGACGATGGATAGTCGTGTCTTTTTTGAGTAGTTATGACACTCCTCTTCTGCATAAATAGCCAGACATACTTTAGGCTGTCTTCGATGGTATTTGCCACACCAAAGTCTTTGGTTAAAGATACCGAAGTATACATGTAATTACTCTAACCTTGTTGGGTCAAGAGGTTGAATATCTTTGCCATATAGTCATGTTATGTCAAGTCGTTGTCTCCTGCGCAGATTGTTGTCGCATGACGTTCTTCGCTCAAGTCGAGCGCGTTGTCAGGAAAATGTTGGAATCTACTTTCCTATTCTTCACTTCTTCTTTTCAATTTTTTTTGATTTGGTGGTCAAAACGAATTCCAGATCGGTTATTGTGCGCCTGTCACTTCGGAGGGAAGAGAAAAAGTTTCATCTCCTCCCTTATGTATATGGGCCTCACTGTTATTTTCACTTTTTACTTTCCATTGCTCTTACCGAACCGAGAATTTCTCCCCAACTTCACAACTCGAACCGACTTTAATTCTTCTAACCACCGAACTCCTTCGTTATCGGCACTGCGAATCTCGACCTCGAATTAATCTTGGTGGGTCTCACTAGATTTGATTGAGGTTTATTGAATTGGATTTCGATTTGAATGTTTCAGTCGAGTTCGATATCACTTATGACATAGGCGATATTTGTGATGTAATGAATAGCGAGGGAGGAACGACGCCGCGAGGTAGTAAGAAGTGAAGTGGCAACTAGCAGAGGAAATGAGGAGACGAGGGTTTGGGGAGTAAGGCATGGAGGCGTAGAGAAAGCACTGAGCTTACTCGAAGTGGAGTCTTCGTGGAGATGGTGGAAAACACATGGAATGGAATTAGAGTGGATAGTGCTTTGGTGCACTTGAATCAGGGAGGTCATAGGTCGATCCAGAATAGTTCGAACCGAAGTATGCCGACCCTCATGTTCATCCCAGAGTTGGTGGTTGCGGAAGTGTCAATCCTGATTTAGCCGAACCAGATTGGTTGATCTAGATTTGGCCGAATCGGATTGGTCGATCTGGAACTGACAGATCTGGTATTATTTAACCTAAACTTGTGCCTAGCCCATGCGTCATCGACTTCAGTTAGCTATCAACTTGCAAAGAACAATAATACAATGACTTGAAATTGAACTCATATATTTGGACTTCTGAACAGTTAGGATAAAGCATATCAAGACTTTCACACCTACATATAAACATAGTTGGACTTGCATATAACTAATTGCCCAAATAATAGAATACTATTTTCATAAGATTACGATCTAGAATCACACACGATCACGATTTCGATGAGATGGTTGGGAACGATGATCCATTGTGTCTTCCTTCATCGCTTGGTTTCAATGCTTTACTTCTATTGAAGTGAATGCACATTCTTTATGTCACACTACACACAATCACTAGTTCATGCATAGGGGGGGTATAGGTTAATTACTTTAACTAGTGACATTTCTTGGACATCACAGCTATCATGTCAAGAAGATACTCCACTGAAGCTTTCAAAGCTGGAAAAAGAGATGTAGTCTACCAAGATCCCAGCTCAAATTATAACTCTAGGACTAAGTCCGATGATGAAGATTCACAGTTTCGGGTGCAACCTCACGACGAAGAGCCGACTTAGTCGTCTTGGGAACTGACCTCCTCCAAAGAAGAAGAGGTTGAGGGTGGATATGCTCCTGGAGTCAATCCCGCCCCTGACACTCTACATGGACAGTCTTCTTAGACAACCCAGTCCATTCTTGTCATACTTCAATGGACGAGTCAAAGTTGAAGACGCAGTGCACAAAGCATAGGATTCCCTTTGAACAAATTCAGGTGTCCGCCCTAGGGCGAGACTTCCCATAATCCTCCAGAGGGTTATATAATGTGTAGTTGACAAATGTGCATAGTGGGATGCATTTCTCCCTTTAGTCCATTTATCCAGAATTTTCTTTATCACATGAGACGGGCGCTCATGCAGCTGCATCCTATAGCACACTACACCAAAATGGCCATTTGGTAACCCTTTTTTTTTCAATTGCCAACACTTATTTGTGTTGTAGGGTAGTCACTGTAATATGCGTTGCTATATTAAAAAAGTGTTGCCAAAAATACATAATAATAATTTTTTTAGTCCCAACGCTTATTTGGGTTGTTAAGGGTGTTTTCTGAGGGTAAAAACGTAAACTACCATCCGTAACCCTATTTCTCATCTATCCTTCCTTTGGCCAACGCTTTTAGCAAGAACGGCCGCCTAAATCACAAATCCAAATCTCATGATTTCAGAAGGAAAAAGAATCGCATCCAAATCCCTCAAATCCCAGCATGTCTAATATTAAAAAAATCGAATTCATTCCTCTCTAATTGGGTGCTGGGGTCGCTTCTGCGAACAACTCGCGTTCGATTTTGGGATCTTTGTTCGAGTTATGCTGCATTCAACTCGCATTTAACTCGAATTCAATCGCTTCAGGTATAAATTTTGTTCGATTCGTGCTTTGTTGATTTCGGCTATAAATTTCATTTATCCAGTTTTTAGGATTCACAATGAGTTAGGTTGTATAAGGTGTTAGGTTTGAATTTAGAGGTATAAAAGCAATAACCGCAGTAAATAATCATTGGTACAAAAAGAGCAGCAAAACGCTGAATCCCAAATTCAGATGCCGAAGAACCTCCAAATCGGTGACAGCTGTAGAAAGTTCACCGACGACTGACCTCACTGTCTATTTCCAGAAAGTTAAGCTTGTGAAAGAGCCCGATGAAACTGCCAATACTGCGGCTGATGCCACAAAATCTGAAGAAATTCTAATTCTTAGCCAAGATTTCTTTAGGTATTTTACCACCTCACTGTCTATTTCCAGAAAGTTAAGCTTGTGAAAGAGCCCGATGAAACTGCCAATACTGCAGCTGATGCCACAAAATCTGAAGAAATTCTAATTCTTAGCCAAGATTTCTTTAGGTATTTTACCATTTTTGTCCGTTTATTTTCATGGATTTCTTTTTAATTTAACCTTTTTTATTTGATTTGCAGTACTCTTGATTATATAACGCCTGAAATGAACTTATCTGGTTTTAGTAAGGTGAAAATCGTACTGAGTTTAGAAGTTTGGGCTTCGATTGGTAAATTGTGGTTAAGATCTGACCTTTTAATTGCTTTGTGTGTTTGTAGGAGATTGATGTATGCCCTAACTCTCCGGGGAAATCCGTTAGAACCAAGGCTAAGAGGCACATAATCGGTATGTTTTATTTTATGTGGTCAAATTTTTCTTTCATTATTATAAGCTCGTTTAACTGATTTGTGCGTTCATCGTTTTCTTAGCCGTCCAACATTTTTTACTTAATGACAAATATGGATGTACATGCAAAACATTGATTTTGCATTGACGTTTTATTCTACGTGATGTATATAGTTTGAAGTGCGTATCATTTTTGTTGTTCGAGTAGTGAGATGAAAAGTGCATCCTTTTTCTTACCACTTAACAGGATGAAAAAAATTATGACGACACTCAAACTATTATTTACCAGACCAGAAATTAACAATAAAATGAAGATTCTGAAGATATTTAGTAACTATAAATCCATAAAGCAAACATTCTGGTGTCCTTGCAATGTTCAAAGCTTAGCCCTCGATTGTTTTGGGCAAGAGCTAAGAGATTTTAACCTTGGATATACTTCATTATTTAAAGATGTGGATGCTAGTTACATGATGTGAATGGATAAGCTATCTTTCATGGGCACAAATAATTTGTTCTGCGGTGTATGCTCTGATTATTTTTTAAAACATTGTAGATCTGGGGAAAGGGCAAAAAGGAATGGCATTGTTTCAAAAGCTCAAAACATTGATGGTTCTTATAATTATAGGTGCAATTTTCTTGTAATCTTTTTATGGTTATTTTTCCTCTATTCTCTTTTCCTAATCATTGCTAATGGAGGTGACCAACCATGGTATTCTATCAAGTTGTAACTTTTTTCTTGGTCACCTGTCTTGAGCAACGCGTGATTGTGACGACATTCAGTGCGATCCACATTAACCTCTTTCATAATAATTTTATCTTAAAGCTCACCTAAATTGCTAATGATGTTTCCTTGCTGCATTCTAGTATCACACAGAATAATGATCTTTTTGCTGCATATACGATATATGAGAATTAAATTTAAGTTGCTTCTTTTGTTTCTAGCAACAAAATCAGGTGGACAATCTTCTAGTGATCTAAACAAATGTGAAATCATGGGTGATCATATGACTTAACATAATGTGGTTATCAAATTTCTAATCAGGAAGGGAAAATCGAACTTACTGAAGGCAAACAGGTTTGTCTTCATCAACAAAAATTGGAAGCAGATGCATAACATGCAACATATGCCTAATGTTGATTTAATGTTTTATTTTGTTTTGGAAGGATGTAACCAATGCTAGCATATATTATCTGAGCCAATTTGCTGGGGGGATAAAGGATGAAATTTGTTACAAGTTTGTCGATGTAAGTACTTCTGAAATTCATTTATTTTCTTCCACTGCTAGTCAAATTCTGCTTAGCTTGTCTGTTGTTGCTGGTCATAACACATATGATCATTAATGTTTTTATTCTCGATGTATTCTGGTCGTAACACTGCAAGTTTTACTGAACCTATATCGGTAAAACATCTGTGTTTTCCAGGAGTTATATATATATAATTATAATTATAATTGGTGTAGAATTTGGGTAGAGGAAGGACATACATACATTGGTTTCCTTGAATTTTCCATTTTAGCATAGTTGCGTCACACACGCTTATGGCAGATGAGGCTTGGCTTGTTTCATTTCCCATGCCTATGGAACTTTACTGTCATGGTAATCAACTAATACCATACTGTTTTGTTGTACAAATTATTTAAGTATTTTGTTGTAGAGATCCTTTTGGCTCGGCAACTATTTTTAGAATTGGGTTCCATTTATTCCGTATACCCTTATTGAGTGCTTTTAAGTATGTGTTTGCTAGTTTTATATGGGTTTCACAGTTTTGAATGCTATAATTTAATGCGTTACGAATGCAAAGTAACTTAATGTAACACACCAAAAATATTATGCTTAAAGGATTAATAAGTATGCTGAAAAATGTGGTAGCCGATAGATATATTAGATCTCCCACCGTGTTTGCGATTTTGTAGTATTTTTGTTGATTTGTGGTTCAAAGCAGCAATTTTTATTCTCAAATATGACTGTTTGATGGAACTTGCGATGTAGCTTGTGTTGTTCTGTTGGTTGTTTAATTTTTTGATGGTAAAAAGGTTTCATGAACTAATCTAAAGTTGTAACACTTAACATCAGTCTACACATAATCTGCTATGGTATTGGTAGGTGAGAGGAATTAGTTTTAAATGTACTCGTTTCCCAACTATTGTGAATTATTTCTTCTTTCTGTAAAGTTTGCAAATAGTAATTGATATAGTAGCTCGTGTAGAAGATGTAGTTTACGTGGGTTGTACATGGTGATTCTGTCTAATGGCTTGCATGATATTGATAAAAGTAAATGCATCACATCATTTAATAAATTAAGTACTAGTTCCAGATTCATAGATTAAATGAATTATGTAAGTGAAATGTAAGTTAGAAGTCATCAAAAATATATTTATAAGGATTCCAGTATTATTTTAGCTCATTGGAATTTTGGTTTTGCAATGTAAATTTATAATAGATTATAAAGTTCAGATCCATAAATAACTATGTACCTTTTGAAATAGTAATGAATATACCTAAAAGGAATGATATAGTGGGTATATTAAGGCTCAGCGAAGAGCCGAAAGGATCAGTGAAACTGAGCCTTTGGGCTCAGCGAAACTGAGCCTCACGGCTCAGTTTCAGCTAAATGACTCGCCAGTGAATGAATATGTTAATTACTTTTTTCCGTGAAAGTTCTTTGATAAATTTACAGTATTTATGAATCATAAATGAGCATTTCATTTATAAATATCATAGTTTAACGTGGATCAACCCTTGAGGTTTTGCTGAGCCATAAGCTCAGAAAAACTGAGCCTATGGCTCAGTTTTTGTGAGCCGTAAGGCTCAGCAAAACTGAGCCTATAACGCTCAGTTTTTCCGAGCTTATCGACTCAGAAAAACTGAGCCTATAGCGCTTAGTTTTCCTGAGCCATAAGCTCCAAAAATCTGAGCCTACGACTCAAGTTAACCGAGCCATAAGGCTCAGTTTGTCCGAGCTTATTGGCTCGGAAAAACTGAGCCTATAGAGCTCAGTTTTGCTGAGCCATAAGCTCAGAAAAACTGAGCCTATGGCTCAGGTTAACTGAGCCGTAAGGCTCAGTTTTGCTGAGCCTTATGGCTCAGGTTTCTGAACCATAAGGCTCAGCAAAACTGTGCCTATAGCGCTCAATTTTTTCGAGCTTACCGGCTCAGAAAAACTGAGCCTATAGCGCTCAGTTTTGCTGAGCCATAAGCTCAGAAAAACTGAGCCTATGGCCCAGGTTAACTGAGCCGTAAGGCTCAGTTTTGCTGAGCCTTATGGCTCAGCAAAATTGAGCCTACAGCGCTCAGTTTTTCCGAGCTTATCGGCTCAGAAAAACTGAGCCTATAGCGCTTAGTTTTGCTGAGCTATAAGCTAAGAAAAACTGAGGCTTATGGCTCAGCAAAACTGAGCCTATGGCTCAGTTTTTCTGAGCCATAAGGCTCAGCAAAACCGAGCCCATAGCGCTCAGTTTTTCCGAGCTTATCGGCTCAGAAAAACTGAGCCTATAGCGCTCAGTTTTGTTGAGCCATAAGCTCAGAAAAACTGAGCCTATGGCTCAGGTTAACTGAGCCGTAAGGCTCAGTTTTGCTGAGCCTTATGGCTCA
Organism: Allium sativum; assembly: GCA_030737875.1. NCBI lineage: Eukaryota > Viridiplantae > Streptophyta > Magnoliopsida > Asparagales > Amaryllidaceae > Allium > Allium sativum. The sequence continues at coordinate 208,069,825 of CM060919.1, forward strand.
GCAAAATTGAGCATATAGCGCTCTGTTTTTCCAAGCTTATCAGCTCAGAAAAACTGGGCCTATAGCGCTCAGTTTTGCTGAGCCATAAGTTCAGAAAAACCGAGCCTATGGCTCAGGTTAACTAAGCTGTAAGGCTCAGCTTTGCTGAGCCTTATGGCTCAGCAAAACTGAGCCTATAGCGCTCAGTTTTTCCGAGCTTATCGACTTAGAAAAACTGAGCCTATAGCGCTCAGTTTTGCTGAGCCATAAGCTCAGAAAAACTGAGCCTATGGCTCAGGTTAACTGAGCCGTAAGGCTCAGTTTTTCTGAGCCTGTGGCTCAGCAAAACTGAGCCTTGTGGCTCAGAAAAATTAGCCATATGGCTCAGAAAAACTGAGTCGTAGCCGTTTGATATTATTTATTCTCTCCGAAATTTTCTATTGTGCGAGATGTAAATTCATGTTTTTCTGTTTTTAACAAGAAACCAAAATTTTCAATTTAATGCGATATTCATTAAATGCAGGCACTTCTTGAGGCAGCGGAAAATTAGATGGTAGTTCTAATGGTGCAGTACAAGTTATGTGAATTTTTAGAGGCAGCGGAAAACCGGATGCACTAATTTATGATGGTCCTCAAAATGGACTGTACAAGTTATGTGAATTTTCAGATGGAGGCTTCGTTATATGGTCAGAGTTTCGTATTCGGTATTTGTAGAATCTGATTTACGTCTTGAATTTAGCAAACTAATTATTTATTGAATTTGACATCTTGATTATGTATTGTGCTTGTTTATTGTTAACTGATATTCTATGTCGTTATGTGATTATGAATGTTATCCATTAGTATGCATTGAGTTTAATATTTGTTTTTGATTCATATTAAATATCGTCTATACTATCATCATGTTGGTTATTAATTGACTATTAATGTTAGAATATACGAGTTGTGAATTCATATTTCTGTTATTATTAAAATTTATATTTCTTGTGAATTAAAATTTTGTAACATGTATAGGCGTTGCAAACAAATATATTGCAACATGTATAAGCGTTGCGCACAAAAATCTTACAACGCTATAAGCGTTGTTAAAGAAAATCTACCAACACTTATAAGCGTTGCTAAAGAAAATCTACCAACGCTTATAAGCGTTGCTAAAAAAAATCTACCAACGCTTATAAGCGTTGGTACTAAATTGCCACGCCCTCATAGCAACTCTTATAAGCGTTGTGGAAATTGTTTGCGACGGTTATACTTGTTGGGAATCACCTGTTTTGGTGTTGTGGCATATGCTTGTCTCCACAAAACATACATATCATATAGCGAGCATTTGTATCGAGAGCTCACTTTTGAGGAGGTCACCTTCTTCTACCACTTTAAGTATCATAAAAATACTTCATCCCTTACTTATTTTGAAGTGACTTCAGGCAATCGAATCATAGTGGATGGATATAGAAAGCTAGATACGCCAAACTAGACTGGTTTTACGTTCCACATCAAGAAGGCTTTGCTAAGAGGTCAATTTAATATAGTAAGGGTTTCATCGTCATTTACTTCTTCCGAATTCACTTGAGTGTATCTGACACTCTATGTCTTTGTGGATTGTCGAGAGTTCGGCCAAGCATACATGAAATATCTGTGACACGACTTTGGCTACTCTAAAGAATGTTCTGGTTATGACCGAAGCATCAGGAGATGCATTGCCGATGAATTCCTATATCGGTTTCATTTTCTCGATGTAAATTGAAGTTTGGGCATAGGCGATGCCCCAACCGGAGGAGTGGGGAGAGGTGGTGCCCAATCCCCAATAGTCATTCCCCCAGTTGGGGGTCGGTAGTAGTTGAACCTCGGGCTTAGGCCCAAGCCAAGGGCATCACCAAGGAAGTGGTTGCTCCCGGGTTCAGTTGGGATCTTGTAGGAGAAGTGAGTAAGGGGGGAGAGCAAGGAAAAGTCTCAAGAGAAAGAGATCGAGGAAGGGTATAAGAGTTCCGCTCCTGATAAGCTTACTGCCGTAGAGTTGCTTGCCAAGATTCTATATCAAGTTAAGTCCCTAACCCGTGTTACTGGATCTAGGAGCACCGAGTCGCGATTTAGGGGCTTAAGCGATATCCCACTGCCGGATGTGTAGTATTCTACCCAGAATCTAAATCATACATCATTCTTCCTAGGCTTCGAAGAAGAACCACTCCAGTCAAAGCTAGAAAGACCACTCCGCCCAGCCAAACTTTGAGCTTGGGTCCACTAGGGGGATCATTTGGACACATATAGCATGGGCACTGCACGTCACAACACTCATTTATCATGTGGTTCTGAATTATGACTTAATTTTCTTTTGAATTACAGGCTCAATGAAAAAGGGAAAAGGAAATACCATTGACGCTTTGTCTCCAGTCTTTCTAGGAGTGGGCCCTCTCCAAAAGGCTTATTTTAACATGAACACCTAAAAAAGGCATGATAGAGAAGAGAGGGACCGTGATAAAGAGGAGAGGGAGTATGAACGAGGAAAATAAATGGAGCGCGAGAGGGAAAGATGTCATCATGATTATGCCCCTCGCTCCTATGACAAAGCCTCACGTTTTCGTGATTAGGCCTCCAGTGAGCATTCCCAAGTTGGGGGTTCATCGCATCTCAATCCTCTAACCAATCGCCCATAATCTAAACTAGCATGGTCTAAAGATAAAGGGGACATCGTGTTCGGTAGGTGGAAGGGGAAAGAACCTTAGGCCACCCCTACTAAGGAACAAGATCATACCCTTGGGCAATGCAAAAAGAGTTGAAAAAGCCATTCCTTAACACTACTTCTCTCAAATAAGCTTCTTGCCTCAGTTGCAACCGATGCCTGAATCTTTTGACGTCCAACTAAGATCAAGAATCGATGACTTAATAACTCAATACCGAGAAATGGTCAGATACTCAAGGAGGTTATCTAAGGTTATCAACAATCTCGAGCTTGATATTAACTACATGAACAAACTATGGGACTGCGGCAAGAACATCCTAAAGCACTACAAAAAAAACTTAGTAGACTGTGAGGCCAAACTTGCAGCTGCTAAAAAATCAAAGCAAAAGACTTAAACTACGCTTTAGGAGATTCAAGCCAAGTTCCATGGTAAGCATAATTTTTGGTCGCTCAAGACCAAGTCAGTTGAGGATGACTTAAGGGCAATCACCCAGAATAACATATCCCTAAAATTGAAAATGAGGAGTTAAAGAAGGAAAATGTAACAATTCACCTAGAGACCCACCCTAATAAAGAGTATTATTAATATTGTCTATTAGAATGGAGAATAGGGTTGGTTAGGAGCGACAATTCATAAACTTGTATTGAACAAGTTTTAAGTACGTTAATGGTATGCTCTCTTTTTTCTTTCATGTGCTTCGACATACTTAATAATTATATAATACAACAATACTATGATGGATATCGGATCGCTTCCGAACAAGGCATACGTTACATGATATTTTTCAGTCCACAGAGCAGCATCACATCCACGTATACATACATACATACATACATACATACATACATACATACATACATACATACATACATACATTCATATATACACACACACACACACACTCACACCAGTACGTTAGGCACGTCCGTTGGACGTGTGCATGGATAACCAAGAATAAATTTATGGATTGTGTAATGTAAGCTGTGTGCACATGTAATGTGTTGATACAAATAAATATATGAGTTAACTTATGTGTATGTTGGAAAATACTTTAAAAAAAAATCAATACTTAATGAACAAAATATGTAAAAAGAAAAAGGAATAAATAATCTTATGGTTTTTCGACTGAGGGGTAAACATTGCTTTTAGCTCTATCTGTCAATTCTGAATTCAAAAAATCATGTATGTGATTTCATGTTATTTTTCTAAAACTATAGGATAGATCATCGTATCATAATCTAGTTGTTACATGTATTCAAGTAAAATACACATCATAGTTCAAATCACAAGTATATATAAAGTTTACAATCTAAATTTTTTTCTGCTACTTGTCTCTTTTCGTCTAGATATAGCTAGACAAATGAAAAGAAAGACAACTGAACGTGAAAAAAAAATAGTACATAACCATATGTAATATTCAAAAATATCACGATAGGTACATTTCAGATTATGATTCATCATTGCTCTTGAGGATCCTAGCCTCCTGGGCTCAACCTCTTCGATTCCTATGAGACTTTTTTTGCCATTTGTCTTTTTATTTTTTTTCTTAGCTTTTACAGCCAATATTTCACTATTTATAGTTCTGTGCAGTCATAGATTCATTATATGAACTCCGAACATTTAATCCCTTTGACTTCGTGCTCCAATCTGCAAGCAATATGATAGAAACCTTGTATTGAACGACATCTTTAAAATATTTTATGAGCAAGGAATGATATCGCATCTCCATTATATAGTCCTACAATATACATATATAAACTTCATTTGTCGATTGCAGAATAACAAAATCAAATACTTGTATGTGTTAGCAGTTGCAATTTTTTCTATGTTCAAATTGGCATAACCCATTTTATAACATTGCACTAGAGAGGGTATAATACTCAATTGGTTGGAACAAAAAATTAAATACAGTATAGAAACCAACTGGAATCCAGTAGTTGAACAGAATAAGGGTATATTATTACATAATAGATTAATGAATCAACAAAATAAGAACTAAATTGAATACTCATCCATGCATATTTTCTAAAAATGGAAGCTAACTTATTCTAATAAAATAGTACAAACAATGCCCACATAGATTTTGAGAAAGAGTACATTACAAAAGTATTGTGTGCAGGAGTAGGAATTTTTTTTTCTATTACAACGAAAATAATCTATAATACAAAATGAACATACAGTCCATTAAACAAAATAAATTATCAATTCAACAAACTTATGGTTATGTTTATTATCACCATTTTCACAAACCAATTGTTGTCCCATAAAACTTATTATGATCATTTTCAAGTTCCATCTAGTGATGAAATATAGAAATTTTCTTTTGTAAATCAACATCTGCATTCAACACATTCTATGACATAATTCTTTCATTTCAGTATATAGTTGAAATCTCCTGCAAGAATCCACGGTATCTATTGAGTTCACCATCGCATTAAATAGTTAGTTGCCTCCACAGTTGGGTTCTTTCATTCACCATATGCTTAGCAGGTACAACAGATACCATGCATCTTAGTCCTCCATGAAAGAAAGTCCTCCTTGAAAGAAAATCCAACGATGCTCACGGTATCAATTAATGCAATCAAAATTGAATAAGGAAAATTATAGTGTTATTAATAGTCAGATCTTATAAATGCAAACCGAAAAAGAATTGGTGAACCGATTATGAGTCCCACAGATCACAAAATGAAGTTATAGTTGAAAAAGCATACTGTAACAAATAATCAGGATGGTATACAGCAGAAAACAAATAATACGCATAGTTTAGAAGGTGCAATACATTAATTTAAAAATAAACAGCATAGATAGTATGCAACAAAATACCAACAGCATACACGGAGTTAATATTCACTTCCAGACAATAACTAATTACTTCTATCTTTTGTCCGGTGTCCGGGTCCTCGTTGACAACGAAGATAATGCGGTGGTATTTTTGTCTTCAAATCCCAAACAAAAAAAGAAATGAAAAAAAATATGTTTGCATTCGCTACTTTAAGTTTTTAATTATGGGAATACAAACTTGACATGTTAATAACACTGTAATGGTAAGACCGTACGAATGGTAAATGTTGGCCATCAAATTACGTGCTTCTAAAATGCAACAGTCGGGCTAAAATAAAAAAAGGTACAGGATCATGTGGGAAAGAACGCTCAACAATTTAATTTCCTGTGCCATGCATTCATAGAAGGCCCTTCTTGGTAAACTGGGGATCTTAACTGTTACTTGCTATTTTCAAGGTATAACCATATATATAGCAAAATATTATGAGTCATCAATTGTTACGAAAGGACTTGAAACTTGAAACACCAATTAGAGGATATTTATAAAATTTAAAAATTAGATATCCAATTATTTTATATCATGCAGGTTCTACACCACAGGTTGAACTTGCTGTCCAGATCAAGAACAGTTTTTACTTCTTTTTTAATTTAAAAGTAGAAGTGATGGCTAAAAGATTAAGTATAAGCAATTGCATGACCATAATTTACACCTTGTACCCTATATTTATATTTTAGTTGCAAATTAACTATCTAGGTTATGTCAATTTATCCTTACTGATGAAGACAATGGTTTAGTATTTTCAGTATGAATCAAGTGAGCAGATGGTGTTATACTTTCTCATGAATTTGAAGATATATTTGAATCGATACAATTGGTCCTTTACTTACCAATATTACAGTAACTAAAGATATAAAAAGAAATTAAAACAATATTTCAAATATCCAAGTTAAATGAGAAACGATATAAAGAAAACTAAAATACAAATGTTGAAAAGAAACAGATTTAACTTAAGACATTAGGAAAAAACAAATTGTTTGCCTAGTCTTTGTGTGTGATCCAATATAAATGCATCTTAATTTATATAAGTATAAAAAGGGAATGTATAAATAAAACTGAAAGACGCGAAGTTTCCCATTTAACACTTAGCTTTCTTGTCAACCTTTGTTGGTAATGTATAAAAATGGAATGTATAAATAAAAAGGGAATGCATCTTTCTCTTCAAATACTTCAAAATCTATGATGTCAACCTTTGTTGGTAAGTAACAGCCTAGTTGATCAATGAAAGAATGCTTAATTGAAATGGTTCTTAATTGCCAGAATGTTATGAGGCATTAGTAGTAGACAATAGGCTAACATGATTTAAACTGTGCCAGAAACGGTCGCTATTGGTATAATCAAACATGGATCAAAATTGACAAAATCTACTGAACTTTGAATATAAAGATTTGCAGGATTAGGAAATAAAAAAATGATTTCTATAAATTATCCTACTAAGAAATTTAAACAAATGTATGGTAGAAACGATCATCCATCAGGATTGACCAAATCTGCTGAACTTGGAATACAACGATTTGCAAGATTTGGAACTAAAAATATGATTTTCTATGAGTAGAACTACTATGAAAGTTGAATAAAAAACCCTGTTGCAATTTGAACCACTTACAGGGTATGATTTTCAAATTTCAAAGAAAAGTTTAATTTTTTTTAAGAAAGAATGTGCTAGAAACGATCGCTGTTGGTGCAAATAAACATTGATCAAAATTGACAAAATCTTCTGAACTTTAAATATAAAGATTTGCAAGATTAGGAAATAAAAAAGATGATTTCCTATGAGTTATACTACTATGAAATTTGAACAAAATAGCCTTTCTGTAATGTGAATTACATACACAGGATGATCATCAAATTTACGTTAAAGAAAGTGTGTGTTTATATGTTTACTTAACAGCATCATTAAGATATTTTTGGTAGATGAATATGCAAACTGGCTATCGCCAATCATGAAAGCACATTAGCAGCTGGTTGCCTTCAAACAACTAAAATGAAAGCATAATAAACTGGTTGTACTTGATTCAGTTCATTGTACTTCCTCATCAACTATAGCATCTGACACCATGGTAATATGAAAAAAAAAAGATAATCAAATGCATCTAAATACTATCCCAGGAGAAACTGATGGCGACCATGCAAATTAATTAAATGAAATAGTCTAAAACATAATAAGGTAGATGAATATTAAATATTAAGTAAATTAATGTTTTGAAGCCTTATTGATTCCTTGGTTACAATAAATTCAGAATTCATGATAAAATCGCTGGTGCAATCAAAATGCAACGAAGTTGAAATTACCTCATTTGTCATAGATGTATGGATCAACTTTCCAACGTCGTCGTGGATTTTGTAGCTTTAGCGCATTCAAGAAATCGGAATGCACAAATCCAGCAAAGAAGGTGAAGCTACAGTTCAAGAGGAAATCGATGGTGGGGAAAATACCTTATGAATAGGCAACTATAATGATGGATATTAACTGGCTCCAAATGCAATATGTAGTAGTAGAAGTAAATTCCGCAATGAGTTCGTATATAAATAACAATGTGTAATACTTGCCTCATTTAATAAAAGCAACCAAGCATGCATATCATGCATTTATGTTTGTCCCTTTGCATGTGCCTGCGTGTATTACAAACAACAGTGTGAAAAACTTTCATCATTTGACAACCCAGCTATATGGGTGAACAACAAAATGAAAAATCAGCAGTATAATTATAAAACACAATAATTGTCTATAAACTGAATTATAATATTTTCTTAAGAAATAAACTAATAACAAAATTAAAGTCGGCATTCATCAGCAGTATACTGTCAAATAAGTGATTAAATATATAAAAAATATTGCAAAAAAATTATTAGCAAGTTTAATTCAGGCCAGAAAAAAGTGAGAAGCGTACCGTAAGAACCAAATAGATGAAAGAGTAAAGTAAGTTTCAAATCTTACTGAAATTAGTCACCATCAGAGTTAGGACAATTCAATTCCAGCCGAAGACAATGAGAAGAAAGCCCTAAAAGACAAAGCAGTAAAAGTTAGAGTAGGTTTATCTTACTGTTGATAGATTGGAAGATTAGGTTTTTTTGTAGAATTGAAGAAGTAGAGGAGATGAGGTCGAGAAGATTGAACTCGCATTGTTAGGGAGAAGAAATGGCATTACTACTTTCAGCGAGAAATTTTAAGAGAGGAAAGTGGAGAAAACGCGTGAAAATGAAACTGTGGTGGTGGATGTCATGGAGAGAAGTGGGAACATGGTGGAACGGCCTGAAAAATGACAAAGCTGCCCCAAAGCACACAATACAAATTTAAAAGGGCAATTTGGACTTTTCAAAAGCTTCAAATCCAAGTATTCTCATTATAATATCGAAGATGTATGTATGTATATACATACATTGTAACAACCTGTATTTTCCATAACCTGTAATAATGTAAATCGAGGCAGAATTTAATTCTAAAATCTGAATCAAGGGAAACGGGCTATGCCATTGCGTTCGCCTCGGAAAAATACGCGAAATAGAGTCCGATTTTTCGAAAATCGGAGTCCGTATGACCCGATTAAGGCCCAACGAAGTTTTCAGAAAATTTCGAAGTAAAAATAGATTTCAAATTCAAACTTGAATTTGGAAAATTGGGTCATATTGGGCCAGGCGGGAGAATTCCCGCCAGAACACCCCAAGTCGACAGCCCTGTCGACTTGGGAGTCGACTTGGTTGGACCAAGTTGACAGCCCTGTCGACTTGGCTGACGACTTGGCTCAACCGGGCTGTTTAGCCTGGTGCACCATTTTGAGTTTGTGTTGAGCTTGGGGGCCAGATTCGGTTTTGAGGGCTGAGATTGCAACTAGGGTTTAATCCTATGGCCTAAAACACTTGCCTAATCTATAAATAAGACCCTAACCTACCCTAAATCATCATTATTCATTCTAGCAACTAAACTATGGCAAAATCAATCCTCTCATGGCCTCCACTCTCTTCATAAAATTCCTAAACAAATTTTTATGAGATTTTCCATGCATACAAGTGTTTTTAGACTTGTATGATCATCATTAGCTTGCATTCAAGTCAAGTTTCTAGCTTTGCATCATAAAGAGAGAGTTTTGATCAATTTTGCTTGCATTTTGAGGTTTAATTGGTTGCATAAGGGTTTTCTTACATTTGCTATACTCATTTGAGTCCACATAAGCATTGTAAGCCCTATTCTATTTTCATACTTAAACTTTAAAGTTAAATGTATGATATGCAAGTTTAATATGATGTGTTATGCAAGTTTGATATGCAATTTGTCATATGATATGCAAGTTATGCTATGCAAGTTTGATATGCAAGTTGTCATATGATATGCAAGTTATGTTATGCAAGTTTGATATGCAAGTTGTCATATGATATGCAAGTTATGTTATGCAAGTTTGATATGAAAGTTGTCATATGATATGCAAGTTGTCATATGATATGCAAGTTATGTTATGCAAGTTTGATATGCAAGTTGTCATATGATATGCAAGTTATGCTATGCAAGTTTGATATGCAAGTTGTCATATGATATGCAAGTTATGCATGCTTTTTGAGGCCTAATGCAAGTATATGAACATATGTACATTTCATATGCCACCATGTTGAACTTGTGGCTTCAACACTTTTATGTCATGATTATGCCAAGTTCATTCTTTCTATCCTTTGTGCGCTATTGCGATATGTAAGCGATGGGATTGCGTTTGGGGTTGGGTAAACTTAAAAGACATAAAAATATAAGCTTGGGAATTTACCTATTAAGTTAGGTCTACCCAGTGGGAATTTACCTATTAAGTTAGGTCTACCCAATTGCTTGAAAACTTGTAATGTGTTTTGGAAACACGATGGACATGACACTTAGAAAATATAAGTGTGGCCAACTCGAGGTTGGGTTGAGTTTGTAGCGTAAACCTACCCGGAACCGACCGGCTTAACTAGTTGCTACAAACAATAGGATCCAATGTGAGAAGTTGGTCATGTGGTACCTTGGACCCGAGGTTAGACCAAGTTGTGGTGTAAAGCTACCCGGACCCGCCCGGCTTAACTAGTAACCACAACAAAGTCTAATGTGAGAGGTTAAGGCGCATTAATTAATTAATGCCTCATGATTAGGGTTAAGTCATGGTCCATTCAATACTTAACCAATTTGGGCTTAGTAGATTAATCGGGGTTAAGTCGTGAACTCATCGTTACACTTAACCAAGTTAATCCATGATTAGTAAAGGGGTTAAACCGTACTTAACCCACTAGAAAAATCCTAGCAATGGGGGGTCCACTCTAGTAGTAATCCCTAGTTCGTATCATCATGACCCTAGGGACTAGGCTAGGGTGGGGGCACGATTACTGGGCTGGAGGTAAGCGACCAATAAACGACGGCAGGGTGGTACGCCGGTGTAGTTCCGGGCGGACTCTGGTCGTGCACATAGTCCGTAGCTGGAGAAAACATGCACGGGTACCAGTAGATTGGGACTGTGCACTCATGTGTATGGTGTCCAGGGGTTGACACCCTAGGGCTTGATACACCCGAAGGGTGGACCCGGCACAGTTCGACTACAATCATGTTTGGGCCGTATTGACACCAACACGTGACGAGTTAGGCTTAGGGAGCCGATCGACTAGACCGTTTGGGTTGGACCTCGTGTTAGGGTCACTTCATGTTATTGGACCTCGTATGAGGGTCACTTCATGTTATTGGGCCAAAGCTTGGGCCAAGGGATCAATACTGGTTTATTCAAGTCATGTTAGTTTGCTAGTACACCTGTGGTGCAAAACCTTAATCCTGATTATGCGATGACACATTTATCTACCTTGTTAGTTAATCATCATGCTAGTATGTTGTTATCCTTATGATCATCCCTGCTGCTCATACCAGTTAACTTTATCAGTTTACATTGATTGTAGTAGGGCTTACTCAGTCTTTTTGACTGACCTGTTTTCTTTCGCCTCTTTTCTTCCGTTCCCCCCCAGGTTCTCAGGGAGGGAATACTGGAGCCTAGCTTGGATTTTGGATTGCTTGCTTGTGGGATTTCAGCTCATGTACGCTTTCGACATGAAGCTAGCTATGGTTCTCTCTTATTTTGGGGATAGCACTTATGTATTTCAGTTTGTCAGTTGATGTTGTTTTATCTAGACTTGTTTATTTGGAAAGATAACATTATGTTGTACCAGACTTATTTTGAAATGGTTTGAAATTCTTCCGCTGTTTTATCTATGTTATTTACTCTGTTTACATATACACATATGTTCTTGTTCTGCCTTGATATATCATTATGCATGTTTACCTGATTCAAACGCCCCTCCAAAGTCAGAGTGCTTGCAAGAGTCACCCTGGCGGAGGTGGGGTGTTACAATTTGGTATCAGAGCATATGGTTTACGAGAAGGAACAAAAAGGTTTTTGGAAAACTTTTGGAAAACTATTTTCAAAACAAAGTATAAAGTATTTTCCAAAGAAAAGTCTAGTTTATTTTAAAGGCTATTCCCCAAAAAGCCATTAGCAAAATCCCTTCGTTTTTCTCCATTCTGAGTCTGTCTTTTTCTTTTTCAGTATGGCCGATAACTTTGCTATTCCGGAGGGAGTACACGTACCTGTTTGGTATAGGAGACTTTTGGAGGCTAGGGCGACCGAAGCCGGCCCCGCAGATGTTCCTCCTCCTCCTCCTCCAGTAGTCAATATTCCTCCTCCTCCTGTTGCTAATGTTCCTCCCCCTCCTGTCGCTGAGGTTCATCTTCCTCCTCCCCCTCAGCATCCTCAAACTGACTTCGCAAAGACTTGCAAAGATTTCAAAGCAATGGGTGGCAAGAACTTTCAAGGCATTGAGACTTTTGTAGAGGCCAGAAATTGGTTGAAAGAGACCGAGGATTTATTTGCTATCTTTGGGATAGACGATCAGAGGAAGATCTTGTTGGCGGTTTGGCTTATGAAGGATGAAGCCGCTTATTGGTGGGAAGTCACCAATGGTACTAGACCTGTTGAGACTTGGGCCGATTTCAGGGCAAGGTTCATGCTTAAGTTTCTATCTTCTGCTGAGGAGAATCTGCAAATGGAGAGGTTCATAACTTTGAAGTAAGGATATATGTCTGTCAAAGAGTATGTGAACAAGTTTAATCAGTTAGCTCGTTTTGGCTTGGATATGGTGAATACTCCTCAGAAGAAGGCTCTTCGTTTTGCTAGAGGATTAAATGAGCCGTTGCAGGGATTGGCTATGTCACATATTCCCCATGGGGCCATGTTTGAGAGCTTGGTTGATATGGCGTTACTTCAGGGAGATGTCAAGAAGAATGATACTCAAGCCAAGAAGACTGATTCCCAGGGAAAAGGAAATCAGGGTAATCCAAGTGGTCAAAGCAGTCAAGTCAATCAGAACAAGAACAAGAGTCAAGGCAACAAGGGGAATAACAACAAGGACAAGAACAACAAGGAGAAGTGCCATTACTGCGGTTCAGTTGGGCATCTTATTAAGGATTGCAAGAAGAGGAAAAGGAAGAATGGTGAATGCTTTTTCTGCGGGAAGACTGGACATTTCAGTAAGGATTGCCCGAAGAAGCAAGGGCAAGGCCAGGGCCAGACTCAGCGTGCTGGACCTTCAGGAGGGCAAGTTCATGCTCTCAATACCGCTCCAGTTCCCGATCAAGGTAGTATTTCTGTTGAGAGCCTTGTATATATTTCTGATTTTCCAGTTCGTACCTTGTTTGATTCTGGTGCATCGCATAGCTTTATCTCATCTGATCTTGTTGATAGTTTGCACCTTAGTACTAGCTTGGTAGAGGATCCCGTCTGTGTCTCAAATCCTATTGGGGGTTCCGCCCATTTGTCTATGATATGTGGGGATTTGAGGATCTCTATACTGAGTGTAGAGTTCTTGTGCAGTGCTTATGTTCTTGGTTTCAGGGGATACGGATTGATATTGGGTATGGATTGGCTGTCCAGATATGGAGCCATCCTTGATTGTGAGCATAGGGTTGTGAGGCTCGTGACTCGCCTCGGGAACACCCTAGAGATTTCTTGTGATCCGAGAGGTCCCGTCATGTTGTGCTGTCTTGAATCACTCGACTCGTCAATGGAGACTCTTCAGTCTGTGAGAGTGGTTCGAGAGTATCCGGATGTTTTTGATGAAGTTAGGGGGTTGCCCCCTAAGCGAGAGATTGACTTCCGCATTTATCTGGTGGATAATGCAAAGCCGGTTTCTTTGCCTGTTCGGCACATGGCTCCGCGTGAAAGGTGGGAGCTAAGTAAGCAAGTGAAGGAGTTGCTTGAGAAGAACTTCATTAGACGAAGTATATCTGAATGGGGAGCGCCTGTGGTATTTGCTACCAAGGCAGATGGTTCTCTCCGACTTTGTGTTGACTATCGAGAGTTGAATAAGCTGACGAAGAAGAACAGACACCCGTTACCGAGGATTGATGATCTCTTTGACCAGCTTGTCGGTGCTTCTGTTTTCTCTCAGCTTGATCTTGCTACTGGATTCCATCAGCTCAGGGTAGCTGAGGATAGTATAGACAAGACTGCGTTCAGAACTCCAGATGGATTCTTCGAATGGCTTGTCATGCCGTTCGGCTTGACTAATGCACCCGCATATTTCGTGGACTTGATGAGTAGGGTGTTCAGGGAGTTCTTGAACAAGTTTGTCGTGGTCTTCGTAGATGATATTCTGATCTTCTCTAAGGATGAGGAAGAGCACGCAAGGCATCTCGTGGAGGTGATGGATACGCTTAGAGCGCATCAGTTGAAGGCCAAGTTCTCCAAGTGTCACTTTTGGAGAAGGAAAGTTAGATTCCTTGGGCATATAGTATCTAAGCAAGGCTTAGCGGTGGATCCCGCTAAGGTGGTCACAGTTCAGAATTGGAAGACTCCAAGGAATGCAACCGAAGTGAGAAGTTTTCTAGGCCTTGCGGGTTTTTACCGGAAGTTCATCAAGGACTTCGCGAAGATATCCGCTCCTCTCACTAAATTGACGAAGAAGAATTCAGTTTTTGCGTGGAGCATAGAATGCGAGCTTGCTTTTCAGAAACTCAAGAGAGCTCTCACATCAGCACCTGTTCTAGCTTTGCCCGATGGAGGGAAGTTATTTACAGTATACACCAATGCATGTGGCACGGGGTTAGGAGCTGTTTTGATGCAAGAAGGAAGAGTGATATGCTTTGGCGGTAGGCAACTCAAAGTGCATGAGAAGAATTATCCCACTCATGACTTAGAGTTGGCAGCAATAGTATATGCACTCAAGGCTTGGCGCCATTATCTTCTGGGAGAAAGATTTGAGCTTTATACCGATCACAAGTCATTGAAGTATCTCTTTTCCCAGAAGGATCTGAATCTAAGGCAACAAAGATGGATGGAATTCTTGGCGTCCTACGATTTTGAGATAGCTTATACCCCTGGCAAGGGGAATGTGGTAGCAGATGCATTGAGTAGAAGAAGGTTGACCCTAAGTGTAACAACCCGTATTTTTAATAACCTGTTATAACATAAATCGAGGCAGAATTTAATTCTAAAATCTGAATTAAGGGAAACGGGCTATGCCATTGCGTTCGTCTCGGAAAAATATGCAAAATAGAGTCCGAGTTTTCGAAAATCGGAGTCCGTATGACCCAGTTAAGGCCCATTAAAGTTTTCAGAAATTTCCTTAGTAAAAACAGATTTAAATTTTAAATTAAAAACAAGGATTAGGGCTAACTGGCGTCAGGCGGGAAAAGTCCCGCCAGGACCCCCATGTCGACAGGCATGTCGACAGGGGTCTTAGGGTGTCGACTGCCCTGTCGACAGCCCTGTCGACACGGGGTGGCCAGGCAGTTTTGCCTGGCGCACCATTTTGATTTGGGCTTGGTTGTGTGGCTTGGTTCTAGAGAATTCCGAGATCTGACGGGCCTAAACTAACCTAGGGTTAATCCTAGGGCTAAAAACACTCTAATCTTCTATAAATAAGCCCCTAATCCTACCCTAAAACCTCATTATTCATTCTAGCAACCAAACTATGTCAAATTGAATTCTCAAATGGCCTCCACCTAAAAACCCTAGCCTCCACCCTCTTCAAAAATCATTCCTATGAAGATTTTGATGTTCATACAAGCATTTCTAAGTTGTATGAATGATCATTAGCTTGCATACATCATCAAGTTGCAAGCTTTATTTGTTAAGCTAGAGTTTTTGGGATTTTTGTTAATTGGAGCTTTGTTTTGGGTTTTTATATGCTTGCATAAAGGGCTTCTCAATCTTTATTAGTAGATTTGTGTCTTCATAATATTTGTAAGCCCTCTTACCTTCATTTTAGAAACTCTAAAGTTAATATGTGATGAAAGTTGGGATTTATGCATGTTTAATAAGTTATGCATGCTTATGCGAGTTCACTATGCTATGTTGTGCATGTTTAATAAGTTATGCATGCTTATGCAAGTTCACTATGCCATGATTTGCAAGTTTAACAAGTTATGCATGCTTATGCGAGTTCACTATGCTATGATATGCATGTTTAATAAGTTATGCATGCTTATGCGAGTTCACTATGCTATGTTACACATGTTTGATAAGTTATGCATGTTTATGCAAGTTCACTATGCCATGATTTGCAAGTTTAACAAGTTATGCATGTTTACTCAAGTTCACTATGCTAAGTTATGCAAGTCCAACATGTTATGCATGTTTATTCCTCATGTATGTTGTGCCAAGTTCCCTCTTTCTATCCTTTATGCGTTATGACGAATATGTAAGCGATAGAATGACGTTGGGGGGGGTTTTGGGTAAAACTTAAAATACATGAAAATATAAGATTGGGAGTTTACCTATTAAGTTAGGTCTACCCCTTGGGAATTTACCTATTAAGTTAGGTCTACCCAAGTATTTGTTAAACTTGTAATTATGTTTTGAAATTAAAGTGGACATGACACTTAGAAAACATAAGTGTGGCCAACTCGAGGTTGGGTTGAGTTTGTAGCGTAAACCTACCCGGAACCGACCGGCTTAACTAGTTGCTACAAACAATAGGACCCAATGTGAGAAGTTGGTCATGTGTACCTGGGACCCGAGGTTAGACCAAGTTGTGGTGTAAAGCTACCCGGACCCGCCCGGCTTAACTAGTAACCGCAACAAAGTATAATGTGAGAGGTTAAGGCACAATTAAATTAATTAATGCCTCATGATTAGGGTTAAGTCATGGCCCACTAATACTTAACCAATTTTGGGGATACGAGGGATTGAATGGGGTTAAGTGGTGAACTGTTGGTTACACTTAACTAATTTAATCCATGATTAGTGAGGGGTTAAACCGCACTTAACCCTCTTAGAAAACCCTAGCAACGTGGTCTGTTCCAGTAGTAATCCCAGTTAGGTATCATTCACAACCCTAGAGGCTAGGCTAGGGCGGGGCACGATTACTGGACGGATGTAAGCGACCAAAGCGGCGGCTGAGTGGTACAGCGGTGCGGGTCCAGGCGGGCTACGGACGTGCACGTAGTCCGGTGTTGGACAAACTCGAGGCACGGGTACCAGTAGGCTTAGACTGTGCATTATTGCTTAGGTGTCTGGGGTTGACACCCGAGGGCTTGATACACCCAAAGGTGGACCCAGCACAGTCTGACTACAACCATAGGTGGGCCGTATGGACACCAACACTTGACGTGTTAGGTTTATAGGGAGCCGATCGACTAGACCGTTGGGCTGGGTCTTGTATTAAGGCCACCTCATGTTAATGGGCCAAAGTTTGGGCTAAGGGATCAATACCTATTATGTTAGTTTGCTAGTACACTATGGTGCAAAGCTCAATCTTCTTTATGTGATGACACCTTTATCTATTGCCAGTATGTTCATCTCAGTTTCCATCATGATGCTAACTTTATTAGTTTATAGACTGATCGTAGTAGGGCTTACCAGTCTTTTTGACTGACCTGTTTTCTTTCGCTTCTTTTCTTCCATTTCCCCCCCAGGTTCTCAAGGAGGGAACAGTGGTGCTTAGCTTGGATCGCTTGCTTATTTGCTGGATAGCTCATGTATGACTGGACATTGAGCTCGCTATGGTTTATCATCTTTATTTTGGGGATAGCACTATGTATTTCAGTATTTCTGTTTATGATGTACTAGACATGTTTATTTTGGCAGTTGACTTTATGATGTACTAAACTTGTTTTGAGATGGTTTGAGATATTCTGCTGTTTTATTCTCACTTACTCTGTTTTACATATATATTTATGATCTTGTTCTGCCTTGATATATCGTTATGCATGCTTACCCAGTTCTAACGCCCCCCAGAAGCTAGTGCCCCCGAAAGAGTGACCCTAGCGGAGGTGGGGTGTTACAAATTTGGTATCAGAGCATATGGTTTACAAGAAAGAACAAAAAGTTTTCAAAAGACTTTTGAAAAACTATTTTCAAAACAAGTATAAAGTATTTTCCAAAGAAAAGTCTAGTATTTTAAAAAGGCTATTCCCCAAAAAGCCATTAGCATTATCCTTCGTTCCCTTGACCTAATCTTATCTTATCCTTCGTTTCAGTATGGCTGAGGATCTGGCCATCCCCGATGGAGTAAACGTACCACTCTGGTATAGGAGACTTCTAGAAGCTAGGGCGGCAGCTGGCCCCGCAAACCCTACTCCCACTCCTCCTCCTATAGTTGAGAATCCTCCCCCGAATGTCCCTCCCCCGGTGGTTCCTGTTCCCCCTCCCGTTGCTAATGTTCCTCCTCCAGTTGCTGAGGCTCCTCTTCCTCCTCATCCCCATCAGCATCCTCAGGTCGAGTTCACAAAGGTTTGTAAAGACTTCAAGGCGATGGGAGGCAAGAATTTCCTAGGCACGGAATCTTTTGTTGAAGCTAGGAATTGGCTGAAAGACACTGAGGACTTGTTTGCTATTTTTGGGATCGATGACGAGAGGAAGATCTTATTGACAGTGTGGCTTTTGAAAGACGAAGCAGCCTATTGGTGGGAGGTCACCAATGGGACGAGACCCATCGAGACTTGGGCCGATTTGAGGGCTAGATTTGTGGCCAAATTTCTATCTTCTGCTGAGGCGAATTTACAGATGGAGAAGTTCATTGCATTAAAGCAAGGTGATATGACTGTCAAGGAGTATGTGAACAAGTTTAATCAGCTGGCCCGTTTTGGTTTGGATATGGTGAACACTCCTGAGAAGAAGGCTCTTCGATTCGCCAGGGGATTGAATGAGCCGCTGCAGGGTTTGGCGATGTCACATATTCCGCATGGGGCTACTTTCGAGAGTTTGGTCGATATGGCTCTACTTCAGGGAGATGGAAAGAAAGAGGTCAAGTCGAGTGAGACCCAAGCAAAGAAGACTGATTCTGAGGGTAAAAGCAATCAAGGTGGTCAAAGCAGTCAGGGGAATCAGAACAAGAGCAAGAAGGGGAACAACAACAAAGGCAAGGGAAAGTGCAATTACTGTGGTGTGCCTGGACACTTTGCTAAGGATTGTAGAAAGAAGAAAAGGAAGCTTAGTGGTGGATGTTTTTCCTGTGGTGAGACCGGTCACTTCAGCAAGGAATGCCCGAAGAAGAAAGGGCAGACTCAGCGTGCTGGGCCTTCAGGAGGGCAAGTTCATGCTCTCAATACCGCTCCAGTTCCCGATCGAGGTAGTGTTTCTGTTGAGAACCTTGTTTATGTTTCTGATCTTTCAGTTCGTACCTTGTTTGATTCTGGTGCATCACATAGCTTTATTTCATCTGATCTTGTTGATAGTTTGCACCTTAGTACTAGCTTAGTGGATGATCCCGTTTGTGTTTCGAATCCCATTGGGGGTTCTGCTCATCTATCTATGATGTGTGAGGATATGAGGATCTCTATACTCAGTGTAGAGTTCTTGTGTAGTGCGTATGTTCTTGGTTTCAGGGGATACGGATTGATTTTGGGCATGGATTGGCTGTCTAGACATGGAGCCATTCTTGATTGTGAGCATAGGGTTGTGAGGCTTGTGACTCGCCTTGGCAACACCTTAGAGATTTCATGCAATCCGAAGGATCCCGTCATGTTGTGCTATCTTGAATCTCTCGACTCGTCAGAGGAAGCCCTTCAGTCTGTAAGGGTGGTCCGGGATTATCCAGATGTTTTTGAAGAAGTTAAGGGGTTGCCCCCTAAACGAGAGATTGATTTTCGCATTTATCTGGTGGATAATGCTAAGCCTGTTTCTTTGCCCGTTCGGCACATGGCTCCGCGTGAAAGACGGGAGCTCAGCAAACAAGTAAAGGAGTTGCTTGAGAAGAACTTCATCAGACGAAGTATATCCGAATGGGGAGCGCCTGTGGTGTTTGCTACTAAGGCAGATGGTTCTCTTCGACTTTGTGTGGACTATAGAGAGTTGAATAAGCTGACTAAGAAGAACAGACACCCATTACCGAGGATTGATGATCTCTTTGACCAACTTGTTGGTGCTTCTGTTTTCTCTCAGCTTGATCTTGCTACTGGATTTCATCAGCTCAGAGTGGCTGAAGATAGTATAGACAAGACTGCATTCAGAACTCCAGATGGATTCTTTGAATGGCTTGTTATGCCGTTCGGTTTGACGAATGCACCCGCGTATTTCGTAGACTTGATGAGTAGGGTGTTTCGGGAGTTCTTGAACAAGTTTGTCGTGGTCTTTGTGGATGATATTCTGATCTTCTCCAAGGATGAAGAAGAGCACGCGAGGCATCTTGTAGAGGTGATGGATACGCTTAGAGCGCATCAGTTAAAGGCCAAGTTCTCCAAGTGTCACTTTTGGAGAAGGGAAGTTAGATTCCTTGGGCATATCGTATCCAAGCAAGGCTTAGCGGTGGATCCCGCTAAGGTGGTTGCAGTTCAGGATTG
Source organism: Allium sativum (assembly GCA_030737875.1). NCBI lineage: Eukaryota > Viridiplantae > Streptophyta > Magnoliopsida > Asparagales > Amaryllidaceae > Allium > Allium sativum. Next base: position 208,090,097 of record CM060919.1, read on the forward strand.
GAAGACTCCAAGGAATGCAACCGAAGTGAGAAGTTTTCTAGGTCTTGCAGGGTTTTACCGGAAGTTCATCAAGGACTTCGCGAAGATATCCGCTCCTCTTACTAAGTTGACAAAGAAGAACTTAGTTTTTGCTTGGGATATGGATTGTGAGCTTGCTTTTCAGAGACTCAAGAGAGCCCTTACCTCAGCACCAGTTCTAGCTTTACCCGATGGTGGCAAGATATTTACCGTGTACACTGATGCTTGTGGTACAGGATTGGGCGCCGTTCTGATGCAAGAAGGCAGAGTTATATGTTTTGGTGGTAGGCAACTTAAGGTGCATGAGAAGAATTATCCCACTCATGATCTAGAGCTGGCAGCGATAGTATATGCACTCAAGGCTTGGCGTCATTATCTTCTGGGAGAGAGATTTGAGCTATATACTGATCATAAGTCTTTGAAGTATCTCTTTTCGCAGAAGGATCTGAACTTGAGGCAGCAAAGGTGGATGGAATTCTTGGCGTCCTACGATTTTGATATAGCCTATACCCCTGGCAAGGGGAATGTTGTAGCGGATGCGTTGAGTAGAAGAAGGTTGACACTAAGTCCTCTATTTGTTGAGATGAAGAATTTAGAGTTCTTGGCAACCTTTGATTTCTCTTTGGCAGTTGAGTCGATGGCCGGTTCTTTAGCATCTCTTGAGCTCAGGCCTACCCTTCTGGATCACGTTGGGGCTTCACAGAAGGAAGACCCCCAGATAATTGAGATCATGGATAAGCTGATTCGAGGGGAGACATCCAGTCACCTTGCTCGATATTCTATAGATGATAAGGGTTGGCTGAGGAGAGACGGAAGGCTTTGTGTTCCGATGGTGGAAGACTTGGTGAGGGAAGTTCTTGAGGAAGCACATCGCTCCAAGTTGACTATACATCCGGGTGGAGATAAGATGTATAAGGATATGAAGCGCATTTTCTTCTGGCCTGGAATGAAGAAGGATGTGGCAGAGTTTGTCTCTAGATGTATCATTTGCCAACAAGTTAAGGCCGAGTCAAAGAAGCCCGGTGGGCTATTGCATCCTCTAGACGTTCCACTTTGGAAGTGGGAGAGTATCTCCATGGATTTTATTGATGGGCTACCAAGGTCGAGGAAAGGGAATACGAGCATATGGGTCATTGTGGATAGGCTTACGAAGAGTGCTCATTTCATTCCGGTAAAGAGCAAAAGGACCGCATCTGGACTAGCATCAGTATATCTTCGTGAGATAGTACGACTGCATGGAGTCCCTTCCAGCATAGTCAGTGACCGAGACCCCATCTTTACTAGTCAGTTTTGGAACAGTTAGCAGGAAGTTATGGGCACGAGGTTGAACCTGAGTACGACCTATCACCCACAAACGGACGGTCAGACAGAAAGGGTGAATAGGGTACTTGAGGACTTGTTGAGGCTTTGCATTCTGGATTTTGGTGGTACTTGGGAAGACCATCTTCCTCTTGTTGAGTTTGCATATAATAACAGTTATCAGGCAAGCATAGGGATGGCACCATTTGAAGCTTTATATGGGAGGCCGTGTAAGTCCCCTACATGTTGGTGGGAGACTACAGATAAGCTATACTTGGGCCTGATATGATCAGAGATACATCCGAGAAGATCGAGTTGATTCAGAGACGAATGAAAGCGGCCCAAGACCGACAGAAATCCTATGCTGATAAGCGAAGATCTGATTTGGAGTTTGATGTAGGGGATATGGTTTTCGTGAAGGTTTCTCCTTTGCGGAATGTGGTCCGATTTGGAGCCGTTGGGAAGTTAGCCCCGAGATTTGTTGGACCCTTCCCTATCATAGAGAGAATTGGGAAGATGGCTTATAAAGTGCAATTGCCCGAGAAGCTGTCCGGGGTACATAATGTCTTTCATGTCTCGCATCTCCGAAAGTGCCTACATGAGTCCGCTAAGGTGGTTGAACCTAGCATTCTTGAAGACGTGGAAGTAGAGAAAGAGGCAACTTTGAGGAAAGCTCCGATTCGTATCTTGGGGACAGAGACCAAGAAGTTAAGGAATCGTGAGGTCAAGTTGGTGAAGGTTCAATGGGGTGAAGCCGAAGAAGACGCAACTTGGGAAACCGAGGAGAAGATGCGTGGGCTTTATCCATTCCTTTTTGAGGGTACACTCTCAATCTCTTTCCTTTTGTTAGCATATCTTTCTCTTTGCTACCCATATTTATCTAGTTTATCGTGTTAATCTTGTCATGAGAACCTTAGGTAGAAACCCTTTGGATGAAACATGTGTTTGAAACATGTTATGCTTGATGGTTGCAAGTGGTTGCAAGTGTTTGCAAGTGGTTGCTCGTGGATGCATTATACACGATTAGGCACTAGATCGGCTCGCACACTCCTCATATTGCATATGCATGAGTGTTTATGCTTATTCATGGATGGAAATTGTGTGTTATCACATGGATGTTGCATATGGATGTATGATTGAGCACGCATGTAGATATTATACATTATGTTGGGGATTTGCATACATATGGATACATTTCACTAACATATTTTGCATTGATCTTTGCATTAGATAAGTACATATACACACACATTTGCATATGTTCATACAGCATTTAGAATCTTTTAAGGACAATGGTTGCTCGTGTATGATGTTTTGAGTAGATGGATGTTGGATGGTAGGATACGTTCTTCCTAACTTGAAGATTTCGAGGACGAAATCCTTTAAGGAGGGGAGAATGTAACAACCCGTATTTTTAATAACCTGTTATAACATAAATCGAGGCAGAATTTAATTCTAAAATCTGAATTAAGGGAAACGGGCTATGCCATTGCGTTCGTCTCGGAAAAATACGCGAAATAGAGTCCGAGTTTTCGAAAATCGGAGTCCGTATGACCCAGTTAAGGCCCATTAATGTTTTCAGAAATTTCCTTAGTAAAAACAGATTTAAATTTTAAATTAAAAACAAGGATTAGGGCTAACTGGCGTCAGGCGGGAAAAGTCCCGCCAGGACCCCCATGTCGACAGGCATGTCGACAGGGGTCTTAGGGTGTCGACTGCCCTGTCGACAGCCCTGTCGACACGGGGTGGCCAGGCAGTTTTGCCTGGCGCACCATTTTGATTTGGGCTTGGTTGTGTGGCTTGGTTCTAGAGAATTCCGAGATAAGTACATATACACACACATTTGCATATGTTCATACAGCATTTAGAATCTTTTAAGGACAATGGTTGCTCGTGTATGATGTTTTGAGTAGATGGATGTTGGATGGTAGGATACGTTCTTCCTAACTTGAAGATTTCGAGGACGAAATCCTTTAAGGAGGGGAGAATGTAACAACCCGTATTTTTAATAACCTGTTATAACATAAATCGTGGCAGAATTTAATTCTAAAATCTGAATTAAGGGAAACGGGCTATGCCATTGCGTTCGTCTCGGAAAAATACGCGAAATAGAGTCCGAGTTTTCGAAAATCGGAGTCCGTATGACCCAGTTAAGGCCCATTAATGTTTTCAGAAATTTCCTTAGTAAAAACAGATTTAAATTTTAAATTAAAAACAAGGATTAGGGCTAACTGGCGTCAGGCGGGAAAAGTCCCGCCAGGACCCCCATGTCGACAGGCATGTCGACAGGGGTCTTAGGGTGTCGACTGCCCTGTCGACAGCCCTGTCGACACGGGGTGGCCAGGCAGTTTTGCCTGGCGCACCATTTTGATTTGGGCTTGGTTGTGTGGCTTGGTTCTAGAGAATTCCGAGATCTGACGGGCCTAAACTAACCTAGGGTTAATCCTAGGGCTAAAAACACTCTAATCTTCTATAAATAATCCCCTAATCCTACCCTAAAACCTCATTATTCATTCTAGCAACCAAACTATGTCAAATTGAATTCTCAAATGGCCTCCACCTAAAAACCCTAGCCTCCACCCTCTTCAAAAATCATTCCTATGAAGATTTTGATGTTCATACAAGCATTTCTAAGTTGTATGAATGATCATTAGCTTGCATACATCGTCAAGTTGCAAGCTTTATTTGTTAAGCTAGAGTTTTTGGGATTTTTGTTAATTGGAGCTTTGTTTTGGGTTTTTATATGCTTGCATAAAGGGCTTCTCAATCTTTATTAGTAGATTTGTGTCTTCATAATATTTGTAAGCCCTCTTACCTTTATTTTAGAAACTCTAAAGTTAATATGTGATGAAAGTTGGTATTTATGCATGTTTAATAAGTTATGCATGCTTATGCGAGTTCACTATGCTATGTTGTGCATGTTTAATAAGTTATGCATGCTTATGCAAGTTCACTATGCCATGATTTGCAAGTTTAACAAGTTATGCATGCTTATGCGAGTTCACTATGCTATGATATGCATGTTTAATAAGTTATGCATGCTTATGCGAGTTCACTATGCTATGTTACACACGTTTGATAAGTTATGCATGTTTATGCAAGTTCACTATGCCATGATTTGCAAGTTTAACAAGTTATGCATGTTTATGCAAGTTCACTATGCTAAGTTATGCAAGTCCAACATGTTATGCATGTTTATTCCTCATGTATGTTGTGCCAAGTTCCCTCTTTCTATCCTTTATGCGTTATGACGAATATGTAAGCGATAGAATGACGTTGGGGGGGTTTTGGGTAAAACTTAAAATACATGAAAATATAAGATTGGGAATTTACCTATTAAGTTAGGTCTACCCCTTGGGAATTTACCTATTAAGTTAGGTCTACCCAAGTATTTGTTAAACTTGTAATTATGTTTTGAAATTAAAGTGGACATGACACTTAGAAAACATAAGTGTGGCCAACTCGAGGTTGGGTTGAGTTTGTAGCGTAAACCTACCCGGAACCGACCGGCTTAACTAGTTGCTACAAACAATAGGACCCAATGTGAGAAGTTGGTCATGTGTACCTGGGACCCGAGGTTAGACCAAGTTGTGGTGTAAAGCTACCCGGACCCGCCCGGCTTAACTAGTAACCGCAACAAAGTCTAATGTGAGAGGTTAAGGCACAATTAAATTAATTAATGCCTCATGATTAGGGTTAAGTCATGGCCCACTAATACTTAACCAATTTTGGGGATACGAGGGATTGAATGGGGTTAAGTGGTGAACTGTTGGTTACACTTAACTAATTTAATCCATGATTAGTGAGGGGTTAAACCGCACTTAACCCTCTTAGAAAACCCTAGCAACGTGGTCTGTTCCAGCAGTAATCCCAGTTAGGTATCATTCACAACCCTAGAGGCTAGGCTAGGGCGGGGCACGATTACTGGACGGATGTAAGCGACCAAAGCGGCGGCTGAGTGGTACAGCGGTGCGGGTCCAGGCGGGCTACGGACGTGCACGTAGTCCGGTGTTGGACAAACTCGAGGCACGGGTACCAGTAGGCTTAGACTGTGCATTATTGCTTAGGTGTCTGGGGTTGACACCCGAGGGCTTGATACACCCAAAGGTGGACCCAGCACAGTCTGACTACAACCATAGGTGGGCCGTATGGACACCAACACTTGACGTGTTAGGTTTATAGGGAGCCGATCGACTAGACCGTTGGGCTGGGCCTTGTATTAAGGCCACCTCATGTTAATGGGCCAAAGTTTGGGCTAAGGGATCAATACCTGTTATGTTAGTTTGCTAGTACACTATGGTGCAAAGCTCAATCTTCTTTATGCGATGACACCTTTATCTATTGCCAGTATGTTCATCTCAGTTTCCATCATGATGCTAACTTTATTAGTTTATAGACTGATCGTAGTAGGGCTTACCAGTCTTTTTGACTGACCTGTTTTCTTTCGCTTCTTTTCTTCCGTTTCCCCCCAGGTTCTCAGGGAGGGAACAGTGGTGCTTAGCTTGGATCGCTTGCTTGTTTGCTGGATAGCTCATGTATGACTGGACATTGAGCTCGCTATGGTTTATCATCTTTATTTTGGGGATAGCACTATGTATTTCAGTATTTCTGTTTATGATGTACTAGACATGTTTATTTTGGCAGTTGACTTTATGATGTACTAAACTTGTTTTGAGATGGTTTGAGATATTCTGCTGTTTTATTCTCACTTACTCTGTTTTACATATATATTTATGATCTTGTTCTGCCTTGATATATCGTTATGCATGCTTACCCAGTTCTAACGCCCCCCAGAAGCTAGTGCCCCCGAAAGAGTGACCCTAGCGGAGGTGGGGTGTTACACTAAGTCCTCTATTCGTTGAAATGAAGAATTTAGAGTATGTGGCAACCTTTGATTTCTCTTTGGCGATTGACTCGATGACCGGTTCTTTAGCATCTCTGGAACTCAGACCTACCCTTCTTGATCAAGTTGGGGCTTCTCAGAGAGAAGACCCTCAGATAGTTGAGACTATGGATAAGCTGATTCGAGGAGAGGCGTCTAGTCATCTCGCTCGATATTCTATTGATGACAAGGGTTGGCTGAGGAGAGACGGAAGGTTATGTGTTCCAATGGTAGAAGATTTAGTAAGAAAAGTTCTTGAGGAAGCACATCGCTCTAAGTTGACTATACATCCAGGCGGAGATAAGATGTATAAAGATATGAAGCGCATTTTCTTTTGGCCTGGGATGAAAAAGGATGTGGCAGAGTTTGTCTCTAGATGCATCATTTGCCAGCAAGTTAAGGCCGAATCGAAGAAGCCCGGTGGGCTATTACATCCTCTAGACGTTCCACTTTGGAAGTGGGAGAGTATTTCCATGGATTTTATCGATGGGCTGCCAAGGTCAAGGAAAGGGAATACGAGCATTTGGGTTATTGTGGATAGACTTACGAAGAGTGCTCATTTCATCCCGGTGAAGAGCAAGAGGACCGCATCTTGGCTAGCGTCTGTATATCTTCGTGAGATTGTGAGACTTCATGGAGTCCCTTCTAGTATTGTCACTGACCATGACCCAATCTTTACAAGTCAATTCTGGAATAGCTTGCAAGAAGCTATGGGCACGAGGTTGAATCTAAGTACTGCTTATCACCCACAGACGGACGGTCAAACCGAAAGGGTGAATAGAGTACTCGAGGATCTATTGAGGCTTTGTATTCTGGATTTTGGTGGTACTTGGGAAGACCATCTTCCTCTTGTTGAATTTGCATATAATAACAGTTATCAGGCAAGCATAGGGATGGCACCATTTGAAGCTTTGTATGGGAGGCCGTGCAAGTCGCCTACATGTTGGTGGGAGACTACAGATAAGCTTATGCTTGGGCCTGATATGATCAGATATACATCCGAGAAGGTCGAGTTGATTCGAAGACGGATGAAAGCGGCCCAAGACCGACAGAAATCCTATGCTGATAAGCGAAGAACTGATTTGGAGTTTGATGTTGGCGATATGGTTTTCGTGAAGGTTTCTCCTTTGCGGAATGTGGTCCGATTTGGAGCCGTTGGGAAGTTGGCACCGAGGTTTGTTGGACCATTCCCTATTATAGAGAGGATCGGGCAGATGGCTTATAGAGTGAAGTTGCCCGAGAAGCTTGCCGGAGTACACGATGTATTTCAAGTCTCGCATATCCGGAAGTGTTTACATGAATCGGCAGAGGTTGTTGAGCCAAGTGTTCTGGAAGATGTGGAAGTGGAGAAAGAAGCTACCTTGAGGAGAGCTCCGATTCGTATCTTGGGGACGGAGACCAAGAAGCTAAGGAATCGAGAGGTTAAGTTGGTGAAGGTTCAATGGGGTGAAGCCGAAGAAGGCGCAACTTGGGAAACCGAGGATAAGATGCGTGGGCTTTATCCATTCCTTTTTTAGGGTACACTCTCAATCTCTTTTCTTTGTTACCATATCTTTCTCTTTGCTATCCATGTTTATCTAGTTTATCGTGTTAATCTTGTCATGAGAACCTTAGGTAGAAACCCTTTGGATGAAACATGTGTTTGAAACATGTTATGCTTGATGGTTGCAAGTGGTTGCAAGTGTTTGCAAGTGGTTGCTCGTGGATGCATTATACATGATTAGGCACTAGATCGGCTCACACACTCCTCATATTGCATATGCATGAGTGTTTATGCTTATTCATGGATGAAAATTTTTGTGTTATCACATGGATGCTGCATATGGATGTATGTTATGTGCACACATATAGATGTTATACATTATGTTAGGAATTGCATACATATGGATTCATTTCACTAACATAATTTGCATTGATGATATTTGCATTAGATAAGTACATGTACACACACCTTTGCATATGCTCATACAACATTTAGAATCTTGTAAGGACAATGATTGCTCGTGGATGATGTTTTGAGTAGATGGATGATTGGATGGTAGGATACGTTCTTCCTAACTTGTAGATTTCGGGGACGAAATCCTTTAAGGAGGGGAGAATGTAACAACCCGTATTTTCCATAACCTATAATAATGTAAATCGAGGCAGAATTTAATTCTAAAATCTGAATCAAGGGAAACGGGCTATGCCATTGCGTTCGTCTCGGAAAAATACGCGAAATAGAGTCCGAGTTTTCGAAAATCGGAGTCCGTATGACCCGATTAAGGCCCAACGAAGTTTTCAGAAAATTTCGAAGTAAAAATAGATTTCAAATTCAAACTTGAATTTGGGAAATTGGGTCATATTGGGCCAGGCGGGAGAATTCCCGCCAGAACACCCCAAGTCGACAGCCCTGTCGACTTGGGGGTCGACTTGGTTGGACCAAGTCGACAGCCCTGTCGACTTGGCTGTCGACTTGGCTCAGCCGGGCTGTTTAGCCTGGTGCACCATTTTGAGTTTGTGTTGAGCTTGGGGGCCAGATTCGGTTTTGAGGGCTGAGATTGCAACTAGGGTTTAATCCTATGGCCTAAAACACTTGCCTAATCTATAAATAAGACCCTAACCTACCCTAAATCATCATTATTCATTCTAGCAACTAAACTATGGCAAAATCAATCCTCTCATGGCCTCCACTCTCTTCATAAAATTCCTAAACAAATTTTTATGAGATTTTCCATGCATACAAGTGTTTTTAGACTTGTATGATCATCATTAGCTTGCATTCAAGTCAAGTTTCTAGCTTTGCATCATAAAGAGAGAGTTTTGATCAATTTTGCTTGCATTTTGGGGTTTAATTGGTTGCATAAGGGTTTTCTTACATTTGCTATACTCATTTGAGTCCGCATAAGCATTGTAAGCCCTATTCTATTTTCATACTTAAACTTTAAAGTTAAATGTATGATATGCAAGTTTAATATGATGTGTTATGCAAGTTTGATATGCAATTTGTCATATGATATGCAAGTTTGATATGCAAGTTGTCATATGATATGCAAGTTATGTTATGCAAGTTTGATATGCAAGTTGTCATATGATATGCAAGTTATGTTATGCAAGTTTGATATGAAAGTTGTCATATGATATGCAAGTTATGTTATGCAAGTTTGATATGCAAGTTGTCATATGATATGCAAGTTATGTTATGCAAGTTTGATATGCAAGTTGTCATATGATATGCAAGTTATGCTATGCAAGTTTGATATGCAAGTTGTCATATGATATGCAAGTTATGCATGCTTTTTGAGGCCTAATGCAAGTATATGAACATATGTACATTTCATATGCCACCATGTTGAACTTGTGGCTTCAACACTTTTATGTCATGATTATGCCAAGTTCCCTCTTTCTATCCTTTATGCGCTATTGCGATATGTAAGCGATGGGATTGCGTTTGGGGTTGGGTAAACTTAAAAGACATAAAAATATAAGCTTGGGAATTTACCTATTAAGTTAGGTCTACCCAGTGGGAATTTACCTATTAAGTTAGGTCTACCCAATTGCTTGAAAACTTGTAATGTGTTTTGGAAACACGATGGACATGACACTTAGAAAATATAAGTGTGGCCAACTCGAGGTTGGGTTGAGTTTGTAGCGTAAACCTACCCGGAACCGACCGGCTTAACTAGTTGCTACAAACAATAGGACCCAATGTGAGAAGTTGGTCATGTGGTACCTTGGACCCGAGGTTAGACCAAGTTGTGGTGCAAAGCTACCCGGACCCGCCCGGCTTAACTAGTAACCACAACAAAGTCTAATGTGAGAGGTTAAGGCGCATTAATTAATTAATGCCTCATGATTAGGGTTAAGTCATGGTCCATTCAATACTTAACCAATTTGGGCTTGGTAGATTAATCGGGGTTAAGTCGTGAACTCATCGTTACACTTAACCAAGTTAATCCATGATTAGTAAAGGGGTTAAACCGTACTTAACCCACTAGAAAAATCCTAGCAATGGGGGATCCACTCCAGCAGTAATCCCTAGTTCGTATCATCATGACCCTAGGGACTAGGCTAGGGCGGGGGCACGATTACTGGGCTGGAGGTAAGCGACCAATAAACGACGGCAGGGTGGTACGCCGGTGTAGTTCCGGGCGGACTTTGGTCGTGCACATAGTCCGTAGCCGGAGAAAACATGCACGGGTACAGTAGATCGGGACTGTGCACTCATGTTTATGGTGTCCAGGGGTTGACACCCTAGGGCTTGATACACCCGAAGGGTGGACCCGGCACAGTTCGACTACAATCATGTTTGGGCCGTATTGACACCAACACGTGACGAGTTAGGCTTAGGGAGCCGATCGACTAGACCGTTTGGGTTGGACCTCGTGTTAGGGTCACTTCATGTTATTGGACCTCGTATGAGGGTCACTTCATGTTATTGGGCCAAAGCTTGGGCCAAGGGATCAATACTGGTTTATTCAAGTCATGTTAGTTTGCTAGTACACCTGTGGTGCAAAACCTTAATCCTGATTATGCGATGACACCTTTATCTACCTTGTTAGTTAATCATCATGCTAGTATGTTGTTATCCTTATGATCATCCCTGCTGCTCATACCAGTTAACTTTATCAGTTTACATTGATTGTAGTAGGGCTTACTCAGTCTTTTTGACTGACCTGTTTTCTTTCGCCTCTTTTCTTCCGTCCCCCCCCCCCCAAGGTTCTCAGGGAGGGAATACCGGAGCCTAGCTTGGATTTTGGATTGCTTGCTTGTGGGATTTCAGCTCATGTACGCTTTCGACATGAAGCTAGCTATGGTTCTCTCTTATTTTGGGGATAGCACTTATGTATTTCAGTTTGTCAGTTGATGTTGTTTTATCTAGACTTGTTTATTTGGAAAGATAACATTATGTTGTACCAGACTTATTTTGAAATGGTTTGAAATTCTTCCGCTGTTTTATCTATGTTATTTACTCTGTTTACATACACATATGTTCTTGTTCTGCCTTGATATATCATTATGCATGTTTACCTGATTCAAACGCCCCTCCAAAGTCAGAGTGCTTGCAAGAGTCACCCTGGCGGAGGTGGGGTGTTACATACATTAGGTACAGTACAAATAATATGCATAAGTCCATCCCCATAAAAGAATATGTACAACTAACCATGTTTAACACAAATATAAAGTACATCCAAAACTCGCTAAAGCAAACTAAATAAAGTAGACCATCCCTAAGTGAGGCTAAGAAGCAGTGTCAACATCAAGTTCTACCTGCAAGATCTTGGTCTGACCCAACCAGTAAATACACAGATCAGTCTAGTTAAAATATCAAGTCATTCGTAATCTTGTATTGAACATGTCTTAAGTAAGTCGATGATGTGCTCTATTTTTTCCTTTCAAGTGGTTTGACATACATAATACTGATATCATACAACAATACGATGGCTACATGATCGATTCAAAACAAGACATACATCACATGATATTTCTCAGTTCATAGAATAATATCGCAACCACAAATACATATACATACATACACACACACACATATATATATATATGTATGTATGTATATATATATATGCATACATCAGGTACAATACAAAATAATATACATAAGTCCATCCCCATAAAAGAACATGTACAACAAACAGTGTCTAGCACGAATACAGAGTACAGCCAAAGCTCACTAAAGAGAACTAAATAAAGTAGACATCCATAAGTGAGACTAAGCAGCAAAGTATCAACATCAAGTACTACCCGCAAGATCTTGGTCTGACCTGAGCAATAAATACATGAGTCAGTCTAGTTGAAGTATCAGATCATAAGGTAATAAAATATTAAGCTTTGGAAGTGATGTTCTTTGAAGGGATACTGCAGTGTGAAATACTTCACGTCGTGAAGTTAATAATTAACATGTGTCATGATTTAAACCTAAAGGATTAGGTATAATATAATTCACAAAGGTTTAAAGATAAACATAACGTTATAAGTTACCGTGTCACACCACACAAGGAAAACAACACCATCAAGTCAATATGAACTCGTTTAAGATTTCTAAAAGTCATGAATGAAGTCACCTAGGAATTCACCACCCATCACCCAGCAGTGAGATATATAACTGAAATCATATTAATTAGGTGAAAACATTCAAATCAATCGATTTACAAAATCAACACGAAGAAATTGCGAAAGTAGTAATAGTATCAACCTTGGATCCACTAATCCAATTCACCCACCGACGATAAAGTTAGGACATCCAAGTTGCCTATCGGCTTTAAATTAGGATCCTCCAGCCCAATATATGGAAAACTTAGCCTACTAGGTACTATACACTAGAGACCCACCCGCCTCATGTAGGACCCACAAGTCCATATTCGCTCACCGGCTTTATATATATAAGTGTATTTAGGACTCACCTGTCCAAGTATCAGCTATAATGTCACCAACAGAATGTGTCACATGCTTCCAACCAGTATTCCAAGAAGTAAAAATGTACGCACCATAACGTATGTTTTACCTAATCGATTTACCATGAGACTCCCACTCCATGCATGGAAATAAACAAATTATTTCGATAGCGAGTCTGGAATTAACCGATATAATTAATCTACGTGTCCCATACCACATGATTTATTATATCGTCTAAATCACATTCTTGCTTTCTCGAAGATGCAAAAGGAGTGTAGTTTATATGTTGAAAATACTTGATTTTTGGAAAATGAGTTTGTAAAATGATTTTCAAAAGGTTTAGCTTATTACTTCAAAAAAAAGTATTGCAAAATACAATTTATATTGTTGCTTTGAGATAGTTTTATTTGTAAAGCAAATCATTGAAAGCATTTATCCCAAAGCTACAATAATTTATACATAAAAACTTATAATAAAAATTATTTTATTTAAAAGGGCATGTTGTGTAAAACTCATCACAAAATGATCGACAATAAGCACAAAGTACACATGATGATTCATCAAAACTAACATGCAGATATGACATGTTTTTAGCCAATGAAATAACATCAACATTTCTTACAAGATTGGCACAAGAATTGACCAAACAATGAAGCAAGCGGGCCTCAAAACACATAAAAATGTAACATAAGAGGCTCGACCATCCTAGGAATTCACGTTTAGGGAGGTCGACCCGTGGGTCAACCCAAGAGGAGTCCGGATCGACCAACCAGGACGGGAATTCCAAGCGTAGTTCGCCAATTCCAATTGCAATTTCAGGCCATATTTTGGTTGATCATCAGATGCTTTCTTGACAATAAAATTTGTGGACTTCAAGGCTAATACCCAGGCTACCCAATGAAAAAAAACACAAAATGAACATGCATTGAAAAAGATATTCTTTCTCAAAGTAAGAATAACAAGAATTTCAGGATTGATTTTTTTCACAGAAGCAACATCTGAGTTTTACAATAACCAAACTCAGTCCAAACAACGCGATTTTAACATATATACCACGTTTCAACTAGAACGAATGAGCTTACTCACCTTGGATTTGGAAATAGGAATTTACAACAAGAGTCTTGTAGCAAAACTTGAACTTGTATCTTCAAAATGCCTTATCAAAGCCTACGGAAATGGTTACAATAACATGCAATGCTTGGATCATCAAAATACAGTACGTGGAATTCACAATATAGATTATTGATGGAATTACACTGATTTCCAAAAGGATTACCTGCTAGAGACAACAATTTGCAACTTAGATTTACTTCTTTAAGTAGTCGGAGGCTAAGCTTTTGGGTTTGATTATATTTCTGTGAATTTTCTATTTGTTGTAGTTTTAGAAAAAACGAGGAGAAAGGAAAATATTACGTAATGTAAATTCTCTCCTCTTATGAGGGCCTAATTAGCCCAATTAAGGTTATCAACAATTGTTTAGGCCCTAAGTAATTAAGCATGGTCTAATTGTCTTGCCTAATTAGCCCAATTAAGGCTATCATACTCTAATTTGTTAAGCTTATGATAGTTTAATGCTACATAAACCTATTAAAATTACAAACTACTTATAGGAAATATTTTAAACAATATTGTTAAAGATTTTTACTAAAATTTAGGAACCTTACAACTGTTTACGAATTTTCCAATTGTTAACTAATTTCATTTCTTTTGAGAAACTCTTACAAATTTTAAATGTAATAATATTTCAAGGCAACTTTATTTTTGCTATAGAAAAATTCTACAACTTTTTTTAAACCCCTATTTTTATAATTTGTAGCCAAAATCAACATTTTATATTTTGTTTTAACTTAAAGCTTAAGAAAAACACTGTTTGCACCAAAATTATTTATTTGCTTATGTTTTACAATCCATTCCCACTAATTAACACAAAATCTCAAAATAGTTATTCTTTATACAAAAATCATTTAGAAAGACATTTCCAACATTTATTTTTCATTTCAAATTTTATTATTTAAATAAGAATTTCAATTTTATTTCTAAAACCTAATATATATATATATATGCATGTATGTATTTTATTTAACTTCCTAAAATTCCCGTAAACCATCATTAAATTCATTTGTTATTGGCTTCACACTATCCTTAAATAAATATATATATATATATTCATATGATCAAACAATTTATATTTGTATAAATTTTCATCAAGCTCTCAAAATAGTTAAATAACCATTTTGCCTAATTTCCCAATAATTTTCAACTCGTAATTAATTAGTTCCCAATATAGACAACCAAGCCCAAATGATATTATAAATGACATTCATTTTATGATCAACAAATTATAATTTACCAATCGCTACACCAAGTAATCAGCTAAAACTATGGGTTTTACAGACTCCTCCTTATAAAAATTATGTCCTCGTAATTTCCTTTTGGATTAGTCGTACACAACCTAATTTATTCCATCAGCAAAAGAAATAAACAAACAATGAAGAGATAAGCTTGAGTATATAATTTCTCATTCCCGACCTCAGAAAATAGTAAACCAGGATACACATGTTAGATAAACCCAAAATTTTCCCAAGTACAACCATCGGGATTATCCGACCACTGAAAGCTTTCGTAGGCATTTAGCCAATGAAGCACGAATACACATAGGGTGCTGCAAGAAAATACAACATGAAAGATCTCCTTTTAGAACAAATGAATGAACATAAGCACAAATCCAAAATACTGTAAACACTCACTCGATTTCGGAGATGAAAAGCACGTCATGAATTTCTAAGGATCAGCAGGAAAGTGATACACGAAAAGCACCAGGATTTATATGCTTTTTGATAGGAAATGACTCCATACAATGGATCCAAATTTCCAATTTTTACTCAAGCATACCACTGGACTAAGGGAAGATAACCAATGGAAAATTTAGGGGACTTCCTACGGTATTTTTTCGCAATTGAGTTGAGGCGATCTGATGCCTCTCTCATTCCTGATCAAAGATGAGCTTTTACAAAACTTCACGAATAAACTATGGGTTTAGCATCTTATTTCATGCAGACTCGAATCAACAAGATGACAACTAACACGGACTTCCGCACAGGGCTTTGAAAAAAGCTATGGCAACATAAGGGCGATAACTAAGGTCATAGGAGGATTTAGTGGAAAGGGATAATGGTTTTTATCAAAACCACTGATCTAGAACATAGGCAAGACATATTCCTCCAATACACTATTCACGTGCTTAGTCTTATTGCGAGACTGTGTTGGAAAACGAATTAGAAATGAAGCTTTGTACTCAAAGTGTAAGGACCCGATTTTCCAGTCAATTTAAAATATGGTTTGAAATACATATAAAGCGATTTTGAATTGGTTTAAATTTAAAATCAGAATCTAGAAGTTGTTGAAAATGAATTCTAACTTTATTTTATATTATAAAATAGTTAAAATAAGGTTATTTGATTTTTAGAAATCGACCATTCAGTATTATTTTATATTGCTTAAAAATAGACATTTTGTAAAAGATCTCAAAATTAGACAAAACCAATTTTATCAGATCTGGAACGTTAAATTATGGTAATAATTCAAATTTCGCGATAATCGAAGTTAGTATGTGGCCGTGCGAAATTTAAGTTTGAACCGATCAATAATTTAAACTTGAGTAACTCATTAAAGATATGATCTGTAGTATCCTAGATCGAATAAATCATCAGAGATAGGATCAGTAGTATCCTAAGATGAGAAGATCATTAGAGATTGAGTTAGTAATGCCCTAAAATGAGTCAAGAGTATTATAAATAAACGAGCGACGTATTTGTGATTTTTCATATGTAAATGATTTTGGTTTTTGAGAATGTATTTTTAATAGGAAAAAAATTATGTTTTGATAATATGAAAGAGAAATTTGAAAAAAATTAATTAACTAATTGATTGTTGGATGTGATAGGTGATAATTCATTTAAACTAATCAAGAAAGTATAAGTATACTTAAGAAAGAATTTGGAATCCTCAAGGATTTTGGTCAATCAATATATTCTCAAATAGGTTCAAAAGTTAAAATTTTTGGGTAATGTGGATACGAATACCTTATGAAAGAATTCACATTCTGGATAAAAAGTAATTGATAATCACTTAAGTCGATTCAAATCAAAATATTTGTTAAGGAAAATATAAAACCTCTTGATAAAATCTAAAATATTGTAGGATGTGAATATGTACCGAGTATCAGGAACTAAATTTTGGATGACTCCAAAACAAGTAAGAAGGGCTTATAAGCGAGCAGAAGAAGAAAGGATGTTGAAATTTGGATATTGCGTGGGTGCTTATACTCACAAATGCGGTAAAGAAGAGCATTATGCAGTTTGTTCCCCGAGAAAAATAAGAACAAGAAAAAAATGGTGCAAAAGGACATAGTTTGTTTCAAGTGGAAACAGAAGGGGCATTTTGTTTATAAGTGTCCGAAAGTAAAGAAGAAACACAAAAATCTAGGGAAAGAGAAGAAGTGCTTTCAGTGTAAAGAAGTGGGCATGTAGTGCAGAAATGCCATCTAAAGAAGGAAGAACGACCAGTTAAAGAAAGAGCTACACCATAATACACAGTTTGGAAAAAAAATCGAAATCTTTGGTTCACCCATGATAAGGTAGGAGATAGAGCAGCATCATCCACTACGACTTGTGCTAGATGTTTTTTAGAAGGACATATACAGAAAGATTGTCCAAGAAGGGAAGTGGGCAATTAGGAAGTACGCGGTTAATGAAGAATGATTTCCTAGGAAGTTAAGTTCTAATATAAAGAACTAGGGTTTTGGATATATATATATATGTATGTATGTATGTATGTATGTGTATATACACATATATGAATGTGTATATGGATGTTTGTAAGAATATACATATATATATATAATATCCTTTTGAGGGCTATGTAGGTTAAGAAAACGACCTTCGATTTCATCTTCGATTTCGAGGACGAAATCTTTTTAAGCAGGGGAAAATGCAACGATCTGAATTTTCAATCAATTTAAAATACGGTTTTAAATACCTATAAAGGGATTTTAGATTGGTTTAAATTTAAAATCAGGATCTAGAAGTTACTGAAAATAAATTCTAACTTTATTTATATTATAAAATAGTTAAAATAAGGTTATTGGATTAAAAAAACGATTATTTAGTATTATTTTAAATAGCTTAAAAATAGACATTTTGCAACGATGAAATTTGACGAAACCAATTTTAACGAATCCAAAACGTTAAATTATAGTACAATTTAAAAGTGCACGACAATCGGAGTTCGTATGTGGCCGTGTGAAATTTCAGTGTGAACTGATCAATAATTTGAACTCAAACGAGAAATTTTTGAGCAAACGGTCTCGAAATTCGACGAGACTAGTTCCATTAGAACCGTATCTTAAAACATAGCAAGATTCCAAATTTTGTAGCAAACGAAATCAGTATGAGTAAAGGCGTAGGTAGATTACACGTGAACTAAGTTAAGTGCTCACTCTTAACTAGTTATCTTGGACTTGTGCTTCTTTTGTGGTGTCATGCAATGAAGCCTCCAATATGTGCTTTCTCTCCTTCCATCCTACGCTTATACCTCGGTGATCAGTGGCTTCTCCAAGTCTATAATTATCTATAAATATGATGTAACAACCCGAATTTTGACAAACCAATTTTTTTTTCAAAATTCCAATCTATCGAAACCCGGATTGGTTTGCTCTGGTATCCTGCAGAAAAGACAGAGACATAAAATATGTCAGAGCTTGGAAAATATCTCACAGCAGAATGGATAAAATAAAATATAATCAAAATATAGCCTTACCGTATTAATAATACTGCCTAACCAGTATCCAAAGCTGTCATGTCTTTGCCAAAAATCTAACCTGCGAGTATGTTATGAGGAGGGGGTCAAAACACAAGTTCTGGTGACTGGATTTAAATTATACACTTTGGATAACACGACATATATCGTTCAATAACATTTTCTTATCTATTAGGTTACTTGGGTTAACAGTACTCAAGGATCACACACACATCGCACCCATTTACTTCCCAGTGGATTAACCTAATACAGTATATATGTAGTTATCCCCAATATTAAGGTACACCCCATGGTACCCAACTCGCACGGTCTCCACAATAATACCACCGAAATGTACGTAGTCCTTCATCCTACACTGGAGTGATGTATGGATCTATAAACAACAATGTTACGTTCCGCATATATCTATCATTATTATGCTACATGAGCGTACAGACTGCCACCTTTGATCGAATTAGATTCCAAACTGGAATAATGCCTTCAAGTCTACGATACGCCACCCAGAGCCGACATGCATTTACCTAGACTGTCCCACGTACATACGTTAATTGTAGCTCGATGCCTCAACCGCACGTCCTCTAATGTGCACCGAGTTCCGTGGCAGGGTGATACAAGAAACAGGAACTCAGTCGGGAGCTTTTCCATATCTGTACAGGCCCGTCTTTAAGAGCCTATATATACAGATATTCCTAGGGTCTGTTTTCATGTTAGCTATGGCGCCACCTCGACCCCTCTCTCAACTTGTAAAGACTACAAGAGCTAAACGATTAGCCCCTAAGAAACAATATAAACATCCAGTTGGCGTCTTCTCTCAACCACAGTACCTCAATAGTGGAAGGTAAATGGTCTATTGGTTTTAGCTCTAGTCTTTTCGCATCCCACTGGCTGTCGATGATGGATATCCGACGATCTACTATCCTTGTTGGTCGTGACCCTATGCCTCCCCGTTGAGGTAAATGCCGAATCACCCTGGTGTGACCACGTCACAGCATTCTGACTGCATAGCTACTTTCGCAGTCAAGGCCCACCCACTTAGTAGTTATGCGCAGACCCAACTTCTACGAGCACAACCTAAACATCTGCCACCGCAAAGAGGACTACTAGGAGCACCTTATGTATCCCAGAAAGCCGCGTGCTTCCCTTTCCTGTCCTTCAGAGCCGACAGAATAATCAGATGAATGTACGCTCCCTTCATGCCTTAAAACACCACGATGATTTACCCCGTTGGGTTTTTCATCCTCAAACGTGCGGACTGGTCCAAGCGCCTCACTTTAATATGTTGTTAGACCCTATGTCTAAACATTTTTTTACGTGCTTGCTTTACCTTATCAGGTTTCCATTTAACCTGGTTATCTTAACTTTTTATTTAGGTTACCAAGTCCTTCCTAGCCCCTTATATCTCTAAGGAATGGGCCCCTCTTGCTTATTAATTTCAGTTATATAACTTAGCCCATTTAAGTTTATTAATAAGCCCATAACATGTTATTCTCTAGATTGTGACCCAACGTTTGTAATACACAATCCCTTTTATATTTTTGTTTGATTTCATTGTTAAAATAACATGTCCTACTCAATATGTAATTAAGTTATACTTAATTCACGTGTTTTCCGTTTAACATATCAGTCATTATTTATGATTAAATATAACTTATTTCATAAGTTTCCTGATTCTTTCTCATTTAATCATAATTCCATTTTACACCGTTATTACAACTTATCGTTGTTTACTTATTAGCTTAGTTCTCTTAACTAAGGTCCATTTATAAGTTTCCCTACCCATTTATTATAACCTATGTTATAATTTCCTCTTATCCCTAGGACAAGTCCGAACATGTTATTCATATCAGTGTGTTTTAGGTTTTCCCCATTTACTGATTACTTAATTTACAGTTAAGCATCTCTTATCTCATTTCACCAGTTATCCCATTTCCTTACTAGTTTATAACCTAAGTTATAATCTTCTCTTGTCCCTAGGACAAGTCTACCTATTATACAACATTTTCATTAATGTAATTTATTTATAATAGCTTATTATCATTCCTTGTTTAGAACATTTACTATAATATATATTCCTTATTATATTAAGGAAAATACTTCATGCATCTTATCAGTTTGATAGAAGGAATCAGTGATTTATTTTCATAACGTATTCCCATCTAAGCCAGTGGTACTAAGTAATTACTTTATTTTACTTTATTTACTGTGGCTTACTTGCAACAACGTTCTTAGAAATAGGTCATTTAGGGAAATACATCACTTTTCCTTCGCCTCACTCTAACTCGGTCCATTACAACCCTTCCTTTATTATTTTCTGAGTTAGCCATTTAATTACCATCATTGCCATTTATTTATGTCTTGTTATATACATATATATATATACATATATATATATATATGCACAAGACCTCTCATGTTAAGCCTACACTTATGGATGGTTGATTTGTCGGGCGGGTCCGGGCAGACTTCTACCATTGACTTAACCTCGTGTCTTAGCACCATTATATGTTTTATTTATGCACTCAGACCCCTCTTATTAGATTTACCACTTATGGATGCTGGATATGCCGGTCGGGTCCGGGCAGACTTCCTCCACAAGTGTAATCTAACCTCGTGTCTAAGCGCGATTACAATTTTCTATTTACTGTAAATTTTAGGCATATTATCCTTTTCACATGTTTACTGTATTCTAATTTATTTATCCTCAAATCATGCCTATATTATGTCGCATGTCCTTTTCAACATGTGTTTAATTCTATTTTGACATGTAAACATTTAATCCTGTAATTGTTCAAATCTAATAGGTTAACATGTCATTTACTCAATAATATGCCATAAGTGAATCATGTAATTTTAACAACAGTAGTCATTACCCATATTCTAACAAGTTTGTTTTTCAACATGTAATCATTCCAACACTTTAACTGATTCAACATATGAATTATTCATATTAACATCTCGACTTGTTATAACAGTAATTCTTAATTATTCTGGAAAATTCACTTATAATAACGGGGAATGTTTAAACGATAACATATTATTATCTAAAATTTTGTAGCTTAATTTGACACCCCACATCCGTTAATGTCACTCACTAAGGGAATGCATTAAGTTTCGTGAAGCGTTATAAGTAAAAAAGACACAAAATAATTACAAGACAAATATAAATAAGATAACAGCGGAAATTTTTAAATTTTTGTTTCAAACATAAATCATAATGTCGTGGTCCATAATACCATAAGTCATAAAAACCACTACAATAAAACAACTTCTGTCTTGCATCATCATAGTACATAAGAATACGAAAAACATAATTTCCCAATTAAAAGAGTTAAGCCATAGTAGAGACAATAACTTGAGTTATACTTCAAAAGTAGCTCCTAGCAAGATGATATATGAGTCCTGACTAAGCCTGAGTGTTTACTTCCTGAGAACCTGAGGGGGGAACGGAAGAAAGAAGGAGAAACAAAAGGGTCAGACATAAAGTCCGGTGAGTCTAGTTACTTTTAGCCAGTAAATAAATAAAAGTAACATGATAGGCATATAAAGTGGATAAGAGAGATTACTACATAAATGGCAAGTGTGACAAAGTAGACAGGGTAAGGTGTATATGCTTCACTAATGATTACTCTGCACTATTAACAGTATAACTAACATGAGATGATCCCTTCCATTATAAATTGGTAGACTTAGGGCATACGTCCGAGTGTACCCTAACCATTACCTTAATCGATCGGCTCCCTACTCCATAGATATCTTATGCTGGCCCCATAGTAAGAGGTATCATTTCCTAAAGTGGCAACCCTTAAGGTGTGCACAACCATATCTACTGGTGTCACAGTCGTCTTATCCCCCTCTGCCCGGCTCATGCACGCACATGGCCCGGTCGGTTTGCGCCTCCCACACCGTCCGTCTCATTTGGAACTCTTATAATCAATCAAAGCATACCCCTTCTCTGCCTAGTACGGAGTTAATTATTTGATACCAACTCCGAGTTACTGACTGAAATGGGTCCCACACAATACGATACAAGCTCTCCCCTTTGTTTTGTATCCCCACTAGGTTTTTCACTAACTATGTATACCCTTAGTTGTCTTTAATTACGTAGACCTATGTCAGTTATGCTTACCCTAAAGGGTGTCTTTAATTACATAACTTTATTATATTTTTCCACCAGTTATGTATACATTAGGTGTCTTTAATTACATAACCTTATTGGGTTAAGTTCGCGTGCCTATATGTAAATATTGCTTATCCCCTCTAATTTACTTAACCCACCCACTACCCATCCAATTTTACTTAACCCTAACATAAGTTCGTAATCATACAATCCTTATAGATTAAATTAGGTTAAGTAGTCCAATTCTTTACCATGTCCATTTATGGTTTATATTGGGCTAGATCCCCCACATTAGGCCTACAACATGTGGATGCTGATATGTCGGTCGGGTCCGGGCAGACTTATTCTACAGTTGGGCCTAACCTCGTGTCATAGCCCGATTCGTATTTATGTACTTAGACCTCCCATATTAGGTTCAACATTAGTGGTTGTTGGATATGACGGTCGGGTCCGGGCAGACTCCCACCACTAATGCAACCAAACCTTGTGTCATAAGTACAATTACAATTCCTAATTGTAACTACTAAACATTCCATTTTTATCTAAATCTACCTATGTCATTATAGGTGATTATTTCTATTTTTCACCATTTGAATTATACGTCCAATTCATATAAATATTACATAAATTATGCCAATTATAAATCCCTTTTCCCCGTTTCCTAACTAACATATTCGCACGTATTTTGGCGGCATCTAAGCTATAAAGTTGCCTAGCCATAACAATGAAAAAGGGAATATGACAAAGGTGATAGTTTCAACATATCTTGGCATAAACTAGCATGATAACATGGTGAATGGACTTATAATTAACATCATAACAAGGCGTACATAAAACTGATGAACTTGTGGCAACTACGATGTCAAAGCAAGCACAATGAGATCTAAATTAACCATTTAGGTGTCCAACTATTTAAATCTAGCATAATTAGGGTTACATGGGAACATGTTTAGATCTAAAGATGGCTTCACATGTCAAGTTTACAACATATCTAGATTGATCACAATATGACAAGTGAAAGGGGATTTACATAAAGAACTAGATCTAGCCAATGTTACAACTATCCAATTTAATAGATATTCATACAACACAATATAGTTACAAGTCAAGATCCACATAGGCAACATAATAGAATAACCACAATTGTATTAGATCTAGGGAACAGATCTATCATGACATAGTATAGGATTTAACACTAGAACAGTATCATACTTTACAAAATATCTGTAACACCCCGTAATTTTATGACATTAAAAATTCACAAATTAAAGTATACTTAATTTTTAGAAGAAGAATTAAGTGAAATGGGTTGCGCTATTATGTTCATCTCAAAATTTAAGGTCAAGATAGACATTTGGTTTGCATAAAACAGATAACTTATGAAGAAGTTATTAAGCCTTGAAATTTGTAAGCATATGAGATATATATATATATATAATATTCAAAAAAAAATTCAAAACAACGAATCGGGAGGGGGAATAGCCGAACCGCACCATTTTTGAAGTCGACCCAAGCCCCGCTGGGTCGACCCGAGCCCCGCTGGGTCGACTAGGGATCGATCCAGGGTGTTTGGCTGTCAACCCGTGGCCCGATTCTCCCTAAGGGCTGATGTGGAATCTGAGTGGTCCTGATGGTTCTGGTTATCCCTAGGTTAATATGACGGCTCTTATTAAATTAAACTTCTATAAAAATACTCCTAAACCCCTAACCCTAATCACATTAATTCATAACAAGAGCCGCCATGCCGTCAATGGAGAACCTAGAGTAGCTGCCATACACTTTCAACCCTAAAGCAAGATAGAAGCTTGAATCAAAATCAAATCAAATCTAAATAACGATTAGTCTACATCAAAGGCGAGCAATTCAGTTTTAGAATACAGATCCTAGAAAGACAAGACTATTCTTTTTAATTGTGAGTATGATAGCTTTCACAAATTAATTAATTAATTTAATTATGATAAGATATAATTGGGATTATGAGAATATGATTTTGAATCATGTGATGTAAATTATATGTATGTTTGTGGTGTTGAATCATATGTTAGTCTTATGCAAGTTGGATCATATGTTAGTTCTTATGTGAATCTTATGCAAGTTGAATCATATATCTTATGCAAGTTTGTGATGATTGGATCATATATTCATGTATGAGTCTTATGCAAGTTTGGGTTGTTAAAATATATGTAAGGCATGTATATGCATATGCTAGTTTATGTGACATTAACCTTTATGTCTAGATCCATATGCAAGTTTACATCTGTATGTTTAGACCCATATGCAAGTTTACATCTTTATGTTTAGATCTATATGCAAGTTTACATATTTATGTTTAGATCTATATGCAAGTTTACATCTTTATGTTTAGATCTATATGCAAGTTTACATCTTTATGTTTAGATCCATATGCAAATTCACACCTTTATGTTTGGATCTATAGCAGTACATAATTTATGCAAGTTTATGCCTATTACCTATGCTAGTTTTGTATCATATGCTAGTTTGAATGAAATTCATATGCAAGTTAGTGGCTATGTAATCTATGTCATGATCCTTACATCTAATTTATGTGTTATGTGATGCTGTTTTTCTTTTTATAAGTTAGACTATTTGCGAGTCTAACATATGTCATATGAAAACGTACATATAGCGTGGGGATGATGGGATAATATTGAATATACATAAATTGTGAATTGGCATAAAATGGCCTTAATAGGCATATAATTAATTTGAGACATAAATTGGCATAATTGGTATTTATGGACATAATTTTAAGAGATAATTATGGACATAAATAAATTTGGAATTTATTGACAAATTTGAATAGGGATATTAATCCAATTTGGGGTTAATTAAAGATGTGTAATAATTAACCGCCTAAGACACGAGGTTAGACTCTTTTGTGGTGTAAGACTACCCGGACCCGCCCGGTAAATCCAGCAGCCACAAATGCTAGTCTAATGTGAGAGGTCAAAAGCACGAATTAAATGCGTAACAATTGTAATGACACGAGATTAGGCTCGTTTGCAGTATAAGACTGCCCAGACACGCCCGACAAATCCAGCAACCGCAAATGTCAGCCTAATGTGGGAGGTACAAAGTTACGGTTCTAATGAATTAAGTAACACTTAACTAGATAAACATGTGGTGGGACATGGGGAGTTAAGTGGGTGCCTTGGGTGGCATATGAAATTAAGTGAGTGCCTTGGGTGGTATGTGAAATACGATTAGATGCACTTAACCAAGATTGAAACATGTAAGAAGACATGAATAAGAATGGGGTTAAGTGGGGAAACCTTAGTGGGGATCAAGCATAGGTGGAAGGCTTGTGTCAAGCATGAGGGCCCTTTTCAAACCAGTAACCCATTAAGTATCTTTGTGAGCTCGACCCAAGTCGAGGATGGGACACGCTTACTGGATTTGATTGTAAGAGGTCAAAACGGGTTAGCGGTGGCAATGCAAGTCCAATAGGGTCATGTGCGTGCGTGGGCCCAGGATGGTAGGTAAGACATTGTTGCATCGTGTAGATATAAGCCGTGCATCTTTGGTGGTATCGGGTTGCCAATTTGGGGAGTGATACACCCCACTGTGGAACCAGCACGGGTATCTACGAGTTAGGGAGACGATCGAATGTGGGTAGTGGGTACAACTAGTGGAGATAGGGGCAGACGACACCTATGAAGGCAGCTAGGGGTACACAAAACTACCATTGTCATTATTAAGTTCTGTAGGCGGGATCAACTTTTAGGGTGACTAGTGGTGGTGCAGTATAGTAATTATCCTATAGTGACTAGGAATGAGATTAAATCCAGAATATTCCTCTTATTTGCTTTGTCATGCCCACCTATTTCATGGTCATATCTTATCTTACCAGTTTATGCCTTATCCTAATTACTTTAATAATTATATTGTTAAAGTTATTATACTCGCCTGACTTTATGTCTGACCCCCTTGTTTTCGCCTCTTTTCTTCCTTTCTCCCCCAGGTTCTCAGGGTGGGACTAGAACTAGTGGAGCTTGATCTCGGATCTATTTCTCTCTTTTGGAAGTGCTTGGATTGCTGAAAGTAAAGTTCAGCTCATCTCTTTTATGGCTACTTGTGTTGGGGTTTATGCTTTTTATTTTATGTACTCTGAAATAATTTTTCAAGATGGATATTAAGCGTACTTGGTTTATGAAGTTGTTGTAATCAAACTATTTCTCCGTTGCAATAGAAGTTGTTTTAAAATTTTCAAGTACCATTATTTATATCTATCTTGTTATATTCCATTCTATACACTAAATACGCTCCATGGAAGTCAATGCATTTCCTTTGTGAGTGACATTAATGGACGTGGGGTGTTACATGTGGTATCAGAGCTGAAGGTTACCAGACCAGATATGAATTTTGAAAAACTATTTTTCAAAAAGCATTTTATAAAGAAATACTTTCAAAAGTATGTTTTAAGGAAAGTATTTTCAAGAGAAAAGTTTGTTTTAAAAACATAACCCCCAAGAGCCATATATCTTTCTTTCGAATTCTCCGTTTTGATTCTCTTCTTTTTCTTTTCAGCAAGTCTGGAATTCCCGAGATACCCGAGGGGATACCGATACCAGGACGGTTTCGAAGGTATCTGGAAGCTATGGCGAATGTCGCAGGCGCACCAAATGCTCCTCCTCCTCCTCCCCCTCCTCCTCCTCCTCCCCATGTTGATACTTTTGCAAAGATATGCAAAGATTTTAGGGCAATGGTCGGGAAACCTTTTCACGGATCAGAGACGTTTGTTGAAGCTCGAAATTGGCTTAAGGAGGTGGAAGATCTATTTGGTATTTTCGAAGTGGAAGATGGAAGGAAGGTCCAATTGGCTGCTTGGTTAATGAAAGAAGAAGCCTCATTTTGGTGGGAGGTCACGAACGGAGAGCATCCGGTGGAGACATGGTTGGATTTCAAGCGTAGGTTCGAAATGAAGTTTCTCTCACGACCAGAAGAGACTTTACATATGGAAAGATCTTGGCATTGAAGCAAGGGGATTTATCAGTAAAGGAGTATGTCAACAAGTTCAATCAGTTGGCGAGATTTGGCTTGGAATTGGTAAACACACCCGAGAAGAAGGCCCTGAGATTCATTAAAGGTTTTGTAATGACCCGCATCTTTCAGCGATATAATAATTAATTAATTTAACTATTTAAAAGGTGATTAAGAGGATTTAATGGTCGTTGAATTAAATAAGAGTGAATATTTAATTAAAATAATAATATATTTAATTATGAAATAATCGGATTGGGCTGAAATGACGATATGGTGTGAAGTGGGAAATTCAAAATATATAATTCAGTTTAGTATTGAATTAAATTGACGAATATATTATATAAACGAAGTTTGAACATATATATTATAATATAATTATAATCGAGCCCGAAATGGCGCTGCTGTTCGTAAATGGGCGATTCAAAGTTCAAACGAATATACAGAAGCCGTTTTAAATCGGATTTCTGTGAAATAAGAAATGTACGGAGCTAGTGAAGTATATTTTTCTAATGGAAGAGAAAAATCGGGATTTCGTTGTGTAGATTTTGATTTATGTCCAAATCAAATTTTAAAATAGTCGCTAAAGAATCGTTTATCAACTGTAACAGTTTATTTGATATAACTAGTTACCGGTTTCGAATTTAGACAAGGTTCTTTTGAGACATAGCGATAATTTAATTTTTAGAATTTTATGGAAATTTTTAATTAAATAAATAAGCAACTTTTTGTTTGGAGTATTTTGCACCCTGTAATCAACATTTCGGGGTTTCACAGAATAAGTTAACCTACCGATATTATTATATTTCTAGAGTCGGGACACCTCGTTCATCACGATGGTGTTTTTATTTCTGTCCGTAGCGGTACGTAACTATATAAATTAATAAAATAAATTTGTAACTTATTTATGAACCTAAACTGGGCCACGTCCCTTCTTCCATAGAATGAATTGACAAAAGAAGGCCATGCTTCAACGTTTTCTCAGCCACAAACATAGTACGTATAACCTTTGCCTTGAAGCAACAAGTAAAATAGATAATAAAATAAAAAGGACATGCACCTATGTAGCTATATAGGGCCACGTCCTCCTTGACAGTGAAGTATTCACTCATATAGATACACGCAAGTCAGTCTCTTCCACTGGTTCAAAGAAATACAACACTTAGCCGACAGTTTGTATGGGTAGAAATATATGTATGGTACGATTTTCTTGCCTTAACCACTAAGAAATCCCTGTGTATATAAGACAGCGCACACCCTTCGTTTATTCATTCACACAAACATTTCTTTCTCTTTAGAAACCAAAATAACGTGACTTTGAAATCCTCAAACCAACATGAGTTCTCCTGTGCATTTCGGAAGGAGATGGAAGTCCCATTGCCTTGAGGCACTTGCCAGTTGATGGTATTAGCAATGGGATTGATGAGTTCGGATGTAGAGTTGATGGGGAAAGTTATATTAAAGTGGCGAAAATGGTGAAATTATGAAATAGTGTGCTGTTTTGCACTGTACAGCCACGATGAAAGTCGAAGAATGAGGATACCTGGAGGAGATCGAGCGCATAACGTTTGTATGGGCAGGAGGACTTGAGTTTGCATGAAGACGATGTACTGTGCGAATGGAGTGGCCGCATCATGTGTTGAGGGCAGAAAGTATAAGCTGAAAATGGCATGCGATTTGTTTAATCCTTTTGAAGCAGTTTTTCTTGTTTCGAATGAAAAGGAAAAACTATGCAAGAATAAGGTTACTGAATAATGTAAATGCGGAAGTGGAGGGGAAGTAACTGTATACGTAAGAAGGAGAGGTGAGAAGCTTTGTTGCGGTAGATGCAGGGACTGACATTCATATACTGTATGTGTGAATTGCGGTTTTACGTAAAAATAAAATGGGATGATGATTGAAATTAACGTTGGGCAGTGGGCCGGAGTACCATAAATAAAGAAAAGAAAAAAAAGAAGAGCCCAAAGGGAGAGGGGACGTGAACCAGGAATAAAAAAAGAAGAAGGAGGACTCACTGTGATTTACAGTGAAGAAATGTGACAATTTCTAGAAATGGGAAGTTTCCAAATGGCGGGTTCCTGGACTGTCATGTTCGTGTATGATGGAGGAGGATGAAAGCATGAAGCAGGTATGGGTATAATGAAGATGGTTGGGCCGTATATACGAGGTAAGGCCCAAACGAAATAAAATTAAGTTTAATTTAAATTAAATAATTTATTGTCTTGTAATTACAATATCTTACTCATACGATATTAGAATCCCGCGAAACAAGATCCGTTTGGATCGTATGGAAGAGTGCTACACAATGGAATAGACTGGAAGTGAATTGGGACTCGTTGCAATTTATTGCAAAATAAATTGTCCGTCTAAATCAAAGATGGTTATCGTTATTAATGATGATCGTCCAATGTGAGTAAATCTCACTAACTCTGAACAGTTTATATTTTCATGTTGTATTTTTAGAACTGTTAAAAATTGTCTGATTGATTGCTGTGTATGGACTGTTTAGATGGACTGTTAAATAATTAATTGAAAACACAGTTATGGTTATATATATATATATATATATCGTTACTAAATATTAATTCTGTCGATCAGAATATTTCTTCTTGAAATGAAAGTGATGTTATCTATATTGTTTAACATTTGTGGATGCAGGGAAACAGGTTGGAGGAATCCGACTGGATTCCTCAATATTTATATTACCGTTTTTCCTATATTTTGATATATGATGTGATATATAATCTGTTATGAATTATGTGTGTTAGAATGATGTTGATCATTATTATTCGATATTTTTAATATCATAAGAGACCCTCGTATGTAAAAAGAAATATTTCAATGTATATTGAAATAAAGGAATTTTATAAAATCAATCGATTTTATAAAAGGTAATATTTTGAAAATAAAGTATTTATAAAATCATCGGATTTTATAAAGGAGATCATTTATTTAGAAAATAAATAGGAGTTTATAAAGGAGGATATTTATTTATAAGACAAATAGAATATCATAAGGAAATATTTATTGGGAAAATAAACAGGATAAAAATAAAAGGAAAATGTTTATAAAACGAATAGAGTTTTATAAAAGGGAAAATGTTGATAAAACGAATAGAATAGAATAAAGGATTATTTATTGGGAAAGTAAATAGAGGAGTTAATCGAATCGAGTTAATCGAAAGGAGTTAATCGAACATAGTTAATCAAAATAGAGTTAAGCAAAAATTAGAAACTGACTTGAGATTAATAAGTTGAATGGTTTCCTAAGTATCGATCTGATGTTGGTTTCGGCCTTCGGGGTTTATATTTAGGATGTTGTTCTCTTGTTAGTTTATCGTTATAGTCTGATAGATGTGGAAGAATAGTGATACATAATTAAGCCATGGAAATGTTTTCCAGTGTTAAT
This sequence comes from Allium sativum, assembly GCA_030737875.1. Lineage (NCBI taxonomy): Eukaryota > Viridiplantae > Streptophyta > Magnoliopsida > Asparagales > Amaryllidaceae > Allium > Allium sativum. The sequence continues at coordinate 208,121,029 of CM060919.1, forward strand.
AACATATATTTTCTAAACATAGAAAATAAGGAAATGTGAATATATATATATATATGTTAAATGATGATTGATCTATATAATTTCCGTTTGGAAATAATATCGTTGTTTGCACACCTCTTTTTCTTTGATAGTTAACTCACCGACTATCGAAGTTTTCGACCATTTTAACATTGTTAATATGGAGAGACCGGTTGGATTATTATCCGAAGAACCACTCTGTATTGGCATAAGCATTGTGAATCATATATGCCAAAGATAATTGAAGACGGAGTAAAATGCAAGGGCTGTTGTGTAAATCTTAAATAACAGTGCCTAAGATGGATATACTGAATAGTGCCTTCGGTTTGTCCAGTCTCAGGACAGCCTGTATGGAAGAATGTCTGATAGAGTATATCTAATAAATCGCATAAGTTGATCTATTCAAACGTATTCACGTTTGGTGGCGGAGGAATTTGTTTATCTTAGCTGTATACCCGTGGTATTTTTGGGGAAATCAATTTGTGAATTGGCAGGTATGACGATGTGACATTCAAAGTGAACGAAGATGTTATGTAAAAGATAAGCGTAACTTCTATCCTCACATCCGGTAAATGACAAAAATCGGGCAGGCAGCATGGCTATGTAGGTCGCACCTATTAGGGTGTATAATCACCTGATCTAGAGTTTCATTTACTTCTAAAATCTATTGTTGATGCTGTCCTATTTGGGAAACGGTTACTGATCCCAACCGTTGGTGATATACACTCGATACACTCAAGCAAAATGAGTGGTCGGTCATGTGTGGTCGGGTTGCAAGATGTTCTTGTTGAACCCAGTGTATTCCTCTCTAGAGGTACACTAGCGAAAGGTGGTTCCATACCTTGTCATAGTTGGAAATCCAATCTCCAATACGTGCTTGCAGTTTTGATTGTATACTATATATGTAGAACGTGAGATGAAAGCGTTTCTGCTAGATGATTATTATATTGTGGTTGATAGACATTATTATAATATCAAAAGGTTTTGATATAAAGATACTTTGGATTCTCACAAGGGAAAAGCCCGTTCCGTTATACGGCGTGGTCTTATGAGATATCGTTTACTTGTTCATACTGTTTTAAACTGTTTTACTCACACCAGTCCCATGATTGACCCGGAGTTTATTTTTTTTATTTTCCCTAAACTCTCGTGTGCCCAATTTTGTACGGGCAGTCAAGTAGTCAGGAATTTACAGATATACTTGAAGAGCTTGGAGCAGAAGGCTTTAGGACTTATATAGCTATAGTTATTTCCGTTGTGTTGTAAGTGTTGTACTTTGATAAATGTTATTGTATACATATACTGATTTATTTCAAGGATATGTTATCTATTATATGTTGTTCGTTCCGCTGTGACATTCGTGTTACTCTGATGTTGTATCTTCTTCTTCTTCTTCTATTTTAAGTTTCTATCTTATCTATTCTCACCCTCTAATTTCTTTCATTAACTTTTCGGTTATTTTCGATCCTTGGATGTTCGATATGTGTTGTATATCGGATAACCAAGATCGCAAATTTTCGGGTCGTTACAGGTTTGAATGAGCCGCTACATGGGTTGGCGATGACCCACATTCTGATGGGGGCTACCTTGAGAAACTGGTTGACATGGCGCTTATGCATGAGGAAGAGAAAGGTGTGAATGCTAATAAGGCACCTGAGAGGAAAGGAGACCAGAAGAAGCCACAACAGCAAAACAAGAAAGTCGGGAAGAACAATAATGGCAAAGGAAAGAAGAAGTGCTTTAATTGTGGGACACCAGGCCATCTGAGAAAAGACTGTAGGAAAAAGAAGAAGACTGGCTGTTTCCACTGTGGAGAGGCAGGTCATCTAGTTAAGGACTGCCTAAGGAAATATGGGCAAGGGCAAAGAACTTCTGAGGGCAGCTTCAGGCTCTCATGGCACCAGGGAAGGTGAGAGGGCAGACTCAGGCTCTCATGGCACAGGACAGGAGGGAGGTAGAAACATTTCCATTGAAAGTTTAGTTTTTTTGTTTGATTATTCTGTTCGTACTTTGTTAGACTCTGGCGCTTCACACTCGTTTGTATCTGCTTCGTTAGTTGAAACACTACACCTAAATACTAGTCTAGTAACGGATCCCATAGTAGTCTCAAATCCTATTGGTGGTTCGGCTCATCTTTCTATGATTTGTCGAGATTTGAGAGTATCTATCTTGGGCATTGGTTTTGAATGCAACGCCTTTGTTTTTGGCTTCATGGGCTACAGCTAGATTCTAGGTATGGATCGGCTAACTAGATACGGTGCCATCCTAGATTGTGAAAGAAGGGCAGTTAGATTGTTGACTCATTGTGGAAAGACCCTCGATATTTCTTGTAACCCTAGAGGTCTGGTAATGCTTAGCTACTTAGAATCTATAGACGCATCCAATGATGATTTGAAATCTGTTCATGTTAGATCAAAATTTGGACCTAACACCCAAATCGTTCTGATTCTTATAGAGTTTTAACTGGAGAATGAAGAAAAAGCAGAAAACACACAGAATTTATAGTGGTTCGGCGTTAACGAGCCTACGTCCACTTTATATGTTATTGATTATACTTTGAATGCTAATACACTCAGTAATTTCTCTCTAGCTCACTTTTACAATTGTGATTTCTCTCAGTAATCTAGTAATAAAACTGATAAGAAATGGTGATATGACAATAATGGCAGAATCAGTACTCAATATTGCCCCAGCTCCCAAAAAATGCCAAGCTTTGGGCTATTTATAGCTGATTTTGTCAGGCGGATCGCGGTCACACGTGGCACGAATCCCGAGGATATCGGATCGTATCGCAGCCAATGAAGAATTAGTCAAATTAGCCGTTGTGGACAGGGGTCGCGATCCCCTTGAATATCGGATCGAGCAAAGGGGGAGAATCAGTCAAAATGACAGTTGGGGACACGTGTCGCTGGATCCGTGCATCTCGGATCGCCGAAGACTAGCTCGTGCTTGAACGGATCAGAGGCTTCGCCGTGCATCGGGGGATCGGATCGGTCGGTACTGGGTAGTAGTGTATGTACGGATCGAGTCGCATAGAAGTGGTCGTATCGCAGATGTAATGGGGGCGATCCGATGAGGTGCGATCTGATGAGGGGCGATCCTCTGGTGCGATCCGTTCCTTCATGTACTTAGGGAACGTAGTTTCATACTTTCTTCTTGTGAGTGAACCTGGGTGGCTTGGTCAAAAAGCTAGCCAACACTTTGCCCCCTCGAAGTATGTTTTATCGGTGATGGAACATGCTTCGAAACTATAAAAACGTCTTTTCATAAAGAGATGCAAATCAGTGGACAATTCTTTTTCTGGGATCTTTCAGAGTCTTCATCATCGAATCTATCAGGTGCATCTTTGAATTTTCATTCATGTCGGTCATTTATCGTTTCGGATCGCATATGCGAGTCGCGGTCCGTTAGCGAGTCATTCGCCTCGCCCTTTGGTGAGCACTTGGGCCTCTTCACGGAACGGGACGAGGTGGGCTTCCCTTCGAGACGTGGTGGGCCTTTTGCGGCCCGTCTATTTTCGCGGATCGAATAAGACAAAAAAGGGGAGACAAACGGTCGCCCTTCTGCCTATATAAATCGATCCCCCTCTCCACTTTCTTCTTTCTTCTCGTTTTTGTATCGCGCCGCCAATTCCATCGAAGAAAAACTTTAGTTTCAATTTCCAAATTCTTACCCGATTTCAAACTTTAAAAAGGTAATTAGATGATTTCTCTTTAGTTTCTACCATGTTCGCACTAGTTTAGAGAGCATAGACAGCGTAATTTTATAGGATTTGGTGACAGTGGACGCGAGCGTGCCTGGCGCAATCCCATGGTTTTAAGAACGGAGAGGAGAGTTGAGGAAGAAGAAGGGATGACTAGGTCGGTTCGTGGGCGAGGTCCGAGTTCGAAGCGTTGGTGAGGCGAGGGGAGAAGGTACGGAACTGGAAAATTGATTGGCTAGCGGATCGGATCGCGGAAATGGCAGGGCTACGATTCGTGGGGAACTAGACGTGAGCGTCGGATCGCGGAGATACCAGAGCTTCGGGTCGTGGAGGATAGGGGCGATGCGGTTCGCCAAGAAACCATTGCGATCCGTTCTGGATGAACTGGTGCGCCTCACGATTCAAAGCCTTTCCAAGATCTAATACCCTTCCGCGTATCGAGTCCTTCACCACGATCCGTCCTCATGCCGCGATCCGAACCTGTCCTTCGATCCGACTGACGAACGATCGGATGTGCACGCTGACTAAACAATATGATGCAACTCTAACGAATCGATGAACAGTTAGGTTAGAGCCCTTGAGATGAACACTCCGGACCGAACAAATGCATAATCTATCAACCGAACAATGACCAATGTCTGGATGATTTTATTGACCCTTGTACTTTTCTTTAATGCATGCACATGCACACACACCGGCACTTGCACACACAGGGGGGACGGGTAGTTTTAATCTCATTTCTCATGTTTTCTCGCCTAAACAGTAATGTCGGATAATCATTCCTCTTCAAGATCCGTCACAGAAACGGAGTCCGAGGCTCCTGAGCAACACAACCCCGAGGTCCTTCCAATTAGCCCAAGGGGTGAAGATTCCGGATCCGAATACGAGGCAACGGAATCGGATCCGTCTGAAAGTACTTCACTTAGTGAAGAGTCTGAAGCAGACAGGCGAGCTCCCGATGAGATTCCTGGCGCGCTCGGGATAGAGAAATTTTCTGACTCTTTAGCATCTAAGCTCGATGACATAAAGCTTAAAAGAATTTGCCTGAGACATGGGATCCCTTGGGATGATGTGAGGACACCCGTTAGCGAAGATAGACCCCACTTAGCTCCGGAAGGGTATATGGCAGTCAGCCGAACCATGTGCTTGGTCGGAGCTATTCCTCTGTTTCCTCCAATCATCATCGAGACCTTAAAACGCCTGGGTATCGCTCCGATGCAGCTTCATCCTAACGCCTACGCGTCTCTATACACCCTATATATTGCATATGCGGAGATCCTGCATACCGAACTAACATTTAGAGATTTAACATTCTTTTATCTTTTCAAGCATCGCTCCTCGGCAACCCCAAATTTCTCTTTCTTTGAATCGGTGGCGAATAGGAAGGTTCTGTATGACGGATATAGCAATATAGGGGATCCCAAGTCTGATTGGTTCTATATAAAGAAACAGGCCGGGTGCTCAAGAAGATGGCTTAAATCAAGTAAACTTTAATCTTTTGACTGAATATCTTGCTCAAGAAGCCGAAGCATTAACATCCCCCCTTTTTTTTGTTTTAAGCAGATCACGTCTTCCCCAAGACGGAAGGCCCGTTATACAATAACCGATTGTCTATTCTTCTACAAAGCAGATCCGATTTTCTAAGGATCAAGAAGTGCATCACTGACGAGAATCTTCATAAGCATCGCCTTCTGGATATAAGATTTGGACTTGGTGCTGGCGGCAAACCCTACAAATACGTGCCCCCAACGGAAGGAGAGGGAACATCTCGGGCAGCAGAAACAACTAAATTCCGTAAGAGTCCTTCCCCGATAATCATCCAGGATGACGAGGACCTGAACATATATAGAGGAGATGAGGCTCGTAGTGACAAGCCTAAGGAAATCCCAGTCTCTCCGCGAGGTTTCCCCTCCAGCGCTTCCCTTCCGATCGAACCTGCTGCTCCAGATGATTTGACAGATGAACAGCTATTTAAAGAGCTGAGCAAAATTCCTCTGCCCGATGATGTATACACAGAGGGGGACTTTGAAGGGGAGCCACTCTTCCCTGCTTCTGAGGAGACCACCGTTCCAATTAGAGAACAAGAAACTACTCAGATGAGCCTGACTTCAGGCCCGGGTCCGTTAGGGGGAATTATATGGGATGCACAAATCACACACACTGCCTGACCCCGCACTTTTATATCAACAGTATTCAAGGTTTTAATATGCTCTTTTCTCCTTTGCAGGAAAGATGTCTCGCAGGCGGTCTTATTCTTATCGTTCTCTTCGTGAGGGCACACCCAGTCTCCATCCGAGTACCGAGCGCTCTCGCGGCCTTTCTCACAAGCCGACTTCTTCGCAACCCCGGTCTCCACCGAAATCGACATCTGGCAAGCTTCCCAGTTACCCGGTAGCTCCTGCAGGGGGAAAACGACTTCCTAAAGAGTTAACTCCTCCGAAGAGTGCACCCTCTCACATCAGGTCGTCAAAAAGACATTACGAGCCTAAGGATAAAAGCAAGGATCCAATCAAAGATTCTGAAAAGGAGAGGAGTGACATTGTCCCTTCCAGCCAGCCAGAGTTGGCTCCCCCCGGGTCACGGGATTACATCCATGGTCCTGAGATTCAAGGTAGGCTGGAAAAGTTGCGGGAACAATTCTCCAACATCTTCTTCGAAAGGATGACGTTTGTTCCAGCCTTGGAGCCAGTCCCTAGGAACTGGGATAATGAAGTTGTCGGGCACATTCGCCGTGTAGCCAGGTAGTATGAGATGATGAAGAAACATGCGGTTAATCTTTCAGAAGTCATTCGAACGCTCGAAATGGAAGCACATAGATCTAAAGTGAAAATTGATAACAACGAAAGGGCCAGGACAAAGATGGAGAAGGACTTGGAAGATGCTCAATCCCAACTCGCCTTAGCGCGGAGAGATGCTGAAAATTATAAGATCGAATTGGAGAATGCTAAGAAGCGCTTTCATTCGGAACTTGACTCAAATAGCCAAGAGAAGATGGCCTTAAAAAAGGAGGTAGAAGATCTTAAAATGGCCAACATTGAGTTGAAGATAGCACAAGGCCATTTTGAAGCTGAAAGAGCTGCCTGAGAGGCAGAAAAAGCAAGTTTGAGAGAAAGTTTAGCTTTGGCTTAAGCGGAAAAGGTGATTTTGAATGATCAAGTCGTGGATGCGGAGAGACGGGCGGCTCTCGCCGAAAAGAATGTTGAAAGTGCCATTGAAATGGCTACTGCTTCTAACAACAAGTGTGATGACCCCAAACTTCCACGGGTGAAAGCAAGGAGAAACCATATGGAATACAACATAAATACAATAAAACAGAACACAGATACAATATAGCAAAGGAGATTCATAGAGTAATAACATTATAGCAGCGGAAAAATATAATGTCATCAATCACAGAAAATCCACAGTCACAGAATCTAAGCTATTACAACAAGTTTGCAGAAAAGAAATAAGTTTGATGTCTAAAAAGAAAAGAATAGATGCCAATAGAAACAAAAAGTCTTCAAGCTCCAAGTCATCACCTCTTCTCCCAAGCAGAATCCAAGAGAGATAAAATAAGCAGCTTAAAAGAAAAGCTCCAAGCAAAGAATGAACCTGTCTACTTGGCTGCCCGTGTAGAAGAGAGGGCACCCAAGTTTGCAAAAAGGTGAAACAAACAATGGGTCAGTCATGGGACTGGTGTGAGAAATCTTAAATAACTTATACTAATAAGGCAAATCCAAAGACCACGCCGCTAACGCGGAACGGGTTGTACCAATGGATTGCCGTGCATAACTATAGTGTCAATACAGATAAGTAAAACGTAACAAAACGCAATGTCTTTTGAAAAATGGAGCCACCATAAGACTCAGGTCCTATCACACAATGCAACGCACACCAAGAGGATAGAGTTTTACCTTATGGTGGTTTCAGTTTTGGGAAAATCCGACGGTCGGATCTTCCGGTATATTCGTTTAAAAGTTCGATTTCAAAACGCGAACTACCGCGCTCAATTCGTTTAATTATAATTATATATATATATATAAATATATATAAATAGCTCGTTTAACTCGTCGCTCCTATATATAACTGTCGTTTCTCTTATTTTTACTTTTCTACTTACATGACAATATAGTTTAGGATTAGATGATAATTCTTCCCTTTTTAATTCATTATTATTTATTTTATACTTTATAATTTTCATTTAAGAATGTAAATTATAATGTGCCATCCCATTCATTTCTTTGTATATTTCTTTACCAATTTCATTATGAATAATGAACACTTTCCTATGGTGTAAGTTCTTTAAATCTTAACATTATAAAAAAAATGTTAATGTTTCAATACAGTTCCTTACTTTTCATTTAACATTATAAATAATGTTATTCTTACATACGTTTCATTTCTTTTATTTACATTATAAATAATGTTAAACCTTACATACAGTTTCATTTCTTTTATTTAACATTATAAATAATGTTAAACCTTACATACAGTTTCATTTCTTTTATTTAACATTATAAATAATGTTAAACCTTACATACAGTTTCATTTCTTTTATTTACATTATAAATAATGTTAAACCTTACATACAGTTTCATTTCTTTTATTTAACATTATAAATAATGTTAAACCTTACATACAGTTTCATTTCTTTTATTTACATTATAAATAATGTTAAACCTTACATACAGTTTCATTTCTTTTATTTAACATTATAAATAATGTTAAACCTTACATACAGTTTCATTTCTTTTATTTAACATTATAAATAATGTTAAACCTTACATACAGTTTCATTTCTTTTATTTAACATTATAAATAATGTTAATTCTTCCTACGGGGTGAATTCTCTTTTTATATACATTATAAAATAATGTTAATACCATACGGTATAAATTCTTATGTGTTAACATTAAAATTAAATGTTAACTTGACATACGATGAAATTTTCTCTTATATTAACATTAAAAATAATGTTAACTACATACAGTGTTATTTTCTTTTTAACATTAACATTAAAATGTTAATATCATACAATGGTGTTATTCTTATAATATAATGCATAAATAAAATGTAATCTCTTTTCTACAGTTAATCCTCTTTAAATTACCATTATAACTAATGTCGATTTCCCATGCATTGTAAATTACTTATTTTTAACATTAAAAATAATGTACTCTTCCTACGATAGAAATACTCTTTTTATTAACATTTAAAATAATGTTACATTTACATACAATAAATGTTAATGAACCATATAGTGAGTTTTTCTCTTTTATTTTCCATTCCATTAACATTAGAAATAAATGTTAATGAATCATACAATGCATTTTCTATATTTTTAATATAGACAAAAATGTTAAATTATCATATGGTGAAATTTTCTATATAACATTAACAAAAATTTTCCATTCAACATACGGTGAAAATTTTCTATAATTCTAATATTAGCACAAATGAATGTTAATCTCATACGGTTCATTTTCTTAGTACATAACATTAAAAATAATGTTAATGAATCATACGGTGACATTTTCATATTTAACAAAATAAGTATCAATCAATCATACGGTAAATATTTTCATTTTTTACAAAATGCTATTTTATCATACGATGCAAATTTATATTTTTATAACATGCCCAAAAATGTTATTTAACATACAATGCAAACTTATATTTTTATAACATTAAATAAAAATGACAAAAATACCATTCACATACAATGCATCCTTATATGTTAAACATTAAATAAAAATGACAAAAATACTATTCACATACAATGCATCCTTATATGTTAAACATTAAATAAAAATGACAAAAATACTATTCACATACAATGCATCCTTATATGTTAAACATTAAATAAAAATGACAAAAATACTATTCACATACAATGCATTCTTATATGTTAAACATTAAATAAAAATGACAAAAATACTTTTATCTTAACATTTAAAATAATGCTAAATCATACTTTCTTTTTATATAACAAAAATGAATGTTAATTAAATATGCATTCATTTCATTTTTAATTAACATAAAAAAAATAAATGTTAATTTAACCTACAATACATTTTCCTTTTTATTAACATTAACAATAAATGTTAATTTTACATGCATTATATTTCATATTTATTAACATTAAAAATAAATGTTAATTTTTCATGAAATGAAAATTCTTTTATTTCTTAACACTTAAACAAAAATGTTATTTTATTTACAATGCATTTCCTATTTTTTTAACATAACCAAAATGCTAGTTTACATAAAATGCAAATTTATATATTTTTATCATAACAAAAATGTCATTCATTTCATACGATGCATATTTTCATATTTTAACATAACAAAAAGTTATATTATCATACGAAGTCATTTTCTATATTAATATGTACAAAATGTCACTCTAACATACAATGAACAAATTCAACATTTTCTATTTTAGTATATTAAAATGTTAATTATCATACAATGAACATTTTCAACATTTTCCACAAATGTCATTATCATAAGGTGACCGTTCTTTATATTAACATTAAATAAAAATGTTAATTTCATACGGTGAACATTATATTAACAAAAATTTCTCATTAACATACGGTGAATAATTTCTATTTTAATATTGACAAAATTTATCAATTAACATACTATGGCAATTTCTATTTTATTAATGAACAAAAATAGTGCCCATCAACATACGGTGTATAATCCCATTTTATAATGACACAAATTTGTCCATAAACATATAGTGACATATTCTATTTTATAATGACAAAAATAGTTCATTTCCTACTGTGACATATTCAATTTTATACATACCAAATGTCATTGAACATACAATGAATAATTTTCTATTTTTAAACATTGACAAAAATGCCAATGAACATACCATGAATAATTTTCTATTTAATATTGAACAAATTTGTTCATTAACATAGTCAATTCTATTTACCTATGAACATGAAATCAAGGGATCTAATATTAGCCATTCAATCATATAACAAGGCATCACCAAATCATAACCAACAACAAATCAGAATCATATTATAATCGCATCATATACTGAATAGTTTATTTTAATGTAAAAATTTTAAATAAAGGATTCTCACCTTGCTTGGATAATAAATATAATAAATCCAAATTAATTTTCAGAAGGCTCCAATCGGTCTCAGCAAATACTACTCGTCCTCACGGTCATGTCGGATCTGAAATTTTCAGAATCGGTGTCCAAACGAATAAGTTATCAATGTTTTTAATTAACCAGACTTTTAACAACTTCTTCTGTCACGCTTAAAAGCGTTACAAAATCTGAAATAATTCATACCCTTTTGTTCAAAACTTCAAATCCGGATTTCTCTTGATTTACTGAACGGTTTTGGGTGCCGTTTGTTGGAGCTTGGAGTGCTACGAGAGGTCGATCTTCGCCGGGAGTTGGGGGCGGTGCGGTTGGACGTGGTGGGGCCCAGGGGGCTGCGTTCGGCGCGAGTTTGCGGGCTCGGTGGCGGAGCTACAGGGCACGAGGGAGGCTGTGATTTGTCGGAGAACGTAGAGCTCGGAGAGAGCTTCGAAATGAGTACAAGTTTGTTGAAAACCGTTGAGAGATGAAGGAGAAAATTGAGTTTGAAATTTTGATCAATAATGGGTTACTTGCGGCTGAACAACGAAGGAGGAAGGAGTATACGTACTGTATACGGGGTATTTATACTAGTATTTAGGGTTTTATATTTTTTTTTATTTAATTAATTATTTAATTCTAGAAAATACTGTTTTCACATACGATCTCCGATTCGCGCTCAACGACTGGCGATCTTAACGTTTTCACGCCTTCTGAACGCGATGGTGCTATCCCCATGGTCTAATTCTGAAGTTACAGTCAGGTTTTCTTTTATTTTCAAATTAAATTGTTTAATTTAAATTCCAACGTAAATATAATTTTGCCGGGGCCACATACGAAGTCAGAAAAATCCGGAAAAATTATTTTTGGCTTTCTTATGCCGATACGATCACAACAAAATTTGTTTCGTTCAATTCTGAGACTTTTTGAAAAATGGCTATTTTCAGGGCGTATATATTTAATATTAAAAATACAATTTGAAAACAATAATTTCTGAAACTCAAAATATATAAGTGTTTACTGTTTTTCAATGCAGAAACGTCATTCTGAGCTCAATGGAAGTGGTTTCGAGTTCCAATTCCTTCGTATGTAAAAAGTGGCAATTCTGACCTTTATATATATATTCATTCATTTCATAGCGACTTTTCTAAATTTTAATTTTGACATAACTTACAAGTTTTAAAGTGAAATTTCAATTTTTCAGATTCATTAGAAAGATATTCCTAAACAGATTTAAATATTTTTGGTTTCACTAAAATTCGTTTTATTTTGAATCCTGTACATTCAGTCAAAGTTTCACATCAAAATTTCAAACTGCAGCGCTTATTTTAAACTCCTTTTATATATTTAAATTAAATTTATTCGTTTTAACTTCGATTAAAATAAATAAATCATTTAAAATACTTTAAATTCATTAAAATAAAAATTTTAAATTGGCCCTATAATCCTGGGTCGTTACAATAAGCTCCTCAAGAGAGAAAAGGATATCGAAGGGTTTGAAGAGATGATCTTTGACTTCCTGGACCAAGTCCTCAAAACCCGCAACATCTCGTGGATCCCGGACTACCACGTTACTTTAGCCAATTTATGGGATGCCATCGTTGAGGGTGAGAAGCAGAGATTGGGAGTCGAAGAAATTGATGAAGATGAGCTGATGAAGGCCATCCTTAGGGATAACGAGCCCGAGGATCTGGCAGAGGGTCGTCGTCTAATCCAAGCGGAAATGGAAAAGGAGAGGGCCCTGGCTAAGGGCAAAAGCAAGGCTGACGAAGGTTCGAGCTCAGCTGTGGAGCCCAAGACCTCCGGAGTTGAGGAATACCATCCTGATGATCCATTAATCCCTTTGGGCCTAACTCCTATGGTTGTTGGAGCTCCTGCAGCTAGCCTAGATGGAGGATCTGCGGAAGGTATTTCCCTTTTTTCCTCACAATTTGTTAAAGCAATTATGAATTGTCGTCGTCTGGTAGAGCAACCAATTGAATTAGTAACATGTGTCCCCCACAATATAGGTGGCGAGCCCGTCGATAAGGATGTTGAGCAAAGGAAAGAGGCGGAGAAGGTTGTCGTCTCGCCAGGTTCCGGTGTTGATATACCGAAGCAGGCTGAGGGTACAACAGCAGAGAAAGGCATCCTGGCACCCAATGCTGATGTTCCCAAGGATGATGAAACCATCGAGGCCTTGAAAGATATGGATGGGCGCCATGTAGAGGATGAGGAGGATATCATTAGTGCCAAAGAAACCGAAGATGATGACGACGAAACTTTGGCCAACAGAAAAGCTAGGCAGGAAAAGGAGATGGCTTTGAAGAAGGTGGGACAAGAGCCTTTGAACATAGTCCCTATCGCGGAGTTTGATCCCAAAACTGGGATGGTTTTGAAACTCCAGCCCAAATCCATCAGCAGACAACTTCATTTTGCGAATCCTGATGATTTCCCAGCTTCCCTTACTGATAAAAGGAAGAGAAAGGAGGCGGAAGAGGAATCTTCTGAAGAGTCGGACGTTCCTCTCATAGACAAGAGGAAGAGAAAGAAAGGTGATCAATCCGACGTTGACAAGGGGAAGCTAGAGAAACAGAAGCAGGAGAAGCAGTCAAAGCGTAAATAGGATATTGTCGCTTGTTTATATTTTGTCTTTAGGTTTCCCATTGGCCAGGAAATGTAATTATGAGACTGGCCCTCACTTTTGTTTTCTAGGTTGTTTTTCACTTTATAGGCTTGCAGTATATAAATGAAAGTTTATCTCTTTTTGCATCATTGTGTACCTGTATTCAATAAACTTTTCATGCTTAGTCATAGACCATCTAATTATAACTACAAATCAGTCAAGCAACAGAAAGAAAAATTTAACAATTTCAGTGCTGCATCGAAGTTCATGTATATATGTATATATGCCCCCAATCAATCGTTAACATACGCCTAAGTAGGGCTTATTAAGGATAGATTAGCATTGTCGGCACGTTGCCCCCTATTTCCTAATATGGGGGACTTAGATAATTTAGCAAGATAATCGTCCTTATGGTGCTGAGTTTCTGGCACCTTTCTCAGTGCTTAACCATAGACTCCTTTATACTCTCTCGGCGACCGCTGAGGTTAGAGTTTGAATTCAGTAGTTCAGTCGGTCCCCGTTCCTTCAGCGGGGAAGGAGTTCTTTCTCTGCGCTCAATCCGAGACATTTTATACTCTCTCTCTCTCTGGAGAGTTAGAGTTTGAGTTCAGCCATTCAATCGCTCCCCGATCCTTCAGCGGGGAAGGAGCTCTTTCTCAGCGATCAATCGGAGACGCTTTTATACTCTCTCTCTCTCTCTCTGGAGAGTTAGAGTTCGAGCTCAGCAGTTCAACCGCTCCCCGATCCTTCGGAGGGGAATAAGCTCTTTCTCAGCGCTCAATCGGAGACGCTTTTATACTCTCCTGGCGGTCGCCGAGGTTAGAGTTCTGTCACGGCGGTTCCGATCATGGTACATCGCCATGACCTACGGACATCGCCTTCATGTCCGTTGTCCTCAGAATTTTGACTGGTGATTACATTCCATTCTGATGGATGGCACCTATAATTATATGCTTCTGGGATCGTTGCATGATTCACAGCAATTTCCATAAAAATAGAAAGACAGATAAATAATGTAATAAAGGTAAACGACACACAATATTTTTATAGTGGTTCGGTCGAATCATGACCTACGTCCACTTTATAATTTTTTGCTTTAAGGAATCAGACTATTCTAGGCAAGTCGTGCCTTGTACATGGTTCTCAACAAAGCAAAAGAACAGATTTGAAATTTTTATGTTAAGTATGGCCGTAAATGTTAGGCATTCTACACTCTGGGGATTTCCTTTCCATCTACGGTTGCCGGCTTGAAGGTTCCATTATCAAGCTTGCTCAGAATGGAGTACGGTCCTTCCCACTTAGCACCCATATGAGTTGGGGGTGGAAAGACACGCTTCAGAACCAAGTCTCCGGGTTCCAAGGTTTGGGATCAAACCTTTTTGTTGTAGTATCGAGCGACCTGTTGTTTGCATCTCAAGGCATGCAGATCTGCTTCATCCCTCTTTTCTTCGATCATATCCAGGGATTCAAGAAGCAATTCGTTATTAGTCATCAGATCGTAATAAGTCACTCGATGAGAAGGCACTTTTATCTCAACCGGGATGACTGCTTCTGCTCCAAAAGCAAGGGAGAAGGGGGTATGCCCTGTTGCCGATTTATACGTTGTCCTGTAGGCCCATAGTGCCAAGGGTAATTCATCAGCCCACATGGCTCTGGCCCGCTTCAGTCTTCTTTTCAGAAAGGACTTAATCACTTTATTCGCCGCTTCGACTTGTCCGTTCGATTGCGGGTGCGCCACAGAGGTGTATCGTTTCTCAATGTGGTATTTCTGGCAGAAGTTTCTGAATTCAGTTCTATCGAACTGAGTTCCGTTATCAGTTATAACAATCTTTGGAATTCCAAACCGGCAGATGATGTTTCTAACGACAAAATTGATCACTCGTTTGGTTGTGATTGTAGTCAGTGGTTCAGCCTCGACCCACTTAGTGAAATAATCTACGGCTACAATAGCGAACTTTGCTTCGCCCCTAGCTATGGGGAGACTTCCGATGATATCAATTCCCCACATAGCGAAAGGCCATGGGCTCGTCATTGTTTTTAACTGATTAGGAGGTGCTCTAGGTATCTTTGAAAATCTCTGGCACGCATCACACCGTCGTGCGTATTTCGCCGCATCCTTGTTTATGGTAGGCCAGAAATAACCATGCCGCAACACCTTTTTCGCCAATGTTTGCGCTCCAGTGTGATCACCGCATTCACCTTCGTGTACTTCCTGCAGCACACGTTTAATGTCGTCATGAGCTATACACCGAAGAAGGGGCATCGAAAATCCTTGTCTGTAAAGAACTCCGCCTTGTAGAACATATCGGGCAGCTTTACGAATTACTTTACGCCTCTCGCTTTTCTTGGTCGGAAGCGTTCCATTCATCAAGAAATTCTTTAGAGGGGTCATCCACGACTCCCTTTCCGGTTCCGTCTCTAGTACTAGATCAATTTCCATCTGATCTATACTAGGAGACCGAAGCACTTCAACGGGGGCTAGCCCGGTCTCTTCAGGATCGTCGAAACTAGCCATCTTTGCCAACTTATCCGCCTGTTGATTCTCTGACCGCGGAATGTGAGATATACTGTAGTGATCAAAGCCATTCAGCAACTCCTTCACTTTCTTCAAGTATAAAATCAATCTTGCACTTTTGGCTTGGAACTTTCCAGTAACCTGGTTCACAACTAACTTGGAGTCGCAAAAGATGTCCAGCTTTGTGACTTCTAACTCCTTTGCGATCCTTAGTCCGGCTATCAAGGCTTCATATTCGGAGTCGTTGTTAGTGGCGTGAAACTCCATCCGGATAGCATAGGATATCAATCGTTCCTCGGGAGTTTCAAGTACTACTCCAGCGCCGGATCTCTTGCCATTCCTAGCGCCATCAGTATACAATCTCCAGGCACTGGGGTCGAGAAGTAATTTTGAGGGGTCAACTTCTTCGTTTGCTATATCCTCCTCCGGGACGGTAAACTCTACTATGAAGTCGGCTATCACTTGCCCCCGAATTGACCGTCGGGGCTGAAAGTTCAGATCAAATTGACTTAACTCAATGTTCCATTTGAGTAATCTTCCAGACGCCTCTGGTCTCTATAGAACTTGCTTGAGTGGATGATCAGTGTATACGGTAATGGGATGCGCCTGAAAATAATGTCGAAGTTTTCTAGAGGCGATCAGTAAACTATACGCCAACTTTTCTATCCTTGGATAATTACGTTCTGCTGCCGTCAATTTTTTTCTTACGTAATACACAGGTCTTTGGACCTTATCTTCTTCTCTTACCAATGCTGAGCTGATCGCGTGGGATGACACTGCCAAGTACACGAATAAGTCCTCGTGATCCATCGGCTTAGATAATATCGGAGGTTTCTCCAGGTGTCTCAGCAAGTTCTGAAACGCTTCCACACAGTCGGGTGCCCATTTGAAGTGGCGTTTTCCTCGCTTTATCAATTCGAAAAATGGGATGCATTTGTCCGTAGCTCTAGAGATAAATCTGCTTAGTGCGGCTACTTTTCCTGCAAGGCTTTGCACATCTTTAATTTGCCTAGGTTCCTGAATGTCCCTGATTGCTGCGATCTGGTCTGGATTAATCTCAATCCCACGAGAACTGACTATGAATCCCAAGAATTTTCCGGAGGCGACCCCGAATGAACATTTTGTTGGGTTGAGTTTCATCCTGTACTTTCGAAGAATGCCAAACATCTCTGCCAAGTCCGTAGTGTGATGGGAGGATTGCTTGGACTTAGCCAACATGTCGTCGACGTATACTTCCATTGTTTTCCCGATCTGGTTATAGAACATTCGGTTCACTAGCCGTTGATATGTAGCACCTGCGTTCTTCAAGCCAAAAGGCATCACTACATAGCAATATAATCCCAGATCCGTAATAAAACTAGTGTGTTCTTGATCTGGAACGTGCATTGGAATTTGGTTATATCCTGAATAAGCATCCATAAATGAGAGAAGTTCATGGCCCGCCGTCGAGTCCACCAACTGGTCGATCCTGGGTAACGGAAAACTGTCTTTTGGGCAAAATTTGTTCAAATTCGAGAAATCGAAACACGTTCGCCACTTCCCGTTGGCCTTCTTTACCAGGACTGGATTTGTAATCCAGTCTGGGTAGATCGAGTCTCTGATAAATCCATTACTTTTTAGCTTTCCAACTTCTTCCTTCAAGGCGGCGGACCTCTCCGGGCCCAGCATTCGCCTTTTTTGTTTTACCGGAGGATGTTTAGGGTTAATGCTTAATGAATGGCTCATGATCGATGGAGATATCCCGCACATGTCCGCGTGGGTCCAAGAAAATACATCCAAGTTATTTTTTAAGAAATTCGTCAGTTCTTTAGCAAGATTCGGATTTAACTGGGATCCAATCTTAAGGACCTTCTCTGGGTCACTATCATCGATCGGTACATCCACAGTTGTCTCGTTGGGAGTCGCCATTCTGCCCCTAGGTTCTTGGTCCTCTCTGGGATCTATATCCTCGGGCAACTCTCTGGGCGACTCTCCTACGGTTATCTTCTTTAGTTGCTATAAGGTCTCCGCCCTTGTAGGGGGAGAAGCGCCCTTGGTTTCTATGGACCCTCCATTACGGAGTAGCTTTAGCTCTGCAACATAACATGCTCGTGCGGCGACCTGATCTCCTCTGACAATACCAACGCCAGCTTCCATGGGAAATTTCAATAATAAGCACCAGGGGGCTATACAGGCTCTAAACTTTGCGAGGGCCGGTCGGCCCAGGAAGGCGTTGTAGGGTGATTCAACATCCAGAACCACGAAGGGAAGGATTCTCACTCTCTGGCGTTCTCCTTCCCCAAGCGTAACTGGTAACTCTACATAACCCATTGGAGCGGTGGATGCTCCGTTAAATCCACGGATCCATCCCTGACAGGGCTTCAAGTCTTTTATCTCGAGGTTCATCTGATCGAATGTCCTTTTGAAAAGAATATTGACAGAACTCCCGTTATCCACCAAAACTTTATGAACAGTGGCCGGGCCAATAGGTACTGTGATTACAAATGGATCTTCAGTCGGAGCATGGACTCCAATGCTTTCTCGTTCGCGGAAAACGACATCGTCGGACATCATCTTTTGTTGCTTTATCGGGACATTGTCCTTGGGGTTGCTACACTCCCCTACCTCGAGGTGTTGCTTGGCTGCATTGACATACTGATCCAATGCCTTGGAACTGTGTCCGGCGAGATAAAGCCCTCCGATTACGGTATTGATAACGAGGTCTTTTCCCTTTTGCTGGGCAGTTGGCCTGACAGCAGGTTTATTCTGGTTCTGATTTGGGGCCTGTACGGCTTGCCCCCTATCTCTGGGCGTTACTCTGTATTCATCTAATTTTCCTTCTCGAAGAAGCCTCTCGACTACATCTCTTAGGTGATGGCATTCATTTGTCGAATGGCCATGAATCTGATGAAAGAGACAAAACTTCCCCGTTTCGCGTTCTTTCTCCGTCGACTCTCTGGGAGGTGGCCTCTTATTCTGGAGGACGTTGTACGAATCCATGAAGATATTTTCCAAAGTATCATTTATTGGCGTATAACTCTCAAAAGCCCTGGGACGAGTCCTTCTCTGGGAGTCGTTCCCTCGATTCCTCTTCCGGTTGTTGCCATTACTGTTATTATCATTGTTCCCTGACTGACGACCACCCTGATTCCGATTTCCGACATTAACTTCGACCTTCCCTGAGCAGCCTCCTGTCTGCTTAATGGCGACATTGCTCTGGATTTCCTCCTTATCGGTCGTTTTTGCCTTTCGGTTAGCATATACTTCTTCCCGGCGTAAATGTACATTAGCTTTTTCGTAGAATAACTCTCTAGTATGGGGTGGCTTGCTGGCCAGGTATCTCCCAAATTCAGTGTCTTTATCTACTCCATCAATCAGAGCTGCAACAACGGTTGGCTCATGAGGATCTTTAACTTCAGTAGCGGCCAGGTTGAAACGGTCTAGGTACACCCTCAAACTCTCGCCTGGTCGTTGCTTGACAAGGAACAAGTCAATCACACTCTTTGTCTTTTGTGCATAGATGCGGAACTGTTCCACGAACCTTTCACTTAACTCCCTGAAGTTGGAAATTGATCTTGCTGGTAAGCGAGTAAACCATAACAATGCTACATCCTCCAAGAATATGGGAAATGCTTTGCACTTGACAGCGTCAGAAGCTGCGACAGCGGTCATTGACCAAGAATATCTCATCAGATGCTGGACGGGATCAGATCTACCCGCGTAACGGTTCATCTGTGGCATGTTGAAACGCCTCGGAAAAGTCGCATCTAAAATATCATCAGTGAAAGGGGTATGACTGCGGTCAATTCCCCAATCTTCATTCCGTTGTCCACGGCTATCTGCCAGAATTTGATGGATCATAGCTACAACATTTGCACTGGTCAGCGGAGGTTCGGGGTCAGTGCTTCTTGCTCGGTGGGGTTCTCTAATCTCTCTTCCGGGAGCAATCACAAAATCCGGTGCTCGGATTGGGCTCCGTTGCCCCCTGTTACCATGAGCATTTGCACGGCGACGGGGCTGAGGCAGTCTGTTTTGCACAGGGCTGTCCACACCTTGCGCTCTGGAAGTTGCGGCGTGATTGTTCACATTATGGTTTGAGGGCCCTGCACCCAGTGCCTCCTCTTCCCGTGATGGCAGGGTTCCAAATCGAAGCTGCTCTATGTTTTCGGGCCTCTCATATGGTCGCCGCGTAGGTCTCGGCGATTCTTCTGACGAAGAAGAGTATTCTGGGGTGAGCGGACGAACTGGCGGCGTCCTTTGCCTTGCGAGATCATTAAGCCTTCTATCCATAGCGGTTAAATTTTGTCGTAGAACGGAGCTTTCCTGCCTTTGAGCAGCCAATTCATCAAACAGTCTCTCCCACATTTCGGAAAAGCGAGAGAGATCCCCTTCGGTAACGGGAGCAGAAGGGTCATATTGATCATCATCACTTTCTCTTATGCGCAAAGACCTTGAGCCAGGTCGAGCGGAGGGGCCAGGACGGTAGGAGCGAGCCATAGGCTCCTTTCCAGGTCGAGTTGTAGTCCGATCATCAATTCGGATCGCTGTGGATCGAGGATGGTGGCTCGCAGCGCCCCCCTGGGATCGATTCGTGGTCACCGTACGTGGAGGATTCGAGGCGTTATCACGGGATCGAGTAACAACCCCTTCAGCAGTTTGGTTCGTCTCGTCTTCGTCGACTCGGGGCATGGCACCTTCATCGGATCGGTTCGCCCCCGGCGCCCCACGATCCAATGATCCCTCATTGCCCAGCTCGCGCACACTTTCTTCAACTGCTTCATTCGCGATTTCATTTGTTCGTGAAGCTCGTACTTCCTTAGACCTCTTTCCAGCCATGATATCAGATGTCGCTGGAATCTTCAAAAAACTGAATAGTGAAGTTTTAGGGCCTTTCTCAGTGAAAGCACCAAAATGTTAGATCAAAATTTGGACCTAACACCCAAATCGTTCTGATTCTTATAGAGTTTTAACTGGAGAATGAAGAAAAAGCAGAAAACACACAGAATTTATAGTGGATCGGCGTTCACGAGCCTACGTCCACTTTATATGTTATTGATTATACTTTGAATGCTAATACACTCAGTAATTTCTCTCTAGCTCACTTTTACAATTGTGATTTCTCTCAGTAATCTAGTAATAAAACTGATAAGAAATGGTGATATGACAATAATGGCGGAATCAGTACTCAATATTGCCCCAGCTCCCAAAAAATGCCAAGCTTTGGGCTATTTATAGCTGATTTTGTCAGGCGGATCACGGTCACACGTGGCACGAATCCCGAGGATATCGGATCGTATCGCAGCCGATGAAGAATTAGTCAAATTAGCCGTTGTGGACAGGTGTCGCGATCCCCTTGAATATCGGATCGAGCAAAGGGGGAGAATCAGTCAAAATGACAGTTGGGGACACGTGTCGCTGGATCTGTGCATCTCGGATCGTCAAAGACTAGCTCGTGCTTGAACGGATCAGAGGCTTCGCCGCGCATCGGGGGATCGGATCGGTCGGTACTGGGTAGTAGTGTATGTACGGATCGAGTCGCATAGAAGTGGTCATATCGCTGATGTAATGGGGGCGATCCGATGAGGTGCGATCTGATGAGGGGCGATCCTCTGGTGAGATCCATTCCTTCATGTACTTAGGGAACGTAGTTTCATACTTTCTTCTTGTGAGTGAACCTGGGTGGCTTGGTCAAAAAGCTAGCCAACAGTTCATGTGGTCCATGAATATAGTGACGTCTTTGATGAAGTTCGAGGTTTACCCCCGAGGCGCGAGATAGACTTTCGTAGTAGATAACGCAAAGCCAGTTGCATTACCAGTGCGCCACATGGCTCCGAGAGAGAGAAGAGAACTTAGTAAGCAAGTGAAAGAATTGCCTGAGAAGGGGTTCATAAGAAGAAGTATTTCGGAGTGGGGTGCTCCAGTCGTTTTTGCTATAAAAGCTGATGGTTCACTTAGATTGTGCATGGACTATAGAGAGCTGAATAAGCTAACAAAGAAGAACAGGCACCCGTTGCCGAGGATAGACGATTTATTCGACCAGTTGGTGGGTGCTTAAGTTTTCTTGCAACTGGATTTAGCTACAGGGTTTCATCAGCTAAGGATGGCCGAAGATAGCATTGATAAGACTGCCTTTAGAACTCCTGATGGTTTCTTTGAGTGGCTCATCATGCCTTTTGGTTTGACGAATGCACCCGCATACTTTGTTGACTTAATGAGTAGGGTGTTTAGGGAGTTTCTAAACAAGTTTGTGGTAGTCTTTATAGATGATATTCTGGTTTTCTTTAAAAATGAAGAAGAGCATGCCCTACATCTTAGGGAAATCTTAGAGACCTTACGAGCGCATCAGCTAAAAGCTAAGTTCTCCACGTGCCATTTTTGGAGAAAAGAAGTGAGGTTCTTAGGACATGTGGTCTCTAAGGAAGGGATAGTAGTGGATCCCGCCAAGGTGGTGGCAATCCAAGATTGGAAAAGATTGGAAAACTCCTAAGAACGCAACAGAAGTAAGATGCTTTTTAGGGCTGGCTGGCTATTATAGGAAGTTCATTAAGGACATCGCGAAGATATCAGCCCTCTCACTCTACTAACGAAGAAGAATTTGACTTTTACTTGGGACGTTGATAGTGACGATGCTTTCCAACGTCTGAAGAGGGCTTTGACGACAACTCTAGTTTTAGTTTTGCCAGACGGGAGTAAGACATTCACTGTATATACCGATGCTTGCGGGATTGGGCTTGGCGCAGTTTTAATGCAAGAGGGAAGGGTGATATGCTATGGTGGAAGACAGTTGAAAGCCCACGAGAAAAATTACGTTACCCACGACTTAGAGTTGGCGGCCATAGTTTTTGCGCTTAATTCATGGCGTCATTATTTGCTTGGCGAGAGGTTTGAGTTGTATACAGACCATAAGTCGCTAAAGTACTTATTCTCTCAGAAGGACCTAAACTTGAGGCAACAGAGATGGATGGAGTTTTTGGCATCCTACGATTTTCAGATCGCATATACCCCTGGCAAGGGTAACATTGTAGCCGACGCCTTAAGTAGAAAGAAGTTAACTTTAAGTCCTTTGTTCGTAGATCGACAGAGTTTGGAGTATATATCTTCCTTTGACTTCAGACCCTCTGCCGATTATGTACCCGGATTATTGGCATCATTAGAGGTGCAACCTACACTTTTGGGTCGAATTGGAGAGGCACAGCGAAATGACCCACAATTGGTTGAGATAGTAGGCAAGCTTATAGGAGGGGAGTCCTCGAGTCATCTTGATAGATATGCTATAGATAAGAGAGGTTGGCTACGTAGAGATGAAGACTTTGTGTACCACAAGACAATAGTTTGAAGAAGGCAATTCTTAAAGACTCACATCGCTCTAAGATGACCATACATCCCGGTGGTGATAAGATGTATAGGGATATGAAGCGAGTTTTCTTTTGGGCCGAAATAAAGAAGGACATGGTCGAGTTCGTTGCTAGATGCTTAGTGTGCCAACAAGTCAAGGCAGAGCAAAAGAAGCCTGGAGGTTTGCTCCATCCCTTATAGATTCCGCTTGGGAAATGGGAAAGCATTTCCATGGATTTTGTAGATGGGTTACCAAGATCAAGGAAGGGTAATACGGGGATTTGGGTAATTGTAGATAAACTTACCAAAAGTGCCCATTTTATTCCCGTTAAAAGTAGAAGGACCGCTGTGTGGTTAGCATCTGTTTACCTTCAAGAGGTAGTTCATTTGCATGGCATACCCTCTAGCATTGTGAGCGATAGAGATCCCATTTTTACAAGCGAATTTTGGAAAAGCTTACAAGAGGCGGTTGGAATGCAAATATGCTTAAGTACCACCTATCACCCTCAGACAGACGGCTAGACCGAGAGAGTAAATTGGGTTATAGAAGACCTTCTGAGACTATGCATCCTAGACTTTGGAGGAACATGAAAAGAACACCTTCCACTAGTGGAATTCGCCTATAATAATAGTTTTCATGCTATCATTAGCATGGCACCTTTTGAGGCTCTTTATGGACGACCGTGCCGATCACCTACATGTCGGTGGGAATCCACTGATAAGGTTTTGCTTGGACCCGACATGATTAGGGAGACTTCAGAGACGATAGACCTGATTCGACAGCGAATGAAGACGGCGCAAGACTGACAGAAGTCATATGCTGATAGGAGATGAACCGATCTTGAATTCAATATTGGGGACATGGTTTTTGTTAAGGTATCACCGTTAAGAAACGTAGTCCGTTTTGGATCAGTAGGGAAGTTGGCACCGAGGTTTGTAGGACCCTTTCCAATTACGGAGAGGATTGGACAAATGGCATGTAGAGTAAAGTTAACAGAGAAGCTCAACGGACTTCGTGACGTGTTTCACGTTTCACATTTGCGTAAGTGTTTACACGATATGACGGAAGTGGTAGAGCCAAGCACGCTGGAAGAAGTGGAAGTAGAGCGCAATGCCACGATCAGACGAGCTCCTACACGCATTCTCGTATCGGAGGTCAAAAAGCTTCGCAACAAAGAGGTCAAGTTGGTCAAAGTGCAATGGGGAGATGATCAAAGAGACGCAACTTGGGATACGGAAGACAAAATGCATAAGCTGTACCCTTTCCTTTTTGAGGGTATGTTTTAATTTCTCCTTTTTCTACCGCTTTGTTGACTCTTGTCCTATCTTTAATATTATCTTTGCGATGACATCTTCAATCTTTAGTTAGGAAGAACCCTATGGTTGCAAACATGTGTTTGAGACATGTTATGTTTGGTGGATGCAAATGGATGCAAGTGGTTGCTAGTGGTTTCTCGTGGATGCATGTACACACACATTAGGCACTAGATCGGCTCAATCACCTTCACGTTGCATATAAATGCATGTGCATATCTAAATTAACGGAAGTATAATGGTTGTGTTATCATATGGATGCTTCATTTTGATGAATGGTTGTGCACACATGTAGAAATAATATGTATCGATAGGATTCTTTCGCATACATAGTGGACGCATGGCACTATCATGATTTGCATTAAGGAGGCCAACTGAATCAGTGGACCGCCTAATCTTTTCATTGGATAAGGAACATATACACACATTTTTGCATAAGTTCATATAGCATTAAATATTTCTTTAAGGACAATGGATGCTTGTGGATGATGGTTGAGTAGATGGATGATTGGTTGATAGGATACATTCTTCTTAACTTAGAGATTTCGGGGACGAAATCCTTTAAGGAGGGGAGAATGTAACACCCCGTAATTTTATAACATTAAAATTCACAAATTAAAGTATACTTAATTTTTAGAAGAACAATTAAGCGAAATGGGTTGCGCTATTATGTTCGTCTCAAAATTTTGGGTCAAGATAGACATTTGGTTTGCAAAAAACAGATAACTTATGAAGAAGTTATTAAGCCTTGAAGTTTGTATGCATATGAGATATATATATATATAATTCAAAAAAAAGTTCAAAACAGTGAATCGGGAGGGGGAATAGCCGAACCGCACGATTTTTGGAGTCGACCCGAGCTCTGCTGGGTCGACTAGGGGTCGATCAAGGGTGTTTGGCTGTCAACCCATGGCACGATTTGCCCTAAGGGCTGATGTGGCATCTGAGTAGTCCTGATGGTTCTGGTTATCCCTAGATTAATCCGACGACTCTTATTAAATTAAACTTCTATAAAAACACTCCTAAACCCCTAACTCTAATCACATTAATTCATAACAAGAGCCGCCAGGCCGTCAATGGAGAACCTAGAGTAGCCGCCATACACTTTCAACCCTAAAGCAAGATAGAAGCTTGAATAAAAATCAAATCAAATCTAAATAACGATTATTCTACATCAAAGGCGAGCAATTCAGTTTTAGAATACAGATCCCAAAAAGACAAGACTATTCTTTTTAATTGTGAGTATGATAGCTTTCACAAATTAATTAATTAATTTAATTATGATAAGATATAATTGGGATTATGAGAATATGATTTTGAATCATGTGATTTAAATTGTAGGTAGGTTTGTGGTGTTGAATCATATGTTAGTCTTATGTAAGTTGGATCATATGTTAGTTCTTATGTGAATGTTATGCAAGTTGAATCATATATCTTATGCAAGTCTGTGATGATTGGATCGTATATTCATGTATGAATCTTATGCAAGTTTGGGTTGTTAAAATATATGTAAGGCATGTATATGCATATGCTAGTTTATGTGACATTAACCTTTATATCTAGATCCATATGCAAGTTTACATCTTTATGTTTAGACCCATATGCAAGTTTACATCTTTATGTTTAGATCTATATGCAAGTTTACATCTTTATGTTTAGATCCATATGCAGGTTCACACCTTTATGTTTGGATCTATAGCAGTACATAAGTTATGCAAGTTTATGCCCATTACCTATGCTAGTTTTATATCATATGCTAGTTTGAATGAAATTCATATGCAAGTTATTGGCTATGTAATCTTATGTCATGATCCTTAGATCTATTTTATGTGTTATGTGATGTTGTTTTTCTTTTTAAAAGTTAGACTATTTGCGAGTCTAACATATGTCATATGAAAACGTACGAATAGCGTGGGGATGATGGGATAATATTGAATATACGTAATTGTGAATTGGCATAAAATGGCCTTGAAAGGGATATAATTAATTTGAGACATTAATCGGCATAATTGGTATTTATGGACATAATTTTAAGAGACAATTATGGACATAAATAAATTTGGAATTTATTAACAAATTTGAATAGGGATATTAATCCAATTTGGGGTTAAATAAAGATGTGTAATAATTAACCGCCTAAGACACGTGGTTAGACTCTTTTGTGGTGTAAGACTGCCCGGACCCGCCCAACAAATCCAACAGCCACAAATGCCAGTCTAATGTGAGAGGTCAAAGGCATGAATTAAATGCGTAACAATTGTAAAGATACGAGGTTAGGCTCGTTTGCGGTATAAGACTGCCCAGACCCACCCGGCAAATCCACAACCGCAAATGTCAGCCTAATGTGGGAGGTCTTTACAAGGTTACGGTTCTAATGAATTAAGTAACACTTAAACAGATAAACATGTGGTGGGACATGGGGGGTTAAGTGGGTGCCTTGGGTGGCATGTGAAATTAAGTGGGTGCCTTGTGTGGCATTTGAAATACGATTAGATGCACTTAACCAAGATTGAAACATGTAAGAAGACATGAATAAGAATAGGGTTAAGTAGGGAAACCGTAGTGGGGACCAAGCATAGGTGGAAGGCTTGTGTCAAGCATGGGGGCCCTTTTCAAACCAGTAACCCATAAGTATCTTTGTGAGCTCGACCCAAGTCGAGGACGGGACATGCTTACTAGATTTGATTGTAAGAGGTAAAAACGGGTTAGCGGTGGCGGCGCAAGTCCAACGGTGTCATGTGCGTGCGTGGACCCGGGCTGGTAGGTAAGACGTTGTTGCATGGTGTAGGTATGAGCCGTGCATCCTTGGTGGTATCGGGTAGCCACTTTGGGGAGTGATACACCACACTATGGAACCAACACGGGTATCTACGAATTAGGGAGCCGATCGAATGAGGGTAATGGGTACAACTAGTGGAAATAGGGGCAGACGGCACCTATGAAGGCAGCTAAGGGTACGCGAAACTACCATTATCATTGTTAAGTTCTTTAGGCGGGATCAACTTTTAGGGTGACTAGTGGTGGTGCAGTATAGTAATTATCCTATAGTGATTAGGAATGAGATTAATGCCAGAATATTCCTCTTATTTGCTTTGTCATGCCCACATGTTTCATGGTCATATCTTTTCTTACCAGTTTATGCCTTATCCAAATTACTTTAATAATTATATTGTTAAAGTTATTATACTCGCCAGACTTTATGTCTGACCCCCTTGTTTTCGCTTCATCCTACCATCCATCATCCATCTACCCATCCACCAATCACTGGCATCCATTGTCCTTAAAGATTTCTAATGCTTATATGAATATATGCAAAGGTGTGTGTTGATGTCCCAACAATAATGCAAAAATCAGGTGGTCTACTGATTCAGTTGACCTCCTTAATGCAATATATGTTAGTGGCATAAATCCAATATGTATGCAAATAATCCTATTATATCATGTGAGTTCTATATGTGTGCACATTCATTCATCCAAATGCAACATCCATATGCTAAATCATCCATTTCCATCCATGAAATAAAAGAAAATGCACAAACATCCATATGCAGTATGAAAGTGATTGAGCCAATCTTAGTGCCTAATGTGTGTGTATGCGTCCATAGGAAACCACTAGCAAACACTTGCATCCATCAAACATAACATGTTTCAAACACATGTTTACATCCATAGGATTCCTGTATAAAGGCCAAAAAATACTATGGATAAGATATACTCAATTGACAGAAACAAGTACTGATAAAACCATGAAAAAGGAGTTAAGAAAATACCCTAAAAAAGAAAAGGGTACGAAGCACCAATCTTGTCTTCGGTCTCCTAAGTCATATCCTATGGTCTATCTCCCCATTGAACCTTTAGCAACTTGAACTCCTTATGCGTAACTTTTTAACTTCTGACCCAAGAATATGGGTAGGGACTCGTCTGACTGTCGCCTCCCGTTACACTTCTACTTCTTCCAACATACTCGGTTCAACAACTTCTGTAGTGTCATGCAGACACTTCCGCAGATGAGAGACGTGGAAAACGTCATGAACACCGAATAGATTTTCTAGGAGTTTCACTCTTTAGGCCATTTGGCCAATTCTCTCGGTTATGGGAAATGGTCCCATAAACTTGGGTGCCAACTTCCCTACTTCTCCGAAGCGAACCACATTCCTCAGAGGTGATACCTTGATAAAAACTAAGTCTCCTACTTTGAATTCGATGTCAGTTCTTCTCTTGTCTGCATAGAACTTCTGCCTATCTTGAGTTGTCTTCATCCGCCGTCGAATAAGGTCAATCTTTTCGGACATTTCCCTAACCGTATCTTGTCCAAGTAATAATCTTCTGTAGATTCCCACCAACAAGTTAGTGATCTACAGGGTCGTCCGTACAATGCTTTGAAGGGTGCCATGCCGATGCTAGCTTGATAACTATTATTATAGGCAAACTCTACTAAAGGAAGATGCTCTTCCCAAGTCCCTCCGAAGTCTAGGATACGCACGCTCAAAAGATCCTCAAGAATCCTATTCACCCTCTCCGTATGTCCGTCTGTCTGAGGATGATAAGCGGTGCTCAAGCAAAATTGTGTACCTAATGCTTCTTGCAAGCTCCTCCAAAATTCGCTGGTAAAGATAGGGTCACGATCGCTCACGATGCTGGAAGGCACTCCATGAAGACGAACTATCTCACGAACATAAATTGCTACCAACCATGATGTCGTCCTCTTACTCTTAACTGGAATAAAGGGAGCTCTCTTAGTGAGTCTATCTACCACCACCCAAATACTGGTATTGCCTCTCTTTGACCTAGGCAAACCATCTATGAAATCCATAGAGACGCTACCCCCATTTCCACTGTGGAATCTCCAACGGATGAAGTAATCCTCTAGGCTTCTTTTGCTCAGCCTTGACTTGTGTGGCAAACTAAACATTGAGAAACAAATTCGGCTACATCTTTCTTCATCCTAGCCCAAGAGAAAACGCTCTTCGTGTCTCTGTACATCTTATTACCACCTGGATGAATGGTCATCTTAGAATGGTGGGCTTCTTCTAGGACTGCCATTATTAGGCTTCCAGTTTGAGGAACATAAAGCCTTCCATATCGTCGTAACCACCCTTTTTCATCTATGGCATATCTACTGAGGTGACTGGAAGTCTCCCTCTTCTGAGCTTATCCATGATGTCTAGAATCTGTGGGTCACCTTGTAGCGAAGCTCCTTTCTGGTCCATAAGGGTCGGTCGTATCTCTACGAATGCAAACAGATCAGGGAAAACCTCGATGGAGGGTCTAAAATAAAAAGTTGATATGAACTCCAAGTTCTTTCTTTCCACAAACAGAGGACTCAGGGCCACCCTTTGCCTACTTAGTGCGTCTGCCACTACATTACCCTTGCCTGGGGTATAAGCGATTTCATAGTCATATGAAGCTAAGAACTCCATCCACCGTTGTTGACTTAAGTTGAGATCCTTCTGTGAGAATAAATACTTGAGAGATTTATGATCGGTGTATAACTCGAACTATTCTCCAAGTAAATAATGATGCCATGTCTTTAACGCGAATACTATGGCAGCAAGCTGCAGATCATGGGTGGGGTAGTTCTTCTCATGAACTCTCAACTGTCTACCCCCATAACATATTACTTTCCCTTCTTGCATCAGAACCACACCAAGCCCTGTACTGCGCATCAGTGTAAACAGTAAACATTTTTCTTCCATCAGGCAAGGTCAAGAGTGATGCTGTTGTCAGAGCCCTCTTCAGTCGTTGGAAAGCAACGTCACAATCTATGTCCCATGAAAATGCCAAATTCTTCTTTGTTAGCCTGGTGAGAGGGGCTGATATCTTCGTGAAGCCCTTAATGAATGTCCTATAGTAACGTTCCAACCCAAGAAAGCTTCTCACCTCGGTTGCATTTTTGGGAATTTGCCAATCTTGCACTGCAACCACCTTCGCGGGATCTACATCTATCCTTTCTTTGGAGACCACATACCTTAAGAATCTCACCTCTTTTCTCCAAAAATGGCATTTAGAGAACTTTGTCTTAAGCTGGTGGTCATGGAGAGTGTAAAGACCCGTAACTTCCCCGTAAAGGAAAGCGTCGGATAGTTCGAGAACAAACCACAGCAGAACGCATACAGAAGAACATTTCATTGTATATTACAACAATGCATCAGATTACAAGAATATACAGAGTATGAAACAATATTACACAGAAATATCAGAGATTTAAATTGCATTTAAATACATAGCAGCGGAAAATAATACAATACACAACTAGAATGAGATATACGGATACAAAGCTTTCCGGATATCGTTCCAGCTGTAAACCAGGATCCTGTGAATATAAATCTGCAAAACCAAAACTACTAGCTGCCCGTGTCAAAATAAGGGCACCCAGAGTTTAGGTTAAAACAATAAACTCCAGGTCAGTCATGTGACTGGTGTGAGAACTAAAACAGTTATTAATCTTTATTTTAAATCATTAGGTAAATCAAGGGACCACGCCGTATAACACGGAACGGGTTTCCTCCCAAGAATACCAGTGCATAAAACAACAACGCAATGCTAATTAAAGAAAAATGAAGCTGTTATAAGACCCAGGTCCTATCACACAATGCAACGCAAGCCGGGGGATAGGGTTTTTCCTTATAACAGCCAAAGAATGCTTGATACGTTTAAAACAAATCATTTGATACTATAATAAGTGCATAGTGTATAAAACAACTTCAAATCATAAGTATCAATCATAGGTGACATGAGCGTCCCATGCCACTATGTCGCCATATATAGGTTTACAAATAAAACCGCAAAGTCACGTATTTGGAAATTGGATTTCCATCTATGAACCGAGGCAAAAGATAGTCCTCAACCGATTCGAGACAATCTAGCCCATGTCTCAGGATCAGAGCTCGAGTGACCCTTGGAGCGACAGGGCCGGTCCACCGATGTGGATTAAAATGCCTGAACACTACGTTTCCCCGCCCTTTGGGGCGTAAACGAGCCAACGAATGGCTCCATCGGTTCGAGAACGACCGATCAATCCGAGGCGCCTCGCAACAGCAACAACCACTTAAGTCAAACTCGTCAGGGCGTGTAAAACCACTGACGCCACTTTTTATCTAGAAGGAAACGCATGCCCTCCCTGAGGTCCGTCTCCCGTTTTTGGTTCATACCTGGTGTGAAACACGCGAGGTAAACGTTACACAAAGCTACGCCACAAAGGCCGTGCTTTGATCATCACCACAAGACTTTGCTTTTCAACAGAAGCCTTGATCATTTGCATCTTAGCATGCCACACAGGCAAACCATCCTATGCAACCGATATCAGTCACACAGAATGAAATCCGATGTCAGACACACAGTCCATTTACAAGTCCGTTCTGGGTCTGAACGAAACCGGAGGCACCTAGTACCCCGCATATCCATCGATCTCCAAGTACGTCTGGACGATCACTAACTGTTTCCATCTTCTTGGGTGTACAGCCCAATCAAGATCATCAGTAATTACCCAAACAACGTGAAAACCTCCGGTCTTCGACCATCGTCTTCATCTTCGACTTATCGTCGTATCAGTTATCCAGAATGGGATAAACCCGGTCTTTCCGAATAACTCGCGTATATTTTAAATAAGTGTTACACAAACACAACATACGCCTCATTCCAATTCATTAGTCACTAACCGTAAATTAATCAAGAGAATAATTCCCCAAATATTAACCCCGAAGGCCGAAACCAACATCAGATCAATATCCAGAAAACCCTTCTGCTTGGCTAACCGACAGTTAGTTTCTAAATTTCACGTTCAAATCTAATTAAAGATTTAACTATCGCCTGGAGCAAAACTGGTGATACTCCATTCTCGATCTTTTCAATCTAATTAAAGATTCATTAAAACTCCACTTAGTTTTAATCTTCGACTGGGTTAAAGAATCAGTGTCATTTAAAACACGGGTCACGATAAACCCAAATCACATTCCATTAATTATCGGGTTAAAGAACAAGTGTTATTTAAAACACTGTTCACGATAAACCCAAAAATCAATATCGATTCAATTCCAATTAAATGTTATTTAATTGGTACACTTCATTAAATCTAAATAAAAAGATTTAATCATTTCTCAACTGGGTTCAAGAACAGTGTTAGTGAAGACACCATTCACGACAAACCCAAATCACATTCATTAATTATCGGGTTAAAGAACAAGTGTTATTTAAAACACTGTTCACGATAAACCCAAAAATCAATTTCGATTCAATTCCAATTAAATGTTATTTAATTGGTACACTTCATTAAATCTAAATAAAAAGATTTAATCATTTCTCAACTGGGTTCAAGAACAGTGTTAGTGAAGACACCATTCACGACAAACCCAAATCACATTCATTAATTATCGGGTTAAAGAACAAGTGTTATTTAAAACACTGTTCACGATAAACCCAAAAATCAATATCAATTTAATTCCAATTAAATATTATTTAATTGGTACACTTCATTAAATCTAAATAAAAAGATTTAATCTTTTCTCAACTGGGTTCAAGAACAGTGTTAGTGAAGACACCATTCACGACAAACCCAAATCACATTCGATATTCAATACAAGGCTCTGAATAGAAAATATATCGGCCTATATTCAATATCAAATTCTACGATTAACAAATGTCGTATTGGAAATAACGATATAAATATATATCTTTCAAATTTCCATAACAACACCTGTATAATCACGAATTCCAACATCGAAATATTCCGAAGACAATTTCGATTCAAATCCACTCCAATGCAATCATTGGAAATTTTGGTTATTTCAAAACCCTTTTCGAATTCAATTTATTTATTTAAAAATAAATAGAATTATAATTCTAGTTCAAAACTAGTTCATTTCGATAAAAATCTATTTTTATCTTTTCAAATATGGAGTTTTTCATCCCAATTCTTTCTAAATCATTTCTTATGATTTTACACAAATTATTACTATTTTTAATAATTTTATCAAGGCCCGTACAGTCGATTTCCATCAATGGCCATCGAACTGCACTTACAGCGACCTTTTTCGAATTTGATTTGGACGTATCTCCAAATCCAACCGTTAGATTTCAAATTTCTAAAATTCATTAGAAAGCTCTTTTCGATACGAACCCAACGGTTCCGGTTTTAGGAGAATCCGACGGTCGGATCTCCCGTAATGTCCGTTTGAAATAAATAGTCGAAATTCACGAACTGCCGCGGCGCGGCGCGTTCTATTCAGGCCATTATATTATATATATAATATATATTTCGTCGATTTCTATTTAAAACGAATCATATAAATAGTTTTAAAATTCGTTTCAAAATCTATTTCAACTTCCATTTCAATTCAAAGCAAAATTGAATTCTTCTTTATAAATTCGTTTCAAAATTCATTTCTATTCAATTCAAATTTCAATTCAATTTGAATTTACTTCAATTTGCTTTCAATTCAATTTGAATTCGTTTTCAATTCAATTCATTTTGAATTCGTTTTCAATTCAATTCACTTTGAATTCGTTTTCAATTCAATTCATTTTGAATTCGTTTTCAATTCAATTCATTTCGAAAACGTTTTCAATTCATTTCATTTCGAAATCGTTTTCAATTCATTTCATTTCGAAAACGTTTTCAATTCATTTCATTTCGAAAACGTTTTCAATTCAATTCATTTCGAAAAATTCGATTTCGAGATTACTTTTCAATATTCATTTTAAAATGAATAAAATCGATATAAATATCGTTTACGTCAAAATGGCGTCAATCTAATCAACACGGCTTCATAAATTTCTATTTTCAAATATTCTATTTCAAATACTTCTATTTCAAATATTTCTATTTCAAATATTTCTTTTTTTTTTCGAAACTGGAATGAGGCCCAATCAATTACCATATAATGTTAATTATATGGATTTTCTACAACACATGTATATATCAACAACGATGAATAATCAACCATCAACCAAAGTGCACTACACTGTATAAGCATCAAATATAGATATTCAACGCTTATAACAGCCTGTCAATCAATCGATCGACATATTTAATCAATCAGGATGAGTGAAATTCATATTTCATCCCAACACCCGTGTGGGGTTTCAAACAATCAAACACAGATTTCAGTTGTGCAGTTGGGCGATGTGTAAAATTTATCGTCCCAATCAATGTCATTCGAATAAGTGTACATAAACAAACCATCTGGTTTGTAAATGAATATTTATTTATTCACTTCACTATTTTCATATTCACGTTAAAAATTATATTTTTAACGATAAAACATTTTATTCCAACATATGAATTTCTATTATTCATTTACACAATAAAATGATATTTTTATTTTCTAACATATTTTAGAAAATTTCGGCGGCATAACGGCACGATACTAGAAACGGGACAAGGCCTAGCCTTATCCCCGGTCTAGTGAAGGCCCACGCCATTCACACATCAATCATATCAATTTCATCTCACCAAACAATTCAATTCAAACAAATAACTCAACTAATCTATGCAACCAAACAAACAAGTCCATGGTCTGTGGACGATTGTGTCGGGTGCTACTAAGCACCGTCTGCATCCTAGTATATATATATAACTAGAAAATAAATTTGAAAGGTGAGAAATTCTCACCTATAGCTATCCTAGCTCCACGGCACTTCATTTGCAGAAGTCTTCGTCGTTTCGCCTTTTTGTCACCTTCGTTGCTGCTTTCACTACATATGAAAATCGAATTTTTATTTCAAAGTTCAATATATAAAAATCGAATTTTTAGTTCGCTATTCAATATATAAAAATCACATTTTTATTCCGAAGTTCAATATATAAAAATCGAATTTTTATTTCAAAGTTCAATATATAAAAAACGAATTTTTATTTCGCTATTCAATATATAAAAATCACATTTTTATTCCGAAGTTCAATATATAAAAATCGAATTTTTATTTCAAAGTTCAATATATAAAAAACAAATTTTTATTTCGTTGCTATGTATATAAAAATCACATTTTTACTTTCTCTACATTATAAAGATTATATTTTTCTTATTCTTATGATGCAACTATTATATTTTTATTGCTTTAAAAATACAAGAATCATACCTTACTATTTCTACTTAACAAAAATTCCGTCTTTTCTGTTTTTAAAAATATGATCTTTATTTTCCTAAAACATTAATTTCAGTTTCAAAATGCAAATAAGTTTTCAGTTTTTAAAAATGAAATCAGTTTTTAAAAATAAAATGAAATCAGTGTTAAACCTTTTTTTAAAAAAATCAGTTTTTATTTCTTTTCAAAATCAGTTTTCAATCTTTTGCTAAAAATTTCAGTTTTTTTTTCTCCTTTTAAAAATATTCAGTTTTCAATTCCTAAAAATTTCAGTTTTTCAATTCCTAAAAATTTCAGTTTTTTTCTCCTTTTAAAAATATTCAGTTTTCAATCCCTAAAAATTTCAGTTTTTCAATTCCTAAAAATTTCAGTTTTAAATAAAAATTAACGAATCAATGAAAATAAATAAATAAATAAAAATAAAAAACAAAACTTACAGGGGGGTTTGGGGCGTTCGCTGTGGGCTTCAAGAGGAGGGAGAGGCGGCGCAGAAGAAGAGGGAGGGGGGTTGATCGGAGGCGGCGGTGCTTAGGGTTAAGGGGAGGGGGAGGGTCGCGGTGGTTCGGGAGGCTCGTGGGAGGAGGAGCGATAGGGGAAGGAGAAGAAGCGGAGGAAGAGGAGGAAGCGGCTCTGGGGGGGGCGCGCGAGGTGGCGGCGGCGGCTCTCTCCCCCCCGTCGCCTTCGTTTTTTTTTTTTTTTTTTTTTTTTTTTTTGATTCTGATTGAAACTAACGGGGGGGGCCTGGGTAGTTAAGGAAAGGGGGTTATTTTTTTTTTTTATTATTATTAATTATTTAATTATTAAAAAGATGACTTTTACATACGACCTCTAAACGAGGCCCACCGACTGTCGCCCGTAGCGTTTCACCCCCATTCCGAACACAATGGGATATGTATCGTAAGCTGATTCGACTGTTTGAATCAGTTCCCGTTTAATTTACATTTAAATCTCTATATTGAATTTTAAACGTACATTTCAAATTACCGGGGCCACATACTAACTAGAAAAATTCCCGAAAAATATTTTCTAGCTTCGTATTGACGATACGGTCCTAACAAAACTAGTTTCGTCGAATTCTGAGACCGTTAGAAAAATGGCCAATTTCCAGTCGATTAAAATCAACTGAAATTGGTCAAACGCGTTTTCCTATGCCACGCTCACATATTGATTCGAAAAATTATGAAATTTGAAACCTAGCGATAACTTCACATCCCGGACCCAACAAAACTGGTTTCGTTGAAATCCGAGGTCATTTGCAAAATGTCCATTTTTAAGGGCCTGAATTCCATAGCGACTATTCAGAATTTTCAACTGGACATATCTTTTGATTCCCGCTATGAAAATTTGATTATTCGGATTCGTTGGAAAGATATTCACTATTAGATTCCATTATTTTTGGTTTCACTAAAATCCGGATTGTTTTGCACCCGGTACATTCAATTGAAGTTTGAAATCGAATTATCGAACTACCGCGCCATTTTCAATTCTATTTATAATTATATAAATATTTATATTCTAACGACGACGTATATAATATATACGTTCGAATTCCATTCAAAATAAATTTCTCGTCGATATTATTTAAAATAATTCATTTTAAATAATTAAAATTCGATATAATTGCCAAAATAAAAATTTTAAACTGGCCCAGATTTTACGGGTTGTTACAATCTCCCCCACTTAAAACTTTTCGTCCCCGAAAAGGAACAAAGTCGAAAGTGGTTTGATTATTCAACTCTACGCTCGGTCTAACTTCCATTCTCCAACTCTTTAGTTTCTGAGAATTTTCAAAATTTCAAAAATTTGGCTAACACCCTAAATTTTCGAAAAATTTCGCCATAACCTCCCCTGCACCGGGAGCATCGGGGAATTTCAAATAGCTTCCCCGGTCCTTCAGATCTCAAAAAGAAAAAGAAAAAGCCAAGCGGCTAGCCAATAGGCTCACAAAATCATCATCACCCAAACAAAACAGGAAATTATGTAGTAAACATGTACCTATTTGTCGGGCAAACAAATTTTATTCTCTGGCTCTAGCCTCCTTGCTATGACCTGTTCAATGATATACATGTATGTGCAAGCAAATGCGACCAAATTTCAATACAAGTCACTGTTTGATTCAATTAGGCTAAATGGCTAAAAATTAGCAAACAACTAAACAAACAACACAAACATCAATCAATTAGTGAATTAGAGTTTCAAATTCATAATTTTGATACACATACAAAAATCATGTTTTTGATGCCAAATCACACAATTAGCCCTATCTAATTTTGGTTCTCACACCAGTCTAATGGAAATATATAGAAAATCACACCTTCGAAACACGAAGCTAATTACTAATGATGACGCGTCAACCATCAGAATCAGGTCCATGCGACTAGGGTGTAATTCTATATCTATCCAGTATATTAAAACTTCGAATACACGTGGATCAGACGTATACCCAAAATCTTTATATACTGCATTGTCCACGTCAAAATAAATAACCAAATACGAATAATTGATTTAAATTTTCAAAACAAAAATTGTTTTCATTTGAAAAATATACTCTTCACACTCGTTCTAGGATACTACTGATCCCATCTCTAACGAGTCATTCCCATTGGATATTACTAACCCAATATCTGATGAATTCTTTCGTATAGTTCTAATGTGTCTTGTTCTCTGAGCTCTGTAAACCAAAGCTCTGATACCAAATGTAAAGACCCGTAACTTCCCCGTAAAGGAAAGCGTCGGATAGTTCGAGAACAAACCACAGCAGAACGCATACAGAAGAACATTTCATTGTATATTACAACAATGCATCAGATTACAAGAATATACAGAGTATGAAACAATATTACACAGAAATATCAGAGATTTAAATTGCATTTAAATACATAGCAGCGGAAAATAATACAATACACAACTAGAATGAGATATACGGATACAAAGCTTTCCGGATATCGTTCCAGCTGTAAACCAGGATCCTGTGAATATAAATCTGCAAAACCAAAACTACTAGCTGCCCGTGTCAAAATAAGGGCACCCAGAGTTTAGGTTAAAACAATAAACTCCAGGTCAGTCATGTGACTGGTGTGAGAACTAAAACAGTTATTAATCTTTATTTTAAATCATTAGGTAAATCAAGGGACCACGCCGTATAACACGGAACGGGTTTCCTCCCAAGAATACCAGTGCATAAAACAACAGCGCAATGCTAATTAAAGAAAAATGAAGCTGTTATAAGACCCAGGTCCTATCACACAATGCAACGCAAGCCGGGGGATAGGGTTTTCCCTTATAACAGCCAAAGAATGCTTGATACGTTTAAAACAAATCATTTGATACTATAATAAGTGCATAGTGTATAAAACAACTTCAAATCATAAGTATCAATCATAGGTGACATGAGCGTCCCATGCCACTATGTCGCCATATATAGGTTTACAAATAAAACCGCAAAGTCACGTATTTGGAAATTGGATTTCCATCTATGAACCGAGGCAAAAGATAGTCCTCAACCGATTCGAGACAATCTAGCCCATGTCTCAGGATCAGAGCTCGAGTGACCCTTGGAGCGACAGGGCCGGTCCACCGATGTGGATTAAAATGCCTGAACACTACGTTTCCCCGCCCTTTGGGGCGTAAACGAGCCAACGAATGGCTCCATCGGTTCGAGAACGACCGATCAATCCGAGGCGCCTCGCAACAGCAACAACCACTTAAGTCAAACTCGTCAGGGCGTGTAAAACCACTGACGCCACTTTTTATCTAGAAGGAAACGCATGCCCTCCCTGAGGTCCGTCTCCCGTTTTTGGTTCATACCTGGTGTGAAACACGCGAGGTAAACGTTACACAAAGCTACGCCACAAAGGCCGTGCTTTGATCATCACCACAAGACTTTGCTTTTCAACAGAAGCCTTGATCATTTGCATCTTAGCATGCCACACAGGCAAACCATCCTATGCAACCGATATCAGTCACACAGAATGAAATCCGATGTCAGACACACAGTCCATTTACAAGTCCGTTCTGGGTCTGAACGAAACCGGAGGCACCTAGTACCCCGCATATCCATCGATCTCCAAGTACGTCTGGACGATCACTAACTGTTTCCATCTTCTTGGGTGTACAGCCCAATCAAGATCATCAGTAATTACCCAAACAACGTGAAAACCTCCGGTCTTCGACCATCGTCTTCATCTTCGACTTATCGTCGTATCAGTTATCCAGAATGGGATAAACCCGGTCTTTCCGAATAACTCGCGTATATTTTAAATAAGTGTTACACAAACACAACATACGCCTCATTCCAATTCATTAGTCACTAACCATAAATTAATCAAGAGAATAATTCCCCAAATATTAACCCCGAAGGCCGAAACCAACATCAGATCAATATCCAGAAAACCCTTCTGCTTGGCTAACCGACAGTTAGTTTCTAAATTTCACGTTCAAATCTAATTAAAGATTTAACTATCGCCTGGAGCAAAACTGGTGATACTCCATTCTCGATCTTTTCAATCTAATTAAAGATTCATTAAAACTCCACTTAGTTTTAATCTTCGACTGGGTTAAAGAATCAGTGTCATTTAAAACACGGGTCACGATAAACCCAAATCACATTCCATTAATTATCGGGTTAAAGAACAAGTGTTATTTAAAACACTGTTCACGATAAACCCAAAAATCAATATCGATTCAATTCCAATTAAATGTTATTTAATTGGTACACTTCATTAAATCTAAATAAAAAGATTTAATCATTTCTCAACTGGGTTCAAGAACAGTGTTAGTGAAGACACCATTCACGACAAACCCAAATCACATTCATTAATTATCGGGTTAAAGAACAAGTGTTATTTAAAACACTGTTCACGATAAACCCAAAAATCAATTTCGATTCAATTCCAATTAAATGTTATTTAATTGGTACACTTCATTAAATCTAAATAAAAAGATTTAATCATTTCTCAACTGGGTTCAAGAACAGTGTTAGTGAAGACACCATTCACGACAAACCCAAATCACATTCATTAATTATCGGGTTAAAGAACAAGTGTTATTTAAAACACTGTTCACGATAAACCCAAAAATCAATATCAATTTAATTCCAATTAAATATTATTTAATTGGTACACTTCATTAAATCTAAATAAAAAGATTTAATCTTTTCTCAACTGGGTTCAAGAACAGTGTTAGTGAAGACACCATTCACGACAAACCCAAATCACATTCGATATTCAATACAAGGCTCTGAATAGAAAATATATCGGCCTATATTCAATATCAAATTCTACGATTAACAAATGTCGTATTGGAAATAACGATATAAATATATATCTTTCAAATTTCCATAACAACACCTGTATAATCACGAATTCCAACATCGAAATATTCCGAAGACAATTTCGATTCAAATCCACTCCAATGCAATCATTGGAAATTTTGGTTATTTCAAAACCCTTTTCGAATTCAATTTATTTATTTAAAAATAAATAGAATTATAATTCTAGTTCAAAACTAGTTCATTTCGATAAAAATCTATTTTTATCTTTTCAAATATGGAGTTTTTCATCCCAATTCTTTCTAAATCATTTCTTATGATTTTACACAAATTATTACTATTTTTAATAATTTTATCAAGGCCCGTACAGTCGATTTCCATCAATGGCCATCGAACTGCACTTACAGCGACCTTTTTCGAATTTGATTTGGACGTATCTCCAAATCCAACCGTTAGATTTCAAATTTCTAAAATTCATTAGAAAGCTCTTTTCGATACGAACCCAACGGTTCCGGTTTTAGGAGAATCCGACGGTCGGATCTCCCGTAATGTCCGTTTGAAATAAATAGTCGAAATTCACGAACTGCCGCGGCGCGGCGCGTTCTATTCAGGCCATTATATTATATATATAATATATATAATATATATTTCGTCGATTTCTATTTAAAACGAATTATATAAATAGTTTTAAAATTCGTTTCAAAATCTATTTCAACTTCCATTTCAATTCAAAGCAAAATTGAATTCTTCTTTATAAATTCGTTTCAAAATTCATTTCTATTCAATTCAAATTTCAATTCAATTTGAATTTACTTCAATTTGCTTTCAATTCAATTTGAATTCGTTTTCAATTCAATTCATTTTGAATTCGTTTTCAATTCAATTCACTTTGAATTCGTTTTCAATTCAATTCATTTTGAATTCGTTTTCAATTCAATTCATTTCGAAAACGTTTTCAATTCATTTCATTTCGAAATCGTTTTCAATTCATTTCATTTCGAAAACGTTTTCAATTCATTTCATTTCGAAAACGTTTTCAATTCAATTCATTTTGAAAAATTCGATTTCGAGATTACTTTTCAATATTCATTTTAAAATGAATAAAATCGATATAAATATCGTTTACGTCAAAATGGCGTCAATCTAATCAACACGGCTTCATAAATTTCTATTTTCAAATATTCTATTTCAAATACTTCTATTTCAAATATTTCTATTTCAAATATTTCTATTTCAAATATTTCTATTTCAAATATTTCTTTTTTTTTTCGAAACTGGAATGAGGCCCAATCAATTACCATATAATGTTAATTATATGGATTTTCTACAACACATGTATATATCAACAACGATGAATAATCAACCATCAACCAAAGTGCACTACACTGTATAAGCATCAAATATAGATATTCAACGCTTATAACAGCCTGTCAATCAATCGATCGACATATTTAATCAATCAGGATGAGTGAAATTCATATTTCATCCCAACACCCGTGTGGGGTTTCAAACAATCAAACACAGATTTCAGTTGTGCAGTTGGGCGATGTGTAAAATTTATCGTCCCAATCAATGTCATTCGAATAAGTGTACATAAACAAACCATCTGGTTTGTAAATGAATATTTATTTATTCACTTCACTATTTTCATATTCACGTTAAAAATTATATTTTTAACGATAAAACATTTTATTCCAACATATGAATTTCTATTATTCATTTACACAATAAAATGATATTTTTATTTTCTAACATATTTTAGAAAATTTCGGCGGCATAACGGCACGATACTAGAAACGGGACAAGGCCTAGCCTTATCCCCGGTCTAGTGAAGGCCCACGCCATTCACACATCAATCATATCAATTTCATCTCACCAAACAATTCAATTCAAACAAATAACTCAACTAATCTATGCAACCAAACAAACAAGTCCATGGTCTGTGGACGATTGTGTCGGGTGCTACTAAGCACCGTCTGAATCCTAGTATATATATATAACTAGAAAATAAATTTGAAAGGTGAGAAATTCTCACCTATAGCTATCCTAGCTCCACGGCACTTCATTTGCAGAAGTCTTCGTCGTTTCGCCTTTTTGTCACCTTCGTTGCTGCTTTCACTACATATGAAAATCGAATTTTTATTTCAAAGTTCAATATATAAAAATCGAATTTTTAGTTCGCTATTCAATATATAAAAATCACATTTTTATTCCGAAGTTCAATATATAAAAATCGAATTTTTATTTCAAAGTTCAATATATAAAAAACGAATTTTTATTTCGCTATTCAATATATAAAAATCACATTTTTATTCCGAAGTTCAATATATAAAAATCGAATTTTTATTTCAAAGTTCAATATATAAAAAACGAATTTTTATTTCGTTGCTATGTATATAAAAATCACATTTTTACTTTCTCTACATTATAAAGATTATATTTTTCTTATTCTTATGATGCAACTATTATATTTTTATTGCTTTAAAAATACAAGAATCATACCTTACTATTTCTACTTAACAAAAATTCCATCTTTTCTGTTTTTAAAAATATGATCTTTATTTTCCTAAAACATTAATTTCAGTTTCAAAATGCAAATAAGTTTTCAGTTTTTAAAAATGAAATCAGTTTTTAAAAATAAAATGAAATCAGTGTTAAACCTTTTTTTAAAAAAATCAGTTTTTATTTCTTTTCAAAATCAGTTTTCAATCTTTTGCTAAAAATTTCAGTTTTTTTTCTCCTTTTAAAAATATTCAGTTTTCAATTCCTAAAAATTTCAGTTTTTCAATTCCTAAAAATTTCAGTTTTTTTCTCCTTTTAAAAATATTCAGTTTTCAATCCCTAAAAATTTCAGTTTTTCAATTCCTAAAAATTTCAGTTTTAAATAAAAATTAACGAATCAATGAAAATAAATAAATAAATAAAAATAAAAAACAAAACTTACAGGGGGGTTTGGGGCGTTCGCTGTGGGCTTCAAGAGGAGGGAGAGGCGGCGCAGAAGAAGAGGGAGGGGGGTTGATCGGAGGCGGCGGTGCTTAGGGTTAAGGGGGGGGGGGAGGGTCGCGGTGGTTCGGGAGGCTCGTGGGAGGAGGAGCGATAGGGGAAGGAGAAGAAGCGGAGGAAGAGGAGGAAGCGGCTCTGGGGGGGGCGCGCGAGGTGGCGGCGGCGGCTCTCTCCCCCCCGTCGCCTTCGTTTTTTTTTTTTTTTTTTTTTTGATTCTGATTGAAACTAACGGGGGGGGCCTGGGTAGTTAAGGAAAGGGGGTTATTTATTATTATTATTTTTTTATTATTAATTATTTAATTATTAAAAAGATGACTTTTACATACGACCTCTAAACGAGGCCCACCGACTGTCGCCCGTAGCGTTTCACCCCCATTCCGAACACAATGGGATATGTATCGTAAGCTGATTCGACTGTTTGAATCAGTTCCCGTTTAATTTACATTTAAATCTCTATATTGAATTTTAAACGTACATTTCAAATTACCGGGGCCACATACTAACTAGAAAAATTCCCGAAAAATATTTT
The DNA here is from genome assembly GCA_030737875.1 of Allium sativum. Classification (NCBI taxonomy): domain Eukaryota; kingdom Viridiplantae; phylum Streptophyta; class Magnoliopsida; order Asparagales; family Amaryllidaceae; genus Allium; species Allium sativum. Next base: position 208,165,477 of record CM060919.1, read on the forward strand.
CTAGCTTCGTATTGACGATACGGTCCTAACAAAACTAGTTTCGTCGAATTCTGAGACCGTTAGAAAAATGGCCAATTTCCAGTCGATTAAAATCAACTGAAATTGGTCAAACGCGTTTTCCTATGCCACGCTCACATATTGATTCGAAAAATTATGAAATTTGAAACCTAGCGATAACTTCACATCCCGGACCCAACAAAACTGGTTTCGTCGAAATCCGAGGTCATTTGCAAAATGTCCATTTTTAAGGGCCTGAATTCCATAGCGACTATTCAGAATTTTCAACTGGACATATCTTTTGATTCCCGCTATGAAAATTTGATTATTCGGATTCGTTGGAAAGATATTCACTATTAGATTCCATTATTTTTGGTTTCACTAAAATCCGGATTGTTTTGCACCCGGTACATTCAATTGAAGTTTGAAATCGAATTATCGAACTACCGCGCCATTTTCAATTCTATTTATAATTATATAAATATTTATATTCTAACGACGACGTATATAATATATACGTTCGAATTCCATTCAAAATAAATTTCTCGTCGATATTATTTAAAATAATTCATTTTAAATAATTAAAATTCGATATAATTGCCAAAATAAAAAATTTAAACTGGCCCAGATTTTACGGGTTGTTACAGAGAGTTTTCAAAACTTCTCTAAAATGTTGGGCATGCTCTTCTTCGCTTTTGGAGAAGATCAAAATATCATCAACAAAGACTACGATAAATTTGTTTAGGAACTCCCGAAACACTCTACTCATCAGATCGAAAAAATTGACAGGTGCATTCGTCAGCCCAAAATGCATCACTAGCCATTCAAAGAAACCATCCGGAGTTCTAAAAGCAGTCTTATCGATGTTGTCCTCAGCCACCCTCAACTGATGGAACCCCGTAGCCAAGTCCAACAGAGAAAATACCAAGGCACCAACAAGTTGATCAAATAAAGCATCAATCCTCAGAAGCGGGTGCCTATTCTTCTTGGTGAGCTTATTCAACTCTCTATAGTCAACACACAAATGAAGCGAACCATCCGCCTTAGTTGCGAATACTACTGGAGCACCCCATTCAGATATGCTTCATCTGATAAACCCTTTCTCAAGTAGCTCCCCTACTTGCTTACTCAGCTCCCTCCTTTCCCTTGGAGCCATATGGCGTACTGGTATTGCAACTGGCTTTGCATTGTTCAATAGATATATGCGGAAGTCGATCTCACGCCTTGGAGGTAAACCTCGTATCTCATCAAAAACATTGGAATAATCTCGAACCACCGGAACAGATTGCAAGTCATCTATGAATGCATCTAGAGATTCTAGAAAGCTAATCATAACAGACCCTTGGGGGTCACAAGAAACTTCGAGGGTCTTCCCATGACAAGTCAGGAGTCTAACAACCCTCCTCTCACAATCTAGAATGGCCCCATATGTGGTAAGCCAATCCATTCCTAGAATCAACCCATAGTCCATAAACCCAAGCACATATGCGTCGCATTCAAATTCGACGCCTAACACATATATTTTCAAACCCCGTCAAATCATCGATGAATGAGACAAACCACCAATGTGGTTTGAAACAACTACGGGATCTACTACCATACTAGTAATTAAGTGCAGAGATTCAACCACAGAACTAGATATAAACGAGTGTGAAGCGCCAGAATCAAAAAGTGTTCTAACTGGATGGTTTGAAAGAGAAACTAAACTTTCTACGGAAATTTTTCTACCTATTTCAGGAGCACTGATCGCGAGAGTATGCACCTGCCCTCCAAAAGTCCCTGCTCTTTGACCTTGTCCTTGTGATCCCTGTTTCTTTGGGCACTCTTTAGAGAGGTAGCCGACCTCTCCGCAATTGAAGCAATTACTCTTCCTTCTCTTACAGTCTTCAATCAAGTGACACTCCTTTCCACAATTGTGACATTTTCTCTTATCCTTTACTTTTTCATCTTTCCCTCCTTTCTTCTGTTGTTGTTGCTGCCCCTTCTTGGGCCATACCTTCTTATTCTGCGATGTCCCTTCAGCCTTTGCTTCCTTCTTTTCTCCCCGGTCCTCCTCATGCATTAGGGCCATATCAACAAGATTTTCAAAAGTGGCCCCCATTGGAATATGGGACATGGCTAACCCATGCAGAGGCTCATTTAGCCCTTTAGCAAACCGCAAAGCCCTTTTGTGCGGTGTACCCACCAACTCCAACCCGAACCTTGCCAGTTAGTTGAACTTGTTCACATACTCCTTCACCGTCAAGTTTCCTTGTTTGAGTGTTAAAAACCTCTCCATCTGTACACTTCTCTCAGCTTAGGAAAGAAATTTCATTTTGAACCTCTGTCTAAAATCTTCCTAGGTTTCCACCGGACGTCCAGCCTGGGTGACTTCCCACCAAAATGTGGCTTCATCCTTTAATAGCCAAGAAGCTAACTGAATATTTCTTCAATCCTTTACTTCAAAGATTATGAACAAGTCCTCGGTCTAATTTAGGCACTTCCTAGCTTCTACGAATGTCTCGTTCCCATGGAACGACTTCCCTCCCATAGCACGGAAGTCCTTGCAGTTCTTGGCGAAGTTATCTGCTCTTGGAGGGGGAGGAGGAGGAATGACTGGTGCAGCTGGGGGAGGAATGTCTCTTTGGCCTTTGGCAGGCGCCGTGGCCTCCAAATACCTACGGAACCATCCGGGTATTGGGATGCCCTCTGGGATATTAGGGTTGTTTTGTTCCCCAGACATGCTGAAAAAGGAAAAAGGAAGAAATTTAGATAAAGGACCGAAGGATATTACATATGGCTTCTTGGGAATTATTTTCAACACAGACTTTTCTTTAGGTAAATACTTTCTTTTAAAACCTTTTTGAAATATTATTTTCAAAAACTTTTATCCAATCTGGTAACCTTCAGCTCTGATACTTAGTGTGACACCCCACGTTTGTTAATGTCACTCACTAAGGGGATGCATTAAGTTTTGTGAAGCGTTATAGGTAAACAGACACAGAATAATTACAAGATAGATATAAATAAGATATCAGCAGAAATTTTTAAATTTTTATTTCAAACATAAATCATAATGTCGTGGTCCATAATACCATAAGTCATAAAAACCATTACGATAAATCAACTTCTGTCTTGCATCATCAGAGTACATAAGAATATGAAAAACATATTTCCCCAATTAAAGGAGTTAAGCCATAGTAGAGACAAGAACTTGAGCCATACTTCAGAAGGAGCTCCTAACAAGATGATATCCGAGTCCTGACTAAGCCTGAGTGTTTCCTCCCTGAGAACCTTGGGAGGGAGGGAGGGGAACGGAAGAAAGTAGGAGAAATAAAAGGGTCAAACATAAAGTCTAGCAAGTCTAGTTACTTTTAGCTAGTAAATAAATAAAAGTAACATGATAGGCATATAAAGTGGATAAGAGAGTTCACTACATAAATGGCAGGTGTGACAAGGTAGGCAGGGTAAGGTGTATGTGCTTCACTAATGATTACTCTGCACTATTACTAGTATAACTAAAATGAGATGATCCCTTCCGCTATAAGTTGGTAGACTTAGGGCATACGTCCGAGTGTATCCTAACCACTACCATAATCGATCGGCTCCCTACTCCGTAGATATCCCGTGCTGGCCCCACAGTAGGAGGTATCACTTCCTAAAGTGGTAACCCTTAAGGTGTGCACAACTATATCTACTGGTGTCAAGGTCGTCTTATCCCCCTCTGCCCGGCTCATGCACGCACATGGCCCGGTCGGTTTGCGCCTCCCACACCGTCCGTCTCATTTGGATATCTTATAATCAATCAAAGCATACCCCTTCTCTGCCTAGTACAGAGTTCTTTATTTGATAACAACTCCGGGTTACTGACTGAAATGGGTCCCACACAATATGATAAAAGCTCTTCCCTTTGTCTTGAATCCCCATTAGGTTTTTCACTGACTATGTATACCCTTATGTGTCTTTAATTACATAGCCCTATGTCAGTTATGCTTATCCTAAAGGGTGTCTTTAATTACATAACTTTATTATATTTTTCCACCGGTTATGTATACCACTAGCTGTCTTTAATTACATAGCCTTATTGGGTTAAGTTCGTGGGCCTATATGTAAATATTGCCCACCCCCTCTAATTTACTTAACCCACCCACTACCCATCCAATTTTACTTAACCCTAACTTAAGTTCATAATCATGCAATCCTTATGGATTAAATTAGGTTAAGTAGTTCAATTCTTTACCATGTACATTTATGGTTTATGATGGGCTAGACCCCCCCCCCCCACATTAGGCCTACATCATGTGGATGCTGGATATGCTGGTCGGGTCCGGGCAGACTTATTCCACAGTTGGGTCTAACCTCGTGTCGTAGCCCGATTCGTATTTACGTACTTAGACCTCCCACATTTGGTTCAACATTAGTGGCTGCTGGATATGCCGGTCGGGTCCGGGCAGACTTCCACCACTAATGCAACCTAACCTTGTGTCATAAGTACAATTACAATTCTTATTTGTAATTACTAAACATTCCATTTTTATCTAAATATACCTATGTCATTATAGGTGATTATTTCTATGTTTCCCCATTTGAATTATATGTCTAATTCATATAAATATTACATAAATTATGCTAATTATAAATCCCTTTTCCCCGTTTCCTAACTAAAGTATTCGCACGTATTTTGGCGGCATCTAGGCTGTAAAGTAGCCTAACCATAACAATGAAAAAGGGAATATGACAAAGGTGATAGTTTCAACATATCTTGGCATAAACTAGCATGATAACATAGTGAATGGACAATTAATTAACATCATAACAAGGTGGACATAAAACTGATGAACTTGTGGCAATTATGATGTCAAAGCAAGCATAACGAGATCTAAATTAACCATTTAGGTGTCCAACTATTTAGATCTAGCATAATTAGGGTGACATGGTAACATGTTTAGATCTAAAGATGGCTTCACATGTCAAGTTTACAACATATCTAGATTGATCACAATATGAAAGGTGAAAGGGGATTTACATAAAGAACTAGATCTAACCAATGTTACAACTGTCCAATTTAACAGATGTTCATTCACCCACAATATAGTTACAAATCAAGATCCACATAGGCAACATAAAAGAATAACCATAATTGTATTAGATCTAGAGAAATAGATCTATCATGAGATAGTATAGGATTTAACACTAGCACAGAATCATAGTTTACAACATATCAAATTCACAATCTTTCACAATTTACATTTATTTATCTAAACCTAAAAGCAATCTAGTAACTCAAAACGCTAGGTTTAGAGAATTGAGAAAGAACGTATCTTGAATTTCTGAATTTTATTTGCAGAGTATGTTGTTATAGAAAACGGTTCCGACTTAGTTCGTATCCCGGATGGCTCCCATAATTTCTGATGAAGAAATAGGAGATTTGAGCACATATTTATAGCTGAAGAACCCTTTGAAACCGACTGCCACCTAAGTCCTAGGGGTGTCAACACCCCACTGGGTGGATCGACCCATAGGTCGACACCCCCTAGGGAGTTCGAACCCCTAGAGTGGGAATTTTGCCACTCTAACAAATTTTTCAAATTTGAATTGTTCTAGATAAAATTTTGACTCACCTCTGACTCATATGTGTATACATAATATTTCTACGTGTATACAAACTTAAAACCCTCATAACTTCTTCATACGATGCCCGTTTATGCAAACCAAATGCCTATCTTAACCATAATTTCGAGATGAACGCAATGGTACAGTCAATTTCCTCTAATTCTGAATATTAAATTAATTATTATTTTATTTATCCTCTTTGGTGTTGTTAAAAATTTGGGGTGTTACACTAAAATCCACTCACCTTGTAAGCTTTCCAAATCCTGGATCTGGTCCAGATCTAATCTTCCATGGTTTTCCGTTAATTGGATTCAGAACCTAACAACCATAGATTGACTATTTTTACTAAAATAGAAAGGAAAAGAAAGAGGAGGAAAATTGAATAAATCGGATCTAGAAAGTTACCTTACTTCGAGATGATATCTGAACACGTACTAGCAGATACTCGTTCCTTTTCTTCAGATCTGGATTTAGAACTTTTCCTAAACTAGTAATCTTAATTTTCTGAATATATTTGAGAAGAGGGAAGAATAGCAGAGCCTCTATGTAGCCTCAGAAATATGAGGTTTAGGGTTAGCTCTACAGACTTATTTATAGGATTTTCGGAGAGAACTGGTCCTTCAGATTTAAAATAAAAAGATCCGAACCGACCACGCCAGGAGAAGATTCCAGATCCGCGGTGGGTCGACCTCCCTTGGGGTGGGTCAACCCCCCTATTGGTGGGTCGACCCCTGACGGTCTATTTTCCCTCCAGACTTTCCCGCTCGTGAATTTTTATTTCTGGACTAATTTTTAATATATATATATATATATATATATTCATATGAGTTCCTTATATATATACAAACTTCTAACGCTCATGACTTCCTCATACGTTATCCGTTTTACGCAAATCAAGTGTCTATTTTGACCAGAATGTCAAGATGGACGGAATGGAGCAGTATGTTTTACTTAATTCTCATTATTTAATTAAGTTATTCTTATTTTATTATCTTAAAAATGCTGGGTGTTACATATAATCCTCCTTTCTTCCCTTTTCACTTTGCTTCCGTTCCCTTTTCCTCTCCTCTCTCTCCTTCAGCTCCACCAACCCCCTTCCGCCCCGTCTGCCGCTTCCATCCTCCTCTATACCGCCGGCAACACCCCCACCCATGGGCTCCATCCTCCCCTAAAATCCATACACCTCCTTAAACCATTAAAAACCCAAGCCTCTCTCTATTTTCACCCAAATCCGCACCTAATAGCAAACCCGCACTCTTGGGGCCCACCATCCACATCATTAGCCCGGCCAGACTCGCAGGCCCTGCCTTCTTAAAACTAAAGCTTCATTTTCCAAAATCCCCTCTTTGTTTGATCCTTTAACAAAAACATGTCCATATACTCGCCCGTTATATTTTAGAACACCATAGCGTCGAATCCTTGTCTGTTTAGTTTCCAAAAAACTCCGGTGATGTCGGAAGACTGCCGAAATTGTTCGGAATCGTTGAAATGTTCTATAATTAAAGTTAGACGGAGTGCAATAGTAATGGTGAGCAGTTATATGCTCACGTTTGAACTAACTATGTTTTTATATATAGTTATTGAGGTTGTATGTTGTATGCAAGTAAATTCTATGCTTATAAGATTTGATACTGGTTGGAATGGTTTAATGATATGTGGTCTGGAAAAGATACGATTTTTAAGTGAGATTTATATAACCACATAAGTATTTGACACATAGAACTGAATATGTTGCAATGAAATGGGTTTGAACCTTAAATGGTCATTGAATGGGAAATTAACTTGGTATTGGTTATTAGATATAGGTATGAACCCCAGTGGGTATTGAATGCTTATGTTTGTTGATGATTGTGTAATGTAGTTAATCTGTCGATTGACAAAAACATATAAGCGTTGATTATTTAATACTTATATGTTATGAACTATGTCATGATATGTGTGAATGGATGTTATCATGGTTGTTGATAATGTGGTACGTGATTATAATCGTTAATATTACCAAAAAGTATGATTATTGGCTTATTGTTTAAGTCTCCATTCATTAAAAGGATTTTAATGGATATTTTATCAATATAATAATGGTGAAAAATAAAAGTCCAAATTTGATATCCGACTTTTCATGGATGTGAGTTTTAAATCATCATGATAAACATTTGCAAAAGGAAGAAATGGTTTTGGAGAAACTAAAAGCAGGCTATGGCCTATCGAAGTTTTCATTTAAAAATGAATAGTAATGGAAAAAAATGAAGTTTGGTTGGGGTATCTGAGAAAAGTGTTAATATTATTTCCTTTTCAAAACTTTCTTATTTATTTTTGTAATGGACATCAGGAAAATCTGAATTTATAATAATGAAGTTTGAAAATAATATTATTTTAATGATATAATATTATAATATCCATTTAATGGAAACATTTGAATTTGAAGTGAAATATGGAAAATATAGTTTTCAAAAATTATTATATATATTTTAAGTAATTAATAAACTATTTTCGAAGCAACTCGATTAAATTTATAATATAAATCGAAGTATGGCGCGAATAGAACTCTTCGCGCAACGGCAGTTCACGAATTTCGACTATTGATTTCAACCTGACGTACCGGGAGATCGACCGTCGGATTTTGCCGAAACGAAAAATGTTTGGTTCGAATTAAAAAGAGCTTTCCAATGATATGTAGAGTTTTAGAATCCAACGGTTAGATCTTGGGATAAGTTCAAACAAATTTGAATAAAAACAACGTCAGGGCCGTTAGTGACCCGAAAACGGATTTATAAGAAATATGCTATTTTTAAATTATTAAATATATGGAAAAATTATAATAAATCATAATTAATGATTTCAAAGTGGTTTGGAAAAGAAATATGAAGTTTCAAACTATATTTTGGATGTGCGTGTTTTCATCCTAACTGGCTAAATATTGTAAAACATCGTTTTATGCATTTAAGATAAATAAACTTATACTATTTGGTTTATAAAATATAACCATGCTTTGAAATATGTGTTTAGATAAAAAATTATATTTTGTAAAGTTTTCCAATTTGAATGAAAATTGGATTTGGATGGAAATAATCTTCAGATATTTGGCATTGATTACCATTGTGTAGACGTCTACTATTTGAGGAATTTGAAAGATATTTATATCATTATTCCCTTTATAGTTTTGTTGATTATGAGAATTAGTGTTGAATAGATATAATTCTGTTTGAATTCTTATATTTAATATCAATTGGTTTGGGGTTTGTCATGAATGGTGCCTTTAATAACATTGTTTTTTAACCTAGTGAAAGATGAAGTTTATGGAATTAATCTTTTAATTATGATTAAATGAGTTTTTCCAAAGTTATGTTTTCCAATTGATAAATTAAATTGGAATTTAATGGAAAATGATTTATTGATAATTGAGATGGGTCACCGTGGATGAAGACCGCTACTATTTAAGGAATTAAAAAGGCTCTGCCGTAACTCCGTTTATAGTATTAGTCGGATACAGGGATATCGATTATAAACTGATATGATTTCCTTAAAGGTTCCATTTTTAATGTAAGTATGCTTTTGGGTTTATCTTGAACAATCTTTTAAATAACAGTGTTCTTTGATAGGGACTGTGGAATGGATCGTTAAGGCAAAGCAAACACTAGAGGGGAAGGGTGAATAGTGTTTGTAAGAATTTAAACAGAATTTAAATCTAAATTGAATTATGGAATGAATCAAACACCAGAAACAAAGTCACAGACAAGGATTCAAACACAAATAAGATAAACAGAAATAGAAATGCAGAAAAGGAAAGAACACGCTGGATTTCATATTGATTCGAATTACTTTTACGTCCAGTCTCACACAACGTTGGATTGCATAGTGTTTTATTACTCTTTCAATAGTCAATTACACCCTCCTTGATTTCACGGCTCACAAGGAGACATCGATTCCTACTTCCTTGATTTCACGGCTCACAAGGACACACTGATTCCTATTCCTTGATTTCACGGCTCAACAAGGACGCACCGTCTCCTCTTTAACTTACAGGTTTATTCAACCCAATCAATTACAAAACAGCCCTATAACTCTTCAATAGCACTTGATTCAGAGAGTAGAGAGAAGAAGTTTGATCAAAATAGAATTTAATTCGATATAGTATAAGTGTAAAAAACATAAAAAAAAGTAAGAATAATGATATAGAGAAAGAGGATGAAGTCAGAGAAGAAGAAATGATAAAAAATTCGATTTTAACCCCTTTTTATATAGTATGAAAGGTTGCAATGGTTCTGAATCATTTCAAATAGTGAAAAGACACTTCCTTTTAAAATTTGAAAAAGTAACAGTTATATGTCGACATGGAGATTTTGTTATGTCAGCATACTTCTTTGAAAAATTGAATTTTAAAGCATTTTTCAAGTGTTTTGATATAAAAATAATTCTGGAAATTCTAGTACTGTAAATTAATATTATATGATAGACAAACGTATGAAAACATAATTTTAAACTATATAAATATACTTATAAAATTATAAGGTTTTAAACTATATAAAGTATAAACATAAAGGATATATAAAAACTTATATTTGAAAAACCAATAAGAATAAAGATAGAAACAAATTGAAAAATAAAATAAAGAGGTTTGAGAATAGAATTGAAAAACAGAATTTGAAATTTAGTATTTGAATTTTGAACATGGAAAGATATTTAGAGTCTTACAAAATCTAGACTCTATAACTATATTAATCTTGAACTCTTGAAATCTTGATTACTCATGAGTCTTGAAATTTCTCTGATCTTTGAATCTCTATCATCTTCATAACTATACAGTCTTCAGTAATATTTCCTATATATAATTCCTGCACACACACACACACACATATACATATATATATATATTCTATACAAAAAATGTTAGTATATATTTTTATAATCAATGATAATTGAAATAAGGCCGTTGTCATCAAAACTCCATTCTCCAACAATCTCCCCCTTTTTAATGATGACAACCTTAGTTTATAAAATATCATACCTGTATATACCTGTTTGATGATGTTCCTCTTATACTCCCCTTATCCATAAGTTCCCTATAAGCTATGCCTATATTTTATAATTTCTCCCCCTTTGGCATTATCAAAAAGAAATCCTAAAGATACTCCCCCTAAATTATATAATTCTAGAACTTAAGTAATATTCCTAAAAATACTCCCCTTTAATTTATTAACTATTTCTAAATAGAATACTCTTTTAACCTATTCAATCTTATAATAATACTTAATATACAAACCAATCCAAGTCATTATTACATATGTTTGTCTAATCAAACCAAATCAAATCACACCATATGTCTTAATATACACAAGTTTCAAACAATAGCATCCAAATAACACCACATCATATGCTTTTAGAATACTTAAACAAATCATACCGAATAACTAAACATTTCTTGGAACTTCAACCCAACCATCTTCTCTAAAGATAGGATCCTTCTTAATTACTTCCTAATCTTCATCTTCTTTGGTTGGTGGAGCCTTTGCGAGATTATTCTCTTTATCTCTGAAAAGAGAAGAAACTAGCCATTGCATTGCATCAAAATGCTTTTCTTGTTGTTCGAACATCTTTATTTGACTTAGTTCGAGATGATGCTGATTTCGTAGAATGATAAAGAGAATATTTTTGAAAGAATTGAGGGTTTTTTCAAGATTTTCACTAAGATTATTAATAGGATTTGTCATGGATTTGACAAGAAATGATTAAGGAAGAAGAAGTAATGGAATAATGAAGTTTTTCGGGAGAAATGGACTTAAATAGGGTCTGGAGTTCGATGGATTTTGAATGGACATGAGTAGTTATTAAATTTTAAAATTTGAAATAGTTTGAAATAATTTGAAAATATGTCATTTATATGTCGACATACTGTTTTTTTCATGTCGACATACAATAATGAGTTTTGATTTTTTTTGAATTTTTGAATTCTTTTGAACTCTTGTAATATTATAATTTGTTTTATAATTTTTCAGAAACATAAAGATAATTTAATTAGAAATAAAGCTCCATTAATTACATAATGGCAAGCAAATACATCCAACTAAACAAGACATACTTTAAATACGAGATTCGAAAGCAAATATAAGGAAATACATAAAGATAGATTAAACTAGATGGCCTAGTTTTCGGATGATGACAAGGAAGATGTCCAAGCTTTCTTCCTATCTTGTCCGTGAATTTGGATATTTTGGAAAGTCTCTTGTTAAGCTTCTTTTGATTATTGACGATTTTCATTTGATTTTGAACGATCGTGTATTTGTAGATACGTTCTGAGATTGGATACTCAATGCTTTCCATAGAAGTCTCTTCTTCTTCTTCTACTTCCATTGGGTCTTGTTCTTGTTGCAGTCAATCTTGTTTGGCCTCAAATGTCTCATAAGGTTTGAAAGTGAGAGGAATTTTCATAAGATGAATGTTTGATGCATCAAACACTTTTCTAGAGACAAAGTCTTCCCCATGAAGATCAACATTAAAGTGTTTGAAAATACGAGTGAGACAAACACAATAATAGAGAGTATTTTTTTTCTTGTAGATAAATCTATGGGCTTAATTTCATTTAGAATCATATCGGGACAATTGATAAGATAACTACCCATAATACCAAAGAGAGCCTTTTGGAATTTAAGAGTTGGATTGTTGAATTTCTGTAACGGGGAGTGATGGTGTGTTGAAGGAGAAGATTGACGATTCTTATTTTTGGACGTAAGAAACGATTTTTGAAATCCATTGGAGCACCATCTTCGAAGATATTATGAAAGGTTTCCATATCAGTTTCGTCGATAGCAAAAGTTGAGAAATCCGAGCCTACGCTTCTATAATTTAGAATTTCGCCTAAATGTTCGGCATCGGGAACAATTTGAGTTCCCTTGACACCAGTCCAAATTTGGTTTTCGTTTCCTTTGTAAAATCTGCGATTGAGATTTGCATAGAACATCTTCACGAGTTTGGGATGACATACTTCGTCATTATCATGAGAGTCAATTAGACTCAAGACTTTGTTGTGCTGGAAAAGAGAGACGAGATCATAAGATGGAAAGTTGCTAAAGACGACGAAAGCACTTGTGTTAACTTTAGCATTTGCTAAATAGTTACCATAGGTTTTGATGGTCTCTTTGTCATCATAAAGATAACCTTTAATGGTTTTGGTTATCTTCAATTTTGAGATGAACTTGAGGAATCCATTGAAATGATAATTCTGAAGAGGATAGATATAAAGAATATTGTTTTGAGTTGTGAATGAGAGGTAGAAAGGATATATATGTACAGAAAATGAATAGATATGAATTGAATGAACATGAATTGAATAGGCACAACTTTTCAGATTGAAAGGACACCTTTTCAGACCTTGGGAGTTGTTGAAAATATTGGAGGGAAGTTTGAAAGTTTAAACTTTTGAAATTCAAATTTTAAATTTCAAAACTGGTTGGATATGTCGATGTGTATTTTTCTATGTGTCGACAATCTAGGCTTATTTCAAAAGGAAATTGGATTTTCAAGTTTTGAATTATATTATCAATTTATATTTCAGGTTTAACGATTTCCTAAAATACTTCTAATCCTAATAACCATACAAATAATTTATTTTATTAATTTATTGGTTATTTCGATGTTATATTATTATTTTGAATTTCAAAATTCAAATTTCAAAAAATTTATTTCTTAAAGTTTAAAAAACAAATAAATAAAGCAACCATTCAACCAAATAAAAATAAAATTTAATCAATGCATACCCGATTTTTTTTATCATTTTCTTCATGATCTTCTGAATTGCTATAAAGCATATATTTGTATTTCAGGTTTCTGGTCCTTCATCACTTGATGATGAATCTGAATCATCTAATGTTGTTGTGTATGCTTTCTTTCTTTTCCTTGATGAATTGGTGTTGTCCGTTTGTTGACTAGATTTGTCTGGATATGAACACATTTTCTTTATATGACCTGGTTTGTTGCAGTTAAAACATCATCCATCATTTTATTTTGCTTGATTATAACCCTTCCTTCTATATTTTAGAAATGTTCTAAAATGATTTGTCATGAGTGTTGTTTCTTCATCATCTTCATTACTTGAGTCAGAATCATCTGTTGTTGCTTTTAGTGCAACAGATTTCTTTTCAGTCGATATATTTTCTTTTCTTTTATGTAATCGAACTTCATATGACATCAAATTTCCAATTAACTCTTCAATCTTTATTTCATTGACATCATTGGCTTCTTCTATAGCCAAAGTCTTCTGAACCCATTCTTGAGTTAATGAATTTAATATTTTTCTGAATTGATCTACTTCTGAATAAGTTTTTCCGAGTGCTGTTAGTGAATTCACTATCTCTTGAAATATGTAATACATATCTGAAATAGAATAATTTCGTTCATTTTGAATAATTCAAACTGATTAACTAGCATGCCTATCTTAGTCTGTTTAACTTTACTAGTTCCTTCATGAGTAACTTGTAAAGTTCTCTAGATTTCATAAGCAGTCTTACATGTTGATACTCTATTAAACTCATTCCTGTCTAATGAACAGAATAACATATTCATGGCTTTAGAATTGCTTTGCGCAGCAGCCTGTTGTTCATTTTTCCATTGTGTAAATGCAGTTGTGGGTTCAACATATTCATTTTGTGTACTATTCCATGTGTCTAATCTTACAGACTGTAAATAAATTTTCATTCTACATGCCCAACATGAATAATTACTACAATTAGACAATGGTGGAGTAGATTGACCCTCTATAAAAGAACTATTATTGCTACTAGTGTTGGTTGCCATTATCACTATTTTCAAAAATAAGATTTTGAACTTTTTGAAAGACCTTGCTCTAATACCAATTGTTAGGGACTGCGGAATGGATCGTTAAGGCAAAGTAAATACTAGAGGGGGCAGTGAATAGTGTTTGTAAGAATTTAAATAGAATATAAATCTAAAGTGAATTATGGAATGAATCAAACACCAAAAACAAAGTCACAGACACCGATTCAAACAAATAATATAAGCAGAAATAGAAATGCAGTAAAGGAAAGAACGCACAGGATTTTATATTGGTTCGGATTAATCCTACGTCTAGTCTGCACAACACTGGATTGCTCAAAGTTTTATTACTCTTTCAATAGTAAATTACACCCTTCTTGATTTCACGGCTCACAAGAAGGCACCGATTCCTACTTCCTTAATTCACGGCTCACAAGGACACACCGACTCCTATTCCTTGATTTCACGGCTCAAAAAGGACGCACGGAATCCTCTTTGACTTACAACATGGTTTATTCAACCCAATCAATTACAAAACAACCCTATAACTCTTTAATAGCACTTGATTCAGAGAGTAAGAGTAGAGAGTGCAGAGATAAGAAGTTTGATCAAAATAGAATTGAATTCGGTAGAGTATAAGTGTAAGAATCATAAAAATGAGTAAGAATAATGATATAGAGAAAGAGAATGAAGTTAGAGAAGAAGAGATGATAAAACATTCGGTTTTAACCCCTTTTTATAGAGTATGAAAGTTTGCAACGGTTTTGAATCATTTCAAATAGTGAAAAGACACTTCCTTTCAAAATTGGAAAAAGTGACAGTTATATGTTGACATGGAGTTTTTGTTATGCCGACATACTCCTTTGAAAAATTGAATTTTCAAGCATTTTTCAAGTGTTTTGATATAAAAATAATTCCGGAAATTCTTGAGTAGAATTCTAGTGTTGTAAATTAATATTATATGATAGAAAAACATATGAAAACATAATTTTAAACTATATAAATATACTTATAAAATTATAAGGTTTAAACCATATAAAGTATAAATATAAAGTATATATAAAAACTTAAATTTGAAATATCAAGAAGAATGAAGATAGAAACAAATAGAAAAATAAAATAGAGAGGTCTGAGAATAGAATTGAAAATCAGAATTTGAAATTTAGTATTTGAATTTTGAACCTGGAGTGCTATTTAGAGTTTTACAAAAATCTAGATGCTATAACTATATTAATCTTGAACTCTTGAAATCTTGATTACTCATTAGTCTTGATATTTCTCTGATCTTTGAGTCTCTATCATCTTCATAACTGTATAGTCTTCAGTAATATTTCCTAAATATAATTCCTGCATATATATATATATATATATATATATTCTATACAAAAAATGTTAGTATATATTTTATAATCAATGATAATTGAAATAAGGTTGTTGTCATCAAAACTCCATTCTCCAACATTCTTTAGCTCAGTAAAAGGTAAAGATGTTTTCTCAAGACAAATCTTTATTTAATTTGATCATAAGGATTTGAATGTAAGAGTTTTCCGTAATAAACAATAATGGGAACGGGATTGAGGATTTCTTAAAAGAAAATAAGCGTGTTTTTCTCATAAGTGATAAGTTTAAGAAATCGTAAGTAGGATTTTAGGCGAGAGATACGATGAATGCAAGTTTTAAAAAAGTTTAAAATATGTAAATCTTTGATAAGATTTAAGGGAGAAATTCCCAAATGTAAAGAATGATTTAAGTAAAAGAATATTCCCAAAATGGAATAAGACTCATGAAATCTTGTATATCTAAATGATTTGAAAGATACAATATTTATTCAGAACATTCGGGTTACGACCCATTGTGAATAATTAAATGATGTAATGAAACAACATTGACTATGATGGTGGAGGAGTGGAGACCTTCACATCAGAAGGATTGCTCGTCGATGCCTTGTTCTAGGGTGGCTACCCCATTTGGGGATACATTGTTACAACGATCTAACCATGCTTGGAGCATTTTGGGTTACAAGGGCTTTTGCACTAAGACAGGATCATGGAATAAAGTGCCTTCGATTTTGTTCAAAACCAAGAACGGAGTTGTAAATTGATGTGTATCTGATGTTGTACTTTACAACATAAACAATTGGTTTCCATTGATGTTATATCAGTTGGTGGAGGAGAATTTATTATCTTTGCTTAGCACCCTCCTCTGAGACTTATGTACTTAGAGGGTTATATATTAGTAGACACCGATTATATATTGTGGATTGGCAATGTGGCATGCTAAGCGCTGCGGGCAGATAGATCAACGCTTTCTATTGAAAAGCAAAGCTTTGAGGATGATGATCAAACCATGGCCGATATAGCATAGATTTGTGTGTGACGTGACTTGAAAGCCTCACACCCTGGTATGATGGTAAACTAATGGTTAGATCAGTATGACTTTCAAGTTGAGAACGAATAATCTGCAAGTTGAGAATGAACAACTTTTAGGGTTGTAATGGATTCGGTCGACCGAGATGATCTAGGTAGTGGTAGCTCCATGCCTCAAGGGATAGAGTATAATAGTGTTCCAAGCCTGGACTAAAGCCATGAGGAGTTATACTTGATTCATGTGTATAATGTGGATATGTATTGTAGTGTTATCCAATACCTGGATTAAACCATGAAGATACATACTTCCGCGGTAGATCTTTTGAATCAGCCACCATGATGATGGAATCCAATTTCCAATACGAGTTTGTGGTTTTAGTTGTAACCTAATAGCCAACATAATGGGAAGGGCATAATGCGAGCTAAGATTAACAAATCTATTTTTGAAAGTGATTTAAAACTCTTTCCTCTGGTATGCGTTGCAATGTGTGATGCGACTTGAGTCTTATAATAGCTTCATTTTTCAAAAGCATGAATTTCGATGTTTGAACCTTGGATGATGATTGTATGATATGGGTTATGGTTTTTTATCTAGTTATTAAACTGGTTAATCTAACCTGACTAGAGTGTTTGACACTCGAGTCAGATCCGGGTGTATTTCAGGTTTAAACAGGTGGATGAGGAGTTTCCAGTTGATTCTTGAAGCCGCAGTTCTTCGTCAGATGGTTGGGCGTACTATACTATCTATATTTGGATGTAACGGATTGATGATGCAAGATTATATTAATCTCAGAAGATATAAATGTTTTTACACTGTAAATATATACTGAATATTATATTTTGTTCTGTTCCGCTGTGTTTGCTCTGATAGTACCTTGACGAATCGAGTTTGCGACATTTGATTTTACAGTACACGACACCGTGGATGTGTTAAGTATTGACTATCGAAGGTCGGAAATTTGGTTTATCTCAGGACCTTCTGATGAAGCTTACTTTTCGGACTGGACTTGTGAGGTTTATAGTCGGTTCGAAAGGCGAGAGTATTTGAAAGAAAACGATGATCGTTTTCAAAAGATAGTCATCTGATCCTTTAGCAAAGACAACAAAAGGCATTGATGCTGAAATCCTTTGATAGAATGTAGGGAGCTTCATGCTTACATAATAGGATAAGGTACACGAGTTATGGACCTTACCTTAGAGAATTGACATTATAATCTAGTAAACCAGAAGGATTCTCAAAGGTCTTATAAAGAATCATTTTCAATTTATCCTCCAAAAAATTTCCTGATTAAATTTCCAACTATCTTCTGATTTAACTTCTGATTCTCAAATCACCATAAATATCAAAACCATTGAAACACCCCACACACCTTAACATTACCAAAAATAGGATTTCGCTAAAAAAATATGGAGCATTATAGGTAGAAAGACATAAAAACATCACAGAGACTAAGCTTAACATGAAATAAATAATTTAAACTCAACAGAAGAAGAAGACAATTTACATAAGTGGCGAAACCATTTTTACTTCACAAAGAAAACCCACTGTCACAAAAATTCATCTCTTATGAAGATAAAATCTCGTCCATAAAAAACATTAGAGTACATAAATACCATCCCTTAATAATAGTCATAAATACAACCAAGATGTGGAAAATGATGGAATAAAAAGAGAAATACATCTGATGTAAAGAAAATCCTCAAAGACAGGATCAACCGAATAATCTGAATAGCGCACTTCGTTCCTGCAGGCCTAGGGAGGGGGAAGAAAAGAGAAAGAAGGAAGGAAAATGGGTCTGACATAAAGTTTGGGTGAGCTGTCATGATTACTAGCATGATTGATAAGTATGGGAAACATATATAATAGTAGTTCCAGTGTCATATAGGGTAAGTATCTGTATACACCTAAGGTGAACATATAGGATAACTATTCTCATTCAACTATTGACTGTTTGCACTTATACAAATTTAAGGCATAATATAATAAGGAAAAATATTCCTATTGTTACTCATCGATTGTCTATCAAAGCCATAAAGTGATAACCTATGCTTACTATGGCCTTTGGCTTACAGGCCTAAGCCATCTGCAAAAGACATAGCGTAAGTCATAAGTGTCACAGTATCTTATTTTCTCTCGTCTGCTCAATGCATGCACAGTGACCCATCGTAATGCACCCATACCCACCTGAACTTGGACCATCTTACTACCACCCATAACATGGTGCGTGCCCTCGCATCCTCTATAAATCCTTGTATGATAAGAAGGGTATGACGTACGATATAGATCCCAAAATAAATATTATTTAGTCCAAATCCCCACTGATCTGACCCTCATCGATTAACCATATTATTTTTAAGCTTGTAATTTACCATTATAAATCGATATGTTCATATTAAATCCTAACGCCTAATCACAAGGCCACTGTAGAATTTTACGCTAGTAACTTAACACTTTTTAAGTCAATATGTTCATATTAAAACCTGATTGTCTTTTCAAATATGTTCGTTTTATTATGATTCCCCAATTATCATATTTAGACTCATAACTTGTCACCTTTTAAGTCAGTGTGTTCATATTAAATCCTAACGCCTAATTTTAAGGTCACCATAGAATTTTAGGCTCGTAACTTAAACTTTTTAAGTCAATATGTCCATATTAAAGCCTAATTGTCTTTTCAACCATTTCCTATTATATTAGTATTTGCAAATAAACTATGTCTGTTTATTATGATTCTCCAATTATCATATTCATGCAAATATAAGTTATAGTTCATTTTCTATCACAGTCCACACCATAGTCATTTTTACAAATTTAATCAAGTTTGAATATTTTCAAACCTACGTTCCCTTTTTATTACGGTTTTATAACATCTGTCCAATTAGCCCTAAATTATTCAGTTATCCCAATTTAAACAAATTTCCTAAATGTGCATAAAATAAAGGATAATAATCAGTAGTAGGTAATTAAGCATACCAATTTATGCCTAAACCAATCGTAAACGTATGCCTTTTATGCATATATGTTCCTGACCAAAATAAACTGTAAAAATTCGACCAAGAATGGGGAAAGAAAACTGAGAATAGTAATCCATAGAAATCTGAATATTAATTAAACATAAACTGTAAAAAAAAGATAGAGAAAGTACATAAAACTACTTATAGAAAGAAATTACAGAAAACAGGAATAAACATAAATTGTAAACAAACTGTAAGCAAAAGAACACTAAACACAACTATAACTACACATACTATTATTCCTATTTGGACCTAAACTTAATAAAAAAAATAAAATAATCATAAAAAATCACCAGAAAGCTTTCCCTTATGGATCCGGTAGAACCTCCCCTAGAAGAAAATAAAATAGAAAATATTTTAATTTAAATCTCAACCCTTAAAATTTATATTAAGGCGACCTATTTTCAAAAAGAAAACTAGCATAAAATTTAAGTCAGGGTAGCCTGTTGCTAGAAGAAGAAATAGCCTAAGCGGAGAAGAGATGAGTTGTGAGAAAATGAGGGGAGGATTGGGAGTTATTTATAGGTACAACAAAAGATCCTCAACCGTTAGATTTATGTTTAAAATCTGAACCTCTATGTCCTTAGGTAAATCTAGATTAACCACATCAGCCTATAAAAACAGGCCATGTTAGATCAAAACAGCCCCAGAGCAATCCATCCGTCTTAAACGTTTCGTGCATGGCAAGAAAAACATGTCAAGCGCATTTGGGTCGACCTACCCAACTAGTGGGTTGATACATAGGTTGACCCACTTGCCATCCAGGTCGACCCATGCATGACCATGCGGTTGCTGGGTCCCCCATGCGATGTTTATTATATATTTTTTCCACTTAAATTTTTGATTTAAATTTTGAATTTTGAATGGCCATAACTCCTTTTTTTAAGTTCGTTTTATGCAAACCAAATATGCATATGAACCCGAAAATCGTAATAGGCACAATGACACAATCCTCGTTGCCAAATTCCCATAAATTTTCAACTTATTCTTTAATTAATTAATTTTTCAATTAATTATTGTTCGCTAAGATTTGGGTTGTTACAATCATTTCTAGTACCAAATACTATTTACTTCATATTTATAGAAGGTTGCATGATTTGAACTTTAGTTTACTTAAAACTTTATTGACTACTATTGTCAGACTTTAAATCCTCACTAAGGATCTTATAAAACTCAATTAACAAATTTTTTACTCATTATGGGTTACTTTACAATATTTCCATATTTTCTACACATAAAACCTTTTCCACAACCTTAATATCGAAACACATATTAAAAGAAAATTTTCTCAAACTTGTGTTATCCACTTTCTAGATTTCAAAACCTATGATTAAATTTAAAATTGGTAGTCAAATCCAATTATATTAACTTTAATTAAAATTTCAAATTCCATCAAAATATAAGTTATTACTCAAACCACCAGTGATTGCAAAAATTACTTCTTATTATTTGTTAAAAACTCAAATTCCACTAAATCCTTTTTTTACTAACTCAGATTCATAAATCAATCAATTGGAGTAATATAAAAAAATCAACTTTTATTGCATATATGTATAATTTAAACAAAAACACATTAACATTAGTCATAAGATTGAATACACCTAAACGGATGGGAGCAAATTAATTGCGTCCCTTCTTCCTCCTATCTTCTAATTGCACAAATTTTATTCTTCTGATTCAATTCCCTTCTCTTCCTCAATCCCTAATCGATCATATGCTTCCATTGTCATCGGCTCTTCTCATGCTGTTGTGTAATCATCGTCTTCACCAATTACATATTATGAACCGTGGATTTGAGGGAAAATGTACAAGAACTTTGTTATCGTTGTGGGGATCGATCGCACAAAATGGCTAACTGCAAACAGCCTATAAGATGTTTCTCTTGCGGTAATTTTGGTCATAACATGCTAAATGTACTATCTTTTTTCCAGTTTTCAAAGGTAAAGAAATTTTGATTAATCATTGTTTTCAATTATGTCTCAATTTAGTTTATATTACAAAAGTTTTTATAATTTAAATTTAACTCCTTTAGCAAATGAAGGGATTTATTATTGTGATAAAATACTTTGGCACTTCGATTTTTTGCAGAACGCCTTACTGTTTGATGAATTTCCTTTGTCGATTTCGAAAGATTAGATTGTTTTTCCACCACTTACTAAACCTTTTACTCTCAAAGAACAATATTTTCGTTTTTGTTTAACTTTCTTGCTGTTGAAAAAAAAATTGTTG
Organism: Allium sativum; assembly: GCA_030737875.1. Classification (NCBI taxonomy): domain Eukaryota; kingdom Viridiplantae; phylum Streptophyta; class Magnoliopsida; order Asparagales; family Amaryllidaceae; genus Allium; species Allium sativum. The sequence continues at coordinate 208,187,442 of CM060919.1, forward strand.
TTTTAAATACAAGTACGGTGTTTTAAAATGTTTGATCGACTTCTCTTTCACTTTGATGCTTTAAATTCTTTTAATATTACTCATAATTCTTTTCAGTCCTATTTTTTTTCCATTGACCAGATCCTTGAATGGTGATTTTGATTCTTCATATAAGGATTCCTCCTCTTTAAATTGTATGAACTCTGCTCCTTTTTCATTCATACCCATAATGGGTAATTTTGTACCTTCTCCTGAAATGTTCCTAACTGCTAAGAAAGAATTTCGGAAGAGGTCAGATCCTATAGCGAGTGTGACAGTATCAAATAAATTTGATTCTTTAGTGGGTATAGAAGAGACAAAATATCGAGTTAGAGGATCAGATTAATCTTGAGCAAGAGGAATCATAAGATAATATAGTTGTATTTTATGACATATTGGATTTTTGTCTGGAGTTAGATGATGATAACTCTCCAGCTTCTTCACCTGATAAGTCGGCTTCTTCAACTTTTGAGGTACCAGTATTCAATAGATTTGAAAAACTTTTGGAACCAGAAAACATTCTCAATATAAATGAAGTTGAGAATGTTGGTTTTCCTTGTTCTACATTGAAAAACTACCCTTCGAAGGCGGATGGTATGTTGATGGTAGATCAGCTGTTATTACTTAGAAATAAAATTTTCTTTATGAGTGCGAGGATTGTGTATATATTCTTGCTATATTATGACATCTCTCATCATATCTACGTTCTGTATTACTTAGCTCCTTCAAGAAATGTTGCTTCTAGACAAATGCAATTGGCTGATGAAAATTACTTGATATTTGCCTCATTATGGATGTGCTATATGGATAAGGTCATCACCTCCTTTTTCTTGTTAAGAGGTGGTGATATGATGGATAGTGTTGAGAATGGATATGGATTTTTATCTCCAGCTAATAGTTCTAGTGTGAGTTATAAGTTAGCTGTAGAAGCAAATAGGGTTGCAGTATCAATTGGTGCGGATTTTTATGATATTGATCGACTTGAGATTGATATATGTCAAGATAGAATAACTACTTCTGATTAGTTCATAATGGATACAACTAATTATGATATGCCTTGTTTAATAACAAACGATATAGTGGCATTTATTTCTAATTGTGTAGTCAGAGATATTGTTCAACATTTTGAAGAGTAAGACTACTGTGTTGATGGGATGAAGCAGAATAATGTTGATGGTGGTTATTCTGCGTATGGATTATTTCAATTAAAAGTTGATACTATTGAGTTTAATGAAGATGTTAGTTGATGTTAGCAAGACTGATCAAGGCAATGCAACTAGTCAGTGCATTTTTGTTGAGAGATATGGTACTGTGAATGATAGGAGTAAGGTTGATATTCGACATTTAGGGCCAATGTAAAGTTAATGATCTGATGTTGTGGTAGTTATTGATGGTGTACAGAGAACTAATGATAGGGGAAAGTTTATAGTTGACGTGGACGATAAGCGCACTGCCATATCAGTCGTGCCATGTCAGCATGTAATAATATTGGATCAGCTAGTAGCAAGTTTAAGAAGAGAATTAAGAGCAAGGCCCTTAATGGTAAACTTATTGAGCCTACAAGTGTGGTGTCACATAGTGCTATAATAAGCAGTAAACTGTTGAGTTCCTCTTCTTCGTTGAATTCAGGTATGGTACCTTATCTAGGTAGTACTTATAGTCCATCTGCTCTATGTGATTTATCTTCAGAGGAATTGCATTACTTAGCTAAAAACTCTTGTTTTACATTTTACGATTCTGATCTAGAAATTGATTTAGAAATAAAGAATCACAGAGGATTAAATCACTTAATAAATGAAGATCATTAGTTGGAATGTTAGGGGTTTACATGACTTAGATAAATGCCCCAAACTAAAATCCATTTTTAAAGATTATTCAGTTGATATAGTACTATTGCAAGAATCTAAACTTGAGTTCCCTAGCGCTAGAACTTTTAGAAGTTTAGACGGTCTTTATATTAGTAATTGGGACTATTTACCTGCTAGGGGTAGTGCGGGTGATTTAATTATTGGTTGGAAAATTTGGTGTGTTAGACGTCTTCAAACTTTCGTTAAAGATCATTCTATACATATTGTTAATGACATTTTTTGTCAACACCTGGATTATGGTATGTAATGTATGCGTTCACAAGATTTTCCGTGGTCATGACTCAGAGTCTCCAAGAAATAATCCTGGATCTGGAATGGTTAAGCTTCTGTGCCATGACGACGACATTGTGTATTCCAATAAGAAGAAAACAGGCTAACGCCGCCTTTAAGTTCATGGATGAAAGCATCGCAACATTCGTCAACTCGGATGAATCCCTCGTGTCAGATCTTCCCAACAGAGGAGTCTGAATCACGACAGTGATCGGGTTAGGAATTCGTATACGATTTCGTTACATCAATGTTTGGGAAGCATTAGGATCAACATGAGAATATGGATCAACCATAGCAGCACCTTAAGGCAGGGAGAAGGGGACTTCATATTTCCACAAAGCCCTCTTCCTCCGCTACCGAAGCACCATGGTTGATATCCTCATCAGAAAGATTAGTGTTAACTCCCTGTTTCATAATTATGACACTACAAGATTATCAAATCGTAAGGTGTATGGAACCCAGAATTCTCCATTTATATATTGTAGATATTGTACAAGAATTGATGATTTACTCCTCCTGATAAGAAAGGATCTAAATTGAGAAATCAAAAGTTCGCCCCCTTTTTATGGGGTTTCTAGGGTCCTATTTATAGAGAATCCGGGATCTTTCTATCAGTAGGGTGTTGGGCTTGAACGATTCCTGTCGGCTGCTATTTTTCTTGGTCTCGGGCATCTGGCTGTCGGTCCTCCTCATGGTGCCGGTTACAGTCCTCGAAGCGAGGGTTCCGGGTGAATTTGGGCCTCCACTAGATGGAAGGGAGATTGTTGCCGAGACGGGTTGCGGAGGCTTTTCGAGTTTCTCAGTGGATGCCTCCAAGTGTCAGTCCTTTATCGTAGGCTTTCGGATGTTGGCTTTCGGCTTTTTCGTGGGTATTTGGAGCGGGCCACCCTCGCGACGTACGTGTATATTCATCGAATTAGAAAAGTTGATGGTTCAGGTACTAGGTGGATTAGTACGAGTAGCCTGTATCTTTGCTTGAGTCTCGGTTTAACCTTCCGGTTTGACTCCTTGGAAGGTAGCTTCTAGTGATACCCATATTGCTTACGAAGGTAACCCTTTTCGTCACCTATGGGGACATTTTTTCGGGGGTCGGTTACAGACCATCTTTATGCTCTGACCCGATACTCTTCCTCTTTTAATGCATTGGCGCTACATCGGTTAATTCCTAGCGGGTAGACCATGTCGGATGAACCTTTGCTGATACTCTGTAGGTTTCGGGCCCCTTCTTTTCGAAGGAGGTATCAGCCTGAGTTGCTCTCGAATTCTGCATCCCTTTCTTATGTTCATTTGACATCCCTTCACTGTCGTCTTGTGCTAAGATCATTTTGGTAGTAACATTTACCCCCCTCGTGAAGGGGTGTCTTTGACTTTCCAAGTCAAGCTTCTTTTTTCGGGATTTCTCCTATTTGTTTGCCAATTACTTTCCTATGCTAAGTTACGCCATAGGTCCTGCCGAAGAGATTAGCTTTCAACACCTTGTGGAGGAATGAAGTGACCTAGATTCAGGCCTTGATGGAAGATTGAAAACTCTTTCAACAATGATGTTGAGTAGAATACTATCCAGAATCGAACGGATCAAGATTAAGGAGCAAAATTCACCTAGATTCGGGAACTAAAAGATTGAAGACAGGGAACCTTTCTGGTATTAATAAAGAGCCGAATCCACCCAGATTCGGGTATTTTAAGATTAAGGGCCGGAAACCCTTCCGACATTAATGAAGAGCTGAATCCACCCAGATTCGGGTATTTTTTAGATTAAGGACCGGAAACCCTTCCGACATTAAAGAAGAGCCAAATCCAACCAAATTCGGGTATTTTTAGATTAAGGACCGAAAACCCTTCTGACATTAATGAAGAGCCGAATCCACCCTAATTCGGGTATTCTTAGATTAAGGATTGGAAACCCTTCCAAGATTAATGAAGAGCCGAATCCACCCAAATTCGGGTATTTTTAGATTAGGGAACGGATTCCCTTCCGACATTTAATGAAGAGCCGAATCTACCCAGATTTGGGTATTAGTATAGAGAACCGGAACCCCTTCCAGTGTCAGTAAAGCACCGAATCGACCCAGAATCGGGTATTAGTATAGAGAACCTGAAACCCCTCCGTATTAGTAAAGCACTGAATCGACCTAGATTTGGGTAAGTATAAAGTACCAGAACCCCTTCCGGTATTAGTAAAGCGTCGAATCGACCCAGATTCAGGTATTAGTATAGAAAACCGGAACCCCCTCCGGTTATTAGTAAAGCGTCGAATCGACCTAGATTCTGGTATAAGTATAGAGAACTGGAACCCCCTCCGGTATTATTTAAGCGCCGAATTGACCCAGATTTGAGCATAAGTATAGAGATCCGGAACCCCCTCTGGTATTAGTAAAGCACTGAATCGACACAAGCTTTGTTTAAATCCGTGTAATCAACACACGTCCTCCACTTCCCGTTGAACTTCTTCACTATCACGGGATTGGCTAACCATTTCGGGTAATGGACCTCTCTGATAAACCTGTTAGTTTCCTACCTTTTGACTTCCTCCTTCAATGCCTCTATCTGGTCTCGATTATATTGTCTCTTCTTTTGTCGGACCGGGGTTATCGAAGGGTCGATGTTTAATGCGTGTCTCATAATTGAAGGATCGATACCAACCGTGTACGAATGTGTCCAGGCGAAAACATCTTTGTTGAGTTGGAGGAAGTGGATTATGTCACTTCAGAGAGGTTCCGTTAGCTTCTTCCCTATGTTGATGACCTTTGATTTGTCTTTTGGGCCAACATTTACTTCTTCTACTTCTTCTATTGGTTTTATCCTTTCAATATCTCCTCTAGAGTCTAAATCTGTGATAATTTTTCCTTCTTCAGTTGAGTTCACCTCATTGGACCTTTTCCTCTTCCTTTTCAAAGAAGCATACCTACCATTAGTGCGTTTGTCAGTCTTATTTATTTTTATCTTGGCCTCAAATGAGGGATGTAAGAATCCCTTATCTGAAGGCATAAAAACAGTAGAAGAATCAAAACACAAAGAATACTCCCTTTTGTATTTTTCGACCGTTGCGAAGTACAACTCTCGGGAGCTAAACTGTTCTCCCCGGATGGTATCCCTTCCCTGTTTGGTCAGAAATTTTAACATTAGATATTTGGAAGAAACGAAGGCATCCATCTACTCTAAAGTCGGTCGTCCGAAGAAGGCATTGTAATAGGATGGCTAATCAATCACGACGAAGAGAGTTTTGAAAGTCCTGTGAAGAGGGGACAACCCCACTTAAACCAAAAGGTTGATTTGACCCACTGGAATTGACCCTTTATTCTTGAATCTGAAAATTGGTTCTTTGCTAGGCTCTAGCTTCTTTTCGAAAAATTCCCATCTAATCGAAGGCGTGCTTGAAGATGACATTGACAGTGCTTCCAGTATCCACCAATATTTTAGAAACAACCGAAAGCCTTATTTGCGCCGTTGTCATGAGGGGGTCGTTATGGTGGTGACATACCCCTTTCTTCATTTCTTCTGGAGAGACCACAATGTTATGCATTTTGAGGGCATAGCGCATGCTCTTCAATGATGGTTCTTCTTGGATGGAGAAGATTTCCTTCAAGGCTTCCTTCACGTATTGGTTTCGGGCCTTCGGACAGCTTCCGGCAGTGTAACGAACTGGAATTTTCGACTCTGAAAACCGACGTAAAACCCATGTCGAATATTCAAGCATCGAACATTCCAGATCATTAATAGAAAGAATTTAGAGGATGATAAATAGATAAGATAGAAAATTAGAATAGAAGAAGAAGAAGGCAACTACAACATCAGAGTAAACACAAATCTCATAGCGGAATGAACAAATATATTATGTAACATAACTTTGAAATAAAACCAGTACATGTATACAATAACATTATCAGAGTACAACACTTACAACAAAGCAGAAATAAACAATAACTATATAATCCTGAAGCTTCCTGCTCCATCTCTCCAAGTATATATGTAAAATCCCCACTACTTGACTGTCCATACAAAATTGGGCACCTAAGAGTGTAGGGAACATAAAACAAAAAAAAACTCTGGGTCGGTCATGTGACTGGTGTGGGTAAACTCTAACCATTTGTTTAACTTTTAAAATCCTTTTAAAAGAAATAATAATCATAAGACCAATACACATATAAACACGGATGGTTTTTAACTTACGATAACCCAAGACATTCTTTATATCAAAAATCTTCTGATATTACAATAGTGTCTATCAACCACAACTAAAAATCATTTAGCAGAACGCTTTCATCTCACGTTCCACATACGTAATATATAATCAAAAACCGCGGGTGCTTATTGGGTAATGGAGTCCAATTGGCAAGGTATGGGACCACCTTCCAACAGTATATCTCTGGAGACGAATACACCGGGTTCAACAAGAACATCTTGTAACCCAAGCTAAACATGACCGGTCACTCATTTCGCTTGCGTGTACCAAATGTATTATCATCAACGGTTGGGATCAGCAACCGTTTCCCGAAAGGGACAACATCGAAATAGATTAAGAAGTAAATGAAATTTCGCTAGATCAGGTGAAAATACACCTTAATTGGCAGCTAACCACTTAGCCATGCGACCTACCTGATTTTATATCATTTCCTGGTTGTGAGGCCGTAACTTATAGATCACACCTTTATTTACTTTGAACGTCACATCGTCATACCCGCCAAATTACAAATTGATTTCTCCAAAAATACCACGGGTATACAGCTAAGAGAAATGAATTCCTCCACCACCAAACGTAAATACGTTTAAAGAGATCAACTTACGCGATCTATTAAATAAACTGTGTCATACATTCTTCCATACTGTTTGTCCTGGGACTGGACAAACCGAAGGCACTATTCTATAAACCCATCTTAGACAATTTCTACCTAGGGTTTGCCAGAACAGCCCTTGCATAAACTCGGTCTTCAATTATTTTCATCATATTTGATTCGCAACGCTTACGCCCATAAGGAGTGGGTTTTAGATAATAAATCTGATCCTGGTTTCTCCGTATTGACGATGGAAAAATGGTCAAAACTTTGATAGTCTGTTATTTAACTATCAAAGGAAAATATCCATACACACAAGGATCCTATTTCCAAATGGAAATTCTATCGATCAATCTTCAATCAATATTTTTCCCTTTAAATTAATTCATCATTAATTTATTCATTTACCCATTTCTTGTTTCCACATATATTCAAAAATTCTTATTTTCTAAATCTAGAAAATAATCATTATTATTGGAAAACATTTCCATTCCCTATATTCATGCATCACTATCATTCCATGCCCATCCGTCCCTAACCGTAAATTAGTAAGGAAACAATTCCCTAAGTATTAATCCCGAAGGCCGAAACCAACATCATAACGATACCCAGAAAACCATTCAACTTAACTAATCCCCGGTCAGTTTCTAATTTCCTTAACTCCGTTTCTCAACTTCTTATCAAATCATTGCTTACGAAACTCTCGGATTCAGTATATGAATCCAATTCTTTTATAAAAACATTGGTTATAATAATAACGTTATAATCCCTACTTTCGAAATATCTAACTTCAAAATATAACTTTTGTTTCTTAATTTTAATAAATAAATAAATAGCTGATTTATAAATAAATAAATCTTGGTTTAAAAACCAGAAAGTAAATAGTACTTTCCTACATTCAATACAGTTGAAATACAATGCAAAATTTTCTCTTGAAAAATCTATTCGATAATTCTCCTTCGAATAATCGCTATTCGATTAACTCTCTTCGAATAATTTATATACGATTAACTCTCTTCAAATAATTTATACTGGATTAACTCTCTTCGAATAATTTATATTCGATTAACTCCAATTTAAATTCCTATTTCAAAACCCAGTTTCCTTTATAATATTTTCATTTCGCAAAATATTTACTTAAATCCCATATAAACATCAAATGTGAAAAATATTTCTTTTATCAAATCAAATAGTTTGATTTCGTATTTAAAAACAATATCCAAATTTTAAATTCTATTTATACTTCTATTTATAGACTATTCGTAAAAATATTATTTATAACTCCCTTTACACTGCTATGTTCATATTCGATTTCAAATATCGTTGTTGAAACCGATTTTACTTATCTATAAATTTCAGACTTATAAGTTCCATTTATCAAATGATAAATATTTTATTTAATTTATAAAACATTATCTATAAATTAATCTTCTAAATTTATCTGTTAAAACAGATTCTATTTATAATCTACTTTAAATCCATCTTCTCGTGGTTCTTTTATATCTCACCAATTTCCTTTTATAATTTTATTTATTTCCCAAATAAATTCCTTTCATAATTCTATTTATTTTCCAAATGAATTCTATTTATTTTCCAAATAAATCTTATTTCAGTTCTATTTGTTTTCCAAATATTTCTATTTCAATTCTATTTGTTTTCCAAATATTTCTATTTCAATATACACTTTGAAATTTCCTTTTTCACATTTCAGTAATACTTATGGTATTTAAAATACCAAATAAAAAGACTAGTATCATCCAAACACATCATAATCCATCATAGATTATATATCACATCATATATCACAATATATGAAAAAATGGTATTATAAATATTGAGGAATCAAGTCGGGTCCCTCCAACTTGTCTTCTGCATCCACAGATGTTAAACAATATAATTAACATCGATTTCATTTCAATATGAAATATTCTGATAAACAGAATCAATATAATATTAATGATTTATATATATAATTATATCTATATTTTCAACCAACTAATTAGCAGTTCATCCAGACAATCAACACACAACATTCAACCATCATTTATTAATTCTAAAAATACGTTATAAAAATAGAAACTGTGCAGAGTTAGTGAGATTTACTCACATTGGATAATTATTGTCAAATAACGAATAACGATCATTGATTTGGATTCGGCAATTTATTTTGCTATAAATTGTATTGTGCTCCATTTCACTTCAAATCAGTTCGATTATGTAGCCACCGTCCATATGATCCCAACGGATCAAACCGTTTGAAATTCTGATATCGTATGACCCAGATATAACATTTACAAGTTAGGCAGTTTTTAAATAGTTTTAGTTTAAATAAAACTTGGTTACTGGGACTCACCATTCTAAATTGGCCCACCCGCACCCTTAAAAACCTATACCAGTATTTCCTTCTTCCCATTTTAAATTCTGCCGTAACCTTCTGTTACTCCTCACCATTGCCAATCCTTACAACCTATGATTTCTACTTCATCTCTCCACCAAAACCCAAAGCAATCTCACCAATGTCCATCTCTTCAATCCCCCTTCTATCAAATATAGATCATTTAAAGCACTATCTCCCAAAATAAAATGCATCCAACCGCCTGCTTCCCACTACGTCAGTAAAAATGCCGACACAATTATGCACCATGCTCCACAAGAATTTGCAACAACTTGCTAAATCACCACACAAACACGAATATGATCTCAGTTTGTTTAATTTCTACCTTCCTTGTTGTATAAATCGAACCCTAGAAAACACTAACTCATGTTGTAATAAAAAAGCGAACCGAAATGAAAGCAAATTCTCCCAAACACATATCGAAACAAAGAGAATTAGCTCAACAATCCATATATGTGTATATCATGATTTATAGATTTTATTTTGAATTTCTTTTGATTTTCTTTCTCTCAATTTCTTTGCTATAGAAAGAAAATGTCAACCACGATGGGTTTGACCAGAGAACAAAGTGATTAGGGTTGGAAAATGTTAAGGGTTATTTATAGGATAGTTTTGGCTTCCATTAGAAGCTTCATTCAATTTTTATATTAATTTATATAGTCAACGCTACTCATATTTATCTTCTAAAAATTGTATACGATACACAAATCCAATGAAAATGGACATACAGCTACAGTTCGACATTATGGACCCAACGAAACTTGTTTCATCGAATTCCGTATCCATTTGCTCACACAGCGTATTTTCAAGGTCAAATTGTTGACTGTTTTTCACATTAAAATCCCGTATGGCCACATATTGACTCCAAAAATCACAAAAATTGAAATATTTTAGTATTCCAGATCCAACAAAATTAGTTTCGTTGAAAACGGAGCTCGTTTGCAAAAGTGGCTATTTTCAAAGCTCTAAATAAACCCATTTAAATATTAATATTTTTATAAATAATTAGAGTTAATATTAATAAATTAATATTATCGTATATATTCACATAGTATATAATACAGCTCAAAAATATTCCTATTCGAATTTATAACTCGACATTTCAAATCCAGATTAAATCAATATTCAATTTATATTAAAAATCCATTTATAATATAAATAAATCATTATAAATTATAAAGGAATTCCATAGCAACTTTTTGAAAATTTGATTTGGACACAACTCATAATCTACACGACGAAATCTCGATTTTTCTCTTCCATTAGAAAAATATATTTCATCAGCTTCGAACATTTTTTGTTTCACAGAAATCCGGCTTAAAACGGATTCTGTATATTCGATTGAAGTTCAATACTCCATATTACGAACTGCCGTGCTATTTCGAGCTCGATTATAATTAAAATATAAATTTTACATTCAGTTGACATTTATAAATAAATTCGTTAATATAATTAAATTCCAAACTGAATTATATATTTTAAATTGTCCAGTTCACACAATATTGTTAATTCAACTTAATTCCGATTATTTCGGAATTAAATATATTATTCTACTATTTATATTAATTAAATATTCACTATTATTTAATTCGGGTCATTTTAAATTACCAAACTATTATTTAAATAATTAAATAAATTATTTATTATCTATTAAAAATACGGGACGAGACAGCCAGGGTGTGGTCCCCCACGGATCACATCGATTCGGTTTATGGGAGGCCCCAAATCTAGGTTATTTTCCCCAAGTGACTCCTATCGTGTTTACTGAAACCTTTTGTTGTCCTCCTGCACATTGAGCTGGTGCTGCTTTATTTGAAACAAGCTCCTTCAGATGTCCCTCTCGGATTAGTTTCTGGATTTTCCCGTCCAATACCTTGCACCTGTATGTCTTGTTCCTGTTGATTTTATGGAACTCGCACTATTTACCGCCGGCATGAGGTTCGGGGAAATTTTTGGCTTTGAACGAGACGAGGAAGTTATTGACCATTTCTTTTGCAACAACATACACATACGAGATGGGCTTGTTCAAGGCAACTGAGCTGGTGTTCGAATCTTCCCACCTTGACCTCCTCTGATTCCCTTCCAGGAGCTTTCGTACGAAGTTCGGCCTTCCTCCTTCCCCTCGAGGCCCGAACTTCCTCTTCGTGAAGTACAATTCATCCATGTAGATAAACTTGTAGGCTTGGAAGTGGAAATCTTGCAAGTCTTTGCAGCCGTGGATATATAACTCCTTCCGGAAGGGGGTGTTCTCAATCGACCCTGAGTGTACGGGGATCAGCTTGTCGCGGTCATTCATATCCTTTGCCTTTAGGGCTTCGATGTTGAACCTTTTCAGATAGTCCCCTAGAGACTCCCCTTGTCCCTGTTTGATGTTGGCGATGACAGTATAGTCTGCGGTTGGATCTTTGCAAATGCAGAACTACGCAGAGAATTCGTTGGAGAATTGTTTCCACGAGTAAATGGTGTTTTCCCTACATTGACGATACCACTTCGCCGCAACCCCTTGGAAGGTCACCAGGAAGAGGCGGCACCTGATGGCTCCAGAAGTATTGTAAAGATCCATCTGGCTGTCAAAATCCATTAGATGATCGTCGGGGTCAGTTGTTCCTAGATATTTTATGGTGGGAACTTTGACTCCTAATGGTATTATGGTATTCATAATCTCATCGATGAACGATGCCACTCTTTCATTGTCATTAACCTGGTCATCCTGGGTTCTCTTCCCATTGCTTCCCAGCAAGTCCTTGACAGTCTTTTGAGTGACATCTTTGATGTAAGCTTCAGTATTGTCATAGTTTTCCCTTTTGGGATCATAGCCTTTGGAGGTGGAGCTCCCAGACTGTTCCTGCTCGCACTGATTTCCTTAATGATCTACTCCCGTCAGATGAGACTTCTTTTTCTTGGAAGAAGTTGCCTGAGGCTACCTTTTTGCTTCTGACTATCGAACTAGAGCTTTCCTTTTTGGAGATTCATTCGTCTCTCTCTGGCTAGATCTAGTGAGCCTTGAGGATTGTTGTGCCTGAATAGCGTTGACTTGAGCTTGCATTTCTTGAAGTTGCCTTTCCAAGATCGAGATTCTTGCGACATTATCTTCCATGGCTTTAAGTGTGGTGGTTTTTGTGGATTGGGCACGGCTTCTTTCTCGTTATTATTCGAGTTGAGCGTCGGGCCCTCATTTCCTTCGAGGGTGACGTTGGGATCTTGCTCTTTGTTTTGTTCCTTCAATTTCTTTGACTTCATTGTTTCCTACCATGGAACAATAAATTTACCCAGTTAGCTAAAACAAATTAACCACAGGGTCGGAGGTTCAAGCCCTCATTCTAGCGCCAAAATGTTAATGACATTTTTCGTCAACACCCATATTATGGTATGTAATGTATGCGTTCACGAGATTTGCCGTGGCCACAACTCAGAGTCTCAAGGAAATAATCCTGGATCTGGAATGGCTAAGCTTCTGTGCCATGAAGATGACATTGTGTATTCCAATAAGAAGTAAACAGGCTAACGCCTCCCTTGAGTTTATGGATGAAAGCATCACAACATTCGTTAACTCAGATGAATACCTCATGTCAGATCTTCCTAAGAGAGGAGTCTGAATCACGATAGGGATCGGGTTAGGAATTCGTATACAGTTTCGTTACATCAATGTTTGGGAAGTGTTGGGCTCAACATGAGAATATGGTTCAACCATGGCGGCCACTTAAGGCGAGGAGAAGGGGACTTCATGTTTCCACAAAGCCTTCTTTCTCCACTACCGGAGCACCTTGGTTGATCTCCTCATCAGAAAGGTTAGTGTTAACCCCCAGTTTCATCATTATGGAAAAGTCGATATACCAGAATATATATATATATATATATATATATATATAACAAGTAAATAAAAGTGTAAATAAAGTAAAAGAGACACTTGGAGTTTTTATACTGGCTTGGACTTCCCGCCCTATGTCCAGTCCCGACGCTCCTCTTCGGAATTCACTAACAACTCCCTCTCTTAACCCGAAGGAATAGGTCAGTACACCAGAGCCCCAACAAGGATGCCTCTCGCCTAAGCAACTACATAGGTCTTCAACCCTTACAAAGAGTTTGACTTCTGATTTGTGTTCTTGAAACAACACGGATAGTCAATATTTTAAGTACAACCTTCCTATAATCTGATCCTCGAGTATATACTTTGAATGTGAAGATTTAAGGAAGAATATAGCTTGTTAAATCAAATGATATTGAATTGATTCACAGATTCAAAGAGCTTTTTAATTGCAAAGAATATAAACGGAGAGAGTAGAATGATGATCAGAAAATCAGTAAAATTCGGAGAGATTAGGTTATTGTAAAACATGATTAAACTTGTTTATATAGTAGTATAAGAGTAGCAATCTTTCATGAAGAGTTTCCATAAAAAGATATGTCCATTTTCTTTGACTAATGAAGAGGAATCACTTCATGAATGGAAGCAACTCTTCCAAAAATAATTTCTAGTTCGAATCAGTCGACTGGTTAAAAATCATTAGTTGACTGGTAAAAATAATTTAATTATATAAAACTTTTAAAACTAGCCGTTATTTGTAGAGATTGCTTGACCAGTCGACTGGTGGATTTCCTACCTGTCGAGTGGTAGGAAATTTCCTGCACAGTCTGGCTTTTTGAAGGTTTTAAATTATATATAAAACTTAATTAGCACATTCGTGTATACTTGAGGATAGATTTTACATGATTCTAACACGACTCAATGTATATATATATATATATATATATATATATATATATAAACCTTATCTTTATGGTTCGATTCCCATTGTAGCTTTATTCGTTGACATCGATCAAAATCTCGTTATTCAACATTCTCCCCCTTTTGTTTGATGACAACACTTTGGTATTTCTCCCCCTGAATTTCTGCACAAATTTGTTAGTTCATAATTTTATATCCTTACCATTTGATTCCTGCATTCACAATTGTTAGCACAATTTCTAATAGTATGGAAAATATAATAGCATGGAAACATAAATATGGTATATAACATAAATATCATGAGATCATGAGAGATATTTCTCCCCCTTTGTCATCGATTAAAAAGAAATTAAGATATTTTAAGCTCATGATAATCAAAGAGAAATTTAAGCTGAAAAATGATAGATTGCATAATGAACATAGAAATCCTATAGATTACACAACAAAAATAGAGTCATTACACAATCCAAACTAAGAAGGTCATCAAACAACTAATCATAACTAAGCTAAGAGTGTCATAAACAAAATAAGAACATTATTTCACAACCAGAATAAGAGTTTTAAAATGATACTAAAGCAAATAAATTTCCAACATCATACTTAAGCTTCATCAGATTCAGCTTCTTCAGAAGAGGTCCAGTTAAGAGGTGAAATTGGTTGCTTTTCCGGATCTGTTATGTGAGCAGTTGCCGTAAGAGAACATGAGATAGATTTCAACAACCTTCCTAGAAAATCTTTAATCTTATCAAACTTTTTGTCATTCTTCTTATCCATTCTTTTGAGCCTTACTTCTAGGAGGAGTTGATTGCGTGCAACTATGTCAATAGCTTGCTTTGCTGTTTGATTTGGTTGTGTGAGATGAACATCTTCCGGATTAGCTCGAATGGTACTAGATGATGGTTGATCTGAATTCCTATTTTTCCATTCCCCTAAACTCATAAAGCGGACTTGTGGAGGAGGCATGTGCATTTTCTTTAAATTCTTTTTGTCTAGAATTTTTATTTCAACCAGTTCCGAATCCGGTTTTCGAATCTTTGCACTCTCAAAAATTCTCATCAAATATTCTCCATAATAAAAATATGTGGTGATTCCTTATGTATAAAGAAGAAAATGATCCATAATAGTTTGCATCCAATTAACTTTATTATTTTCAAAGGTTGCATATAAACGTCCTGAAAGTGTCCGAATACACAAGGTCGTGAGTTCCGGACCTAGGAAGTATTGTCCGAGTAAGGACATAATGGAGTACCCTCGCATTAGGTCGTAATCCCTTAGTTTAGTTCCATCCGAGTCATCATCCATAGAGAGATGATTAATTTCATCCCGTACTCCATATTCACAAGTTAATTCAGACAATGCAATTCCATCCGTTGGTGAATTCAACACATCTCCAAGTCTATCAATGGTTATGAAAATAGGTTGTCCACACATAAGACTCCACACACAATTACGTGAATTACTAGGATTTTGGTGATCTAAGTTCAAATTGGATAGGAATAGTTTGACCATAGTGACATTAATTTTAACATTATTTTGATTATAATCCAAGTGAGTTTCAAGTCTACCTTGATTTGCTAATTGTTGTAGACCATAGGTGTTAAAATCTTCAAACTTCGCAAAAGGACCAGCCATAAATTTCAGCTGAGATAAAATTTTCCATCTCTTCTTAGCCAAATCATTCAAAAGCTACTGACTTATCTGAGATTCTTCTGCTTTCTTCGATCTAGTTCTTGAGGAAGATCCTGTATCTAATTGTCTTTTGGGAGCCATGAAAGGATTTTGAAATTTTCTAGGGTTTTAGATATTTTAGAATGGTTAGGAAATGAGAGAAAAGGGGTATAGGTTAAAAATAGGACGTGCAGACCTGGAACCATATATTCGGGTTCCAAGTAACCAGTCGACTGGTGGAAATTATACCGGTCGACTGGTTACAGCTATTTTGTACCGTAACACTTGTTTTTGTTTTCTGAGTTTTATTTCTTGAGAGTTTATTGTTTTAAACTTATTTAATGAAAGTAGAAGCCAAATATATTTGTTAATAACTCAGAGAGTACATTATAACTATGTTAATCAAAATAT
The DNA here is from genome assembly GCA_030737875.1 of Allium sativum. Classification (NCBI taxonomy): domain Eukaryota; kingdom Viridiplantae; phylum Streptophyta; class Magnoliopsida; order Asparagales; family Amaryllidaceae; genus Allium; species Allium sativum. Next base: position 208,203,570 of record CM060919.1, read on the forward strand.
CGGAAGTAATTTGCATTATCGATCAATTCAAGGCTTATTGGACGTAAAAAGGTATTCCTACTTATTTTTCTTCCGATGAAGTTGATTTTCTTTGTGTCTTAGCTCCTTCATTTTCCTAATAATTTTTCTCCCAAAAGTTTGGACTTTCCTTTTTGCTTTTTGGAGATCTCCTCCGTGGATTCCATGACGTCGAAGGTCTTGTTGATTCGGGAGCCGAAGAGGAGGAGTGATGTCTTGGCTCAGCTACGATTCATCTACCATATACTCTAAGTGCAACAGTTTCCAAAAATTTTAGCCTGTTCGATGTTTTCTTTTGCTCGTAGAATATTTCTCTTTAAAGTTTCATTTGTTCGTATTGATTGTGTTGAATATCATTTATTTTTTCTTTTGTAGACGGAGATATTGCGACTTCTCTTCTTTTCTTTGTATCCTGAGTATATCCGGTTTCGTAACTTTGCTATTGGTGTGTTGGTTCTTCACTTGGAGTTGGAAATGTTATGATGTTAATCGAATCCGATGATGTTTTGTTTGATGATTTTGGTGTTGTTGGAGATTTATCTTTCTTTGTCATGATATTAAAGTTTTTGGTTATTTTATTGTTTTGAAAACAAACGCTCTTTTTATATTTAAATAAACATATAAGCTAAATATAGTAACTTGAAATGAATGGCAAGACTTTTGTTTGCCATTGTTTTAAAATCCGAAACATAGTTTGTTGAAAATAGTGTACTAAATGAATGGTTTTGTAAAAATTAACCATTCGTTAAGAGCTAAAATAGATTTTACTAAACACTAGAATAAATTGTATGACAGAACAATGCTTAAATATAGTATGTTTCATATATATAGTATAAAAAGAAATGTAGTTTTAAATACTTATTAAAGAGGAACAATGAGCTCCTTTACTTTCTAACTGATTTTCATGAATTTTTGCATATTATTTATGCAAAAATTTGATAATAATTATTTGTATTCGGAGCTAATCTTTTAGTATATCTATTTTAAAGAAAGACTATATTTAAGTTAAACTAAAGATATAAACTATATAAAGTTAAAATACTTATAGAAATAAGTATTTGAGAAATCCTTTTTAGATAAACTAATTACAACCATGAAATCCAGTGGTACCTGCAAAACAAAGAAATAGATATGGTACTCGCTTCCTCCGTTAGGATCCTAAGGGTTAATTCTTAGGAAGCCAAACCCAAGAGGGCTTAGGTTCCTTTTTAAAAAAATAATTACTATTAAAATGAACAGAATCTAAAAAGCTTTTAATATATTTATTCCTAATATAAATATTATTTGTCTTTGGAATCCATATACTAATATTATCCTAATAATTTTTCTTAGTAGAAATATTTATTTTACTACTAGAAATTTTCGGTTTAATATTAGAAATTTTTGAATTTGGTTTCCTTTTTGAATTTGTTTTATTTTCATATCCAAGTCCTTTTTTTTTACAAAAAACGGATTAAGAATTTTCTAAACTCTTAGATAAATTCTCTCTACCCTTATTAAAGTTATTTACATTTTTAGAAATATTTTCTGACTTAGTGTTTAAACTAGAGTTTTCTAATTCTATAATTTTAACCTTATTATTTAAATCATGATTTTCAGAAACTAATAAATCATTTTTATTCTTTTGAATTTCTATGTCCTGACTTAACAAGGAAATTTGAGAATTTGCATTTGAAAGAGAATCTTGTAACTTTCTGATTTCTTCTTCTTAGATTTCTTTTTCATCTTTCAAAAGGTCTCTCTCAAATTCGGCTTTGTTTTTGTCTTCGTTAGCCTGTTTAAATTTTCTTTTAAACATTTTCCTAGATTCTAAAACTTCAGTATTTATTTCTATTAATTCATCAAAAGTAAAATCACTTACATCATTGTCCTTAGCCATAAAGAACGCATTTACTTGCTCATTATCGCTGTCGCTACCACTTTCAGAAGATGAGTTCAAATTGTCCCAAGTGGCTGAAAAAGCTCGTTTCTTTAATTTTTCATTTTTGCGATATCTCTTTAGCTCTGGACAAATTTTTTGATAGTGTCCGGTCTTGTGACAATTGAAACATTCTACTAAAGTCGGATCAGGTTCTTTTGATAAATTTTCTTTATATTTCTGCTTTGACTCTTTCTGTGTTTTAGAAATTTTCTAAAATTCTTGGCAACAAATGCTATATCTTCTTCATCTGAATCGGAATCTTCTTTTTCTGCATGGGAAGCTAAAATTTTCTTATCTTGTACCTGTGCTTTGTTTGCCTGCAAATTCACTTCATACGACATTAGATTACCAATCAATTCTTCCGGTTTCATGGTAGAGAGATCATTAGCTTCTTCGATCGCTAGTACTTTTCTCTCCCATTCATCGGTTAAAGAATTTAAATTTTTTGAAACTATGTCAAAGTTGGAATATTTTTCTCCTAGTCCTAATAATGAATGATAAATATTTTGAAAACATGTATACATATCATTTATGGATTCGTTCTCATTCATCTTAAAATTTTGAAAGTGATTTTTGAGCATAGAAATTTTACTTTGTTTAACTTTGTTAGTGCCTTCATGAGTAATCTTAAGTGTTATCCAGATTTCATACATAGTGTTGCACATACCAATCCGATTGAAATCATTTCTATCTAGTGCACAATGTAGCATATTCATGGCCTTAGCATTTGCAGTAGCTTCATTATTCTCAGTGTTTGACCATTCAGTATATGCAGTAGTAGGTGATGTATATTCTTTTTGAGTAATATTCCATGCATCATAGCTATTTGCATGCATGTATATTCTCATTCTAGTAGCCCAGTAACTATAATTCACGCCATTAAAGAAGGGTTGTCTAGCAGTTGATCGACCTTTAGAATATCCGGTGTTATTGCTAATGCTAGTGTTACTATCCATAATGTCTATGTATCAAATAACGATTTTACATTTATATGATGGCCTTGCTCTGATATCAAATTAAAAGTCGGTATGTACGACTTAAAGGATCTATATGGATAATGCGGAAATATATGTGATATACTAGCTAAATAATGTGCAATAGTTTATGCAAATAAAAACTAAGTTACTAAGATATATGTATAGAAAGTAGATAAAAGCGGTAAATAAAGTAAAAGAGACATCAGGAGTTTTTATACTCGTTCGGACTTCCCGCCCTACGCTAGTCCCGAAGCTCCTCTTCGGAAATAACAACGCCCTCTCTTAATTTGGAGGAATTGGTCAGTACACCCGAGCCCCAACAAGGATGCCTCACGCCTGAGCAACTACACAAGTCTTCAACACTTACAAAGAGTTTGACTTCTGATTTGGGCTCTTGAAACAACATGGATAGCCAATATTTTAAGTACAACCTTCCTATAATCTGATCCTCGAGTATATACTTTGAATGCGAAGATTTAAGGAAGAATATAGCTTGTTGAATCAAATGATATTGAATTGATTCACAGATTCAATAAGTATTTGAAATGGAGAGCTTTTTAATTGCAAAGAATGTAAATTGAGAGAGTAGAATAATGATCAGAAAATCAGTAAAATTCGGAGAGATTAGGTTGTTGTAAAACAAGATTAAACTTGTTTATATAGCAGTATAAGAGTAGCAATCTTTCACGAAGAGTTTCCATAAAAAGATATGTCTATTTCCTTTGATTGATGAAGAAGGATATCTTTATGAATGGAAGCGACTCTTCAAAAAATAAATTCTAGGTCGAATCAGTCGATTGGTTAAAAATCATTAGTTGACTGGTGAAAATAATTTAATTATATAAAACTTTTAAAACTAGCCATTATGTGCAGAGATTGCTTGACCAGTTGACTGGTGGACTTCCTACCAGTCGACTGGTAGGCAATTTCCTGCAAAATCTGGCTTTTTGAAGGTTTTAAATTATATATATATGTATGTATATAAAACATGATTAGCACATTCATGTATACTTGAGGATAGATTTTAACATAATTCTAACATGACTCAATGTACACATATATATAAACCTTATCTTTATGATTTGATTCCCATAGTAGCTTTATTCGTTGACATCGATCAAAATCTCGTTATTCAACAATTACGACACTACAAGATTATCAAATAATAAGGTGTATGGAACCCGAAATTCTCCATTTATAGATTGCAGATATATTACAAGAATTGATGATTTTCTCCTTTTGAGAAGAAAGGAACTAAATTGAGAAATAAAAAGTTTGTCCACTTTTTATGGGGTTTCTGGGGTCCTATTTATAGAGAATCTGGGGTCTTTCTATCAGTAGGGTGTTGGGCCTGAACGATTCCTCTCGACCGCTATTTTTCTTGGTCTTAGGCATCTGGTTGTCGATCCTCCTCATGGTGTCGGTTACAGTCCTCGAAGCGAGGGTTCCGAGTGAATTGGGACCTCTCCTAGATCGAAGGGGGTTTGTTGCTGAGATGGGTTGCAGAGGCGTTTTGAGTTTCTCAGTGGATGCCTCCAAGTGTCGGTCCTTTATCGTAGGCTTTCGGATGTAGGCTTTCGGCTTTATCGTAGGTACTTGGAGGGACCCGATCTCACGATGTACGTGTATATTCACCTAATTAGAACCGTTGATGGTTCAAGTACTAGGTGGATTAGTATGAGTATCCTGCATCCTTGCTTGAGTCTCGGTTTAACCTTCTGATTTGACTCCTTGGGAGGTAGCTTCCGGTGATACCCATGTTTCTTACGAAGGTAACCCATTTCATCACCTGTGGGTCCATTTTTTCAGGGGTCGGTTACAACCATCTTTATGCTCTGACCCAATACTCTTCTCCTTTTAATGTGTTGGTGTTACATCGGTTAATTCCTGGCGGGTAGACCATGTCGAATGAACCGTTGCTGATACTCTGTAGGTTTCATGCCCCTTCTTTTCAGAGGGCGTATCGGACTGAGTTGCTCTTAAATTCTTCATCCCTTTCTTATGTTCATTTGACATCCCTTCACTGTCGTCTTGTGCTAAGATCATTTTGGTAGTAATATTTGTCCCCTAGTGAAGGGGTGTCTTTGACTTTCCAAGCCAAGCTTCTTTTTTTGGGCTTTCTCCTATTTGTTTGCCAACTACTTTCCAATGCCAAGTTACACCATAAGTCCTGCGGAAAAGTTCCTCTTTTGACGCCTTGTGGAGGAATGAAGTGACTTAGATCCAGGCCTTGATGGTAGATTGAAAACTCTTTCCAACAATGATGTTGAATCGAATACTATCCAAAATCGGACGGATCAAGATTAAGGAGCCGAGTTCACCCAGATTCGGGAACTTAACGGTTGAAGACCGGGAACCTTTCCGGTATTAATGAAGAGCCAAATCCACCCAGATTTGGGTATTTTAAGATTAAGGACCGGAAAACGTTCCAGCATTAATGAAGAGCCGAATCCACTAAGATTCGGGTATTTTTAAGATTAAGGACCGGAAACCCTTCCGACATTAATGAAGAGCCGAATCCACCCGAATTCGGGTATTTTTGGATTAAGGACCGGAAACCCTTCCAACATTAATGAAGAGCTGAATCCACCCAGATTCGGGTATTCTTAGATTAAGGACCAGAAACCCATCTGGCATTAATGAAGAGTCGAATCCACCCAGATTCGATTATTTTTAGATTAAGGACCAGAAACCCTTCCAACATTTAATGAAGAGCCAAATCTACCTAGATTCGGGTATTAGTATAGAGAATCGGAACCCGCTCCGGTATTAATAAAGCGCTGAATTGACCCAGATTCGGGTATTAGTACAGAGAACCGACCGAAACCCCCTCCAATATTAGTACAATGCCGAATCGACCTAGATTCGGGTATAAGTATAGAGAATCGGAACCCCCTCCGGTATTGGTAAAGCACCGAATCGATCCAGATTCATGTATCAGTATAGAGAACCGGAACCCCCTCCGGTGTTAGTAAAGCGCCGAATCTACCTAGATTCGGGTATAAGTATAGAGAAGCGGAACCCCCTTCGGTATTAGTAAAGCGCAGAATCGACACAGATTCGGGTATAAGTATAGAGAACCGGAACCCCTTCCGGTATTAGTAAAGCGCAGAATCGATCCAGATTCGGGTATTAGTATATAGAACCGGAACCCCCTCCGGTATTAGTAAAGTGAGTATCTTGTTTAGATTTGTTTTAGGAATCAAAGGTTGTACGTGCATCTTGAACCTCCCCTTGGGATTTTTTTGTCAAAGCAGAGGATGTACATGCTTTATTGGCCACTCTCTGGGCCCGTGCGTGCGGAGAACTTTGCTAGCTTATCCAAAAGAATGGCCCAAAGAATTACCCAACCTCCCTCTAGGAGGTGCCTTATCCTGACCATCGTAAGCGATGATAAAGGCATTGAAACTTAGACGGGGCCATCGTAGGAACATAACTAAGGTTTATTCTTTTGACGCTCTACACGGGCCATCGTAGGCACTGATAGAGGCTTATACGCCACCCCCTCCAAGGGGTGCCCTGTCCTGACTATCATAGGCGATGATAGGGGTTTATGCTCCCTTCTGCGGGTAATACGGAACATAAGCAGAGGTAGGACGTGCTCTTCTGCGAGCAGAGGTAGGACATGCTTAGTTCGAGCAGAGGCAGGGCGTACTCTTCTACGAGTAGAGGCAGGGCGTGCTAATTTTTAGATGCACCACCACGACCATCTCCGTTGTGAAACGGCAGCTTACGCTTTCGATGCTTTAACCCTAACACCTCTAGTTTGGGCAAGGAAAAAGACCAACATAATCATCCCCCTACGGGGGATGCCTTGCTCCGGCCAATTTAGCAATGACCAAGGATTCAATCCTTTTTCCAGCTCGACCCCTTTTGGGTTTCTCATGAGCTACTGGGAGGGTTTCCATGCCCCTAGTTGTATGATGATTTCATGGGGGAAAGATCTTGTCCTCTATTCTTTTATGGTTGATAAATATGGCATCAAATGTTCCGAGTTCCATGTCCTTGGAACAAGATTGTCGTTGAGTCTGCATCGCCAATATGTGCCGGGTATGACTTCTTGATGGACAATTAGGGATCCTTCCCAATTTGGACCGAGAGGACCATCAGCTGGATTCTTGGTGTTACCCATTACTCTTCGCAGTACTAATTCGTGGGGTTGTCATTACCAAATTGACTTATGTGGTGCAGCGGAAACAGCATGCACCTTCCTCACCAATGACTAGAGATCTATTCCTCTTGTTGTCATTACTCTTCGCATTACTAATTCACCCTTAGTGATGGTTCTAGCTTTGACCTTTGAATTGTAATATTTTGTGATCCTTCTTTGGTATTCGGCGGTTCTGATTGCAGCCTCATCCCTTAGTCCCTATATCAAGTCTAGTGATTCTTTTCTCAACTCCTAATTGGGGTCAAATGCGTACGCTACCCTTTTATGTGATGGAATTTCGATCTCAACCAGAATCATAGCTTCGCGTCCATATGTCATGGAAAACTGGGTGTGTCCCCTAGTTGTTTTGGTAGAAGTTCTGTATGCCCATAGCACTGGAGGCAACTCCTCTGCCCAATTTCCTTTAGCCTGATTTAGGCATTTCTTAAGGATTGTCTTAATGGTCTTATTTGCGGCTTTCACAGCTCTGTTATTTTTCGGGTGGGCTACTGAGGAGAAATTTTTGATGATTCCATTTTTCTCACAGAATCGGGTGAACTCTTTGCTTTCGAATTGTGTTCCGTTGTCCGATATGATATTATGTGGGATTCTAAAGCTGGGTAACGATATTCTTTATTGTGAATCTTAATACCTTTTTGGATGTGATAATCGGAAGGGGCTCCGCCTCCACCCACTTGGTGAACTAGTTGATAGCTACTATGGCATATCTAGCTCCTCCCTTGGCGAGTGGTACGGGCCTGATTAAATCTATCCCCCATATATCGAAATACCAGGGGCTCGATATAGTGGTTAGGTCACTGGGAGGAAGCCCTGACACCTTAGAGTACTTCTGACATTTATCGCATCTCTTGACGTGCTCAACCGCTTGACTAACCATATGCGGCCAATAATAACCTTGTTGCATGACCCTTTTGGCTAGTTTAACCACATTGGAATGGTCCCCGCACCATCCTTCATGAGCTTCTTTTAATAGGCTGAGTCCATCTTCGAAACCTACACACCTTAAATAAGGAAGTGAATGTCCCTTTTTATATAGTACACCATCCATGATCACGAGTGTGGGAGCTTAGTATTTTATCTTTCTTGCATCTTTCTTACTAAGGGGTAACATCCCCCTTAGAAGGTAGTCCTCTACGGGAGTCATCCATGTAGTTTCCTGTTGGTCGCGTGTTTCCAATACAGGGGATTCCCTCTTGGAGTTTCCTTCTCGGTCTTCTCCATCTCCCCTTCTTAAGGCTTGGGATCTGGTCAAAGCCAATAACTCTTTTCCCGTTTCTGATTCTTTCTGTTCGATACTGGGCACCTCCTGATATCCCACTGGCACTATTTGGGTTTCAGGGGCTCCTCGAGAGCTGGCTAATTTGGCTAGCGAATCCACTTGGCTATCCTCCTCACAGGGTATTTGATGAACTGAGAAGTCCTCAAATAGGGAAATCATCTTTATTATCTTCTTCATGTATAAGATGAGTCGCTTGTCTTTGGTTTGATATGTCTGTTTTATTTGGTTTACCATTAATTGTGAGTCACTAAAGATTTCTATCCTCGGTATCTTCAACTGTAAAGCTAGATTCATACCAACTATCATGGATTCATATTCAACCACATTGTTGGTTGTCGGGAACCCTAACTTCATGGCGTAGTGCAAGTGGTCTCCGTCAGGGGTGATTATAATGTGACCTGCCCCTGCTCCCTGCTCGTTGGAAGCTCCATCTACAAAGAGTTGCCATTTGGTCTTTGAGTCATTCTCTTTAATCGACTGCTCCGAAATGAAGTTTGTGCACTCGTTCACGAAATCTACGAGAGCTTGCCCTTTGATATCTTCTCGAGGATGGAATTTAATTTCGTATTGGCTAAGCTTAATACCCTATTTAATTAGCCTCCCCGAGGTCTCCGGTTTGCCGAACACTTGTTTGAGCGGGAAGTTAGTTAAAACTTTAATAGGGTGCACCTAGAAATAACCTCTGAGCTTTTGTGCAGTAAGGATTAAGCAATACGGTAGTTTCTCTATGATGGGGTATCGGGTTTCCGTGTCCTTTAGCCTTCGGTTAACATGATAGATAGGGTGTTGAGTTCCCTTGTCCTCTCTTATTAGGACCGAGCTCACTGCATATTCGGAGACAACCCTGTATAGGTATAGAGTTTCTCCTTTCTCGGGACTGGACAAAACCGGAGGCGTTCCCATATAAACCTTCAATTCTTGGAATTCCTTCCTACACCCTTCTTTCCATTCGAAATACTTCTTTTTCTTTATGACATCGAAGAAATGGACGCATTTATCAGTGGCCTTAGAAATGAATCTGCTAAGTGCCACTACCTTCCCGTTTAGGCTTATGACTTCCTTGCTGGTTTTAGGTTCCTCCATGTCCTTAATGACTTTTATTTGGTCGAAGCTAGCTTCAATTCCTTGCTCGCTTACCATATATCCCAGAAACATCTCCAATTGAACTCCGAAGAAACACTTTTGAGGGTTTAGCTTCATCCAGTAACTTCTCAAGACACCAAACATTTCTTCCAGATCCCTCAGATGATCCTCTGTTTTGGTGGATTTTACTAGCTAGCATGTCATCCATATATACCTCCATATTACGCCTTATATGCTCTTGGGACATCATGTTTACCAGCCTTTGGTATGTTGCCTCTGCATTTCTCAAACCGAAGTGCATTACTTTATAACAAAATGTTCCCCCGTCGGTGATGAAACTTGTGTGGTCCTCGTCGGGTTTGTGCATCGGGATTTGGTTGTACCTAGAATAAGCATCCATAAGGGATAGTATCTTATGTCCAGTCGTGGCATCAACCAACTGATCGATCCGCGGGCGAGGGTAACTGAAACACCCCACCTCCACTAAGGTCACTCACAAAGGGAATGCCTTAACTTTGGTGAAGGTTTGTAAGTAAAAGTCATAGATAAAACACAAGACAGATATAAACACATATATAAGCAGCGGAAAACAAACAGACTTTTTATTTCATAAATACGTGTTCATACAAAACATTTCCTTAATTGTCACACAATAACTTCCAAAACATTACATCATCATTTTCTGTCTTGAATATTAAATAAAGAAGCATAAAACATAATTAAAACTGCATAAATCCACATAGAATGTGTCCAATAGCTATAGCCAAGGAAAGAGAGTCCAAACCGCACATCAACTATCTTGAAGCTTGCAAAGAGTCTGACTAAGCTGGTTTGTTTCCTCCCTGTGGACCTTGGGGGGAAACGGAAGAAAAGGAGACGAAAGAAAATAGGGTCAGACATAAAGCCTGGTAAGTCTAGTGACCTTCAGTATGAGAATATGAAAAAGGGCATGATAGGTATAAACTGGAAATAGGAAAGTATCATAAACTAAGGTAGAGCAGTTGTGAATCGAATATACTATCACACCCCACTCTATATCTCTGCACCTACTTGCATTGTCTCAACTGGCTCCCCATGATCGGGGTGAAGTGAACCCCTTTCTAAAGATCGGCTCCTACTCGCATAATCAAATGTGTCATACGGCCCCCAAAGATTGTAGATACCTATGCTGGTCCCACCATGGGGTGTATCAAGTCCCATGGTGGCGACCCGACACAATACTAGAATGCATAGGTAATACTATTGGTGCCCCCAGCGCCCTATTTGTCTACTCCGAAGTGTGTGCACGCCCGCACTCCGTTAGAACCCACACTGTTGCACCCACCGCCGTCGCTTTTGACCGCTTACAATCAGCCCAGTAATCGTGCCCCACCCTGCCTAGGGTACCATGATACCTAATTGGGTTACTGCTGAAATGTGTTCCTGTTACTAGGGTTTTCTAGTCAAACATGTTAAGTGGTTAAGTGTCTGTATTTACCTTACCCCACCCATCAGTTTAATTAACATGTTGAATTGGTTAAGTGTTTTAGTTAACTTAACCCTACCATCCTGACTTGTATGTCCTTAGCTTTATAAAGCATCGACCACTCACATTAGACAGGTATTGTTATGGTTACTGGATGTGTCGGTCGGTTCCTCGCATGTTTACACCGTAACTCAGTCTAACCACGGGTCCTTATTGGGCTCAATGCTTAACCACCCACATTGGATAGGTATTGTTTTGACTGCTGGACAGCCGGGCGGGTCTGGGCAGGTTTACATCACAACTCAATCCAACCTCAGGTTAAGCATACTCGTATTTTCTAAAATTACATATTTGTCTCCATTACTTGTTATATGTAAATTTGTTAACAATTAAATGTTATGGCCCACTTTCCAAGTTTAACATTTTGGTATAAGAATTTATACCGTTTAAGTGCCACCAATTTTGGCATGTGACAAACATGCCAATACATATAATTTTCACCGATTTATGTCAAGTTTCCTATAATTACCAATTTTTCCCAACGTTACCCCGTCTAAATATTAGGCTAACAATCTTAGCCTAATTTTTCGTCTGCATTATTTTTAACATATAATATTAGGCTAAAAACTTAGCCTAATTTAGCGTATACAAAATTGGCATAAGAAATTCATTAACATAAACATGACATAGGTTAAACTTGACATTTTTCTGCATGGTCAATATGAACATCATAGGTGTGAACTTGCAAAATAGTCAACATACATATATGTGAATTTGCAACATATACTAAATCATGGGTTTCAACTTGTCATGTGAACTTGCATTAAAAAGGGGAATATAATTAAATAGGTGTCACATGATTTAGCATATGATTTAGACAACATAAGCCTAAACAAGTTCAGATCTAGGCATAACATCGAACATCACTAGCATATGACAAGAATATGACATGTCCATAGAGTATGTATAATTTTATCACATGTGTGAATTAGATCAAATCATATGTCCAATTACAACATGAAACATGTATTAAAGTGGATCCAGGCATAATCTCAAACACAAACTAGTATATGACTAAATTATATCATGTCCATAAAGTATGTCTATTTTTAGCACAAGGGTGTGAACTAGATCCAATTATATTTGCTACTATAACATGAAACTTGTATTAAAATGGATCTTGCCATGGATCCAATTATGAACTTGCTACTTTTGTATAAATATATGACTACGAATATGAACTTAGTCATTTAGGCATAGAAGCTCTATTGTACAGCATATAACTTGTCATAATCACCTAAACATATAGGTGTAGAACCAAATAACTTGTATGTGAATTTGAATAGATCCAACATCAACTAAATTAATCCACAAACATTCTAATGGATCCAGCATCAAGTCAATTATACCAGAAACATCCCAATACCATTCACAACACAATCAATACAATACATAGATATGAATTAACATTGTCGTTATACAATATCACAATTCCATATCCATTTTACATCGAATCAAGTTTTAATTTTGTTCACATTGGAAAACCACTGTGCTTACAACAAACGACGGTCTTGTTTTCTGACTTCTGAGCTCTGAATTTGCCATGCTTTCCTTTGGGTAGACAAACGTTGTTTGATTCTTGTTTTACTTTAGTTTTGCTCGTCTCTAGGCTTTCTCTAACTGACGGCTACTCTTGGTTTCCTCCCAACAGCATGAAGGCTCCAGTTCTATATTATTTGTGTGAATTTAGGTTCAGTGTTGAGTTGTATTTATAGAATTTCAGATTGATTTGAGCCGTCATATGATCATAGAGTGAGTCCAGACCATACACACCAAGAGAAGCCAATCAGAAAGTGACAAATCAGCCCTAGTGACACAGACAAGCTCATAATTTTGACCAGAAACCGACCAGGCCAGCCAGGGCCAAACCAGGTCGACTGGGCAGGTCGACCCCCAGGTCGACCCTATGGTCGACCTGGTTACCTAGGTCGACCCCCTGGTCGACCTGGTGCCTGGGCGGGAATTTTTTCGCCCAGCCCAGTTTGGGTCTGTTTTTCAAATTTCGAACTGAATTTGAACCGTTTGAATTTTAAATTGAATTCTGAAACTTTTGTGGGTCATAACTCCTTCCTACGGAGTCCGATTCACGAAACTCGGAATCTATCTCAAGCAGAATTCCGAGACGAACGCAATGACGTAACCCGTTTCCCTTAATTCTTTAATTTAGAACTAATTATACTTTAATATGTTAATTTACAGTTAATAGAAAATTTCGGGGTGTTACATTCTCCCCTCCTTAGAGGATTTCGTCCCCGAAATCTTCAAGTCTGAAAGAACGTATATCCTAACATCCAATCGTCCATCTACTCAACCAACAAACACAGGCGTCCATTGTCCTTAAAAGACTTCTAATGTTTTATGATCATATGCATAGTGTGTGTATATGTCCTTATCTAATGCAAAAATTAGGCGGTCTGCTGATTTAGTTGACCTCCTTAATGCGAATCATGTAAGTGCCATGAATCCATTATGTATGCAAATTTTTCCTACTCATAATTCTACATGAGTGCGCAACCATCCATACAAATGCGACATCCATATTACAACATATCAAGTTTCAACCACATACAAATATGAATACATATATGCATATGCAGTGTGAAGTGACTGAGTCGATCTAAAACCTAGGTTGTGTGTGTATATGCATCCACTAGCAACCACTTGCAACCACTTGCAGCCATCAACCATAACATGTTTCAAATACATGTTTACATCCAAAGGGGTTTCTACCTAAGGATAAAGGATAAGACTGAGGAGATATACCTAAAAAGATAGATACAAGCATAACTTAAGGAAAGAGAGAGATCAAAGATGTACCCTCAAAAAGAAAAGGGTAAGCTGTGCGTATTCTGTCCTCAGTTTCCCAAGTCGCGTCTTCCTCGGCATCGCTCCACTGAACTTTGACAAACTTGACTTCGCGGTTGCGTAGCTTTTTGGTTTCAGTTCCTACGATTCGTGTTGGAACTCTCCTCACAGTTGTTTCTCATTCTATTTCAACTTCTAATATAATGTTTTGCTCCACCACTTCCGCAGATTCATGTAGACATTTCCGGAGATGAGAAACGTGGAAGATGTTGTGAATTCCGGCTAACCTTTCAGGCAGCTCTACTCTATAAGCCATTTTCCCAATCTTCTTGATGATAGGGAACGATCCTACAAATCTTGGTGCTAGCTTTCCTACGGATCCAAAGCGAACGACGTTCCTTAAAGGGGATACCTTAAGGAAAACCATGTCCCCAACCTCAAACTCAAGGTCGGTCCTTCTTTTGTCTACGTAGGATTTCTGTCTATCTTGGGTAGTCTTCATTTTCCTTCGTATCAAGTCCACTTTTTCTGAAGTCTCTCTAATCATGTCTGGCCCAAGTATAAGCTTGTCTGTAGACTCCCAACAACAAGTTGGTCATCGGCACGGTCTTCCATACAAAGCTTCGACGGGCGCCATGCCAATGGTGGCTTGGTAGCTGTTGTTGTAGGCGAATTCTACCAAAGGAAGATGATCCTCCCATGTCCCTCCAAAGTCAAGAACGCATAGTCTTAGAAGATCTTCTAGTACTCTATTCACCCTTTCAGTCTGACCATCAGTTTGGGGGTAATAGGTCGTGCTCAAGCATAACTGTATGCCTACAGCTTCTTGCAGACTCCGCCAAAACTCGCTCGTAAAGATGGGATCTCGGTCACTCACTATGCTAGATGGTATTCCATGGAGTCGAACTATTTCCTTGAGATAAAGAGAAGCTAGAGACGAGGTAGTCCTTCTACTCTTGATAGGTATAAAGTGGGCGCTTTTTGTGAGCCTGTCCATTATTACCCAAATGCTAGTATTGCCCTTTCTTGACCTAGGCAACCCGTCAATGAAGTCCATTGAAATGCTATCCCACTTCCATTGCGGGACTTCTAGAGGATGAAGCAGTCCTCCAGGCTTCTTTTGTTCCGCCTTGACCTGTTGGCATGTCACGCACTTAGAAACGAAATCTGCCACGTCCTTCTTCATGCCGCTCCAATAGAAAACTCTCTTTACGTCCTTGTACATCTTTTCCCCACCTGGATGTATTGTCATCTTGGAATGATGTGCTTCCTCGAGAACCGTCTTTACTAAATCCCTTGCTTGTGGGACGCATAGTCTTCCAGCCCGCCTTAGCCAACCCTTATCATCGATGGAGTACCTATCGAGGTGACTGGATGTTTCACCCCTAATTAGTTTATCAATTACATCCACAAGCTTAGGGTCTTCACGTTGTGCGGCCCCTATTGAGTCTAAAAGAGTAGGCCGTACTTCTAGTGATGCCAATAAACCCAGTACAAAATCAGAGGAGGGCCTAAAGTCATAACTGGCTATATACTCCAAGCTTTGCCTTTCTACAAAGAGAGGGCTTAGGGTCAGCTCCTTTCTGCTCAACGCGTCTACTACTACGCTGCCCTTGCCAGGAGTATAGGAAATCTCAAAATCATACGAGGCAAGGAACTCCATCCACCTTTGCTGCCTCAAGTTAAGATCTTTCTACGAGAAAAGATACTTCAACGGTTTATGGTCAGTATATAATTCGAACTTCTCACCTAGGAGATAATGGCGCCAAGACTTAAGCGCAAAGACAATGGCGGCCAACTCAAGATCGTGGGTTGGGTAGTTCCTTACATGAACTTTCAATTGTCTTCCACCACAAGCTACTACCTTCCCTTCTTGCATTAGAACAGCGCCTAGCCCCGTACCACAAGCATCTGTATATGTCGTGAACATCTTGCTTCCATCGGGCAAAGTCAGAACTGGGGTGTTGTAAGAGCCCTTTTTAGGCGTTGGAAAGCAATATCACAGTCCAAATCCCAAGCGAATGCTAGATTCTTCTTTGTTAGCCTTGTGAGTGGAGCTGAGATTTTCGCGAAATCTCTAATGAACTTTCGGTAAAAACCGGCTAGCCCAAGAAAGCTTCGGACTTCGGTTGCATTTCTTGGTGTCTTCCAATCTTGCACTGCCACCACTTTCACGGGGTCTACAGCTAACCCCTCTTTGGACACTATATGTCCAAGAAATCTTACTTCTTCTCTCCAAAAGTGGCACTTGGAGAATTTGGCTTTTAGCTGATGAACTCGAAGAGTTACCATGATCTCCTTCAGATGCTGAGCATGTTCTTCCTCATTCTTTGAGAAGATCAAAATATCGTCTACGAAGACCACCACAAACTTATTGAGGAATTCTCTGAACACCCTGCTCATTAGGTCTACGAAATAAGCGGGTGCGTTTGTCAAGCCGAAAGGCATGACAAGCCACTCGAAGAAACCTTCCGGGGTTCTGAACGCCGTCTTATCAATGCTATCTTCAGCTACCCTTAGCTAATGGAACCCAATAGCCAGATCAAGTTGGGAGAAGACCGACGCACCTACAAGCTGATCAAACAAATCGTCTATTCTAGGAAGCGGGTGTCTATTCTTTTTAGTCAGCTTGTTTAGATCCCTATAGTCCACACAAAGACGTAGTGAACCATATGCTTTGGTGGCGAACACCACTGGAGTGCCATATTCCGAGGTACTCCTCCTTATAAACCCCTTCTCGAGAAGCTCCTTGACTTGCTTACTGAGCTCCTTTCTCTCCTTTGGGGCCATGAGTCTAACAGGCAGAGCTACGGGCTTTGCAATATCAACAAGATATATGCGGGAGTCTATTTCCCGCTTCGGAGGTAAGCCTTTCACCTCTTCAAAGACATCCGGATATTCCCGTACCACTCTAACCGACTGCAAATTCTGAACAGAAGCGTCAAGCAACTCTAGATAACTAAGCATACCAACATTTAAGGGATTACAAGAAATTTCTAAAGTGTTACCGAGCCGAGTCAAGAGCCTAACCACTCTCTTCTCACAATCAAGAATGGCACCATTTCTAGATAACCAGTCCATGCCTAAGATCAATCCATATCCCGAGAAACCCAAAACAAAGGCACTACATCTAAATTCAACACTTAGAATAGAGATTTTCAAATCCAAGCAAACCATCGACAAATAAGCCGAGCCCCCAATTGGATTTGAAACAACCAAGGGATCTTCTACCACACTAGTGTCTAGGTGCAGAGATTCTACTAAAGCAGATGAAATAAAGGAGTGTGATGCACCAGAATCAAAGAGAGTGCGAACTGGATGATCATAGAGATAAACTAAGCTTTCTACAGAAATATTTCTACCTAAGGTTCACAAGATATGATTGAGAAGATAAGCAGGATAAAACAAAGCATCTAGGAGAAGAAGTTAAAGAGGTACCCCCAGAAGGTCCTGCTTGCGGGCCTTGCCCTTGCTTCTTAGGGCAATTCTTGCTGATATGTTTAGTATCACCACACTGAAATCATGCTCCCATCTTCATCTTCTTCTTTCTACAATCCTGGACTATATGCCCAACAATGCCACAGAAATAACATTTCCTTTTCTTACGTGTCTTGTTATTATTGTTGTGGTCCTTTCCTCCTTGACTATTATTCGTCTTCTTGTTCTGCGATTCTTCCGCTTGCTGTTTCACGTAGAGGAGGAGGAGTAAAAGCGTCTGTAGCTAGGGAGTAAGGTCCCCAAACATGCTGAAACAAAAAAGGAAAAAAAGATTTAAAACAAAAGGATAGAGAGATAGTGCATATGGCTTTGGGGAATTATGCCTTTTAAAATCAACGCTTTTTCCTTGAAAAAAAAATGCTTCTTTAAACTTCTCTTTTGAAAATAGTTTCAAAAACTTTTATCTAATCTGGTAAATCTGTGCTCTGATACCAAGTGGAACACCCCACCTCCATTAAGGTCACTCACAAAGGGAATGCCTTAACTTTGGTGAAGGTTTGTAAGTAAAAGTCACAGATAAAACACAAGACAGATATAAACACACACATATATATATATAAGTAGCGGAAAAAAAACAGACTTTTTATTTCATAAATACGTGTTCATACAAAACATTTCCATAACTATCACACAATAACTTCCAAAACATTACATCATCATTTTCTGTCTTGGTTATTAAATAAAGAAGAATAAAACATAATTAAAACTGCATAAATCCCCATGGAATGTGTCCAACAACCATAGCCAAGGAAAGAGAGTCCAAACCGCACATCAACTATCTTGAAGCTTGCAAAGAGTCTGTGGACCTGGGGGGAAATGGAAGAAAAGAAGACGAAAGAAAATAGGGTCAGACATAAAGCCTGGTAAGTCTTGTGACTCTTCAGTATGAGAATAAGAAAAAGGGCATGATAGGTATAAACTGGAAATAGGAAAGTATCATAAACTAAGGTAAAGCAGTTGTGAATCGAATATACTATCGCACCCCACTCTATATATCTGCACCTACTTGCATTGTCTCAACTGGCACCCCATGATCGGGGTGAAGTGATCCCCTTTCTAAAGATCGGCTCCTACTCGCATAATCATATGTGTCATACGGCACCCAAAGATTGTAGATACCAATGCTGGTCCCACCATAGGGTGTATCAAGTCCTATGGTGGCGACCCGACACAATACTAGAATGCATAGGTTAAACTACTGGTGCCCCCAGTGCCCTGTTTGTCTGCTCCGAAGTGTGTGCACGCCCGCACTCCGTTAGAACCCACACTGTTGCACCCATCGTCGTCGCTTTTGACAGCTTATAATCAGCCCAGTAATCGTGCCCCACCCTGCCTAGTTTCAAGGTACCTTGATACCTAATTGGGTTACTGCTGAAATGGGTCCCCGTTGCTAGGGTTTTCTAGTCAAACATGTTAAGTGGTTAAGTGTCTGTATTTACCTAACCCCACCCATCAGTTTAATTAACATGTTGAATTGGTTAAGTGTTTTAGTTAACTTAACACTACCATCCTGACTTGTCTGTCCTTAGCTTTTTAAAGCACCGACCACTCACATTAGATAGGTATTGTTACGGTTACTGGTTGTGCTAGTCGGTTCCGGGCAGGTTTACACCGTAACTCAGTCTAACTTCGGGTCTTTATTGGGCTCAATGCTTAACCACCCACATTGGATAGGTATTGTTGTGACTGCTGGACAGCCGGGCAGGTTAACATCACAACTCAATCCAACCTCGGGTTAAGCATACTCGTATTTTCTAAATTTACATATTTGTCTCCATTACTTGTTATATGTAAATTAGTTAACAATTAAATGTTATAGCCCACTTTTCAAGTTTAACATTTTGGTATAAGAATTTATACCGTTTAAGTGCCACCAATTTTGGCATGTGACAAACATGCCAATACATATAATTTTCACCAATTTATGTCAAGTTTCCTATAATTACCAATTTTCCCAACGTTACCCCGTCTAAATATTAGGCTAACAATCTTAGCCTAATTTTTCATCCGCATGATTTTTAACATATAATATTAGGCTAAAAACTTAGCCTAATTTAGCGTACACAAAATTGGCATAAGAAATTCATTAACATCATGACATAGGTGTAAACTTGACATTTTTCAGCGTGGTCAATATGAACATCATAGGTGTGAACTTGCAAAATAGTCAACATACATATATGTGAATTTGCAACATAGACTGAATCATGGGTTTCAACTTGTCATGTGAACTTGCATTAAAAAGGGGAATCTAACTAAACAGGTGTCACATGATTTAGCATATGATTTAGACAACATAAGCCTAAACATGTTTAGATCTAGGCATAACATCGAACATCACTAACATATGACAAGAATATGACATGTCCATAGAGTATGTATAATTTTATCACATGTGTGAACTAGATCAAATCATATGTCCAATTACAACATGAAACATGTATTAAAGTGGGTCTAGGCATAATCTCAAACACAAACTAGTATATGACTAAATTATGTCATGTCCATAAAGTATGTCTATTTTTAGCACAAGGGTGTGAACTAGATCCAATTATATTTGCTACTACAACATGAAACTTGTATTAAAATGGATCTTAGCATGGATCCAATTATGAACTTGCAACTTTTGTATAAACATATGAGTACAAATATGAAATTAGTCATTTAGGCATAGAAGCTCTATTGTACAGCATATAACTTGTCATAATCACCTAAACATATAGGTGTAGAACCAAATAACTTGTATGTGAATTTGAATAGATCCAACATCAACTAGATTAATCCACAAACATTCTATTGGATCCAACATCAAGTCAATTATACCACAAACATCCCAATACCATTCACAACACAATCAATACAACACATAGATATGAATTAACATCGTCGTTATACAATAGCACAATTCTATTTCCATTTTACATCGAATCAAGTCTTAATTTCATTCACATCGGAAAAATCACTATACTTACAACAAACGACGGTCTTGTTTTCTGATTTCTGAGTTCTGAATTTGCAATGCTTTTCTTTGGGTAGACAAACGTTGTTTGATTCTTGTTTTACTTTAGTTTTGCTCGTCTCTAAGCTTTCTCTAACTGACGGCTACTCTTGGTTTTCCTCCCAACAGCATGACGGCTCTAGTTCTATATTATTTGTGTGAATTTAGGTTGAGTGTTGAGTTGTATTTATAAAATTTCGGATTGATTTGAGTCGTCAGACGATCATAGAGTGAATCCAGACCATACACACCAAGAGAAGTCAATCAGAAAGTGACAAATCAGCCCTAGTGACACAGCCAAGCTCAGAAATTCGACCAGAAACCGACAGGCCAGCCAGGGCTAAACCAGGTCGACTGGGCAGGTCGACCCCCAGGTCGACCCTATGGTCGACCTGGTTACCCAGGTCGACCCCTAGGTCGACCCCCTAGTCGACCTGGTGCATGGGTGTTAATTTTCCAACCCAGCCCAGTTTGGGTCTGTTATTCAAATTTCGAACTGAATTTGATCCGTTTGAATTTTAAATTGAATTCTGAAAATTCCGGAGGTCAACTCCTTCCTACGTAGTCCGATTCACACAAACTCGGACTTTATCTCAAGTAGAATTCCGAGACGCACGCAATGACGTAACCCGTTTCCCTTAATTCTTTCATTTAGAATTAATTATACTTTAGTTTGTTAATTTACAGTTAACAGAAAATTTCGGGGTGTTACAATAACGATCTTTCGGACAAGCTTTGTTTAAATCTGTGTAATCAACACATGTCCTCCACCTCCTGTTGGACTTCTTCACTAGCACGAGATTGGCTAACCATTTAGGGTAATGGACCTTTCGGATAAACCCATTAATTTCCATCCTTTTGACTTACTCCTACAAGGCCTTTATCCGGTCTCGATTATTTTGCCTCTTCTTTTGTCAGACTGGGGTTATCGAAGGTCGATGTTTAATGCGTGGCTCATAATTGAAGGATTGATACCAACCATGTCCGAATGGATCCAGGAAAAAACATCTTTGTTGAGCAGGAGGAAGTGGATTAAGTCGCTTTGGAGAGGTTCCTTTAGCCTCTTCCCTATGTTGATGACCTTCGATTTATCTTTCAGGTCAACATTTACTTCTTCTACTTCGTCTATTGGTTTTATCCTTTCGATATCTCCTCTAGAGTCTAAATCTATGATAATTTCTCCTTCTTCGGTTGAGTTCACTTAATTAGACCTTTTACTGTTCCTTTTCAAAGAAGTGTACCTACCATTAGTGCGATTGTCAGTCTTATTTATTTTTATCTTGGCCTCAAATGAGGGATGTTAGAATCCCTAATCTGAAGGCATAAAAACAGTAGAAGAATCAAAATACGAAGAATACTCCCTTTTGTATTTTTCGACCGTTGCGAAGTATAACTCTCAGGAGCTAAACTGTTCTCCCCAGATGGTACCCCATCACTGTTTGGTCAGAAATTTTAACATGAGATATTTGGAAGAAACGAAGGCATCCATCTCCTCTAAGGTCGGTCGTCCAAAGAAGGCATTGTAATAGGACGGCCGATCAATTACGACGAAGTGAGTTTCGAAAGTCCTGTGAAGAGGGGACAACCCCACTTGAAACAAAAGGTTGATTTGACCCACTGGAGTTGACCCTTTATTGTTGAATCCAAAAATTTGTTCGTTGCTCGGCTCTGGCTTCTTTTCGGAAATTCCCATCTGATCGATGGCGTGCTTGAAGATGACATTGACAACGCTTTCGGTATCCACCAATATTTTAGAAATGACCGAAAGCCCTATCTGCGCCATTATCATGAGGGGGTCGATATGGGGATGACAGACCCCTTTCTTCATTTCTTTTGGAGAGACCACGAGGTTATGCATTTTGAGGGTGTAACGCGCACTCTTCAATGATGGTTCTTCTTGGATGGAGAAGATTCCCTCCAAGGCTTCCTTCCCGTATTGGTTCCTGGCCTTCAGACAGCTTCTAGCAGGGTGTGGTTCCACATGGATTTCATTGATTTGGTTTACGGAAGGCCTCAAATCTAGATTATTCTCCCCCGTAGTGACTCCTATCATGTTTATAGAAACCTTCTGTTGTCCTCCGACACGTTGAGCTGGTGCTGCTTTATTTGAAAGAAACTCCTTCAGATGTCCCTCTCGGATTAGTTTTTGGATAATCCCGTCCAATACCCTGCACTCGTCTATCTTGTGCCCGTTGGTTTTAATGAACTCACAGTATCTACTGCCGGCATGAGGTTCAGGGCAATTTTTGGCTTTGAACGAGATGGGGAAGTTATTGACCCTTTCCTTTGCAACAACATACACATATGAGATGGGATTGTTCAAGGTAATCGAGTTGGTGTTAGAGTCTTCCCACCTCGACCTCCTCTGATTCCTTTCGTCCAAAGTTCGGCCTACCTCTTTCCCCTCGAGCCCCGAACTTCCTCTTCGTGAAGTATAGTTCATCCATATGGATAAACTTGTCGTCTTGGAAGTGGAAATCTAGCAAGTCTTTGCAGCCGTGGATATATAACTCCTTCCAAAAGGGGGTGTTCTCAATCAACCCTGAACGTACGATGATCAGATTGTCGCAGTCATTCATATCCTTGGCCTTTAATGCTTCAATGCTGAACCTTTTCAGATAGTCCCCTAGATACTCCCCTTGTCTCTGTTTGATGTTGGCGATGATTATATAGTCTACGGATGGATCTTTGCAATTGCAAAACTACGTAGAATCCATAGGAGAATTTTTTCCATGAGTAAATGGTGTTTTCCCTATACTGGCGATACCACTTTGTCGTGACCCTTTGGAAAGCCATCATGATGAGGCAACACCAGACGGCTCTGGAAGAATTGTAAAGATCCATCTGGCTATCGAAAGCCATTAGATGATCGTCAGAGTCAGTTGTTCCCAGATATTTTATGGTGGGAACTTTGACTCTTGAGGTATTATGGTATTCATAATCTCATCAATGAATGGTGCCAATCTTTTGTTGTCATTAACCTTTTTCACTTGGGTTCTCTGCCCATTGCTTCCTAGCAAGTCCATGATGGTCTTCAGAGTGACATCTCTGATGTAAGCTTTTGTGTTGTCATAGGTTTCCCTTTTGGGATCATAGCCTTTGGAGGTGGAGTTCCCAGGCTGTTCCTACTCGCACTGATTCCCTTGATGATCTAATCCCGTCAGACGAAACTTCTAATTCTTAGAAGAAGTTGCCTGAGGCTTCCCTTTTGCTTCTGACTGTGAAACGAGAGCCTTCCTTTTTGGAGATTCATTCGTTCTCTCTCTGACTAGATCTAGTGAGCCTTGAGGATTTTTGTGCCTGGACAGCGTTGACTTGAGCCTGCATTTCATGAAGTTTCCTTTCCAAGACCGAGATTCTTGCGACATTATCTTTCGTGGAGTTTGAGTCTGGTGGTTGTTGTGGATTAGGCACGACTTCTTTCTCGCTATTATTCGAGTTGAGCATTGGGCCCTCATTTCCTTCGTGGGTGACGTTGGGATCTAGCTCTTTGTTTTATTCCTTTACTTTCTTCGACTTCATTGTTTCCTGCCATGGAACGATAAATTCACCCAGTTAGCTTAAACAAATTAACCACGAGGTTGGAGGTTCAAGCCCTCCTTCTAGCGCCAAAATGATATTTTTCATCAGCACGCAGATTATGGTATGTAACGTATGCGTTCACGAGATTTTCCGTGGTCACGACTTAGAGTCTTCGGGAAATAATCCTGGATCTGGAATGGGTAAGCTTCGGTGCCATGACGACGACATTGTGTATTCCAGTAAGAAGAAAATAGGCTAATGCCTCCCTTGAGGATGAAAGCATCGCAATATTCGTTAACTTGGATGAATCACTCATGTCAGATCTTCCCAAGAAAGGAGCCTGAATCACGATAGAGATCGAGTTAGGAATTCGTATACGATTTCGTTACATCAATATTTGGAAAGCGTTAGGCTCAACATGAGAGTATGGATCAACCATGGCGGACCCTTAAGGCGAGGAGAATGGGACTTCATGTTTCCATAAAGCCCTCTTCCTTTGCTAACGAAGCACCTTGGTCGATCTCCTCATCAGAAAGGTTAGTGTTAACTTCCTGTTTCGTCATTATGACACTACAAGATTATAAAATCATAAGGTGTATGGAACCTGAAATTCTCCATTTATAGATTACAGATATATTACAAGAATTGATGATTTGCTCCTCCTAAGAAGAAAGGAACTAACTTGAGAAATAAAAAGTTTGTCCCCTTTTTATGCGGTTTATGGGGTCCTATTTATAGAAAATCCGGGATCTTTCTATCGTAGGGTGTTGGGCCTGAACGATTCATGTCGCTGCTATTTTTCTTGGTCTTGGGCATCTGACTGTCAGTCCTCCTCATGGTGCCAGTTACAGTCCTCAAAGCAAGGGTTCCAGGTGAATTGGGGCCTCCCCTAGATGGAAGGTAGTTTATTGCCGAGATGGGTTATGGCGGCATTTCGAGTTTCTCAGTGGATGCCTCCAAGTGTCGGTCCTTTATCGTAGGCTTTCGTCTTTATTATGGGTACTTAGAGGGGCCCTCCTTCGCGATGTACGTGTATATTCGCCGAATTAGAACCGTTGATGGTTCCAGTACTAGGTGGATTAGTATGTGTAGCATGTATCCTTGCTTGAGTCTCAGTTTAACCTTCCGGTTTGACTCCTTGGAAGGTAGCTTCCAGTGATACCCATGTTGCTTACGAAGGTAACCCCTTTCATCACCTATGGGGCCGTTTTTCGGGGGTCGGTCACAGACCATCTTTATGCACTGACCTGATAATCTTCCCCTTTTAATGCGTTGGTGCTACATTGGTTAATTCCTGGTGGGTAGACCATGTCGGATGAACCTTTGCTGATACTCTATAGGTTTCAGGCCTCTTCTTTTCGGAGGGGGTATCGGCCTGAGTGGCTCTCGAATTCTTTATTCCTTTCTTATGTTCATTTGACATCCATTCACTGTCGTCTTGAGCTAAGATCATTTTGGTAGTAACACATATCATCTTCAATGACATCAGTGATGATTCTTCTAAATATTTCTAATGTTTATGGTCCATTTGATAAATTAGACCGTAGGACTTTATGGAGTGAGTTCCTAAATTTTAGAACACTGGCTTCTACCCCTTGGATATTAGGAGGTGATTTCAATGTTACTAGATTTCTTGGAGAAAGAGCTCCTAGAGAAGGAGATTTTCTACCATGGAAGAATTTGATCCATTTATTATTAATAGTAATTTAATTGAAATAAAACTATGTAATATGAATGGGAGAGAAGTGCATTCTATGGCCCTTTTACATAGGTTTTTTTATTAGCGATGAATTTGAGGATAAATATCCGTCTTATAATGTTGTCGGTTTACCTACTTTTATATGTGATCATTGTGTCATTATTCTTTCCTGTTCAATTCCTAATTTTAATTTGAAATTATTTAGATTTGAATAATGTGTCTATTAGAAAATAATTTTAAAGACTTAATTTCCTATAAGTGGCTTTCTATGAGTGGATATAATATCACTTTCTCCAATAATATGGCAAGTGCATTGGTGTGCAAATTTAAAGAGCTTAGGATTTTTCGTAAAAATTGGAGTAAAGAGGTTTTTGGTAATATTAAAATTAAGAGAGAGAAAATTTTATGTGATATATTAACTTTAAATAAAATTGAAGGTAACAGATTTTTAAATTTTTCAAAAAAGAATGTTCTTCATAATCTCAAAGAAGAACTTAATAAAATTCTGTTGCAAGAAGAAATAATGTGGTAACAACATTCTAGAATCAATTGGATGTATGATAGGGACAAAAATACTAAAATTTTCCATAAAGTAGCTAATAGTTGAAAAAGATGTAATACTATCAACTCTATCTTAGTTAATGATGTTGAAATTTCCAATTAAGTTGATCTTAACAATGCATCTACTAATTACTACAGAGAAACTTTTGGTAAAACAAATTCCTTTAGGGTTAAGGTAGATTGGAGTTCATTATATAACAGTAACAAGAGTGTAGATTTAAATGATTTAGATATCCCATTTACTGATATAGAAATTTTAAAAGCTATTAAGGATATGCCTTTGGACAAATCCCTTGGTCCTGATGGTTTTCCTATTTTATTTTATATCACTTTTTGGGTGGTTTTAGAAGATGATTTAACTGCCCTTTTTAATGAATTTTTCAATGGTAATTTGCAATTGGGTGGATTTAATTTAGCTAACGTTGTTTTAGTTTAGCTAATGTCGTTTTAATTCATAAGAAAATTAAGGCTAATTAGTTAAAGGACTTTATACCTATTTCTTTATTGAATTGTTCTATTAAAATCATTTTCAAAGTTCTATCCAATAAATTTAGCTCTAAAATGAATGATTTAATAGACAATTCTCAGACTGCATTTATTAAAGGTAGAAACATTACTGATGGTGTTGCTATTTTTCAAGAGTATATTAATTACTATTGTAGGAATAATGTGACTTGTGATGTCCTTAAACTTGATTTCGCTAAAGCTTTTGATTCCATTGACTTTTCTTTCCTTACAGATCTTCTAATGGCTAGAGGTTTTAGCATTAGATGGATAAACTGGATATGGTCTCTTCTAAAATCTAGTAGTTCTAATATTCTCCTCAATGCTATTCCTGGTGGCAAAATTCAGTCTAAACGTGGCCTAAGACAAGGAGATCCATTGTATCTATTTAATTTGGCTGCTGATGTTTTTTCTAGAATTATAAGTTGGCTACTAGGAATGGTGTGATTGACCCTATAGGTAGAGATATTACTAATGAGGTTATTTCTATTCTACAATTTGCGGATGGAATATTAATTTTTTCTTCTCATCTATCTAAATCTATTATCTCTCTTAAATTCATTCTTTATAGTTTTGAGTTGCTAGCTAGTTTAAAATAAACTTTGATAAGAGTTCAGTTCTAGTTCTTAATGACTATCATAATTTTGAACATTTAGTAGCCAATACTCTTAATTGCAATATAATGAAATTACCTATTGTTAACGATATTTTTCGTCAATACCGGAGACAGGTCGACTGGGGTGGATCTAAAGGAGGAAATGGTTGGTGGGTTGTTTTATGGGTTAAATCGGGTTGCTGCCCTGGAAATGGAATAAGAGAAGGAAGGGTTAGCTAAGGGCAATCAAAATGGGTTTAGATCTAGTGGACGAAGCATGTTTTTCCTATTTGAGAGTGTATTGAGGAAGAAATCTAGTTTTAATCTGAAAAAGAAATCAAATAACCACAATGGTAATGATCATAAAATGGTAATACACATTTACAAAGCAACTTTCTTGTAATAGATTCCTTTTTATTCAATTTTCACCGAGAGTACATAAATGTCATAGGGAGGATTTCCCCGTTGATCTCTCTGCTAAGTTAATTTCAAGATTACAATTGTTTAGGAGGCCAAAAAATATATCCCCTGAATGTGACCTTTGGGGTCTTATTTATAGTGGTTTGGTGCTCCTTCCGTTGATGGGATATTAGGCTTGCGGAAGTCCTTGCCGGTTGCTTTTTCCTTGAGTTTTGAGCGCTTGCCTATTGGCCACTCTTGGAGTGTCAGTCATGGTCCTTGGATGAAATTTGAGCCTTCGGCAATGGTTCTAAATATAGGGTCTAGGATACTAGCTCTCAGGTGTAAGCCTCCGACTTTATCATGAATACCTGGAGAGTCTTGCTCTCATTTTGTATGTTGATAACTACCGGTTCGAAGCCGCCACGGGTTTCGGTACTAAGTGAATTAGTACAGGTACCCCGTGGATCCGCTTGGGTCTCGATTTTCCTTTCAGTAGGGGTTTTGCGGTAGCTTGGATTCCCAGGGGATGGCTCCTGGTGTCTTTCATGTTATTTGTGAATTCTTCCTTTTGGTATCCATGCAATAGGTGCTCCAGAAGTTGGTTCCGAATGGCCTTCACGTTCTTTCGGTTTAGTGCCTTCGATACTTCTATCTTCTGCTGTCTCGGCATTCAGGCCGTTCATTATTGAAGATTCCTTTGGGCTTTGTTTATCAGATTTATTGCTTTTCGCTTACTTGGCTTTAGAAGTTGGGTGGCTCCTCACACAAAGTCTTTCGTTGAGCTGATACTGCCAAAAGGGTCTTGTTGGATTAACCCTTACGGATAGACCCTGTCGGTTATATCCCACTGTTCTTTACGATCTTTTCCCTTAGGGGGAGAGTAAAGGCTTTGGATAATGCGACTTTTTGGATTATTTCTTCTTGTTCTTGTCCTTCTTGTATTTAACTCCCACTTTTGGGCCTCCTACAAGCCTTCGGTCATACGATACCCCTTCACCACCAGCTCATTCCGATGTTGATTTTTGGTAGTAACATTTCCCCCCTTGTGAAGGGGTGTTTTCGACTTTTCAAGTCAAACTCTTTGCCTTTTTTGAAGCATCATATCGGAGACCTTTGATCTTCCTTGGCAGGGGAACGTTGATTGGTCCTCATTAGTGCGGTGGGGATTTGGATAAATATCCTTGCACAATCACCACTGCTTCTTCTTCACTTTTACCTGCAACATTAATTTCTCGAGCCGGACTATTTGTTCATTAAGGATTTGAAGCTTAATATAGAATGCTCTCTGCTTAAACCTTTGGTAAACGTTCCTATTTTACTTTTTAATCGGGGGATTGAATTGTTTGTCTGAATTCGTTTAGGATTCTGCATATCATATACGAATTGTTCGTATCTTAATAATTTGAGGGAAATTTATGGCAATTAATCTATATGCCCTTTTTCCCAAATATCAATTCTAGGGTTAGGGTCATGCAACTATATCAGAGGTTTTTTTTTTGGAATGGTGCGTCGGATTTACCACAACATTCATTATTCCGACTACTCATTACTATTAGGTTTAAGTGTAATTACTTCCAAATGTTCTAGTGAGTAGGATATGAACTTTATATGTTCACGGAATTATATCACCTGGCAATGTTATGTCTGATAAGATGAGTTCTTGTTTATCACCCGTTGATGCTTGTGGTCTCTCCCGAAGGGGAAATTTTCTTCTCTTGAAGAAATCGTTGGTTACTTCTCAAGATGACATTAGTTCCATTCTTTCTAGTATTGGGATGGACAATGTGGAGGCTATTCCTGCTACTGACCGTCATGACATCATGCATCCTCCTGAGGGATACTTCGCCTACTTAGCCATTTATGTCTATCATAGGGACTTCTTTCCCTTTACCCCCTTTGTGCTTCGACTTCTGCATGATTTGAGAGTCGCGCCAATTCAACTTCTACCCAGCACCAACACATTACTCTTATGCTTAGAGGTATTTGCTCTGGAATTAGGTCAGCCTTCCCTAACGTCGAGTCTCGTCCGTCATCTAATGCGCTTTTCAAGGGATTTTGACTTTCCCTTATTTCATGCTACCCCTTTGCAGAAGATCGTCAATGGTGGTGCGGGCAAGGTTATGCCTTGGGAAGACCAATTCTTCTTCTTTAAATGTCCTGCCGTGTTTCTGGTTAAATTGTTGATCGTAGTAAGCCCCTTTAACTTTTTGTAGGTGGTTATCTTTCCTTCTGTAATGTATCCTTAATTCCCTTCTTCCAGATTTTACTTCTGAGAGAGTGTCCTTAACCGAGAACGAATCTTGCATGTCTAAGCTTATCTTGGAATTGCTCGAAAAGCCACTGAGTCAATCTGCTCTACTAACCAAGGGTAAGCTGCGTCTTTATTACCTTCCCCTTGATGGACAGAAGATATTGGGGCACCCACCTGTCCGTATTCCTGGTACTAATCGCTTGTTGGTTGGTTCAGAGGTGTTCGCTCCTTCAGCTCCTTTATCCCTAGGTATGTTTTATTGATTCAATAGTTTCTATGTTGAGATCTCTTTTTGATACTAACGTTTCATGCTTTCAACCTTTTCCTAACCTTTCATTTGGCTAGGGGTTCCGGCTTCAGAAGCTCTAACTCTTATTGATGCCTTGAACCAGACTATTGCGGCTGCTTTTAAGAGGTTGGATGAATCTCCTTCTAATTTGCCAACTAAGAGATTGAGGTTCGACACCTCTATTCATATGATTTCCAGGAGTGTCTTCGATAGGGAAATGAGAAGTGGGGTCCTCCCATCGTTTCCTTCAAGCACATCCGGGGAGGTTGTAAGTGCCATGTCGCCTACTCTTGCTTCACAGATCGTCAGTTCTTGGAGACCCCTTGATCTTCCGTCAGATTTTATTGATCACATGAAACTTATTCTTTCAGTACCCGAATTTTCTTATATTTCGTTGTCTCCTACTTCTTATGGCATGATGGATTTTTATCGATGTCTGATTGCTCAACAACTTAAGGTATGACATTTTCTTTTTACTCTTGGGCTTTCCGCCTACCACAATTATATGCTGAGTATTTATACCTTACTAGGCTATTTAGAACTGGCATGTGTCTCAACTCATCCCTTTTTCCTCTGTTACTGAAATTACTCGGCTTTGGGAGGCTAATGCTGTGAGAGGCTGAAGGCTTCCTCGGAACATGTTGAGTTAGCCTTAAAAAAGGAGAGACAGGCTAGAGATGTAACTCCAGACAAGGTATCGGCCTTTAGAGCATCAAATGGCGGAGGACGTGGTTACCCATGCTGATGAGCTTCGGAGGAAGGATGAACATCTTTCTCATGCCACCTAGATCATTCATGCAACCCAAGATAGGATTTCTAATTTCTTGCAACCACCTTCCATAGATTAAGTTTGACTGCTATGAAAATGCCTTATTCCATATTTTTTCTGACAGCCTTAAGAATCTTTCTGAACTCGAACCTCCTACATTCCTTCCTTCACCCTGGATCGGGTTATGAAAAGGATTAAGTTGGGTGAGGAAGGAGTTAGGGCGTCGTGAAGGGGTGACTCTATAGTCGAGGACCTTTTATACATTGATAGACTTTCAAATGATTTAGGCGAGGAGGGGGTGGCTCCCGCCTCCTATGGCAGCGATAAGGAGAGTGGGGGTATCAGTCCCAGGGATGACGAATGCCTAGGCAAGCATATTTTCTATAATTTTGAGTCGTCGTCGCCCAGCCCCTCTGGTTTTCTATAAAGGAAAGAAGTTGTTGATCACGAAGTTCCCTCCCTTCGGTTATAACTTTTACGTTGGACGTATTTTTCCTTTTCCCTAGATGCTTGACTTTGAATAGTTTCCCATCGTTATAATAGACAAAAGAAAAACTGTTTTCCTGCCTTAAGCAGAGTTAGGTAACAAGAAGTTCAAAACGTTTTTATGTTGGGTAGATGACAGACTTGTGCATTTAATTCCGCAACCTATGCGACACTTATGTAGAGTCCCCTTTCATTATCAATGGGGGCTAATATGATTATCTACATTATGACAGAGCTTAGTTTACTATGAGGAGGCATTACACATGGTTTGTAGTCTGAGAAAAGAGTTTGCATGCCTATTCATGCTTTCAAGGAAAAGCATCTCCTTGAGGGAGTTGAGTGCATTTACACCGCATTTCCTCAGCTCTCCTTTAACTTTCGGAGTGGGCACCATGAAGCTATGTTAAGGAATCTTAGGATTAAACATACTAAGACACTGTGTAAACAATAAACATATGAAAAGTGATGTTTTTAAAACTCGCCTTTATGCCTAGTCATAGTTGGTAAGCTCTGGGTTTATCGCGTGTAGATATGTGTAAAGAAAAGAGGGGGACACAACCTTCGGAAATCTGAAAAGAAAAAAATCGTAATTATCTTCTTGTATGTCTGTGGGCAGGTTGATCAACGCGAGACCCCTTCCTCCCGGAGCGGAACATCGCCGATGAGAGAGGCTCTCCCTATGTATTATGAAAGAAAGGCCTTAATTACATCAGGATTTATCCATTAAACACTTGACCGAGAGGGTGAACACTTTGAAAAGACAGTTAGAAGAGAATGATAGGACCATTCAGGGGTTGAGGAAATACATAGAGACTAAACCCTCTGTCGAGTTCGGGGACGAGCTAAAGAAACTTCATCAACATGTCATTGATTTGGAAGTTGATTTAAACAATGCTACTACAAAATGTGAGAAGTGGAAACATTGTTTCGAGAATATCCCTATAATGATGGGGCCTTCGCCCCTGGCATCGCGACAACTTGTAAGGCCCCTGTTCTTCAAAAATATTACTATTTGAATAACCTTCCACCGAGGTTAAAGGAAACGATTATTTCTGAGTGGTGTAAAAGAGTGGTAGCCGAGATGAAAGGTCTATGACAGTAGGTTAATCAAGGATTCTTGTAACCACCCGAATTTCAAACAGACTGTTTTTTTTTTCAAAATTCCAATCCATCGAAACTCGTATTCCTGCAGAAAAGACAGAGACATAAAACAAGTCAGAGCTTAGAAATTATCTCACAGCGGAATGGATAAAATATAATATAATCAAAATATAGCCTTACCGTATTAATACAACTGCCTAACCAGTATCTAAGGCTATCATGTCCCTGCCATAAATCTAACCCGCGAGTATGTTATGAGGAGGGGGTCAAAACACAAGTTCTGGTGACTAGATTTAAACTATACACTTTGAATAATCCTATATATACCATTCAATCATATTTTCTAATTTATTAGGTTACTTGGGTTATCAACACTTAAGACTTACACACAAACGTCGTACCCATTTACTTCCCAGTGGATTAACCTAATATGGTATATATGTAGCTACCCTCAATATTTAGGTACACCCCATAGTACCCCACTCGCACGGTCTCTAACATAACACAATCAGAATATACGCAATACCTCATCCTATGTTGTAGTGACGCATGGATAACGATATGACGTTCTGCTTATATCTATCATTACTATGCTACGTGAACGTACCGACTGCCACCTTGGTTCGAATCAGACTCCATACTAGAGTAATGCCCTCAAGCCTACGATACACCACCCAGAATCGACATGCATGTATCTAGACTGTCCACCAAATGTATCTTCAATTGTAGCTCGATGCCTCACCCGCACGTCCTCTAATGTGCACCGAGTTCCATGGCAGGGAGATACAAGAAACACGGAACTCTGTCAGGAGCTTTTCCATATCTGTATTGGCCCGTCTCTAAAGAGTCTCTATATACAGACATACCTAGGGTCTGTTTTCACGGTGGCTATGGCCCTACCTCGGCACCTCCCTCTACTAGTAAAGACTACCAGACCTAAGTGAATGCCCCTATGCAAACAATCTAAACATCCATGTGGAGTCTCCCCTCAACCTCTTACCCCGATAGTGAAGGATGAAACGTTATCTTCGGTTTAACTCGAGTCTTTCGCATCCCACTGGCTGCCGATGATAGGTATTCGACAGTCTACTATCCTTATTGATCCTGACCCTCTGCCTCCTCGTGAGGCAATCACCGAACCACCCTGGTGTCACCTCGTAACAGCATTCTAACAACATAGCTACATCTGCTGTCAAGGCCCACCCACCTAGTAGTTACACGCAAACCCAACCTCTGTGGACACAGCCTAAGACATCTGCCGCCGCACAGACGACTACTAAGAGCACCTTACGTACTTATGAAGCTACGTACTACCCCTTCCAGTCCTTTGGAGATGTCAAAATAATTAGATGAATGTGTTCTCCCTGCGTGCCTTATAACACCTCGATGATCTACCACGTTGGGTTATTCACCCTCAACCGTACGGACTGGTCTAAGCGCCTTACTTTAGCATATTTTAGACCCTATGTCTAAACTTTCTTTTACGTGCTTGTCTCACCTCATCAGGTTTCCAGTTAACTAGGTTATTCCAATTCATATTGAATTCTTACTCAATTTACCCTATTTCTCTTGCTTATTAATTTTAGCCATCTAACTTAACCCATTAAGTTTATTAATAAGCCCACAACATGTTATACTCTAAATGGTGATCCAAGGCCGGTGACCACAATCCCTTTATTTGATTACCGTAACATGTTCTACTTAGCAAGTTATTATGTATGCCTAAATTCTTATAATCTCTACAAGTTATGCTTACCCTAAAAGGTATCTTTAATTTTCATAACTTTATTATTTCTACCAGTTATGTGTACCACTAGGTGTCTTTAATTACATAGCCTTATCGAGCTAAGTTTGCAGGCCTATATGTAAATATAAACCACCCCCTCATATTTTGCTTAGCCCACTCACAGTCCAACCAATTTTACTTAACCCTAGCTTTGGTTCATATTCATACAATCCCTATGGATTAGATTAGGTTAAGTAGTCTAATTCCATTTATGGTTTATAATGGGCTAGACCTCCCACACTAGGCCTACAACTTGTGGATGCTTGATATGCCGGTCGGGTCCGGGCAGACTTCTTCCGCAAGTTGGGCCTAACCTTGTGTCATAGCCTGTCTTGTATTTGCTCACTTAGATCTCTCACATTAGGTTCAACATTACTGGCTGCTGGATATGCCGGTCGGGTCCGAGTAGACTTCCACCACTAATGCAACCTAAACTCGTGTCATAAGTGCAATTATAATTTCTAATTGTAATCCTAGGCATTTGTTATTAATTATACCTATGTCAATTATAGGTTTTATGCCCCTTTTTCCCAGTTATGCTCATGATGGATTATATGTCTAAATTCATATTATTCAAATTATGCCAATTCATATTTTTCATATGATCCCATTTGTGCCCAAATCCTTTTTTATACTTACGATCCAATTTAAGATCTTTAAACATATTTGGTCGATGCCTAAAACACATATTTATTTATTCAATTCTATGTTAACATGAATTCATATAATCATATACTTATCCCAATTATCCCCTATATATAATTGGGACAAATTTACATGTAAACTTTTTAGCACTCAAACAAATCCAATATATGAATTCTAACATGTAAACATTCCAACATTTCGATTGATTCAATATACGAATTATTCATATTAACAATTTGACGGTATATCATACTAATCATCCCCACATGTCATTTACACCACTTTAGTCATTATTAGCATATGTTTAGGCATCTTAACTTGTCAACCAATTGAACATATTATCCGTTTTTGTGC
Source organism: Allium sativum (assembly GCA_030737875.1). Lineage (NCBI taxonomy): Eukaryota > Viridiplantae > Streptophyta > Magnoliopsida > Asparagales > Amaryllidaceae > Allium > Allium sativum. The sequence goes on from CM060919.1 coordinate 208,238,809, forward strand.
AACAATTTATTTTACCAAATTAAACCTTCCAATATGTTCATTATGGGGAATGCCACTATTATTCAAAAAGTATATTTTAAACCCACTCACCTTTCATGCTTTCCCCAAATTTTGGATCTGATCCATTCCATCATCCATGGTTTCTCCTTTTCCCTTTGATTAGATTCGGAACCTAACAATTATGGATTTATAGTTTTTACTAAAAGAGAAACAGAAGGGAATTGAAAGATAGATCAGATCTAGGAATTACCTCACTTCAATAAGAGACCTAAAATTAGCGCAAATCCGCTGTGATTAGATTTAGAAAATAGTAAAGGGATTACTGATGTAGAATCCCAAATCTCCAAGCTTGAACAATCCCAATACGTTGAAGAAGAAAAGGTTAGAACAAATCACGTTAAAGCAGCACTTCGTCGTCACCATTGAATTAGATGAATAAAATAATGATTCTAAGGTCTTATTTATAGGGGAAACGGAAAAACATGGTCCTTCAGATTCAAAATCAGAACATCAGAACCATCCACATTGTCAGAAGGTTCCAAAACGAGGGTAGGTCGACCCGTAGGTCAACCCCCTGTTGGTGGGTCGACCCCCAACGGTCTATTTTCCCCCCTAAAACTCCCGCTCGTGCATTACAATTTTTGAACCTATTTTCAAAATTACTGGATAAACTTTATCAATATATATACATATAAGTTCCTTATATGTATAAAAACTTCTGACGCTTACAACTTCTTTATATGTTGTCCGATTTACGCAAACTAGGTGTCTATCTTGACCAGAATTTCGAGACGGACGAAATGGTGCGGTCCGTTTTACTTAATTCTGAATATTTAATTGAGTTGTTCTTATTTATTATCTTAAGTTAAAAATGCGGTATGTTACATTCTCCAACCCTTAGGAAACTTTGTCCCCGATATTTGATAAGGGTAAAATAAATTAACCCCATGCATAATATACATCCATCATGTGTGCATCCAATTCTTGCAAACATTGTGCACTTGTGCAAAGTTAAGTACAACATAATAATGCATGTATGCCTAAGCGTACCTCCTATGTGCATGTAAAATTTCAAAAATCCTTTTAAAATATGATGCTCACATCCTAAATATACTAGCAATTCTACATGAATGCAATATTTTGAAAATCGAAAGGCTTTTTCATCCAAATTTTCCCATGCTCTTACTAAGTAAGAGCATAGTTCATCCAATTGTTGCATCTATAATCCTACTAACCAAATTTATTTTTTGAATTTCAGAAAAATCTAATTTTCTAAATTTGATTTCTTATGTTACAAAAAGGTGGAAAACGGAAAAGTCCGCATCTTTCGTGTTTCTTTTTCAACCTTTTTCTAGCCGTATTTGGATTTTTATGTAACTATTCATAAAGATTCCCTACTCTCCTATCTAAGCACAACCCACATAAGAAAAAAAATTCATTACGAGAAAATTAGGTATAGCAGAAGTTTTCTTACTACATAGTAGAATTTTACGCAATAACTACATACCGCTAGAACATAGTTTTCTTATATCAAAGAAAATACAAACCCTACTAACATACAGTAGATCTCAAACATATATTCTACTACAACAAGATAATAATACTAGGATAGTCGAGATTCGGCACATGCAGTCCAGAGGATCGCCACTAAAACGAAGGTTTGGGTCCCCACCCAAAGATGTCATGGATGAAAGAATCTAATCCACCTAAAGTGCCCTCCATCCTGCCTATACGCTCCTCTTGCCGTCAAGTCCCCTCTCTGACCCCGAGCTACATGTCCTGCATATCCATCTGTAGATGATCAAATCGCTGCTGCGTAGCATAGATCTCCTGTAAGCTCTACTACTGTGTATGGGCAACCTCTATCTGTGCTCTAACCATCTCATGTTGTTCCCGCAAAATATCCTGATGCTCCCTGGCTACCTGAACATATCTCTCCAAGATGGTCCTAACCTCATTCCTCAGCTCCCCTTGCTCTTTGGACGACCATGTATCCCATCCAGAGGTCTGGGAGGATCCAGCACCTCCCACCACTATTGCTACGCATCTGTATGCTGGTAATCATCTGAGGGATCAAAGTACTGATGAGGTTGCGATTCTACTACTGGTGACTACTGAGGGTCTAGTATGGGCCGATACCAATAAGGTTGTACTTCTAGGATCTGTTGACCCCCTTTGTTCTGTTGATCTTCATCTGCCCCCAACATCTTTTACGGCCTCTTCCCCCTCATCCCCTTCTCCTAAGTTTCCTTCTTCATCTCGTTCATGCTCCACTGGTTGTGGGTCCATGATCATCAACTCATGAAACTCAATCTGCATCCTAGTCAGCATGCTCAAGTCTATAATATGTGCAAGATGAGATATAAAATTCTTCATTGCCAAGGGAACTTGAAACTTTACAAGAACTGTAGTCCAGAAATGTCCATAGGGGATCTTATTTTGACTCCATTCCCTAGAGAAATCATAATACTGTAGGATCAAACGGGCCCGATTTATATCTGTCCCAGCGAAAACTACATAAGTAGCAAGCATAACCGTATGAGAAACCCTATCAAAGCTGCCAGTCTTGGCAATCAAACTGTATTGTAGTATTCGCATAACTACCCTGGCCAAGGAGCGTAAAGATGTCATATCCCAATGCCTTTGGTCTTCATCTACAAAAATTCTACGCAAAACTGCTAAATTTTTCATTTCCACCTCCTCTAAATTTAAGCCCCAACTCCTAATATTAAGCATGGCCCCAAACTAGGCATCGGTGAATCGGATATGTACCCCTTTTGCCTCAGATTCAAAAACCTCCATGCTATTTTCCTCATTAATTTCTAAATTTGCAGCGAAAATACGTAATAACCTTGGAAAACCTCTTCTCTCCATAGTGTTATGATCTTAGACGTTATCCAAACCAACATTATTGAACAATGCTTCCAAACAGGTGCCCACAAAGTCTCCAAACTTGACGGGTCTTCCCAGTAGAATTTCGTGTCCTGCGGTGCTTGTATATGCCTCTACTATGTCTCCCCAAGTATCACACCACACAATTTCTTCAGCGTTTAACTGAGGAAAGGCGGCGGTGTTCGCTAAATGGATATTCTATTAAATTAGAAAACCGTTAACACGAAATATCGTGATAATACAGTAAGCGCAGGGCATACAATTATTAGAACGTGGAGAATACGAGCAGATCCGTAGGGAAAGAATTAATTCTATATTTTACTCAATCAAATTAAACCAAATTCAAGTGAAGTTTTAACTAATAAAAGCTAATGAAAACTATAAACTAAGTTGAGAACTAAATATGAAATGAAAACAATTTAGAGGCAAATCAACTCTCACATTTATGTAAGTTATCAAAAATACAATTTATGATCTCCATTAAGTAATATAAATGCAATATTTAAACCACCTATGATTCTCATGAAAATGGAACTAAAGCAAAACTATTCTAAGTATGGCCTATGAATTATTAACTAAAACAATAAACCATCATATTTTGTTCTTACTTTCATTTCAAAATCAATAACCACTTAGGAAATATTGATGTAATTTTTGTTTACATTGACCAAGCATAGCCTATTTAGTTGTCAACAAACATAGACTATCAAAACCATTTGTATAAACTTATATCAACATTCACTAACATGAAGCACAAATTAAACATTACAAGTCATACAAATGTTGGACTTAAATAAAGTTAGAGAGCATTGTTACCCCTAAATCAAGGGATTAGCCACTCATATGTGTTATCATATCAACACATGTAAGTTTCAACATTAGAAAATAAAGCAAAATTAAAGAAAAACTAAGTAGAACAAGAATAGAACTAAACTAAGAACATAAAGTAAATCTAAGATATGAATATGAATTTAAATCTAAGCTATGAACATGAAAGTAAAGAGCATAGAAATTAAATTGCATTAAAATAGAGAAGTTACATAAAGAAAATGGCTAAGTTGCCATGGAAATATAAGAGAGCTTGTGCTCCTCTCAACTAAACTAAAGAAGGGGATAAAAGAAAGGAGATCTGAGCGGTATTTACATTACATAAAGGGGTATATATACATGTCCTAAACCCTAAAACCCTAATTACATTTGTTGGGGACTACCAAAAGTACCCCCTTCATGAAGCTACAATTTTTTTTCCATCCACTAATGAGTCATGTAAATTGCGTGAGGCCTTTAATTGTTTCCATAAGCCAACACATTAGCCACTAATAGCTCTATTAAAGAAAGAGGGAGAGTGGGTGGGGTCCTCCACTAAATAGTGTATGAATTAATTCCATCTCATATTCCTTTGTCTTTGTATTGTGCATGCATATCTCTTGTAGCCCAATTGTATTTGTAGCCCGTTTCCTACAAAACAACATGAAAAATGAACAAGTAAATGTTTTCAAAATAAATACATGCACATATGATCATAATGCCATAATATGAAGATGAATGTATGATTATTTACGAATTTTGGGTTTTTTTGGTTAAAATGTGTAAAAATAGCCAATTACGTTATTTATTTAATTAAAACAAGAATAAATGTTTGAATATAAGTGTGCACATTTATGTGCACATCAAATACCCCCACACTTATCTTTTTATTCGTCCTCGAATAAAGGAAAAAAAACTAAGATAAATCTGTTTTCGTAGGGAGCACAATTGCATTGAGCGTATGCAACAAGCCTTTAAACCTCTGGGTGTCCCCAGTAGGACAAGTGTTGTCTCGTGAGGGTTTTCAAGGAATACTACCCACAAAATCCAAAAGTTGAACACAAAAAATATTTACAAAATGCAAGACAAGAAAATATTTATAAGACGAATGCAAGATTTTAAAGGAATATTTACAAATGGATAATTTATTTTTAAATATTACAAAAATAAGTTAATACAAATTTGAGTCGTCACTATGAAATTTGATTCCGTTACTAATCAAAGCTTCAAACAAAAGTCATGTTATCGTCACAAACTCCTCCAGCTTGATCAGTTGTTTTGGTACAAACATAGTGCAAATATGAAATGAATTATGTAATCAATATCAACAGTCGTATAATGGCATCTCAACTTCCTTTTTGTTAACAAGTTAGGTCGAATAAGTGAAGAGTGTGCTTGGATTTCAAGTTCTTACTCTCTCTTTATTACAAGATATTTACATTATTACTATTTACAAACACCTAACCAAAAAGACCAAGGTATATCACCCAAGAGAGTATGGGACAGAACTTAGCAGATTGTGCAAACCGACGCTGACTTTGTCAACAAGATGTCGGTAATCCTTAGGTGGCCAACTCATAAATTGAGACCAAGATATACCGACGTTGACATTGTCAATAAGGTGTCGGATAGAGCTTGGCGGGTTCACACACCAACCCGAGATGTACTAGGAATGTTGGATACCCTTGGATTATTAATAAATACATACATTCTTTTTTCTTCTTCTTCTTCTTCTTTTTTTTTACATAAGAGAGAGAGAGAGTTAAGCACGATTATCTTAGCACAACTTCACTTAAAAGACCTAAAATGTTATCGCAAGTAGTCAAACTCAGCCAATCATTTAATCAGATTACAATTCAGAAAATATTTCATACTCATCACCTATGAATTTCTCAATATACCAGTTACATCAAATTTGCTCATAATTCAAACTTTCCTTCCGTTATCTGTTAAGAGAAGTAAATCTCCAAATATTTTAATTGAACGACCAAAATTGTATGCTAACTTCATCATGTCTTATTTTTTTTAAAAAATAATAATAGAAATGCGATTATTTTTTGAATGAAAAAGAAAAAAAAGGAAAATTCTATGCAAAACCAAAATAAATATGAAACTCCTACCATACTTGATTTGGACTGTGTCCCCACAGTCAACCCAAATGAAAAGAAAATGAAAATTTTGAAAATATGACTTATAAATACAAGAGAAAAGGAAAAAAATATTTACAGTATATCAGATAATATATTGACAAGAAGTAAATGAAACAGTCTTCTAAAGACCAATTCATTTGTCTCTTCAAGTATGAGAAACACAGTTTAAGCATAAACAAACCAAATCATAAAGGATGGTATGTTGCGTTTTTCGATTTGGAAAAACAAAATTTGTTTTTTGAGTTGCTAATTTTAAAAATTTTAGCTTACAATTGATCCCAAAATCAAATTGAATATCTGTAGCAACTAAAGAAAGGTCATCGCCCTCAGTAAAAGTTTTAAAAACAAAGTTTGATTTGTTCAGATGATGTATAAATTGAGATATGTGCGCATCATTCTCACCCCCACACTTGTTTTGAGAAATATTGTTCAGTTTTGCTTTGACATATGAAATTTTGCTGACTAAAGGTTCATCCGTAAACCTAAAGTAAAAATTAAACAATTGAAATTTCAGTAAATTTCAAAATTGTGTTTTCTCAGAAACAATTTTATTCCAAAAAGGGTTCATATACTGCAAAAATTTATCTTTGAAAAACAAGTGATCACAGTGAGGTTCAATTGAAATGATTAAGTCGCAAGGAGTTTCAACAGTTTTTAAAAAATCACCATTGTGTTCTAGATTACATTCAGCAGTTTCTTTGTTTTCAACCTTAAGAATTTCAAAATTTTCAAATGTTTCATTTTTAGTTTTAGACCCAACAACATCATCGTCAATCAGTTTAAGAAGTTTTCGCTCATCAAAGTCATCCTCACTTAAACAGTTGTTAACAACTTCATCATTTTTGTCATGTTGACAATCTAAAGTTGCTGAATTTCCAAAATTTTCAGAATTTGAGAGAGGAATATCAAATTGAAGATTGACTTCTTCGTCTTCAAGAGAATCTAAATTCAAATCAATCACAAAGCTTTCAACAACTTCATTAAGATTTTCATCAATTTCAAAAGTTGTTAGTTGAAGACCATTGATTGTGGTAAAAGGTGAATTATCATTTGACTCACCACATGCTGAAATTTGATTTTGTTTTTCATGAAAATTCAAGTAGTCTTGAAATAACGAATTCATGTGATTATCGTGAATTTCATTCATTGCTCAACAAAATCAAATTAAAAATTATTTACATGAGAATTTTCAATTTGAAATTGCTGAGAACAAAAATTTTCAGTTGCACCACAATTGAAATTATTCCCGTTGCCAAAACCATTTGAAAAGTTATTCACATTTCATTTGGAATTTGCAATTCATTTTGGAGTTCGAAATTGGATTGACAAGGACTATAATCAAAATCATTTGAATTTGAAGTTGAATTTGAATTTTGATTATTTTTGGAAACATTGACTTGAATTGTTGCACATTACTTCAATTAATCTTTGTCTTGATTCATTAAATTTTTGACTTTCTTCAAGTAGAGATTGGATGCTTATTTCAAGACTTGAGGGTTGACCATCATTTTGAAAAGTTGGTGGTGTAAAATCAGGATTAATTGTACAATAGTTGTTATTAAAGTATCCATATGAATTTGGTGTAAAATTATATGGATTATATTCATATTCACAACTATCATAAAATTCGTAGGAATAGGGAAATTCGGACATTTTCAAGAATGTTTTTTTTTAGATTTTGTATTTTTTGTTTTGTTTTTTATATTTTCATGAACCTAATGCAACCATATGAATGCAAACTAATTATTTACATATTTTCTAAAATTATATAATGATGGTTTGATTAATTTTAACAAAAGATTTCTCAGCCAGTTAACGGACAGGAGTTATCGGTGCACCAGGAATCACCCTAGCAATGCAGCCGAAGGTTTTAGTACCTTCAGAGGAATAACCGATGTAATATTTTTGAATTACTATAATATTTATAAACGGTTATTACTTTGTCGTAGTCTAGACACAATGAAATAAATCATTAGAAAGAAATCAAGTTGTCAAATATAACAATGTCCTTAGAAAAATAAAAAATAAAATAAGATGAATGCAAAACAGAAATTAAACATGAATTAACAATGAGCTACGAATGATTTTTTTTTAATGTAAGTACAACCAACCAACAATGCAAATAAAATAAAAAAACAAGAAAAGAAAACATATACCAATGCGTGCAGATTAGCAATTTTTTTTAGTGGTAATTTTTTATTAAGCAAGGGAGCGTAGAGCCAAGCAAAGCATTCCTAGGCAATGCAAGCAGAGTAGTCTTTGAGCAAGTAATCCTCCTTGAGATTTTCTACAACCTGAAAATGAAGACAATATATATACAATTTGAAGGCAAGTAGTTTTTTTTTTTTGAAAAGCAAAATGCGAATTTACACAAGAAAACAAAAACAATTATTTCTTATATATAATGATGAAATTAAATCGACAACGATCTTAAAAAATGAGAGCAGAAAGAAGAGTTTGAAATAAATATTCACAGTAGGACTAACAACTTAAAAGAAAGATAACATGGAATACAAAAAACACAAACACTAAAGCAGAGTACTCTTTTTTTTTCGAATAATGAAAACCAAAGCAAGTTGGTTTAAGAAACTAACCAACTCAAGATTTTTACAACATCAAAGCAATCGGGTAAAGTCTAAACAACACAAGCCCAATACAATTAAAGTCCTTCACAATTTAAAACAAACCGTATGTCAGCTAGCCCAACACCCGCTTGCTTATGCAAGTTCGCACCCCCTTCTTCCCAATTTACATAAACATCACACGAACTGAAATTTCGCAATAGAAAGAAATTAGGCTTCCTCAAAATTAAATTGAAAGTTCAAATTCAAAAAATTAGAAATTCTCGCAAGCAATTTGCTCGTGTGTAAAGGCGAATTTGTGGATTAGCTAAATCAAAATTCTGAAATTTGGGTACTTGCGTGAAATCTCGGTTGATTCCGATGGTTGAAGTTGATTGAAAACGGAGGAGGGGTGTATGCGTGTTGTGATACCAGTTGTAAAGAGGATGGTATTATGGCAGAAGTTTGCTGTGGTAGTGTGAAGTGGTTAACGAGATGTTGAATTTGAATGGTTGGTATGAGAATGTACAGAAGGTATTGAAGAAGTTTTGGTGAGATGTATGTAAGAGTGGGGAGATGATTGTAGTAGTAGGGAGCTTGTAAGGGCAGAGAGAAAAAATTGGAAACAAATGTAGAAAATATTGGACAGAGAATACAGGAAAGAAAGGAAAGGGATCATAAAAAAAACAAGTGTTTTTTATTATTAAGAATTGTAAAAGGAGAAGGGATAACTATGTATTGAAAATAAGGAGGAAAAAATAGGAAAGAAATCAAAGGAAATATGGCAAATTTTCTCTGTTTTTTTAAGATTTATAAAAGAAAGAAGATTTTGTGGAATTATGGAAAGAAATAAATGGATAAAAAAAGAAATTGTATGGAAATCAGGAAAGAAGAAATGAAAGAGAATTCGGTAAGATTTTTTTTGGAAAGAAATTGTACGAAGGAAAGAAATTGAATGTAAAAGGAAAAGAAATTGAATGTTTGTGGAGTTGGCGTGAAGATCTTGTAAAAGAGACAAGGAAAAGAAAGCAAGGCAGAAAAAGGAAAGAACTGCAAAAGAATTTTTTTTGAAAATAAATTGTATATAAAAGGAAGGAATGTAAAGGATTGAAAAAACGGAAAGAAATAAAATAAAAAAAATTATTATTATTATTTATTTGTAAGAATTGTAAAAGAAAGAAACTGGAAGGGGATCGTAAAAAAAAGGAGAGAAATAAAGGAAAACTATTGGATATAAGATTGAGAACCAAAATAGAAAAGAAATGGCAAGTAATATGTAACACCCCACATCCGTTAAGGTCACTCACAAAGGGAATGCCTTAACTTCAATGGAGCATTATGGGTACTGGAACAGAAATATTACAAGACAGACATCTATAAAACAGCGGAAAGTAAAGTAGAAGTATTTCAAATCATTTATTAAATATAATTGTTTACAATAAAAGCCCATCAACTTCCAATACCCAATTAAATAGCTAAAATATCTGTCTTGCTCAAAAAAACAAAGAAGCATAAAAATAAATTGTAGTATTCCCCAATAAAGCAAAGCAAGCCATGGCCGAGAGAGATCCAAGACGTACATGAAAGAGCCTTAGAGCTTGGTAAGATCCGAACTAAGCTGTATTCCCACCCTGCGAACCTGGGGAAAACGGAAGAAAAAGAGGCGAAACAAAATGGGTCAGTCATAAAGACTGAGTAACTCCTAGTGACTTTCAGCATAAAAACAGGTAAAGATAACATGGCATGAATAAACTGAAAGTAAACATAAGCATGATGACAAGATAAGTTACAGACACGATGAATCAAGTTTAACATCCCATACTTCCTATCAAGGGTAGGATCACAAGGCTCCTACCAAGTATCCTATCGCAAGGTTTCTATAATGTCGCGAGATTTCTAAGTTTCACCTTTACCCTATTTTCCTTGATTTCCTATATTCTCTGCACTACCTAACTAGCGTTCTAATTAGTTTACTTAGTTGTATTTACAAGATAAGTGATCCCACATACCCCGCATGATAGTTTTATAGGTACATATCCCACGACGAGAGTCCCCCCTCATATTGACAGTTTCATGTCCCCACCGAACCTACCTTAATTGATCGGCTCTTACTTACCATGTTTCACATGTGTTATATACTAAGGTTATCCCAACCCCGTAGTTGTGGTAGCCTTCAGACTACATCTAATATGAGGATTTTTCCTCAACCAACCCAATTACCATGAATGTGTTAGATGTATCCTTACTACCCTAATCGATCGGCTCCTACTCGGCCTAGTTCTTGCGGCCCCCGACTTGTAGATACCTGTGCCGGTCCCACCCTAGGGTGTATCAATCCCTAGGATGGCAACCCCGACACCCTTTTTGATGCACAGCTTTATATCTACTGATGCCCAGTGGCTAAATTTTCCACTCTGGAATACGTGCACGCCCGTAATCCGTCGAAACCTGCACTGCTGCATCCCCTGCCGCCGTTTTGACCGCTTACAATCATCCCAGTAATCGTGCCCCGCCCTGCCTAGCTCAAGGTACCGTTGATACCTAATGTGGGTTACTACTGAAACGGGTCCTGCTACTAGGGTTTTCCTAGGGTCTATTCGTATACCCCACAGGTTGGTTAAGTGTTATATATTTAACTTAACCCCACCCCCCATCATGATACCGTGGTTAAGTGCTCTCTCTTGTGTTACTTAACCCTACCGCATGTTTTGTTATATCGGTTAAGCATTCTCCCCTGTGTTAACTTAACCCTTACCACACCTCACGTTAGATTGGTTAAGTGTATGTTAACTCAACCTCATCCACTAGCCATTTTATAATGGTTAAGTGTTACCCTCGTGTATTTACTTAACCCTACCACACATTAGGTTATATCAGTTGGGTGTTATCAACCCATTCAAGTTAAACCAACCCATTTAACCCTCCCGTTAGTCAGATTGCATTGGTTAAGTATTTCAAGTAATTCATGGCTTAACCCGCCCACGTATCATGCTAAGTTGGTTAAGTATTATCTATATGTTCAAGTTGACTTAACCCTGCCACATGTCATGTTATATTGGTTAAGTGTCATTAGTCTACTCATATTACTTAACCCACCCATTGGTCTGATTAACAGTTATGTTGGTTAAGCCCACATTTATAAGTTTAACATGTTCTTAACTCATACCGGTTAGGTCCACATTTATATTTCAAATTTACATGTTATCCCACCTTACCCTCTAACCATACCCACGTCTTGTCATGGTTAGTATTCTTTAATTCATTCATTATGACGAACGAATCATGACCTCTCACATTAGATCATGCATTTTGTAGCCACTAGATTTGCCGGGCGGTTCCGGGAAGATTTACACCACAAACTGAGCTTAACCTCGTGTCATAAACCGTTACGCCTACAATTTGGCCTTCGACCTCTCACATTAGACTGACACTTGGTGTCTATTGGATTTGTCGGGCGGTTCCGGGAAGATTTACACCACAAACTGAGTCTAACCTTGTGTCAAAGGTTCATTAATGGTCATATTCCACCCAAAACCCCAATATCAGTTCATGTGTTTAACATATAAAAATGTTCATGTTTCAACCATGTTCATATTTCCAGTTATATGCCAATTATTAAGTTCATAATTCACGTTTTTGCCCCAAAATGTATTCCCAAATTATTATCACAATTTACTATAAGGTTATGCCAAGTTATAGCCTTTTATTTACAATACATGCCACCTACCCAAAACCCAACTCAGGCGCGTTCATATTAAACCTCTACCAAGTCATAAATTATCATATATGTCTCAACTCCAAATTTTACATAATTAACATATGCCCAAGTTCTAGATTACATGTCAGTTTTACATATGCCCAATTCATACCAAATTTACATATGTTCAATTCATGTCGTTTTACATGTATGCCAATTTTTATGCCAATTTACACACATACCAAGTTTCATGCCGTTTTACATATATCAATATTCTTGCCATTTTACATAGGTCAAGTTTCATACCAAACTACATGTATTCCACGTTTACACCAATTTACCCGAACTTACAAACTTTAATTATAATGAAAATACTCAAATCCCAATTTAATGTTATGCCGTCAATTTTACCAAAAATATAGACAATATTCCCATATTTCCCCGTATTCAATCGTACGCAAATCGCGGTTTAGGCCTAGGTCCGAAATTGACCTAGGTTCATCAAAAGAAAATAAATAGGGAAGATAGAATTTTGCATAAAAATAAGATCAGAGAGAAAAACATCATTACAAGCATGAAGATTTACAACTTGATAATAAATTCAACATGAATCAAGAAAAATTATTTACAACAGGCTGAATATATCATGAACTCGACAATGAGAATAAAGATAGACAAGTCTCAAAAATCCAAGATTCAAGAAGCAACAGGAATGGGTCTGAATCGATAAACATACTTAAATCCAATTCCACTTTATTCCATGGCCATATTATAATTAACAAGTTTAAATCTAAAAACAACTGGAACTTACAGAGCATGGCTAATGAATTAAGAACTTAATTTGTTGTAGAATGCTGATTTATTGTTTGGATCGTTGTTGAAGCTTCGTTCTTCGAATTGATTTGAGTTTGAATGCTTGTACTTTGACTTGGAGGCGGCGACCATGGTTCAAGAGGGAGTTCAGCAGCATTTTGGTGTAAGAATGATTTGTTGTGAATTAGGCTAGGTCTAAGGGTGTTTTTATAGGTGTAGCAACTAGTTTAGGCTCTTAGATTAACCCTAGAATCAATCCTGACCTTCAGAAATCATCCCAGCCCACTGACTAAACCGGTGCACCCAACCAAGCCAACCTGGCCTGACCAGGGAGGCCTGGTCGACCTTATGTTCGACCTGGTCTGGCCAGGTCGACCCCAAGGTCGACCCTATGGTCGACTTGGTCTGGGCAGGTCGACCCCTAGGTCGACCCTATGGTAGACCTGGGCTCTAGGCAGGAATTTTCCCGCCCAGCCCGCTTCTGGGTCTCGAATTCAAATTTGAATTCGAATTTCTGAGCTGTTTTTTATTCTGAAAATTCGTGAAACTTCTTGAGGTCATAACTCGGTCATACGGACTTCGATTTTCGAAATCTCGGACTCGAGTTCATGTAGAATTCCGAGATGAACGCATTGGCACGACCCATTTCCCTTGATTCTCATTATAAAAATTAATTATACCTTGATTTCTAGTTTCAACATGTTATTAAAATTCGGGTTGTTACATAATAAGTAAAGAGAGGGAAGGAAAGAAATAAGTGAGAGGAAGAGAAAGGGAAAGAAATAAAGGAAATTGTAGTGAAAAGAGGAAAGAAATTGAACAAAAGACAAGTGTTATATATTTATATATATATATATATATTTATTTATTTTTATATGCAAGATGAGGAAAAGTCACACAAGATCACACAAAATAGAAATGAACAATACACACAAAAGCTACATGCAAATTTTTTTTAAGAAGAAACAAATAAGAAAATTAACTCGAAGAATAAAATCAAAATTAAAACTTTCCCCGCAATGGCATTAAAACTTGTTCGCTAAACGGATATTCTATTAAATTAGAAAACCATTAACACGAAATATCGTGATAATACCACAAGCGCACAGCGTATAATTATTAGTACGTGGTGAATATGAGTCGATCCACAGGGAAAGAATTAATTCTAGATTTTACTCAATCAAACTAAACCAAATTCAAGTGAAGTTTTAACTAATAAAAGCTAATGAAAACTATAAACTAAGTTGAGAATTAAATAAGAAATGAAAACAATTTAGAGGAAAATCAACTCCCACATTTATTTAAGTTATCAAAAATACAATTTATTATCTCCATTAAGTGATATAAATGCAATATTTAAACCACTTATGATTCTCATGAAAATGGAACTAAAGCAAAATTATTCTAATTATGGCCTATGAATTATTAACTAAAGCAATAAGCCATCAAATTTTGTTCTTATTTTCATTTCAAAATCAATAACCACTTAGCAAATATTGATGTAATTTGTGTTTACATTGACTAAGCATAGCCTATTTTGTTGTCAACAAAAATAGACTATCAAAACCATTTGTATAAACTTACATCAACATTCACTAACATGAAGCACAAATTAAAGATCACAAATCATACAAATGTTGAACTTACATAAAGTTAGAGAGCATCATTACCCCTAAATCAAGGGATTAGCCACTCATATGTGTTATCATATCAACACATGTAAGTTTCAACATTAGAAAATAAAGCAAAATTAAAGAAAAACTAAGTAGAACAAGAATAGAACCAAACCAAGAACATAAAGTAAATCTAAGCCATGAACATGAATTTAAATCTAAGCTATGAACATGGAAGTAAAGAGCATAGAAATTAAATTGCATTTAAATAAAGAAGTAACATAAAGAAAATGGCTAAGTAGCCATGGAAATATAAGAGAGCTTGTGCTCCTTTCAACTAAACTTAAGAAGAGGATAAAAGAAAGGAGATCTAGGCGGCATTTACATTACATAAAAGGGTATATATATACACATGTCCTAAACCCTAAAACCCTAATTACATTTGTTAGGGACTACCAAAAGTACCCCTTCATGAAGCTACAATTTTGTTTCCATCCACTAATTAGTCATGTAAATTGCATGAGGCCTTTAGTTGTTTCCATAAGCCAACACATTAGCCACTAATAGCTCTATTAAAGAAGGAGGGAGAGTGGGTAGGGTCCTCCACTAAATAGTGTATGAATTAATTCCATCTCATATTCCTTTGTCTTCATATTGTGCATGCATATCTCTTGTAGCCCAATTGTATTTGTAGCCCATTTCCTACAAAACAACATGAAAAATGAACAAGTAAATGTTTTCAAAATAAATACGTGCACAAATGATCATAATGCCATAATATGAAGATGAATGTATGATTATTTAAGAATTTTGGGCTTTTTTCGGTAAAAAGTGTAAAAACAGCCAATTAAGTTATTTATTTAATTAAAACAAGAGTAAATGTTTGAATATAAGTGTGCACATTTACGTGCACATCAGGCGGCAGGGGGAGGTTGGGGTTGCATGGCCATTTTTTTTCCAAATTGAATGAAAACCCTGGTAGATCTGGATAGAGAGCGTTGAGAGGTTGGGGTTGCATGGCGATTTTTCTCCAAATTGTGTGAAAACCCTAGTAAATCCGGGTAGAGAGCATCGAGAGCTTCGATTTCGCATCAAAATTGCACGAAACGATGAAGATTTAAGGTGGTGGTGGTCTTGGGAAGTGGGGAAGGTAGATGGGTTTCGGTGGCTGGGTGGGAGCAAAATGGGGACGAAGCCTTTGGCTTCGTTCCCTTTTTATTTTTTTGCACATCGGGGGTGGGTCGACCCCCCTGAAGGGGTGTCGGCCCACTCCCTGGTGTGTCGACCTACCCTAGGTTGACGCAGGGGTCATTCCACCCTTATATATATAATTATTATTATTTTCTGAGCGTAGAGAGGAAGGTCAGTCAACTGTTTTGGAGTCGTTCCTATTATTTTACCATTCTTAGAAACCTTCCATATTTTTATGATTCCTTTTTGGGTCAATCTCCCTTCGCCTTTCTATATATATAACTATTCCATCTTAACCCTTCCAAGGTTTCAGTATCGGGCCTATTTCCCTATCATTTCCTCCTCGGATTTCTCTTCATTCCTTCGTATATTGTACACTTTCCACCCAAATTACCTAAAGGTCTCATATTCATCCCTTTAGTGTACAAAACAAACATCCCATTTCTTATTAAATTACGTTCTTTCTATTTAGTGGGTTCCTCTATGGATCTAGATGTATATATAATATATTTATATTTAAAAAAATACAAATATATTCACTCATGTTTATATAGGAATCCTAAACCTAAGCTCTAATACCACATGTAACCACCCGAATTTCAAACAGACCGATTTTTTTTTTCAAAATTCCAATCCGTCGAAACTCGGATTGGTTTGCTCTGGTATCCTGTAGAAAAGATAGAGATATAAAACAAGTCAGAGCTCAGAAATTATCTCATAGCGGAATGGATAAAATATAATATAATCACTATATAGCCTTACCGTATTAATAATACTGCCTAACCAGTATCCAAGGCTATTATGTCCCTGCGACAAATCTAACCTGCGAGTATGTTATGAGGAGGGGGTCAGAACACAAGTTTTGGTGACTAGATTTAAACTATACACTTTGGATAATCCTACATATTACCTTCAATCATATTTTCTTATTTATTAGATTACTTGATTTATCAGCACTCAAGGCTTACACACACGTCGTACCCATTTACTTCCGAGTGAAACTAATATAGTATATATGTAGCTACCCCCAATATTGAGGTACACCCCATGGTACCCCACTCGCACGGTCTCCAACGTAACACCATCGGAATATACGCAGTCCCTCATCCTACGTCATAGTGACGTATAACAATATTACGTTATGCATATATCTATCATTACTATGCAACATAAACTATTTGCGAACATAATAAACAATTGTAAACAACTGTAAAATTCATTCGGCTTTCCTAAACAACAAAGATTATTGTAGAGGGTGTCGAACTCTAGGACCAAAAATATTTAAACTAGTTAATCCAATCAAGTTATTCCAGGATTTTGATTGATTGAAAACACAGAAAATAACAGCAATTAAATAAAAAGAGATATTTGTATAATTAAAGAAAGCAATTAGAGGATAATGACATAGATTGGATTCACACTCATCAATAGCCAACACATAAATATAGATCTAATTCATGTTTCTGTCACACACATGAATCAACGATAATTAGATTCTTAGAAAGAAATAAGTAAATAACAATAAGCATAGCCTATGTAGGAGCTGAGCTCTTAAACAACCATAGGCTATCAGGACAGATTCACTAATTAATTTCTAAAACCCTAAAATTAGATCTAAATCTGATAATTGTTAGATCGAACACGAATATACCCTGTGAAGGAGCATAGCTCTTAAATGACATAGAATATGAAGGTTCAGATCAAATCCTTGATTCAAATCCAGATCTACATGTATAAAGTCCTCATCTATTGGCTATGTGATTCATGTTGAATCATATCTATTAGCGTCATCACCACCTAATCAAAGGGGATTAGCTAGACATAGCTAAAGTAGAAGAGAAAAATAAAATAACAAACATAAATAAAATAAAACTAAAACTAAGTAGAACAGGGGATGAAGAATGATGTTATTCCAAGAAGAGAATTACAGAATAAAACCTAATGTGTCTTTACATGAATAAGATACAAGGTATTTATAGTTGTATTGGCCAAGGAAAAGAGGCTCATTACACAATGTGGGACAAAATCCCTTTTTCAAAATAACACATAAACCAAGCAGCTAAGTGTGAACGCATGTGAATGGAAGGCCTTTCAAATGAGCCAATGTGAACGCAGCATGAGTGAGATGCCTTGCAAATGAGCTAATGTGAACGCGTATGATTGGATTTGCAATTGCAATAGTTTGCGGGCATCAAATGGCATCAATTCCAACTGTTTTGAGCACGAATAGGAACTCCATAATCCTCTGTGACCAGCTATCATTATGAATAGGGATTAAATCTTTAAAATATGCGAAAGAAGATGGTTGAACAACAACATTTCTTCAAACTTTAATCTAGCTCCCAAAATCAACACTCTTCTTACACCAATTCTTCAAGCTTTTCAACAATGAAGTGCTTTAATCCATTCATCATAAATAAGCTGGAAATACAACTAAAAATACACAGTATTAATTATTTAAAAGATAAAACAAGATAAATACGCGGATAAAATATACACATTTATGTGTATATCAAATACCCCCACACTTATCTTTTTATTCTTCCTCGAATAAACTAAACTAAGATATGTCACACTTTCGTAGGAAACACGATTGCATTTAGCGTATGCGACAATCCGTTAAACCCCTAGGTGTCCCTAGTAGGACGAGTGTTGTCTGGTGAGGGTTTTCAGCGGATACTATCCACAAAATCCAAAGCTTCTTAAGTACGCAGATTAATCAAATGATATATTTAAGGTTTTTCACATTCCAAGGATTTCACCTAACTTCAATAATATCGGTTTAGTCCCAAATTGTCCATTCCAGAATTAGTGCAAAAATGAACAAAAAATTTCTAGCTGAATCGTAATTCCTTGATAACACTGTAATTTTCTTGAAGGTTAAGAGCGTGGTGTCAACCAAAGTTCTACACATCGACAATGTGCACCCAGTCATTTATTCATTCTCTTTTTTTTTCTTTTTTCCCCCTTTTTTTTGAATAATCTTGCACCAGTGTAACTGTATTGTATCTGATGTGAGTTATGCATAGATGAAAGAAAATTTTGTAAATCCAAAAAATATTATAGATAAGAGGGCAAGTGTAATAGTTGAACTTCGAGCTACAAAAGATAAAGTAATGCTAAAGCACATATGAACATTTTTGTTTCCTTTCATCTCCTCTACTACAATCCTCACTTCCAAGTACGGTATAATGGATGTGGATGGAATGGAACTGAATGCTTTATAGTCAAGAATGATGAATGACTACTTTATTCTGAGTGACTCTCTCTTTATTTCATTTTTTTTCTTTTCCCTTTTTTTGCATGATGAATGATGAATGGAGATGGAATGGAATGATACCGTATATTGTTTCATTTGATTCGTCCTCTACTAAACCAACACTTCATGAAAGGAAAGTTTTGTGCCCTAGTTACTCTATTTCTTTAACCCTAATTCAATACACAAGTCTGGATTGATGTTATACAAAAAGCTGAAAGGAATGATAAGAAAAGTTTCGTAAGATAGATAACCCATATAAAATAAGATGTGGTATATGGTTATCCTACCTTAAAACAAGTATGGAGTGGGTAGTGTAATATTGGTATAAAAAGTGACGTTTTTGAACCTTTGAAAATAAATCAGTACAAGGTTCTTAAGTATACCAATATAAGAAAAACTTGTCGAAACATGGATGTAATTCGACTAAATCTTGGGTTTGAATAATGTGCAGTATTGAAGAAGAACGCTACAATGAGTCATTTCTCTTTAATTGGGCCAAGTGGGTCTAGAACCTACGATTTTGAAAATGCGAATGAGAAAAAATATTATGCATAAAAACGAACTCAGAAAATCCAACGAAATGTAGGTGCAAAAATCATTATTATTCTCTTTTGTTTTATTATTTTTGCACATTCTAACATGTATAAGAAAGGTTGGCACACAACTCCAGAACACGACTAACATCTGCATAGTCTCAAATGAGCATCTTAAAAAGACACATTACAATTCAATGAATAAATAATGTTCATTCCCATCACCCAAAAATTCAACTTATCAAATAAGAACCAAGGTGTTATTTATGAATTTAAGTTAATCCTTGTTCAATGAATGACCTAGTTCATAACATTTGATTGCTGATGTAATGTAACCCCCCCCCCCCCCCACCTGAGTATGACTGTGTCCTCACAGTCATTAATCAGACATATCTTAGTGAAAGGGAAAGAAAATAAGAGAATATCTACATATGCACAAAAGAGGGTTAGTGCGTCTTACCGAATGTAATATGGCTCATAGAGGACCATGAGCTCTTCCTCTTTGTTGGGTATTGGTTCCAAGTAAGTTTAAGGCGTTGACCATTGACCTTATAGGATGATCCGTCGGTTGGATTCTCAATTACTACCGCATCATACGGAAAAAAAGTCCATACAGTGTAAGGTCCTGTCCATCTAGATTTTAACTTACCCGGAAATAAATGCAATCTTGAGTCATATAACAAAACTTTATGACCTGGCATGAAAGTTTTATGTAAAATGGATTTATCATGAAAAACTTTCATCTTGTCCTTGTAAATTCATTCATTTTCATAGGCATCATTCTGAATTTCATCAAGTTCATTAAGTTGAAGCTTCCTATGTTCACCTGCTTGCTCTAAATCAAGATTCAAAGTTTTTATTGCCCATAACGCCCTATGTTCTGGTTTAACTAGCAAGTGACATGACTTACCAAAAATCAACCGATAAGGGGACATACCTAAGTTTGTTTTGAAAGCGGTGCGGTAAACCCAAAGAGCGTCGGTTAGCTTTTGGGACCAATCTTTGCGATTTCGATTCATAGTTTTCTCAAGGATTTGCTTAATCTGCCTATTCGATACTTCAACCTGCCCACAAGTTTGAGGATGGTAAGGAGTGGATAACTTGTGGGTTATCGAATACTTTCCCATGAGGGCTTTGAAAGAACGATTACAGAAGTATGTCCCATTATCGTTGATTATTGTGCGAGGTGTGCCAAACCTAGAAAAGATGTTCTTTCAAGAAGTGCACAACAACCTTGTTATCTTTTGTTTTGCATGGAACAACTTCGACCCATTTAGAAACATAATCGACATCTAAGAGAATGTAAAGGTTCCCAAAAGAATTAGGGAAGGGTCCCATGAAGTCTATACCCCAAACATCAAAAATTTCGACCTCTAGAATGGGGTTTGGGGGCATCATATTCCGTTTAGAAATTTTCCCTAAGAATTGACATCGATCACAAGTTTTGCAAAATTCATACTCATCTTTGAAAAGGTTGGGCCAGTAGGAACCCAATTGGAGAACCTTTTCGGTTGTCTTTTTGGGACCGAAGAGACCACCACAGGCTTGGTCATGATAGAAAGAGAGGACACTATGAGTTTCAGTGTTGGGAACACACCTTCGAATGATTTGATCGGGACAATACTTGAAAAGATAGGGGTCGTCCCAGAAAAAATGTTTCACTTGGGAAAAGAATTTGTGTTTATCTTGCTTGGACCAAAAAGAAGGGGTCTGCTTGGTGACTAAGTAGTCGACAATGTCAGCGAACTAAGGATCAGTGGAAAATGAAAAGAGCTGTTCATCCGGGAAGTTCTCGTTGATCGGAAGAGAAGTAGACGAGGCATTTGGAAGATGAGACAAGTGGTCTGCAATAACATTGTCAGACCCTTTTTTATCCTTAATGGTAAGGTCAAATTCTTGAAGTAGAAGGATCCAACGGATGAGACGAGCCTTAGCATCCTTTTTATAGAAAAGGTACCTAAGTGCGGAATGGTCGGTATGAACAGTGATGTGTGAGCCAACTAGATAAGATCTGCATTTTTCTAGAGTGAAAACGACTACCAAAAGTTCTTTTTCAACGGTCATATAATTGATTTGAGCGTCGTTCAGAGTCTTACTCGCATAGTAAATGACATGAAGAATCTTATCGATATGTTGTCCTAAGACAGCCCAACAGCGAAATTCGAGGCATCACACATGATTTCAAAGGGCAGCTTTCAATTAGGAGAGCAGATGATCGGGGCAGAGACAAGTTCATTTTTTAGATGCTCAAACGATGAAATGCAATCAGAATTGAAGTCGAAAGGAACATCCTTACCAAGAAGGTTGGCCAAAGGTCGAGTGATTTTGCTAAAATCCTTTATAAAGTGACGATAGAAGCCAGCATGACTTAAAAAGGATCGGATGTCCTTAACGGATTTGGGAATGGGAAGATTCAAGATAACCTCAATTTTGGCTTTGTCTACTTTAATTCCTTTATTAGAGATGACATATCCTAAAAAAATGCCATGTTTGACTATGAAGTGACACTTTTCCCAATTAAGAGTTAAGTGTTTATCTTTGCAATGGTTAAGAACAAGATCAAGATGATGTAAACACTCAGTGTACGAATCTCCGAAGATGGAAAAGTCATCCATGAACACTTCCAAAAATCGCTCGATCATATCAGAAAAAATGCTAATCATGCACCTCTGAAAGGTTGTATGTGCATTACAGAGACCAAAAGGCATACGACGGTACGCAAATGTACCAAATGGACAAGTGAAAGTGGTTTTCTCTTGGTCCTCAAGAGCAATAGGGATTTGATTATAGCCCGAGTACCCGCCAAGGAAACAGTAATGCTCGTGACCGTCTAGTCGTTCTAACATTTGATCGATAAATGGCAAAGGGAAATGATCCTTACGTGTTGCAGTGTTAAGTTTCCTATAGTCAATGCAGACATGCCAACCGATCTGGGTGCGGGTTGGGATAAGCTCGTTAGCTTCATTCTGGATCACGGTAATCCCCGATTTCTAAGGTACGACATGAATCGGACTAACCCATTGATTATCGAAATTGGGTAGATGATTCCATTGTCAAGACATTTAAGGATTTCTGCACGAACTGCTTCTTTCATGATAGGGTTTAGTCGACGGTGGGGATCACGAGTAGGTTTGGCATCATCTATAAGGTGGATTCGATGTTGGACTATCGAAGGACTAATCCCCTTAATATCATCCATGGACCGATCAATTGCTTCCTTATTTTTCTTAAGGATGGGAAGGAGCAATTGTTCCTGCTCTAAAGTAAGGTCAGAAGCGATAATGATAGGAAAAGTTCCATTGTCTCCTAAGTAAGCGTACTTAAGACGACTGGGCAGCACTTTGAGGTCAGATTTTGGGGACGTCTCAACCGAAGAAATTGGTTGAGGGATAGACTCAATTGTTAGTGGCTCGACAGGAATCGAATTAGAGACATTTTCGGGAATATTTTGAAACAAAGTTTCGTAATTTGATTAAATTTTGTTATTCAGATGGTCGAGCTCAGATTCATTATCGTGGACAACATGGATTTCAGAAAACTGGTCCACATACGAGTTAGGAGAGTTTTCGGTTCTAAAGATGTTTAGCTCGACAGTAATGTTACCGAAAGAAAGTTTCATAGACCCATTTCTACAGTTGATAAGCGCATTAGAAGTTGCTAAGAAGGGTCATCCTAGAATCAAAGGGATCTGGTTTGCAGGATTGCTTACCTGTTGAGTTTCGAGGACAATGAAATCAACTGGAAAGATGAATTCGCCTATTTTGACAAATACTTCCTTGATTTCGCCCACAGGTTTCTTAATTGAACGGTCAGCAAGCTAAAGGGTAACCTTTGTGGGTTTCAGTTCTCCTAGCCCTAATTGGCGATAGATGGAATATGGAAGCAAGTTAACACTAGCACCTAAGTCTAGCAGGCATCAATCGATTTTCTTGTCCCCAATAGTACATGATATTGTGGGGCAACCAGGATGTTTGTATTTCATTGGCATTGATTGGGACAAGACCTCGCTTAGAGTTGCCGCCAGAAACACTTTCTTAGGTACAAGTGTATGACGTTTTTGAGTGCACAAATCTTTTAGAAATTTTTCGTACTGTGGAACTTGTTGTATAATATCTAAAAGAGGAATGTTCAATTTAACTTGCTTAAATATTTCAAGGGTCTTTTCTAGCTGATCCATCTTTTTCATAGGTCGGAGTCTATGAGGAAATGGAGAAGACAACTCAGTAGGTTGGGCTTCTTGGGTTTGAGGATGGTCCTTGTCAGAAATTGGCTCAATGTTCTGATCTGAGTTGGTCGAATTTTCGGTGGGGTTTGGAAGATCGTCCGGTAAAGCATTTGGGTTGATCACATGGTTGTCAATATTTTTACAGATCTACGAGTCGTGACAGCATTCAATTGACTAACGTTTGAATCCTGAATGATGTGAATTTGGTTGGGGTTTGAATTTTGTCCTCTAGGGTTTTGAATGGGTTGACTTGGAGAAGTACCCTTTCCCTTAATCTAGCGTTAAGCTGAGACATTTATTTTTGAAGTTCACTCATTTGTTGATTTGTGTTTTGCATATATGATTGCTAGGAGTTTTCTAACTTGTTTTGATTCTCAACACTTTGCTTAGTCATTTGCGCCAATAAGTTGCTCAACTCAGATAAATTCCCCTCAATCGTAGAAAGGCGTTTTTCATATTGAGGTGCAACCGTTTGATTGTGGAAAGGCGCCTGGTTCAAACTGTACTGATTTTGCCTAAGAGGAGGGTTCACAGCATTGTTCGAAAATGCTCGATTCGAAGGTCTGTTCATCAGAGGGTTAATCGGACCATAAGAAAGATTTGGGTGGTTATTGGGTCTATTGAAAGCATTCACTTGCTCAAGGGACAGGGGACAGCCATCAGCCGTATGATAAGAGTTAAGACATATGTGACACATGGCTTGGGAAATGTTATTAGACTGAGTGTGTATTCAAACAATGTTCAGTATAGCAACAAAATAAACAATTGTAAACAACTATAAAATTCGTTCGGCTTTCCTAAACAACAAGGATTATTGAAGAGGTTGTCGAACTCTGGGACCAAAAATATTTAAACTAGTAAATCCAACCAAGTTATTCCAGAATTTTGATTGATTGAAAACACAGAAAATAATAGCAATTAAATAAAAAGAGAAATTTATATATATTAAAGAAAGCAATTAGGGGATAATGACATAGGTTGGATTCAAACTCATCAATAGCCAACAAATAAATATAGATCTAATTCATGTTTCTCTCACACACATGAATCAACGATAATTAGATTCTTAGAAACAAATAAGTAAATAACAACAAGCATAACCTATGTAGGAGTTGAGCTCTTAAACAACCATTGGCTATCAGGACAAATTCACTAATTGATTTCTAAAACCCTAAAATTAGATCTAAATCTGATAATTGTTAGATCGAATACGAATATACCCTGTGAAGGAGCATAGCTCTTAAACGAGATGAATACACCCTCTATATTAATCCTCGACAACGATGCCAAAATTTATTTGCGAACAAATTAAACAATTGTAAACAACTGTAAAATTCGTCCGGCTTTCCAAAACAACAAGGATTATTGTAGAGGGTGTCGAACTCTGGGACCAAAAATATTTAAACTAGTAAATCCAACATCAAGTTATTCCAGGATTTTGATTGATTGAAAACACAGAAAATAACAGCAATTAAACAAAAAGATAAATTTATATAATTAAAGAAAGCAATTAGGGGATAATGACATAGATTGGATTCATACTCATTAATAGACAACAAATAAATATAGATCTAATTCATGTTTCTGTCACACACATGAATCAACGATAATTAGATTCTTAGAAACAAATAAGTAAACAACAACAAGCATAGCCTATGCAGGAGCTGAGCTCTTAAACAACCATAGGCTATCAGGACAGATTCACTAACTAATTTCTAAAACCCTAAAATTAGATCTAAATCTGATAATTGTTAGATCGAACACGAATATACCCTGTGAAGGAGCATAGCTCTTAAACGACATAGAATATGAAGGTTCAGATCAAACCCTTGATTCAGATCCAGATCTACACGTATAAAGTCCTCATCTATTGGCTATGTGATTCATGTTGAATCATATCTATTAGCGTCATCACCCCCTAATCAAAGGGGATCAGCTAGACATAGCTAAAGAAGAAGAGAAAAATAAAATAACAGATATAAATAAAATAAAACTAAAACTAAGTAGAAGAGGGGATGACGAATGATTTTATTCCAAGAAGAGAATTACAGAATAAAACCTAATGTGTCTTTACATGAATAATATATGAGGTATTTATAGTTGTATTGGCCAAGGCAAAGAGGCTCATTACACAATGTGGGACAAAATCCCTTTTTCAAAATAACACATAAACCAAGTAGCTAAGTGTGAACACATGTGAATGGAAGGCCTTTCAAATGAGCCAATGTGAACGTAGCATGAGTGAGATGCCTTGCAAATGAGCTAATGTGAATGCGTATGAATGGATTTGCAATTGTAATAGTTTGCGGGCATCAAATGGCATCAATTCCAACTTTTTGAGCACGAATAGGAACGCCATAATCCTCTGTGACCAGTTATCATTATGAAAAGGCATTGAATCTTTAAAATATGCAAAAGAAGATAGTTGAACATCAACATTTCTTCAAACTTTAATCTAGCTCTCAAAGTCAACACTCTTCTTACACCAATTCTTCAATCTTTTCAACAATTAAGTGCTTTAATCCATTCATCATAAATAAGCTAGAAATACAACTAAAAATACACAGTATTAATTATTTTAAAGATAAAACAAGATAAATACTCGGATAAAATATACACGTTTACGTATATATCATAAATATACCGACTACCACCTTGGTTCGAATCGGACTCCATACGGGAGTAATGCCCTCAATCCTATGATACACCACCCAGAGCCGACATGCATGTATCTAGACTGTCTACCATATGTATCTTCAATTGTAGCTCGATGCCTTAATCGCACGTCCTTTAATGTGCACCAAGTTCCATGGCAGGGCGATACAAGAAACATGGAACTCGGTTAGGAGCTTTTCCATATCTGTACGGGCCCGTCTCTAAAGAGCCACTACATACAAACATACCTAGGGTCTATTTTCGTGGTGGCTATGGCCCCACCTCGGCCCCTCCCTCAACTAGTAAAGACTACTAGAGCTAAGCGACTGCCCCTATGCAAACAATCTAAACATCCATGTGGCGTCACCCCTCAACCCCTTACCCCAATAGTGAAGGGTGAAATGGTATCTTGGGTTTAGCTCGAGTCTTTCCGCATCCCACTGGCTGTCGATGACGGGTGTCCGATGGTCTACTATCCTTGTTGATCCTAACCCTCTACCTCCTCGCGAGGCAAGCGCCGAACCACCCTGGTGTCACTTCATCACAGCATTCTGACTTTATAGCAACCTCTGCAGTCAAGGCCACTAAAACGACCCGAACTCCCCCGGTCTCCGAAGAGGAGGGAAAGAGCGGATTGTTTTGAGAACACGACAAAATAGAACGCATACGGAAGAACATTTCATTGTATATTACAAAAATGCATCAGATTACAAGAATATACAGAGTATAAATGAATATTACACAGAAATATCAGAGATTTAAATTACAATTAAATACATCGCAGCGGAAAATAATACAATACACAACTAGAGGAGATATACGGATACAAAGCTTTTCGGATATCGTTCCAGCTGTAAACCAGGATCCTGTGAATATAAATCTGCAAAAACAAAACTACTAGCTGCCCGTGTCAAAATAAGGGCACCCAGAGTTTAGGTTAAAACAATAAACCCCAGGTCAGTCATGTGACTGGTGTGAGAACTAAAACAGTTATTAATCTTTATTTTAAAGTTCGGTAAATCAAGGGACCACGCCGTATAACACGGAACGGGTTTCCTCCCAAGAACACCAGTGCATAAAACAAACAGCGCGATGCTAAATAAAGAAAATGAAGCTATTATAAGACCCAGTTCCCATCACACAATGCAACGCAAGCCGGAGGATAGGGTTTTTACCTTATAATAGCCAAGAATGCTTGATACGTTTAAAACAAATCATTTGATACTATTATAGGTGTATAGTGTATAAAACAACTTCAAATCATAAGTACCAATCATAGGCGGCATGAATGCCCCATACCACTATGTCGCCATATATAGGTTATACAATCAAAATCGCAAAGTCACGTATTTGGAAATTGGATTTCCGTCTGTGAACCGAGGCCAGGGATCGTCCTCTACCGATTTTAGACAATCTAGCCCATGTCTAGGAACAGCCGCAACTGCCCCTTGGATCGTCAGGGCCGGTCCACCGATGTGGATTATTATGCCTGAACACTACGTTTCTCCGCCCTTTGGGGCGTAAATGAGCCAACGAATGACTCCATCGGACCCGGATCGTCCGATCAAACCGAGGCGCCTCGCAACAGCAACAACCACACAGGTGAAAAGTATATAAATGTTAGGGCTGGTAGGTCACTGACACCACCCTAGCTAGAAAGAAACGCATGCCCTCCCTGAGGTCCTCTCCCGTTTTTGGTTCACAACCGGGGTGCGAAGCTCGCGAATTCACGTTACACAAAGCTGTGCCACACAGGTTGTGCTTCGATCATCAATCACAAGACTTTGCTTTTCAACAGAAGCCTTGATCATTTGCATCTTAGCATGCCACACAGGCAAACCACTCTATGCAACTGATATCAGTCACACAGAATGAAATCCGATGTCAGACACACAGTCCATTTACAAGTCCGTTCTGGGTCTGAACGAAACCGGAGGCACTTTCCTCGCATATCCATCCATCTCCAAGTACGTCTAGACGACCACCAACTATTTCCATCCTCTTGGGTGTACATCCCAATCAGGATCGTCAGTAATTATCCCAACGATGTGAAGACTTCCGGTCTTCAACCACCGTTTTCATCTTCGACTTATCGTCGTATCAGTTATTCAGAATGGGATAAACCCGGTCTTCCCGAATAACTCGCGTATACTTTAAATAAGTGTTACACAAACACAACATACGCCTCATTCCAATTCATCAGTCACTAACCGTAAATTAATCAAGAGAATAATCCCCCAAATATTAACCCCGAAGGCCGAAACCAACATCAGATCAATATCCAGAAAACCGTTCTGCTTAGCTAATCGACAGTTAGTTTCTAAATTTCACATTCATAGGGAGAGGTTCCCATTAATTTTATCCAAGATAAATTTCTGGAATTTATTCTTTAATCTATTTTTGAATATCGATTCTACTAGTCGGGATTAACGAATCTTACCGAAGTAATCATTTGTTTTAATTTCCCAATCCCAACCTATTCATCCCATGAAGTAAAACTGGTAGTACTTCATATCTAACACCACAGTGTTATCGGTAAAGTCAATTACCATTTCACGTTCAAATCTAATTAAAGATTTAACTATCGCCTGGAGTAAAACTGGTGATACTCCATTCTCGATCTTTTTAATCTAATTAAAGATTCATTAAAACTCCACTTAGTTTTAATCGTTAACTGGGTTAAAGAACCAATGTCATTTAAAACACGGCCCACAATAAACCCAAAATCACATTCATTAATTATCGGGTTAAAGAACAAGTGTTATTTAAAACGCTGTTCACGATAAACCCAAAAATCAATATCAATTCTATTCCAATTAAATATTATTTAATTGGTACTCTTCATTAAATCTAAATAAAAAGATTTAATCTTTTCTCAACTGGGTTCAAGAACAGTGTTAATGAAGACACCATTCACGACAAACCCAAACCACATTTGAAATTAAACACAAGGCTCTGAATAGAAAATATACCGGCTTATATTTAATATCAAATTCTACGACTAACAAATATCATATTGGAAATAACGATATATATATATCTTTCAAATTCCCATAACAATATCTGTATCATCACGAAATCCAACATCGAAATAATCCAAAGACAATTTTGATTCAAATCCATTCCAATATAATTATTGGAAATTCTGGTTATTTTTCAAAGCCACCTCTAATCCAGTTTATTTATTTTAAAAATAAATAGAATTATAATTCTAGTTCAAAACTAGTTCATTTCGATAAAAATCTATTTTTATCTTTTCAAATATGGAGTTTTTCATCCCAATTCTTTCTAAATCATTTCTTATGATTCTACACAAATTATTGATATTTTTAATGATTTTATCAAGGCCCGTACAGTCGATTTCCATCAACGGCCATCGAACTGCACTTACAGCGACCTTTTTCAAATTTGATTTGGACACAATTCCAAATCCAACCGTTAGATTTCTGATTTCTAATATTCGTTAGAAATCTCTTTTCGATACGAACCCAACGGTTCCGGTTTTAGGAGAATCCGACGGTCGGATCTCCCGAAATATCCGTTCGAAGTCAATGGTCGAAATTCGCGAACTGCCACGGCGCGGCGCATTCTATTTAGGCCATTATATTATATATATAATATATATAATATATACTTCGTCGATTTCAATTCAAAACGTGCTTTATAAATCGTTTTAAATTCATTTTCAAAACGGTTTCGACTTCATATTCAATTTCAAATCAAAACTGAATACTCCAATTTAAATTCATTTTCAATTCATTTCAAATATTTCAATTCAAATTGATTTCAAATTCAATTTCAGTTCGTTTTCAATTCAATTCAATTCAATTTCAATTCGAATTCATTTATATTCAATTCTTATTCGAATTCATTTTAAAACGATTTCAATTCTATTCGAATCCATTTCAAAACGATTACAATTTTATTTCAATTCCATTCGAATTTCAAACCCTTTCAGTTTATTTCGAATTTCAAATCAATTCAATTAAATTCGAATTTCAATTCACTTTAATATTCACTTCAATTTGAATAAAATCGATATAAATATCGTTCACGTCAAAATGGCGTCAATCTATCAACGCGGCTTCATATATTTCAGTTTTCAAATATTCTATTTTAAATATTTCTTTTTCAAATATTTTCTATTCAAATATTTCATTTCAAATATTTCTATTTCAAAACTGGAATGAGGCCCAAACAATTACCATATAATGTTAATTATATGGATTTTCTACAACACATGTATATATCAACAACGATAAATAATCAACCATCATCCAAAGTGCATTCTACACTGTATAAGCATCAAATATAAATATTCAACGCTTATAACAGCCTGTCAATCAATCGATCGACATACGACTAAACAATCGGGATTAGTCTATGTCAAATATCATCCCAATACCCGTGTGGGGTTTCAAGCAATCAAACACAGATTTTTATTTGTGCAGTTGGGCGATGTGTAAAATTTATCGTCCCAATCAATGTCCTTCAAATAGGTGCACATAAACAAACCGTCCGGTTTGTAAATGAATATTAATTTATTCAAATTCACGTTAAAAATTATATTTTTAACGATCAAACTATTTTATTCAGCCTGTGAACATTCTATTCGGTTCATTTATTAAATAAAATGTTATCTTTATTTTTCTAACTTATTTTTAGAAAATTTCGGCGGCATAACGGCACGATACTAGAAACGGGACAAGGCCTAGCCTTATCCCCGGTCTAGTGAAGGCCCACGCCATTCACTCATCAATCAAATCCATTCCATTTCACCAAACAATTCAATTCAAACCAGATAATCTAACCAACTACACAACCAAACAATTTAACAAACAAGCCATCCATGGTCTGTGGATGACGGGTGTCGGGTGCTACTAAACACCGTCTGCATCCTAGTATATGTATAACTAGAAAAAGAAATTGAAGAGTGAGAAGTTCTCACCGATAGCTATCCAATATCACGATTCTTCTTTGATAGAAATCTTCATCGTTATCGCATTTTTGTCATCTTCGTTGTTGTAGCCACTACATATGTAAAAATCGAATTTTTATCTTGTTATTCAATATCTAAAAATCGAATTTTTATCTTGTTATTCAATATCTAAAAATCGAATTTTTACTCCGCTACTATATGGATAAAAATTATATTTTCACATCGATGTTCATATAGTAAAGATTATATTTTTATCACGCCATTCTTCATATAAAGATTTCACCTTTTTCAAAAATAAATATTTCGCCTTTTCAAAAATAAAGATTTCGCCTTTTCAAATATATCATTATAAAAATCACATTTTTATTTTTCTACACATATAAAGATGATATTTCTAATATTCCTATCATGCAAAAATTATATTTTTAACTCTCTACATAAACAAAAATCATATTTTTACATCCTTTATATAGTAAAGATTATATTTTTAATACTTTAAAAATATAAAAATCATATTTTTATTACTTCCATAATATAAAAATCTCGTCTTTACATTAAAAAAAAATCTCATCTTTTGCCCTTTAAAAATCTAAGCTTTTCTATTTTAAAAATCAAATCTTTTCTATTTAAAAAATCAAATACATAAAAATTGAACTTTTATTTCATAATCCTATGCATAAAAAGGAAAATCAGTTTTTATTCCTAATAAAATCAGTTTTTATAATAAATAAAAAAATCAGTTTTTAAAATAAATAAAAATCAGTTTTTCTTTTTTTTCCTAAGCTAATCGCATAAATAATTAAAGCTTACTGTTCAATGAGGGAGAAGAGGGGGTTCGGCATCGAAGTGGTGATGGCGGGTTGGTGGAGCGTCGGCTTCAGGAGGAGTTGCGTCGAATGGGGGGCCTCGATGGCGGCGGCAAGGTGATGGGGTGGCGCAGGGTGAAGTCGGCGGTGATGGAGGACGGTTAAGGGTTGCTGGAGGGCTTCGTCGATTTCTGAAACGAGAGGGGGGGGCGAAGGCTTCGGGGTCGCGCGCAGGGGGGGGGGGGTACTGCGACGAGGAAGGGAAAAAGAAAGGGAGGCGGCGGCGGCTCATCGACGGTGGGGGGGCTCGGTTGCTGCCGCGCTGCGTCTTCTTCTTCTTTTTTTCCGATCGAAATAATGATTTGGGGGGGGGGGGGGAGAAACGTATAAGGGAAGGGGAGAGAGAAGAATTTTATTTTATAATTATTTAATTATTTTATTTTCCATCAAAAAGCAACTTTTATTTTTGACCTCAAAACGAGGCCCACCGCCTGACGTCCATAGCGTTTTACCCCCATTCCGAACACAATGGGATATGTATCGTAGGCTGATGCGGCTGTTACAATCAGTTTCCGTTCAATTTACATTTAAATCACTATATTGAATTTTAAACGTACATTTCAAATTACCGGGGTCACATACTAACTAGAAAAATTCCCGAAAAATATTTTCTAGCTTCGTATTGACGATACGGTCCTAACAAACCTAGTTTCGTCGAATTCCGAGACCGTTTGAAAAATGGCCATTTTCCAGTCGATTAAAATCAACTGAAACTGGTCAAACGCGTTTTCCTTTGCCACGCTCACATATTGATTCGAAAAATTATGAAATTTGGAATCTAGCAATAATTTGACATCACGGATCCAACAAAAGTGGTTTCGTCGAAATCCGAGGGTGTTTGCAAAATTTCCATTTTTAAGGGCCTGAATTTCAAAGCGACTATTCAGAATTTTCAACTGGACATATCTTTTTATCCCCGCTATGAAATTTCGATTTGTCGGATTCGTTGGAAAGACATCATCAATTAGATCCTATTATTTTTGGTTTCACTAAAATCCGGATTGTTTTGCACCCGGTACATTCAATTGAAGTTTGAAATCGAATTATCGAACTACCGCGCCATTTTCAATTCCTTTTATAATTATATATAATTATTTATATTCTAACGACGGCGCATATAATATATACGTTCGAATTATATTCAAAATAAATTTCTCGTCGATATTATTTAAAATAATTCATTTTAAATAATCAAAATTCGCTAAAATTGCCAAAATAAAAATTTTAAACTGGCTCAGATTTTCGGGTTGTTACACCCACCTAGTTGTTACACACAGACCCAACCTTTGCGGACACAGCTTAAGACATCTCCCGCAGCCCGGAGGACCACTAGAAGAACCTTACGTACCTCAGGAAGCTGCGTGTTTCTCCTTCCAGTTCTTTGGAACCGTCAGAACAATAAGATGAATGTGCGCTCCCTTCCTCCCTTATAACACCTCGATGATCTACCCCGTTTGGTTATTCACCCTCAACCGTATGGACTGGTCTAAGCGCCCTAATTTAGCAATGTGTTAACTTTCTTTTACGCACTTGTCTCATCTCATCAGATTTCCGGTTAACTACATTATTCCAATTCATATTTAATTCTCACTCAAATTACCCAGTTTCTCTTGCTTATTAATTTCAGCCATATAACTTAACCCATTAAGTTTACTAATAATCCCACAACATGTTATTCTCTAAATGGTGATCCAAGGCCGGTGACCACAATCCCTTTTTATGCTGGTTTGGTTACCGTAACATGTTCTACTTAGCAAGTTATTATGCATGTCTAAATTCTTGTAATCTTTACAAGTTATGCTTACCCTAAAAGGTATCTTTAATTTTCATAACTTTATTATTTCTACCGGTTATGTGTACCACTAGGTGTCTTTAATTACATAACCTTATCGAGCTAAGTTTGCGAGCCTATATGTAAATATTACCCACCCCCTCAGATTTTGCTTAGCCCACTCACTGTCCTACCAATTTTACTTAACCCTAACTTTGGCTCATATTCATACTATCCTTATGGATTAGATTAGGTTAAGTAGTCCAATTCCATTTATGGTTTATAATGGGCTAGACCTCCCACATTAGGCCTAGAACTTGTGGATGTTGGATATGCCGGTCGGGTCCGGGCAGACTTCTTCAGCAAGTTGGGCCTAACCTTGTGTCATAGGCTGTCTTGTATTTGCGCACTTAGACCTCTCACATTATGTTCAACATTAGTGGCTGCTGGATATGCCGGTCGGGTCCGAGAAGACTTCCACCACAAATGCAACCTAACCTCGTGCCATAAGTGCAATTATAATTTCTAATTGTAATCCTAGGCATTTGTTATTAATTATACCTATGTCAATTATAGGTTTTATGCCCTTTTTTTCCCAATTATGCTCATGATGGATTATATGTCTAAATTCATATTATTCAAATTATGCCAATTCATATTTTTTATATGATCCCATTTGCGCCTAAATCTTTTTCTATACTTATGATCCAATTTAAGAACTTTAAACATAATTTGGTCAATGCCCAAAACCCATATCTATTTATTCAATTCTATGTTAACATGAATCCATATAATCATATACTTACCCTAATTATTCCCTGTATATAATTGGGACAAATTTACGTGTAAACTTTTTAGCACTCCAACCAATCCAATATATGAATTCTAACATGTAAACATTCCAACATTTTGACTGATTCAATATACGAATTATTCATATTAACACTTTGACGGTATATTATATTAATCATCCCCACATGTCATTTACACCATTTTGATCATTATTAGCATATGTTTAGGCATCTTAACTTGTCAATGAGACGACCCCAAACCCCGTACTGACGGTGGCAAGGGTAATCCTTGGAATATAACACAGAAACAGATAATAGCAGAACAGAATAATCAAATACACCAGATAATGAACAATAGAGTATACTGGATAAAAGTAATCATCAGAGTTACACAGTATACAGGATCATACTTAGTAAAAATACAGTTCAGCTATACATAAATGTCTACAGCGGAAAACAAACGAAATATGTACAATAGGAGCTGAACAGCATAAAAAGAGATAAATGATAGAATCCATCTTCAGCTCCAGCTATCCAGAAAGAACCAGCTAAACTTGAATACAAGGCTGCCCGTGTAGAAAAAGGGGCACCCGAGTTTGAAAGTGAAACAAACTACGAGTCAGTCATGGGACTGGTATGAGAAATCTACTCAACACAGTTATAATATGGCTAATCACAGGACCACGCCACTTTCGTGGAATGGGTTTACTCCATTGGATTGCTAGTGCTTTAAAACAAATCATTCTTTGAAACAACGCTATGCTTTTTATAAAGATGAAGTCGTTATAAGACTCAGTTCCTATCACACAATGCAACACAAACCGGAGGATAGAGTTTTTACCATATAACGGCCAAAATATGCTTGATACGAATAAAACAAAGGCATTTGATATTATTGCTAGTGTTTATATATTTTGAAAACAATTTCAAATCATAACTATCAATCATAGACGACATGTGCGTCCCATGCCACTATGTCGCCAAATATATATATACAATCGAAATCGCACAGTCACGTATTTGGAAATTGGATTTCCGTCATGAACCAAGGCAAAAGATAGTCCTTAGGGAATTCGTGACTCTCTAGCTCGAGCCACAGGACCCAGACTCAGGTGGGCCCTTGGAGCGACAGGGCCGGTCCACCGATGTGGATTAAAATTCCTGAACATTGCGTTTCCCCACCCTTTAGGGTGTAAATGAGCCAATAAATGGCTCCATCGGACCCGAATCGTCCGATCTAACCGAGGCGCCTCGCAACAGCAACAACCACATAGGTGAAAAGTATATAAATGTCAGCGCTGGTAGGTCACTGACACCACCCTAGCTAGAAAGAAACGCATGCTCTCCCTGAGGTCCTTCTCCCGTTTCTAGTTCATACCGGGGTGTGAGGCTCGCGAATTCACGTTATACACAAAGCTACGCCACACAAGCGGTGCTTTGATCATCACCACAAGACTTTGCTTTTCAACAGAAGCCCTGATCACTGCATCATAGCCTGCCACACAGGCAATTCATGCCATGCGACCGATGTCCATCGATATACAACCTCAGAGCTCGTGCGTTTCAGAGAAGGGCGTTAAGCAAAAGAATAAATTCTCCGCCGCCAAACAGATGCATATTTAATAGAGATCAATCAACACAGAATAAAATCCAATGTCAGACACATAGTCCATTTACAAGTCCGTTCTGGGTCTGAACGAAACCGGAGGCACTAAATACCTCGCGAACCCATCGATCACCACGTACGTCTGGACGATCACCACTCATTATCCATATTTCGGGATGCCTCCCAATCAGGACCTCGGTTACCATCCAAACGAGGTGAAGATCTCCAGTCTTCGACCACCGTCTTCATCTTCGATTTCTTATCGTCGATTTAGTTATTAAGAATGGGATAAACCCGGTCTTTCTGAGCAACTCGCGTATATAATAAACAAGTGCAACACTAAACTACACAAGCATCATTTCAATTCATTAGTCACTAACCGTCAATCAGTAAGAGAACAATTTCCCAAATATTAACCCCGAAGGCCGAAACCAACATCAGATCAACACCCAAGAAACCATTCAACTTAGCTAACCTTCGGTTAATTTCTAAATCACATCCATATTGTTTATAATATTTTATAACGATTTATCGCTATTTTTATTTATTTTAAAATAGCCATTTTATTCAAAACGACGCTTCGGGCCATAACACGGCCGTGGCGCTGTTTTTCTTCAGATTTGATTTACACATATCTGAAAATCCAACCGTTGGATCTTCACACAATTTACATCATTAGAAATGTCTTTTCAAAACGAATCCAACGGTTCCAGTTTCGGGAAAATCCGACGGTCGGATCTCCCGGTACAATCGTTTGAAGTTTCGATTTCAAAATACGAACTGCAGCGTCGTTATTCGATTAAATATAATTATATTTATATATATATATATATAAATAAATATAATCGATTCTGGCGCTGTTTTTCTTCAGATTTGAATTAAACATTCCAGACAATCTAACCGTTGGATTTTTACAAAGTTGGTGCCGTTGGAAAGATTTTTCCAAAGCGAACCCAACGGTTGCGATTTCAGGAAAATCCGATGGTCGGATCTCCCGGTATAATCGTTTGAAATCACGGTTTCAAAATACGAACTGCACGGCCACGTTTCGTTTTAATTTTATTTATATTTATATAATTATATAAATATAGTTCATTCAAAAATTCCTATATTGTTTCCACTTCTAATATTTCACTAACGCCTTTAAATTTTGGAAAATTTCGCCATAACATCCTTTGTACGGGAGGGGCTCGGAAAATTCCCAAATAGCCACACAGGCATCTCATGTCGAAAAGAAAAGGAAAAAGCCAAGCGGCTAGCCAACAGGCTCATAAAATCATCACCCAAACAAAATAGTAAATGTGTACCTATTTGTCGGGCACAAAATTTTATTCCTCTTCTCTAGCCCCTTTGCTATAACCTGTTCAATAAATATGCATGTACATATATACAGTTCTTATCACTTATCATTTTCCATTCAACTTCATATTTGATTCCATTTGGTTTAAAAACCCCATTCATTCTAATGTTGCATGCATAGGAAAAAAAATCACATCATTAGCTAATTAATGAATATTTCAACTCATGCATATTTATTTGAACGAGTTGCTATTTTTAAAACTTCACATTTCAACAATTCATGTATATAACAAAAATGTGATTTTTATATTGTAAAATAATTTATTTCAAAATACTATTTTTATATATAGTTTATATAGGTGATAAAATTAAGATTCTTATTGTATAATAATTTATTTCAAAACAGGATTATTTTATACATTTCATATTGATGTTAAAATTGGGATTTTTATTATAAAACAATTTCTTTCAAAATATGAATACCATTCAAAACATGAATTTCAATCCAACGAATGAATATCGATTCAACACATGAAGGTTTTCTATAGTTTATATATATAGATAAAAAATGTGATTTTTATAATTAAAACACGAATACCATTCAACACATGAATTTCAATTTAACGAATGAATATCGATTCAACACATGAAGGTTTTCTGTTCAACAAATAAATATAGTTTCAGCAAATGAAAATAATTCAAACACATGAACATTATTCAAAATTTCGGCAGCGTAACGACAGGGTAGTTAAAACCGGGACCGTCCCTAGTACGGCTCCTCGCTCTACCTTAAAACCTCGCGGTTTTTGACAATGGGGATCATGCATCTAGTTCGCACGCAGGCGGCATGTATATATTTATTTCATTTCCACAAACTAATCCTATGTGGTTTCAACCAAATATTTCTCAACCACAAACAGGTATTTTTCAACCACAATCAATCAATATCAACCACAAACAATCCCAAACAACCATTCGCTATCAATCAATTTTCACACCAATCACAACCAATAAATATCGTCCATGGTTTGTGGACGAGGGGCGTGTATATATATATATATATATATATATATATATATATATATATATATATATATATATATAGCAATTCACTTCTATTTCAACACATATATAATTTTTACAACGCATATATAACTTATACATCAAACGTACAACTTATACAATGCTTATACAAGAGGTGTACAACGCTTATATAACTCATACATCGACTATATAATTTATACATCGTCGTTTTCCATATCGTTTATAAATTAGAAATCTCACATTGGGTTCCACTCCACCAAAAATAGCAGAAGGCTCAGAAAAATATGTGGTCTCTTCTAAAATGTAGAAGACGTCCTCACGGTCACGATGTTTCCTGTTTCATCGAATTTCGTTAACGAACGAAAAAGATATGATTTTTCGAAGTTTGCAATGGTTTTAAACTGTTAAAATCAGTTTTAAATTAAACAGTCGATTACCTTTCAAAATCTTCAAAACTAGGTTTGAATTTTTCGATCAATCCGTGCAATGGTTCCACGATCGGGTTGCGCAGGGTCGAAGGCCTACGTGAGGCGCACGTGCGCCAGGGAGGAGGGTCAACTCGGTGGCGCCAGGCGTTGGCGGCGGCGGCTGGAAGTTCGAAACTTCCCGACGTCGATTCGAGCGATTCAGGCGACGAAAAAAATCCAAACCTGCCATGGATTTGAAGATCTTGACGAGCTCTATAAAATCCCCAACAGGATGGAGGTCTAATTTTGAGTGGATTGAGTGGAATCGAGGAGGGAAGGGAAGAGCGTATTTCCGTCGTTCGTCGGGGAGAGAGAAACGAGGTTTTTTTTTTTAAATTCTGATTGGCCGGTGGAGTTTTAAAGGGGTTTTCTGACACGACCATCAAAACCCAACGACTGTCGCCCCTAGCGTTTTACCCCCATTCCGAACACAATGGGATATGTTTCGTAGGCCTATTCGACTGTTTCAGTCAGTTTTCCTTCAAATTAAAATATATTACATTTAATATTCAATTTGAACGTACATTTCAACTTGCCAGGGCCACAAACTGATTCGAAAAATTCCAGAAAAATAAATCTAGCTATGTCTTGACGATACGGTCCCAACAAAACTAGTTTCGTCGAATTCTGAGACCGTTTGCAAAAAGGCCCATTTCTGGTCGATCCAATTTAACTATAATTGACCAAAACACGTTTTCCTTTGCCACGCTCACATATTAGCTTCAAAAATTATGGAATTTGAAACCTAGCAATAACTTCACATCCCGGATCCAACAAAAGTGGTTTCGTCGAATTCCGAGGTCGTATGCAAAATGGCTAATTTCATGGGCTATATAGATTCCATAGCGACCTTTCTGAAAATTCATTCGGCCATAACTTTTGCTTTCCGCTATGAAAATTCGATTTTTCAGATTCGTTAGAAAGGTATTAACTAACAGATTTAAATATTTTTGATTTCACTAAAATCCATTTTGTTTTGCATCCGGTATAGTCCGACAAAGTTTGAATTCAAATTTTGAAACTACAGCGCCATTTCAGGCCTTGTTTATAATTATAATTAATTATTTTCGTTTTCAATGGTCAATTCAAACTCACTTTCCATTGCCATTATTTAAAATATTTATTTTAAATATTTAAAATCCATTATTTTAGCCAATTTTAAAAAATTTAATTGGTTCAGATTTTCTGGGTCGTTACAATCTCCCCCACTTAAAACTTTTCGTCCCCGAAAAGGAAAAAAGTCGAAAGTGGTTTGATAAATCTATAATCACACAACACAACAACCAATCCAATTGTTTTCAACCTTTCAAAAATATATAAATTAATTTCTATACTCTTTTTAAAATCATTCAGACTATAGAATTTAAAAGTGCACATCCATGGAAAGAAAATAACAACAGAGTAGAGAATTAAATTGTAATGCAAAGTAGGGTAAATGTACCTTGCACCAGAGTCAATCAGAGATATCCACTCGGCATCTAGGATAAGCTTTCTGAATGCCCTCCTCATTTTCCCAAGTACAATCTCGCGGATCTCCGCTCCATTGCACTTTGACTAAGTGAACCTTCTTGTTCCTCAGTTCTTTGGTTTCTTTGCCGATGATCTTTAGCGGCTCTCTTCTCACAGCTAATTCTGGAGTAATTTCAATATCCTACTGAGCTGCTTCTTCCACGATTAAGTCTGGATCATGAACGTGCTTTCGAAGTTGAGATATATGAAATACATCATGAACTCCAGGCAACCAATCTGGCAATTTAGCCCTATAAGCGAGAGTCCCGATCCGTTCCAGAATAGGAAACGGACCAATGAATTTGGGCGCCAACTTTCCAGTTTTACCGAACCGGATAACTCCTCTCATCGGCGATACTTTCAAATATACATAGTCGCCAATAGCAAAGGATATATCTCTTCTTCTCCTATCGGCATAGCTCTTTTGTCATCTTTGAGCCGCGAGTAATCGCTTCTTGATAAAATCGACTTTGTCGGCAGCTTCTCGAATCATATAGGGACCCAACACAAGTCTATTTCCGGGCTCGACCCAACAAGCAGGAGATCGGCACGGTCTACCATACAATGCTTCGAATGGCGACATTGTTAGGCTCGCCTGGTAGCTGTTGTTATATGAGAATTCAGCCAAATGCAGATGGTCTTCCCATGATCCACCGAAATCTAGAACACAAGCCCGCAATAGATCTTCTAAAATACGATTCACCCTTTCAGTCTGACCATCTGTCTGAGGATGATAAGCGGTGCTCAAGTTCAACTTCGTTCCCAGTTCGACTTGAAATGCTTCCCAGAACTTGCTAGTGAATATTGTATCTCTGTCACTGACTATACTGAGCGACACTCCATGTAGTCTAACTATTTCCCTGAAGTATATCTGCGCCAGACTCTGAGCAGTTCTGTTTGATCTGACAGATATGAAATGGGCGGTCTTCGTGAAGCGATCTACAATCACCCAAATACCGTCATTCCCTTTTTTGGTTCTGGGCAGACCATCAATGAAATCCATAGAAATATGTTCCCACTTCCAAACAGGAACTTCTAGCGGCTGTAACAATCCAGCCAGTTTCTGTTGGTCGCTCTTGACTAGCTGGCAAGTAGGGCATCGACTAACATATATCGAGATGTCTCTTTTTAACGACTTACACCAGAATGTCCGCTTAATATCGTTGTACATCTTCCTCACACTCGGATAGATACTGAGCTTAGATTTGTGGCATTCATCAAGCACATCTCTTCTGAGCTCAGGAATTTCAGGAACACAAATTCGTCCTTCTAACCTCAGAATCCCTTCGCTGTCGAGCTGGAAATCCGAAGCATTACCTTCACGAATTCGCTGACTTATTCCTTTAATAAATTGGTCATCTTTTTGGAGAGCCGATATCTTGTCAATCAACGAAGTCGCAATGATAAAACTGGTGATCATTTCATTCTTTCGGCTCAATGCATCGACCACGACATTGGCTTTCCCTGGAGTGTATATAATCTCAAAGTCGTATGCTGCAAGGAACTCTAGCCAACGTTGCTGCCTCAGATTCAGGTCTTTCTGAGTGAACAGATACTTTAACAACTGATGATCTGTAAACAGTTCAAATCTCTCACCCAGAAGATAGTGTCTCCAGATTTTCAAAGAGAATATGATGGCCAACAACTCAAGATCATGAGTTACATAGTTTTTCTCGTGCGGCTTCAGTTGACGGCTAGCATAAGCAATCACTTGGCCTCTTTGCATTAACACTGCGCCAAGGCCTTCTCTAGAAGCATCGGTCCAGACTTTCAAATCCTGGTTGCCATCGATGATGGTTAACACTGGAGCAGTTGTTAGTCTCAACTTTAGCTCTTCAAAAGCCTCTTCACTCTCGGGAGTCCATTTGAATTTAGAGTGCTTCTTTGTAAGCTTCATTAAGTGACCAGATATCTTCGAAAGGTTTTTAACGAACTTCCGGTAATAACTAGCCAATCCAAGAAAACTGCGGACTTCAGTAGGGGTATTGGGTTGCTTCCAGTTCTGAATAGCTGTGATTTTGCTTGGATCCACAGCAATTCCTTCTTTTGATACGACATGGCCCAGAAATTTCACTTCATCTTGCCAGAATATACATTTGGAAAACTTTTCTTTCAATACATTCCTTATGAGGATTTCTAACACCTGTTCCAAATGCTTTTCATGTTCGGCCTTTGATTTAGAGAAGATTAAAATATCGTCAATGAAAACCAGAACAAATTTATTCAATACTCCTCTGAATACTAAGTTCATTAGATCGACGAAATAAGCTGGAGCGTTACATAAGCCGAAGGCATTACTAACCACTCGTAGAATAAGTCGGGACCTCTGAATGCTGTCATTGGAACACACTCTTCGGCAATTCGAAGTTGATGGAAGCCTATAGCTAGGTCCATTCGTGAAAATACTTGTGCGCCATTTAATCGATCCAACAAATCATCAATCTACGGCAATGGATATTTGTTCTTTATTGTCTGTTTGTTCAGATCACGATAATCCACACATAGACGTAGAGTACCGTCAGATTTTGGGACAAAAACCACTGTTGCTCCCCAATAAGAGAAACTAGGCCTGATCAGACCCTTCCATACTAGCTGTCGTGTTTGATTGTCTAATTCCTCCTTCTCTTTCAAGGACATTCTTCGAATAGCGTGAACTACCGGCCTTGCATTGGGAATCAAAGCGATCTTGAAATCTATTTCTCTCTGCGGAGGTAAGCGAACAACTTCCTCGAACACATCCGCATAGTTCTTGACGACAGGAATATCTTTGATGAGGTCAGGAATATTCTCCGTGACTTCAGGGACATTTTCTATTTGAGCAGGGGAAACATCGAGAGCTGCCCAGAAGTCCTTTCTATTTGATGTCGGGCCTTCACATGGTATGGTTATATAATTCCCCGATTGTGCCTTGGCCTTAACAACTCTCTCGGCGCATCTAACCTCCGCCTCATACCTGGTTAGCCAATCCAATCCCAGAATAAGATGGAATTCATTAAAATTCATGACAATAGAGATAGTATGGAATTTATAGCAAGAAAAAGAGACAGGCACTCCACAAACCCAACTAAGACCGATGGAACCCACAACTGGATTTTGAACAGTCATTGGTTCTTTGAGCTTCTTCAATTTCAAATCTAATTTCTTGACTGCACTCTTTGCAATAAAGCTTCGTGACGCGCCGGTGTCAAACAGTACTTTAACTGGAATGTTCTTGACATTGAGCGTGCCTTCTAAAACATCAGACCTTTCCCGAGCAGATGAAGA
The DNA here is from genome assembly GCA_030737875.1 of Allium sativum. Taxonomy (NCBI): domain Eukaryota; kingdom Viridiplantae; phylum Streptophyta; class Magnoliopsida; order Asparagales; family Amaryllidaceae; genus Allium; species Allium sativum. The sequence continues at coordinate 208,282,761 of CM060919.1, forward strand.
TGCAGGCACTTCTGCCACTTCATTCACTTGTACTGCTTCAGATTTCTGAGATAGCGGACAGTTTTTCGCAATATGCCCAGCCTGATGGCACTTATGGCATCCTCTTTTCTCTTGTAACCTCTTATCGGATTTAGACCCATCCTTTACTTGTTTCTTTAGAGATCTGCAACTTATCGAGAGATGTCCTTGCCTATTGCAGTTACTGCATATCGCTGTCATTACAGGTTCTTTCCCAGATTCAGCCCTTTTCCTCTTGGCACTGGGCTTCCTACCGACCTCAGATCTCGTACTGGCTTCAGGAATATCAGTTTCCGACTCTGCTTTGTCACTACAACAGACTTCTTCTTCGTCGCGCAACATCCCTTTCTTATGGAGATCTTCATACTGATAAGCCATATAAATCATTTCAGAGAAAGGAAGTTTTACATTTCTCAGTACACTATTCTGATATGTCCTTTGCAGGCCATGAATAAATCTCATATTTTTCCTCTTTGGATCTTGAATCAAATGAGGAGCAAAGTGAGCAAGTTCATTGAATTTCTTATGATATTCTGGGATGGTCATATCACCTTGTATTAGATAAGAAAATTCATCACATAATCGCTCCTTCGCTTCAGGAGGAGTAAATCTTTCTAGGAAAATCACTTTGAATCTGTCCCAGGTGATATCACCTTCTGGATTATCTTTGATGATTGTTTCCCACCAGATTAAAGCTTCTTCTTTGAGCGCCCAAGATGCTACTAACCGTTTCTGGTCATCCCTCAGCTGGATACGCTCAAAGATTCTTTCGACAGAACTCATCCAAGCTTGAGTCTGAATTATAGATTCATTGTCCGAGAACTGTGCTCCGTTCAGATTTCGATATCTCTTTAATAGAGCCTCTAGATCGGGTTCTGTATTCCTTCTGTTTCTGGCACTCATTTTTCTGGTACTTCTGCAATTAGCAGATCAAGTGTCAGGTCACAGAAAAGGTATTTTTAAAATATAGAAACACATACTTCAAATGTAAATGTGTCTATCGAGGTGTAATTTCATTCTGCTTTACTCATACTAGGATATTGCTGATCCTATCTGTATAGAGTTACCCGTCCTAGAACACTACTGGTTCTATTTCTGACGAGTTCGTTCAAATGTTATATTCCATAACTAAGCTTAACCAAAGCTCTGATACCAAATGAGACGACCCCAAACCCCGTACTGATCGTGGCAAGGTTAATCCATGGAATATAACACAGAAACAGATAATAGCAGAACAGAATAATCAAATACACCAGATAATGAACAATAGAATATACTGGATAAAAGTAATCATCAGAGTTACATAGTATACAGGATCATACTTAGAAAAAATACAGTTCTGCTATACATAAATGTCTACAGCGGAAAACAAACGAAATATGTACAATAGGAGCTGAACAACATAAAAAGAGATAAATGATAGAATCCATCTTCAGCTCCAGCTATCCAGAAAGAACCAGCTAAACCTGAATACAAGGCTGCCCGTGTAGAAAAAGGGGCACCCGAGTTTGAAAGTGAAACAAACTACGAGTCAGTCATGGGACTGGTATGAGAAATCTACTCAACACAGTTATAATATAGCTAATCACAGGACCACGCCACTTTCGTGGAACGGGTTTACTCCATTGGATTGCCAGTGCTTTAAAACAAATCATTCTTTGAAACAACGCTATGCTTTTTATAAAGATGAAGTCGTTATAAGACTCAGTTCCCATCACACAATGCAACGCAAACCGGAGGATAGAGTTTTTACCTTATAACGGCCAAAATATGCTTGATACGAACAAAACAAAGCCATTTGATATTATTGCTAGTGTTTATATGTTTTGAAAACAATTTCAAATCATAACTATCAATCATAGACGACATGAGCGTCCCATGCCACTATGTCGCCAAATATATATATACAATTGAAACCGCACAGTCACGTATTTGGAAATTGGATTTCCGTCATGAACCAAGGCAAAAGATAGTCCTTACCGAATTCGTGACTCTCTAGCCCGAGCGACAGGGCCGGTCCACCGATGTGGATTAAAATTCCTGAACATTGCGTTTCCCCACCCTTTAGGGTGTAAATGAGCCAACAAATGGCTCCATCGGACCCGAATCGTCCGATCTAACCGAGGCGCCTCGCAACAGCAACAACCACATAGGTGAAAAGTATATAAATGTCAGCGCTGGTAGGTCACTGACACCACCCTAGCTAGAAAGAAACGCATGCTCTCCCTGAGGTCCTTCTCCCGTTTCTACTTCATACCGGGGTGTGAGGCTCGCGAATTCACGTTATACACAAAGCTACGCCACACAAGCGGTGCTTTGATCATCACCACAAGACTTTGCTTTTCAACAGAAGCCCTGATCACTGCATCATAGCCTGCCACACAGGCAATTCATGCCATGCGACCGATGTCCATCGATATACAACCTCAGAGCTCGTGCGTTTCAGAGAAGGGCGTTAAGCAAAAGAATAAATTCTCCGCCGCCAAACAGATGCATATTTAATAGAGATCAATCAACACAGAATAAAATCCAATGTCAGACACATAGTCCATTTACAAGTCTGTTCTGGGTCTGAACGAAACCGGAGGCACTAAATACCTCGCGAACCCATCGATCACCACGTACGTCTGGACGATCACCACTCATTATCCATATTTCGGGATGCCTCCCAATCAGGACCTCGGTTACCATCCAAACGAGGTGAAGATCTCCAGTCTTCGACCACCGTCTTCATCTTCGATTTCTTATCGTCGATTCAGTTATTAAGAATGGGATAAACCCGGTCTTTCTGAGCAACTCGCGTATATAATAAACAAGTGCAACACTAAACTACACACACATCATTTCAATTCATTAGTCACTAACCATCAATCAGTAAGAGAACGATTTCCCAAATATTAACCCCGAAGGCCGAAACCAACATCAGATCAACACCTAGGAAACCATTCAACTTAGCCAACCTTCGGTTAATTTCTAAATCACATCCATATTGTTTATAATATTTTATAACGATTTATCGCTATTTTTATTTATTTTAAAATAGCCATTTTATTCAAAACGATGCTTCGGGCCATAACGCGGTCGTGGCGCTGTTTTTCTTCAGATTTGATTTACACATATCTGAAAATCTAACTGTTGGATCTTCACACAATTTACATCATTAGAAAGGTCTTTTCAAAACGAATCCAACGGTTCCAGTTTCGGGAAAATCCAACGGTCGGATCTCCCGGTACAATCGTTTGAAGTTTCGATTTCAAAATACGAACTGCAGCGTCGTTATTCGATTAAATATAATTATATTTATATATATATATATATAAATATAATCGATTCTGGCGCTGTTTTTCTCAAGATTTGAATTAAACATTCCATACAATCCAACCGTTGGATTTTTACAAAGTTGGTGCCGTTGGAAAGATTTTTCCAAAGCGAACCCAACGGTTGCGATTTCAGGAAAATCCGATGGTCGAATCTCCCGGTATAATCGTTTGAAATCACGGTTTCAAAATACGAACTGCACGGCCACGTTTCGTTTTAATTTATTTATATTTATATAATTATATAAATATAGTTCATTCAAAAATTTCTATATTGTTTCCACTTCTAATATTTCACTAACGCCTTTAAATTTTGGAAAATTTCGCCATAACCTCCTTTGTACGGGAGGGGCTCGGAAAATTCCCAAATAGCCACACGGGCGTCTCATGTCGAAAAGAAAAAGAAAAAGCCAAGCGGCTAGCCAACAGGCTCATAAAATCATCACCCAAACAAAACAGTAAATGTGTACCTATTTGTCGGGCACAAAATTTTATTCCTCTTCTCTAGCCCCTTTGCTATAACCTGTTCAATAAATATGCATGTACATATATACAGTTCTTATCACTTATCATTTTCCATTCAACTTCATATTTGATTCCATTTGGTTTAAAAACCCCATTCATTCTAATGTTGCATGCATAGGAAAAAAAATCACATCATTAGCTAATTAATGAATATTTCAACTCATGCATATTTATTTGAACGAGTGGCTATTTTTAACACTTCACATTTCAACAATTCATGTATATAATAAAAATGTGATTTTTATATTGTAAAACAATTTATTTCAAAATACTATTATTATATATAGTTTATATAGGTGATAAAAATAGGATTTTTATTGTAAAATAATTTATTTCAAAACTGGATTATTTTATACATGTCATATTGATGTTAAAATTGGGATTTTTATTATAAAACAATTTCTTTCAAAATATGAATACCATTCAACACATGAATTTCAATCCAACGAATGAATATCGATTCAACACATGAAGGTTTTCTATAGTTTATATATATAGATAAAAAATGTGATTTTTATAATTAAAACACGAATACCATTCAACACATGAATTTCAATTCAACGAATGAAAATCGATTCAACACATGAAGGTTTTCTATTCAACAAATAAATATAGTTTCCGCAAATGAGAATAATTCAAAACACATGAACATTATTCAAAATTTCGGCAGCATAACGGCAGGGTAGTTAAAACCGGGACCGTCCCTAGTACGGCTCCTCGCTCTACCTTAAAACCTCGCGGTTTTTGACAATGGGGATCATGCATCTAGTTCGCACGCAGGCGGCATGTATATATTTATTTCATTTCCACAAACTAATCCTATGTGGTTTCAACCAAATATTTTTCAAACAAAAACGGGTATTTTTCAACCACAATCAATCAATATCAACCACAAACAATCCCAAACTACCATTCGCTATCAATCAATTTTCACACCAATCACAACCAATAAATATCGTCCATGGTTTGTGGACGAGGGGCGTATATATATATATATATAGCAATTCACTTCTATTTCAACACATATATAATTTTTACAACGCATATATAACTTATACATCGAACGTACAACTTATACAACGCTTATACAAGAGGTGTACAACACTTATATAACTCATACATCGACTATATAATTTATACATCGTCGTTTTCCATATCGTTTATAAATTAGAAATCTCACATTGGGTTCCACTCCACCAAAAATAGTAGAAGTCTCAGAAAAATATGCAGTCTCTTCTAAAATGTAGAAGACGTCCTCACGGTCACGATATTTCCCGTTTCATCGAATTTTGTTAACGAACGAAAAAGATATGATTTTTCGAAGTTTGCAACGGTTTTAAACTGTTAAAATCAGTTTTAAATTAAACAGCCGATTACCTTTCCAAAATCTTCAAAACTAGGGTTGAATTTTTCGATCAATCCGTGCAATGGTTCCATGATCGGGTTGCGTAGGGTCGAAGGCCTACGTGAGGCGCACGTGCGCCAGGGAGGAGGGTTAACTCGGTGGCGCCAGGCGTTGGCGGCGGCGGCTGGAAGTTCGAAACTTCCCGACGTCGATTCGAGCGATTCAGGCGACGAAAAAATCCAAACCTGCCATGGATTTGAAGATCTTGACGAGCTCTACAAAATCCCCAACAGGATGGAGGTCTAATTTTGAGTGGATTGAGTGGAATCGAGGAGGGAAGGGAAGAACGTATTTCCGTCGTTCGTCGGGGAGAGAGAAATGAGGGGTTTTCTTTTTTTAAAAAAAAAATTTGATTGGCCAGTGGAGTTTTAAAGGGGTTTTCTGACACGACCACCAATCAAAACCCAACGACTATCGCCCCTAGCGTTTTACCCCCATTCCGAACACAATGGGATATGTTTCGTAGGCCCATTCGACTGTTTCAGTCAGTTTTCCTTCAAATTAAAATATATTACATTCAATATTCAATTTGAACGTACATTTCAATTTGCCAGGGCCACAAACTGATTCGAAAAATTCCAGAAAAATAAATCTAGCTATGTCTTGACGATACGGTCCCAAAAAAACTAGTTTCATCGAATTCTGAGACCGTTTACAAAAAGGCCCATTTCTGGTCGATCCAATTTAACTATAATTGACCAAAACACGTTTTCCTTTGACACGCTCACATATTAGCTTCAAAAATTATGGAATTTGAAACCTAGCAATAACTTCACATCTCAGATCCAACAAAAGTGGTTTCGTCGAATTCCGATGTCGTATGCAAAATGGCTAATTTCAAGGGCTATATAAATTCCAAAGCGACCTTTCTGAAAATTCATTCGGCCATAACTTTTGCTTTCCGCTATGAAAATTCGATTTTTCAGATTCGTTAGAAAGGTATTCACTAACAGATTTAAATATTTTTGGTTTCACTAAAATCCGTTTTGTTTTGCACCTGGTACAGTCCGACAAAGTTTGAATTCAAATTTTGAAACTACAGCGCCATTTCAGGCCTTGTTTATAATTATAATTAATTATATTCGTTTTCAATGGTCGATTCAAACTCACTTTCCATTTCCATTATTTAAAATATTTATTTTAAATATTTAAAATCCATTATTTTAGCCAATTTAAAAATTTTAAATTGGTTCAGATTTTCTGGGTCGTTACAGTCAACCAATTGAACATATTTTCCATTTTTGCGCAACAATTTATTTTATCAAATTATACCTTCCAATATGTTCATTATGGGGAATGTCGAACGATAGAGGTATTATTATTCGATAACTATATTTTAAGCCCACTCCACTTTCATGCTTTCCCCAAATTTTGGATTCGATTCGTTCCATCATCCATGGTTTCCCCTTTTCCCTTTGATTAGATTCGAAACCTAACAATTATGGATTTGTAGTTTTTTACTAAAAAGGAAAGAGAAGGGAATTGAAAGATAGATCAGATCTAGGAATTACCTCACTTCGGTAAGAGACCTAAAATTAGTGTAGATCCGTTGTGATTAGATTTAGAAAATAGGAAAGGGGTTACTAATGTAAAATCCCAGATCTCCAAGCTTGAACAGCCCTAATAGGTTGAAGAAGAAAAAGGTTAGAACAAATCACGTTGAAGCATCACTTTGTCGTCATCATTGAATTAGATGAATCAAAAAATGGTTCTAGGGTCTTATTTATAGGGGAAACAGAAAAACATGGTCCTTCATATTCAAAATCAGAACATCGGAACCATCCATGTCGTCAGAAGGTTCCAGAACTAAGGGTGGGTCGACCTATAGGTCGATCCCCCTGTTGGTGGATCGACCCCTAAGTCGACCCCCCACAGTCTGTTTCCCCCCTAAAACCCCCGCTCGTGCATTACGATTTTTGAACCTATTTTCGAAATTACTGGATAAACTTTATCAATATATATATATATACATATAAGTTCCTTATATATATACAAACTTCTAGTGCTCACAACTTCTTCATATGGTGTCCAATTAACGCAAATCTGGTGTCTATATTGACAAGAATTTCGAGGAGGACGAAATGGTGTGGTCCGTTTTACTTAATTCTAAATATTTAATCGATTTTGAAACACCCTACCTCCATTAAGGTCACTCACAAAGGGAATGCCTTAACTTTGGTGGAGGGTTATAGGTAAAGGACACAGATAATTTACAAGGCAGATATAAATAAGCAGCGGAAAAGAAAACAGTCATTTATTTAAATTTGGTTCATAACAAAAGTATTACAACAAATTGTCTTAAAACTAACTTTCAAACCATTACATCATAATCTCTGTCTTGATTATCCATGAAGAAGCATAAAATAAAACAAAATAGCATAAGTCCCCATAGAATGTATCCAAAGCCATAATCCAAGGAAAGAGAGTCCAAATCATACATCCACTATCTTGAAGCCTGCAAAGAGTCTGACTAAGCTGGAATATTCCCTCCCTTGCGGTCCTTGGAGGGAGGAACGGAAGGAAAGAAGACTAAAGAAAAATAGAGTCAGACATAAAGCCTGAGTAAGTCTATTGACTCTTCATTGCATGAATAAGAGAAAGATCATGATAGGAATAAACTGTAAACAGGACAGTATGATCAACCAAGGTAAGACGATTTAAAACGAATATACTATTGCACCCCATTATATATCTCTGCACCTCCTAACTAGTGTCCCAACTAGTAATCTGTATAAATACGATCTCAATCCCCGCAGTTATGGTAGCCTTCCGGTGTACATCTATTTTGAGGATTCCACCTCAATCAGCCCAATTGCCATGAATATGTTAGAAGTGCCCTTACTACCCTATCGATCGGCTCCTACCTGCACGCATGTGTCATACGACCCCCAAGAATTGTAGATACCTATGCTGGTCCCACCATGGGGTGTATCAAGACCCATGGTGGCGGCCCGACACAATTCTAGAATACATAGGTTGTACTACTGGTGCCCCAGTGCCATGTTTGTCTGCTCCGGAGTGTGTGCACGCCCGCACCCCGTTAGAACCCACACTGTGCACCTACCACCGTCGTTTTTGACCGCTTACAATCAGCCCAGTAATCGTGCCCCACCCTGCCTAGTTTTAGGATACCATGATACCTAATTGGGTTACTGCTGAAATGGGTCCTCGTTACTAGGGTTTCCTACTGGTTAAGTTTGTGGGCCTATATATACAGATATTACCCACCTACCCGTGATGTACTTAACCCTCCCACCGGTTCAAGCATGTTTATTAATGGTTAAGTCTGTGGGCCTATATTTACTGATATTACCCACCATTCCGATATGTACTTAACCCTCTTACTTATTCAAGTATGTTTATTAATGGTTAAGTTTGTAGGCCTATATTTACTAATATTACCCACTATCCTGATATGTACTTAACCCTCTTACTGATTCAAGTATGTTTATTAATGGTTAAGTTTGTGGGCCTATATTTACTGATATTACCCACCAACCTGATATGTACTTAACCCTCTTACTCGTCATGTCATGTTGGTTAAGTGTTTCCTATTAACTTAACCTTTCTCACTTATCATGTTGGATTGGTTAAGTGTGATTTATTAACTTAACCCTGTTCATTCACCATGTTATATATATATATATTGGTTAAGTGTTAACTTAGTTAACTTTAACCCTACCATCTGTTTCACTAACATATTATAACGGTTAAGTGTTCTAAACATACTTAACCTCACCCACTTGTCTAATTAACATGTTATAATAGTTAAGTATTCTAGTTTTACTTAACCCCACCTTCTAGTCTAGTTAACATGTTAAAATTGGTTAAGTGTATTGAGTTTACTTAACCCCACCTTCCAGTCTAGTTAACATGTTAAATTTGGTTAAGTATTTATTTAATTGACTTAACCCTACCAATTCTAGCTTAGCTTTAATTGCCTTTATTAAAGCACCAACCACTCACATTAGACAGGTATTGTTGTGGCTGCCTGTATGCTGGGCGGTTCCGGGCAGTCTTACGCCACAACTCAGTCTAACCTCAGGTCTTTATTGGGCTCAGTGCCTTAACCTCCCACATTGGATAGACATTGTTGTGATTACTGGACAGCCGGGCGGGTCCGGGCAGGTTTACATCACAACTCAATTCAACCTTGGGTTAAGCATATTCGTCTTTTCTAATATTTCCCTTTTTATCCTTTTATATTTATATGTAAATTTGTCAAATATTTATTGACATGGCCCACTTTCCCTCTAATCAAGTTCATCATGTTTGGTATATAAAATTTATACCATTAAACGTCATCAATATTTGGCATGTGCCAAACATGCCAATTTTCATATATTTTCATGTTTATCCCCACGATATCCCCGCATTTACGTTTGCAAAATTACAAAGAACGTTGTGCTAAATATTTTACCCCAACTTATAAACTTAAAAGGGAAAAGAGAAAAACATGAATTATTCTAACAACATAACATATGTGACATATAGATTCTTCATGTGATGATGAACTTGCAACATGAATCATAAACATGTACAAAATTAACTTAGCATAAAAAGGGGAACTTATACTTTTAGATCCAACTATCCTAAATCATAGCATATGAATTTACACAATTTAAACATGTCATGTAGAGGTAAGTTTGCATTGAAATAGGATCTAAATTAATAGGTGTCTCTTGAATGGGCAAGGAACAATATACTTTTAATTATGAACTTTCAAACGTAATTTATGCAACATAAATCATAACATAAGAGTTGTTCATAAAACTACGCCAAACCAAATTAAACATGTAGTAGTGAACTTGCATAGGGGTTGAATCAACTAGCATAGATCTTAACATAAAAGGTATATGAGTCTATCATATGTGTCTACTAACACAAAAGTTGTAGATTTGTCATAAAAGCATATGAGTCTAACATATGTGTCTACTAACATAAAAGTTGTAGATTTGTCGTAAAAGCATATGAGTCTAACATATGTGGATCTAACATAGAAGTCATAAATCTAACATAAAGCATATGAGTTTAACATAAGCGTTGTAGATAAATATATGAGTCTAACATATGTTAACATAAAAGTTGTAGATTTAACATAAGAGCATATAGACCTAACATATGTTAACATAAAAGTTGTAGATTTAACATAAGAGCAAATGGATCCATCATGAAAGTTTACACAGTCATGTTAAGCCTATAGTTTGCATGTGTTATGACATGATGGCATCGTCTAATTTTGCATAAGGATTGCAAAATCCCAAAAACCTACATACAACACATAAGTACATAATATGTCATCGCCAAACAAATAATACATATGCTTATTTACAAGCTTTCAACAATAGTAATTCCATCGTAGATTCACATACAACATGGCCGCAAAAATACTCATAATAAATCCACAATAACTCTTAAATAATCATGAATCAATTACGCATATAACATGACTAAATAGATATGAATAACATGAATCAAGTTCGCACATAACATGATATGAATTCTATTTACATTCCATTGCAAATCACATCTTTATTTCGTTCATAACTGAAAAATAACCATACTTACTATTTAAAGGAATTCTTGGGTTCTGAAATCTGAGTTCTGAATTTGATTAGCACGCCTTTGATGTTGAATTCGTTGTTAAGATTAGATTAGACTTAAGTTGAATTGATTTGATTATCTTCAATTAGCTTCACTTTGTGGCGGCTACTCTAGGCTTTGGAGTGACAGCATGACGGCCATTGTTCTTATTTTTGATTAGGTTTTAGGTTTGAGTCTTCGGTTGCTTATATAGATTTTCAATTTAATTAGAGTCGTCCGTTCAATCTAGGATCCATCAAGGCCATCCATCTCAGAAGAAACCAATAAATGAATATTTATAATCTAATGACATTCCCTAATAAATGACATTTTAAATCTAATGACCATTCCAATATAAGGACATTTCTAATCTAACATAAATGACTTTTTTTTTGAATCCTAACATAAATGTCATTTTTCTATTCTAGCATAAATGTTCTTTTTTTATTCTCATGGCATTTTTAATTTATTCTAATAACCCATTTATGACAAAATGTGTAACAACCCGCAAAAATCAGGACCAATTTAAAAATTTTATTTTAGAAAATTTGAATGAATTTGGACAATATAAAATAATTTATTTAAATAATAATGATCAAATTTGATTTAAATCGAAGTTAGAATGAATGGTTTAATTTTTATTATAAAAAGAGTTAGAAATAACGCGGTAGTTTGAAAAGTCAAACTTGAACTTTGACTGACCGTACAGAATGCAAAATTTAACGGATTTTAGTGAAACCAAAAATATTAGAATCTATTTAAAAATATCTTTCCAACGAATCCGAAAAATCGAAATTTCATAACGGGAATCAAAAGTTATGTCAAAATTAAAATCTAGAAAGGTCGCTATGAAATTTATAAAGGTCAAAATGCTACTTTTTGCATACGAAGGAATTTGAACTCGAAACCACTTCCATTGAGTTCAGAATGATGTTTCTACTTTGAAAAACAGTAAACACTTATATATTTTGAGTTTCGGGATTTATTTGTTTAAAAATATATTTTTAATATTAAATATATTGGCCTTAAAAATAGTCATTTTTCAAACGACCTCTGTTTTCGACGAAATCACTTTTGTTGGATCCGGAATGTCGAAATATTGTTAAGTTTAATTTTTCATAATTTTTAGAATTAATTTGTGGCCGTGGCAAAAAGATTTCTGTTTTGTCAATTTACAGTAAATTTTAAACGACTTGAAAAAGGCCATTTTTCAAAAAGTCTCAGAATTCGACGAAATAAATTTTGTTAGAACCGTATCGTCATAAGAAAGCTAAAAATATTTTTTTTAGAATTTTCTGAGGTCGTATGTGGCCCCGACACATTTAAATGTGCGGTAGAAATTAAATAATTAATTTAATATTGCATTTTTAAATTAAAACCGAAAATAAAACGTGTAGACATCAGAACTGGACCTTGGGACATAGCCCATCGCGTTCAGAAGGCCTCAAAACGTTAAGATCGACAGTAAGCAGGCCCAAATCCGAGAAAGTCCGAAAATCCACTTTATTTCACGAATTTCGAAATTTATATTATTAAAATATTAAAAAAATCCGAAACCCTAGAACCATGGTCAGCCGCCACCCTTAATTTCGAAGGCCAGAAATCACCGAACTTCAAATGCTAATATCTTTTGATCCGCTCAACGAAAATTGGCAAACTTGGTACCAAATCGAAGAGGATTTCGAGAGCTTCAGATCTATACGGCTATGATCATCATTAGGTTCACGGATTTCACGAATTTCGAGGCCAAAGCCGCTGCGTTCGGGCTCGATTTCTGGGGCATGGGTCCCACCGAGATGGCCGTGGGTATGGGCGAAGATGGAGTCGAGGTAGGTGGTTCGGGTGGTGGTCTCGGATCGGACGATGGTGGCTTCTAGAGGGGTGCGGCCAGAAATTGGAGAGAGGATGTTGGGTTCGGCCGTGAGGAAGAGCGACGTGAGGAAGAAAGAACCCGTTCCTTTTTTTAATATTATTTTATTATTTAATTATTTAATTAACCGATCTTTAATAATTCATAACTCTTTCATACGAGGTCCGTTTGACGAACCGTAAATTGCGTTGGAATCACAAAATTAAGAGCTTCGCGATGGCGCAGACCGCAGTTGAAAAGGAGACAGTAAAATTTTGGCCAAAAATCTAGGTGAGAATTCTAATTTTATTTATTTAATCAATTATTAATTATTTTCTCGCGCTAAAAATAATGGTATTATCATATTGATTCAGTTCTGAAATGTTCTGTGTTGTTTGAATTGTTGATTGTTGCTTGTTGTATGTTTTGTTGTGCATGATACGCTAAATTCGCATTGGAATTTTATATATATTGTTGAATTCATTTGCAGTTAGAAATTTAGATCTAAAACATATTTTATTCAGAATAAAATCATATTTATGCAAATCAAGTTATTATAATTTCATGTTATAAAAAAAAAAATTTTATTTACTCTGTAATGAACAATAGAATGGGAACGACAAATAAAAACTTATATTTTTATCTGTTGGCATAACAAAAGAAAGTGATCGCCAAATAAAAAGTTTATTTTTATTTGTTGATATTACAATGCAAATTGGACAATGAGTAAAATCTCATTTTTATTTGTTTATATTACAACAGAGATTGTTCAACAAATAAAAAACCTTATTTTCATTTGTTTGTATAACAGCAGAATTTGAACGACAAATACAATATTATTTTTAATTTGTTTATTTACAAGAGAATTTGAACAATGAAAAATATTATATTTTTAATGTGGATTTGTTTATATTAAAGAGGAATGATTAAAAAGAATAAATTTTTATTGTAAATTTGTTACATTAAGAATAGTGGATTAAAAAGTATATAATTCTAATATGAATTTGTTTCATAAAAAAAAAGAATGAAAATAAAAGATCACATTTTTATGAAAAAAAATAGTGATTTAAATAAAGAGTCATATTTTATTTGTCACCTTGATTTCAATAAAAGTTGTAACATTAAAAATCTCACTTTTAACGTAATATTATTTCGATAAACGAAGTAACATTAAAACTTCATTTTTAAGGTAATAGTGATTTCAATAAAAGAAGCAATGTAAAAGATTATGTTTTTAGGTGTTGATTGTTTTCAATAGAAAGACGTTGCATAAAAAGATTATATTTTTAATGTGATGTAGATTGCACTGTAAAGACGAAAATAAAAAGATTATATTTTTATTTTCATTTTGTCGCCATGAAAAGTTCATAAGCTAAGATTACATTTTTTATTGTAATTTTATTCATTGTGATAAATAGAAAAGATTACATTTATATGTAATGAAAGAATGAATAAAGAAGTTATTATTTTCATTGTAAAATAGAAAAGGTCATATTTTTACATTGTAAAATAGAAAAAGACATATTTTTCTTTGCATAACAAAAGTTACATTTTTATATGTGCTTATACATGAATTTACACTGCATGACAAAAATTGCATTTTTCTATGATATAAAAAGGTAAATTTACATTGTATGATTTAAATTACATTTTTCAATGTAATTTAGAGATGAAAAATAACGGTAGAATGAAAATTACATTTTTTTTTCATGTAATTAAAAATGTGAATTTGTATTGTAGGATAAAAATTACATTTTTCTACGTAATTTAAATATGAATTTATGTCGTATGAGAGGAATTACATTTTTCTATGTAATTAAAATATGAATTCCTATCGCATAATAAAGATTACATTTTTCTATGTAATTTAGAGGTGAATTAGAACGATAAAATAAAAATGATATTTTTCTTTGTAATTTATATATGAGTTATAACGGTATGATAAAAATGTAGAAATATATATTTGTTTACATTTTCTTATGTAAGTAAAAGAATAGAAATTGAAAATGCAATTATTTACATTCTCTTATATAAATAAAAAGAATAGAATTTAGAAATATATTTATTTACATTTTCTATAGTCGGTAAAAATAGAATTGTTAATACTGAATATTTTATCGTCATTTTGAATGCGGTAAAAATTGAATTGTTAATGTTGAGTATTTTATCGTCATTTTGAATGCGGTAAAAAATTGAATTGTTAATACTGAATATTTTATCGTCATTTTGAATGCGGTAAAAATTGAATTGTTAATGTTGAGTATTTTATCGTCATTTTGAATGCGGTAAAAAATTGAATTGTTAATACTGAATATTTTATCGTCATTTTGAATGCGGTAAAAAATAGAATTGTTAATGTTGAATATTTTATCGTCATTTTGAATGCGGTAAAAATAGAATTGTTAGTGTTGAATATTTTATCGTCATTTTGAACGCGGTGAAAATAGAATGGTTAATGTTGTCATTTTTATCGACATTTTTAGTGCGATAAAAGTAGACAATGTTAGTGATTCATTTTTATCGACATTTTTAGTGCGATAAAAGTAGACAATGTTAGTGATTCATTTTTATCGACATTTTTAGTGCGATAAAAGTAGACAATGTTAGTGATTCATTTTTATCGACATTTTTAGTGCGATAAAAATAGACAATGTTAGTGATTCATTTTATTCGACATTTTTTTTTATGCGATATAAATAGCGATGTTAATGGTACATTTCTATCGTCTTTTAGTTGCGATAAATAAAAAAAACAAGATAATGAGAATCTTTTTATTTACATTTCCCTTTGTAAATAAAAAAAGAACAGAATAATGAGAATCTTTTTATTTACATTTTCTATGGTAATGAAAAAGAACAAAATAATGGGAATCCTTTTATTTACATTTTCTATTGTAAAGAAAAATAACAAAATTGTGTGAACCATCTTATTTACATTTTCTATTGTAAAGAAAAGTAAAAAGAGAGTTATATTTCTTATTTGCATTTTTAGATGCAAATAAAGCATAGAAAGAAAATTATACTTTTATTTGTCATTGTTTTGTTAAATAAAAGTAAAAGAGTTAAAAAGACATTTTATTTACCATTGTTTTGTTAAATAAAAGTACAAGATATAAAAGAACATTTGTATTAACATTGTTTGTCAAATAAAAAGACGAATACATGAGATACACTTTTATTTGGGTTTTATGTACAAATAAAAGTACAAGATTAGAAACACACTTTTATTTACATTGTATTCGTTGAAATAGAATCGTTAACAAAATGAGTATATCACTTTCACTCATCTTGGTAGGAAACACAATTTATGTGCAAATATAAGGATTACTTTTATTTGCATAATATACAGTAGAAATTGGTTAAACCTATTAACCAATCATGTATTTACTTATTTATATGAACTGTTGTTGGCTGAAAACCCCACACGGGTATTGGGACGATACTTGAATGACACAAATCCCAATGTTTAATTATATGTCTATCGATTGATCGACAGACTGCGATGAGCGTTGTTATTTTATTTTAATGCTCACACAGTTGACATTGTCACTCTGGTTGTTAATGGATGGATTGAGGATTATTTTCTTGTTATTACCCTATACATGAAATGTATGAAACCCATATGACCCAAATTATATGGTACATGGTTGAGTCGCATTCCAATGCAGAATTTCTTTTTAAATAAAGAATTTTTATATAATAAAAAGATTTTTGTAAAATAAAAGGTTTTGTATTATAAAGAATATTTTACATTCAGAATCTTTTATATATAGAATATTTTATTGATTATTTTAAAATGTGTTTTTTTTTATATAGTAATGAATTAATATCTTTAAGATAAATATTTTATTTAAGATTATTAGATTTTAGCCATTATGTTTGGTGATTGATATGTAGATTGGATTTGTAGTGGAAAATGTTTTAAATAACATTTATCCTTTAATCCAATTTACATTGAAATTACTATTTGAAATTTATAAATCTATTTTATAAATTAAATCAAAATTGGAATATTAATAAATCTTTTTAGAACAATTAAAATGTAATTTATTTTATCTTTGATAAAATTAATGAGAACCTTTTAACATAAATAATAATTTTTATTTAAAAGGATATTCAAAGTTGGAATGTGGCGTATGGTTGATTTTAATTACAAATACGCGAGTTATTCAGAAAGACCGGGTCTAACCCATTCTGAATAATCATCACGACGATCAAGAGTCGAAGATGAAGACGGTGACTGAAGACCGGAGAGCTTCACATCGTTTGGTTGATGGTGACTGATATCTTGAATTGGGACTGATCCCCCAAGGCAAGGTAAAAAGTGATT
This sequence comes from Allium sativum, assembly GCA_030737875.1. Lineage (NCBI taxonomy): Eukaryota > Viridiplantae > Streptophyta > Magnoliopsida > Asparagales > Amaryllidaceae > Allium > Allium sativum. Next base: position 208,299,787 of record CM060919.1, read on the forward strand.
ATCTTCCAGGCGTACTGGAGATCGACGGATACGTTGTTTCGTTCAGACCCAGAACGGACTTGTAAATGGATAGCATGCCTGACATTGAAATTTATTTCATGTAATTAAATCGGTTTTTATTTAATATATAAATGCATGGTGGCGGAGGATTTATTCTCTTGCTTAACACCCTTTTGTATGTTAAATATTTACCGATCGCATGATATGAGTTGTTGATGTGGTATGCCAAGTTGCACTTGATCAAGGCTTATTGTTGCAAAGCAGAGCCTTGTGGGATGATCAAAGCATAGTCTATTTAGGCATAGCTTTGTGTTACGTGACTTCGCGAGCCTCACAGCCCGGTAGAGTCTAAAACGGGAGAAGGGAACGCAGGGAGTGCGCACGTTTCTTTCTAGCTAGAGTGGTGCCAGGGACCTACCAGCGCTGGCATTTATTCATTGTGGTTGTTGGATTTTCGAGGCCTCGGTTTATGCGGTCGCCACTGGCCGTATTATAGGTCCAAAAGGACCGGGAAGCGTGTGTTCAGGAATTGCCAATCCACAAAAGTAAGTGTGGACCGGCCCTGCAGGATCCAAGGGTTGGACAGAGTACCAATCCTGGGGCATTGCTAGAGTGTCTCGAATCGGTAAGGATCTCCTCCCTAGCCTTGACTCAGATGGAAACCCAAATTTCCAATACGACATCACGCGGTTTTGATTGTATACCTATATATGGCGACATAGTGGGATGGGGCACTCATGCCGTCTAGGATTAATACATTTACTTTGATGTACTTCAAATTGGTTGCACACTATTATTATATAATATCGTGTTTATCGTATCAAGCATTTTTTGACCATTATAAGGTAAAACCCTATCCTCCGGTTTGCGTTGCATTGTGTGATGGGACTTGGGTCTTATAATGGTTTCATTTTTCTAAAAAAGCATTGCGTTATTTTGACGATTTACTTTAGTCATGCACTGGCAATCTATAGGAGAAAACCCGTTCCGCGAAAGTGGCGTGGTCCTGTAATTAGCCTTATTATATTATATAGGTTAAGTAGAATTCTCACACCAGTCCCATGACTGACCTGTAGTTTTGTCCACTGGCAAACTCGGGTGCCCATATTTTCCACACGGGCAGTCGAGTAGCTATTTTTGCAGATATATTAAACAGGATTCTGGGTTGAAGCTTAAAGCTGTGTCCAGAGATAGAAAGTCTTCCGCTGTGTTCTTCCGTTGCAGTATATTACATTTTTGTATTTATCTTCCGCTGTAATTATATTCCAATGTACTCTGATATGTATATTCTGTACTCTGATGTAACATTATATAATGATATGTTATAAAAGTCTTCTGTTGTTGTTTTAATATGTTGTATGCCCAAAGTTAAAGTATTCGTAGATTTTCACTTTTTGGGTCAGACCTGTGTGGTTTATGGTCGATTCAAAGGGTGGGAATTTGCGGGTCTTTACAAAATGACCACTTTATTCAAATAACACATTTATGACAACATGACAATTTTTTCAAATAACAGACAATTTCTATGTTAACATAACATATTCTAACTAAACAACATATTTATTTATGCAATATGTTCTCTAACATGTTAATTTGCCAAATATGATCCCTAACATATATGATGGGTTAATTTACATAAAACGATCCCTAACATATAGGACATTTTTATTCTAATATAAATGGCAACCTTGATTTCTAACATTAATGACACAATTGATTTCTAACAAATACGATAGATTTATCACTAAAATGATAATCTTATTTTAAATTATGTCATAATTACCATGCATGTAATTTACCTCTATTTTAAATTATGTCAAATTTACTATGCATGTAATTTCACGTTTTAGCATATATATATATATATATATTTTCTATAATGTACACATTTCTCATTTAGGACAAATTCTATATGTAAATAATTCCTAATTTATTCATGCCATAATTACTCTCATTTAGGAACAACAACAAAGGAAGCCGGAATCGGAGTATGACCCCAAGAAAAGGCCTCGGTTCCTATCCTTTGAGTGCTACACACCATTAAATGATACCTTAGAAAACATCTACCTAGATACCTATAATGTGATGCAACACAAAAAGCCTCCGCCTAGAGATTCAATGGAATAGGAATGCAAGACTAGACAGTTTTGCTTATTTCACGAAACATATGGACATTCAACTAATGAATGCCGCCACTTGAGAGACGTGGTTGAAAGACTTATTTATGAAGGAAAGTTGGACGAGTATAAGGTTACCCCAAAGGATAAGGGGGCAAGGAGGTTTAGCTCCAAATCAGGGTCAGCCAGCTCCCCGAGCAACAACCTAGCAAAAAGGGAAGGGAATAGTTATTAACACCATGGTCGGAGGACCACACCCAACATGATTTAGTAACAGGATTATGGAGTAATATGTTATTGCGGAAAATCATCTAGATATAGGAGAAAGCAGTACTCCCGAGGATGTCGCACCCATAAAGCAGCAGAAGACGATGAAAGACAACATTGTCTTCCACGACAAAGAAAGCATGGGAATAGAAGCCCCGAGTATACACCCGTTGGTAATATCAGCTATCATCGGTCCAGCAATAGTAAAGAAAGTCATGTTGATTGCAAGAGTTGTATAAATATTCTCTTCAAGAAAACATTCGACCAGATGAAGTTGGGGGATAAAGATCTTAAGCCATGCGATGGATGGATATGTGGCTTTAACGGTTCTACAACAACACCAGTAGGAGTAGTTGATTTATCTGTGGAACTCGAGGAAGGAGACTACAAGGGAGTGCAGATCCTCCCATTTGTTATCATGAGTATAGATTCTCCGTATAACACCTTCTTGGGACAACCGGCACTAGCAAAATTCAGAGCCAACATCGCACCCTGCTGTCAATTATTGAAATTCCCAATTGAATCAGGGATATGGATAGTCTATGGAGATCAGGTGATAGGGAGAGCCTATTACTTAGATGAATGGAAGGCACTCCACCAAAAAGACGATATATAGCCCAAGAAAACCTCCTCCCCTGCTGGGGAGGCTTCGACATATCAAATAAAGGATACATCCCAGTCAGAGTCACTAGATTACCAGTCCGAGGATATTGATCCCAGAAAGGACAAGGAACTGGGATGTAGAAGGGCGACGCCTAATGAAGCAACTGTGGATATCCTGATCAATGATGATGACCCTACTAGGATCTTGAAGATCTGGATCTCATTTAAATCCCCTCTGGATGAGAGAATTGATATATTCTTTTGCAATCCATCGAGGATGTATTTGCGTGGACAAACGCTGATATGTGTGGGATATCGCCATCCATTATGAGTCACACACTAAGCATAAACCCGAAGTATACTCCCATTAAGCAAAAGGGACGTATGCTTGGCCCGGAGAGGTCAGCTGCTATAAAGGAAGAGGTTGAAAAGATGAAAGGCAACAGTTTCATATGAGATGCAACATACCCTGAATAAATATAAAATCCTATCCTTGTTAAGAAAGCTAATGGAAAGTGGCGTACATGCATCGATTTCTTAGACTTGAACAAAGCCTGCCCAAAAGATAGTTTCCCATTGCCAAGGATTTATCAATTAGTGGATTCAATGGTAGGATATGAGCTTCTTTCTTTCATGGATGCATATTCGGGTTACAATCAAATTCCCATGCATGAGCCTGATCAAGAATATACAAGTTTCATCACAGATCTTGGATTATATTGCAACATCGTAACGCCATTCGGGCTGAAGAATGCTGGGGAAACATACTAACATTTAGTGAACCGTTTGTTCCACAACCAAACTGGAAAGTCTATGGAAGTTTACGTGGATGATATGCTCGTGAAGTCCAAGCAATCCTCAAATCATGTATCAGATTTAGGAGAGATATTCAATATCCCTTGACACTATGGAATGAAACTAAACCCTTTGAAATGCTCTTTTGGCGTTGCATCAGGGAAGTTTCTTGGCTTCATAGTTAGCTCATGCGGAATCAAAATTAACCCCGACCAAATTGCAGTGATCAGGAATGTCAGTGAGCCAAAAAGAATTAATATGTACAGAGCCTAGCAGGGAAGGTGGCAATGCTTAGTATATTTATCTCTAAGGCCACAGATAAATGCATCCCTTTCTTCGATTTGATAAAGCGAGGAAAGCGCAATTTCGAATGGACCCCAGACTGCATTGAAGCCTTTCCGAACCTACTGAGTCACTTAGAGTGGCCCCCCAATATTGTCTAAGCTAGTGGATGACGAAGACTTATTCATATACTTAGCAGCATCGTCGCACGCAATCAGTTCAGCACTTCTACGCAAGGAGGATAAAGTTCAAGGGCCGGTGTATTATGTGAGAAACAAGTTAGCAGCGGCAGAACGCAACTATCCAAAGATTGAGAAGCTCTCTTATAGATTGTTGATTGCTTCAAGAAAGCTTTGTCACTACTTTCAGGCTCATACGATTGTGATATACACTGATCAACCGCTACGACGGGTCAAGCAGCAACCTGAGGCATCTAGAAGATTGGTCAAATTGAACATCGAGCTAAGCCAAATTGATCTCAACTTCCTCAAGGAAGTCTACACGTAGCTAAGCATTATAAAACTTCATCGCTGAATTCACCATTCCCGATGGTGATGTTTTGGATGAACAAGAAGGCCCCTCAAAGAGAAAGATGGAATCGAGCACCTGGAAGTTGTATATAGACAGTGCTCGGAATGATCAATGGTCCGACGCCGGAGTCGTATTGATAACTCTTGAAGGATGGTTGATTTACTACGCTTTGCAACAGAATTATCACGCTATTAATAACAATTTTGAGTATGAGGCGCTGATTGCTAGGCTGAAACTCGTTAAGGAGTTAGAAGTAGCTGTATTGGACTTCTTCTATGACTCTCAGATTGTTGTTTGCCAGGTTCGGAAGGAGTTTCAAGAAAAAGGATCATGGCTAGCAGTTTACTTAGAAACGGTCAAAGAGCTATTGGACAGTTTAGGACACTATACCACCTCCCATATTCCTCGAATAGAAAATCAGAAAGCAGATAAACTGGCCAAGTTGGCGGGCTACGATAATCCATGAGAGATGGAGATGGTCCCAGTCGAGACCCAAGAAACTCCGAGCATTGATCAGATGAAAGTTGATCCAGTATTGGAGACCTAATCTAAGATAGAATCATGGATGTCCCCTATAAAGAACTTCTTGCAGCATGGAATGCTTCCAGTAAAGAAAAGTGAAATGCGTACCATCGTTCGTAAAGCTTCTAGGTATGTCATGCAAGGCAATGTTCTATATTGAAGAGGTTTCTTAGTTCCTTTACTTCGTTATATAGCACATGATGATGTCGAGTGTACGTTGAGGGAAGTGCATGAAGGTGATTGTGGAGATCACATAGAAGGGCAAACACTAGCAAAGAAGATATTGCGTTCTGATTATTCACAACGCTGCAACAAATGCCAGAAATTTGCAAGGATTCCTAGAGCACCCCCAAGCCAACTCACCTCGATGGTGAGGCCGTGGTCGTTCGCTGTATGGGGGAATGATATTATCGAAAGTCTTCCAATTGCAAAGGGTGGAGCAAAATATGCAATTGTGGTTGTGGACTACTTTACAAAGTGGGTAGAAGCTGAACAATTGACCATAATCACGAAAAAACGGGTGATTAATTTCATCGTCTAAAATATTATTTATCGATTCAGGATCCCAAAAGTCATCAAATGACAATGGAACCCAATTTGATAGTATAGAGTTTAGATATTTCTTCCAGAAATATCACATTAAGAAAAGATGCATCACTATAGTGCATCCGCAATCGAATGGACAAGTAGAAGAAGTGAACAAGATTATCAAGTCTAATCTGAAGAAGTAATTGGAACGGGCAAAAGCCATGTTGGTCGATGAATTGCCCTTGGCCCTACGGGCCTACATAATGACCTACAAGTTAGCAACTAGCTACACTCGCTTATCATTATCATTTGGATCGGAATCTGTTATACCAGTCGAATTGGAAAAATCATCTCATGGAATGATGTGCTATGATCCACTGACGAACAAATCTCTTCTTTTTGAGTCCTTAGACATGATTGACGAGAAAAGAGATGAAGCGTACTTGCGTGCCTTAAGGAACAGACATCAAGTTGCTCGATACTACAATAAAAGGCTCAACCCAGGACCTTCAAGATTTGAAACCTAGTGTTGAAATATATCTTCCCAGCCCCCGTCTTCATGGGCCAGTAGTGTGAAAGACCATAATTCATCCAATGGAAGCTTGATAATGTAGCGCTCAGGTTAACGATCATTGATGGCGATCATCTCCCAAGAGCATGGAATGTCATGCATCTGCAGCACTACCTGACTTGAACTTGTATTTGTTCTTTTGTTTTTCAAAATTTGTAATGTGGCACGACTTGCCTGAGATAGTTTGATTGATATAAACAAAAGATTATAAAGTGGACGTAAGCAAATATTTGGCCGAATCACTATAAAAATATTGTGTATCATTTACCCTTCCTGCATTTACTTTTCTTTACGCCTTGTGATATGTTTGACATTCATTCAGTGCTCTGTGATTGTTCTGATATTTGATTTAATGTTGTGATGAATTGGCTGGTGTCGGGTCTATGAAAAAGTGCGATTCATCCCTCAACGATGTTGGCTCACTCGCGCTTGGATAAGCAGACTCAAATCGATGGCTGATCGAAGTATGATTAGCTAACATCGAGCTTGGTATCAACACATAATGCAATGGTTTTCACTTTGTGAACCAAAGTGAGGAAACGTCACCCAAACGTCACACAGGCTCCATCCGCTAGAGTGAAGCGTGGAATACAAATTAAAGTCGAGTTAGAGAACGACACTCGAGTCAGCAGGAAGCTGCTCTTGGAAATGGAGCGTAGAAGGAAAGCCTAGGAAAATGACACGACTGTTTTCCAGATCAACTCAAACTTTCCCGATCCGAGAGTGAGTATAAAGACATACGTGATTGGTGCATCACGATGGGAGACTGCCTTAACCGAACTCTAACCTGGGCATATGACAGGAGAGTATAAAGGCACTGAGACTAAGTGTTGAAGGAAATTGCATCCTACCCCATAGAAAGATTGGGGGCAAGACTAAAAGCTGAGCCCGATTTCCCTATGGGAGAATTGAGGGCACTACAATGTCCCGATTAATCAATCTTGAACAAGCCCTGGCCATACAGTTTGTAACACCCCACCTTCGTTAAGGTCACTCACAAAGGGAATGCTTTAACTTCGGTGGATCGTTTGAGGTAAAAGATGCAGATAAATTACAATACAGACAAATAAAGCAGCGGAAAATAAAGTCATTTTATAAACAATGTGGTTCAGTCAAAATTTTACAACAATTGTCTCAATCATACTAGAAATTAATACATAGAACTTCTGTCTTGATTCAAAAACTTCTAAGAATAAAAGTGTAACACCCCGTAATTCTGTTAATATTAACATTCACAAATTAAAGAATAACTAATCTCAGACTTGAGAATTGTGGGAAACGGGTTGCGCCAATGTGTTCGTCTCGGAATTCTGGTCGAAATAGAGTCCGAGTTTGCTTAAATTGGACTTCGTATGAAGAAGTTATCGCCATCGGAAGTTTCCGAAAATTCAAAACAGCTCGCAGGAAATTTAAAATTCAAACTGAAAGTGCAGAAGCGGGCTGGGCGGGAAAAATTCCCGCCCAGGCAGGTCGACTGGGGGGTCGACACTAGTGTCGACCTACCCCTCTCCCCCCCCCCCCAGGTCGACTACAGTGTCGACCTGGGTGTAGACCTGGGTCTGGCGGCTAGGGTTTTTGACTGGGCCTGTTTTTGACTGAGTAATGACCCATTAGGGTTTTGACCTAATCTGGTTGGCTGGGATTAGTTCTGTGTTGATCTGTTGGTCTAAATAAAACCTAAACTCTATAAATACCTAGGTAGTCTCTCACCCTAATTCATAAGAAAAATAGAATAGCTACCGTCATACCGCCGCCATGGAACTCAGTGGAGCCGCCGCCAACTAAGAAGGGAAAAGCTAATCAAATCCTAATTCTACTCAACTCTAAAGCAAAGCAAAACTCTTTTCTTCTCTAACTGTGAGTATGATAGTCTTAACAAGATTATTATTAAATTAATTAGGTTAAGTCATGAATGGATTATGAGTAGATGATGTGAATTGTCATACATGTTGTTGTAAACCTTATGCTATCATGCATGTTATAAATCCTATGCTATGTATCCTATATGTTGTAAATCATGCTATGATGATGTTATGTATGTTGAGAGTTTCTATGCTAAATTAAGATGAATCATACATGTTATAAAGTCATGATGCTATTATCTATGCTAGTTAGTTCATTTTGATCAAATCATCATGTTTGGGCTATGTTGATCTACATGACAAGTCACATATGCAAGTTTAGGTTGATTAGTAAAAGTTATGAACATATGCCATGACATCTATTATGACATCTAGAATTATGCTATGACATATGTGAAATTCTATGCTAGTTCACACCATCATTATGTTGCCTAAAACCCCATATGCAAGTTTATATATAAATTTGGGTTATGATCATATCATGTAAATTGTGACATTTAACAAGTTGACACCTTTAGATCCTTAACATGTGTAGTTTATGCAAGTTTCACTCCTATTATGATTAGATTCATTTTAATTGTCTATATGTTGCGATAATTTATCTTTGTGCTATGAGTTAGACTATTCGAGTCTAACGTATATTCTGCGATGAATAAGCGAACGTATAAACGTGGGGTAGGGGTAATATTAAGGATTTAATATTAAGAAGTTGGGGTGCAATTGATATGATTTTGCATGCCATGAATGGATGGCCATAATTGAGTCAATTATGGACATTATTAAAATTGGAAGTAATTAATAATTTGAATAGGGAATTATTAAAACTGGGGTAAAAGATTATAAGTGATAATCAGTGCTTAGGACACAAGGTTGGACTCGTTTGTGACGTAAACCTGCCCGGACACGCCCGGCAAATCCAGTGGTCACAAATGTCAGCCCAATGTGAGAGGTCCTAGGCCTAAACTAAATCATAACAGTTGTAAAGACACGAGGTTAGACTCTTTTATGGTGTAAGACTGCCCGGACCCGCCCGGCAAATCCAGCTGCCAGAAATGCCAGTCTAATGTGAGAGGTCTTTATGAGGTTATGGCCTGAATGAATTAAGAAATACTTAACCATATAAACATGTAAGGTGGGACATGAGGGTTAAGTAGGTGCCTTGGGTGGCATGAAGAATCTAGTGGGTGCCCTTAGTGGCATGTGAAATACGATTAGTAAGACTTAACCAAACACACATGTAAATGAACATGACTAAGAGGGTTAAGTGGGATATACTAGTGGTGACAAGCTTAGGTGGGTAGCTTGTGGGGGCCCATTTCAACCAGTATCCCAAACGTACCTTTGTGGGCTCGACCCAAGTCGAGGACGAGACACGCATGCTGGGTTTGACTATAAGAGGCCAAAACTGGGTGAGGTGGCAACGCAAGTCCAACGGGTTTCATATGCGTGTGTGGACCCGGGCTGGTAGGTAAGACGTTGTTGCATCGTGTAGGTATGAGCCGTGCATTCTCAAGTTGTATCGAGTTGGCAATTTAGGGGAGTGATACACCCCACTGTGGGGCCAGTACGGGTATCTACGAGTAGGGAGCCGATCGCAAGTGGGTAGTGGGGTACACCTAGTGGAGATAGGGGCAGACGGCACCTATGTAGTCAGCTAGGGGTACGTAAGGCTATTTATATAGTTTCTGTGTGAAGCAAGTGGGATCAACCTTTAGGGTGACTGGTGCGGTGCAGTGTAGTAATGTGCGGTGCAGTGTAGTAATTATTCGTTAGTAATTAGGTATGCCTTTAACGTTATCTTTAACGTTATCTTAAATGTTATCTTTATCTGCTCATTCCATACCTAATAGTTCATAGGCATTTACTTGTCTTCCAGCTTATGCCTTAGTCTAGTTATTTTGGTAATAGTATTGTTAGAATTATCATACTCGCCAGACTTTATGTCTGACCCCCTCCATTTCTATCCTTTTTTCCCCTCCAGGTCCTCAGGTTGGACCCAGCTCTAGTGGAGTTTGATTGGATTGATTCATCTCTCTTGGAAAGCTTGGACCGTTGAAGTAAAGTCCAGCTTGTTATCTTCTTTAATGGCTATTTGTGTAATGGGATTATGTAATTTTGTTTTAGCAAGATGGATAATGTACTTGACTATGATTTATGGTTTGATGATGTAACAAACATGTTTAATTTCCGCTGCAATAAAATGAAGTTTTAGATTTCCAAGTACTACTTATTATCTGTCTTGTTGTAATTTTTCTGTTCTATATTCACTTATAACCTCCATGGAAGTTAACGCATTCCCATTGTGAGTGACATTAATGGACGTGGGGTGTTACACGTGGTATCAGAGCTTAAGGTTACAAGAACAGATAAAAATTTTAGAAAAACTATTTTTCTAAAGTATTTTTGGAAGAAGTGCTTTCAAAAACATGTTTTAATGAGAAATTTAAGAAAAACATAATCCCCAATAGCCATATCTTTATCTTTCGAATTCTCCATTTTGAATCTTTCCTTTTTCGTTTCAGCATGGCTGAAGACCTTAACCTACATGACGGTGTAATGATACCAGGAGGCTATTAGAGGCTAGGGCCGCCGCAGGTCCGGCCAATGTTCCTCCACCACCAGTTGCACCCGTTCCTCCTCCTCGCGCAGATACTTTTGCAAAGACGTGCAAGGAATTTAAGGCTATGGGTGGAAAATCCTTTCAAGGGTCAGAAACGTTTGTGGAGGCTAGGAATTGGCTTAAGGAGGTAGAAGAATTGGTAGAAATCTTTGAAGTGGAAGAAGGGAGGAGAGCCAAATTAGTAGCTTGGTTAATGAAGGGAGAGGCCTCGTTTTGGTGGGAGGTCACTAATGGGGAGCATCCTTTTGATTCTTGGGCGGATTTTAGACGTAGGTTTGAGGCGAAGTTTCTCTCAAGGGCAGAAGAGAATCTATATATGGAAAATTTCTTGACATTGAAGCAAGGAAGCTCATCAGTGAAAGAATATGTCAACAAATTTAATCAATTAGCAAGGTTTGGCTTGGACTTAGTGAACACGTCGGAGAAGAAGGCTCTGAGGTTCGTTAATGGATTGAATGAACTGTTGCAAGGGTTGGCTATGACCCACATCCCTATGGGGGCCACCTTTGAGAAGCTTGTAGACATGGCACTTATGCACGAGGAGAAAAGCGCTAAAGTTGATAAGGCACCCGAGAAGAAAGGGGATCAGAAGAAACCACAACAACAAAACAAGAAGGGTGGTAAATACAATAATGGCAAGGGAAAGAAGAAATGCTTTAACTGTGGGACACCAAGCCATCTCAGCAAGGATTGCCGAAAGAAAAAGAAGACTGGCTGCTTCCACTGTGGCGAAGCGGGACATCTAGTGAAGGACTGCCCAAAGAAGGGGCAGAGGGCAGGAGCTACCTCGGGAGGACAGGTGCAGGCTCTTATGGCACCAGGGCAGGTAAGGGGACAAGTTCAGGCTCTCGCGGTCCCACCACTGCAAGAACGAGGTAGAACCATTTCTGTTGAAAGCTTAGTTTTTCTGTTTGATCATCCTGTCCGTACTTTATTCGATTCGGGTGCATCGCATTCGTTTATCTCTACGTCATCAGTTGAGTCACTGCACTTAAACACCAGTTTAGTAGAGGATCCCTTAGTTGTTTCGAATCCAATTGGGGGCTCAGCTTATTTGTCTATGATGTGTTTGAATTTGAAAATTTCTATACTTAGCGTTGAGTTTAGATGTGATGCTTATGTGTTGGGCTCTACGGGCTATGGGCTAATTTTAGGAATGGATTGGTTATCCAGAAATGGGGTTGTTCTTGATTGTGAAAGGAGAGTAGTTAGGCTCATGACTCGCCATGGTAACGCTCTCGAAATCTTTTGTAGTCCCATAAATTCCGTTATGCTAGATTATTTAGAATCGCTTGACGCGTCTGAGGAAAATCTACATTATGTTAGAGTGGTCCGAGAATATTCGGATGTGTTTGAGGAGGTGAAGGGCTTGCCTCCGAAGCGGGAGATAGATTTTCGAATATATCTTGTGGATAATGTGAAACCAGTATCTTTGCCAGTACGCCACATGGCTCCACGTGAAAGGAGGGAACTCGATAAGCAAGTGAAGGACTTGCTTGAGAAGGGGTTCATAAGACGAAGTATATCGGAGTGGGGTGCTCCAGTAGTATTTGCCACGAAGGCGGATGGGTCTCTTAGACTTTGTGTGGACTATAGAGAACTTAATAAACTTACTAAGAAGAACAGACACCCACTGCCGAGGATTGACGATCTCTTCGATCAGTTAGTTGGCGCCTCAGTGTTTTCGCAGTTGGACTTAGCCATTGGATTCCATCAGTTGAGGGTGGCTGAGGAAAGCATTGACAAGACTGCCTTTAAGACTCCGGACGGTTTCTATGAATGGCTAGTGATGCCCTTCGGCTTGACAAACGCCCCCGCATACTTTGTTGATTTGATGAGTAGGGTGTTTAGGGAGTACCTTAACAAATTCGTGGTAGTCTTTGTAGATGACATCTTGATCTTTTCTAAGGATGAAGAAGAGCATGCCCTACATCTTAGGGAAGTGTTGGAGACCCTACGAGCGCATAGCCTTAAGGCTAAATTTTCTAGGTATCACTTCTGGAGGAAGGAAGTACGGTTCTTGGGGCACGTGGTTTCCAAAGAAGGGATAGCTGTGGATCCCGCGAAGGTGGTGGCCATCCAAGATTGGAAGGTCCCTAAAAATGCTACCGAAGTAAGAAGATTCTTGGGGTTGGCTGGCTACTATAGGAAGTTTATCAAAGACTTCGCAAAGATATCAGCTCCATTGACACACCTGACGAAGAAGAACCTAGTTTTCACATGGGACATAGATTGTGATGATGCGTTCCAACGTTTGAAGAGAGCTTTGACCTCAGCCCCAGTCTTAGTGCTGCCAGGCGGGAGTAAGCCATTTACTGTTTATACTGACGCTTGTGGGACAGGACTAGGCGTAGTCTTAATGCAAGAGGGAAGGGTAATAGCCTATGGTGCAAGGCAGTTGAGAGCGCATGAGAAAAATTACCCCACACATGACCTATAGTTGGCCGCTATTGTTTTCACGCTTAAGTCTTGGCGTCATTATCTTCTTGGCGAGAGATTCGAATTATTCACTGACCACAAATCTTTAAAATACTTATTCTCTCAAAAGGACTTGAACTTAAGGCAGCAAAGGTGGATGGAGTTCTTAGCATCCTACGACTTCGAGATAATATACACCCCTGGCAAGGGTAACGTGGTAGCAGATGCCTTAAGTAGAAAAAGATTATCCTTAAGTCCTTTATTTGTTGAGCAGCGAAGCTTAGAATTCATTTCGATGTTTGACTTTAGACCTTCCGTTGACTTTGTACCCGGTTTGATAGCATCCTTGGAGGTCAGACCTACGCTTTTGGGACGGATTGGCGAGGCACAGCGAGACGACCCACAGTTGGTTGAGTTAGTAGAAAAGCTCAAAGGAGGGGAGTCATCAAGCCATCTCCGTAGGTATACCCTAGACGATAAGGGTTGGTTACGTAGGGACGGTAGACTTTGTGTACCAAAAGACGATGACCTAAGGAAGACTATTCTTGATGAAGCGCATCATTCGAAGATGACCATTCATCCCGGAGGGGACAAGATGTACATGGACATGAGACGAGTTTACTTTTGGGCCGGTATGAAGAGGGATGTGGCCGAGTATGTCGCTAGATGCTTGGTGTGCCAACAAGTAAAAGCGGAGCAAAAGAAACCCGGTGGGTTGCTTCACCCATTGGAGGTTCCATTATGGAAGTGGGAGAGTGTCTCGATGGATTTTGTGGATGGATTACCGTGATCGAGGAAGGGTAATACGGGGATTTGGGTTATAGTAGATAGACTTACTAAGAGAGCCCATTTCATTCCCGTGAAGAGTAAGAGGAATGCTCCATGGTTAGCTTCTGTATACGTCCGAGAGATAGTTCGTTTGCACGGTGTTCCTTCTAGCATAGTGAGCGACCGCGATCCTATTTTCACTAGCGAATTTTGGAGAAGCTTACAAGAGGTGGTAGGGACTCAGTTATGTTTGAGCACCGCATATCATCCTCAGACGGACGGCCAAACCGAGAGGGTGAATCGCATTCTAGAGGATCTATTGAGGCTATGTATCCTAGACTTTGGGGTGCATGGGAAGAGCATCTTCCATTGGTAGAGTTCGCATATAATAACAACTTTCAATCTAACATTGGCATGGCACCTTTCGAAGCTCTTTATGGACGACCTTGTCGTTCACCTACATGTTGGTGGGAATCTACGGATAAGATCTTCCTTGGGCCCGATATGATCAGGGAGACTTCAGAGAAGATCGACTTGATTCGAAGGAGGATGAAAGCAGCGCAAGATAGGCAGAAATCTTATGCGGATAAGAGGAGGACAGATCTCGAGTTTGAAGTTGGGGACATGGTCTTTATCAAAGTGTCTCCATTACGGAACGTTGTTCGCTTTGGGTCCGTTGGGAAGTTAGCACCAAGGTTTGTAGGGCCGTTTCCAATTAAGGAAAAGATTGGACAAATGGCGTATAGAGTGGAGTTGCCTGAGAGACTTAGTGGTGTACACGACGTATTCCGTGTATCACATTTGAGGAAGTGCTTGCACGAGACCGCGGAAGTGGTAGAGCCGAGCTTGCTTAGAGAAGTGGAGATCGAGCGTGATGCGACGATTCGACAAGCTCCTACGCGCATTCTTGGGTCAGAGATCAAGAAGTTGAGAAATCGAGAGGTCAGACTAGTCAAAGTACAATGGGGAGATGATGAGAGCAACGCTACTTGGGATACAGAAGAGAAGATGCGTTCACGATACCCTTTTCTTTTCGAGGGTATGTCCTTTAATTTCTCTTTTATCGCTTATCTTGTACTTATCTTACCTTTAGAGCATCCTCTCGCTAGTATTCTTGACCTGTAGTTAGGATAATCCTATGGTTGAAACATGTGTTTGAGATATGTTATGTATGATGGATGCAAAGTGGATGCAAGTGTTTGCTAGTGGTTGCTCGTGGACGCATATACACACACTATTAGGCACTAGATCGGCTCAGTCCCTTCATATTGCATATTGCATATATATGGCTGTATTCAGTAAAATGGATGTATGATGATTGTTTTATCATATGGATGCTGCATTCGGATGATGATTGTGCACGCATATAGAGATAATATGAAGCATTAAGGAACTTTTGCATACATAATGGATGCATGGCACTATCATGGTTTGCATTAAGGAGGTCGACTGAATCAGTGGACCGCCTGATTTTGCATTAGATATGGACATATACACACACTGTGCATTTAAACATGAAAGCATTAGAAGTCTATAAGGACAATGGATGCCTGTGTTTGATGGTTGAGTAGATGGATGATTGGATGCTAGGATATACATTCTTCTTAACTTGAAGATTTCGGGAACGAAATCCTTTAAGGAGGGGAGAATGTAACACCCCGTAATTCTGTTAATATTAACATTCACAAATTAAAGAATAACTAATCTCAGACGTGAGAATTGTGGGAAACGGGTTGCGCCATTGTGTTCGTCTCGGAATTCTGGTCGAAATAGAGTCCGAGTTTGCGTAAATTGGACTTCGTATGAAGAAGTTATGGCCATCGGAAGTTTCAGAAAATTCAAAACAGCTCGCAGGAAATTTAAAATTCAAACTGAAAGTGCAGAAGCGGGCTGGGCGGGAAAAATTCACGCCCAGGCAGGTCGACTAGGGGGTCGACCTGGGTCTGGCGGCTAGGGTTTTTGACTGGGCCTGTTTTTGACTGAGTAATGACCCCTTAGGGTTTTGACCTAATCTGGTTGGCTGGGATTAGTTCTGTGTTGATCTGACGGTCTAAATAAAACCTAAACTCTATAAATACCTAGGTAGTCTCTCACCCTAATTCATAAGAAAAATAGAATAGCTACCGTCATACCGCCGCCATGGAACTCAGTGGAGCCGCGGCCAACTAAGAAGGGAAAAGCTAATCAAATCCTAATTCTACTCAACTCTAAAGCAAAGCAAAACTCTTTTCTTCTCTAACTGTGAGTATGATAGTCTTAACAAGATTATTATTAAATTAATTAGGTTAAGTCATGAATGGATTATGAGTAGATGATGTGAACTGTCATACATGTTGTTGTAAACCTTATGCTATCATGTATGTTATAAATCCTATGCTATGTATCCTATATGTTGTAAATCATGCTATGATGGTGTTATGTATGCTGAGAGTTTCTATGCTAAATTGAGATGAATCATACATGTTATAAAGTCATGATGCTATTATCTATGCTAGTTAGTTCATGTTAATCAAATCATCATGTTTGGGCTATGTTGATCTATATGACAAGTCACATATGCAAGTTTAGGTTGATTAGTAAAAGTTATGAACATATGCCATGACATCTATTATGACATCTAGAATTATGCTATGACATATGTGAAATTCTATGCTAGTTCACACCATCAATATGTTGCCTAAAACCCCATATGCAAGTTTATACATAAATTTGGGTTATGATCATATCATGTAAATTGTGACATTTAACAAGTTGACACCTTTAGATCCTTAACATGTGTAGTTTATGCAAGTTTCACCCCTATTATGATTAGATTCATTTTAATTGTCTATATGTTGCGATAATTTATCTTTGTGCTATGAGTTAGACTATTCGAGTCTAACGTATATTCTGCGTTGAATAAGCGAACGTATAAACGTGGGGTAGGGGTAATATTAAGGATTTAATATTAAGAAGTTGGGGTGCAATTGATATGATTTTGCATGCCAAGAATGGATGGCCATAATTGAGTCAATTATGGACATTATTAAAATTGGAAGTAATTAATAATTTGAATAGGGAATTATTAAAACTGGGGTAAAAGATTATAAGTGATAATCAATGCTTAGGACACGAGGTTGGACTCGTTTGTGACGTAAACCTGCCCGGACCCGCCCGGCAAATCCAGTGGTCACAAATGTCAGCCCAATGTGAGAGGTCCTAGGCCTAAACTAAATTATAACAGTTGTAAAGACACGAGGTTAGACTCTTTTATGGTGTAAGACTGCCCGGACCCGCCCGGCAAATCCAGCTGCCATAAATGCCAGTCTAATGTGAGAGGTCTTTATGAGGTTATGGCCTGAATGAATTAAGAAATACTTAACCATATAAACATGTAAGGTGGGACATGGGGGTTAAGTAGGTGCCTTGGGTGCCATGAGGAATCTAGTGGGTGCCCTTAGTGGCATGTGAAATACGATTAGTAAGACTTAACCAAACACACATGTAAATGAACATGACTAAGAGGGTTAAGTGGGATATACTAATGGTGACAAGCTTAGGTGGGTAGCTTGTGGGGGCCCATTTCAAGCAGTATCCCAAACGTATCTTTGTGGGCTCGACCCAAGTCGAGGACGGGACACGCATGCTGGGTTTGACTATAAGAGGCCAAAACTGGGAGAGGTGGCAACGCAAGTCCAATGGATTTCATATGCATTTGTGGACCCAGGCTGGTAGGTAAGACGTTGTTGCATCGTGTAGGTATAAGCCGTGCATTCTCAAGCTGTGTCGGGTTGGCACTTTAGGGGAGTGATACACCCCCACTGTGGGGCCAGCACGGGTATCTACGAGTAGGGAGTCGATCGCAAGTGGGTAGTGGGGTACACCTAGTGGAGATAGGGGCAGACGGCACCTATGCAGTCAGCTAGAGGTACGTAAGGCTATTTATATAGTTTATGTGTGAAGCAAGTGGGATCAACCTTTAGGGTGACTGGTGCGGTGCAGTGTAGTAATGTGCGGTGCAGTGTAGTAATTATTCGTTAGTAATTAGGTATGCCTTTAACATTATCTTTAACGTTATCTTAAATGTTATCTTTATCTGCTCATTGCATACCTAATAGTTCATAGGCATTTACTTGTCTTCCAGCTTATGCCTTAGTCTAGTTATTTTGGTAATAGTATTGTTAGAATTATCATACTCGCCAGACTTTATGTCTGACCCCCTCCATTTCTATCCTTTTTCCCCCTCCAGGTCCTCAGGTTGGACCCAGCTCTAGTGGAGTTTGATTGGATTGCTTCATCTCTCTTGGAAAGCTTGGACCGTTGAAGTAAAGTCCAGCTTGTTATCTTCTTTAATGGCTATTTGTGTAATGGGATTATGTAATTTTGTTTTAGCAAGATGGATAATGTACTTGACTATGATTTATGGTTTGATGATGTAACAAACATGTTTAATTTCTGTTGTAATAAAATGAAGTTTTAGATTTCCAAGTACTACTTATTATCTGTCGTGTTGTAATTTTTCTGTTCTATATTCACTTATAACCTCCATGGAAGTTAATGCATTCCCATTGTGATTGACATTAATGGACGTGGGGTGTTACAAAAAGAAGCATAAAAATAACAATGATATTCCCTAGTAAAGCATGAACTAGCCATAGCAGTGGAAGAGAGAGTCCAAAGCGATACATTGACTATGTTCGAGCTTGGAAAAAACTGAGTTAAGTGGTAACATTTCCTCCCTGTGAACCTTGGGGGGAGAAAAGAGGCGAAACGACTAGGTCAGACATAAGTCTGGTAAGTCCAGTGACTTCCAGCATGAAAATAGGCAAAAGCATCATGACATGAATAAATTGAATATAAGACAATACCATGATGACATGGATAACAAGATAACATACGATTAGCATAGATATGATAAGGCAAGATAAACCGAATGCGCTTCTACTCTTTCTCTGCTTCGCTACAACCTCGTTATTCTGATTTTTATATCCCTGCACTGCATAACTAGTGTCCCAACTAGTAATCTGTGTAAAATGAAAATATTACAACGTGATCCCAATCCCCGCAATTGTGGTAGCCTTCAGGTGTACATCTAGTATGAGGATCGTACCTCAATCAGCCTAATTGCCATGAAGATATTAGATGTACCCTTACTATCCTATCGATCAGCTCCCTACTCGTATTAATGTTCCATGTGTCTATGTCTATCGGCCCTCTCTTGCATGTAGATACCATGTGTTGGTCCCACCATAAGGTGTATCAATCCTTATGATAGCAACTCAATACGATTCAAGATGCACAGTGTATAACTACTGGTACCCAGTGCATGCTTTTTCCCACTCCGGAGTACGTGCACGCCCGTAATCTGTTGGAACCTACACTGGACGTACCCCCTGCCGCTATTTTGACTGCTTATAATTAGCCCAGTAATCGTGCCCCACCCTACCTCGTTTCAGGGTACCTTGATACATCTATGTGGGTTACTGCTGAAATGGGTCCCCGTTACCAGGGTTTCTTACTAGTTAAGTTTGTGGGCCTGTATTTACTAATATTACCCGCCAACCCGATATGTACATAACCCTCCCACTGATTCAAACATGTTTACTTAATGGTTAAGTCTGTGGGCTTATATTTACTAATATTACCCACCAACCCGATATGTACTTAACCCTCCCACACATTATGTCATATTGGTTAAGTGTTGTCCATTCATGTTAACTTAACTTACCCACTCATCATGTCATGTTGGTTAAGTATTTCTTATTAATCCTTCTCACTCATCATGTTGGATTGGTTAAGTATTTCCTATTAACTTAACCCCGTTCATTCATCATGTTATATTGGTTAAGTATTTCCCATTAACTTAACCCCATTCGTTCATCAAGTTACATTGGTTAAGTGTATCTTATTAACTTAACCCCACGCATTCATCATGATGTAGTGGTTAAGTGTCATCAATCAATTCAAGTTAACTTAACCCACCCACTTGTCGTGTATCATTGGTTAAGTGTTACCTTCTTGAGTTAACTTAACCCTTCCCATTCATCATGTTATTCTGGTTAAGCGTTGCCCTCTTGTTTTAACTTAACCCGACTCATTCATCATGTCATATTGGTTAAGTGTTTCTTATTAACTTAACCCTACTAATTCATTATGTCATATTGGTTAAGTGTTTCTTATTAATTTAACCCTTCTCATTCATCATGTTGTATTGGTTAACTTAACCCTGCTCACTTGACTAATTAACATGTTATAATGGTTAAGTGTTATAAATTTACTTAACCCCACCTTCTTGCCTAATTAACATGTTATAATGGTTAAATGTTCTAAATTTTACTTAAGCTTACCATTCTTAGCATGTCTGTTTATTGGCATTAATCAATTTATTAATGCCCCCAACCTCTCACATTAGAACTGTTGTTTGCGGTTACTGGATGTGTCGGGCGGTTCCAGGCAGACTTCTACCGCAAACTCATTCTAACCTCGGGTTTTGGGATGAACGCGCTAACCCCTCACATTAGATCTATGTTGTTGCGGTTACTGGATGTGCCGGGAGGTTCCGGGCAGTTTTACACCGCAACTCAATCTAACCTCGGGTTAGGCAAGCATATTTACCATACATGTCCAAGTCTAGATTTTATATGCTAATCATCCCAAATTCACAAAACTAGTCATGTTCCAATTCTCAAGTTATACCCCAGCAAAGCTGATTGCAGGTTATGACCCACCAATTCAAATTTAAGTTATTGCTCAAAATAGGTTACACCTAATTTTCCCAAATTTGCAATAATAGTCATGCCCCAAAAATCACGATATAACACATGCCCTAAGGTTTAGTCATATTGCACTGTACAAAATATTCTCCAAAAACCCCCAATCATGATTCACAGTATAAACTATGCCAAATTATAGCCTTTAATTATAGTGCATTCCAATTACCCAAAATCCCAATTTAAGCATGTTCACATTTAACAGTTATCCCTATCTTACAATAGGTTTTCATGCCTAAGCCATACATCACTATACATAATAATCTTCTTCTTCCAAGTCATAGACTATCATATATATATATATATATACCCTAATTTTAGGTCTTAAACCACAACATGTACTATGCCTTACATGTTTACAGTTCAATTTACGCCCCAAATCCTAAGTCATATGTCCAATATACTTTATGCCTCAAATCTCAAGTCATATGTCTGATACCAACTGTAACGACTGCTGACCCGAGCATATTGCATAAAAGAAAACACAACAAACACCCAGATCAGGACTAAACAATCTCATATTAGTCAAATTAAAATACGAAATAATATCAGTGTCATGGTGCAGTAACTCAAGAGATGTTACGGGATTTTCCATCTCTCAAGGACCCGTTAAACTAATACATACATAGTATAATACGCTATTACAATAGTGTTTATTCAGTAAAATATAATATCGAAAATAGCGTAAGCGGGATTACCATGTTACCCTTACGCCGTTTATACCATTGTCGTACAGTTTGCATATAACACACCAGTACGTCGGTGGATAGGGATGCGCCGTGATACGACAACGTTAAATCAAAATCGTAGGGCTCGATCAGGATAATATGACAAGGCACTGAGGAAATACCCCAGTAGGATTCTACCGAATTCGCGGCCCCCAGGCCGGTGGTAACGCATAGCCGCAACTACCGCCCACCTCGAACGACATTCCCATATTCAAAAGGTGCACCCAAATCAATCACAACAGTAACAGAGATGGTATCGAAGGAGCGCGTTCGATCAAAGATGCGATCTCATTAACCCGGGTATGGCTCCTGTTTTAGTCATTTCAATTATGACCCGAAGGTCAAGGCTAATCCATCATCGTTCTCTTTCTTCAAATCCAGTAATCGCCTCCATACCATCCTACTCCGTTTCTGGAACTTCCACCGCGTACACAGTTGTCAAAGTGGCATCGACACTGACAGAGAGTATGCCTTATGTCGACTCCGGTCTCCTTAACAACCAAACGTTTACATTTTTCACATCGGTCGGTTCTTTTACATTTCACAAAAGTTCGCTTTCATATCAACATCATATTTTGTTTCGAGCCCAGTTTATTAATACAACATGTGTTATGTCCTCAAATCTGTTACAAATCAGTTATGCCCAATTATACATAATTTAATACTTTTCCAGTTTTAGCAATGGCGATATCCAAATCATATATTATGTCCAATTTTTTCTAACGTACGTTCATCCCTTATGAGATTTGGCTCAGGCTCGCAGTAGCCTGGCTATAAAAACAAAAAGGGAAGAAGGAAAGAAGAGACAAAGAATGGACATAATAATATCAATGAGATAGATCCAATGGATATAGAAAGACAAATAGAAATAGGCATAATCTCAGATTCAGATTTATTACAATGTCAGAATCACAATTTAATTTAATTTCTAAAAGTAACATGTACTTACAAATTACAGAACGTTCTTGAATTCTGGGATCTGATTTCTGAATTTGATTAGCTATTCCTTTGATGTAGACTTTAATTATTAACTTGAAAACTCTAATTTGATTGATTAAGGTGGATCCTAGATCACTTCAGGTTTTATCAGCATATAAACGCTTAAGAATTCATGTGGAGAAAACAATAGGTTTAGGGGTCTTTTAATAGGTGTATAGGGGGATTTAGAGCCTTCAGATCAGTCTAGAAGTCATCAGAATCGTCCAGAGCAGAATACCATGTCGCATAGTGAATCAGAAAGCGACACGTGGCGAAACACGTCATCGGCCAGATCTTGGCCAACAGGGGTCGACTCCCCTATAGGGGGGTCGACACCTATGTCGACACCCCTATAGGGGGGTTCTACACCTATGTTGACTCCCTCTGGGGGGGTCGACACCTCTGAGTCGGAAATTTCCCGCTCAGCCTGCTTTGACCCAAATTCGAGATTTGAACCCTATTTTGACTTCTGGAATTACTTTATATGTATATATGTGTACTTCCTTGGGCGTATACAAACTTATAAGGCTTTTAACTTCTTCATACGGTGTCCGATTTACGCAAACTCGGACTCTAACCCAAGCAGAATTCTGAGACGAACGCAATGGAATAACCGTTTCCCTTAATTTCCACTTTTAAATTAAGTATTCTTTAATTCGTTTCACAGGAAATACGGGGTGTTATATTCTCCCCTCCTTTAAAGGATTTTGTCCCGGAAATCTCCAAGTCAAGGAGAATGTATCCTAACATCCAACATCCATCTACTCAACCATTCAATCATAGGCGTCCATTGTCCTTAAAAAGATTTCTAATGCTTTCATGATCATATGCATAGTGTGTGTATATGTCCTTATCTAATTTAAAATCAGGCGGTCTACTGATTCAGTTGACCTCCTTAATGCAAATTATGTCAGTGCCATGAGTCCATCATGTATGCAATTATTCATAATCGTACCTTTTAACTTCTACATGACTTCATAATCATTCATACAAATGCAATATCCATATGATAACACATCAAGTTTCAATTCATATATATAAAAGTTCACTCATGCATAAGCAATATGAAAGTGACTGAGCCGATCTAGTGCCTAATATGTGTATATGCATCACGAGCAACCACTAGCAAACAATTGCATCCACTTGCATACGCCAAACATAACATGGCTCAAACACATGTTTACATCCATTGGCTTCTACCTAAGCATTGAGGATATACTTGAAAGATAAAGACTAGAAAATAAACTTTACAGAAAAAGAGAGATCAAGGATATACCCTCAAAAAGGGTATGATGCGCGTATCTAGTCTTCAGTCTTCTAAGTCGCATCTTCTTGGGCTTCATTCCATATTGCTCTGACTGTCTTAACTTCATGATTTGCATAGCTTCTTAATTTCTGTTTCCAGAATATGCATTGGAACTCATTTCACTGTCGCCTCTCATTCCACCTTTTCTTCTTATAGTATACTTGGCACTACAACCTCTGCCATGTCATGCTAACATTCCTAGAACTATCTCTTGAAAATAAAAGATGCTAACCATGTTACCAAGTGTATATACTAAGATGATTAGATTCTTCTCCGTCAATCTTGTAAGTGGGGCTAATACCTTCGCAAGGTCCTTAATTAACTTCCTTTATTAGCCTGCTAGTCCAAGAAAGCTTCTTACATCTGTTGCATTCCTTGGGAACTTCTAGTCTTGCACCGGAACTACTTTTGCGGGATCTACTGCTATCCCTTCTTTGGGCACCACATCTTCTAGAAACCTTACTTCTTCTCTTCAAAAATGACATTTTTGGAGAACTTCGCCTTAAGTTGATGTGCTTGGAGGGTATCCGAGACTTCCCTTAGATGCTCTATGCACAAGCGAAGTGAACCATCTGCTTTTGTAACGAAAACGACTGGAGCACCCCATTCAGAAATACTTCGCCCTATAAACCCTTTTTCAAGTAACTCTTTTACTTGCTTACTGAGCCCTTCCTTTCCCTTAGATTCATGTGTCGTATAGGTAATGCAATTGGTTTTGCATTGTCAACTAGATATATAAGGAAGTCTATCTCGCGTTTTAGGGGATAAACCCCTAACCTGATCAAAAAAATCTATGTACTCATAGACTACTCTAACGGATTGCAAATCGTCAATAGATGCATCAAGTGATTCTAGGTAGCTAAGCCTAACTGATCCCTTAAGATCGCACGAAATCTCGAGGGTATTCCCGAAGCAAGTCAAAAGTCTAACTACCCTCCTTTCACAATTACTAGCTAACCAATCCATGCCTAGAATCAACCCATAGCCCACGAAACCAAAAACATAAGCAATACACTTAAATTCAATACTTAATATAGCTATTCTCAAATCCTTACAAACCAAAGACAAATGAGCCGAACCACCAATTGGATTTGAGACAATAATGGGATCTTCTACTATATAAGCACTAAGGTGCAGAGACTCAACTATGGAAGCAGATATAAACGAATGTGAAGTGCTAAAATCAAAAAGAGTATTAATAGTATGATCAAAAAGAAAAACTAGACTTTTTCAACAGAAACTTTACTACCTCTCTCTCAGGTACGCTGGCGGTGAGAGCATGCACTTGCCCTCCTGAAAATCCTGTCCTTAATTCTTGCCCTTGTCCTTAATTATATGACCCGTTATAAAGACACTTCCTCTTGTCTTAGGTTTTCCTATTCTTTCTTCCCTTCTTGTCCTGTGATTCTTCCTCTTACACCTCTTTCTTTTTACCTCCTTTGTGAACCAAGTCTATATCCATGAGTTCCTCATCCTTGGGTTGTGCTCCTTAGCCAAACTCCCTCATTTTCATCTTTTCCATCCTTGTGTAACTCGTTGAAAAGTCGCTTGAAAGCTGCCTCCATCGCACGGAAATCCCTATAAAGCTTGAAAGAAAATTAGCCGCAGGGGAAACTACTGAGGCTATATATGAAAGTTGGGCATTTCTTCGCCCTTTGACAGTTGTCGTAGTCTCATCAAGCCTATGGAACCATACCGCGATGAGGTTACCTCGCAGAAAGCCAGGAGCCCCGGAGACTCAGGAAAGAAGGAAACAAGGATTCAAAGAGAGGATCAAAAGATAGTGCATATAGCTTTGGGGAATATGCCTTTAAAACAAAACATTTCTTTTGAAAATACTTCTTTTAAAACCATTTTGAAAATAATTTTTCAAATCTTTTATCTGATCCAATAACCTTCAGCTCTTATACCACGTGTAACACCCCACCTCCGTTAAGGTCACTCACAAAGGGAATGCCTTAACTTCGGTGGAGCGTTTTAGGTAAAAGATGCAGATAAATTACAAGGCAGACAAATAAAGCAGCGAAAAATAAAGTCATTTTATAAACAATGTGGTTCAGTAAAGCTTTTACAACAATTGTCTCAATCATACTTAAAAATAATACATAGAACTTCTATCTTGATTCAAAAACTTCCATGTATAAAAGAAGCATAAAAATAACAATGATATTCCCCAATAAAGCATGAACCAGCCATAGTAGTGGAACAGAGAGTCCAAAGCAATACATTGACAATCTTCGAGCTTGGTAAAAACTGAGCTAATGGTAACATTTCCTCCCTGTGAACCTGGGGGAGGGGGAACGGAAGAAAAGAGGCGAAACAACTAGGTCAGACAAAAGTCTGGTAAGTCCAGTGACTTTCAACATGAAAATAGGTAAAAGCATCATGACATGAATAAAGTGAATATAAGACAATACCGTGATGACAAGGATAACAAGATAACATACGATTAGCATAGATATGATAAGGCAAGATAAACTGAATGCGCTTCTACTCTTTCTCTGCTTCGCTACTACCTTCTTATTCTGATATTTATATCCATGCACCGCCTAACTAGTGTCCCAACTAGTAATCTGTGTAAATGATAATATTACAACGTGATCCCAATCCCCGCAATTGTGGTAGCCTTCAGGTGTGCATCTAGTATGAGGATCTTACCTCAATCAGTCTAATTGCAATGAAGATGTTAGATGTACCCTTACTACCCTATCGAGCGGCTTCCCACTCGTATTAATGTTCCATGTGTCTATGTCAATCGGCCCTCTCTTGCGTGTAGATACCCTATGTTGGTCCCACCATAAGGTGTATCAATCTTTATGATAGCAACCCGACACGATTCAAGATGCATAGTGTATAACTACTGGTACCCAGTGCCTGCTTTTTCCCACTCCGGAGTATGTGCACTCCGTAATTCGTCGGAACCTACACTGACGTACCCCCTACCGTTATTTTGACCGCTTATAATCAGCTCAGTAATTGTGCCTCACCCTGCCTCGTTTCAGGGCATCTTGATACATCTATGTGGGTTACTGCTGAAATGGGTCCCCGTTACTAGGGTTTCTTACTGGTTAAGTTTGTGGGCCTATATTTACTAATATTACCTACCAACCCGATATGTACTTAACCCTCCCACTGATTCAAACATGATTACTTAATGGTTTAGTTTATGGGCATATATTTACTAATATTACCCACCAACCCGATATGTACTTAATCCTCCCACACATTATGTCATATTGGTTAAGTGTTATCCATTCATGTTAACTTAACCTACCCACTCATCATGTCATGTGGGTTAAGCATTTCTTATTAGCCCTTCTCACTCGTCATGTTGGATTGGTTAAGTGTTTCCTATTAACTTAACCCCATTCATTCATCATGTTATATTGGTTAAGTACTTCCCATTAACTTAACCCCATTCGTTCATCAAGTTACATTGGTTAAGTGTATCTTATTAACTTAACCCCACGCATTCATCATGTTGTATTGGTTAAGTGTCATCAATCAATTCAGGTTAACTTAAACCACCCACTTTTCGTGTTACATTGGTTAAGTGTTGTCTTCTTGTGTTAACTTAACCCTTCCAATTCATCATGTTATATTGGTTAAGTGTTGCTCTCTTGTTTTAACTTAACCCTACCCATTCTGAAACACCCCACCTCCGTTAAGGTCACTCACAAAGGGATTGCCTTAATTTTGGTGGAGGTTTATAAGTAAAAGCCACAGATAAACTCAAGACATATATAAATACACATATTTTAAACAGCGGAAACCAACAGACTTTTATTCATCAATATGTGTTCCAAAACAAAACATTCCATAATTGTCTCAAAATACTTCCATCATTACAACATCATAACTGCATTGATTTTTAAAGAAGCATAAACATAAATAAAGTGACAAAAATCCCCATAGTGATATCCAAAGCCATAGTCCGAGCAAAAGAGACCCAAATCATACATCTACGTTCTTGGAGCTTGAACAGAGCCTGACTGAGCTGAGTTGTTTCCTCCCTGTGGACCTGGGGGGGACGAAAGAAAAGAAGACGAAAAGAAAATAGGGTCAGACATAAAGCCTGAGTAAATCTAGTAACTCTTCAGTATGTGGATAAGAAAAGGCCATGATAGATATATACTGAAAATAGGATGGTGTCACATGCTAAGGGAGTGTCGAATGTACTATCGTACCCATACTATATCTCTGTATCTACTTGAGTTTACTCTAACTGGCTCCCCATGGTGAGGGTAAAGTGATCCCCAACTTTATTTAAAGATCGGCTCCTACTCGAGTTAACATGTGTCATACGGCCCCTAAGAATTGTAGATACCTATGCTGGTCCCACCATGGGGTGTATCAAGACCCATGGTGGCGGCCCCGACACAAATTCTAGAAGGCATAGGTTATACTACTGGTGTCCCCAGTGCCCTGATTGCCTGCTCCGAAGTGTGTGCACGCCCGCACTCCGTTAGACCTGCACTGTGCACCCACCGCCGTCGTTTGACCGCTTACAATCAGCCCAGTAATCGTGCCCCATCCTGCCTAGTTTCAGGGTACTGTTGATACCTAAATTGGGTTACTGCTGAAACGGGTCCCTCGTTACCAGGATTTTCTAGTCAAACATGTTAAGTGGTTAAGTGTCTGTATTTACCTAACCCCCACCCATCAATTCTTGTTAACATGTTGAATTTGGTTAAGTGTTATAGTTGACTTAACCCTACCACCTGTCCTTAGCCTCTTAGGAGCACCAAACCACTCACATTAGACAGGTATTGCTACGGTTACTGGATATGCCGGTCGGTTCCGGGAAGGTTTATACCGTAGCTCAGTCTAACCTCGGGTCTTTATTGGGCTCAATGCTTAACCACCCACATTGGATAGGTATTGTTGTGACTACTGGACAGTCGGGCGGTTCCGGGCATGTTTACATCACAACTCAATCCAACCTCGGGTTAAGAATATCGTGTTTTCTAAATTTACATATTTTATTATTTCTCAACTATATATGTAAATGTCATATCTTTTATTTTTGGGTATAACAATTCATGCCGCTTTAAATGTCATTGTCATTGGCATGTGCCAAACATGCCAACATACACTTTCATGTTTTACACCCAACGTTATTACCCCCGTTTATACTTTCGCAATGTTATAACAAATGTTGGGCTCGACACAATTCAGCCCAACTTTATAAGCGTAAGAAAAGGGGAAATTAAGAACATGTAATATTTTGCAACATATAAGGGTGTGTAGCGCATGAACTTGCAGTTTAGCGATACTAACATAAATAATGGGTCATGTGAACTTGCATTCAAATCAAAGTACAACTAAGTAGGTGACATATGAAATGGCATTGTTTACAACTTGTGTTTAAATATGTTTAACTTGGCATAATGTCAAACACATAACTAGCATGATGTATATTCACCAAAAGGTCCAATTATAACATTTAATCACATAGCCTATTTCAACATGAACTTGCATAGTTTTTGAAACCCAAACGGTACTTAACATAGATCCAATTACACTTGCAAATAAACATGCATTTGCATAGCTTATGAAACACAAACGATACTTAACATAGATCCAACTATTCTTGCAGATAGACATGAACTTGCATAATTTATGAAACCCAAACGATGCTTAACATAGATCAATTATACTTGACTATAGACATGAAAATGATATCATAGGTTTTGGGTCATGTTGGCATAAAAGGTTTCAAGTCTAAATCATGTTTACATAAATTCTAATTTAAACTAAGGGAATATACATAGTCCAAGCCATCGACATATACATAAAGGAATCAGTTCTATTCTTTTGCCACAAACTTGCAAGTGTCATTGTTTTCATATACAATTGTCCAATAGGTTTGCATCAATCAATTTATGCCACAAACGTCAATACACAAGTCATGATAGAATCATCAAAATACATAGAATTTTATACAATACAATAACATAATTCTATTTTCATTCACATTGAATCACATCGCAATTCTTATTCATATTCTGAAAGGTTACTATACTTACAACGAATGCAGAATCTCAAATTCTGGATTCTGAATTCTGAAATTGAAATGCGCTCCTTTGGGTAGACTAATGTTGCGTTGAAAACTTTTGATTTAAACTTTAAATCTTCTTCTTAGTTTGATACATCTCTAGGCTTTTCTCTTGACGGCTATATTCAATTCCTCCCTAGCAGCATGACAACTCCTTTCTCATATTTTTGTGTAAATTTTCAGTTGAGAGTTAGGGTGTATTTATAGATTTTTATGTTGTTTTGAGTCGTCAGATGAAGATAGGAGGAATCTAGGCCATTCAAAATTCAGAGAGCCAATCAAGAGATGACACATCAACCCTAGTGACACACAGGGCCTCAGAAATTCAAGCCAGAGTCAGACCTGGCTAGCCAGGTCAACCAGGCAGGTCGACACTATGGTCGACCTGGGGGGAACATGTCGACACTGTGGTCGACCTGGGGTGACCAGGTCGACACCATGGTCGACCCTGTGGTCGACCTGGTCTCTAGGCGGGAATTTTCCCACCCAACCCAGTTTGAACCTGAAATTCGAAATTTTGAAACTAAACTGAGCTGTTTTAATTTAAATTTGATTCTGAAATTTCCGAAGGCCATAACTCCTTCATACGGAGTCCGATTCACGCAAACTCGGACTCTATCTTAAGCAGAATTCTGAGACGAACGCAATGGCGTAACCTATTTCCCTTAATTCTTTCATTAGAATTAATTATACTTTAATCTGTGAAGCTTAGCGTTATAGAATTCACGGGGTGTGACATTCTCCCCCCCCCCCCTTAAAAGGATTTCGTCCCCGAAATCTTCAAGTTAGGAAGAATGTATATCCTACCATCAAACAGTCCATCTACTCAACCAACAAACACAGGCATCCACTGTCCTTAAAAGACTTCTAATGCTTCATGATCATATGCATAGTGTGTGTACATGTCCTTATCTAATGCAGAAATCAGGCGGTCTACTGATTCAGTTGACCTCCTTAATGCGAATCATGTAAGTGTCATGAATCCATTATGTATGCAAATTTTTCCTACTCATAATTCTACATGAGTGCACAACCATTCATAAAAATGCAATGACCATATGACAGCATATCAAGTTTCAACCATATACCAATGAGAATACATATATGCATATGCAATATGAAGCGACCGAGCCGATCTAATTCCTAGGGTGTGTGTGTATATGCATCCACGAGCAACCACTAGCAACCATTTCCAGCCATCACCCATAACATGTTTTCAAATACATGTTTGCATCCATTTGTTTTCTACCTAAGGAGTTAGGAAAAGGACCGAGGAGATATACCTAAAGGATAGATAAAGCATAACTTTAAGGAAAAAGAGAGAAATCAAAGATGTACCCTCAAAAAGAAGAGGGTAGGCGGCGCGTATCCTGTCCTCAGTTTCCCAAGTCGCGTCTTCCTCGGCATCGCTCCACTGAACTTTAACGAGTTTGACCTCGCGGTTGCGTAGCTTTTTCACTTCCGTTCCTAAGATGCGGGTTGGAACTCTCCTCACAGTTGCTTCACGTTCTGCTTCGGCTTCTTCTAGAATGTTGGGTTCCACCACTTCCGCTGACTCATTCAAGCACTTCCGGAGGTGAGAAACATGAAAGACGTTGTGAACTCCGGCCAGTCTCTCAGGTAGCTCTAATCTATAAGCCATCTTTCCAACCTTCTCGATTATAGGAAACGGTCCTACAAATCTTGGTGCTAGCTTTCTGGCGGATCCAAAACGAACGACGTTCCTTAAAGGTGATACCTAAAGGAAAACCCTGTCCCCAACCTCAAACTCAAGGTCGGTCCTTCTTTTGTCGGCGTAGGATTTCTGTCGGTCTTGGGCAGTCTTCATTCACCTACGTATCAAGTCTACTTTCTCAGAAGTCTCTCGAATCATATCTGGTCCAAGTATAAGCTTATCTGTAGACTCGTACCAACAAGTTGGTGATTTGCACGGTCTTCCATACAAGGCTTCGAAGGGTGTCATACCGATGGTAGCTTGGTAGCTGTTGTTATAGGCAAATTCCACTAAAGGAAGGTGATCCTCCCAAGTCCCTCCAAAGTCAAGAATGCAAAGTCTTTAAGATCCTCTAAAACTCTATTCACCCTTTCCGTCTGGCCATCGGTTTGGGGGTGATAGGCTGTGCTCAAACTGTGTGCCTACAGCTTCTTGTAGACTCCGCCAAAACTCGCTTGTGAAGATAGGGTCTCGGTCACTAACAATGCTGGAGGGTATCCCATGGATTCGAACTATTTCCTTAAGATAAAGAGATGCTAGAGATGCGGCAGTCCTTCTACTCTTGATAGGTATGAAGTGGGCGCTCTTAGTAAGCCTATCCACTATTACCTAAATGCTAGTGTTTCCTTTTCTCAACCTAGGTAGTCCATCAATGAAGTCCATTGAAATGCTATCCCACTTCCACTGTGGGACCTCTAAAGGATGAAGTAGTCCTCCAGGCTTCTTTTGTTCCGCCTTGACCGGTTGGCAGGTCATGCACTTAGAAATGAAATCTGCCACGTCTTGTTTCATGCCGTTCCAAAAGAACGTCCTTTTTATATCCTTGTACATCTTATCGCCGCCAGGGTGTATGGTCATCTTGGAATGATGTGCTTCTTCGAGAACCTTCTTTGCCAACTCCCTTGCTTGTGGGACGCATAATCTTCCATCTCGCCTCAGCCAACCCTTATCATCGATGGCGTACCTACTGAGGTGACTAGAAGTCTCACCCCTAATAAGTTTATCAATCACATCAACAAGATGAGGGTCTTCACATTGTGCAGCCCCTATTGAGTCCAAGAGAGTAGGGCGTTCTTCGAGAGATCAAACCCGGTACAAAATCTGAGGAGGGCCTAAAGTTAAAACTGGCTATATACTCCAAGCTTTGCCTTTCCACAAAGAGAGGGCTTAAGGTCAGTTTCTTACGGCTCAACGCGTCTGCTACTATGTTGTCTTTGCCAGGAGTATAGGAAATTTCAAAGTCATATGAGGCAAGAAACTCCATCCACCTTTGCTTCCTCAGGTTAAGATCCTTCTGCGAGAAGAGATATTTCAAAGATTTATGGTCAGTGTATAATTCGAACTTCTCACCTAGGACATAATGGCGCCAAGATTTAAGTGCAAAGACGATGGCGGCTAACTCAAGATCGTGGGTTGGGTAGTTCTTTTCATGAACTTTTAATTGTCTTCCACCATAAGCTACTACCCTTCCTTCTTGCATTAGAACAACGCCTTGTCCCGTTCCACATGCATCCGTGTATACCGTGAACATTTTGCTTCCATCTGGCAAAGTCAGAACTGGGGCTGTTGTGAGAGCCCTTTTTAATCGTTGGAAAGCAAACTCGCAATCCAAATCCCAAGTGAACGCCAGATTCTTCTTTGTTAGCCTTGTGAGTGGGGCTGAGATTTTCGCGAAATCCCTAATAAACTTTCGGTAAAAACTGGCTAGCCCAAGAAAGCTTCGAACTTCGGTTGCATTTCTTGGTGTCTTCCAATCTTGCACTGCCACCACTTTTGTTGGGTCCACGGCCAACCCCTCTTTGGACACTATATGCCCCAGAAATCTTACTTCTTTTCTCCAGAAGTGACACTTGGAGAATTTGGCTTTTAGTTGATGAGCTCGAAGAGTTTCCATGATTTCTTTCAGATGTTGGGCATGCTCTTCCTCACTCTTTGAGAAGATTAAGATATCATCTACGAAGTCAACCACAAATTTGTTGAGGAATTCTCTGAACACCCTGATCACTAGGTCTACGAAATAAGCGGGTGCATTTGTCAAGCCGAAAGGCATGACAAGCCACTCGAAGAAATTGTCGGGGGTTCGGGGAAGAGGACCGCCGCTCGAAAGCCGAAAGGCATGACAAGCCGAAAGCCACTCGAAGAAATTGTCGGGGATACTCTTAGCTGATGGAACCCAGTTGCCAGATCAAGTTGGGAGAAGACCGCTGCACCTACAAGCTGATCAAACAAATTGTCGATTCGGGGAAGAGGGTGCCTATTTTTCTTGGTCAATTTGTTTAACTCCCTATAGTCGACGCAAAGGCAAAGCGAACCGTCCGCTTTGGTTGCGAACACCACTGGAGCACCCCATTCCGAAATGGTCCATCTAATGAACCCCTTTTCGAGAAGTTCTTTAACCTGCTTACTGAGATCCTTTCTCTCCCTTGGAGTCATGTGTCTGATAGGTAAAGCTACAGGCTTTGCGTTATCCACAAGATATATGCGAAAGTCTATTTCCCGCCTTGGAGGTAAGCCTTTCACCTCCTCAAAGACATCCGGATACTCCCGGACTATTCTCACTGATTGCAAATTCTCATCAGAAGCATCAAGCGACTTTAGATAACTTAGCATAACAGCATTCAAGGGATTACAAGATATTTCTAGAGTGTTACCAAGCCGAGTCAAGAGCCTAACTACTCTTTTCTCACAATCAAGAATGGCACTATTACTGGATAACCAGTCCATTCCTAAGATCAAACCATATCCCGAGAAGCCTAAGACAAAGGCATCACAACTAAACTCAACGCTGAGAATAGAGATTTTCAAACCCAAACAAACCATTGAAAAGTAAGCGGAGCCCCCAATTGGATTTGAAACTACTAAGGGATCTTCTACCACACTAGTGTCTAGATGCAGAGATTCTACTAAGGCAGATGAAATAAAAGAGTGCGATGCGCCAGAGTCAAAAAGTATACGAACTGGATGATCATAAAGATAGACTACACTTTCTACAGAAATATTACTACCTCATTCCTGCTGAGGTGCCACTAGCGCATGAACCTGACCCCCTGAAGTGGATCCAGCTTTCTGTCCCTGCCCTTTCTTCTTTGGGCAGTCCTTAGCTTGGTGCCCAGTCTCTCCACAATGAAAACAACAACCCATCTTCGCCTTTCTTTTCCGGCAGTCTTTTGATATATGGCCCACAATGCCACAGAAATTGCACCTTCTCTTCTCACGGGGCTTATTGTTCTTCCATCCTTTCTTGAAGTCTGTTTTCTTTGCTTGTAGACCTTCTTTCTTCTCTTCCATCTTTGTTTCTTTCTTACCGTGTTCTTCCTCGTGCAGCAACGCCATGTCCACCAAGCTTTCATAAGTCGCTCCTGTAACAACCCGTATTTTGATAACGTGTTATAACCATAAATCTAGACAGAATTAAATTTTAAAATAAGAACCAAGGGAAACGGTTGCGCCATTGCGTTCGTCTCGGAATTCTGCATGAAATCGGGTCCGAGTTTTCGAAAATCGGAGTCCGTATGACCAAGTTATGGCTCCCCAAAGTTTCAGAAATTTTCAGAGTTCAAAACAGTTCGAATTCGAGTTCAAATTCGAATTTCAAAACCCAGACAAACTGAGCGGGAAATTTCCCGCCCAGCACCCCGGGTCAACTGGGGAGTCTACTGGGCAGTCGACACCCCCAGGACCAGGTCGACTGCGCAGTCGACTTGGGTGTCGACCTGGTCCCCGAACCTGGTTTGGGCTTGGTTGCTCCTGCTTGACCCTGTTGGCTTGTTTGAGGGCATGTGACGATTTTTGGCGGTTCAGATCGATTCTAGGGTTTATCCTATGGCCTAAACTAGTTGTTGCAACTATAAAAACACCCTAAGACCTAGGCTAATCCACAACAAATCTTTCTAACACCATTATGCTGCTAAGTCTCTTCTTGAACCATGGCCGCCGCCTCCAACTTGAAGCTTAAACATTCAAACTAGATCCAAATCGAAGGCCAACGTTTCTACAACAATTCAAAGGAATAGATCAACATCTCAACAACGATCCTACGACAATTTCTATTCTTAGTTCTCAAAAACCACGATCTGTAAGCCCCAGTTACTCTTAGATCTAAACTCTAAACTTAATATGGACATGTGTAAATTGAAGTTGAACATAAACACGATAACCACTTGAGACCTATTCTTGTATATCTTTGATCTATGACTATTCCTTTTTGATCTATTATTTTAGATCTACTCTTGTTCACCCTAGATCTATTCACCTAGAACCTAGTACCGTTCATATTAAACCTTGATTTATGGAATACTGATAAGAACTTGATTTAGGGGCCTGTTCATGTCATAACCTAAACCCTATCATGTCTATTATTTTAACATGCCTGTGATGTTGTGATGTTGAAACTATTGCTAGTCACAAGTTTAGGATTATCATCTTATGTCACTTATTGCTATGTTTATCACCCTATTTCATATGCCAGTGATGTTATGATCATATCTCAAGTTACACCATGCTTGCCTTAAAATCACCTTTGCCACTTTATACCCATCCTTGTTATGTTATTCCCTAGTTACATCTATTGCCTTGATTCGAATTCACGAGCGTTGGGGGTGCGATTTGGGTAGTTTAGGAAAACCTGAATTTAGTATGAACTTGAAAACATGAATATCGTTATAACTTGAGCTTGGATAGGAACATGAACTTGACATGAAATTATACTTGAAAATATGAATTTGGGACATGACACTTAGATAACTTGAACGTGGCCAACTCGAGGTTGGGTTGAGTTTGTAGTATAAATCTGCCCGGAACCGCCCGGCGAATCCAGTAACTGCAAACAATAGGACCCAATGTGAGTAGTTGGTCATATCACACTCGAAACCCGAGGTTAGACTAGGTTATGGTGTAAAACTGCCCGGACCCGCCTGGCACATCCAGTAACCATAACCAAGTCTAATGTGAGAGGTTAGGGGTGCATTAAGTAAATTAATGCCACTAGATAGGGTTAAGTCATGGACCACTTGAATATACTTAACCAATTTGACACATTGATTTGATAGGGTTAAGTCATGAACCGCTTGAACACACTTAACCAACCTGACACATGATTTGTAGGACTAAGTCTTGAACTAGAACGACACACTTAGTCAATTTGACATGACACGTAGATGGGGTTAAGTCTCGATTTTAAATGACAACTTAACCAACTGAACGAAACCCTAGTTACGCGGTCCTTTTCAGCAGTAACCCACTAGATGTATCACGGTACCCTGGGACTAGGCAGGGTGGGGCACGATTGCTGGGCTGATTGTAAGCGACCAGAACGATGGCTGAGTTGGTGCGCCATTATAGGTTCAGGCGGACTAGGGTCGTGCACTTAGTCCGGAGTTGAAAAAGTAGGCATTAGGCATCAGTAGGATTATTTGTGCATTCTTGATTCGTGTCGGTGGTTGGAACCCTAGGGCTTGATACACCCTATGGTGGACCTAGCACAAGTGACTACATTCGTGATAGGGTCGTATGACACAGACACACGACGAGCTAGACTTGTAGGGAGCCGATCGATTAGATCATACCGTTGGACCCCGAATTGGGTCACTTCACGATATTGGGCCAAGGGATTATTTCTTGATTTATAGTTGACACGGGATTAGTATACCAGTATAGTTGGTATGGCGAACCTTGAATACGCAATGTTAGAGTTGAGTTATCTTGTTAGCTTAGTTATCATGTCATACTTATCATCATTCCTATGTTTAATTCCAGTTTATTCATGTCTCGTTAACTTTACTAGTTTCTATGCTGATAGTCACTAGGGCTTACCAGTCTTTTTGACTGACCCGTTTTCTTTCGCCTCTTTGTCTTTCGTCCCCCCCCCCCCCAGGTTCTCAGGGAGGAAACTCTAGCTCTTAGCTTGGACTTTGCTTGCTTTCTGACAGCTCATTTACGGTTTGGTCTTGAGCTATGCTATGGCTGCACTCATGCACTTTTTGGTGAATAATATTTAACTTATGTTGTTTTAAGTACTTTGCTTCTTTAGAACTTGATGTAATGAAATAATGACTTGGCATTTTGATGTAAGAGGTTTTGACTCTACTTTTCAGTAATGAGATTTGGTTTTAAAGTTTATATCTACTGCTTTATATACTCTATTTTATCTATGTTCTATCTTGTGTTATCTTTGTGCCTGTTTACTAGATAATACCCCTCCAAAACTAGGGCATTCCCTTTGTGAGTGACCCTAGCGGAGGTGGGGTGTTACATTTGGTATCAGAGCAGAAGGTTACCTGACTGGGTAAAAGTTTTAAAAACCTTCTGAAACTATTTTCAAAACCGTTTATAAAGAAGCATTTTTCAAGAAAAGTTTTATTTTTAAGAAAAGGCTATTCCCCAAAAGCCATTAGCACTTTCCTTTGTTTCCTCGTTTGAATCTTTTTCCTTTTCGCTTTTCAGTATGTCTGATCTTAACCTTCCTGAAGGAGTACCCATACCTGGCTGGTTCCAAAGATACTTGGAAGCTAGGGCCAACGGCGCGGGCCCGACAGATATCCCTCCTCCTCCTCCCCCGGTGGCTATGGTTCCTCCTCCTCCGGGTACCGCCTTCGCCAAAATATGCAAGGACTTTATAGGAATGGGCGGCAAGAACTTCGTTGGAACTGAAACCTTCGTTGAGGCGCGAAACTGGATAAAAGAGACTGAAGACTTATTTGTTATTTTCGATATGGAGGATCACAGGAAAGTTCAGTTGGCAGCATGGTTGTTGAAAGAGGAAGCTGCATTTTAGTGGGAAGTCACCAACGCTACCAGGACAATTGAGACTTGGGCAGACTTTAGAGAGAGGTTTGGGCTTAAGTTTTTATCATCCGCAGAAGCGAGCCTTCAGATGGAGAGGTTCCTGGTACTCAAGCAAGGGGACATGTCAGTTAGGGAATACGTGAATATGTTTAATCAGCTTGCTCGGTTTGGTTTGGACTTAGTCAACATGGTTGAGAAGAAGGCTCTACGCTTTGCTCGAGGATTGAGCGAGCCACTCCACACTATGGCCATGACTCATGTACCCATGGGGGCGACCTTTGAAAGCTTGGTGAATATGGCCCTACTTCATGAAGAAGACGAGAATGGCAAGAAGAAGGTCAAGGCGAATGAGTCTCAAGACAAGAAGGTAGACTCCGAGAAAGGAGGAAAGAACAACAACAACAAGAATGACAAGTCATGTGAGAAAAGAAAATGCAACTTCTGTGGTATTGACGGGCATATAATCCAGGACTGTAGGAAGAAGAAGATGAAGATAGGAGCAAGTTTTCAATGCGGTGAAACAGGACACATCAGCAAGAACTTCCCTAAGAAGCAAGGGCAAGCCCCGCAAGAAGGACCTTTTAGGGGTACATCTTTAACTTCTTTTCCCTAGATACTCTGTTTTATCTTGTATATCCTTTCGATCCTGTCTTGAGAACCTTAGGTAGAATCCTATGAATGTAAACATGTATTTGAAACATGTTATGCTTGATATTTGCGAATGGTTGCAAGTGATCGCTCGTGGTTGCATAACACACATTAGGCACTAGATCGGCTCAGACACATTTTCATATTGCATATGCATGAGTGTTTATACTTATTTATGGATGAAATTGAATGTGTTATCATATGAATGTTGCATATGGATGAATGTTTGTGCGCACATATAGTGCTTACGTAACTAGGACTATTTGCATACATGTTGGATTCATGACACTAAACATATTTTGCATTAGAAAGATCAATTAGGCCTGATCATTTGCATTAGATAAGGAACATATACACACACTTTCTGCATATGTTCATACAGCATTAGAAATCTCTTAAGGACAATGTTTGCTTGTGGATGATGTTTTGAGTAGATGGATGATGGATGGTAGGATACGTTCTTCCTAACTTAGAGTTTTCGGGGACGAAATCTTTTAAGGAGGGGAGAATGTAACAACCCGTATTTTGATAACGTATTATAAACATAAATCTAGGCAGAATTAAATTTTAAAATAAGAACCAAGGGAAACGGGTTGTGCCATTGCGTTCTTCTCGGAATTCTACATGAAATCGAGTCCGAGTTTTCGAAAATCGGAGTCCGTATGACCAAGTTATGGCTCCCCAAAGTTTCAGAAATTTTCAAAGTTAAAAACAGTTTGAATTCGAGTTCAAATTCGAATTTCAAAACCCAGACAGACTGGGCGGGAAATTTCCCGCCCAGCACCCCAAGTCGACTGGGGAGTCGACTGGGCAGTCGACACCCCCAGGACCAGGTCGACTGCGTAGTCGACTTGGGTGTCGACCTGGTCCCTAAACCTGGTTTGGGCCTGGTTGCTCCTGCTTGACCCTGTTGGCTTGTTTGAGGGCCTGTGACGATTTTTGGCGGTTCAGATCGATTCTAGGGTTTATCCTATGGCCTAAACTACTTGTTGCAACTATAAAAACACCCTAAGACCTAGGCTAATCCACAACAAATCTTTCTAACAACATTATGCTGCTAAGTCTCCTCTTGAACCATGGCCGCCGCCTCCAACTTAAAGCTTAAACATTCAAACTAGATCCAAATCGAAGGCCAACGTTTCTACAACAATTCAAGGGAATAGATCAACATCTCAACAATGATCCTACGACAATTTCTGTTCTTAGTTCTCAAAAACCATGATCTGTAAGCCCCAGTTACTCTTAGATCTAAACTCTAAACTTAATATGGACATGTGTAAATTGAAGTTGAACATAAACATGATAACTACTTGAGACCTATTCTTGTATATTTTTGATCTATGACTATTCCTTTTTGATCTATTATTTTAGATCTACTCTTGTTCACCCTAGATCTATTCACCTTGAACCTAGTACCGTTCATATTAAACCTTGATTTATGGAATACTGATAAGAACTTGATTTAGGGGCATGTTCATGTCAAAACCTAAACCCTATCATGTCCATTATTTTAACATGCCTGTGATGTTGTGATGTTGAAACTATTGCTAGTCACAAGTTTAGGATTATCATCTTATGTCATTAATTGCTATGTTTATCACCCTATTTCATATGCCAGTGATGTTATGATCATATCTCAAGTTACACCATGCTTGCCTTGAAATTACCTTTGCCACTTTATACCCATCCTTGTTATGTTATTCCCTATTTACATCTATTGCCTTGATTCGAATTCACGAGCGTTGGGGATGCGATTTGGGTAGTTTAGGAAAACCTGAATTAAGTATGAACTT
Organism: Allium sativum; assembly: GCA_030737875.1. Taxonomy (NCBI): domain Eukaryota; kingdom Viridiplantae; phylum Streptophyta; class Magnoliopsida; order Asparagales; family Amaryllidaceae; genus Allium; species Allium sativum. Next base: position 208,340,428 of record CM060919.1, read on the forward strand.
GAAAACATGAATATCGTTATAACTTGAGCTTGGATAGGAACATGAACTTGACATGAAATTATACTTGAAAATATGAATTTGGGACATGACACTTAGATAACATGAACGTGGCCAACTCGAGGTTGGGTTGAGTTTGCAGTATAAATCCGCTCGGAACCGCCCGGCGAATCCAGTAACTGCAAACAGTAGGACCCAATGTGAGTAGTTGGTCATATCGCACTCGAAACCCAAGGTTAGACTAGGTTATGGTGTAAAACTATCCGGACCCGCCCGGCACATCCAGTAACCATAACCAAGTCTAATGTGAGAGGTTAGGGGTGCATTAAGTAAATTAATGCCACTGGATAGGGTTAAGTCATGGACCACTTGAATATACTTAACCAATTTGACACATTGATTTGATAGGGTTAAGTCATGAACCACTTGAACACACTTAACTAACCTGACACATGATTCGTAGGACTAAGTCTTGAACTAGAACGACACGCTTAGTCAATTTGACATGACACGTAGATGGGGTTAAGTCTCGATTTTAAATGACAACTTAACCTGCTGAACGAAACCCTAGTTACGTGGTCCTTTTCAGCAGTAACCCACTAGATGTATCACGGTACCCTAGGACTAGGCAGTGCGGGGCACGATTGCTGCGCTGATTGTAAGCGACGAGAACGACGGCTGAGTTGGTGCGCCATTGTAGGTTTAGGCGGACTAGGGTCGTGCACATAGTCCAGAGTTGAAAAAGCAGGCGTTGGAAATCAGTAGGATGATCTGTGTAATCTTGATTCGTGTCGGTGGTTGGCACCCTAGGGCTTGATACACCCTATGGTGGACCTAGCACAAGTGACTACATTCGTGATAGGGTCGTATGACACAGACACACGACGAGCTAGACTTGTCGGGAGCCGATCGATTAGATCATACCGTTGGACCCCGAATTGGGTCACTTCACGATATTGGGCCAAGGGATTATTTCTTGATTTATATTTGACACGGGATTAGTATACCAGTATAGTTGGTATGGCGAACCTTGAATACGCAATGTTAGACTTGAGTTATCTTGTTAGCTTAGTTATCATGTCAGACTTATCATCATTCCTATGTTTAATTCCAGTTTATTCATGTCTTGTTAACTTTACTAGTTTCTATGCTGATAGTCACTAGGGCTTACCAGTCTTTTTGACTGACCCGTTTTCTTTCGCCTCTTTGTCTTTCGTTACCCCCCCCCCCCCCCCGGTTCTCAGGGAGGAAACTCTAGCTCTTAGCTTGGACTTTGCTTGCATTCTGACAGCTCATGTACGATTTGGTCTTGAGCTATGCTATGGCTGCACTCATGTACTTTTTGGGGAATAATATTTTACTTATGTTGTTTTAAGTACTTTGCTTCTTTAGAACTTGATGTAATGAAATAATGACTTGGCATTTTGATGTAAGAGGTTTTGACTCTATTTTTCAGTAATGAGATTTGGTTTTAAAGTTTATATCCGCTGCTTTATATACTCTATTTTATCTATATTCTGTCTTGTGTTATCTCTGTGCCTGTTTACTAGATAATACCCCTCCAAAACTAGGGCATTCCCTTTGTGAGTGACCCTAGCGGAGGTGGGGTGTTACAGCTCCCGTGGATACAGGGGTCATGGCAAGGCTGTGTAGAGGCTCATTCAAACTCTTGACGAAGCGAAGTGCCTTCTTGTGTTGGGTGTTTACTAAGTCAAATCTGGCCAGCTGATTAAACTGATTAACATATTCCCTGATCGTCATGCTCCCATGTTTCAGAGTTAGTAACTTCTCCATTTGCAGGCTTCTTTCAGCTTGGGAGAGAAATTTCATTTCAAACCTTGTCCTGAAGTCTTCCCATGTTTACACCGCTCTCTGAGCATTGGTAACTTCCCACCAATATGAAGCTTCATCCTTAAGCAACCATACCGCTAGTTGTATCTTTTGCCTGTCATCCACTCCAAAGATGACAAACAGATCCTCAGTCTCCTTTAGCCAATTTCTTGCCCCTACAAAGGATTCTGTCCCATAAAAGTCTTTTCCACCCATTGCCTTGAAGTCTCTACATGTTTCTGCGAAGGCATTTCTAGGAGGAGGTGGAGGAGGAGGAGGAACCGCGACCACTGGAGGAGGGATGTCTGCTGGGACCGCGCCATTGGCCATTGCTTCTAAGTACCTCCTACACCAGCAGGGAATCGGCACTCCTTCTGGGAGGTTAAGGTCTCCAAACATGCTGAAACAGAAAGGGAAAAATTCAAAACGAAGGATAAAGAGAGATAGATAGGGCACATGGCTTTGGGGGGATTTTGTCTTTTTATAAATATAACTTTATTCTTGAAAAACGCTTCTTTAAATTTTCTTTTTGAAAACAATTTCAAAAACTTTTATCTTGTCTGGTAAACCTATGCTCCGATACCAAGTGAAACGTCCCACCTCCGTTAAGGTCAGTCACAAAGGGAAAGCCTTAATTTTGGTGGAGGTTTATAAGTAAAAGCCACAGATGAACTCAAGATAGATATAAATACACATATTTTAAACAGCGGAAAGCAACAGACTTTTATTCATCAATACGTGTTCCAAAACAAAACATTCCATAATTGTCTCAAAATACTTCCATCATTACAACATCATAACTGCCTTGATTTTTAAAGAAGTATAAACATAAATAAAGTGACAAAAATCCCCATAGTGATATCCAAAGCCACAATCCGAGCAAAAGAGACCCAAATCATACATCTACGTTCTTGGAGCTTGAACAGAGCCTGACTGAGTTGAGTTGTTTCCCCCTTGTGGACCTGGGGGGAAACAAAAGAAAAGAAGACTAAAAGAAAATAGGGTCAGACATAAAGCCTGAGTAAATCTAGTAACTCTTCAGTATGTGGATAAGAAAAGGGCATGATAGATATATACTGAAAATAGGATGGTGTCACAAGCTAAGGGAGTGTCGAATGTACTATCGCACCCATACTATATCTCTGCATCTACTTGAGTTTACTCTAACTGGCTCCACATGTGGAGGGTAAAGTGATCCTCAACTTTATTTAAAGATCGGCTCCTACTCGAGTTAACATGTGTCATACGGCCCCCAAGAATTGTAGATACCTATGTTGGTCCCACCATGGGGTGTATCAAGACCCATGGTGGCGGCCCCGACACAAATTCTAGAAGGCATGGGTTATACTACTGGTGTCCCCAGTGCCCTGTTTGTCTGCTCCGAAGTGTGTGCACGCCCGCACTTCGTTAGACCTGCACTGTGCACCCACCACCGTCGTTTGACCGCTTACAATCAGCCTAGTAATCGTGCCCCATCCTGCCTAGTTTCAGGGTACCTTTGATACCTAAATTGGGTTACTGCTGAAACGGGTCCCTCGTTACCAGGATTTTCTAGTCAAACATGTTAAGTGGTTAAGTGTCTGTATTTACCTAACCCCCACCCATCAATTCTTGTTAACATGTTGAATTTGGTTAAGTTTTATAGTTGACTTAACCCTACCACATGTCCTTAGCCTCTTAGGAGCACCAGACCACTCACATTAGACAGGTATTGCTACGGTTACTGGATATGCCGGTCGGTTCCGGGCAGGTTTATACCGTAGCTCAGTCTTACCTCGGATCTTTATTGGGCTCAATGCATCTTTTATTTTTGGGTATAACAATTCATACCGCTTTAAATGTCATTGTCATTGGCATGTGCCAAACATGCCAACATATACTTTCATGTTTTACACCCATCGTTATTACCCCTGTTTATACGTTCGCAACGTTGTAACAAATGTTGGGCTCGACACAATTCAGCCCAACTTTATAAGCGTAAGAAAAGGGGAAATTAAGAACATGTAATATTTTGCAACATATAAGGGTGTGTAGCGCATGAACTTGCAGTTTAGCGATACTAACATAAATGATGGGTCATGTGAACTTGTATTCAAATCAAAGTACAACTAAGTAGGTGACATATGAAATGGCATAGTTTACAACTTGTGTTTAAATATGTTTAACTTAGCATAATGTCAAACACATAACTAGCATGATGCATATTCACCAAAAGGTCCAATTATAACATTTAATCACATAGCCTATTTCAACATGAATTTGCATAGTTTTTGAAACCCAAACGATACTTAACATAGATCCAATTACACTTGCAAATAAACATGAATTTGCATAGCTTATGAAACACAAAAGATACTTAACATAGATCCAATTATTCTTGCAAATAGACACGAACTTGCATAATTTATGAAACCCAAACGATGCTTAACATAGATCAATTATACTTGCAAATAGACATGAAAATGATATCATAGGTTTTGGGTCATGTAGGCATAAAAGGTTTCAAGTCTAAATCATGTTTACATAAATTCTAATTTAAACTAAGGGAATATACATAGTCCATGCCATCGACATATACATAAAGGGATCAGTTCTATTCTTTTGCCACAAACTTGCAAGTGTCATTGTTTTCATATACAATTGTCCAATAGGCTTGCATCAATCAATTTATGCCACAAATTTCAATACACAAGTCATGATAGACTCATCAAAATACATAGAATTTTATACAATACAATAAAACAATTCTATTTTCATTCACATCGAATCACATCGCAATTCTTATTCATATTTTGAAAGGTTACTATACTTACAACGAATGCAGAATCTTGAATTCTGGATTCTGAATTCTGAAATTGAAATGCGCTCCTTTGGGTAGACTAACGTTGCGTTGAAAACTTTTGATTTAAACTTTAAATCTTCTTCTTAGTTTGATTCGTCTCTAGGCTTTTCTCTTGACGGCTATGTTCAATTCCTCCTTAGCAGCATGACGACTCCTTTCTCATATTTTTGTGTAAATTTTCAGTTGAGAGTTAGGGTGTATTTATAGATTTTTAAGTTGTTTTGAGTCGTCAGATGAAGATAGGAGGAATCTAGACCATTCAAAATTCAGAGAGCCAATCAAGAGGTGACACGTCAGCCCTAGTGACACACAGGGCCTCAGAAATTCGAGCCAGAGTCAGACCTGGCCAGCCAGGTCGACCAGCCAGGTCGACCAGCCAGGTCGACACGAAGGTCGACACTATGGTCGACCTGGGGGGGACCAGGTCGACACTGTGGTCGACCTGGGGTGACCAGGTCGACACCGTGGTCGACCCTGTGGTCGACCTGGTCTCTGGGCGGGAATTTTCCCGCCCAGCCCAGTTTGAACCTAAAATTCGAAATTTTGAAATTAAACTGAGCTGTTTGAATTTAAATTTGATTCTGAAACTTCCGAAGGCCATAACTCCTTCATACGGAGTCCGATTCACACAAACTTGGACTCTATCTTAAGCAGAATTCTAAGACGAACGCAATGACGTAACCCATTTCCCCTGATTCTTTCATTAGAATTAATTATACTTTAATTTGTGAAGCTTAGCGTTATAGAATTCACGGGGTGTTACACATTCATCATGTCATATTGGTTAAGTGTTTCTTATTAACTTAACCCTACTCATTCATCATGTCATATTGGTTAAGTGTTTCTTATTAACTTAACCCTTCTCATTCATCATGTTGTATTGGTTTACTTAACCCTGCTCATTTGTCTAATTAACATGTTATAACGGTTAAGTGTTCTAAATTTACTTAACGCCACCTTCTTGTCTAATTAAAATGTTATAACAGTTAAGTGTTCTAAATTTTACTTAAACTTACCATTCTTATCATGTCTGTTTATTGGCATTAATAAGTTTATTAAAGCCCCAACCTCTCACATAAGAACTGTTGTTTGAGGTTGCTGGATGTGTCGGGCGGTACCGGACAGACTTCTACCGCAAACTAATTCTAACCTCGGGTTTTTGGGCTAAACGCGCTAACCTCTCACATTAGATCGGTGTTGTTGCGGTTACTGGATGTGTTAGGCGGTTCCGGGCAGTTTTACACCGCAACTCAATCTAACCTCGGGTTAGGCATGTTTATCATTTAGCATATTTACCATACATGTCCAAGTCTAGATTTTATATGCTAATCATCCCAAATTCACAAAACATGTCATGTTCCCATTCTCAAGTTATACCCCAACAAAGCTGATTGCAGGTTATGCCCCACCAATTCAAATTCATGTTATTACTCAAAATAGGTTACACTCAATTTTCCCAAATTTGCAATAATAGTCATGCCCCAAAAATCATGATATAACACATGCCCTAAGGTTTAGTCATATTGCACCATACAAATTGTTCTCCAAAAACCCCCAATCATGATTCACAGTATAAACTATGCCAAATTATAGCCTTTGATTACAGTGCATGCCAACTACCCAAAATCCCAATTTAGGTGTGTTCACATTTAATAGTTATCCCTATCTTACTATAGGTTTTCCTGCCCAAGCCATACATCTGTATACACAATAATCTTCTTCTTCCAAGTCATAAACTATCATATATATATATGCCCCAATTTTAGGTCTTAAACCACAAGTACTATGCCTTACATGTTTACAGTTCAATTTATGCCCCAAATCCCAAGTCAAATGTCCAATATACTTTATGCCTCAAATCTCAAGTCACATGTTCGATACACTTTATGTTTTAAATACAACATGTGTTATGTCCTCAAATCTGTTACAAATCAGTTATGCCCAATTATAAATAATTTAATACTTTTCCCAATTTTAGCACTGGCCATGTCCAAATCATATATTATGTCCAATTTTTCCCAACGTACGTTCATCTCTTATGAGATTTGTCTCAGGCTCACAGTAGCCTGACTATAAAAACAAAAAGGTAAGAAGGAAAGAAGAGACAAATAATGGACATAATAATATCAATGACATAGATTCAATGGATATAGAAAGAAAAATAGAAATAGGCATAATCTCATATTCAGATTTATTACAATGTCAGAATCACAATTTAACTTAATTTCTGAAAGTAACATGAACTTACAAATTACAGAATGGTCTTGAATTCTGGGATCTGATTTCTGAATTTGATTAGCTATTCCTTTAATGTAGACTTTGATTGTTAACTTGAAAACTCTAATTTGATTGATTATGGTGGAGGCTAGGTCACTTCAGGTTTTAGCAGCATATAAATGCTTATAAATTCGTGTGGAGAAAACAATAGGTCTAGGTTTTTTTTATAGGTGTATAGGGAGATTTAGAGCCTTCAGATCAGTCTAGAAGTCATCAGAATCGTCCAGAACAGAATACCATGTTACACAGCGAATCAGAAAGCGACACGTGGCGAAACACATCATCGTCCAGATCTGGGCCAACACGGGTCGACTCCCCCATAGGGGGGTCGACACCTATATCGACACCCCTATAGGGGGGTCGGCACCCATGTCGACTCCCCCCGGGGGGTCGACACCTCTGAGCGGGAAATTTCCCGCTCAGCCTGCTTTGATCCAAATTCGATATTTGAACCCTGTTTTGACTTCTGGAATTATTTTATATGTATATATACACTTCCTTGGGTGTATACAAACTTCTAAGGCTTATAAATTCTTCATACGGTGTCCGATTTATGCAAACTCGGACTCTATCCCAAGTAGAATTCAAAGACGAACGCAATGGAGTAACCCATTTCCCTTAATTCCCACTTTTAAAATTAAGTATTCTATAATTCGTTACTTTAATATTCACAGGAAATACGGGGTGTTACACAGTTTATTCAAGATTGATTGGGGGCATACACATACACATCACACCCTTGTAATGATCGCAATACGATATGATACGTTTATTGCTTAGTTTATTCAAGATCGATTTGCTGGGATGCTGGATTGAAATTTTGTTTGATCTGTGATGTGATTTATTGTTTGTTACTTAGTTCAGTAATGTTGTGATTGTAGTATTTAACAAGTTTGCAAATGCATGACATTGCAGGAATACTACTTTATTTATTGAATGCAGATTTATACGAGACAACTGGTTAAAAATGCGGGGGCCGCACTCACAACAACACAGTAGGCTAGTGGAAAACAAACAAAAGAGAAATCAAAATAATGCTTCACTTGGACTTCGGAGAATGCTTGGATTTCTTGGCATACTTGAACTTCTGCTTCTCTTCCTTTTCGGTGCCTGTAAGAATACACTTTTTCTTCTTCTTGTCAGAGAGAGTGTCTTTCAGATCAACGGAGGACTTAGAAGCCAACTTTCCAGTGATCGATTGAGATGGTAGCTTGATGGGTACTTTAGTACCGGAAGGAGGGACCATTTAGAGATGATCGACCAAGATTGGCTCTTCTATGTTTTTATCCTTGGCCTTCAGGAGTTGCTCAGTCCTAGCTTTCATCTATGCGAGGGTCAGATCCTCAGTCTCATCAAAAGCTCTTTTGATTGTGATATCTTCCTCTTTATCCCCTTGCCATCAATATCTTTTTAGACATCAATCATTTCTCCATCTTTGGGAGCTTCAGCACTAGAGTGTACTATATCCTTGTCAGCATCTTTTTATTGCTTCTCTTTAGCCTCATCAGCAGGATTTGTACCCAAAGAATGGGAAGCAACAGTTATTGACTTTGGGTAAAACATAGGTCTTTCAATTGTCTGTTCCCCAATGCAACGACACTCTATAATAGCCTTGACAAATTGCGGTGAAAAAGTGGAGATACCTTGGGTTGATTTGTCCCCAGGAGTAGTAGGAGTAGCTGTTTCAATGATGGGAGATAAAAGGGCAGCCTCAGGAATATCTGGACATTCAAGATCGTATCCCTTGGTCTCTGCAGCTCTGAGAATGGCAGAAGAGGAATCGGAGCCACCATTAACGGTATTTTTTCCTTTGGCTTCGCGTTTGGCAGCCTCCATAGCTTCTTGAAGTAATCTCCCCCCCCCCTCCTTAGCTAAGCACTCTGGCTCCTCGCCTCTTAGATATTTTTTCATCAGCTCCTCCTCATTGATGGTGTCAACATTTAACCGCCTCTTCTCATCATCAATAATTTGATCCCAAACATCGACCAGAGTTGTTGGTTAGTCTTGGATCCACGATATATATCGGGTTTAAAGCACCTGAGCAAAGAAAGATATCATAAGTTCCCCATAATCATCTAAGTCCTTTTGGGCCTCGACAAGCTATGCCTTGGATGTGGAAACGAACTCAAGAGCAAGGTTGGCGTTCCCCTTAGCTAATACTGTCCTTTCTTCTGCCTTTTCCAACTTGTCTTTTAGACTAGCAATTTCCTTTTCCAACTCAGTCTTATCATGTCTGAGGAGAGTGCAAGACAGTCTCAGTCCGGTGTTCTCAGAAGTGATATCCCCAACTTGTTTCTTAAGAGTTGTGCGCTCTTGACTGTGAAAATCAAGCTCGTTATAGTAGCATTTCTGCAGCTCTTCATGCTACTCTTGTAATTCTCAGCGCCGCGTAGTGCAAGAGCAAGTTGAGCTTGAGTAAAACAAGTACCATAGGGTTTGTCGTGGTCCAAATCTTTGGTTTTATCTTTCGGGGCGGATTGCTTCTTTGGTGGTTTGTATTGAGAATGTGAATCCTTCGGGATAACTAGAGCTTTGGGAGGTTGTTTGTCTCCTTCGCGGCAGCTCTGGTGACTCTTATACTTATCAGAATCTGACTTAGTAGGAGAACGGAAGCGTGAAGAGTGGGGATGGTGTGAATCATAATGCCTGCTACCGTCTCTCTCGCGTCTATCCCTTTGATCATGTTTAGCATCAAAACCGTATCTGGATATGCTTGCACGGACATCCCTGAGTTTGTAGCTGGACTATGCATTTTTCCTGTTTAATGTAAGTCAACATTAGAGCCAAGAAATAACATAGTGCATGGAAATTGTGACGTGTAGTGTCAGTGCGGTGTGTGTCCTAAGTGATCCCTCCAGCGGACCAGAGCTCGGAGATAGGCTTATCGATATTGTCTTCCCAGCTTTCACAGAAGCGGCGTCCTCTTCAGAAGTAAGAAAGAAAGAGCCCGTGCTAATATCTTGGGAACTATATATTTCATCAGGCAAAGGAAGCTTAGCTATGTCTCCAAATATGGAGTCCTCTAGTTGGGAATTATGGGCAAGGGACCTGGTTGGAGATAGTGTCTTTGGAGAAGGCTGCCTTTCTTGAGGAGATGCATCCTTAGGGGAGCCACCCTGAGGCTCTACCTCAGGCGACCTTTCCAGCAGCTCCTTGGTATGAATGCTTATTGGATAAGGACTTGGGGGAATTTCGATATTTTTCCTTTTAGGGGTCATCTCTCTCTCCTGATTGTGGTTCTTGACTAGAATCCATGGGGTTCTTACTCTTCAAACTCTCCCCCACCTCGGTTGTAGTTGTTACTTGCCACTTTACTGGGGGCACACTGCCTGTTTTTGTGGATGTAGGAGAAGCTTGGGCTTGGGGCACTTATGCGTAAACACGGCGTCCATGACCTATACTCTGACTCATATCAAGCTGGCGATGACAAGGAAGATACTCGTCCACCAATCACTTTCTAACATTCAAGAAATTCTGATTGCCATTTAGTAGACGGTTCAGGCAATCCAAGTACATTTGACCCTGCTCTTTTCTTGGATTTGCATTTGCAAACAAGAGAGAAAAGTCAGTGCATTCACTGATATAGTTGAAATGGGAATGCCAGAATTTAAAGCTTAATTGACTGGTGCCATCCCTTAGCACATCCAGCCTGGTGTTTGATGCCGAACTACTCTGGCTTAACGTCCCCCACTTTGGTGTATCCTTCGTTAAGGATCTTTCTCTTTAGCATGAATTCGAAGTAAACAAAGGAAGGAGTTTCCTTTGAATGGTGCTTGAAATGATAAAAGAAGTTCACATCCTCGAAAGTGAGCTTCATGCCTAAGATTTCCATGTATGCTATGTATAACGTGTATAGCAGTAGCAGGATTTGCATGGGGGCAATCTGCATTCATCTTAAAAAATCGACGACAAACGGTGGGAACAGTGGAATAGCTCCCTTTGTGCACATCAACCGACTGATGTCCATGTACCCCTCCGGAGGATTGTGTGGTTTGTCCGTGCCTCCTAAGATATCTTGTGTCTTAGACATAACCGCCCGAGTCTGGCTTCATCGGTTATCGAAACAACAGAATCACTGGGTGTGTTTAGAATTATTGTGCCTCTAAATTTGTTAGGAGCTCGATTGTCTCATACTCCTCCTTCCTCTTCTTCATCCATTGAGACTTCTCCCCCCGGATGATTCTGCACTCCCATGAAGCTTCTTCGAAGTCCGAGCCTCTACTGTCCCAATCTGAATCTGAATTGGATGAAAGAACGTCGAGATTGGGGATACTAGATGACTCTGGAGCTTTACTTTTATCCGATTCTAAGTATCTTGTCTGATTCCTTCTTGACATGTTAGTTGTAATATAAAAAAAGATCGATAATCAGAGTATAACTACCCAAGCTCCCTTGTGTGTGCGAGCTAGTGTGTGCCAGTGCAGATATGAGAAGATATAAGAAAAGCAATAAAAGTGTGCAGCTGATTAATATGCATTAGATTATCAAGCGCTCTTATATGCGTCGAGTCGAGAATGTTCAGTCTTGACTTGAAAGCTCTATCTTAGCTGTGACACCCCACGTCCGTTAATGTCACTCACAAAGGGAATGCATTAAGTTTCGTGAAGCGTTATAGGAAAATAGAAACGGAAATATTACAAGACATGTATAAAAATGACAGTGGAATTAAAAACTTTACTTAACATAATGCAACATGGTATGTCTGAAATATATAAAAACCATTACATCATTGAAACTACTGTCTTGTACTTTAAAACATCAGAGTACATAAAAGAAGCAAAATTCCCTAAGTAAAATATAGCCATAGTAGCAAGGATAGAAGCTTGAGCCATACATCTAAGCAAAATGAAAGCAGAATCATAGTCAAGCCTAGGTATTCCCACACTGAGAACCTGGGGGAATGGAAGAAACAAGAGGAAACAAAAAGGATCAGACATAAAGTACGGCGAGTCCAGTTACTTTAGCAAGTAAATAAGTAAAAGTATTATGACAGGCATATAAAGTGGATAAGGGATAGATAACAACATACAAGGCAAGTATGACAAGGTAAACATGATAGAGTGTATATACCTTTCTAAAGATTTCTTTGCATTAATACTAGTACCACTAGAATGAGATGATCCCAACAGCTATAAGATGGTAGACTTGGCATAAGTCCATATGTATCCTAACCACTACCCTAATCGATCGGCTCCCTACTTCACGTAGATACTCTATGCCGGCCGCACCATAGGATATATCACGTCCTTCAGTGGAAACCCTTCACTAATATGCATAGCCATATATATAGGTGCCACGTTCATCTTAGCCCTCTCTACCCGACCCATGCACGCACATGTCCCCGGTCGGTTTGCACCTCTTGCACTGTCCTCCTCGTTTGGATCTCTTACATTCAGCCTAGTAAGTGTGCCCCAACTTCGACCTAGTTCGGAGCACTCATTTGATATCTATTAAGGGTTACTGACTGAAATGGGTCCCACATAATACGATATAAGCTCTCCCACTTGTCTTGTATCCCCATTAGGATTTCTATCGGTTATGTATATCACTAGGTGTCTTTAATAACACAACCCTATCATTTCTACAAGTTATGCTTACCCTAAAAATATGTCTTTAATTACATAACTCTAATATTTCCATTGGTTATGTATACCACTAGGTGTCTTTAATTACATAACCCTATCAGGTTAAGTTTGTGGGCCTATGTGATTATAGGTTCAACTAGGTTAAGCATTCAAGGTTTATTACCATATTTTCATTTATGGTTATGGTATGCTCGACCTCCCACATTATGCTTACCATTTGTGGATGCTGGATATGTCGGGCGGGTCTGGGCAGACTTATTCCACAAATTGGGCTTAACCTCGTGTCTTAGCACGTCTCGTATTTGTGCACGTAGACCTCCCACATTAGATTCACCCTTACGGTCGCTGGATACGTCGGGTAGGTCCGACTGTCCGAGCAGACTTCCACCATAAGTGTAATCTAACCTCATGTCGTAGGTGCAGTTACAGTTCCTAATTACTGTAATCCTAGGCATTTCATTATTAGCCAATTTTCACCTATGTCGTTATAGGTTATAGATTTCATGCCCCTTTTTCCCCAATTATATTTATAGTGGATTATATGTCCAAAGTCATATACATATACGTTATTCAAATTATGCCACTTTTTACCTTTTTACCAATTATGTCCAAATTCCCAAATCACAATATATGCCCAATTTCAATGTTTTCCCCTCGTTCCCAAACTACGTAATCGCATAATTAAGCGGCATGCCTGGGCTCAATAGTAGCCTGGCTATATAAAATAAAAAGGGAAAAGGTGAAGGGAAGATGACAGAGATGTTTATTCTAACAAACTGACATAAGCTTATGATGGCATAATGATAGGAAGGACATATAAGAACATATCGGTGAACTTGTGATAATAAAATAGGTTCTAACATAATAGGCATGATTAGATCTAAATAAGGATTTAGATGTCCAAATAATGTCAGATCTAAATTGACCACAACACGATAATCATAAGACGATCCAAATAACAAATTAGATCCATAATTAAAAGTAGATCTGACATGATAAGGGTTGAGATCCAGGTCATAGTCAATTAAAAATATCATAGATTCGTAAATTACAACAGATCTAATATGATTCAGTCACAGGCATAGATCCAAATTAAAATATCATGGATTCACAAATTAATATAGATCTGATATGATTCAGTCACATGCATATATCCAAATTATAATATCATGGATTCACAAATTACTATATTCTGATATGATTCAGTCACAGGCATAGATCCAAATTTACAGTCATATCATGTTTACTTTTAATTATTTAAATCTAATGGCAACTGAAACTCATAGTGTTAAGATCTAAAGAAATAGAGGGAGAAAAGCAGTTGATGAATCTTAGATCTACACTTGAATCTCTAAATTTGATTGCAGAAGAAGAAAGAGTTTTGATTCAGTCCAGGCACTAGCAACACTTAGGCATGTATTGATTTTCAGTGAATAAAACAAGAGAAAATGCGCCTGTATTTACAGCTGCCAACCTCCAAACTGACCTAGCCACGTTAGCCCTAGGGGGTCAACCCACCCCTTAGGGGGTTGACTCTGGTGTCGACACCCCCCTTGGGAGGTCGACACCCCCCTTGGGAGGTCGACACCCCCCTCAAGGGGTCGACTCCCCTAGGCGAGAATTTTCCCGCTCACCCCGAATTCTGGAATTTAAACGATTTTGAACTTTCTAGACCTCATTTTGAATTCTTGGACCCTATATATATACACACACACACACACTTATCCTGCGCATATACAAACTTTAATCCCTCGTAACTTCTTCATACGGTGTCCGTTTTACGCAAACCAAATATCTATCTTAACCAGGATTTCGAGACGGACGCAATGGCGCAGTTCGTTTTCCTTAATTCTGAATATTAAATTAATTATTATTTAATTTATCCTCTTTTAGTGTTGTTAAAATATGAGGTGTTACACAAGCTATTCGTGAATTCGTGAATTGTAATTGTCTTCAGTCAAGTAATGCACATGCATTACGGTCGATCAGAGTTATTAAAGTCATTACATTCATCAAGAATGTAGGAATATAGAGATGTATAATGGTCATATCGGCTGTAGGATCTTTGGGTCAAAATACAGCTCTAGATCAAATCTATGGGAATCTGGTCAAATCTTCTTGACCCAACCCGGATCTGCTTACGGGGTTCTCCCCTCACTAGCTCCCCCATCTGATCTGAGTCCTCCATTCAGGTAAATCCCTATCGCTTCTCTTTCTTTTTCTTACTTTATTTCCTACCAAGGCCGTACCCACCTTGCACACTCAACTCGTTGAAGTTAAGGGCTACTCCATGTCTCACTTTATTCGTTGTATGTTGTGAACTATCGTAGCCACAGCCTGAAGGAGATCTTGACATCGCCGACGATGGTGGTGGCCTCACCGCTCGAGGCGTCATAACCGTATCAGTAGGCAACGAAGGTTTGCACATAGTCCAAGCCCAATCCGATTGAAGATATGAATTAAAACAGGAATTCCATAATAAGGGGGCTTACCAGTGTGTTGAGATTCAAGAATTGAATCAGAATCAACTTGTGAGATATTAGAATTTAGGGTTTTATGCTCAAAATATGGCGATTCAAACGCTAGGATTTTTCTGGACTTGAGCGATAAGATTAAAGAAAGAAATGAAAGGGGAAAGAGAGAAGGAGGTAATGAAAAGGCCATTCGTATTCCGTTGATTTGATGGCCCAATCCGATCCACCAAACTAATATCAAATGCGGTCCAAGGTCGTGCGGATCAAGCATATGGGTGGACTGAATAAACTTGACCCGATCCACCATGCAATCTCCGAACCTATGATTTAGTAATAAAGCCGTGAGAGATAAGAGCAAGAGAAATTGAAGGAACCCGCAGGAGACCATGCGTGTGCGCAAAGACAAATTGGAAAAGCCATATGATTTAATCAGATAATTTTGAATTTTAGATTCGATGAAGGTCAAAGGATTTACCTGGACACTCGTTTGTATTTCGGATGAAAGCTCCAACTCACTGAACACAATGATGAGGATTATGGAACAGATCTCGTATTTATACACGACGTCCAAAAAATCAAGAGACACGGCTTTACAAAGCGTCACGACTTTACGGATGGACATGACTGTTGACTATCACCAATGGGAGAATAAACATACCGGTAATTTCAAAGCACACCTCATTTTCGATAAGACGTACTTTGAGGGGGAAAATATTGGCCTACTTTGTGACTAGGTCACATAAAGTCCGGATACCCTGATCATGTATAAAAGGACGTCATGATACTTGGGGATTCAATAATGAAGAAATGGGTCGAATAAAGAAAAGGGACTTCGGGTTGAACGGAGTGAAGGGAGCAACGGATCGGATGAGATAAAACATTAGTTGTTCAAATGGAGAAGGGTACAGGGTCGAATGGAATCATATACTAGTAGCTTAAAGAACTTGAAGGAGGCCACGATTTGAATAAGTAAGCTCCGGGTCGGATGAAGTTGACCCGACCCGCTTGTCCCCAGGAGTTGATCGCTGAACGACTTCGTTACAGACCGGAATAGAGCTGACCCGACACTGTGGTCCCAGACCTGAAGTAGTTGCTTGGTCAATTCGTGGCCTAATTATCTAGCCACTAAAGGCAGATCGGTTCCCACCTTTTACCTATGATCTGAAAGGCCATTTCCACCACGGCTCCGAGATTTCATGGGAGGCTACTATGTGATATCCGACCTGAGCTCAGGAACCCCCTATAAGTACATGATTTTGGGACATTTTAAAGGATATTTTGCACCTTACACACTTGAGCTCCACCATTATCGTTGCTTTCCCTGTTTAATCAATATTGTACTCTTGATTGTTGAGTATAATTCCATAAATACCAAGAGAGAATTGATTGTATTCGAAAGATTGAGTGGTTATCAACATTGTATTTGTAACTCTTTATCGAATCAAAGAACTAAAAAGTGGACGTAGGTTCGTAACACCGAACCACTATAAGTTGTCAACACAGTGATTGATCTGTAAATAAAATCATGAGTTTTAATTCTAATAACAAGCTACTAGAGTTAGAACGTATTTTTAAATAATCTTAATACTTTCTTGTTAGAACAGCTTATTTTATGAATGATAATTAGTTTACATTGTTGAAGTAACTATAATTTTTAATTTCAGCTGGTGCTTTGACTATTTCACTTTCAATGCTTATTAATTCTAGATAATAAGCATTATCATTCATTTTCTATGTGAATCAATTCTATTATTCATCATACAAAATTAATCTACTTTTGTATCTTTTATTTTTCTGTAGTTTGAGAATTCTGCATACATTCTAGTATTCTCTCTTTCTAATCTTGTTGAAGTAGACTTTTGGAATCTAGAAAACTATTCCTCTATTTGTTACTACTTACTTCCACAGATAATTTGTATAAATCAAAAGGATTTGTTTTATCTTTTAAGATATTGTTACAAAGGCCCTGAATAAGGGAAAAAAATTTAGTGCCAATTCAACATGTGTTGGCACAATTCCTTTAGTTTTTATGTTGTTGAAAGATTCGTATGGATTCCAATTTATGAACATTAGTGTGGACAATTTCTAACAAAGATATGTTCGAAACTCGGTTTGAAATAAATTCAAAAAAAACAGAATTATACATTGGAGTTTATATATACACACACACACACATACATACATACATACATATATATATATATATTAATTGTTGTTGTATATGATCTTTGTATGGTTTTATCTTTCTACTTTTATCTATGTTTGTTTTATTTGCTTTTTCTGTCTGTCTGTTATCTCCAGTTATATATGTGTTGTCGTTTATTTTTATTTCCTATATTTGTTTATATTATTCAACCTTTGTTAGCTTCTTTTTTGAATTTCAGGTTTAGGATAGTATTTTTCTTTTTGTGGACTCTAAATTTAGGCATTGTTGTTATTGTGTTATGTATACTTTATATTTGGACTCTAGTCTTAGGTTTAGGGGTTTTTTTTCTTTTATTTTTTCATTGTAAGGGGTGGGCTTTGCTACCTATCAATCCTGTTGATAGCTCTTTTTATAAGTGTGGAATAAAATTACATGAGTGCTCTCCTCCATGTGAGGATCACTCATTTATCTCAAAAAAAATTGTATATATATTGACTATTTCTCATGTCAACAATGCCTTATACATCGTCTAGGAACCCCTATCGACCCAAGGCACCCATTGGCTCAGCCAAAATTCTTAAACTACATCTAGACACATCAACACGATCAATAACCATGATTTTTGTAACACCGCACGAAATATACCCTAAATAGACATAGAAGAATATAAACAATAATTTATAACAAAACATTATTAGGCTGAAATTACGAATATGGGATAATTGAGAATTGGGCTACGAAAATATTACCATTGTATTCGTGGCGAGATTCTAGCCCTATCTAATATTTTAGTTATTGATAATGGACTACATATGAAAAAGTTATGAGTAAAGCAAATTATATGAAAATTATATACATACAAAATTTAAAATTCAAACTGTAAGAATATAAAAATGGAATAAAATAATATATCTTTGGCATAACGAAATATTTCTTCGGAATTCAAAATTGTATGTGTGTGTGTATATATATATATATGTGTGTGTGTAAGGAGGGGACAAGAATCAAGAAAAACAGAAAGAATTAATCAAATAAACTAAGTAAGTAATAACTAGAAACGACATGGAAATAATTCTCCCAGCGCTCAACCCTTAAGAGAGGGTCAACCGCCCTTCTAGGGAGGGGGTCGACTGCGCTTCTGGTCGATGGTTGGAGAGAGGCTTGTTTTATTAGGGTTTTTATTATATTTTGCTAGAATGGACTGTCCAAAATTTATAAAAATATTCCTATGGTCCATACACACTCTAATAACTATAAATAAGGCCATAGTCTCTCCTTGTACCCTACATTCTAATCTCTTCTATGTCTCCATTCTACTTCTCCACTTTTTTTCTAAATTCCAGAAAATAGACTGTTTAGGATTCTTCCCCTTCTCTAATTTATTCCTCAATCTCTTTTAATCTTGTTTTCTTATTAGAATCTAGAACTAGGAATTTTATGTATATAGGAATCTAATTGGATTCTTATATATATATATATATATGTTAGGAGAAGGTTTGTAATACAGTACTTGCAAATATACAATCCAGAAACCAGTTCTACCTAACCTCTTCATCTTTCTACGTGTAATATTATGAGTGGAAATTTTATAAGTTATATCTTGATGTGTAGATTTGGACTTTTATGCCAAAAGGTTTTGGATTTGCACGAAAACAAAATATAAACAAATCCTCCAAACCCCTTATAAATTGCAAAAATGGTCAATCATTCTGATGTATATTGGGTTTTGATTATGAATGTAATGAAAGATGGACTTTGGGTGTTATATAATTTTGATAACGGTCCAATTTGCTTTCTTGTAAACTGTAAATCTTGTATATATGCAAAAACCTAATATTTGAATGTTGTAGGTTAAATAAGTTTAAATGTCTATTTATGAAATAGATCGTTTGAACGTGTTAAAACAAAAGTCAACAAAATGTTTGTTTTTGTATAAAAACATATGAAAAAAAGTAGTACTAAAAAGAGATTATACTTATATTTGGCATATTACACTTTGTCTTTTATTTTATTATTTAAATGATCTTTAAAACCTAGATTACAAGTTATTTTGTATTTGTGTGTTATTCTCCTATTTTGAATTTTAATGTGAATAAACATGATATGCTATGTTGATGAATTTAGGGAAATAAACTTGTAAACCTTATATTGTAATTAGGATTGACATTTCTACATTTTAGGATGCTTCTTTACATGCATTTTAATTACGTTCTATTTATTACTATTTATAGCGTAATTAATGTATTATTAACGTGTTTAATTAGGAATTCGATTATAAAATGTCCACAATAGGAAATTTGTATGGGTGTGAGTATTTAATGGCTTTTTATGACATATGGCACGAAGTTAACCCCTACTTCTCGTATAAGCCTACCCAGAATCGACTGGCATATCCAGAATCTACAAAAAGTCAAGTTAATGTCGAAGGTGTAGTGTCATGGGCCACTGAATGAATGCACAAAGACGCGAGGTTAAGCGCACTTGTAGCACAAGTCTGCCCGAAACCGACTGGTAAATCCAGCAACAACAAGTAGCCGGTTTGATGTGAGACATCTAGTGTAATAATTACTTGTGTGGTGGCATGCCTACATAAGGTATTAAGTGGCTGACTTACATTGTTTGGGTATTAAGTGGTTATGACTAGGTATGTTACTAAGGTTCACTCCTTAGTACTAGGGTAAAATCATGTGACCCGCCCTTATTAAGTCTTAAGTGGTCATTGGGTCTGCATCCATCTTACAAACTTATGAGGTATTAAATGGTCCTTAGTAAAACGATATACTTATGAGTAAGGTAGTTCTTCGTAAGTTTTCTGCTTCTTATCTAGGTGTTATGTGAGGGCATACCTTGGGATGGGCAAATAAGAGTACCGAATAACATGTGAAAGGAGCCTCCTATCTAAGGAAAGTATTAACTGGCTAGGTGATCACCAGTAATGATATCTAGATAGTAATGTATGGGTCCGCCAAGAGGGTCATAAATGGTTAGATTACTATCTCTTATATTACATTGAAAGTATATTTAATAACATTGATGACTAGAAGGTGAGATCTTAAGTGGATATGGTCTGCCATAGGATATTAAGTGAACATAGGAATCCACCCATAAATAAATATAGAAATGGCCATAAGTGAATGAATAATTGTCCGCCTCAAAGGGCATTAAGTGATAGTAGAAATCAACCCTTATATATATATAGGCAGGCCTAACTTGACTTTAGAATGGTCCACCTAATTAATGTTATATTGAATTGTGATTTAATTCTCCTAGACATAACCTGTCGAATTTATACTTCCAAGTATAGGAAATAGTTTCCTCTAAACTTACATGATTTTCATTCACCAGAACATAGTTGTTCCGACCCTCCCTCCTCTTAACAACACAGGTTAGTTGGCAGGAAGGCTTGATTGATGACGTGATGAAAACTAGAGCTTGGCGTTAGAGATTTTAACTTAGTTCATTATTATTTTAGCAATTATCTATATTTATGGGATATTAAAGTAACTTGTTATGACATTTGGAAATCTTGATGTAACCGATAATATTATGGTTTTTTGTTAAAGGGTACATTTATTTTGGTTAGTATATTTTATACCATGCGCTATGAGATTCTGACTTCATTTTTAGTTTGGCTCTGTTATTTCTTTCTTATAGAAACCAACAACTTGCTTAGAATGGTTTTAAGTTCCGATGGGCTTTTTTGGGTTGGAATTTAGGTCCATTCCGGGTGGGTTGTTACATTTGGTATTAGAGTGAGGTTACCCGATTACGGGAAGACAATATGTATGAGAGGCCTACTTGTTATTTTGGAAAAGAGTTTTCAATAAGTTTTATTATATATAAGTATATATTTATTTATTTAAATTACGTGTATTTCTATAAAATAGTATCTTTAGGTCTTTTTTGAAAGCATTGACCTTAATTTATAGAAATATCCAAGAAACCATATAGTGATTTAACAACTTCCTTATCGACTTAGAAATCTATAAGCACATAACAATTGTAAGGACCTGGATAGAAAACCTACAAAAATCATTTTTGACATACCATTAAATTATTTTGTAAAATGAAATTTTGATGTAACTATAGAACATTTCATTGATAGGCTCAAGTGATGTAATAATTACATTAAAAAAGAAACTGGAAATATGATTTTAAATACATAAATGCTTTGGAGAAATTTTGAAAATTTACTATTTCTTCTGTTAGATAATCTATAAATGTAAATTTTAGAGAAAACAGAAGACGAATTCTTTAAATGAATAAAAGGTTATAGTAGACCAATAACTGCAAAAGTTTACATTTATGAGCTTTATATAGAAAAAAATTAAATTCATTTAACAGGGATAAACAATGAAAAGTTTAAAGTTAAATTTGTAATTGTTACAGTTTCCATGTAATAACTTCTAAATTTTTTTACAAGAATTTTCAGTTTTCTTGTTTTACCCATATTTTATATGTTAGGTTACACATAAAATAAATAAATCTATAAAGTTCTTTCCTTCAAAACTTGGTAGTGGTTATGATTTGTCAATGCAAGACTTATTTGAGAATTAATTCGGTAGAAGAGTAAATATCGGATCAATAGGCAAAGTATGTTCATTCGAAAATGTAGATTGGATTTGAAAAACCCCACCTCTGCTAAGGTCACTCACAAAGGGAATGCATTAATTTTCGTGAATCATTTTAGGTAAAAACCACAGATAATTTACAAGACAGACATATAAACAGCGGAAAACTGAAATCATTTCATAAATAGCGTGGTTCAGCCAAAACATTGCAAGCATTTTCTCAAAACCCAACTTCTAAATTATTACAATAAAACATCTATCTTGAATTAAAACTCCAAGTAGATAAAGAAGCATAAAACAGTAGTAAAGCAGCATAAATCCCCATTAAAAGTGTAACCATAGAAATAGCCCAAGAAAAAAGAATCCAAGCAATACATCTATTCTCTTCAAGCTGGAAAAGGTCTGCACTAAGCTGAAGTATTCCCTCCCTGCAAACCTTAGGGGGGAGGGAATAAAAGAAGGCGAAAGAAAACGGGTCAGACACAAGCCTGGTAAGTCCAGTGACTATTCAGCACGTAAACAGGTAAAAGGATCATGACATGAATAAACTGAACATAGGACAATACCATAGTAATAAGATAACATAAGATAAACTGAATATACTATTGCACTCATTTCCATTTCTCAGCACCTACTAACGAATGTTTCAACTGCCATCATGTGTTCATAACAAAGTGATCCCTTTTTTGATCGGCTTCTACTCGCATGCATTAATTACTTGTGTCATTCGGCCTCGCTTGATTGTAGATACCTGTGTTGGTCCCACCATAGGGTGTATCAATTCCTATGGTGGCAACCCGACACAAATTCTAGATGTACAGTGTATACTACTGATGCCCAGTGCCTGCTTTATCCACTCCAGAGTACGTGCACGTCCATACTCCGCCGGAACCTACACTGATGCACCACCCGCTGCTATTTTGACCGCTTATAATCAGCC
The DNA here is from genome assembly GCA_030737875.1 of Allium sativum. Classification (NCBI taxonomy): domain Eukaryota; kingdom Viridiplantae; phylum Streptophyta; class Magnoliopsida; order Asparagales; family Amaryllidaceae; genus Allium; species Allium sativum. Next base: position 208,363,090 of record CM060919.1, read on the forward strand.
CAGTAATCGTGCCCCACCCAGCCTAGTTCAGGATACTATGATACATCTATGTGGGTTACTGCTGAAATGGTCCCCGTTACTAGGGTTTCCTAATCAACATGTTATAACAGTTAAGTGTTCTCACATTTACCTAACCCCGCCCATCTGTTTAACTGACAAGCTATATTGGTTAAGTGTTGCCTTAATTAACTTAACCCCACCATTCTTAGCCTGTGTGTTCCTTAGCTTTAATTCATTAATTAAAGCACCAACTCTCACATTAAATATATGTAGTTGCGGTCGCTAGATGTGCCAGGCGGTTCCAGGCAGTCTTACACTGCAACTCAATCTAACCTAGGGTTTTTTGGGCTTAATGTGCTAAACTCTCACATTAGATCTATATTGTTGCGGTCTCTAGATGTGTCGGGCGATTCCGGGCAGTCTTACATCGCAACTCAATCTAACCTCGGGTTAGGCATGTTCATATTTAGCCAATTTACATATTAGTCATATGTGTCCATGTTTAGGTCTTTTTATGCCAATATTCCCCCAAGTGAAGTCAGTACAAGTTTTATGCCACATTCACTTGCTATGCCAAAGTTTACTAAATTAAATTATCCCCAATTTTCCCGCGTTATAATCGCACATACAACGAGATTCAATCTAAGTTTCGAATGAACTTAGCAATCACAAAAGAAAATAAGAAGGGGAAAGATAGAGAAGGAGCATAAGAATTGACATAAGGAAAAACAGGCATGTAAAGGTGTACCCAATTCAAGGATTATGTTTCAATGTTGTACATTAACAATAAGTGTGGAGAAGCTAGGCAATTTACACCATAGGTATAAATATTAGATAGAATTGAACTTAAGAGAATCACTAATTTGATGTACAACATGATAAGTCTCATTATATCAATCAAAATTGTCTCATAGGCATAGGATGTACAACATGATAGGTTCCATCATATCAATTACAACAATCTCATAGCATGATAGGTTCCATTATGTCAATCCAACAGTCTCATAGGCATGATAGTTTTCATTATGTCAGCCACAACTATCTCATAGGCATGACAGGTGTCATTACATCAACCACAATAGTCTCATAGGCAATTCAGATTTGACAAAGGATAGGCATGAATCAGAAATAGGCATTGTTCTAGATCCGATTATTAAAGTCATGATTTCTATTAGGTGTTTAAATCTAAATAATAACTGAACTTACAGAAAAAGGGCATATCTTTTATTCTGGGATCTGATTTCTGAATTTGTTAAGCTATCCTTTGATGTAGACGTTTGATTCTCTAGTTTGGATTTTATTTTGGAGCTTTCTAACTTGATTTCTAATTTGGAGAAGATGGAGGCTAGGTTAGCTTAGGGATGGACAGCATGACGGCTTCATATAATGAGATTGTGAGGCTTAGGGTTAAGGTTTGGGGTGTTTATATAGAAGTCTAGGATTAATTCCAGCCTTTAGATTAGTCTAGGAGAAATCAGAGCCATCAAACCAAAGAGATGTGTCATCCAGCCAATCATAGCACGACACATAAGCCCTAATATCTTAGAAATTAGTCATCCGCCAATCAGAGATGGCCACATCAGCTCAAGGCTATAAAAATTCGTCACAGGAGTTGGATCTCAAAGGGGTCGACTCCTACAGGGCGGGTCGACACCTATGTCGACTCCCCCTGGGGGGTCGACACCCCTGGGAGGGAAATTTCCTGCCCAGCTATTTTGGTCGAATTTCTAATTTCAAACTGAATTTATTATTTAATTATTATTTTCTGTTTACACTAGAAATCTTCTAACCTCCATAACTTCTTCATACGGAGTCCAACTCACGCAAACTCGGACTCTATCTCAAGCAGAATTCTGAGACGAACGCAATGGCGTAACCCGTTTCTCTTAATTATTCTTCTAAAAATTAAGTGTTCTTAGATTTGTTAAATTAATATTCACAAAAAATACGGGGTGTTACATTCTCCCCTCCTTAAAGGATTTCGTCCTCGAAATCTCTAAGTTAAGAAGAATGTACCCTAACATCCAACATCCATCTACTCGACCATCAATCACAGACATCCGTTGTCCTTAAAAAGATTTCTAATGCTTTCATGATCATATGCACAGTGTGTGTATATGTCCTTATCTAATGCAAAATCAGGCGGTCTACCGATTCAGTTGACCTCCTTGATGCGAATCATGTCGGTGCTATGAGTCCATCATGTATGCAATTATTCCTAATCGTATTTTGTAGCTTCTACATGAGTGCACAATCATTCAAACAAATGCAACGTTCACATGATAACACATCAAGTTTCAATCCATATATAAATACATATATGCATATGTAATATGAAAGTGACTGAGCAGATCTAGTACCTAGTGCGTGTGTATATGCATCCACGAGCAACCACTTGCAACCATCAATCATAACATGTTTTCAAATACATGTTTATATCCATCGGTTTCTAAATAAGGATTAAGAAATAGGACTGGGGAGATATAGTTAAAAGATAGATGTAAGAATGCCTAAACTTATGGGAAAAGAGATCAAGAATGTACCCTCAAAAAGATAAGGGTAGGTCGCGCGTATCTTGTCCTCAGTCTCCCACGTCGCGTCTTCCTCAACATCACTCCATTGTACTTTAACTAGCTTGACCTCATGATTACGTAGCTTTTTAACTTCTGTACCCAAGATACGATTTGGAACTCTTCTCACCATTGCTTCTCGTTCCACTTCTATTTCCTCGAGTATGCTTGGCTCCACAACTTCCACTAACTCATGTAAGCTTTTAGTAGATGAGAGATATGAAAGACATTATGTACTCCAGCCAATCTTTCGGGCAGCTCTACTTTATAATCCATCTTCCCAATCCTCTTAATGATAGGAAATGGCCTTACGGACCCAAAGCAAACGACATTCTTTAAAGGAGATACTTTAAGAAAAACTCTGTCCCCAACCTCAAACTCAAGGTCGGCCCTTTTATCAACGTAGGACTTCTGTCTATCTAACTTGTACGGTCTTCATTTGTTTTCGTATCAAGTCCACCTTCTCTGAAGTTTCTCTAATCATGTCAGGCCCAAGTAGAGCTTATCTGTAGACTCCCACCAACAAGTTGGTGATCGACACGACCTTCCATATAAAGCCTCAAAGGGTGCCATGCCTATGGTGGCTTGGTAGCTATTGTTGTAGGCGAATTCCACCAAAGGAAGGTGATCCTCCCATGTTCCTACAAAATCAAGAATGCACAATCTCAAAAGATCTTCTAATACTCTGTTCACCCTTTCCGTCTGACCATCGGTTTAAGGGTGATAGACAGTTCTTAAGCATAGTTGTGTGCCTACAGCCTCTTGCAAACTCTTCCGAAACTCGCTCATAAAAATAGGATCTCGATAATTTACTATGCTAGAGGGTATCCCATGCAGTCGAACTACCTCTTTAAGACAAATGGATGATAACGATGAGGCAGTCATTCTACTCTTAACAGGTATAAAGTGAGCGCTTTTAGTGAGCCTATCCACTATTACCCAAATACTGGCATTGCCCCTTCTTGACCTAGGCAATCCATCAATAAAATCCATTGAAATGCTTTCCCATTTCCACCATGGGACCTTAGAGGATAAAGCAGACCACAGGCTTCTTCTGCTCTGCCTTGACTTGTTGGCATATCAAGCATTTAGAGACAAAGTCAGCTACATCCATCTTCATGCCATTCCAGAAGAAAACCCCTTTTATATCTTTATACATCTTGTCCCCACATAGGTATATGGTCAACTTAGAATGGTGTGATTCTTCGAGAATGGTTTTCGCCAAATCCCTTGCTTGTGGGATGCATAGTCTTCCATCTGGTCTCAATCAACCCTTGTCATCGATGGATTATCTATTGAGGTGAGTAGAAGTCTCACCTCTAATCAGCTTATCCATCACATCAACAAGCTGAGGGTCTTCACCTGCGCGGTTCCTATTGAGTCCAAAAGAGTAGGCTGTACCTCTAGCGATGCTAACAAACCAGGTACAAATTCAAAGGAGGGTCTAAAGTCAAAGTTTGCTATGTACTCCAAGCTTTTCCTTTCTACAAAGAGAGGACTTAAGGTCAACTTTTTCCTACTTAAGGCGTCTTCTACCACATTGCCCTTACCAGGGGTATAAGCAATCTCAAAATCGTATGAGGCAAGAAGTTCCATCCACCTTTGTTGCCTTAACTTAAGATCTTTCTGTGAGAAAAGGTACTATAATGATTTATGGTCAGTAAACAATTCAAACCTTTCTCCTAGTAGGTAATGATGCCATGACTTAAGAGCGAAAACAATGGCAGCTAGTTTTAGATCATGAGTTAGGTAGTTCTTCTCATGTACCTTCAACTGCCTTCCCCTATAACAAATTACCTTGCCTTCTTGCATCAGGACAGCGCCTAGTCCGGTACCGCATGCGTCTGTGTATACAGTAAATATCTTACTCCCATCAGGCAATGTCAGAACTGGGGTTGTTGTCAGATCTCTTTTCAGTTGTTGGAAAGCAATATCACAATCCAAATCCCAGGCAAAAGTTAAGTTCTTCTTCGTCAACCTAGTAAGTGGGGCTGAGATCTTCGCAAAGTCCTTAATGAATCTGTAAAAGCCCGCTAGCCCGAGAAAACTTCGTACTTCGGTTGCATTCCTTGGAATCTTCCAATCTTGCACCGTAACTACTTTTGTGGGATCCACAGCTATTCCCTCTTTAGACACCACATGTCTAAGAAACCTTACTTCTTCTCTCCAAAAATGGCATTTGGAGAATTTTGCTTTCAATTGATGTGCACGAAGAGTATCCATAACTTCCCTTAAATGCAAAGCATGTTCTTCCTCTCTTTTTGAGAAAATTGAAATGTCATCCACGAAGACCACTACAAATTTATTAAGGAATTCTCTGAACACCCTACTCATTAAGTCTACGAAGTTGGCAGGTGCGTTTGTCAAGCCGAAAGGCATGATAAGCCATTCGAATAAACCATCCGGGGTCCTGAACGCGGTCCTATCTTTGCTGTCTTCAGCCACTCTTAGCTGATGAAATCAGTTGGCTAGATCTAGTTGGGGGAAAACTGAAGCACCTACGAGCTGGTCGAACAAGTCATCTATTCTAGGAAGTGGGTGCCTATTCTTCTTGTCATCTTGTTTAGCTCCCTATAGTCTAAGCACAGGCGAAGTGAACCATCCGCTTTGGTTGCAAACACCACTAAAGCACCCCATTCAGAAATACTCCGCCTTATGAACCCATTTTCAAGCAACTCTTTAACTTGCTTGCTGAGCTCTTTCCATTCCCTTGGAGCCATGTGTCAAATGGGTAAAGCAATAGGTTTTGCATTATTAAAAAGGTATATGCGGAAGTCTATCTCTCGCTTCGGAGGCAAGCCTTTCACCGCTTCAAAGACATACAAGTATTCACGGACTACTTTAACAGATTGCAAGTCTTTAACAGACGCATCAAGAGATTCTAGATAGCTAAGCATAACAGAACTCATGGGATTACAAGAGATTTCAAGAGTGTTACCGAGGCGAGTCATCAGTCTAACCACTCTCTTTTTCACAGTCGAGGATGGTACCATTACTGGATAACCAATCCATGCCTAGAATCAACCCATAGCCCGTGAAACCCAAAACAGAAGTATTACATCTAAACCCAATGCTTAGTATAGAAATTTACAAATACAAACCAACCATTGACAAATAATCCGAACCCCTAATTGGATTTGAAACAACCATGGGATCCTCTACTATACTAGTATCTAGGTGCAGAGATTCAACTAAAGTAGTAGATATAAAAGAGTGCGATGCGCCAGAATCAAAAAGAGTACGAAGTGGATGATCAGAAAGATAAACTAAACTCAAAATAGAGATATTTCTACCTCTTTCTTGTGGAGGTGCAATGAGAGCATGAATCTGCCCTCCAGAAGTAGATCCGGTCCTCTCCTTTGCCCTTGCAATTTTGGGCAATCCTTAGCCATATGTCCTGTCTCGCCGCATTGAAAGCAACCATCCATCTTCCTCTTCTTCTTCCTGCAGTCTTTAATTAGATGTCCAGGTATGCCACAAAATTTACACTTCCTCTTGTCACGGGGTTTGTTATTCTTCCCGCCTTTCTTGGAATCCGTCTTCTTATTCTGCGATCTCTCCACTTTCTTGTCTAGAGGTTCTTCCACCTTTGCCTCTTTCTTGCCATCCTTGTCTTCCTCCTGTAACAGTGCCATGTCCAGCAGTCTCTCAAAAGTCATGCCAATAGGTATATGGATATAGCTAGGCTATGTAGTGGCTCGTTCAACCCTTTCACGAAACGGAGAGCCTTTTTATGTGGAGTGTTTACTAACTCCAGTCCGAATCTAGCCAGCTGGTTTAATTGGTTGACGTATTCCTTAACCGATAAGCTTCCCTGTTTGAGTGTTAAGAACTTCTCCATTTGTAGGCTTCGTTCAGCTTGCGAGAGGAACATCATTTCAAATCTCCTTCTGAAATCCTTCCAAGTTTCAACTAGTCTCTCAGCATTAGTAACTTCCCACCAGTAAGAAGCTTCGTCCTTAAGTAACCATACAGCAAATTGTATCTTTTAGCTATCATCTACTTCGAAGATAATAAACAAATCTTCTATTTCCTTGAGCCAGTTTCTTAATTCCACAAATGACTCAGTCCCATTAAAGTTCTTTTCGCCCATAGCCCGAAAGTCTCTACATATCTTCGAGAAAGGATTCAAACGCGAAGGAGGAGGGACGGTTGTAGCTGGGGGAGGAGGAACGTCTTCTGGGCCTATGTTATTAGCCCTAGCCTCCAGATACCATCTTAACCAGTCAGGTATCGGTACTCCCTTGGGAAGATTAAGATCCCCAGACATGCTGAAATGAAAAGAAAAGGTTCAAAACAAAGGATAGAAAGATTGTGCATATGGCTTTGGGGATTATGCCTTTAAAATAAAACAACACTTTTCTTGAAAATGCTTCTTTTAACTTCTTTTTGAAAAATAGTTTTTCAAAAACTTTTATCTAATCTGGTAAACCATTGCTCTGATACCAAGTGAAACACCCCACCTCCGTTAAGGTCATTAACAAAGGGAATGCATTAAATTTGGTGAAGCATTTTAGGTAAAAGGCATAGATAATTTACAAGACAGACATATAAACAGCGGAAAACTGAAATCATTTCATAAATAGCGTGGTTCAGCCAAAACATTACAAGCATTTTCTCAAAACCCAACTTCTAAATTATTACAATAAAACAATTGTCTTGAATTAAAACTCCAAGTACATAAAGAAGCATAAAACAGTAGGAAAGTAGCATAAATCCTCAATAAAAGTGTAACCACAGCCATAGCCCAAGAAAAGAGAATCCAAGCAATACATCTACTCTCTTCAAGCTGGAAAGGTCTGCACTAAGCTGAAGTATTCCCTCCCTGCGGACCTTAGGGGGGAAGGAAGAAAAGAAGGCAAAAGAAAACGGGTCAGATATAAGCCTGGTAAGTCTAGTGACTTTCAGCATGTAAACGGGTAAAAGGACCATGACATGAATAAACTGAACATAGGACAATACCATAGCAATAAGATAACATAAGACAAGATAAGATAAACTGAATATACTATCACACTCATTTCCATTTCTCTGCACCTACTAACGAATGTTTCAACTACCATCATGTGTTCATAACAAAGTGATCCCTTTTTGATCGGCTTCTACTCGCATGCATTTATTACTTGTGTCATTCGGCCCCGCTTGATCGTAGATACCTGTGCTAGTCCTACCATAGGGTGTATCAATTCCTATGGTGGAAACCCGACACAAATTCTAGATGCACAGTGTATACTATTGATGCCCAGTGCCTGCTTTATCCACTCCGGAGTACGTTCACGCCCATACTCCGCCAGAATCTACACTGCCGCACCACCCGCTGCTATTTTGACCGCTTATAATCAACCCAGTAATCGTGCCCCAACCTGCCTAGTTCAGGGTACCGTGATACATCTATGTGGGTTACTGCTGAAATGGGTCCCTGTTACTAGGGTTTCCTAATCAACATTTTATAACGGTTAAGTGTACTTACATTTACCTCACCCCACCCACCTGTTTAACTAACATGTTGTATTGGTTAAGTGTTGCCTTAATTAACTTAACCCTACCATTCTTATCCTGTATGTTCCTTAGCTTTAATTCATTAATTAAAGCACCAACTCTCACATTAGATCTATATTGTTGCGGTCGCTGGATGTGTCAGGCTGTTCCGGGCAGTCTTACACTGCAACTCAATCTAACCTAGGGTTTTTTGGGCTTAATGCACTAAACTCTCACATTAGATCTATATTGTTGCGGTCGCCGGATGTGTCGGGCTGTTCCGGGCGGTCTTACATCACAACTCAATCTAACCTCGGGTTAGGCATGTTCATATTTATCCAATTTACATATTAGTCATATGTGTCCATGTTTAGGTCTTTTTATGCCAATATTCCCCCAAGTGAAGTCAGTACAAGTTTTATGCCACATTCACTTGCTATGCCAAAGTTTACTAAATTAAATTATATCCAATTTTCCCGCGTTAAAATCGCACGTACAACGAGATTCAATCTAAGTTCCGAATGAACTTAGCATTCACAAACGAAAATAAGAAGGGGAAAGATAGAGAAGGAGCATAAGAATTGACATAAGGAAAAATAGGCATGTAAAGGTGTACCCAATTCAAGGATTATGTTTCAGTGTTGTACATTAACAATAAGTGCGGACAAGCTAGGCAATTTACACCATAGGTATAAATATTAGATAGAATTGGACTTAAGAGAATCACTAATTTTGATGCACAACATGATAAGTCCCATTATATCAATCACAATAGTCTCATAGGCATAGGATGTACAACATGGTAAGTTCCATCATATCAATTACAACAATCTCATAGGCATGATAGGTTCCATTATGTCAATCCAACGGTCTCACATGGATGATAGGTTTCATTATGTCAGTCGCAACAGTCTCATAGGCATGATAGGTGTCATTACATCAACCACAATAGTCTCGTAGGCAATTCATATTTGAAAAAGGATAGGCATGAATCAGAATTAGGCATCATTCTAGATCTGATTATTACAGTCATGATTTCTATTAGGATTTTAAATTTAAATAATAGCTGAACTTACAGAAAAAGGACGGATCTTGTATTCTGGGATCTGATTTCTGAATTTTTTTTAAGCTATCCTTTGATGTAGACGTTTGATTCTCTGGTTTGGATTTTGTTTTGGAGCTTTCTAACTTGATTTCTAATTTAGAGAAGATGGAGGCTAGGCTAGCTTTGGGATAGACAGCATGACGGCTTCATAGAATGAGATCGTGAGGTTTAGGGTTAAGGTTTGGGGCATTTATATAAAAGTTTAGGATTAATTCTAGCCTTTAGATTAGTCTAGGAGAAATCAGAGCCATCAAACCAAAGAGATGTGTCATCCAGCAAATCATAGCACGACACATAAGCCCTAATACCTCAGAAATTAGTCATCGGACAATCAGCGAAGGCCACATTAGCTTAGGGCAATAAAAATTCGTCACGGGAATTGGATCTCAAAGGGGTCAACTCCTACGGGGGGGTCGACACCCCTATAGGGGGTCGACACCTATGTCAACTCCCCCTGGGGGTCGACACCCCTGGGCGGGAAATTTCCCGTCCAGCTGTTCTGGTCGAATTTCAAACTGAATTTATTTTTTAATTATTATTTTCTATTTACACTAGAAATCTTCTAACCTCCATAACATCTTCATATGGAGTCCGATTCACGCAAAATCGTACTCTATCTCAAGCAGAATTCCGAGATGAACGCAATAGCTAACCCATTTCCCTTAATTCGTCTTCCAAAAATTAAGTGTTCTTAGATTTGTTAATTTAATATTCATAGAAAATACGGGGTTTTACAAGAATGGCTAGAATAGAGGAAATAGTGGAATAATTTACATTTTCCTTGTACTAACGAGCATTAGGTGAGGAGTAATAGGAAAAAATAGAAGTTACCATTAATTAGTCCGAATAAATAAATTCTATAATTTATGATTATTAAATAAATTTTGAAAAGCATCTTTAGAAATGCAAATTATTCACATTTAGTTCAGTAAGCATTAAACACTTCATGAAGATTTATATTTTGGAGGAAAATTAAAAATTTGACGTTTAAGGTTTTGAAGACATATTTAATAATTTATGCAAGTTTGAATAATAATAACAAGATAATAATGATTTGAAAAATATACTTATTTGGTATAACTGCTAAAATTAAACTTTATACAAAGAAATAATCCTGTAGTAAATAAGGGTAACAAATTAAGTGAGTTAGAATTAGTATCTAGAGATGGGTAAGAATAACTTATACAATCCAATATAGAAATCTTAGTGGCAATCCTAAAGATCTAAATTTGAAAGTTAATGAGGAGTAAAGGTTTCTAGAATCAAAGTTTGGTTGTAAACTAGACAGTCTTAGATATTTTAGTTCAGAAATTAGCATGATTATAAACATACCTAGCGATTAGAAATATATATTAAAACAGGTATAGTGTAAGTAATGAAATTTACAATTTTTGGAAGAAAATAAGGATTCATGGATATTAATTGCAAATTTAATGGGTAATAAATTGGTTTTGGGGACCGATTTAAAAGAGAAATTTATTAAAAAAAAGATATATTTTCAAATTTGAAGGACCTTGAAGGAATTGAATAACTATTCAGGAATGCTCTGGTTTGATGTATATATATTAAAATAATGAATGAACCCCATTCATGAGGAAGATATAGGTGAACGATTTAAAAGAGTGGATTGGTATCTCAAGGATTTCGAATGAAGTATTATGACCTCAACACTATATAGACCACTTAATTATAGGAGAAAACTTCCACAATATTTTTTTTTAGGATGTGGTCGCTAATGGTCCCCAAAATTGATTAAACAAGGGTATAAAGTGATGTAAGTAATGAACCTTTGTTTATGCCCGTGTTGTTTGGGATTAAAAACTCATTGCCAAATTTTAAGTTAAATGAGTGAGAGAGAATTTCATAGGGATGTTTAACTAAGAGATTAACCATACATGGAATTTGGAAGTTAATGGTGGAATTAGATTTGTGGCCTACAAGGAGGAAGTGTATTAGTCTCGTAATTTTTGGAATATTTAGTGAAGAAGAAGTTTAGATTTAAAGAATGTTGTCCTCAAGAATAAGAATTTAATGCGTGAGATTAAGGAATAGGCTGAAATATTAGATTTGCTTAAATTAGCCTTTTTCGTTTGAATATGACTATGTTTTGGTTTGCTTAAGGATATTTATTTAATTTTTATAAATTAGTCATTTTGTCATTTTTCCCAAAAAGACTGTATTTGAAATTATAAGAAATATACATGAAATGTAAAGGGCATGATGTGTAATTTTACGTGTTTGCACGTAGATTACACTATCCAACCAAGGTAAAAAAAATATCCATTCCTTGTAATTTTAAATATGATAATATGTTTGGGAAAATCTATGGAAATTATAGCAAAGACTTTATTGGAATTTGAATTCTATCAAATGAGGGAATAGAAAATATTCTAGTTATTAGAATGGACGTAAGTTAGTTAGAATTAGAAAATTTGGTTTAGGAAACTTTTAAATTTTCCGGTCACACCTCATTTGAAGACTAGAGGGCAAACTGAAGAGACAGCCGGTGCTTTGAGAACAAAAGGAAAAGTTTGCATCTTGAATCTCTTGGGCAATAGGAATTATATTTATCTTTAGGATTAACATAATTACTTTTGATGGTCGAGGTAGCGCACTTGAATTATATCTAGGAGGCTTTGTGAATCACCAAAGTGTTGGTGGAAAAACCATTATTAAACTTTACTCTAACCAAAATTAAGATTAGACTTCGGAAAAATTCCAATTTGATTAGGCGGGTTTTGAAGGTTATAAAGTTGGCATTATATTTTGTGTTTTCCCAATATTTGGAAAATAAAAGATAATTTTTATGATAGGAGTACATAACGATTTTGTACTTTTATATCTGATAAGATACCTTCACACTATAGCAAATTTTGATAAGGCCTTATCAAGAAATGAGGGCAAAGACGAAATCCTTGGCATCTCATGCCACTCTATAATATTTAGTTAGATTGGTTCAAGTACATTTAAGGGAAAAATAGATGGAAGATATGAAAATTTTAAATTTTGTAACCTTTTTCGGCAATTTTAATATCCTATGGTTGCATTGTGGTTGCAAGATTGGATGATATGAATTGTTTGCAACACAAATGCACCAAGGACTCATATAGTAATTATATGCATATTAGGGTGTTTTGCATACATACAGATCACAAATTGCAAATTCACGCTAGGACCAAGCTCACTTTCACAAGTCTGCAATACATAATGACATCGAGTAACGGCTGTTTAATAAATAGCTTAGGTGTATAACATGTTTGTTAGAGCGAGTTGTGTTTTTTTTCGCTTTGAAAAAATTCGGGGATGAAATCTCTTTTAAGGGGGAAATAATGTAACACCTCATTAAATATACCCAAAATAGACATAGTTGGTTAAATTAGGAATAAATAATTATTATTACAAAATATTAATGGGATGAAAATACGAATATTGGATAATTGATAATCGGGCCATGAAAATATTACCATTGTATTTGTGATGAGATTCTAGCCCATTTTCATATTTTATTTATCAAAAATGGAGTCCATATGTAAAAGTTATGAATAAAACAAGTTATATGAAAATTATATACACATAACATTTGAAATTCAAGCTAAAATAATTTAAATCTGAAATAAAAATAATATACCTTTGGTATAATGGAGTATTCCTTGGGAAATCAAAATTATGTGTGTGTAAATATATACATGTTTGGTGGGGAAAAGAATCAAGAAAAACAGAAAGAATCAATCAAATTGTAACGTCCAATATTTTTTGAACGTTAAGTACGAATATTTAAATCCATTTTAAATATTGATTTGGTAATATAAATAGATTTTATGTCGAATTTATTTATTTAAAATGAAGTTCGAATATATAAATTAATTACAATGAGCTCGAAACGACGCGGCAGTTCGTAATATTGAGTTTCGAACTATAATTGAATATACAGGATACGACATAAGTTGGAATTCTTTGAAACAAGAAATGTTTGAATCTATTTGATTACATTATTCTAATAAAAGAGAGAAAAAATGAGATTTCATATTTTAGATTTCAAGTAATGTCCAAATTTTCAAATAGTCGCAATGGAATTCGTTAATAAATAATAACATTTATTTAATAATTTAAATAAGGTTTTATTATAGTTTGGATATTGTTTTAACCCGAATTTCTGAATATTGAGTTTTAAAATCTAAATGGACTGAAGCTGAAGATTTATATCAATATTTATAAGCCTTAGGAATGATTATTTTTCAAACAATCTTCGTTTTTGACGAAACGAATTTTATAGGAATGCGTATCGCTAGTTATTGCTAGATTTCCAGTTTGGAGCCAATCAGCGTTGTTTCATCGGTAGATGAAATTAAAAGGTGAACTGTTGAATAGATTGAGGTCTAATAGCATCGTTTTTGCAAATAGAGTCCGTTTTCGATGAAATTAGTTTCATTGGGAGCGGATCATTAAGACATAGCAGCATATTTATTTTTGTTGAGTTTGGAGTTGGGGTTCGTGGCGCATATATTTAATGGTAGTGTAATGTAACGACCCGTATTTTTAACAGTATAATAATTAATTTATTTAACTATTTAAATAATGGTTTTATAATTTAATTGACTTGAATTAAATAATTCTAATTTGAATTTATTTATAATAAATAACGGATAATAAAATTTAATTCTGAAATAGTCGAAAATAGTTAAATTTGCAATATTGTGTAATTTGGATAATATATGATATTTAGTTGAGCTATATTCGTGTTATAATAACGAATATATTATTTAAATGAGAGTTGAACGTATTAATTATAATATAATTAAAATCGAGCCCTTAATGTCGCGGTAGTTCGTAATTTAACGTTTTGAACTTCAACTGAGTGTACATGATTCGTTTTAAGTCGGATTTCTTCGAAATAAGAAACGTTGGAATCTAATTAACAGTTTTTTTCTAATGGAAGAGAAAATTGGAGATTTCGCTTTATAGATTGTGAGTTATGTCCAAATCAATTTTTCAAATAGTCGCTATGGATTCGTTTATAAACCATGAGATATATTAAATTTTAATTAAATATTGGTTTCAAATTTGGACAATATATTTGAGACATAGCTATAGTTTAATTTTTAGAATTTTACTGTAATTTTTAATTTGGAAAACAAGCAACTTTTTATGTGGAGTATTTTACACCCTATAGCAGCATTTTGGGGGTTCACGAAAAGAGTTAACTTGTCTATATTATTATATTTTCGGGATCGTGACGCATTGGTCGACACGATGGTATGGTTATTTCTGTCCACAGCGGTTCGTACACACTTATTGTGCATTAAATCCTCTAGACTTATTTTCTATCATTTCATAATTGAGAAATGCATTGGTAACAAGTTCCGTATGCTTTTCCAATTCCTTAGCTTCTAAGAAACACACTCATTCCTTAACTGGGAAGTATAGGTATGTTCCTTTGTCTGTCCTATATTTTGTATTGCCCTCACGTCCACTCATCTATGCAAAGCCATGTGTTGTGCAGACTGTAAGGCTTAAGAGTTAAGTAAACTAGGCATATATATTTTATTGCTTTCCAATTTATTGGATGCTAAGTAATCAAGTCTATATATATACAGCTTCTTCAGCATTTCGTTTTCTTCAATTAGGGAAAAACCAAATCTAAAAAATATAATTCCACATCGATTCTCCTTATTAAAAAAATAATAGAAATAAAATCTATAACTAAAATACTGGAAACCGCACCGAAGGTTTGGAGATTGTTGTTGAGGGGATTGTAGGCCAGTAGGGGAGTTTTGATGGGTGGCACGGGTCCTGGGGTAGCAAGGCACAGCAAATTGGGACGTGAGCAAGTTGGGACGTTGTTGCATGGCGGGCTGAGGGGCGTGGCAGAAAAAGGTTAGGACGAAAGTGCAAGCTGACAGAAAACATTGTCAGTAGGGGATTGAGTTGCGTTCGGGACGAAGGGTGTGTGCTTCCTGTTTTGAAAAGGGAAGAGGACGAGGGATTCAAAGAAAATGGTATTCAAATGGTTGGTGACTGGAACTTTTGCATGGCAATAGTACTGAAGACCAATAGGAGCTTGCGGTTTGTTATAATGTAAGTGCGGATCTGGGATGAGCGAACGTGAAAGGGGACATAGCAGTGGAGTTAGCTTTGAAAATCAATCGAAAATAGGATGCATTTTTTTAACTGTCTATAGAAGCATAGTGAGGTCGGTCTCGACCAGGGATGCAGCGTGTTCATAGTGATAAGGGGTTTACATTTTCTCGGAACAGTGAATGATATATATGCTGGAATCGCAAGTTTTGCTGTGGGCCTGGAGTTTGAATTGTGTAGAGGAGAATTTTGGAGTCATGGTGTGATGGTCGACGACAACCTTGATTACTTGGAGCGACAGCAGCAATGATGATGTTCGAAAAGAAATCAAGGAAGGTGAACTTATTATTACAGAAAAAAAGAGAGGAATACCGTAGTGGCAGGACTTCAGTGTAGAGCTCTGCATATAAGGAGTGGCAGGAGCCGTGCTCTGTTCCTGTACACCGACGATAGCAATCACCAACGCAACTTGCATTTCGAAGCATCGTTACAGTTTGTAAAGCTCATAAGTCACACGTGGAATGAAAGGGGAGTTGGCAAGAAGAAGTGGGCCTGAGTTTTAATCGTTGGGCGGTGGTTTCTAGTTATATAATATATATACATACAAAGAAGAAAGGAAAGACGCTGAGGAAAGTGGGGGACTAGTGTTGCATTGGTTATTTCAATTGTGTTGAGCAGGGCTGGATATATCAAAACGTGGGTCGGGTGGCGTTGCATATGGAGATGGGCTTTTTGAATAAAATGTTTCACGAACGGATTATCGCCTTGGAATCGTATGGATGCGACCTACGCTATGAAGCTGGTCTGGAGTGATTTGGAGAACATTACAAATTATGGCGAAGCAAAACGCCAGATTCAAATCATTGACCGTTAATCGTTATTCAGCGATTACCGACCAAAGTGAGTAAACTGACTAACTCTGATCAGTTTATATTTTTATAACATATTTTTAGAATTAAAAAATGTTAATTGATTGCTGTATGTTGATTGTTTAGATGAAAAGTTAACTGATTATTTGAAATTATAGATCTAGTGATATATATAAATATATATCGTTAATCAAATATTAATTTTGTTTATCGGAATACTTCATATAGAAATGAAATTGATGTTAATTATATTGTTAACATCTGTGGATGCAGGGAAACAGGCTGGAGGAATCCAACTGGATTCCTCGATATTTATAATACTGTTTTTCATATATTGCGATATATGATGTGGTATATAATCCGTTATTTATTATGTGTGTTAGATAATGATTGACCCTTTTTATTTGGTATTGTAAATACCATAAGTGATTTCGGAGCATAGAAAAGGAATTGTTTGTTAAATGAATAGAATTAATAAAAAGAAACATTTATAAAATGAATAGAATTTTATAAAAGGAATTATTTGAAAATTAAATAAGAACTTTTGTATAAGATTATTAACAGTTATATGAATATTTTAAAAGGCCGTTTTTGGTATAATACTGAATAAAGGTACTAAGAGGTAAATAAGTGAGTATATGAAGTTAATATAATATTTTGGGAAATTTATAGGATTATAAAAGGAGAATTTGACATTAGCGAGGTTTAGATCTGTGCTACGCACACGGGTGTAACATAATATTGATTAAGGGGAATTGGCGAGATATAAAAGAATTATAGGAAGATCAATTTAAAGTAGATTTTAAATAGAATCTATTTTAATAGGTAAATTGAGAAGATTAATTTATAAATAATGTTTTATAAATTAAGTAAAATATTTATCATTTGATAAATGGAATATATAAGTCTGAAATTATATAGAGAAGTGAAATTGGTTTCAACACCGATATTTGAAATCGAATGTGAACGTAGTAGTGTAAAGGGAGTTACAAATAAGATTTTTGCGAATATTCTATAAATAGAAGTATAAATAGAATTTGGAATTGGGAAATTGTTTTTAAATGTGAAATCAAACTATTTTGATTATATAAAGGAATGTTATTCACATTCCATGTGAAAAAGGGATTAAAATAAATATTTTTCAGATAAGAATAATTATAAAGGAATTTGGGGTTTGAAATAGGAATTTAAATGGAATTACTGAAATTAGAAACTGACTAGAAATTAGTTGAGTTGAATGACTTTCTCAGTATCTATCTGATGTTGGTTCCGGCCCTCGGGGTTTATACTTGGGAAGTTGTTCTTTTACTAGTTTAAAGTTAGAGACTGATAGAGGTGGGAAGATATTGATTTATGAATCAGAAATGGAAACGTTTTCCAAAGTTAATAACGTATATTTTCTAATTGTAGAAAATAAGGAATTTATGAATATATGGAAACGATAAATGGGAAATTGGGAAATGAAATGATGATTGATCGGTAAGATTTCCATTTGGAAATACGACTGTTTTTTTGTACACATGTTTTCCTTTGATAGTTAAATCACTGACTATCAAAGATTTTGACCATTTCCATTGTCAATACGGAGAGACCGAGATCAGATGTATTATCTGAAAACCACTCTATATGGCATTAGCATTGCGAATCAAATATGATGAAGATAATTGAAGATGGAGTTATGCAAGTGTTGTTCAGTAAATCGTAGGTAGAAATTGCCTAAGATGGATTTACAGAATAATTCCTTCGAGTTGTCCAGCCCCAGGACAACTTGAATGGACGAATGTCTGACAAAGTATATCTGGTAGATCGCATAAGTTGATCGTTTCAAACGTATTTACATTGGTGGCGGAGGAATTCGTTTCTCTTAGCTTATACCCGTGGTATTTTTAGGGAAATCGATTTATGATTTGACGGGTATGACGATGTAGAATTCAAGGTAAATGAAGGAGCGATCTGTTAAATGGTACATTATGACCTCAAGCCTCATCAACTGGGAAATGACAGAAATCAGGAAGGCAGCATGGCTAAGTAGGTAGCACCCAATTAGGGTATATTGTCACCATCTAGAGAATATTCATAATTGTTACTTCTTTCAATTCTGTATCTCCCGAGAATGGTTATGTTGGTATGCTGTGACGACCCAAACTTCCATAGAATGAAAGTAAGGATAATAATAAGGGTATAGCATAATTAAAACAATAACAGATCACAGATACATAGCAGAACATATAAATCATTGCAGCAGAGAGGAATGTCATCACAAACATCATCACATAACATCAGAGTACGCAGTACAGGATACACTTAGCAAAATAGATGTAAAAAAACAGGGAAAGAAATAAAGTCTCGATTTCCCTAAATACATCAATATCCAATACTGTCTCAATATATCAAGAAGAAAATAAAAGATAAAAAAAAAGATCTTCCAACATATTCATCAGCAAGCTCTAGTCCAGAAAACATCCCTACCTGAAACCTGTCAATTGGCTGCCCATGTGGAAAGAGGGCACCCGAGTTTGCATAGTGAAACAAACTACGAGTTAATCATGGGACTGGTATGAGAAATCTTACTAAACTAATAATATGGCTAATCACTGGACCACGCCGCTAACGTGAAACGAGGTTTGCTCCATTGGATTGCCAATGCATAAGTTTTATAAATTTTTAAGTCAAAAACAACGCAATGCTTTTTAGAAAATAAAATCATTATAAGACTCAAGTCCCATCACACAATGCAACGCAAACGGAGGATAGAGTTTTACCTTATAATGATCAAAAATGCTTGAAAATAATATTTTTAATATTATTACTAGTGTCTAATATATTTCAAAAATACTTCAAAGTAAATGTATCAATCCAAGACGACATAGATGCCATATGTTATGTCGTCATACATAGGTTTACAATCAAGACCGTAATGTCGTATTGGAGGTTGGTTTCCATCATGAGTCAAGGCTAGGGACGATCTCCTAACCGATCCGAGACACTCTAGCAATGTTTCAGGATTCCCCGCAGTGAACCCTTGGATCCTCCAGAGCCGGTCATAAATAACGCTAGTGGATTAGTTATGCCTGAACACACGTTCCCCGATCCTATTGGACTTATAAATTGGCCATTGGCGACCAATAAAAATATTCGAGGTGCCTTATTCCATCAACCACATAAGTAAAAATGTCAGGCCTTGTAAAACCCAAACACCACTTCTAGCTAGAAAGTAACGTGTGCACTCACTGCGTTCCCTTGTCCTGTTTTTGACTCTACCGGGGTGTGAGGCTCGTGAGGTAACGAAATACACAAAGATATGCCTAAATAGGCTATGCTTTGATCATCATCCACAAGGCTCAGGTTTTCAACAAAAGCCTCGATCAATTGCAACTTGGCATGTCACATTGACAGTCCATACCATGCGATCGATAACTACCAATATATAACCTTCGAGCTTGTGCTTCTCAAAGAAGGGTGTTTAGCAAGAGGATAAATCCTCCGCCACCTCAGAAACATATTAATAGATATCAATTAAATTACATGGCTTTAAATTCAATGTCGGACACGCATCCATTTACAAGTCCGTTCTGGGTCTGAACGAAACCGGAGTCACCTAGGTGCTCGCATATCCGGACGATCAACAAGTACGTCCGGACAACTACCACTTTAACCCTTTATTGGTAACTAGTCAATGCAAGGCATCAGTAGTTATCCTTTTGATGTGAAGATCGTCGATCTTCAATCGCCGTCTTCGATATCATTGATTTAAAATCACCGTAAAATTATTTGAAATGAGTTGAACTTAGTCTTTTCAAATAATATTTCGAATTATTATTATTTAAACCATTCAATATCGTTAATATTAATTTATAACGATTTATTGCTATTTTTACTTATTTAAAAATAGCTCAATATAATTAAACGACGCTTTGGATCGAAGGACGGCCCTGACGTTGTTTTTACCAAAATTTGATTTACACACATCTTGAAATCTAACCGTTGGATTTTGATAAAGTTTATATCATCGAAAAGATCTTCCCAAAATGGTCGTAACGGTACCGGTTTTGGGAAAATTTGATGGTCGAACCTTACAGTATAATCGTTTGAAGTTACGAATGTCGAAACGTGAACTATCATTTAAATTTTAATTTATATTTATATATAAATATAAATATAGATCATTTGGCGATTTCAACTATTTCAACGGTCACAAACAAACCAAGTACAATCCATACTCATGTTAGAGATTTTATATATATGATTCTCATAATTCTACCAACATGATGAAAATGATGATTTGGAATAAATCACGTTTTAATGACCAATTATTTCCAATGGTAATTAAATCACATTAGAAATATATTTTCCCAACGTTCACTCTTTATGTTGAAAACAATTGATAATAACAACATAATTTTTATTTCCCCTATTTTTATTGCATTTAAAAAAAATGATACTTTAAATCTATTCTTTTTATTGTCTCTAAAATGACAATGAAGATGATACTTTAATTTTTATCATTTTGCTGCAACTAGAATGTAACCAAAATGTAAATTTTTAAATTCTATCTTTGTATTGTCTCTAATTTAAAAGAAAAAATGATACCTCTAATCCTATTCTTTTATTTACATCTAAAATGTAAATAAAAAGGTAAATTCTAATTTGAAAGAAAAATGCAACCTTTAATCCATGTTTTATTTGCGTCAAAGAATGCAAATAAAAATGTAACTTTCATTCTAATGGTTTGCTTGAATTCAAAAATTTGCAAACAAAAATGCAACTTCAATTTTAATGTTTCGTTTGCATCTAAAATTGCAAACAAAAATGTAATTTTAATTCTAATGCTTTGTTTGCATCTAAAATTGCAAACAAAAATGCAACTTTAATTCTAATGTTTTGTTTGCATCTAAAATTGAAAACAAAAATGTAACTTTAATTCTAATGCTTTGTTTGCATCTAAAATTTGCAAACAAAAATGTAACTTTTTAAATTATGTTTTATAATTTGTATCTAAAATACAAATAAAATATAACCTTTTTAAAACTATATTTTATTTGCATCAAGGAATGCAAATAAAAATTCAACTACCAATTTCAACATTTTATTTGTATCAAAGAATGCAAATAAAAGAATAACTTTTTATTCAATCTATATTTGCATCAAAGAATGCAAATAAAAGAACAACTTTTTATTTCAATGTATATTTGCATCAAAGAATGCAAGTAGAAGAGTAACTTTTTATTTCAATGTATATTTTCATCAAAGAATGCAAATAAAAGAACAACTTTTTATTTTATTGTATATTTGCATCAAAGAATGCAAATAAAAGAACAACTTTTTATTTCAATGTATATTTGCATCAAAGAATGCAAATAAAAGAACAACTTTTTATTTCAATGTATATTTACATCAAAGAACGCAAATAAAAGAATAACTTTTTATTTTAATGTATACTTGCATCAAAGAATGCAAATAAAAGAATAACTTTTTATTTCAATATATATTTGCATCAAAGAATTCAAATAAAAGAACAACTTTTTATGACGCAATTCCATATTTCAAAAATAATATATTTTCCATTGTATTGATGACTCTATTTCAATACAATAATATAAGGAAGTGATATTTTTAATTGAATTGACAAACTAGTTCGATTCAACAAAAATGACCAAAATGATATTCTTTTATCGAATTAACAAATCAATCCAATAAAAATGACAACATAATATTTATATTGAATTGACAAACTAATTCAATTCAATTAAAATTGAAAAAATAATATTTTATATTGAATAGACAAACTAATTCAATTCAATAAAAAATGATAGCATAATATATAACTAACATATATTGATCTATAATTATCCGTCACCAAACAACAGATCAAACATTATCCAAAATGTCATAACAATGTAGATCTAAATCATATACATGCGATCATTACAAAGAAAATAAATTAAATTAATTAATTAATTATAAAAAAAAGAAATCTCACACTCGTGTTGCAAATAAGCCAAAATTTGAACCGCTTGGAATTGGATCTAGTCTGGACAGCTGCGTAGATCTCGGTTTCACGATCGTATAGGATCTGAAATCGTAAAATTTCGAGTCCGAATGAATAAGTTATGACTTAATTTAGGTTGTAACATTTTAAATTAATTAAATATTAAAGAAATAGTGCCATACTCTTCTTCTTCCCTTTACAGTATATGGCTGTGCTTTTTCAGAATTCGTTCAACCCTTGGACTGGGATTTTCGATCAAATCAGACAGGGTTGGCACGATCAGAATACACGGCGACAGAGAGCACGGAAAGGCGCGCAAGGGGGGCCCACTTTATATGAGCTCGATCAAGCAAAAGGGGGGCGGGGGCAGTGGTTTTGGCGCGACTTCGGGGCGCTGTGCCTCGTCGTTCGGGCCTCCTGGTGATGGTCCAACCGTATGGGATTGAGGAGGATGGAAATCTCTACAAAAGAGTCTAAAGGAAGAGTGGGTTTCGAGAGAAGGATTGGGAGAATTTAGTGGGAGAAGGTGGGTGTAATTTCGGCCAAGGATACCATGGTGGCAGAGGCTACAGTAATATATTAGGGTTTGGAAGAAGAAGATGGTGTATTTTTATATTAATTTAATGTAAATTGTACAAATAAAACCAAAAGTTTCAAACCAATCCATTTTCATTCCAACCAGAGTTGACCCCAACCAATAGCCCCCGTTCTGAGTCCAATGGGCTAAGTCTCGTCAGCCCAAACGACTGTCTGTAGCCTGAAATCTTTAATTTAATATTTAAATCCTTTATTAAATTAATTCGATCGTATATACAAAATTCACCGGTGCTACATACGAACTCAGAAAAATTATTTCTAGCTTTGTTTTGACGATACGGTCCTAATAAAATTAATTTTGTCGAATTCTAAGACTGTTCGAAAAATGGCCATTTTCAAGTCGATCAGATTTGACTGAAATTGACAAACCACATTTTTGTTTGCCACGCTCACATAATAATCCCGAAAATTCCGGAAATTTAAACGTAGCAATAATTTGACATTCTGGATCCAACAAAAGTGGTTCCGTCGAAAACGGAGGTCGTTTGAAAAATGGCCTTTCATATGGGCTAAAAATTATACTATAGCGACCATTCCGAATTATTCAACTGACCATAACTTTTGATTTCCGCTATGAAATTTTGATTTTTCGGATTCGTTGGAAAGATATTTTTGGTTTCACTAAAATATGTTAAATTTTGAATCTGGTACATTCGGTCAAAGTTCAAGTTTGACTTTTCAAACTATCGTACTATTTCTAATTCCTTTAGAAATCAAAATGAATATATTTGCTCTAACTTCGATTAAAATAAATTTTAAATTGTTATTATTTAAAATAAATTATTTTAACTATTCAAAATTCACTGAAACAGCCAAAATAAAAATTTTAAATTGATTCGGATTTTCTGGGTTGTTACAATCTCCCCCGCTTAAAAGCTTTGCGTCCTCGAAAAGGAAATAATAGTAAAGTAGGAAACAAAACAGAAAATGCAAGCTATTATAAATGTACCTCAACACAAGAGTCACTCGGAGATATCCACTCTGCACTTGGGATAGGCCTGTTTGATGTTATCCTCAGTCTCCCACGTACAGTCTCTAGGATCCCCGCTCCACTGCACCTTGACTAAGTGGATCCTCTTGTTCCTCAGCACTCAAGTCTCTTTGCCCACAATCTTCACTGGCTCCCTTCTCACTGCTAGGGCCGGGGTAATCTCCAAATCTCATTGTGCTGCTTCCTCCACAACTAAATCTGGATCATGAACATACTTTCGGAGTTGGGACACATGAAATACATTGTGGACCCCTGGCAACCAGTCAGGCAACTGCACTCTATAGGCGAGAGTTCCAATCCTTTCGAGAATAGGAAATGGACCAATAAATCTCGGTGCTAATTTCCCAGTCTTCCCAAATCGGACTACACCTTTCAGTGGGGAAACCTTCAAGTATACAAGATCACCAACAGAGAATTCTAAATACCTTCTTTCAGCGTCTGCATAGCTCTTCTATCATCTTTAGGCAGCAAGTAATCACTTCTTAATAAAATCAACCCTTTTCGATGCTTCGCGAATCATGTCGGGACCCAATACCAATCGATTTCCGGGTTCCAACCAACATGCGGGAGATCTGCATGGCCTGCCATATAATGCTTCAAATGGAAACTTATGCAGGCTTGCTTGGTAACTGTTATTATATGAGAATTCGACCAAGTGCAAATGATCTTTCCATGACCCACCAAAATCTAGGATGCATGCTCGCAGCAAGTCCTCTAATATACAATTCACCCTCTCAGTCTGGCCATCTGTCTGAGGGTGGTAAGCAGTGCTCATATTCAGTTTAGTCCCTAGCTCTTCTTAGAAAGCTTCCCAGAACTTGCTAGCAAATATTGGATCGCGGTCACTGACAATGCAGTTTGGAACTCCGTGCAGTCTGATAATTTCTCTGAAATAAAGCTATGCCAAACTACGAGTTGTTATATTGGATTTGACAGGGATGAAATGGGCAATCTTAGTGAGGCGATCACCCATATACTGTCATTGCCTTTCCTAGACTGGGGAAGGCCATCAATAAAATCCATAGAAATTTCGTCCCATTTCCAACTAGGAACTCCTAGCGGTTGCAATAGACCTGCTAGCTTTTGCTGATCGCTTTTGACTTGCTGGCAGGTGGGACATCTAGAGACATATATAGAGATGTCTCTCATCATAGATCTCCACCAAAAAGTATGCTTGTGGTTGTGGTACATCTTGCTCACACCCGGATGAATGCTGAGCTTAGACTTATGACATTTGTCCATCACTTCCTTTCTGAGCTCAGGAAGATTCGGAACACAAATTCGGCCCAATAGCCTCAGAACTCCTTTGTCATCAATCTGAAAACTCGTGGATTCGCCTTCCTTGACTTTTTTGATGATTCTCTTAATAAATTCATCATTCTTCTAAAGAGCCGAGATCTTATCAATCAAGGTGGGGGTAATAATGAGATTAGCAAGGATAAGGTTGGTGTTGGCCGTATTCTTTCTGCTAAGAGCATCTTTCACTACATTGGCTTTCCCTGGAGTATATAAGATGTCCAGGTCATCGGGAGCAAGGAATTCAACCCAATGTTGTTGCCTCAAGTTCAAATCTCTTTGGGTGAATAGATACTTTAAGGATTTGTGGTCAGTATACATCTCAAATTTCTCGCCCAAGAGATAGTGCCTCCATATCTTTAAAGCAAATACTATGGCCATTAGCTCAAGATCATAAGTGGCGTAATACTTCTCATGTGGTTTTAATTGGCGGCTAGCATATGTGACAACTTTGTCTCTTTGCATTAGCACTGCACCAATACCTTAAATAGAAAAAGGAATAACATGTTAAAATAAGATTTGACATTAGAAAAATGTCATTTCTGACATGTTTATTTAGGTGGAAAGGATAACCTTCTCTACAAGCATATGTCCAGACTTTTAGATCCTAATTGCCATCAATAATGGTCAACACAGGAGCAGTGATCAATTTCTGTTTCAGCTCTTGGAAAGCTGCCTCACATTCGGGTGTCCAATTAAACTTTGTATGCTTCTTAGTCAGCCTCATCAATGGACAAGATAATCTCGAGAAATCCTTAACGAATTTCCGATAATAGCCAGCCAGACCTAAGAAACTTCTGACTTCAGTGGGCATAGTAGGCTGCTTCCAATCTTTGATGGCCGCGATCTTTCCTGGATCTACTAAGATGCCTTTCTTAGATACAACATGGCCGAGGAATTTCACCTCTTCTTGCCAAAATATTCATTTGGATAATTTGGCTTTCAGCACATTTCTACGCAAAATTTCCAAGACTTCTTTCAGATGTTTTTGTGTTCAGCAGTGGACTTAGAGAAGATAAGAATATCGTCGATGAACATCAGCACAAATTTATTTAGAACATTGCTGAAAACTCTATTCATAAGATCTACGAAGTATGCTGGAGCATTGCATAGGCCAAAGGGCATTACTAGCCATTCATAAAATAAGTCGGGTCCTCTAAAGGCGGTCAAAGGCACACATTCTTCGGCTATGCGTAGTTGGTGGAAACCGGTAGCTAGGTCCATCCTGGAAAATACTCGTGCTCCGTTCAAGCAGTCTAGCAGATCATCAATGCGTGGCAGTGGGTATTTATTTTTCAGAGTCTGCTTATTTAGGTCATGGTAGTCCACACATAGCCTGAGGGTACCGTCTGATTTTTGGACGAAAACCACTGCTGCACCCCAGCTGGAGAAACTAGGCTTGATCAGACCTTTCCACAAAAGCTTCTTGGTTTGATTGCTCAGCTCCCCTTTTTCTTTCAGTGACATCCTCCGAATAGGGTGTACAACTAGCCTTGCATTAGGAACAAAGTCAATTCTGAAATCGATTCCTCTACGCGGAGGTAAGCTGTCAACTTCTTCGAACACATCCGCATAGTCTCTGACGATAGGAATATCCTCAATAGAAGCAGGAGTGACTTCTAGAGAAGACCAGAATTCTTTCCTATCTGTGCTGAGCCGTGGCATGGAATAGCAATGATGTCTCCAAATGTTGTTTTGATTCTAACTACTCTTTCAGCATAAAGTAACTCAGCCTCATATTTTGTTAGCCAGTCCATTCCAAGTATGATATCATACCCGGGGAAATTCATGATGATCAGATTAAAAGGAAATTGGAAGTAGGAGTAAGAAACAGACACTCTATAATATTAATCGATAATAAGCGAACCACCTATCGGACTGTGGGCTCTAATTAGTTCTTTGAGTTTTCTGGGTTTCAATTTAAGATTTTTAATCGTGTCAACAGATATGAAACTTCTAGATGCACCAATGTCAAACAAAACGGTAATGGGAATATTTGTAATGTTAAGAATACCTCCTAAAACATCAGTCGTACCTGCTTCGGAAGAAGCTGGTGCAGCCGCTCCGTCATAGACATGTGCCACCTGAGAACTATTCAACAGCGGGCAATTAGGCTTGATGTGACCCCTCTGGTGGCAATTATAGCACTCCCTCCTATCCTGAGAACTTTGGATGGGCCCAGAGTCATTCCAATTTGGTCTCTTCGGAGCTCGGCATTCATAGTCGAAGTGCCCCATTTTCTGGAGTTGAAGCATTTCACCTTTGATTTATCCATTTTCTTCCTCTCTTGGGGCTTAGCAGTAGAAGAGCTGCCCGCCTCAGGTTTCTTGTCCGCCTCCTTCTTCTTGTTATTGGCTTGATTCTTGTCTCGCTCCTGTTGAGAACCCTTCTGATCAGTTTCTTCACATCTGCCGGCCATCTCGATCACCTTAGCAAATGGGCATTC
Organism: Allium sativum; assembly: GCA_030737875.1. Classification (NCBI taxonomy): domain Eukaryota; kingdom Viridiplantae; phylum Streptophyta; class Magnoliopsida; order Asparagales; family Amaryllidaceae; genus Allium; species Allium sativum. The sequence goes on from CM060919.1 coordinate 208,390,506, forward strand.
GATGTGTGTGGTCACCCTGTTGTGATACCTCCTTGCCAAACCATTGATAAACCTCTTATTTTTCTATAGCGGGTCTTGGACTAATTCAGGGGCATATCTAGAAAGCTCATCAAATTTCTTTACATACCCAGCAATAGTCACACTCCCTCGTTGGAGGTGGGCGAACTCATCGTGAAGGCGCTCGACCTCATGAGGTGGAATGAACTTCTCATTGAATAGCCCCTTGAATTCTCCCAAGTCACATCAGCTTCATTACCTCCCACCATAGTTGTTTCCCACCAAATTTGGGCCTGGTCTTTCAGAAACCAAGTTGCCATAAAACGCTTCCTGTGGTCCTCGAGCTCTAATCCTCCTAAAATCTTCTCTACCAGCTTAAGCCATGCTTTCGCCTCCGTCACCGTCTCTTGGCTTGTATAATGCATGCCCCCTAGATTCTTTATTTTCTTTGCCACTTTGTCAAGATCGAAAGCACATGGGGGTGGTGGTGGTGTCTCAACTTCTGGAATGGCATGTTCCTGTTCTTGGGCTGTAAGAGTCTCGTCTCGGGCGGGTCCTCTTGCCCCACCTCTGCCTCTTCGTGCTCTTGTATGTGCTCTAGTACACATTTCTCAATCAGTCTGTATCATCAAGGAAAGAGTTAGACTAAGAGAAACGATAAATTTCAAAGGAAAGATTTTTTTTAATAGTGACATATGATGAAATGATAATGATGTAATGATTGATCAATATGTGCTATTCTGCTATGCTCATTCTAGGACATTACTAATCCTATCTCTAATGAGATACTCGTCTTAGAATACTATTGATTCTACCTAGACGAATTGTTTTAAAAATGTTATACTTCGTAGTTAAGGTTGTCCTTTAGCTCTGGTACCAAATGTGACGACCCAAACTTCCATAGAACGAAAGTAAGGATAATCATAAGATTATAACATAATTAAAACAGTAATAGATCACAGATACATAGTAGAACATATAAATCATTTCAGCGAAGAGGAATGTCATCACAAACATCATCACAGAACATCAGAGTACACAGTACTGGATACACTTAGCAAAATAGATGTAAAAAAGGGGAAAGAAATAAAGTCTCAATCTTCCAAAACACATCAATATCCAATACGGTCTCAATATCTCAAGAAAAAAATAAAAGATAAAAGCAAAGATCTTCCAACATCTTCATCAGCAAGCTCTAGTCCAGAAAATATCCCTACCTGAAACCTGTCAATTGGCTGCCCATGTGGAAAAAGGGCACCTGAGTTTGCAAAGTGAAACAAACTACGAGTCAGTCGTGGGACTGGTATGAGAAATCTTACTAACCTAATAATATGGATAATCACTGGACCACGCCGCTAACGCGGAACAGGGTTTTGCTCCATTGGATAGCCAGTGCATAAGTTTTATAAATTTTAAATTCAAAAACAACGCAATGCTTTTTAGAAAATGAAATCGTTATAAGACTCAAGTCCCATCACATAATGCAACGCAAACGGAGGATAGAGTTTTACCTTATAATGATAAAAAATGCTTGATACATAGAAAATAATATTTTTAATATTATTACTAGTGTCTAATATGTTTCAAAAATACTTCAAAGTAAATGTATTAATCCTAGATGGCATAGCTACCATATACTATGTCGCCATATATAGGTTTACAATCAACACCGTAATGTCGTATTGGAGGTTGGTTTCCTTCATGAGTCAAGGCTAGGGACGATCTCCTAACCGATTCGAGACACTCTAGCAATGTCTCAGGATTCCCCGCAGTGAACCCTTGGATCCTGTAGGGCCGGTCCAGAAATAACGCTAGTGGATTAGTTATGCCTGAACACACGTTCCCCGATCCTATTGGACTTATAAATTAGCCACTGGCGACCAATAAAAATATCTGAGGTGCCTCATTCAATCAACTACATAAGTAAAAATGTCGGGCCTTGTAAAAACCCAAACACCACTTCTAGTTAGAAAGAAACATGTGCACTCCTTGCATTCCCTTGTCCCGTTTTTGACTCTACCTGGGTGTGAGGTTCGTGAGGTAATGAAATACACAAAGCTATGCCTAAATAGGCTATGCTTTGATCATCATCCACAAGGCTCTGCTTTCAACAGAAGCCTCGATCAATTGCATCTTAGCATGTCACATTGACAGTCCATACCATGCGATCGATAACTACCAATATATAACCTTCGAGCTTGTGCGTCTCAAAGAAGGGTGTTTAGCAAGAAGATAAATCCTCTGCCACCTCAGAAATATATTAATAGATATCAATTAAATTGCATGGCATGAAATTCTATGTCGGAAACGCATCCATTTACAAGTCCATTCTGGGTCTGAACAAAACCCGAGTCACCTAGATGCTCACGTCTTCGGACGATCAACAAGTACTTGTGGACAACTACCACTTTAACCCTTTATTGGTAGCTAGTCAATGCCAGGCATCAGTAGTTATCCTTTCGACGTGAAGATCGTCGGTCTTCAATCGTCGTCTTCGATATCCTCAATTTAAAATCACAACAAAATTATTTGAAATGAGTTGAACTCAGTCTTTTCAAATAATTTTTCGAATTATTATTATTTAAATGATTCAATATCATTAACATTAATTTATAACGATTTATCGCTATTTTTACTTATTTAAAAATATCTCAATATAACTAAACGACGCTTCGGGTCCAAGGACGGCCCTGGCGTTGTTTTTACCAAAATTTGACTTACATACATCTTGAAATCTAACCATTGGATTTTGATAAAGTTTATATTATCGGAAAGATCTTCCCAAAACGGTACTAACGGTTTCGGTTTTGGGAAAATTCGACGGTCGGATCTTATGGTATAATCGTTTGAAGTTACGATTGCCAAAACGCGAACTATCGCGCGCGATTCGTTTAAATTTTAATTTATATTAATATATAAATATAGATCATTTGGCGATTTCAACAGTCACAAACAAACCAAGTACAGTCCATATTCATGTTAGAAATTTTTTATATATGATTCTCATAATTCTACTAACATGATGAAAATGATGATTTGGAATAAATCATGTTTTAATGACCAATTTTTCCAATTGTAATTAAATCACATTAGAAATATATTTTCCCAATGTTCACTCTTTATGTTGAAAACAATTGATAATAACAACATGATTTTTATTTCCGCTATTTTTATTGCATCTAAATATATGATTAAAAAATGATATTTTAAATCTATTCTTTTTATTGTCTCTAAAATGATAATGAAGATGATACTTTAATTTTTATCATTTTGCTGCAACTAGAATGTAACTAAAATGTAAAATTTTAAATTCTATCTTTGTATTGTCTCGAATTTAAAAGTAAAAATTACACCTTTAATCCTATTCTTTTATTTACATTTAAAATGTAAATAAAAAGGTAAATTCTAATTTGAAAGAAAAATGCAACCTTTAATCCATGTTTTATTTGCATCAAAGAATGCAAATAAAAATGCAACTTTCATTCTAATGGTTTGCTTGCATTCAAAAATTTGCAAACAAAAATGCAACTTTAATTTATTGTTTTGTTTGCATCTAAAATTGCAAACAAAAATGTAATTTTAATTCTAATGTTTTGTTTGCATCTAAAATTGCAAACAAAAATGCAACTTTTATTCTAATGTTTTGTTTGCATCTAAAATTGCAAACAAAAATGTAACTTTAATTCTAATGTTTTGTTTGCATCTAAAATTTGCAAACAAAAACGTAACTTATTAAATCATGTTTTATAATTTGTATCTAAAATACAAATAAAATATAAACTTTTTAAAACTATGTTTTATTTGCATCAAGGAATGCAAATAAAAATTCAACTTCAAATTTCAACATTTTATTTGTATCAAAGAATGCAAATAAAAGAATAACTTTTTATTTCAATGTATGTTTGCATCAAAGAATGCAAATAAAAGAACAACTTTTTATTTCAATGTATATTTGCATCAAAGAATGCAAATAAAAGAATAACTTTTTATTTCAATGTATATTTGCATCAAAGAATGCAAATAAAATAATAACTATTTATTTCAATGTATACTTGCATCAAAGAATGCAAATAAAAGAACAACTTTTTATTTCAATGTATATTTGCATCAAAGAATGCAAATAAAAGAACAACTTTTTATTTTAGCATATGTTTGCATCAAAGAATGCAAATAAAAGAATAATGTTTTATTTCAATGTATATTTGCATCAAAGAATGCAAATAAAAGAACAACTTTTTATGACACAATTCTATATTTCAAAAATAATATATTTTCCATTCTATTGATGACTCTATTTCAATACAATAATATAAGGAAGTGATATTTTTAATTGAATTGACAAACTAGTTCGATTCAACAAAAATGACCAAAGTGTATTCATTTATCGAATTAACAAGTCAATCCAATAAAAATGACAACATAATATTTATATTGAATTGACAAACTAATTCAATTCAATTAAAATTGACAAAATAATATTTTATATTGAATTGGCAAACTGATTCAATTCAATATAAAAAATGATAGCATAATATCTAACTAACATATATAGATCTATAATTATCCATCACCAAATAACAGATCAAACATTATCCAAAATGTTAGAACAAAGTAGATCTAAATCATATACATGCGATGATTACATTGCAAATAAATTAAATTAATTAATTATAAAAAAAGAAATCTCACAATCGTGTTGCCAATAGGCCAAAATTTGAACTGCTCGGAATTGGATCTAGTCTGGACAGCTGTGTAGATCTCGGTTTCACGATCGTATAGGATCTGAAATCGTAAAATTTTGAGTCCGAATGAATAAGTTATGATTTAATTTAGGTTGTAACATTTTATATTAATTAAATATTAACTCTTCTTCTTCCCTTTACAGTATATGGCTGTGCTTTTTCCGAATTCGTTCAACCCTAGGGTTGGGATTTTCGATCAAATCAGACAAGGTTGGCACGATGCGAATACACCGCGACAGAGAGCACGGAAAGGCATGCAAGGGGCCCCCGCTTTGGCTGAGCTCGATCAAGCAAAGGGGGGTGGCGGTGGTGGTTTTGGCGCGACTTCGGGGCATTATACCTCGTCGTTCGGGCCTCCTGGTGATGATCCAACCGCATGAGATTGAGAAGGATGGAAATCTCTACAAAAGAATCTAAACGAGGAGTGGGTTTCAGAGGAAGGATTGAGACAATTTAGTGGGAGAAGGTGGGTGTAATTTTGGCCACGGATACCATGGTGGCGGCAGCTACAGTAATAGATTAGGGTTTGGAAGAAGAAGATGGTATATTTTTATATTAATTTAATGTTATTTTACAAATAAAACCAAAAGTTACAAACCAATCCATTTTCAGTCCAACTAGAGTTGACCCCACCCAACAACCCCCGTTCTAGATCCAATGGGTTAGGTCTAGTCAGCCCAAACGATTGTCTATGGCCTGAAATCTTTAATTTAATATTTAAATCCTTTATTAAATTAATTCGATCTTATATATAAATTCACCGGGGCCATATATGAACTCAGAAAAATCCATAAAAATTATTTTTGGCTTTTTTTTGACGATAAAGTTCTAAAAAAATTAATTTTGTCGAATTCTGAGACTGTTCGAAAAATGGCCATTTTCAATTCGATCGGATTTGACTGAAATTGACAAACCACATTATTGTTTGCCACACTCACATATTAATTCCAAAAATTCCAAAAATTTAAAATTAGCAATAATTTGACATTCTGGATCCAATAGAAGTGGTTTTGTCAAAAACGGATGTCGTTTGAAAAATGGCCTTTCATATGGGCTAAAAATTATACTATAGCGACCATTTTGAATTATTCAACTGAGCATAACTTTTGATTTCCGCTATGAAATTTTGATTTTTCGGATTCGTTGGAAAGATATTTTCAAATAGATTTAGATACTTTTAGTTTCACTAAAATCCGTTAAATCTTGAATCTGGTACATTCGGTCAAAGTTCAAGTTTGACTTTTCAAACTACTGTACTATTTCTAATTCCTTAAGAAATCAAAATGAATATATTTGCTCTAACTTTGATTAAAATAAATATTTAATCGTTATTATTTAAAATAAATTATTTTAACTATTCAAAATTCACTGAAATAGCCAAAATAAAAATTTTAAATTAGTTCGGATTTTCCGGGTTGTTACATATGCCAACCGTAAGGTGACAATATATTCGGAACATTCAAGCGAAATGAGTGGTCGGTCATGTGTGGCCGAGTTACAAGATGTTCTTTTTGAACTCCAGTGTATCGCTTCTAGAGTACACTGGTCGGAAGGTGTTTCTATACCATGTCATAGTTGGAAATCCATTTCCAATAAGAGTTCGTAGTTTTTGATTGTATATTATATATGTAGAACGTGAGATGAAAGTGTTTTACTTGATTGTTATTTACTTGATTTAGACATTATTATAATATTAGAAGAGTTGTGATATAAAGAATATTTTGAGTAGTCGTAAGGTAAAAACTATCTGTGTTTATGTGTGGATTGGTCATACGATTTTCCTTTCTTTAAAAGGATTTTAAAAGTTAAACAAATGGTTGGAGTTTACTCACACTAGTCACATGATTGACCCAGAGTTTATTTTGTCTTGTTTTCCCTAAACTCTTGGGTGCCCAATTTTGTATGGGCAGTCAAGTAGTTGGGATTTTACAGATGTATTTGGAAAGCTTGGAGGAGGAGGCTTCGGGATTTTAAGCAATTGTTTTTCCGCTGTGTTGTAAGTGTTGTACTTTGATAACGATATGTATATTCAAGTACAGATTTATATTTCAAATTTATGTTGTATACTATATTTTATTCGTTCCATTGTGGGACTCGTGGGACTCTGATGTTGTATTGGTGTTCTTCTTCTATTCTAATTTTCTATCTTATTTATTCTCACCCTCTAACTTCTTTCATTAACTATCAGGTATTTTCGATTGTTGAATAGTCGACATGGTGTTGTACGTCGATTTTCGAAGTCAAAAATCCGCATTCGTTACAGTGGTATCAAAGCTGAAGGTTAAGTGACTACCTTGGCTCTGTGGCTAACTCAATAAAGATAGGGTTAGTAATACCCTTGATTGAGTTTGAGCATATATGTACGAGTGAACGTATTTGTAGATTATATAAAAATAATTTTATATTATGGAGATTTATTGGTTAAGTGGCTTATGAATTCTGGTCGATATTGGGGCACCACAATATCGATAGGGATTGCTAAACACCCGAATACGATAAACCGACACTGTATGTTTTGAAAAAAGGGTAAATGAGATAATTTTATCCAAATCATCTTTTGATATGAGAGAAGTATATACCTTGGAATAATTATAGTATAGTATATGTTGGTTGTTTTTATAATCGAATAATATTATAATTAAAATGGTTATAAAACCAATCAGAATTCATATAAGAGTGATATGTAAATTCAGATGAATCAAATCTGAATTTAAAACTAATTTGGAATTAAAATTCAGGAAAACTGGGAAAAGTATTTGTAAATGGATTTCGGATTTAAAATAAGGAAATTTTAAGATCCTGGGAGATTTGAAAATGTTTTCCAAGTGTTGAAAGGGATATTTTGAAGTAATTTCAAATTTTAAGTGTTTTAAAAAAATGAGTTTTGAAGTGATATAGTATTGAACTCACTTTGATCGCTGGGAAGTAATTCTGATGATGACTGCAGCATCGTCAGTGTTCAATTTTGAGTTTCTAAGTGACGGATTACTACCAAAGACTTTGTTTTGAATTGTTTTGAGAAAAATAGTAGTTTAGAAATTCAAATGTTTTGAATTATTATAATTATATATATGATTTCAAACTAATCTGAAATAAAACCCAAGGACTTGAAATTCTGAAATTAAATTTGACTTATGAAGTTTGAAATTTTAAAAGTGAATATATAATTTAGAATTTGGTTCAACTAAGTTGGATTGGGAATTGGAGTGTTGAATAAGAATTTGGAATTGGAACTGGAGTTTGATAATGAAGTTTGGCTTGGGTATAAGCAAGTGATTTGGATTTGGATAAAATTTATTGGAAATCAATCGGAGATGCATTGGTATAAGCAGAAATTGATAGCAAATGGAAGAGATAGAGTTGATTGCTCAACAAAAAGGTACAAGTTTATATTTTATATGAGTATGAGATTTTTATGAGCCTATATAGCAAGCCGCTTGGCTATATGAAGCGAGTTGTAGTTATGTCGATTGAGCCGTACAAAGGAGACTATGGCGAAATTTTTCGAAAATTTAGAGCGTTAGAAAATTATCAAAATTTATGGAAATTTTCATTGGTATGAATAAGTTAATAATTTAATTGAAATTAAATTGGTTCGGTTAAAATTGAAGTTGAGAAATAAAACAAATGATTTTTAACTTAGTTAATACAAATTTGTAGTATTTTTTTACCTTAGAAATTTCGGGGACGAAATTCTTTTAAGTGGGAAGGAATGTAATGACCCGTATTTTTAACGGTATAATAATTGATTTATTTGATTATTTAAATAATGGTTTTATAATTTAATTTACTTAAATTAAATAATTCTGATTTAAATTTATTTATAATAAATAACGGATAATAAATTTTAATTCTGAAATAGTCGGAAATAGCTGAATTTGCAATATTGTGTAATTTGGATAATATATGATGTTTAGTTCAGCTATATTCGTGTTATAATAACGAATATATTACTTAAATGATAGTTGAATGTATTAATTATAATATGATTAAAATCGACCACATAATGTCGTGGTAGTTCGTAGTTTAACGTTTTGAACTTCAAATGAGTGTACGTGATTCGTTTTAAGTCGGATTTCTTCGAAACAAGAAACGTTGGAATCTAATTAACTGTATTTTCTAATGGAAGAGAAAAATGGAGATTTCGCTTTATAGATTATGAGTTATGGCCAAATCAATTTTTCAAATTGTCGCTATGGATTCGTTTATAAACAATACGATATATTTAATTTTAGTTAAATATTGGTTTCAAATTAGGACAATATGTTTGAGATGTAGCTATAGTTTAATTTTTAGAATTTTACTATAATTTTTAATTTGGAAAAAATGAAACTTTTTATATGGAGTATTTTACACCCTATACTAGCATTTTGGGGTTTCACGAAAAGAGCTAACTAGTCTATATTATAATATTTTCGGGATCGTGACGCATTGGTCGACACTATGGTATGGTTATTTCTGTCCATCGCGGTTCGTACACACCTATTGTGCATTAAATCCTCTAGACTTATTATCTATCATTTCATAATTGAGAAGTGCACTGGTAACCGGTTCTGTACGTTTTTCCTATTCCTTAGCTTCTAAGAAACACACTGCATTCCTTAACTGGGAAGTAAAGGCACGTTCCTTTGTCAGTCCTTCATTTTGTATTGTCCTCAAGTCCACTCATCTATGCAAACCATGTGTTGTGCAGACTGTAAGGCTTAAGAGTTAAGTAAACTAGGCATATATATTTTATTGCTTTCCAATTTCTTGGATGCTAAGTAATCAAGTCTATATATATATACAGCTTCTTCAGCATTTCGTTTTCTTCAATAGGAAGGGAAAAACCAGATCTGAAAAATATAATTCCACATCGATTCTCCTTATATAATAGAAATAAAATCTATAATAAAATACTGGAAACCCCACCGAAAGTTTGGAGTTTGCTGTTGTGGGGATTGTAGGACAGTGGCGGAGTTTTGATGGGTGGCATGGGTCCTGGGTTGGCGAGGCACAACAAATTAGGACGTGAGCAAATTGGGACGTTGTTGTATGGCGGGCTGAGAGGCGTGACAGAAAAAGATTAGGAGGAAAATGCAAGATGACAGAAAACATTGTCTGTGTGGGTTGAGATGCGTCCAGGACGAAGAGTGCATGCTTCCTGTTTTGAAAAGGGAATAGGACGAGGGCTTCAAAGAAAATGGTATTCAAATGGTTGGTGACTGGAACTTGTGCATGGCAATAGTACTGAATGCCAACAGGAGCATTCGTTTTGTTATAATGTAAGTTTAGATCGGGGATGAGCGAATGAGAAAGGGACATAGCAGTAGAGTTAGCTTTGAAAATCAATGGAAAATAGGATGCATTTTTTTAACTGTCTGTAGCAGCGCAGTGGGCTCGGTCTTGACCAGGAATGCAGCATGCTCATAGTGATGAGGGGTTTACATTTTCTCGGAACAGCGAATGATATATATGCTAGAATCGCAATTTTTACTGTGGTCCTGGAGTTTTAATTATGCAAAGGAGAATCGTGGAGTCATGATGTGATGGTCGACGACAACCTTAATAACATGGAGCGACGGCAGCAATGATGATGTTCGAAAAGAAATCAAGGAATGTGAACTTATTATTATAGAAAAAAAGAGGAATACTGTAGTGGCAGGTCATCAATGCAACGCTTTCATATATGAAGGAGTGGCAGGAGCCGTGCTCTATTCCTGTACACCGACGATAGCAATCACCAACGCCACTTGTATTTTGAAGCATCATGACAGTTTGTAGAGCTCATAAGTCACGCGTGGAATGAAAGGGGAATTGGCAAGAAGAAGTGGGCCTAATTTTTTATCATTGGGCGGTGTTTTTTAGTTTTATAATATATACATACAAAGAAGAAAGGAAAGATGCAGAAGAAAGTGGGGTATGAGTGTTGGATTGGTTATTTTCAATTGTGTTAAGCAGGGCTGGAAATATCAAAACGTGGGTCGGGTGGCATTGCATATGGAGATGGGCTTTTTGAATAAAATGTTTCACGAACGGATTTTCACGTTGGAATTAAATGGACACGAGCTACGCTATGAAGCTGGTATGGAGTGATTTGGAGAACATTACAAATTATGACCAAATAAAATACCGGATTCAAATCATTGACCATTAATCGTTATTCAGCGATTACCAACCAAAGTAAGTAAACTCACTAACTCTGATCAGTTATATTTTTATAACGTATTTTTAGAATTTATAAATGATGATTGATTGCAGTGTGTTGATTATTTGGATGAACAATTAATTGATTGGTTGAAATTATAGATCTAGTGATATATAAATATATATATATATCGTTAATCAAATATTAATTCTGTTTATCAAGATACTTCATATGGAAAGGAAATTGATGTTAATTATATTGTTAACATCTGTGGATGCAGGGAAACAAGTTGGAGGGATCCAACTGGATTCCTTAATATTTATAATACTATTTTTCATATATCGTGATATATGATGTGGTATATAATCTGTTATTTATTATGTGTGTTAGATGATGATTGACCCTTTTTATTTGGTATTGTAAACACCATAAGTGATATCGGAGTATATAAAAGGAATTATTTGTTAAATGAATAGAATTTAATAGAAGGAAATATTTATAAAACAAATAGAATTTTTTTAAGGAATTTTTTAGGAAATTAAATAAGAACTTCTGTATAAGATTATTAACAATTATATGAACATTTTAAAAGGCTGTTTTTGGTATAATACTGAATAAAGGTAATAAGAGGTAAATAACTAAGTATATGAAGTAAATATAATATTTTGGGAAATTTATAGGATTATAAAAGGAAAATTTGACACTAGGGAGGTTTAGACCCGTGCTCCGCACACGGATGTAACATAATATTGATTAAGGGGAATTGGCGAGATATAAAAGAATTATGGGAAGATCAATTTAAAGTAGATTTTAATTAGAATATGTTGTAATAGGTAAATTGAGAAGACTAATTTATATATAATGTTTTATAAATTAAGTAAGATATTTATCATTTGATAAATGGAATATATAAGTCTGAAATTATATAGAGAAGGGAAATCGGTTTCAACACCAATATTTGAAATCGAATGTGAACGTAGCAATGTAAAGGGAGTTATAAATATGATTTTTACGAATATTTTATAAATAGAAGTATAAATAGAATTTGGAATTGGGATATTGTTTTTAAATGCGAAATCAAACTATTTTGATTATATAAAGGAATGTTATTCACATTCGATGTGAAAAAGCGATTAAAATAAATATTTTTCAGATAAGAATATTTATAAAGGAATTTGGGGTTTGAAATAGGAATTTAATTGAAATTACTGAAATTAGAAACTGACTGGAAATTAGTTGAGTTGAATGACTTTTTGGGTATCGATCTGATGTTGGTTTCGGCCTGCGGGGTTTATACTTGGGAAGTTGTTCTCTTACTAGTTTACAGTTAGAGACCGATAGAGGTGGGAAGATATTGATGCGTGAATCAAAAATGGAAACGTTTTCCAAAGTTAATAACAATTATTTTCTAATTGTAGAAAATAAGGAATTTATGAATATATGGAAACGATAAATGGGTTATTGGGAAATGAAATGATGATTGATTGGTAAGATTTCCATTTGGAAATACGAACGTTGTTTGTACACATGTTTTCCTTTGATAGTTAAATCGCTGACTATCAAAGATTTTGACCATCTCCATTGTCAATATGGGGAGACCGGGATCAGATATATTATCTGAAAACCACTCTATATGGCATTAGCGTTGCGAATCAAATATGATGAAGATAATTGAAGATGGAGTTATGCAAGGGCTGTTCAGAAAATCCTAGGTAGAAATTGCCTAAGATGGATTTACAGAATAATTCCTTTGAGTTGTCCAGCCCCAGGACAACTTGAATGGACGAATGTCTGACAGAGTATATCTGGTAGATCACGTAAGTTGATCGTTTCAAACGTATTTATGTTGGTGGTGGAGGAATTCGCTTCTCTTAGCTTATACCCATGGAATTTTTTGGGAAATCAATTTGTGATTTGACGGGTATGACGATGTGGCATTCAAAGTAAATGAAGGAGTGATCTGTTAAAAGATACGTTATGACCTCAAGCCTCATCAACTGGGAAATGATAGAAATCGGGCTGGTAGGATGGCTAAGTGGGTCGCACCCAATTAGGGTATATTGTCACCATCTAGAGACTATTCATATTTGTTACTTCTTTCAATTCTGTATCTCTGGGGAATGGTTATGTTGGTATGCCGACCATAAGGTGACAATATATTCGGAACATTCAAGCGAAATGAATGGCCGGTCATGTGTGGCCGAGTTACAAGATGTTCTTGTTGAACTCCTGTGTATCGCATCAAGAGTACACTTATCGGAAGGCGGTTCCATACCTTGTCATAGTTGGAAATCCATTGCCAATAAGAGTCCGCAGTTTTTGATTGTATATTATATATGTAGAAGGTGAGATGAAAGCGTTCTATTTGATTGTTATTTACTTGATTTAGACATTATTATAATATCAGAAAAGTTGTGATATAAAGAATATTTTGAGTAGTCGTATGGTAACATCCATTTGTGTTTATGTGTGGATCGGTCTTACGATTTTCCTTTCTTTTAAAAGGATTTTAAAAGTTAAACAAATGGTTGGAGTTTACTCATACCAATTGCATGACTGACCTAGAGTTTATTTTGTTTTGTTTTCCCTAAACTCTTGGGTGCACAATTTTGTATGGGCAGTCAAGTATTCGAGATTTTACAGATGTATTTGGAAAGCTTGGAGCAGAAGGCTTCAGGGTTTTATAGCAATTGTTTTTCCGCTGTGTTGTAAGTGTTGTACTTTGATAATGATATGTATATTCAAGTACAGATTTATATTTCATACGAACTTCAGAAGAAAGGAGCAGTGTACTAGAAGGAACTTAAACCAAGTGTCAATGGTCTGTAAACATTATTAATTCATATAATAATCGGTTTAATAATAAAAGTTAATTGGTTTTTTTAAATCCAATAACCATTCGTGCAGTCCGAACAAGGCAGTGGGGTGTTGAAGTCATATCGTGCTGAAGGAAACAACAGTGAGGAAAGATGGAGACAAAAAAATTGGTCAGCCTGTGAACGTATATTAAAAGTAATTAATGATATTTGTATTATAATTCCAGATTTACTATTTCTAATTTAACCGTCAATTTGAAATATTTATAACTCGTACGTGTATTATCAGAATTGGACCAAACATGTTGCAATGGAATCGTGGTGTCAAGCACTACATACTGGAACAACTTGGACGGAGTTGGACGGAGTTGGACGCAGCTGGAGTTTTTAATTAAATTAAACAAATAGTTAAATTTAATTAAAACAAACCGTTTTAATGACAAATGGAAATCAAGTGAGTTTAATTCACCCAGTTTATCTTTTTTATATTTTATATAAGTCGGGTTTTTATTTTGTGTGCAATGTTTGCTCATGGTTGATGGTTGGATGACTGTTTGTATGTATGCTAAATATTTTTAATATTCATTATTTAAATTAAACATTTGTTTAATTTAATCAAATTTAATCGTTATTTTAACAATCAGATTCCAAACAAGGTAACTTACCTTATTGGTTCCGTTTATAAGAATATAAATGTATTAAATAAAAATCTGGGTGCTTGATTGGATGTTGTTAATTGATTGTTGATTATTATCAAACTTTATATTTATGATTACTGGAATAAATATACTGTTATATCGAATTCAAGGTAACCCATTTTGATGCAGGGAAGGATAGGTTGGAGGAATCCAAGAGAATTCCTCAAACATGTTGTTTGTTTATATGAACTATTTAATCAATCCGATTGATTGTTAATTGTTAAATATAAATTCAATACTCATTTAATATCAACCAATGGTGAAATTGGTTGAGTAATTATCGGGAGATGGCCTGTAAATCAATCGTTTTATAGAGATTGATTTACAGCCAAGTAAATCAATTGAAAGAAAGTTATAAAATTTGTTTTATAACCAAAGACAGATTTTGAAATCTATTTTGTATAGATTATTTTTAAATGAAGTTATTAAAGGAAATTAATAATTATATTTATCTTGTAATTATAAAACAAGTATATAAAGCGAGATTTGCAAGTTAATGCGTTTTGTACGCAAGTGGGTAATAATTAACAAAATGCCAAGGGTTAAATTAAGTATTATTTTTTCAATAAACAATTAAATGAGATTATTAAATTTAATTAGATTGTTACTTAAATAAAATGAAATCAATTGAATTAATTTTATTTGAATAAGTGGAAATGGTTAACAAGTAATCTTGTTTGAGTGAACCAAGTCGACTACTTGCGCGAGAATAAATTATTAAAAACCATTATTGGATTTTTAGTTATTATTGAGGTTAAATATCATTTTAAAATAACCCTTTTAAGAAAGATTTATTATTTTCTTTATAGTTGATAACGAAGTAAACTATTTGACGTAAAGGATGTTAGACAATTAACAAGGAGTTGACATGCAGATGGGATTTTTTTATAGTATGAATATGAATTCATAAAGTGACTCGATAGACAAGATTTGAATATATAATAGTGTTTTCAAATGGAACCAAGTTGTTTGATATATCGAGTCCGGATTTCTATAAAAGAAAAATATTAACTTTTAAAGTGAATAATGCTTGAAAGGAACCATGTTGAAATGGAAATGGTGATAAAGGAATTTAGTTAAGTAAGACCTTGTTTATAATTAAAAAGGAATTTTAATAAGTTTGACTCATATTTATATGAGTTAAAATTTTGTTTTATTTCCTGAAATGAATTATATAAAAAGGAAAAAATTTAAACAAAGATTTTATATGTGTTGAAGTCGAACGGGAACTTAAGTGGATTGAACTTGATTGCAAAAGTGAAAACTAATGATAAGATCTAGAGATAAATGTTTTAGATATGAAATGGAGTTAATTAAAACAAAGTGGTTATAAATGGAATCCTGTAGTATATAGAAGTGTGGGGATATTTATTGAAATGGGATTCTGAAGATAAGAACGTTGTCGACTCAAAGCTGAGAGGTAAATAAAATACCCCGACTTGAATGGCTTCATGATTATCCAAGGATGACATTAGTTTAGGAACGAAGGTGGTTGAGGAGATTAAAATTTATATTTTCGTGAAGAGTATTATAAACTATAATTTGAAGAGTTATAAGTCGAATAAATTGATTTGGAAATAAGAAGTGAAAGGCGGTATTCCAAGTGTTGGAAGTTTTAGAAATTTAATTATCAAATGTTTAACTAAAGAGGTCAGGTGATGTTGTATATTGAACTAATAAATCCACTTCTGTTTTATTGATGATGGCTGTTTATTTTGATATTTAAATCTCTGACTATCAAAATTTGGTCAAATCTATTGATGGTACGAAAGACCGGAATCGAATTTATATTCGAAAATATTTCTGACCAACAAATACGTAAATGTTGAAAATGATCGAGATGGAGCAATTGAAGACCGTGGATCTTCGTAAGCGGAAGGATTGAGTTGAATTTCTCTGGCTATCTACCAGAAGTTTTTAACTGTTATTCGGCCGTGGTTGAGATTTTACGGATTGCAAGGACTTCTCGCTACTAATCCTTTGGATGTGATAGGAGGGCGCCTTCGGTTCATCTTATTCCTGGATGACTTGTATGGATGAGTTTCTGACAGAGTATTTCTAGATGGTCACATACATTGATTTCTTCAAATGTGCCCCGTGTATTTTTGAGGACGTCAATTAGTGATTTGACGGATCTGACGATGTGGCATTTAAAGTTTGATGTACTGATCTAAAAAGGTAAATTATAAACCTCAAGCATCATCAGCTGGGAAATGACAAAAAACGGGCAGGCAGCATGGCTATGTGGGTCGCTCCCATTAGGGCGTATAATCACCTATCTAGAGAAAATTCATTTCCTTCTTTAATCTATTCAATGATGTCCCTTTCAGGAAACGGTTGTTGATCCCAACGGTTGGTGATATACATTCAATACACTCAAGCGAAATGAGTGGTCAGTCATGTGTGGCTAGGTTGCAAGATGTTCTTATTGAACCCAGTGTATTCCCCTCTAGATATATACTATCGGCCGGTGGTTCCATACCATGCCATAGTCGGAATCCAATCTCCAATAAGGGCCCGCGGTTTCGTTTGTATACCATATATGTGGAGCGTGAGATACAAGCATTCCACTAGATTGTTATTTATTTGTATTTAGACGCTATTATAATATCAAAAGATATGATTTCAAAATGTTTTGGGTTATCGTAAGGTAAAAACCATCTGTGTTTATATGCGGATCGGTCTTACGATTATCCTTTTATTTCAAAAAGTTTTGTTAATTTTAAAAGTAGGTTTGGTGTAATTTATAAACTTATTAGGTTTCTTACTTTGGTTTACCAGACTAACCCAGTGTTTGTAATACTCGGATTAGCCTGGTTACAGATTCATGTTATCGAATGTTGTGAAGTTCAGATACGAGCTGGAGGAGTCCAGACATATGATATACATATAATATTATTCCATTGTATGTTGTATTTGAGGACAGGTTGTTATAACGGTCTAGATTTGTCCGTTGCACACTGATGTATGTAAGTATATTACTTCAAGGTTTCAGTAAGTTATTTATGTATTATATTTTATTCCACTGCGATGTGAGACTCTGATTATGTTGTTTGATTCTTCTTCTTCTTCTTTTCTAATATTACTTTCTTTCTTATCTCACCCTCTAATGTTCTTTCTAATAATTTTCTGGATGTTCGGTACTCGAGTTTGGACACGGGATGTAATTGTGTCGAAAATTCTAACGTCAAATTCCGTTGGGTCGTTACACAGATAAATTAATGTAATTAACAAAATGGAAACGACATGGATAATAAATCTCCCAACGCTCGACCCTTAATGGGGGGTCGCTCGCTTCCCTTAAGGGGAGTCGAGATGAAGGTCGACTGCCCACCTAGGGAGTGGTTGATCACCCTTCTGGTCGAGGATGGGAATGAGGCTTGTTTTGATAGAGGTTTTATTATATTTTGCTAGAATGGACTGCCCAGATTTTATAAAACTAATCCTATTATCCACACACACACTCTAGCAACTATAAATAAGGCCTTAGCCTTTCCTCTAATCCCCGCATTATATTCTCTTCTACGCCTCCACTCTGCTTCTCCACCATTGTTCTAAATTTCAGAAAATAGACAGGTTAGGATTCTTCTCCTTCCCTAAACTATTTCTCTATCTTTTCTAATCTAGTTTTCTTGTTAGAATCTGGAATTGGGAATTTAGAATAATCTGAGAAATTCGACGCCCGAATTTCGGCAATAATACATCCTTTGTATTCACATTCCTAAACTCAAGTACTGAAAACCCAAAAAGTTAGAAGAAAGGAACTAGAGGATGAGAAAGAAGAAAGAAAGGTTTGAATAAAAGAAGAAAAACACAAACACATCAGAATAAAAAAAGATCGGAATCTCATAGTGGAATGAATAAAATATAATATACCAATAATCTTTACAAAAAAGAAAATTTTATACAAATATGAACAAATAATCAGAGTACATAATAAATCATCCTATACAATCATAATAATATGTTTGTATAATGGATGATAATTACAACACACACAGCGGAAATAAATTAATATGAGAAATACGAGAATACGTCTCGATTTCAACTCCTCTTCTGCAGCTCCAAACAAACTCAATGCAAGCCTATAAAATATATGTGGTCTGACCTGAGCACATTTTGAGGGAAAGAAAAAACATACAGATCAATCTAGAATACTTACAGTGAGAAAACTTATATCACAAACAACTTGCTTAATTTTCAAAATCCTTTTTCAAAAGAATGGTACTCTCGTAAGACACGACCACACATAAACATGGCACGTGTTATTCCCTTACGATAACCAAATCATTTTTATTATAATCCCATGATATTATAATAGTGTCTAAATTCCATAAATAAAATAGAAATATAGCCGAAAAGCTTGCATCTTACGTTTCGACATAGTTCATTTACATCTAAAACCTTAAGGGCTCGTACGAGAGTTTGGATTCCATACAATGACTAGGTATTGGGGTACCACCCAAAATGATACACTTCTAGAAGATGTGCCTGAGGTCCATAAGAACTTCTTGCTCCTCGACGATGCATAATCGGCTTACCCAATCCTGGATTGTACCAAATATTCCACCATCACGATTAGGATCAGCAGTCTCACCATAACATACACAAAGGGTCAACAATGAATCTAAAATGATGGTGGTTATACTCTAGTGGGTGTTACCCACATAGACCTGTTATCTTTGCCCTTGTTTTAGTCATTACCGATTGATGAGGCTAGATGTTATGTTTTTACCTTCCATACATGGTACATGCCCATCTTTGGATGTTACATTGTCATTCCATCGATCACTAATTGACGTCCACAAAAAAACAATCTCTGAGCTCATATGTCCTAGAGATGGGTTTTATGCTAAGAGAAGTGGCCTTCTCCGCCACCAAACCGATGTACGTTTGTAAACATCAATGTACATGATCCAAGAAACACAATGTCAGACATTCGTCCATACAAATTGTCCAAGATCAGGACAAACTAACCACTGCCACATCCGTAGGATTAGTATAAGGTAACCCTTGCAGTCTCAATACTTTGTCTTTTCACAAGTATACTTGTAACTTTAGCTCGAATGCATAGTTGGTCTGAAGTGGCCGTTTTGAATCTTGTTCCAATCCCTCTTCCTTGAACCAACACGTTATAAGTAAAAAGTGAATTTATTGATGGTTAATGTAAAGGCCCGTAAATCCGTACAAATTTGAGCTGACTAATATCCCACGCATTCAACTCAAAGTGCACAAAAATACAGATCTTTAATAGAAAGAAATAAGACCATGAGAAAGATATGACAGAACTAATTGAATAGAAGAAAAAGAAGAACATCAGAATTTAAACAGTATCAGAGCAAACACGAATATCACAGTGGAACGAATAAAATATATTATATAACACTTTTGAAATACAAATCTAAATTTGTATATACATACCATATCAGAATATAACTCATATACATTACAGCGGAAATAATCTCTAATAACTAGCGGTGAAGCTTCCTGCTTTGAGCTCCTCCAAGTGAATCTGAAAAGCATGAACACTTGACTACCCATACAAATTTGGGCACCCAAGAGTTTAGGGAAAAACAAAAAATAAAACTCTGGTTCAGTCATGGGACTGGTGTGAGTAAACTCCAACCAAATTGTTTAACTTTGAAAAAAATCCTTTAAAAGAAAAGGTAATAGTAAGACCAATCCACACATAAATACGGACGGTTTTTATCTTATTGTAACCAAACGGTTTTTGATATCAAAATCTGGAGATATTATAATAATGTCTAATCAAATAAATAATCAAATAGTAGAACGCTTGCATCCCACGCTCCACATACATAGTATAAAATCAAAAACCGCAGGGCGCATATTGGAGATTGGATTCCAACTATGACAAGGTATGGGACCACCTCCCGATCAGTGTACTCTAGAGGGGATACACGGGGGTTCAACAAGAACAACTTGCAACCCGGCCCACACATGACCGACCACTCATTTAGCTAGAGTGTATTGAAGATATTGTCACCCACGGTTGTCGGCCATCCAACCGTAATCTGTAAGATACATAATCGAAAGAAGAATAAATAATGAATTTTCTCTAGATCGATGATAAATATACCCTGCTTGGGAATGACCCACCTAGCCATGTTGCCTGCCCGGTTTTTGTCATTTCTTGGTTGTGAGGCTTGAGGCTACGTTAATCTTTTTAGAACATCTGGCCACCATACACTTTGAATGCCACTTCGTCAAACCCGTCAAATCACCAGTTGATCTTCAAAAATATTACGGGTATAAAAGCCAAGAGAAACGAATTTCTCCGCCACCAGACGTGATAACTTGAAAAGATCATCTTGGGTGATCTGTTAGGAATACTCTGTCAGACATCCGTCTATACAAGTTGTCCTGGGACCGGACAAACAGAAAGCACTATTCAAGAGCAGAACAACCCATGCATTTTACTCCGTCTTCAATTATCTTCAGCATAATTTAATTCGCAGCGCTTATGCCTATACGGAGTGGTTTTCGGATAATAAATCCAACCGGTCTCTTCGTATGGACAACGATGGTCAAAACACTTCGATAGTCGGTTATTTAATTATCGAAGTAAAAGCAAACATTCAGTTAAATGTACAACTAAACATCACACAACCACAGGCACTTAGTATTTAACATTCATTTTTATTATTCAAATTTCCATATCTTACTATATACCCCGGTTTAGCCCTTTTCACACTTCTTGGAAAAAACATTCCCAGTTATTATAAACTCTTATTCTCCCATGTTCCAGAAAATATACGTTATTTACGTTCGAAAACATTTCCATTCTATTTACATTCTTTATTTTCTACACTTGGATAATATACCCTATCCACATTGGAAAAATATTTCCAATTTCATTAAAATATTTTAATCTGCAAATCGTTCACTTTTAAAACATTATTCACTTCAAAATGTGAATATTGTCCCTGTTATAGCAATCTGAACACCTTTATCAAATAACTCTTTATTCGAGTGATAAATACCCTTATCTTGTTTATCAAAATTTCTTCATAATTTTATATTCCCATTCCTCTTTATAAACTTTGTTTTTAAGTCAACTTCTGGTCAATATCAAGTTTATAACTAAATATTGATTACATATCCTTATTATAATCTATTGGTTCAAACTAAAAAATAACTATCCTATCAAATTATAATTCCTAAAATAATTTATTTTTGTAATATTCAACATTGTCGAATTATAATTCCAAATCCTAATGGTTTATTTCTAATCACATTTTGAACAACGAAATGATGTCATTGTTTTCTGAATCGATTCTCCAATTTCTCTTTCTAAACTCATTCTTATATTTCTTTGGACAAATATCGTTACTTATTACTTTAGAATAAGTGGATTTCAAATCAAACTATTTTCATTTCCTAGGGAGTAGTGTTATATATAAAAATCACACTTAAGCATGGTCAACAACGTTAATTTATCGTTACAGTTCAAAACTTGCAATACGCTGCAATATCCCCTTTATACTAATATTGACTTATCTTTCCATTACAAACCAATACCATTCTCGATAATGGTGAAGCCGTTCAAGTTGGGGTATTTTATTTACCTCTCAGACCTTGATCGACAACGTTCTTATCTTAGAATAGGTATAAGCCTGTAACTCTAAACCCCTTACTACTTCTAATATAAATTAACTATAATTCTTATTTCATTTGAAATATGGTTTTATAACCCTATATACTCACTTTGCTAACTCGGTTATTTATAACTATTTATATTCAATATTGACTCTTTACTTCAACCTTACTATATGATTCCATTTTATAACTTCTTTACCAACAACCATTAACACTCTTCGCCTTTTGACGTTTCCCTTTCTATTTGAGTTATTATACTCTATTCAAGTAACACCTTATTATGACTTAATAATTATCTTAATAAATTCCTATTCCAGAAGTAATTACTTAAGTTAAATAATGATTAACTTTATCATTGCTGAAGTAAAACAATTTACTTCATCATTAACCTAAAGTAGATAGGTTGCTTATTTTACAATAACTAATTATCTCAATTCAATAATTATATAATACTTCACTAAAAAGTAATTACTAATTAAGGAATTCTATTTCTTTAAACAATTAATTTCTAAAACCAATATTATTTGATTAATTAAAGATTAATTAATCAAATAATAAATTTCTAACAAAACAGTTGATTTAATCAACTTCAAATCATCAGCTAATTTGTTAACTGATTGTAATTACTCCTTACCATTAGATCAATAAAATTAATCTAAAAATATTGCTTAATCCTTTTTTGTCTTAAAACGATTATCCTCATAGGACAAATTTATAGCTTCTCCTGATTAAAAATAATCGCTTATAATTTCTTAACAAAAATTAACTAAAAAATGTTTATAATAGACTTCTATTATAATCTAGGATCTTGTTTTAATTATAAAAATATAATTTTTATAACTTAACTTCGTTGACTCGTCTACCGGCAAATCAACTTTTAAACAAAGAGATGGGTTTATGGTCAGTGCTGCCACTTTCTTAATCGATATTGCCTATTGATTAATTCGAAATAACGTTGGATTTCCATTCAACATCAATATCCACACAGGGTTTCAATGTCATTTGGGTTCAAACAGTGCATATAAAACAAACAGTACATATAAATATTGAGGAATCCGGTTGGATTCCTTCAACCGGTTTCCTGCATCCATAGATGTTAGTCAACACAATTAACACTAATTTCATAATAGGGAATATTATAATCGCTGGAATCAGTATCCAACCAATTATGTGTACATATGCACCGATGTATGTTATTCAACCAATTTAATTGTAATCTACCTAAATGACCATCAAATAGTATTCAACCAATATTATAATATTTAAAATAGATCAGAGTCAGTGAATTTACTCACCTTTGCGGGTTAACCGTTAAAAACAGTTTGCGTCAGTTGATTATACCCGGCGCTTTAATTGCCTAAAACTGTAACATGCTCCAAAATCGCTCTGGATCGACTCCAGTGTAGTTTGCAACCATCGTATTCAACACAACTGATTTCGTTAAATTCCTATGTTTAACCCAGTCATTATCATCCTTCCAAATCCACGCCCCATGTTGCCAAGATAAATTGCGCATCTCCCTGTACCAAAATGTTTTTCCCGTCCTTCTTATTGCTCTTCATTATTTAATCTTTGGACTCATAAATTTCTCACGCCAATTTGCCTTTTATTTTTATTAGGCTTTTCTTATATTACCGGCCCACGCCATCATTTCAGAACCCACTTATACCGCTCCCTTCTTCCAGTGATTGATCATCCGCTCCTTTCACCATACAACGCCAGCCCCACTCGTTTACAAATACAGCTCCATTTAATACTTCACCTATGTGCTTCACTGTCTTGAGAAGGAACTAGCACCCTCCTTATTTCATATGTGCTTTTATCCTTGATTTCTCAACCCCCATGCGCGTGTACAGTATTCTTTTCCAACCATACAACATTCCTCCCCAGTCCTCTCCGTACACAACAAATTCCGCTCCATTTTCTCCGCCAATAACGGTGCACATCACATACACCATCCACGTATAACATAACTGCTACTATACATAATGTATATTCTGCCTCGTCCTTCCACTTTGCTTCTTCTCCCACGCCATTGTAACTCCTCATCATACCCTCCCCGCGCAACCATTTCCACAACCCCGCCGATGTCACAAACCAATGAACACACATCCTGATAAAAAGGTTTTCGATCAATAATCTTAGCATCTACAGCGCTGTAAATTCCGCTGCTCTTCCTTGTATTCAACAACATGACTTCTTCGTTATCCCATCATACCAGCCTTCAACCATGTTCCTACTTCACACTACTGTCGCCCCGTGCCCTTCTGCACAGCTTCCTTATGATGTGAAACTAAAACCACCACTTTACCCCATCTTCTTCATCTGGAATGTCATTTCTCCTAATCCATTCTTACTTCACAACTCCTCATGCCAACGTCCACCCATCTTGCACTAAATACTGGACCTCATCCCTCGGCTTCGACCCGCTACGGTTCCAACTAGCGTCGGCTTCCCATACACACCGCCTGCTACTGACGCAGCCATGAACTGTGCCTCCACCTAGTCGATCCACACTTCAACTCCATGCACAGTACCATCAACTTTGCTTCACGCATCTAAACGAACATAGAGCATCTCTGTTTCTTGCATTACCCATTTTTGTTTTAATTTTTGATGAAGACTTAACATCAATTTGCGTTTCGGAAATCAATTGTCCTGCGCTTTTTGTTTTTGGCAAAATGAATGGCGACGCTGTGTATTTATAATGTTTTGATTCCTTCATGGCCAAGTATTAGCTTTGTATAGGTTTGTAGAGATTTCGGGTTGCGTGAATACTTAGATTAGGGTAGTTCTTAGGGTGACTGTTTTGCTTACTGTTATTGATGGAATGATGGTAGAGGATTAGATATGTCAGCGGTTGATGTTGATATTTCATGCTATGTTTTAGCCGATTGTTTTGATACATAGGTTAGTAGTTTTCTGGTTACTTTGGCACCAAGTATTAGGGGAGAGCAACATGGAGTAGGTGTGTAGGACAAAGTAGGTAGCCTGCGCGAGTTCCATTCGTCATGTGAACACTGCCGTAGTAGAACAACATGCATTTAGTTGAGGTCTTCTTGAAAGTAAGCATTAGATATAGCCATGTGATAAAGGACTCAGGGTATTTATTTATTCAGTTAACTTAGTGTTGAAGGTATTGGGAATTGATTTTTAGGTATATATATTTACTAGGAGATTCGTTTGCTGTCATTTGCTGTATCCATTTGTTCCGCTTATATTAATATTAATCGAAGTATGGGGACGGTGTATATATATAAATTGAAGGTAAAAAAAATTTTGAGCTTATAAAGTTCCATATATCCCCATTATAAAATTTCGTTTGTGTTCGTACTTGTTACGGGCAAAAATAAAAATATCATTGTGATCAGTAATGTGCCATGTTCCCAAAAATATAATAATGTCGGTAGGTTAACTTATATTATGAAACCCCAAAATGTCGATATAGGGTGCAAAATACTCCAAATAAAAAGTTGCGTGTTTAATTAATCAAAAATTTCAGTAAAATTTTAAAAATTTAATTATAACTACGCCTCAAAAGAATCTTGTCCAAATTCGAAACCGATATTTGAATATATATATATTTAAATATCCATCATGGTCAAAACTGATTATGTCGTTGCTTTTTCGAATATTTTGATTTGGACATAACTTACAATTTATAATGCGAAATTTCAATTTTTCACTTCCATTAGAGAAATTTGGTTCAAAGGATTCGAACTTTCTTGTTTCGAAGAAATCCGATTTATAACGAACCCTGTACACTCAGTTGAAGTTCAGAACATTAAATTACGAACTACCGCGATATTACGGGATCAATTATATTTAATATATAATTTTATATGTTCAAATTCATTTTAATTAACATATAAATCCATTTATATTACGAATTCAATATTTAAACTGATTTAAATATTCAAATACAAACTATAAAAATTGCGGGACGTTACATTCCTTCCCCCTTAAAAGAATTTCGTCTCCAAAATTTCTAAGGTAGGGAAAATGCTACAATCTCTGTTATATACAGGTTAAAACACTATTTGGTTTACTTCATAATTACGGTTTCAACTGAACTGATTTATTTTTATTTAAAATATTAATTCTTCTTATTAACAAATACTTTCAGAAATTCTAAAAATTTCCTAATGGCTTAAATTTACAGATAATTTCGCTAGCATCTCCACTGCACGGCTCATTTGGTACTACTACAGCTTGCCTCTCTGGGCCTTCTCCAATCCAAAAGAAATTCAAACAGCCAAGTGGCTTGCCCAATATACTCATAGAAATTTCATATCCAATATAAAATATGAATATGTACCTTTTTATCTAACATTCCACTCTATCTCTTCCATTTGTTGTCCAATCAGCATATACCATTTCATCACCACTTGATTTCCATTAAAATTATCCTCGAACCACATCATCAACATATAACTTCATTCAAACTCCAATTCCAAACTGAATTCCAACTCTTAATTCATCAATTCAATTCCATTCCAGATTATCTCTAATCCAAACCAATTTTATTTGAATTAGTTAATTTCTATTTATTTACTTCATAATAAAAATTTAAATTCCGGAATTCTAATTCCTGGGGTTTTTATTTCAAATCAGTTTGAAATCATATAATAATAGAAATTCAAAACATTTGATTTTTTGAATTTTTTTTGAACAGCTTGTTCCTCAAAATAATCTAAAATAAAATATTTGGTAGTAATCCTTCACTTAGCAACTCAAAAATGAATATTGATGATATGGCCATCCATCATCGGTATTATTTTCCGGCTGCCGAAGTGAGTTCAATACTGTATCACATTCAAAACTTATTTTTCAAACACTTTTATCTTGAAATTTACTTCCAAATATCCTTTCCAAATGCTTGAAACACAATTCCAAATCTCTCCCAGAATTTTAAATTTTCCATATATTCAATTCAAAATTTATTTACAACACCCTTCCAAGTTTTTAGAGTTTTATTACAATTCTATCTTTAAATTCAGATTTAATCCATTTGATTCTAGATATTATATTACAGTTATACGAATTCTGATTCATTATTTATATAACCATCTCAATTATAATCTTATGTGATTATAATAACAACCAACATATCCAATATATGTAATAATTATTCCAATATATTTTACTTCTTTTTATATTAGAATATAATTTTAGGTAAAATTATTTCATTCATCCCGCTTTTTAAAACAATGCTATGTCGAATTTCTCTATCCAAGCATTTATAAATCCCTATTGACCACGTCAGCTAAACGCGTCGATCTCGAATTTATATACCACTCAACAGATCAATCAACACAATATAAAACAGATATTATACTAATTTACAAATACGCGCTCATATATATACACACACACACACACACTCAAACTCAATCTAGAGTACTACTAACTCCGTTTCTATTGAGTCACACCACAGAGCCAAGGTAATCTCTTAACCTTATGCTCTGATACCAATCGTAAAAGCCCGTAAATCCGTACCAATTTAAGCTAACTAATATCCTACACATTCAACTCAAAGTACACGAAAATACAGATCTTTAATCAAAAGAAATAAGACCATGAGAAAGATAAGATAGAACTAATAGAATAGAAGAAAAAGAAAAACATCAGAATCTAAACAGTATCAGAGTAAGCATGAATCTCACAGTGGAACGAATAAAATATATTATATAACACTTTTTAAATACAAATGTATATACATACCATATCAAAATATAACTCATATACATTACAGCGGAAATAATCTCTAAAAACTAGCGGTGAAGCTTCCTCCTTTGAGCTCCTCCAAGTAAATTTGCAAAGCCTAAACACTTGACTGCCCGTACAAATTTGGGAAACAAAATAAAACTCTGGGTCAGTCATGGGACTGGTGTGAGTAAACTCTAACCATATTGTTTAACTTTGAAAAAAAATCCTTTAAAAGAAAAGGTAATAGTAAGACAAATCCACACATAAATACGGACAGTTTTTATCTTACTATAACCAAACCATTTTTGATATCAAAATCCAGTGATATTATAATAATGTCTAATCAAAAAAATAATCAAATAGTAGAACGCTTGCATCTCATGCTCCACATACATAGTATAAAGTCAAAAACCGCAGGGCGCTTATTACAGATTGGATTCCAACTATGACAAGGTATGGGACCACCTCCCGATCAGTGTACTATAAAGGGGATACATTGGAGTTCAACAAGAACAACTTGCAACTCAGCCCACACATGACCGACCACTCATTTAGCTTGAGTGTATCGAATATATTGTCACCCACGGTTGTCGGCCTTCCAACAGTAATCCGTAAGATACAGAATCGAAAGAAGAATAAATATTAAATTTTCTCTAGATCGATGACAAATATACCCTACTTGGGAATGACCCATCTACCATGCTGCCTGCCCGATTTTTGTCATTTCCTGGTTGTGAGGCTTGAGGCTACGTTAATCTTTTTAGAACATCTGGCCACCATACACTTTGAATGCCACTTCGTCAAACTCGTCAAATCACCAGTTGATCTTCAAAAATATTACGGGTATAAAACTAAGAGAAACGAATTTCTCCGCCACCAGACGTAATACCTTGAAAAGATCGTCTAGGGTGATCTGTTAGCAATACTCTGTCAGACATCCGTCCATACAAGTTGTCCTGGGACTGAACAAACAGAAAGCACTATTCTAGAACAGAATGACCCATGCATTTTACTTCGTCTTCAATTATCTTCAGAATAATCTAATTCACAGCGCTTATGCCTACATGGAGTGGTTTCCGGATAATAAATCCAACCGGACTCTCCGTATGGACAACGATGGTCAAAACACTTCGATAGTCAGTTATTTAACTATCGAAGTAAAACAAACATTCATTTAAATGTACAACTAAAAAATCACACAACCACGGGCACTTTGTATTTAACATTCATTTTTATTATTCAAATTACCATATCTTACAAGATATTTCTCAAACCCCAGTTTAGCCCTTTTCACACTTCTTGGAAAAAACATTCCTAGTTATTATAAACTCTTATTCTCCCATGTTCCAGAAAATATACGTTATTTACGTTCGAAAACATTTCCATTCTTTTGACATTCTTTATTCTCTACAATTGGATAATATACCCCTATCTACATTGGAAAAATATTTCCAATTTCATTAAAATATTTTAATCTGCCAATCGTTCACTTTTAAAACATTATTCACTTTAAAATGTGAATATCGTCCCTATTATAGCAATCTGAACACCTTTATCAAATAACTCTTTATTCGAGTGATAAATACCCTTATCTCGTTTATCGAAATTTCTTCATAATTTTATATTCCCATTCCTCTTTATAAACTCTGTTTCTAAGTCAACTTCTGGTCAATATCAAGTTTATAACTAAATATTGATTACATATCCTTATTCTAATCTATTCGTTTAAACTAAAAAATAACTATCCTATCAGATTATAATTCCTAAAAATAATTTATTTTTGTAATATTCAACATTGTTGAATTATAATTCCAAATCCTTATGGCTTATTTCTAATCACATTTCGAACATCGAAATGATGTCATTGTTTTCTGAATCGATTCTCCGATTTCTCTTTCTAAACTCATTCTTATATTTCTTTGGACAAATATCGTTACTTATTACTTTAGAATAAGTGGATTTCAAATCAAACTGTTTTCATTTCCTAGGGAGTAGTGCTATACATAAAAATAACACTTAAGCGTGGCCAACAACGTTAATTTATCGTTATAGTTCAAAACTTGCAATACGCTGCAATATCCCCTTTATACTAATCTTGACATCTCTTCCCGTTACAAACCAATACCATTCTCGATAATAGTGAAGTCGTTCAAGTTTGGGTATTTTATTTACCTCTCAGACCTTGATCGACAATGTTCTTATCCTAGAATAGGTATAAGCCTGTAACTCTAAACCCCTTACTACTTCTAATGTCAGTTAACTATAATTCTTATTTCATTTGAAATATGGTTTTATAACCCTATTTACTTACTTTGCTAACTCGGTTATTTATAACTATTTATATTCAATATTGACTCTTTACTTTAACCTTGCTATATGATTCCATTTTATAACTTCTTTACCAACAACCATTAACACTCTTCGCCTTTTGATGTTTCCCTTTCTATTTGAGTTATTATACTCTATTCAAGTAACACCTTATTATGACTTAATAATTATCTTAATAAATTCCCATTCCAGAAGTAATTACTTAAGTTAAATAATGATTAACTTTATCACTGCTGAAGTAAAACGGTTTACTTCATCATTAACCTAAAGTAGATTGGTTTCTTATTTTACAATAACTAATTATCTCAATTCAATAATTATTTGATACTTCATTAAAAATTAATTACTAATTAAGGAATCCTATTTATTTAAACAATTAATTTTTAAAACCATTATTATTTGATTAATTAAAGATTAATTAATCAAGTAATAAATTTCTAACAAAACAGTTGATTTAATCAACTTCAAATCATCAGTTAATTTGTTAACTGATTGTAATTACTCCTTACCATTAGATCAATAAAATTAATCTGAAAATATTGCTTAATCCTTTTTGTCTTAAAACGATTATCCTCATAGGACAAATTTATAGCTTCACCTGATTAAAAATAATCGCTTATAATTTCTTAATAAAAATTAACTATAAAATGTTTATAATAGACTTCTATTATAATCTATGATTTTGTTTTAATTATAAAAATATAATTTTTATAACTTAACTTCGTTGACTCGTCTACCGACAAATCAACTTTTAAACAAAGAGATGGGTTTATGGTCGGTGCTGCCACTTTTTTAATCGATATTGTCTATTGATTAAATCAAAATAACGTTGGATTTCCATTCAACATCAATATCCACACAGGGTTTCAATGTCATTTGGGTTCAAACAGTGCATATAAAACAAACAGTACATATAAATATTGAGGAATCTGGTTGGATTCCTTCAACTGATTTCTTCCGTCCATGGATGTTAGTTAACACGATTAACAATAATTTCATACTAGGGAATATTATAATCGCTGGAATCAGTATCCGGCCAATGATGTGTACATATGCACCGATGTATATTATTCAACCAATTTAATTGTAATCTACTTAAACGACCATCACACAGTATTCAACCAATATTAAAATATTATAATATTTAAAAATAGATCGGAGTCAGTGAATTTACACACCTTTGCGCGTTAACCATTAAAAACGATTTGCGTCAGTTGATTATACCCAACGCTTTAATTGCCTAAAACTGTAACGTGCTCCAAAACTGCTCTGGATCGACTCCAGTGTCGTCTGCCACCATCGTATTCGACGCAACTGATTTCGTTAAATTCCTATGTTTAACCAAGTCATTATCATCCTTCTAAATCCACGCCCCATGTAGCCAAGATAAAGTGCGCAGCTACCTATACCAAAATGTTCTTCCCGTCCTTACTGCTCTTCGTTATTCAATCTTTGGACTCATAAATTTCTCACGCCAATTTCCCATTTATTTTTATTGGGATTTGCTTATATTACTGGCCCACGCCATCATTTCAGAACCTACTTGTACCGCTCCCTTCTTCCAGTGATTGATCATCCGCTCCTTTCACCATACAACGCCAGCCCCACTCATTTACAAATACAGCTCCATTTTATACTTCACCTATGTGCTTCACTGTCCTGAGAAGGAACTGGCACCCTCCTTATTTCATACATGCTTTTATCCTTGCATTTCTCAAACTCCATACGGGTGTACAGTATTCTTTTCCAACTATACAAGATTCTGCCCCAGTCCTTCCCGCACACAACAAATTCCGCTCCATTTTCTCTGCCAATAACGGTGCACATCACATACACCATCCACGTATAACATAGCTGCTACTATACATAACGTATAGTTCGCCTCATCCTTCCACTTTGCTTCTTCTCCCAAGCCACTGTAACTCCTTGTCATACCCTCCCCGCGCAACCACTTCTACAACCCCGCCGATGTCACAAACCAATGAACAAACACCCTGATAAACAGGTTCCCTATCAATAGTCTTAGCGTCTACTGCGCTGTAAATTCCACTGCTCTTCCTTGTATTCAACAACATGACTTCTTTGTTATCCCATCACGCAAGCCTTCAACCATGCCGCTACTTCACATTACTGTTGCCCCATGCCCTTCTGCATAGCTTCCTTATGCTGTGAAACTAAAGCCACCACTTTACCCCATCTTCTTCATCTGAAATGTCATTTCTCCTAATCCATTCTTGCTTCCCAACTCCTCATGCCAAAGTCCACCCATCCTGCACTAAATACCGGACCTCATCCCTCGGCTCCGACCCCACTACGATTCCAACCAGTGTCGGCTTCCCATACACACCACCCACTACTGACGCAGCCATGAACTGTGCCTCCACCTAGTCGATCCACACTTCAACTCCATGCAAAGTACCACCAACTTCTCTTCATGCATCTACACGAATACAACACATCTCTGTTTTTTGCGTTACCCATTTTTGTTTTAATTTTTGATGAAGACTTAATATCGGTTTGCGATTCGTAAATCAATTGTCCTGCGCTTTTTGTCTCTGTCAAAATGAATGGCCACGCTATGTATTTATAATGTTTCGATTCCTTCATGGTCAAGTATTAACTCTGTATAGGTTTGTAGAGATTTCGAGTTGCGTGAATACTTAGATTAGGGTAGTTCTTAGGGTGACTGTTTTGCCTTACTGTTATTGTTGGAATGATGGTAGAGGATTAGATAGGTCAGCGGTTGATGTTGATATTTCATGCTATGTTTTAGCCGATTGTTTTGATACATAGGTTAGTAGTTTTCTGGTTACTTTGGCACCAAGTATTAGGGGAGAGCAACATGGAGTAGGTGTGCAGGACAAAGTAGGTAGCCTGCGCGAGTTCCATTCGTCATGTGAACACTGCCGTAGTAGAACAGCATGCATTTAGTTGAGGTCTTCTTGAAAGTAAGCATTAGATATAGCCATGTGATAAAGGACTCAGGGTATTTATTTATTCAGTTAACTTAGTGTTGAAGGTATTGGGAATTGATTTTTAGGTATACATATTTACTAGGAGATTCGTTTGTTGTCATTTGTTGTATCCATTTGTTCCGCTTATATTTATATTAATCGAAGTATGGGGACGGTGTATATATATAAATTGAAGGTAAAAAAAAATTGAGCTTATAAAGTTCCATGTATCCCCATTATAAAATTTTGTTCGCGTTCGTACTTGTTACGGGCAAAAATAAAAATATCATTGTGATCAGCAATGTGCCATGATCCCGAAAATATAATAATATCGGTAGGTTAACTTATATTATGAAACCCCAAAATATCGATATAGGGTGCAAAATACTCAAAATAAAAAGTTGTTTATTTAATTAATTAAAATTTTCAATAAAATTCTAAAAATTTAATTATAACTACATCTCAAAAGAATCTTGTCCAAATTCAAAACCGATATTTAAATATCCGTTATGGTCAAAACCGATTATGCCGCTGCTTTTCTGAATATTTTGATTTGGACATAACTTACAATTTATAATGCGAAATTTTGATTTTTCACTTCCATTAGAGAAATATGGTTCAAAGGATTCAAACTTTCTTGTTTCGAAGAAATCCAATTTATAACGAACTCTGTACACTCAGTTGAAGTTCAGAACGTTAAATTACGAACTACCGCGATATTACGGGCTGGATTTTTGTAACGTCCCGCCTTTTTGATCACTTCAAATTGGTAATTAAACCAATTTAAAACGTCCAAATCGACGGATCGTTATTTAGCTTACAGAATTTAGAATACAGAATCATCACAGAAAACACGGAATAAATAAATAACATAATATTTGAACAATGAAATAAACTTTTATATATAATCAGAATCTTTGATACAAGAAATTTTTTCAATACAGCAGAATGAAAATACAGTTTAGATAAAAAGGAAATATTTACTATTTTTAAATCTTCAGAGTGCACGTCTCCTGAAATCCCCAACTTTGTCAATCTTCGAATCCTAAGTTGTATCTTTAAAATCTATAACACTCGGGTCTGACCCGAGCATTCCATGCACAAACATAAAACACTCGAGTCAGGGTTAAATCATAGTTCAAGTAAATTAACTTCAATATTAACTGAAATATAATAGTTAACTAACTTCTGAAAGAATATATATATATACACAAAATGAAAGAATGTATATATCAGTTTTTATTTCAGGGACAAGCGGTCACGGAAGTCTGCATGTACACACGTGTACAGGTACACGTGTACACTGCCCCCAACATCCCGCAACCATACATAACAAATGCAAGCCGAGTATTCATGGTCAAATAAACAATGTGTACTCTAGGAAGAAGCAACATCGTGCACCCATGGGAAAATGAAGTGTATGCCGGGCCACTCACATTAATTAAATTTCGATTAAACAAGACCACGAGGAACTGTCCAAACAAAATACAAGTAATAGGGTGATTATGCCACAAATATATATAACATGGAAATTCCCTAAAACCAAAATTTAGATAATAACTGTATGCAGTCCAGCATGTAGATACACTATGCCAAAAAGCGGAGGCTTATACCCATAACAATGAGAGGTTATCAAAAACCCAAACTAGCCACCTAAAAGATGGGGTATGTAAATAAGTTAACAAACCAAATATCCCAGGTTTAACAACTATAAATGATTCAGCTTTCAAGGTTAGTACATGTGTGTATAACGTGTATATATACATAGCAATGGGTCATATCATATGTATATAGCTTCATAATTTCAACAAAACCTTGTCCAACATGTATTTAGTATTTTTAGTTTCGAATAAGGCAGGGTAGTACTTATCAAATTCCAGTAAACCGCCTATTCAAGGCAGGGAAATATATTCAGGGTACCGGCAAGTTGCTACCACAATAACTTATACATGATTTGCATATGATTAAGTGCTACCACAATACTAGCATAACTTATAAATGATTTGCACATATGGTGTCCAGACACAATATAATGTATAGCATATATGGCCTTCACACTTGGTACAACAATTGCAAGTCTCATGGAAGTAGATTGATGAAACATTAAACGTCCTGGCACAATATAATGGATAGCACATATGGTGTAAACTCAACTCTCAAAGTTCACACTATACCATACATATAACAAATTTCATGCAGCATGTGACAGATGGAGGGTGAACAGTCAGCGCAAGGCATAACAATATTATATGAATACTCTCATTCATGTCATTAGCACAAAAATGCAAATTTATAAGTTGGTACAACAATCATTAAAACAATCGTCCAGCTATATTTCAAACGGACAAGGTTGGTTCAGAAATAATTTAGTCCAAGCTAATTTTAATCATTTATTTAATTAATTTATTAATTATATTATATTATATATATCATTTGAATGGAGAGTTTATGTAGGCTACTTAAATTATAATAACCAAGGTAAATTTCAACTCCGATCCGAGAACAAGAGTCACAAATAAACGCAACACAAGTTCATGAACCGAATATATGGCAAGCAGCAAGGCTGAAGCATGGTGATCAGCTCAAGACCAATAATTATGGTTCATAGTGACAAGCCAGCAGGGTTTGAATTATACAATACACATGGCAACACTGCAAATGAGTTTGCAAGTTAAAATACACACAGTAAACCATGGCAGTCAGACAGTAACATGTATAGGTAGCCAAAGGTGTAGACTGAAATCTGAATGTCATATGCTTTGCGGTCATATAGCGCAGCATGCAGTAGAGGGTAGTAAATACCAAAAGCTGAGATTAAGTGAGAGAATATTACCATTTATATAAGTGCAGCTCATGTTTAGAATGTAAATATGTAGTTATGAGAAGTCAATATACGACTGCAACTTGAATGTCAATTGACTCAGCATTCCAAACATGTTCACGATATCAAATCCAGGTTATCAAATTCAAGTTATAAATGTTAAAACAGCATTCATTTCCAAAGAACTTTAATAATTCAGTGTGTAATTATGCGTTCGTTTATGCCAAGCAGTTCAGGTTTTCTAACATGAAGGCAGTGTTCATTGTGCAAAACGGTTAATATACGTAAGCCACGCATTTTTATTTTAAAATCAAAACCTTATGTTATAATAAGATGAAGAACAGCTATATAATAAGTACTTATCAAAATCTTCAGGTATTTGTACTCACTATCATATGATTATCATATCATAGCTGGATCCAATTTTTGACATAAAGATTCCAAATCTTTTAAAATACTAGGAGAGAGTTTATTTCCACCGGATCTCGTAAATGTTATAAAAGGGATTTAAAGTAAATCCACAAGTCTCTCAATCGTTTGTTTTCCTGAAACACTTATTGATAGATTAAATAAGCTTTATCTATTATTTGGATGTTCTGATCAGTACATGCTTTACTTTGTTGATATAATAGATCTGAATTGTTCTAATCACAATCATAAGGTTTATCTGACTGAATGTTTCCTTATTTTAGTTTATATATATGTTATTGTAATTTTTTTTTAAATGAGCCAAATGAGTACATAAATTAAGAAAACTGCTTTACAGATCCTATATATATACACAAGTGCAAATATATGTATGTGTACTTAAGTAAACAACCGCATCCTCAAGATCAAAGCCCAACAACAACCGATAAGGCAGCAAACATATAGTGAGGGAATCCCACCCGATCAACCCATAATTAACTATTATATTTAGATAAATTATTGAAGTTAATTACTTGAATCTAAAAACTAATCGTGCATGATTGCTCACCTGCAGAAGCAATTGCGATAGTCAAAGGTGCAGCAGCAGCACCTGAATGTGACAACGCAGGCGTCTTTGAAGTCAG
Organism: Allium sativum; assembly: GCA_030737875.1. Taxonomy (NCBI): domain Eukaryota; kingdom Viridiplantae; phylum Streptophyta; class Magnoliopsida; order Asparagales; family Amaryllidaceae; genus Allium; species Allium sativum. Next base: position 208,427,370 of record CM060919.1, read on the forward strand.
CATTTTAGATGGTTTTTGCTCTTTGACGACGACAGCAACGAGGGATTCGATTTGATTTCGGCTTGAGTTAAGAGTGGTGGCGATTCAGGTTTCGATAGCGACTACATTGGCAAAGTGGAGGATGGAGATGAAAGGTATTAGCTGAGTTTCAACGAGTAGCAGGGGGAATTCCTGGAGGCGTTGGCTTCAACTGAACGGAGGAAGGAAGAAGCAAGCGATTTGGCGAAAAATGAAAATAGGGTTCGTCCATTTTTGTGGAATTTGATTTAGAAGAAAGGGAATGATTTTTCCGTGAAGAATTTAGGAAAAAACAATGCGACTTTATAGAAGCAGAACCCGTGGGTATCAAGTTTTCGTGGATGTCAAGGAATCGATAGTGTGTACACGAAGGAACCAAACGCTTTATTTTGTTTATTTATTTATGGTTTTAAATTTTCTACCGCAAATTATGTTGATGTTTTATTTTTGAACCTATACAAACTAACTCCGATTGTGATGAAATTTTACGTATCATTATGCCTCGATGTTCTGAATCCAATAAAATTGTTCTGGTGGTAAACTGACTCCGTCTGTATAACGTTATTTAAATAACTTATCGATTCACTGATTTTATTTCGGTTGTCCACCCACAACTCTGTTCGATCCCAAATTTTGAGCATTAAATTTTATTTTATTTTAGTATACACAAATACTCACATATCCAAGCCCATTTCCATATATTCAACAATAAAATTCTCTGATTCGTTTTACGTCCATAATATTTATTTTTAAATTCAAGCGTTTATATTTTCCAATCGAATTTCGAATCCAATTCAATTATCTAACCAAATTCAATATTCAACAATAAATATTCGATTCCCAACTAACCATTCTTGAATTAAATATCGAACTCAATCCCATAAACAAAACAATATGTTTGATTTTTAATCCCAACTCAATCATCGATATAAAATTGATTATTATTGATTAATCTTTAATTTACGTCATATTCCAGTTGCGAAACTTTCTGGGACATTACAATCAATCCCCCTTTAAAACTTTTCGTCCTCGAAAAGGAGCGATCGTTAGTGTCGTACCAATGTATACTTCAAATTCATGTGAAATTTTCCGACAACTAATTTAAATATCGATACTTAAGTCATCGATCCTGTATGTTTATCATATCTAATTAACATGGGAAATTAAATTTCCTTTCAGAACCAATTTCTTCTTAAATTTCAGTTCTTGCATAAGTTGGATTTACACATCTCAAATTATTACCAATTTCTTTATAACCCTCATCTGTCAACGTTACTTATCCATCGTTGCAACTGTAATGGGTCTATGTTTGCCACCCTTAACTCAATCTCCTTACATTCACTCCATTTAATCTTTTCCAACCTTCGTTGAAGAGTGTAAATAACATACCCTCTTCAAGTTATCGATTTGAATTTCCAAAAATCCGAAATATTTTATACATAAAATATTTGTGTTATTACTCTGAAATTCTCTTTTTTTTGGGTATATTTTAATTTCAAATTATTTATTTTAAAATACTCGATAACTTGAAGTTTGACAAGCCTATTGTCGTTCTCATAAATGTTAGGCATACGCTGGCTAAGCGCGCGGCTAAAATATCCAAATACTAAATATTCTTATTTCAACTCCTAGTAAAAATATTTTTTTTTAAATTCTTTTTTTTTAAATAGATACGGGAAGTACCAATGTGATTTTGATATGTTGATTGTTCATGAATCGCAGAAACACAATGGTTTCGTCTGGGTCCCCCAGAAAACATCCGTATCCATAGAAAAACACTTTCCTGTGAACTTCGTCATGGACAAATCAACGAAAGATATTTTAAGAATCGATAAAAACCTGTAGTCATTGAGCTTGGTTGCTCTCTCGGAGTCATGAAAAACAAATCATGAAATGATGAAAATAAATCAGGCCACAAGGACCAATCAAGTCACGAAGAAAAACAGTTGCATTAAACAGGTGGCTCAAACACTAAGATATCTAAGTGGACCGCAAGTACACAATGGTTACACCTGGGTCCCCTAAGGAACATCCATACCCATAAGTTGTCACAGCTCTGCGGATTATGCCTTTATAATTCGACTGTATATCGCAGCAGTCACAATGGTTACGCTTGGTTCCCCCAATAAACATCTGTCCGCCGCAGGCTATCTGGAGCCCTGTGAATTTCGCTACACGATCGAATTCCAATGACTCTGGATCGCAGCTATCACAATGGTTACGCCTGATTCCCTCAAGAAACATCTAATCGCCGTAGGCTATCTGCAGCCCTGCGAATTATGCTATTAGTCGTGCTCAATGGCAACTCATGAGTTTTATGTCCGGACAGCCTACTACCACCAGCAGCATATCTAAGCTCGAATTTCAAAGAGAAGGTACTTTCCTTATTTTGCTTTGAAAACATATAATACTATATACATATAGTACTTTACTTTATACTTCTCATAAGTCATACTTATGTCACTTACATAAGATTTTCTTCCCAAATCATATTTCAAAAATCTCTTTCAATCGTTCTTATATAAATTCTATTATATAAGATTTCATTTCAAATTGATTACCGTTCAAATCATTAATTTTCTAATTCACTGCATTCTTATATTTTTCCTATGTACATTTCGGAAGCTTCTGTATCCAGTATCCCACCTTGAATATTTTCAAATTTCATTCCGATTCCAAAATTTCAATTTTGATCTCTTTAATCAACTCAGATTTATGCCTCTATTGGTTATAAATAAAATTTCCTTCCAAATCTCTAATTATTAAATTCATTATTTCATTCACATCGTTATTATCTCAAAATTCCAGAATTTTCTTCTTATCACAAATTTCTCCTTCATGCATTATCACTCCTTCACACCCTTCGACCGTAAATTAGCAATCGAACAACTCCCAAAGTATCAATCCCGAACGCCGAAACCAACATCAGAACAACACTCATGAATTATTCAACTTAACTAATCTTCAGTCAGTTTCTAAATTCCTTAACTCCACTTCTTAATTTCTTATCAAATTAATGCTTATGCAACTCCCGGATTCAATTTACAAATCCATTTCTCTTATGTTATGCCGTCCTTTGTTCTCGATGTGTCTTTTTATTCTACGGTCCTTGCCATTCTGAGTTATCCAAACTCGTCAGCCTCTCACGATCTTCAAAAAACATTTCCAATTATCGTAATTATTTTTCTATAATTATGGAAAATCATTTATTATCATTGGAAAACATTTCTATATATTCACAAATCTGTATTTTCTATAGAAAATATACTTGATTCTCAAGGGAGGACATTTCTAAATTCGTTATTTTGATTTTAAACAGATGTTAAATAAAACACCGCTATTTTCGCTTAACTTCTAACACTCATTTACTTCACTTAACTACTCTTGTTATCGAGCGTTAGTAATTTCTTAGTCAACAATGGAGTCGATCAAGTTGGGGTATACTTACCTCTCAGACCTTAACTGAACAACATCATTAACTTTAAAATAGATACCACTTCGAACACCAACAAAACATTCATTCTCGTAATTTCTGATTTCATGTTAAGAATTTATTTCTTTTACAAAAATCGTTGATTATAACAATATTTGCACCTTCGAAATATGTAATTTAAAAATATACTTTATTCTTTAATCCGAATACATAAACAATTAATTAATGATTTATTAAATTTTGATCAATACAGAAAGTAAGACATAATTGACTCTCCTGAGTAACTTCGTTCAAATAATCTCTTATTCGTGATATATTCTAAACTTTGGAAAAAATATATTTGATTTGTATTCCGAACTTCAGAATAATCTCACCGTACTGGTCAATTCCACTTCCTTTATTCCCAATTTCATTCGCAACATTTCTGCCTTTACACGTTTACTTCTTAAAAGTAAATGTTATTCCTTTTATCGAAATCTGAACTCGTCGCATCAATTTAGTTTTGATTTCATTCAAATATAAATCCACACCTCTTTTAAATTTTTACTCACATTATGCCTCATTCATATTCTCTTTTATGCTTCACCTCTTGTTAATCAATTAACAAGTTTATACCTTACTATCGAATTCATATATTCGATTACACATTATTGGTTTGAAACCAATTGTAAATTATCTTTCCAACAAACTTTGACACAATCAAATTACAATTATACCCTTCTCAATTTTATTAACTTACATTCTGAATTCAAAATAAAATTCATTGTTTCATTTTTGAAACAATTTCCAATTTCATTTTTGAAACAATTTCCAACTTTCCTTTTTTATTTAAATTATCATCAGAATTATCATTTCCAATCATTTCGGTTATCTTTGATTACTAAAATACATGATTAGAGAATATAATCAGTCAAATCTCTTATCCTTATCTTTCTTGGATACCATTTGATGCTGGACTCAAGATTCAAATCTAAGCGGATCTTATCGAAGAATAATTCTCGTAAACTTAGATTCAAAGACTTCCGAAGACTAGGGATTCCGGAAAGAATTTTAATTTACAAAATAATTTTTTTTTTCGCTGTATCAGTTCCAAAATAATTTTCCTTCCAAAATCTATTTTTCAAAACTCTTTTTATTTTCAAATCTGTTTCCAGTGTCAATCCTACTCATTTAAACTCGATAAGCTAAGGTTTGAATAAACCAAAGCTCTGATACCACCAGTAACGTCCCACCTTTTTGACCGCTTCAAATTGGTGATTAAACCGATTTAAAACGTCCAAATCGACGGATCGTTATTTAGCTTACAGAATTTAAAATACAGAATCGACACAGAAAACACAGAATAAATAAATAGCATAATATATGAACAATGAAATAAACTTTTATATATAATCAAAGTCTTTGATACAAGTAGTTTTCTCAATACAGCGGAATGAAAATACAATTTGGATACAAAGGAAATATTTACTGTTTTTAAATCTTCAGAGTGCACATCTCCTGAAATCCCCATCTTTGTCAATCTTCGAATCCTAAGCTGTATCTTTAAAATCTATAACACTCGGGTCTGACTTGAGCATTCCATGCATAAACATAAAACACTCGAGTCAGGGTTAAATCATAGTTCAAGTAAATTAACTTCAATATAAACTGAAATATAATAGTTAACTAACTTCCGAAAGAAAATATATATATATACAAAATCAAAGTATGTATATATCAGTTTTTATTTCAGGGACAGGCGGTCACAGAAGTTTGCATGTACAAACGTGTACAGGTACACGTGTACACTGCCCTAACATCCCGCAACCATACATAACAAACGCAAGCCGAGTATTCATGGTCAAATAAACAATGTGTACTCTAGGGAGAAGCAACATCGTGCACCCATGGGAAGATGACGTGTATGCCAGGCCACTCACATTAATTAAATTTCAATTAAATAAGACCACGAGGAACTGTCCAAACAAAATACTAGTAATAGGGTGATTATGCCACAAATATATATATATATATAACACGGAAATTCCATATATTTTCTTACCCAGAATTTAGATAATAATTGTATGCAGTCCAGCATGTAGATACATTGCCAGAAAGTGGAGGCTTATATCCATAATAATGAGAGGTTATCAAATACCCAAACTAGCTACCTAAAAGATGGGGTATGTAAATAAGTTAACAAATCAAATGTCCCAGGTTTAACAAATACAAATGATTCAGCTTTCAAGGTTAGTATATGCGTGTATAACATGTATATATATACATAGCAAGGGGTCATATCATATGTATATAGCTTCATAATTTCAACAAAACCTTGTCCAACATGTATTTAGTGTTTTTAGTTTCGAACAAGGCAGGGTTGTACTTATCAAATTCCAGTAAACCGCCTATTCAAGGCAGGGAAAAATATTCAGGGTACCGGCAAGTTGCTACCACAATAACTTATAAATAATTTGCAAATGAATAAGTGCTACCACAATACTAGCATAACTTATAAATGATTTGCACATATGGTGTCCAGACACAATATAATGTATAGCATATATGGCCTTCACACTTGGTACAGCAATTGCAAGTATCATGGAAGTAGATTGACAAAACATTAAATGTCCTGGCACAATATAATGGATAGCACACATGGTGTAAGCTCAACTCTCAAAGTTCACACTATACTATACATATAACAAATTTCATGCAACATGTGACAGATGGAGGGTGAACAGTCAGCGCAAGGCATGACAATATTATATGAATACTCTCATACATATCATTAACACAAAAATGCAAATTTATAAGTTGGTACAACAATCATTAAAACAATCATCCAGCTATATTTCAAACGAACAAGGTTGATTCAGAAATAATTTAGTCCAAGACAAATTTATTTATTTAATTAATTAATTTATTTTATTTATTCATTTATTATATTATATATATATATCATTTGAATAGAGAGTTTATGTAGGCTACTTAAATTTTAATAACTAAGGTAGATTTCAACTCCGATCCGAGAACAAGAGTCACAAATAAACGCAACACAAGTTCATGAACCGAATATATGGCAAGCAGCAAGGCTGAAGCATGGTGATCAGCTCAAGACCAATAATTATGGGTTCATAGTGACAAGCCAGCAGGGTTTGAATTATACAATACACATGGCAACAATTTAAATGAGTTTGCAAGTTAAAATACACACAGTAAACCATGGCAGTCAGATAGTAACATGTATAGGTAGTTAATGGTGTAGACTGAAATCTGAATGTCATATGCTTTGCGGTCATATAGCGCAGCATGCAATAGAGGGTAGTAAATACCAAAAGTCGAGACTAAGAGAATACTACTATTTATATAACTGCAGCTCATGTTTAGAATGTAAATGTGTAGTTATGAGAAGCCAATATACGGCTGCAACTGGAATGTCACTTGACTAAGCATCCCAAACATGTTCACGATATCAAATTCAGGTTATCAAATTCAAGTTATAAATGTTAAAACAGTATTCATTTCCAAAGAACTATAATAATTCAGTGTGTAATTATGCGTTCATTTATGCCAGGCAGTTCAGGTTTTCTAACATGAAGGCAGTGTTCATTGTGCAAAACGGTTAATATAGGTAAGCCACACATTTTTATTTTAAAATCAAAACCTTATGTTATAATAAGATGAAGAACAGCCATATAAACTTATCAAAATCTTCAGGTATCTATACTCACTATCATTTATGATTATCATATCATAGCTAGATCCAATTTTTAACATAAAGATTCCAAATCTTTTAAAATACTAGGAGAGAGTTTATTTCCACCGAATCTCGTAAATGTTATAAAAGGGATTTAAAGTAAATCCAGAAGTCTCTTAATCATTTGTTTTCCTGAAACACTTGTTGATAGATTAAATAAGCTCTATCTATTATTTGGATGTTCTGATCAATACGTGCTTTGCTTTGTTAATATAACAGATCTGAATTGTTCTAATCGCAATCAAAAGGTTTATCTGACTGAATGTTTCCTTGTTTTAGTTTATATATTATTTTTTTTTTTTTAAAAAAATGAGCCAAATGAGTACGTAAATTAAGCAAACTGCTTTCCAGATCCTATATATATACACAGGTGCGAATATATGTATGTGTACTTATGTAAACCACCGCGTCCTCAAGATCAAAGCCCAAAAACAACCGATAAAGCAGCAAACATATAGTGAGGGAATCCCACCTGAACAACCCATAATTAACTATTATATTTGTATAAATTACCAAAGTTAATTACTTGAATCTAAAAACTAATAGTGAGTGATTTCTCACCTGCAGAAGCAATTGTGATAGTCAAAGGTCGCAGCAGCACCTGAATGTGACAACGCAGGCATCTCTGAAGTCAGCAATTTAGATCGCTTTTGCTCTTTTACGACGACAGCAACGAGGGCTACGATTTGGTTTCGGGTTGAGTTAAGAGCGGTGGCGATTCAGGTTTCGATAGCGACTGCAATGGCAAGTGGTGGATGGAGATGAAAGGTATTAGCTGAGCTTCAACGAGTAGCAGAGGGAATTCCTGGAGGCGCTGACTTCAAAATGGATGAAGGAAGAAGCAAGCGATTTGGGGGAAAATGAAATGGGGTTCGTCCATTTTTGTGGAGTTTGATTTAGAAGAAAGGGAATGATTTTTCCGTGAAGAATTTAGGGGAAAACAGTGCGACTTTATAGAAGCAGAACCCGTGGGTATCAAGTTTTCGTTGAAGCAAGGAATCGATAGTGTCTATATGAAGGAACCAAACGCTTTATTTTGTTTATTTATTTATGGTTCCATAATTTTTCTACCGTGAATTATGTTGATGTTTTATTTTTGAACCGATACAAACTAACTCCGACTATGATGAAATTTTACGTATCATTACGCCACGACATTCTGAATCCAATAAAATTGTTCTGGTGGTAAACTGACTCCGTCTTTATAACGTTATTTAAATAATTTATCGATTCACTGATTTTATTTCAGTTGTCCACCCACAACTCTGTTCGATTCCAAATTTTGAGCGTTAAATTTTTTTTTTTTTAATATACACAAATACTCACATATCCAAGCCCATTTCCATATATTCAACAATAAAATTCTCCGATTCGTTTGGCGTCGATAATATTTATTTTTAAATTCGACCATTTATATTTTCCAATCGAATTTCGAATCCAATTCAATTATCCAACCAAATTCAATTCAATATTCAACAATAAATATTCGATTCTCAACTAACAATTCTTGAATTAAATATTGAATTCAATCCCATAAACAAAACAATATATTTGATTTTTAATCTCAACTCAAATATCGATATAAAATTGATTATAAATAATTAATCGTTAATTTATGTCATATTCCAGTTGCCAAATTTTCTGGGATGTCACAATTATATTTAATATATAATTTTATACGTTCAACTTCGTTTTAATTAATATATAAACTGATTTAAATATTCAAATACAAACTGTAAAAAATGCGGGACGTTACAGTTAGTTCTTTAACTACCAATCTATAGTTGTATAGTTAAGTACATTAGCAGCATATGCCCTTTAATTAAAACCATTAATTTCATCAATTCTTAAAAATCAATTTCATACGCTTATCTCAAGGGAATAAGCATATTCACAAATCACTTGTTTTCGCTACTTTAAAAACCATAGTCGTTCATTTATTCACTTTGAATTAAGTGTATTCATAAACCCATATTATTTCCACTAAAAAATTTGCAATATGTACTTAACCAAAAAGGTATAAGTATATTTACAAATATACACAGTTAAACAATGTTAGGTGATACATATTTGTAAAAAAATTGCATCATTTTACAAGTTAAACAAAACGATACATATTTGTAAAATATATGCATCATTTTACAAGTTAAACAAAACCATTTATTAATTTGTTCAAAACAATTTTTAAAATCTTCTTTTATACTCCATAAAACATATTTGTAAAATTTAGTTAAGTTTTAACATTCACAAGCACAAATCAGAAAACTTATTTATAAAAATAGGAATTCTGCTATACAAAACATTTAATAATTTCCTTTACAAAATCCAACTATAAACATTGATTTATTTATAGAACTATATTTTATATGACTTATATAAAATTTACTTCAAAATCTTACTTTTTTTATAAAATAATTTTTTAAAACTTCAACTGGTCAATTAGCCCTATAGTCAGCTCGCCCTATGACAAATCAACACCTTTAAAAGTATTATAGGTCATTTGCCGACAACAACTTAACCAATATTGTTCATTGATTAATAACACATCAATATTAAATTTAGTTCAAAAATCATCATCCAAGTTTGATTTTAATGTTACTTATATTAGACAGTTCATACGTGTATAATGTGAAAGCAAGTAACGCCAAAACATTGAGGAATCTTGTTGGATTCCTCCAACCTGTCCCCCTATATCGCATCTCGTATATCAATTCATATATGCATATAAATCATATAATATAATTCATTTAACATGAATTTTCCATTAAAAACAGGCAATTTCAACGGTCATCCGCTCATAGTCATATATATATATATATATATATATATATATATATATATATATATATATATATCGACAATGACTGACAAGGCAATAATCATACAATCATTCAAACACACATTTTGTATGCTAACAACAATGAATATCACTATACAAAATAACTACATTCTCAGTATTCTAAAAAGTGTGAGAGTTAACTCACGATCCATTCCATTTCGACGATTTCGCGTCGTTTTATATAATTTTAAACTGACATTTGAAATTACATTAAAATTCAAATAGCTCCAAATCACATCAATCCAATTCTAATCGCAGCTATCTTCAATGCGAACCTAATGAATTTTTTTATCCCAGTCTGATAATGTATGAAAAAGTTATGTGTGTTACAACATTAACTTGAATTAAAAATAGTTTATATACTAGTGCACTGCATGTGACGGCCCGCCCCGCACCAACCGACGTTTTACTCCAGTTGTGCGCTGTACACATGTCCAATTGGCATGGGACGGTCGCCAAAGAAGAGAAAGAAAGAAGAGGAACCAAATAAAGAACCTGTAATATGTCTCACAGCGCATGGAATAAAATATAATAGCCAACATATACTTGACATAAAACAGATGAGACAGTGCATAAGCTGAAAACTTGAACTAACATCATCAGAGTAGCGGAAATATCAAATACAGCTTATTACAACATCAAAATACTGTCTCTAAGATAAGCAAAATAGGTATGCTACTAATGCCCAAAGTAGATACCGATCACGACACAGGGAGAATAACTATATATCATACGTGGAGCCTCCTGCTCGTCTTCAGTCCATCTACCAAGCGCACTACCAGCTATCCCTGTCTCTAGTCTGCTCGTGTGAGCACCCAGAGTAATAAGAAGAAACATAAAACTCTGGGTCAGACATCAGTCTGGTATGAGTGGTAGCAAGCATAAACAGAATAATAACAGGTATACTAAGTCATACCTGAACCTGGACCTGCAACCAAAGAGTTAGTACTACACGGTACAACACTCTATGATGTCACAAACACATAATATAAGTATACGGGGGTGGGGATGTGTGTGTCAAACAATCAAGCATAACAACCATCCTCGCATCTCTCACTCAGTGCGTAAAGCATACGACATCCACTTCTTCGATCACTAGAGCACTTTACTCAAACGACAGAACTCGACTTTGTACGACTATGCACATTCCTACTACCACCAACGCCGTACCTATGGGATCACGCCCAACGTTTCCATGACCCCACTCCATTGGTAGGTAGCTCCCTAGTCGCACCATATCCAAAGCCCGAGTTTGTCTCTCTACCTCCAACACCTAGTGATCCAAAGTCATAGACATCGACAACTCCTTAGCACACGTCCCGCAGCAAAGCCCAATCACGAAGTGAACTCATTGGTTCCCGTCTGGATCCTGAGCTCGAACTTCCACTTGAACTACCTTTGCATTTCGGGTTATGGATCTTCCTCCTTCGGATCGGTTCGGGTCATCATCTCTTTCACCAATTCGGGTCGGGTCGGGTTCGTGACCACCCATCGGATCGGTTCGGGTCCACCATCTCGGTTCGGTTTGCACCCTCCATCGTGTCGTGGTTCGTGCCGCCCTCAACCACCAAGCATCAGTCCTCGGATCGGGTCGGAGCTTTCTTCATGCCATGGTTCGGATCCCTTTCGTCATCATTGGGATCGTGGTCTTCATCGTCTCGTTTCGTGACTGTTACTTCAGGTCGGATCGGAGTGCACCATCGGTTCGGGTCGGATCCCTGTCTCTCTCTTGTGACGGTTCGGATCGGAGTCCTTCATTGCACACTGGATCGGTTCGGATCCTTCAGCTCATGGCGCAGCTTGCTTCGCTATAGCGATCCGGTTCGGTTCGTGGTGAAGAGAAGTGGGCGGTTCGGGTCGGTAGGGGCGATCCGATCCGATTTCCTGCACTAATTCCTGCAACTTTCCAGCAAGTGTTTATACGCCTCTCGACGGCGTTTTCGACCATTTTAACTATTGAAACCAATCACAAAGCATACCAAAGGGTCATAGCAACACATACAAGTGACCTCAAACACCAAAACAACAATATGACATGGTAAAATAGATCAAACATGCCCAAAACCCCATATTTTCCCTTAAGCATGTGTGAGCATAACTAATGACATGATTAGCAAATCTTAACCAAATTAACCCAAACTCATATCAGAGGTCTAAAACATTATTTGTGAATTTATAAACATTTTTCCAGAATTTATTTTCGTTTAAAAACGCTAATTAGCACTAATCACCCCGAATAACCATAATTAGTGCAAAAAGCAAGCTAATCACTCACCTTAGCCACAAATAAAACAAAATCCGAAATAAATCTCTGATTTGGTGAAGATAACAAGGTGTTGTAGCAGCTCTAATCCCGATTTGGTGTTGATTTGCCTTGATTTGTCGTTGCTAATCTCTTTTCTTCAAGTTTGGAGTGGTTTGGAGTGATTTAGAGGTTGGAGGTCATTAATTGGGTTCTATGAAATGAAGTGGTGGCTGAAAAAATGACTAAAAGGATATTTTCTAACCCTAATCAACCCTTATACAGCCCCAATCCCGAAATCCCCCTTATGGGCCCAATTGCTAACTACCCGGTTTAGCCCAATTATGCAGTTTTTCACCTTCCAAACCTTGTTTCAGCCATATCTCCCAAACGGTAAGTCCGTTTGGCTATTATGACCACCCTACGGAAAGAGAAACCATCAAACGAATCTAATGGAAGTGGTTTCAGGTCAAAATTCCTTCCCTATCAAAAGTTATGGCCAAAACAGTACTGACTAGGGGCAAAATGGTCATTTAAAAATCGACAAAAATCATGAACAGGGGAAATGACTCTAATAAATGTTTCCCAAAGTTATATGACCATACGACTTCACGCGGGAAAGAAATAAATATTTTACAATCCTATGATGTGTAGAATACGGGTCGTTACACTCTTCCCCCCTTAAGAAATTTCGCCCCCGAAATTCCCTAATCAAAACACACACAAGGGTCCCGCATGCCTATCAATCATAAAACAACCATCAAACATGCAAAACAAGCAAAATAAGTCTATCCTAGCATGCGGAATAACTAAATCGCAAAGTAAATCTTACCAGGCAAAGAGTTCTGGATAAGCCTTTCTAATGCTCTCTTCTGTCTCCCAAGCACATTCATTTTCGTCCTCGCCCCACTGAACTTTGACTAGCTTCACCGACTTTCTTCGAAGTTGCTTCGTATCATGCCCCACAATACGAATCGGCTTGCGGTTCTCAACCGCCTCAGGTTCTACTTCGAAGTCCTCTAACTGATCAGGTGAAATAGTCACAATTGAGTCGTGAACGAACTTCCTTAGTTGGGAAACATGAAACACATCGTGAACTCCTGCCATTTTCTCTGGTAAGCCAACTCTATACGCCAAATTCCCAACTTCCTCGAGAACTTGGAAAGGACCCACAAATCTTGGTGCCAACTTGCCTCTCCTGCCAAATCGTATCACGCTTTTCAACGGAGAGATCTTGACAAACACCAAGTCACCAACGGAGAATTTCAAGTCTCTTCTCCTCTTATCAGCATAGCTTTTCTGCCTATCCTGAGCAGCTTTCATTCGTTGCTGAATGATCTTGATCTTATTGGAAGTTTCTCTCACCACATCTGGTCCAAGCACAAACTTCTCGCCAGTCTCTATCCAACATGATGGTGAGTTGCACGGTCTTCCGTACAAAGCTTCATATGGAGCCATACCGATACTGGATTGGTAGCTATTATTATATGCAAACTCCACTAGATGCAAATGGTCATCCCATGATCCACCAAAATCCAATATACAAGCTCTCAAGAGGTCTTCCAATATATGATTCACCCTCTCCGTCTGACCGTCGGTCTGAGGATGATATGCGGTACTGAGATGTAATTCTGATCCTAAAGCCTCTTGTAAGCTCTTCCAAAATCCACTAGTAAACAACGGATCTCGGTCACTCACAATGCCTTTGGGTACTCCATGAAATCTCACTACCCACTTCATATATAGTTCTGCTAACTTGGCTGCCGTTCTGGTCGATTTGACTGGTATAAATCTTGCACTCTTGGTCAGTCGATCCACAATCACCCAAATGCTATCATGTCCCGATCTAGTCCTCGGTAAACCATCGATGAAATCCATCGAAACTTGTTCCCATTTCCATTCGGGAATTTCTAATGGTTGCAACAACCCACTAGGCTTCTTTTGCTCGGCTTTAACTAGCTGGCAATTCATGCATTTGGATATAAACTTCCCAACGTCTCTTTTCATCCCTTCCCAGTAGTAAGTCTGCTTCATATCTCGATACATCTTATTACCACCGGGATGTATAGTTAGCTTTGAGTGATGACATTCTCTAAGCACTTCATCCCTCAATCCATTGACATTGGGCACAACAAGCTTTCCATTCTTCCGAAGCCATCCATCTCGATCAAGCCCATACTTGTCCATCTCCCCATCGACACTCATTTCCAACTTGGAGATGACTTCCAATAAATTAGGGTCGTTCCTTTGACTGGAACCAATCCTCTCAATCAAAGTGGGTCTGATCGTCAAGCTAGATAGCATAATTGGATCCAATTCGCACCTTGGTCTGAAATCAAACCCCGCGATATACTCCAGCTGCTTCCATTCAAGAAACATTGCCCCTAAGCTGGCATGTCTCCTACTCAAGGCATCGGCTACCGCATTACCCTTCCCAGGTGTATACGCGATATCAAAATCATACGAAGCCAAGAACTCTAACCATCTCTGCTGACGGAGATTCAGATCTTTCTGAGAGAAGAGATACTTTAACGATTTATGATCGGTAAACAGCTCAAATCTTTCTCCCAAGAGGTAATGTCTCCACATCTTCAGCGCAAATACAATCGCTGCCAATTCCAAATCATGGGTAGGATACTTCTTCTCATGTGGCTTTAGCTGTCGACTAGCATAAGCTACAACCCTACCTCCTTGCATCAATACCGCACCCAATCCGGTACCACAAGCATCCGTATATACCGTCATCTCTTCATTTCCCTTAGGAATGACTAACACTGGCGCACGCGTCAACTTTTCCTTTAGACTCTTGAATGCTTTTTCACACCCTCCGTCCCAAACGAAGGCTTGATTCTTCTTAGTCAACCGAGTCAACGGTGCCGCTGTTTTGGAGAAGTCTTTGATAAACTTACGATAATATCCAGATAACCCCAAGAAACTTCTTACGTCGGTTGCATTCTTGGGCGTAGACCAATCTTGTACCGTAGCCACCTTTGCAGGGTCCACGGCAATACCATTCTCTGAAACAACATGGCCCAAGAATCTCACTTCTCTCCTCCAGAAGTGGCACTTAGAAAACTTCGCTTTTAGTTGGTGCCTTCTCAACACCTCCAACACAATTCTCAAATGTTCCTTGTGTTCCTCTTCTGTCCTCGAGTAAACAAGGATATCGTCTACGAACACAAGAACAAACTTATTCAATTGGTCTCTGAATACTCTATTCATAAGATCCACGAAGTATGCTGGTGCATTGGTCAACCCGAATGGCATGACCAACCACTCATAGAACCCAGACGGCGTCCTAAATGCCGTTTTAGCTATACTATCAGCTGCTACACGGAGCTGATGAAATCCTGTCGCGAGGTCCAACTGGGAGAACACTCTCGCTCCTTCCAGTTGATCAAACAAATCATCTATCCGTGGTAGAGGATACTTATTCTTCCTTGTCACCTTATTTAACTCGCGATAGTCCACACACAATCGAAGGGAACCATCTGCCTTAGTAGCAAACACAACTGGTGCTCCCCACTCGGAAATACTTCTTCTAATAAATCCCTTCTTCATAAGATCGCTAACTTGCACCTCGAGCTCTCGCTGTTCTCGTGGTGCCATACGACGAAGTGGCATTACTATAGGTCTGGCATCTTTCACTAAATCAATACGAAACTCAATCTCTCGGTGTGGTGGAAGTCCGGTCACTTCCTCGAAGATGTCCGGGTACTGGCCAACCACGGGCAAACCTGATAACTCATCATGCGGAATGTCGAGGGAATTTACAAAACTAGCCATTACCCCATCACAGGGTAGATTACCAAACACTACCCTCCGCCCATCATCCGCCCTAACTGTCACCAAAAAGCCCTCACAGTCTACCACCACCCCGTATCTTTGGAGCCAATCGACTCCCAAAATAACGCCATACCCAGTAAAGCCCAAAACAAAGCAATCACAAACAAACATACATCCATGACTCGATAAGACCACATTACGACAGATCATACTGAGGTTTGTTGAACCACCAATCGGGTTCGTCACAGCTAATGGTCTATCGACTAACTCGGGTTCCAATCCCAACCTATCTACCAGGTCACTAGATATGAAGGAATGGGAAGCCCCGGTATCAAACAAATCTCGAACAGGAAGATCATAAATGGAAATCATACCTTGAATGACGACTCCCTTTCCTTTCTCCGCCGCAGTTGGGGCATTCGACGAAGAAGGAACAGCATTGATGGCATATGCTTTCACAATCTGATTCTCCTTCAGAGGTTGCGGGCACTTATCCTTAAAATGTCCCTCCTGGCCACAGTTAAAGCACTTCTTTCCCACTGTCTTGGCCCTACATTCCCTTGCATAATGGCCCTTCTTTCCACATTTGAAGCACTCGACTTCTTTCCTGCTTTTCTTCTGGCCATCCTTAGCTTGGTTCTGCTTCCTCTTATTCTGAGAGTTATTCTTGCCTCCACCGCTTGCTTGCGGCTTTGGCTCTTCAGCAGATGCAGCAACAACCCCAGTCTTCGGCTTAGGGTAAAGACTTTCTGACCTCAAAGCTTTTCCCACGATCGACTCAAACGTCTCATCGATGTGATTAATCAGCCTCTCCCCTAAGTATTCATCCAAGCCAGTGATGAACTTCTCATTTTTCTTTTCAGGAGTATCAATTAGAGATAACCCATACTTTGACAAAGTGTCGAACTCAGCAACATAATCCGATACTGCCCTCCCATTCTGCTTAAGCTCCAAGAACTTCCTAAACAATTCCGATTTCTGGGCAGCTGGGATATACTTGTCGCTAAAGCGAGCTTTAAACTGATCCCAAGTAACTTGATCTTCTGGTGTGGCTGCCCTAATAGCATTCCACCAATTCATCGCTCGTCCTTGCAGCTGACGAGACGCAAGCCTTCTCTTCATCGCATCCTCGATACCCAAATCGTCGAAGATACGGTCGCAACTATCCAACCAATTCTGAACATCCGTAGCCGACTCCGTTCCGTGAAACGGCTTTCCGCCAAGATTAGTGTAATCCTTGCTCAGCTTGGCGAAATCGGCCCTAGGCGCTTGCACCGCTGCACCTCCAGCATTGGCAACATTAGGAGCCTCCCTCTGAATATCCACAAGCATCTCTCTCATGAGGTTGGTAAACATAGCCCTCATGTCAGGGGGATTCCCATTATTGGCCCCTCTACCAGCACCTCTTCCTCGGCTCATCGTCAAATCTGTTAAAGAGAAAACGATTAACCATCTCCATAGTGGTGCCAGTGCAGTGCAATGCGACTTCACTCTTAAACATACTAATACTATATATAGATACAGCTTTTAAAAACCAAAATAATCACAAATACGCGCTCTCATATACGTACTATCTCTCCCTAGTGTCTTTCCCTAGGTGAATTACGCAACCTAGAGCTCTGATACCAAGTGTGACGGCCCGCCCCGCACCAACCGACGTTTTACTCCAGTTGTGCGCTGTACACATGTCCAATTGGCATGGGACGGTCGCCAAAGAAGAGAAAGAAAGAAGAGGAACCAAATAAAGAACCTGTAATATGTCTCACAGCGCATGGAATAAAATATAATAGCCAACATATACTTGACATAAAACAGATGAGACAGTGCATAAGCTGAAAACTTGAACTAACATCATCAGAGTAGCGGAAATATCAAATACAGCTTATTACAACATCAAAATACTGTCTCTAAGATAAGCAAAATAGGTATGATACTAATGCCCAAAGTAGATACCGATCACGACACAGGGAGAATAACTATATATCATACGTGGAGCCTCCTGCTCGTCTTCAGTCCATCTACCAAGCGCACTACCAGCTATCCCTGTCTCTAGTCTGCTCGTGTGAGCACCCAGAGTAATAAGAAGAAACATAAAACTCTGGGTCAGACATCAGTCTGGTATGAGTGGTAGCAAGCATAAACAGAATAATAACAGGTATACTAAGTCATACCTGAACCTGGACCTGCAACCAAAGAGTTAGTACTACACGGTACAACACTCTATGATGTCACAAACACATAATATAAGTATACGGGGGTGGGGATGTGTGTGTCAAACAATCAAGCATAACAACCATCCTCGCATCTCTCACTCAGTGCGTAAAGCATACGACATCCACTTCTTCGATCACTAGAGCACTTTACTCAAACGACAGAACTCGACTTTGTACGACTATGCACATTCCTACTACCACCAACGCCGTACCTATGGGATCACGCCCAACGTTTCCATGACCCCACTCCATTGGTAGGTAGCTCCCTAGTCGCACCATATCCAAAGCCCGAGTTTGTCTCTCTACCTCCAACACCTAGTGATCCAAAGTCATAGACATCGACAACTCCTTAGCACACGTCCCGCAGCAAAGCCCAATCACGAAGTGAACTCATTGGTTCCCGTCTGGATCCTGAGCTCGAACTTCCACTTGAACTACCTTTGCATTTCGGGTTATGGATCTTCCTCCTTCGGATCGGTTCGGGTCATCATCTCTTTCACCAATTCGGGTCGGGTCGGGTTCGTGACCACCCATCGGATCGGTTCGGGTCCACCATCTCGGTTCGGTTTGCACCCTCCATCGTGTCGTGGTTCGTGCCGCCCTCAACCACCAAGCATTAGTCCTCGGATCGGGTCGGAGCTTTCTTCATGCCATGGTTCGGATCCCTTTCGTCATCATTGGGATCGTGGTCTTCATCGTCTCGTTTCGTGACTGTTACTTCAGGTCGGATCGGAGTGCACCATCGGTTCGGGTCGGATCCCTGTCTCTCTCTTGTGACGGTTCGGATCGGAGTCCTTCATTGCACACTGGATCGGTTCGGATCCTTCAGCTCGTGGCGCAGCTTGCTTCGCTATAGCGATCCGGTTCGGTTCGTGGTGAAGAGAAGTGGGCGGTTCGGGTCGGTAGGGGCGATCCGATCCGATTTCCTGCACTAATTCCTGCAACTTTCCAGCAAGTGTTTATACGCCTCTCGACGGCGTTTTCGACCATTTTAACTATTGAAACCAATCACAAAGCATACCAAAGGGTCATAGCAACACATACAAGTGACCTCAAACACCAAAACAACAATATGACATGGTAAAATAGATCAAACATGCCCAAAACCCCATATTTTCCCTTAAGCATGTGTGAGCATAACTAATGACATGATTAGCAAATCTTAACCAAATTAACCCAAACTCATATCAGAGGTCTAAAACATTATTTGTGAATTTATAAACATTTTTCCAGAATTTATTTTCGTTTAAAAACGCTAATTAGCACTAATCACCCCGAATAACCATAATTAGTGCAAAAAGCAAGCTAATCACTCACCTTAGCCACAAATAAAACAAAATCCGAAATAAATCTCTGATTTGGTGAAGATAACAAGGTGTTGTAGCAGCTCTAATCCCGATTTGGTGTTGATTTGCCTTGATTTGTCGTTGCTAATCTCTTTTCTTCAAGTTTGGAGTGGTTTGGAGTGATTTAGAGGTTGGAGGCCATTAATTGGGTTCTATGAAATGAAGTGGTGGCTGAAAAAATGACTAAAAGGATATTTTCTAACCCTAATCAACCCTTATACAGCCCCAATCCCGAAATCCCCCTTATGGGCCCAATTGCTAACTACCCGGTTTAGCCCAATTATGCAGTTTTTCACCTTCCAAACCTTGTTTCAGCCATATCTCCCAAACGGTAAGTCCGTTTGGCTATTATGACCACCCTACGGAAAGAGAAACCATCAAACGAATCTAATGGAAGTGGTTTCAGGTCAAAATTCCTTCCCTATCAAAAGTTATGGCCAAAACAGTACTGACTAGGGGCAAAATGGTCATTTAAAAATCGACAAAAATCATGAACAGGGGAAATGACTCTAATAAATGTTTCCCAAAGTTATATGGCCATACGACTTCACGCGGGAAAGAAATAAATATTTTACAATCCTATGATGTGTAGAATACGGGTCGTTACACTGCATTAGCTGCTAACCTGTAACAACCGGTAATTTTTAATGATTTAAAATTCGATTTAAATCAAAATTTTATTTTGAAATTATTCTATGGTTTTTCATAACGGGAATTCGAAATTTGTAATACGTACAATGAGATGTAGCAACTGTAAAAAAAAAAAAAAAAAAAACATCGGAAAAATTTGACTGTTGTCGGTCGTGCAATTTTTAGTGCAAAGCTGCGCATAACAGATCAAATTTTAGCGATTTTAAAATTTCTCCAAAACCAGTTCGGACAAACACGAAAAATATTTTATTCGTTGTCACGAATCCGACGGCGAAATTCGTTTCGCGAAAATCGGACGTTTTGACCTCCGTTTTCCGTCCGTATTTTTACGTCAAAGGGGTCCGTAACGCACTTTTGAACGGAGCATCCTGACACTGCAAATTATACACCGTTGTGTCCGTCTCGTCGAGCTGATTACCAAAATATATTTATTTGTCAGTTTCGGTGCTCGGTTCGCGCTGAAACTGCGAAAAGGCTTGCGCAGTTCATTTTTGAAACGGTGACATTTGAGTTCGATGTGTCCCTTTTACGATTCTATATATTTTTCTAGCCATTTTGGGTCTGCAAAACCTGTATTTTTATTTTACTAAAGCACCCATTTTTTTTGCTTTTTCTTTTCCAAAGCTTAGCATGAACATTTCTTCTCTAAACTTTTGTTTCCATGCGTGAACCTTTTTCAATTTTCAAAAGCCATCTTAATACATGCCTGTGTGTGCCATTTCAATTCCAAACGCCATGTATTTTCCAAATGCATGCAACATTACCATTGATTTCTTCTACGTCAATTTGTTTCATCCAAGCAATGCATGTATTTTAGTATTTCTATTGTATCCATTCACTTGTTTCATTATCTAAACAAATTCCAAACAAAGGTTCATTTCTACAATATCTAAACTGACGCGCATTTTGAATTTCAAATCTTTGAACCACCACGTTTGTTGAGTGGAACTAGAAAAGTGCGATCCTCATTTTCCGTAACCGCATGCCACTTCATAAATAACCGATCTCTCCTTCTTTTAGATCTGCACTCTCATTTCCAATTTTCCATTCCTTCAACTCTGTAGCAACCGCCGTCCTATTCTGTCCTACGAAAAAACTGATGAGAGCTTCGCCTGCTATCCAAAGATCCGACCTCCAATATACAAAACCATATGCCCATCCAAGACCGCCTGCACCGAACTCATGTTTCAACCTCATCAGGCCTTGTGTAGCCGATCCTGCCGAAGTCGACCCTCCCCAAGCCATTGCCTAGCCTTCCCCTTGCTGCCGACCATCTCCTCAGCTCTCCCCTGTCGCCAGGCACCCTGCTCTGATACCCAAGACCGCTGTGCTCGTTCCGAAGACACACCTCCGCCCAGAAAGCTGCTAGTTCCCTGCCCTTCGATTTGCATGAATGAGCGTTGAATGGTTTTAAAATAAATATATTTGTTTGTGTGGTGTTGAGTTTTGCAATGCGTGAGTATACTGCTGTGTGTGTATTTCAGTTTGTGTGTGTGGACAATGGGTGTTCTCTTCGGTGAGTGTGTGAATTTTTAATATGTATTTTATTTTAGTTTGTCTGTTTATATATATTATAATGGTTTAGTGTGTGTGCATAAAAATGTATTTTGTGTGTGTATTATTTAATCTGTGTATAATGTGTTTTATATATTAGTGTATGTGTAGTGTGAGTTTATATGTTTGGTGTATGTCTATATGTTTATATATAAATTTTATTGTAAGGATATATATATATGTATATATCATTTTGATGTGTGTTTATATATGAACAATTTATAATATATATATTTATTTTCGATGTGCGTTAAATTTCATATATGTGTATATATATATGTTATAATTTCTACGTATATACGTATAATAAAATGTATATAATATTTTGTGTTTATTTTTGTGTCGAATTGGTGTTGAGTTCGAAAACCGTTCCAAAACCCAATACCCGTACCGATCCATTTAAAATTCCCTAGCCTTCTCTTATGAAAATAAATAAATATTGGGTGATAGCGAGTTGGATCTATTCTGAATCGTGCCTGAAAACTCGCTTCGTTCAGTGTCCATCGGTCTGCCGTCTCTATTTTTGTACCACGAAAGGTGAGTTTATCTCACACCTGACTTACATTTTTCATGGATGTTAGATCAATAATGACCTGTTATATGAAATGTATAGGTTGCTAATAGAAATTGTTTGATTTGATATGTATGCACATTTCATATGCGACACGATATATTCATATGACACGTAGTTGCACTGATGATATATATGTTGTGATTGATACTATGTGATTGTTGATACCCTAGTTTTAGGAAAATCACTAAGGGTTGAAATGATACATACCCGAACGAACATTAGAATAGGGAAAAATCGTTATGGGTTGAAATGATAGATCTGAACGATTTTTATTGAATTTGGGATCGCGGGTTGAAATGATAGATTCGTAGAAATTTTATCAATTGCGGGTTGAAATGATAAATATCCGTATCACTTGACCATAGGATAGAAAACTATATACGGACACCGTTGGTCATGTTTTCGAAGTAAAATGAGTTTTATTTTAAAATATTTACTTAAGACTTTATATATTTATATTTATATTCATATTTTATTTAAATATAAATTATTTTGTATATTTTAAATTATGTGTTTTAAAATGATTTATTTGTAAATAGGGATTTAAATGTTTATTTAAGATTTTACTTATAAATTTATTTATTTTAAACCATATAATCGATTCCTATAAGTATTTTAACCTTTTATATTATTATAAATATTTCTTTAAATCTATTTTTATATTATTTTAAACTTATATATGTTTATAATCTATTTCTAATTTATTTTAGAATTTTATAAACTTATATATATATACATATCTATTTTCAAAGTTAATTTTCTTATATATATTTATAAACTTATTGAAGTCAAGATGGATAGGTTAGATTTCGCAATTTAAATTCGAAGTTTAAAGAAGTAAATTTGTATAACGATGTTTGAATAATGAATGAACTCATATTATGTTATGAATTGGAACCGATACTTATTTTAGTAGAGATGAACTTGAATTGATAAATTTAAGAAATTGAATTTGATTTGGTTTAAATTATGAACCTTGATAAGAAATGAATGTGAATTGGGTAAATTGATTTATTTTAATTTATAATCGATATGAATTGAATTCAAGTTTTTAATTGATTAAACATGAATTGGAATATATATATAGATGTTATATGCGGAATTGGTTTTTATATTGTTTGGTTTGAATTAAGAATTTTGTTAAATTGATGCATAAGAATGGTTTTAAATAGTAATTCGTTTGAATGGAAATATAAGATTTTGATTCAAAACGTAGAAGTAACAATTTTGAACTATATGACTTGAATGATAAAGTACGATAAAATTTGTTTAATTTGAAATGTAATTTTTACTTGAATCGTATATTCGAATTCGAATCAAATGTCGGATTTAAATGAATCGAATCGAAACGATTCCTTATGAAGGAAATAATGACCACGATGTGAAAAATGTAAACGATTGGTTGTTAAAGAGACCGGGATCGGCTATTGTCATACTCTCTGTCAATATCGAAAACCACTTTAACAACTGTGTACGCGGTGGAGTTCCAGAATGAAGGGGATGATTTGGCGAACGACTCTATTTTGTATTTCATATTAATTACGAGACCCTGACTACCTTGAGTCAGCTTGATGTGGCTAAAACAGGAGCTATGCACGGACCAAGTGAGGTCATACCTCTTATCGAGCACACTTCTTCGATATTATTCTATTACTGTTGAGATTCGATTTGGGCCCTTTTGATTATGGGAGTGTGTATCGAGGTGGGCGGTAGTTGCTACTATGCGTTACCACCAGTCCGGCTCTGCAAACGGTGAATCCACCCTGGCATTCCTTGCGTGCCTTGTCACATGCCTTATACGAGCCTACTACGACTTTGTTTTGTACTGTTTTATATGGAGTGCCCTCTGATCAACCTCCAGTTTATGGAGGAATTACGGTGCTGTATATACTATGGGAATATATGAATGGTGTAAGGGTAATCATGGTAATCCCGCTTACGCTATTTTGATATTTTTACTTTACTGATAGACACTATTGTATATAGCGTATTATACTACATAGTATTAGTTTGACGGATCCTTAGAGGATGGTGATCCCAAACATCCTTTAAGTTACTGATTGCATTTCATCGAACATTTCATTTGAATTGATTTACTTCCACGAGAATGTTAGTCCTGATCCGAGTTGTTTTGTTTGCATTATTGCTCGGGTCAGATCGAGTATTATAGCTTTAGAGATTCACTTTCGGAGTTGGAGTTTATAATTGGATTGCTCATCTGTATCTACCTGTTCTGTTGGTCCAGTCATCCAGCTATTTCTGTCGTTTCTATTTCAAATTATTATCATTTATTTATGTATCTGAAATTTATTGTTTAAGTCTTCCGCTGCATTATTTATGTAAGCTCTGATGTAAATTTATTTAGTAGCTTCATGAACTACCATTGTATTTTGTAATTTCCGCTGCGAGATATTATATTGCTCTATATCTGTGATCTGTGATTCTGTGATTTATTCTGTTTACCCCGAAGCTAATAACAATCTGTTGTTTTGGACGTTTCGAGTTGATATGTTTTGTCGATTCGGCACGGTCAAAATGGCGGGTCGTTACATAACCCTTGATTAACGTTAATTATACCGCCCCTAACCTTTCTTTTAAATCGTGATACCCAGGCACCTACGAAATCCGACTTCTCCACAACCTTCCCCTCTCACTACCGTGCCTACGCTGCACCAGACCACCATCGACCAGCCCCACCAAGCCTCCTTCCACATGCCTCCTAGAGCCACTAGTATGATCCCCCTTATCGCCCCTAGCTCCAGAATTTTACCCCAACCGTGTGCCCTTCTCAATCTTGCCACCACCAAATGGAACCATCAGAAGTCGCGCACCTTCGGCCATGAACAGATCTCTCCAAGACAAACAAATCTCTTGCAAACCCCATCCTCTACCAACGTCGTATAGAGGAGATCGAAGGAGATTAAATTCTAATCTTTTCTGATTCTTATGTGTTTATGTTCTTCTTCTTCAATTCTAACATCTATTCTGTCTTCTTTCTCGCCCTTTAACTTTTTTCTTCAAAATTTCTGAATTTTCGGTACTTGAGTTTAGTACAAGAATACAAAGGATATTTTAGTGTCAAAATTCAAACGATGAATTTCCCAGGTCATTATAGATTTTTATGTATATATGAATCTAATTGGATGCTTATATATATATATATAGGTTTAGGAGAAAGTCTGGCATACGGTACCTGTGAGGATAGAAACCAATTCTACACAATCTTTTCATCCTTCTCCTTGTAATATTGTGAGCGAAAATTTTATAAGTTTACCGTTTTCTATATCTTGATAGTGTAGATTTGGATTATTATGCCTAAAGGGTTTTGGATTTGCATGAAAACAAAATAAACAGATCCTCTGAATTCATTATAAATTGCAGAAATGGTCAATCATTTTGATGTATATTGGGTTTTATTATGGATGTAATAAAAGGTGGACTTCTGGGTTTTGTATAGTTTTGATAATGGTCTTATTTACTTTTTTGTAAATTGTAAATCTCATATATATGCGAAAACATAAGATAAGGATGATATAACTTAAATAGATTCAAACATCTATTTACAAAATGGATAGTTTGAACATATTAAAACACAAGTCACCAAAATCTTTGTTTTGTATAAAATTTGTTGACATGCTTTTCGGTAAAGCTATCACACATCAAGATTTTGGTTTGTGATGCGCTCAAGTCTCAAGAATGTCGTTAGGAAACATAAAGCAATTTGGTCGAAGTCGCAACATGTTCGGAAGAGGATTGGAAATGACGTCGATTCGTAAAATCATCGTCAATGGACTTGGAAAAACTAGCATGGTAAAAATACGTGATCGACTTGGTCCGGTCAGCTTAAAATGCTTGAGCATGTCTGTCAAGTCACATGGTAAAACTCGTCATGAAAAAATATACAGATTTTGACAAAACCATGGTTCAAGCACTCAAAAACAGCTGATCGGCATGACATGATCACGAAAAATGGCTTACGCCACTGGCACTCAAATCTGACAATTTGTAGAGATTTTACCAAAAATAGGTTTTCACGAGCGCGATTACCTTAGAACAGCTAATTGGCATGGTTGGATCAGGCAAAAATGTTGGATCTGGCATTTGGCGAAGTCGAATTTGGCATGCTCAAAATTCAATGATCGACATAGGGGATCAACTCAAAATCGTATGCGCAGCTTGGGACGATCACCTCTGGGATTTGGCTTTGCAATTCGCATCAGAAATTTTGAATCCCTTCTGGGATTTGAAATCCACGTATCGCACCTTGCCCCAGCAAACAATTCATTGATTCGCTCAGGAGGATTCAAAACTATGGTAGAACTGAGGGATACGAATTTGGCTAACGAAAATTGGTTGAGCAACCTGAAGGTATTTGAAATCCCACCGTAACCACACCATGGATTTTTTATACGAAAACTACCCTGATAAGAGGGATTCGAATTTACCAAGCTAAAGTGGAAAATTGACTCATTGCAACAAATATGCCCATTGACAGCGTTGAAAAAACGCTGTTATATCCTTTAACAGCATTTTGATGAACGCTGTCTACCAACACATTGTTATAGATCATGGAAATATCACAATACATTCCAAAATGCTGTAGAAAATGGGCATACTACCGTGTTTTGATGAACGTTGTCGTCTACCAGTGAGTTGTTATAAACCATGAAAATATCACAATACATACCAAAACGCTGAAGGAAATTGGCATACTATAGCGTTTTGCCACATATCACAACATTTTTGAAAGTTTACATGCTATTTACTATCACAACGTTTTGCCACATATCACAACATTTTTTTTACATCTATCACAACATTTTTGTATTGTAGTACCAATTTTTTTTTTCATATACATATCAGCAGCATGTAAATATATATCAACCAACTAATTATATAACACAATATTCATACACAAGGACATCATCAATAAACCAACTTTACATAATTTCCATAAAAATGAATTAACACCATAAACTAAATTTACACAATATCCGTCGAACAAAGTCACGATATCTATAAATAAAGCAAAATATCCATAAAACAAGTTTGTACCGAATACCAACAAAATGAACATCTAAAAGTTACTGCTTTCTCCGTAATCAGTTGCCACAAGCGCCTAACGATATTCTGATTATAGCCAAATGCACAACGATGTCCATCTCTAATACCTATACACATGTGTTCATGTTAGCATGCATTTGGTCATGCTTACACATTAACAAGAAAACAATACTCGACAACAAGAAAAAAGAATACAAGAAGGAGCAAGTTGCAGAATACTTAGTTAATTTATAATTATTGTTATTATTATTATAGAATACTTGGTAATATTTTATATTTTTATATACTTGGTTAACTTTTATAAACTAAACTTCATAATTTTTATAAAATTAGGCAACTTGGTTAATTTTTAATAATTGCTATTATTATTATAAAATACTTGGTAGTATTTTATATTTTTATATACTTAATTAACTTCTATAAACTAAACTTCTTAATTTTCATACAATTAGTAAATTAGTTAATTTTTTATAATAGTTAGTTATTTTTTATAATACTTAGTTGATTTTTAATTATTACTATTATTATTACAGAATACTTGGTAATATTTTATATTTTTATATACTTAGTTAACTTTTATAAACTAAACTTCTTAATTTTTATAAAATTAGTAAACTTAGTTAATTTTTATAATACTTAGTAAAAATTTAATTATTGCTATTACTATTATAGAACACTTGGTAATATTTTATATTTTTATATACTTAGTTAACTTTTATAAACTAAACTTCTTGATTTTTATAAAATTAGCAAACTTAGTTAATTTTTATAATACTTAGTTAATCTTTATAATACTTAGTTAATGTTTAATTATTGCTATTATTATTATAGAATACTTGATGATATTTTATATTTTATACTTTGTTAACATTTATGAACTAAAATTCTAAATTTTATAAAATTAGTTAATTTTTTATAATAGTTAGCTAATTTTTATAATACTTAGTTAATTTTTAATTATTGCTATTATTATTATAGAATACTTGATAATAGTTTATGTTTTTATATACTTAGTTAACTTTTATAAACTAAACTTCTTAATTTTTATAAAATTAGTAAACTTAGTTAATTTTTTTGTAATAGTTAGTTAATTTTTAATTATTGCAATTATTATTATAGAACACATGATAATATTTTATATTTTTATATACTTAGTTAACTTTTATAAACTAAAATTCTTAATTTTTATAAAAATAGTAAACTTAGTTAATTTTTTATAATAGTTAGTTAATTTTTATAATACTTAGTTATTAATTTTATTGCTATTATTATTATAGAATACTTGGTAATATTTTATATTTTTATATACTTAGTTAACTTTTATAAACTAAACTTCTTAATTTTTATAGTAAACTTAGTTAATTTTTATAAGATTAGTAAACTAAACGTTTGAACCAACTTTCAAATGTCTGAGAATAAGTTTCAGACGTCTGAAATGGATTTCAGCCAACACACTGAGACCATTTTAAACGTCTAAAATTTATTTCAAACATCTGAAAATGTTCTCGAGAAATTACTAGGAATGGTTCAGAGGTCTGAAATTTATTTCAGACGTCTGACCTGCTTTAATATTGTTTTCCATATTAAACTCACTATAAAACCCCCTAGATCAAAAACAAACCAGAATTTCTCACTTTTCTGCAATCATCACAGATTAAAGATGCTTTGTGGATTAAAGCACCGAGTATTTGTCGAATCCATTTTAGTTGAGTAGCATTCGGGTTTGCATTACAAATAATCCTAATCTTTCAATTTGTAAGAAAACATACCTGGACAATTTCGTACATCGGATTCAAAGCAGATTTTCAGGATTAGAGTTGTACCATTAGAGTATCCATTTGCATGAACAATCTCTTTTGCTATGTCAACCATTTGAGACCATTCAACCTGCAACAAGTAGACTTTTCAAGTGAATACGTATAAGATTAAGTATGCTGGAAAAAATATGTAACAAATACACAAAAGTTAGCACAAACCAAAACATCATACGACAATGCAAATGGTGAATTTACAAATTCAATTGCCTCGGAATCTCTAACCATCTTTGTACGATTTCAACAAATAGAGAGCTACAAATTCTGAGAAACCCTCAATATGACATGTAACTGAAGAAAATAGTAAACAAAATGCATCAAATAGGAGTGCTGAGCGGTTGCAAACACGCCCACATGCATTACATGATGTAACACTATTCCACTACCTGTAAAACAATCGCCATGGAGAATATATTAACATGCTCGGTGTTTTGCAGACACAAGCACAACCCAAAATTCATGTCGAGAGGCCGAAACTTCAATTGGTATCCATTCCATCGATATAGCAAACTGGATTAGTGTATATATGCAAACATGATATAGGGGATTGAAGGCAAAGAAAAAAGAAGCAACATAGAAAACCACCAACTCGACATCTAGCCATTGTAGGAAGGCTATTGTCGTGATTAGAGGAGGGAAGGAGAAGTACTACTGAGGAACAGAGTCAAGGAAATACAAAAAAATCTCAAAATCCTGCACACAAATCCAAAAACTGAGCTAAACTTCAAGTAAACAAAACTCAGATCAAAGGAAGACTCAAAACACCAAAAATTAAAATAGAAAAGGTCCAAATGAGTATGCTAAACTATTTTATAGATCTACTTTCTTTAAGGAAAGCAAACCATTAGTCCAAAAAAAAACCTCAAGACCATCCTAATCAGTAGCATGATTTCAAGCATGGAACAAGCGATGGCCTGACCTCTGCACCAAAACTAATCATCATAGGCCAAAATCCCTTAACAAACAAAATATCACATTTCAAAATCAAATAATCAAGTATAAAGAAGGTAAAAATTTGTGTGTCAGAGCATAATGCTTTAGCATAGTTTCTCAAAAATGGAAGAATGTATTACATTGTTTTTTAATTACAAACTTTTACAAACTTGAAGAGATATCTTTTGATTACAAAGTATCTCCAATAATGGCATTACATGGGCAAGGCTGTGAAAATTTGTGTTAATAGGAAACCTAAGCACTAATGATTGAGTTCAGCTTTCAGAATTTTGCACATGGGAGCATGCTAACTAATAAGTCTAATAGCAGAAGAGAGCAACAAAGTAGAATTCAAGTTCATGAGTCCACAAATATGACATAATTTACGAACCCTATAAGATTACCTGAAGAAGTATAACTGACCTGTATGATTATAGTAATATGATTATAATTTCCTTGTTTTACTCACCCAAAGCTCATGTCTTGTTTCATCGGCAAATTTTTTATTTTTTATTTTAAAAAATTTAGCCAAACCTGTTGATTCTTCTCCCCATCACATTATTGCTTCCCGCGGTCAATGAAAAGGCCTCGATCAATGTTGGAGCTGCCCAAGCTTGTCCTATTTTTTTCGACTGATTCAAAGCAGCATCAGTGTAACGAAAGGGAAAACATACCATGTTGCTTTTGCACTTTACCAATTCGATTTCATCTCCTGTTTGACGCTGAAACCAGGGCAAGCTTTATTCATCTAGTGCTTGAAATCGAGAAAATCAACATCAAAAGAGGTATAACATTTCACCTTGGTTTACTTCCTATTTATCAATTTCTCTGGAAATCGTTCCCTTTTTACTAAATTTCGAAAGGAGATTTTCATGGAGTTCCGTTCCAGGACACGCAGGAACCATTAAAAAATCGACGATGATGGACAGACGATGGAAATATAATTTGGGGAAAAGAGAATTTTTTTTGGTAAAGTGAAATTGTGGAAGGGAAAGTGAAAAAATAGAGGGAACGAAATTGCGGGAGGGAAAGTGAAATGTTAGCGCGAATCTAACAGCGATTGGATGAAATTTAGCGCTAAAATCATTTGTTTTTGACGACAAGGAGGTCAAAACATTGTCTACTTGTATTATGAATGGTCACATTTCTTGTAGTGACTTAGCACCGTGCGGATCATCCATTTCTACGTGATCAACACTAGTTTGCCGCATTATTTTGGGATTTGAGATGTTTGAGGCAGGAAAGTGGCAGATCACATTGGCATTGATTTTTATCAAGTTAATCACCTATTTTTGCTGATGGACATATGTTTTCACCAGATTTCCAGGATTTCATGATTTTTTCGACTTGACTTTGATTTCTCCATTTCGATTTTAGGATACGAATTTTTTATCCCTCAAGGATACGAAATTCGAGCTGACACGCCTAAAACTCACCTATAAATACCCTTAGCTTGGCAATCAAAGGGGTTGCCTCATTTGCACTCTTCCTACACATTGGCATACGAGATTGAAGCTCTCAAGCACCATTAATGACTGCCTTCATCTTCTCTATGGACTTTGGACTTCTTTTCGACTTATAAACATTGCATAAACATTAGCCTACAACAGTTGAACATTTTCTTGGACATGTACACTGTTTTCTGGACTGTTTTGGATATATTTGAAATTTCTTAGACATTGAAGCTACCTTTTGGACATCGCCCCATATTTTTTCTCAACGAACAAGAAGAAGGGTATTTTGGTCAAAGTTTAGGATTAACAAATATTTTATTGTTCTATTGTAACACTTTGCACTCAAATTTTGTCCGAACTTGTACAATAATTGTAATCATATATTATTTGATGAATGATTACTATAAAGTGGACGTAAGTGTTAGTGCCAAACCACTATAAAAAGATGTGTGCTCCCTGCATTTCATTGCTTTGGATTTGGATTATCGTTTTTCTACAAAACATACACTCAGGCATTGGCGTGCGCGAGTAGCGACAATTCCCCATGTCAACACTTTGTTACACCAGGAAGGGGGCGCACAGCTTTGACTTCTTCTTTGGATTGGATGCTCGGATTTGTCTTCGGATTTCGTCTTTGGATTTGGTTTTGGATTTCGACCTTGGTTTCAAATTTTGACTTTGACTTTGTTACTCGCTTTTCATCATGGTTAAGCATAAGAAGCTAGATGTTATTCCTGAAGCTTAAGGTGCAAGAGGTGAAGGAAGTCAACAACTTTCTTCAGTTGTAGCTCCCTCGAATTACGTTACTCGTGAAGACGTCGATGGGATGATTAAGAATCTGGCTACGGATTTGAGTGCTCGACTCAATCGACAAGAAGCTTTTACTACCTTTCTCGCTCGGATCAAGGATAAGATAAGAAATTCTGGAAGGTCGACAGGCCAGGTAGGTATTATTGGAACAAGTACTAGTGTTCCTCATGCTGCAACTCGGGGCTTGGGGCAACCCTGCAAATTAATCAGTAGGTCGACGTCGATCCTCGGACCAGTATTTGTCCTGTTATACTCGGGGGCACCCCTAATACCGACATTGCTCCATCCCACGATGCTTTGGTCGGTTAAGTCGCAGGCTCCGACATTGGTAATGTTGTTCAAGCACTGATGCATGCACCTTTGGATGGTAGTGCTCCCATAGTTCGGGAGTAAGGATTGTGCCTGATGCGTCTCATCAGGTCGGAATTCAGCTGGATATTCTTCTCGCTAATCAACCTATTCCTAATTTATACTTAAACACTTAAGGCACCAATATCGCTTTGGATAATCTGAATCAACAACTTTATTTTGGAAATGGACCTCAAATCGCGGATATTATTCGTCGATTCACTCGAGGAAGTTCCTTTTCTTCGGACTTGGATTGCATAACTCGCAGTCTGTTTTCTTCGAATATAAGGAATTCCGCAATGCATCGGACTTCAAACTACCGATGTTGGAAGATTATGATGGTCGGAAGGATCTGAATGCTCACCTGATGCATTACGTTCATAATATAGAAGTTCTCTCTGACTCAAAAAGTGTCATGGCAAAGTATTTTCCGCTTTACTTGACAGATATTGCTGCCATGTGGTTCCAGCAGCTGGAAAAAGACTCTATCACTTCTTAGAATGTTTTGGTTAGCAAGTTTGTGGAACAATTCAGAGTCAATATCGCTCGTCTGAAAAGTGCTATGACTCTAAATGGCATTAAGCTGTAGTCTGGAAAGATTCGGCGCAAATACTTGAAACGGTTAAATGCTACGGTGGCTTTGGTCGATAGACCCGACCCACGTATTGTTTCGATGGCCTCAGTTTCTGGCGTTTTGGATAAATCTGACTTCAATACTTCTTTGCATCATGATCCACCGATGGATCTTGTCTAGTTCTATTTTGGAGCTGAAATATTCCTTTGGGAAGAGGATGCAAGAACTAATAAAAAGGTTCTCGAAGCTAATGTGGTTAAGGGAGGGAAACCGTCTGACTCTGGTAAAGCAAAGGATTTTGGTGCTAGTAAACCTTTTTTGGGAAATGATCGTAGAGAAGCTTGGAAACAGCCTAAGTTGCCGTCTTACTTGGAACTTACTCACACCCTCGAGAACATTTACTTGGAAGTTCATCCCGCTGCTCCTCTCAAAAGGCCTCCTGCAAGGAATCAACTCAAAGAGAAAAGGAGACTAGTCGGCATTTCTTTTTTCATGATCTCAATGGTCATGATACAAACAATTTTCGACATCTCAAGGATATGATTGAAGAGCGTGTCGGACGTAGAGAGATGACAAATTTGTTCAGAATCAGGCTGTGGTGCCAGGACAGGCACAACCCCCTTATGGAATTTAGGATAGCCTCGGGACCAGCACTCGTCCCGGTGGCATTGTTATCAACTAAACCCCTTACTAGCTCCGATGTCTTGGATGCAAGTCTCCCAGGTATCAGTATCATATGGCTTTTGGTCTTCTGGCTTTGTGCATATTTAACTTGGTCTTGGTTCTTCTTGGTCTTCAGGATATTGATCTTGGCTTTCGGTCTCTTAGTTTTGGATTGTCTGGTTTGATTTCTTGGCATTTGCTCTTGTGGATTCTTCGGCTTCTTGGGTTTTGGCTTTCTTTGGTTATTTGGCTTATGGGATTTTGGCTTTTGGCTTATGGATTTCGAAAAACAATCGTCACACTTATAGATTTCTTTGTCTTGGTTCTACGACCTTTCGATTTCTTGGGTTTGTCAGCTCTTGGCTTCTCAGGATTATGGTATGGCTCCCTGTAACACCCCGTTCTTCTCGAAGAGCGAGGAAGAGCATGCCCTACATTTAGGGGAGGTTTTGAGGACTCTCCAAGAATACCAGCTTAAGGAGAAATTCTCCAAATGTCACTTTTGGAGAGAGGAAGTAAAATTTCTAGGGTATGTGGTCTTCAAGGATGGGATAGTGGTGGATCCCGCGAAAGTAGTTGCAATTCAAGATTGGAAGCTTCCAAAGAAAGCAACAGAGGTAAGGAGTTTTGCCTGTTTAGCGGGCTATTATAGGAAGTTTATCAAGGATTTCGCAAAGATATCAGTCCCACTCACCAGACTGACAAAGAAGAATCTAAACTTTTCTTGGAGCATTGACTATAAGGAGGCTTTTCAACGACTAAAGAGGGATCTAACAACAGCCTCAATTTTGACTTTGCTTGATGGAAACAAGGTGTTCATAGTGTACACTGATGAATGTGTTACAGGGCTTGGTGCCATCTTGATGCAAGAGGGAAGGGTAGTATGTTACGGTGGTAGACAGTTGAAAGTTCATGAGAAGAACCACCCTACCCATGATTTGAAATTGGTTGCTATAGTATCACGCTTAAGATTGGCGACATTATCTGCTTGGTGAGAGGTTCGAGTACTCGGACCATTTTTGTGTGTGATTTACATTCCGCAATTACTATGTTAATATATGTGGTGGCATGTTAATTATTATTATTCTGTGGAAAAAAATATTATAAGCCCTATTCATCCCCTCTCCCCCCCTCTATGGTTAATTTCGATCATACACACTCAGCAACATTAGCAAATATTTTATCAACATCGGTAAATATTGCTATAATCATTTTTAACAACGGTTTCAAAGTAGAAGTAAAATCAGTCGAAGGAAAAAAACCATGAAATAAGTTGATGAAGCACACTCACCAAAAGAACCAACAAACGAGAAATATAAGAATCGACATCGGCCAAATTACAATTGTATAACTCATTTTTTTTCATCACGGCTAACGTTCACAAATACTAAAAACAGGGATGCTTTTTTGATTCGGCAACATTTAAAAAACTTATCACTCATTTAGTCTAGTTTTAAAACTTATTACAGTCGTAGCCTGATTTATGTCACATCAGCTCAAAACCGTTATTAACACTAGCGGCATTTAAGATGACGCGTGGAGCATTATTTGGGATGGCACATAGAACTCACGTCTGAACGTCATTTAGGATGCCGCGGTCAGCGTCATCTCAAATGCCGTTTGTGTTAATAACAGTTTTGAGCTGATGTGACATAAAGCAGACTACGGCCGTAATAAGTTTTAAAATTAGGCTAAATGAGTGATAAGTTTTTTAAAGGCAACCGAATCGGAAAAAAAAAAAAAAAAAAAAAAAAAAATCCTAAAAACAATTGTATAACTCATTTCTTTTCATCTCTTTTATAAACAAATTCAGTAGAACTTAGCGTTTAACATATGCCAACGTTCACAAATATCGTTTTCCATTCTCAACACATAACAAATACTAAAAATTATGGTAGCAATTATTCACTAAACACAGTTTGTGGCAATTATTTGCCACAACAACAACGTTTGTTTCTTTCTAGTATTTATAATGCTAAGTGAACATGGACACTCACAATTAAATATTTTTTATGTAGAGTTAATCTTGGTGACACTGACATGACATATTTCTTTCAGGTATTCATCTAGCTTTAAAAATATGGAAATGTCCACAGTTCTTAAAAAGATGTACATTATTGTTCTGGCAAATAATTATAGAGAAATTATTTGTCGTTAAATATTTGTCACAACAACAATGTACGATAACTACACCAACATATACAAACTACAACATACACGAGCTACAATAAAAGAGCACTGCAACCAATTACAACGATGACAATAACAAACAAAGAAAATTCAACACACAAATATATGTCATATCTATAACTGCCTTCTTGTCATAAAAAACGACTTTAATAATAAATTGCAACTACAAAATCTAACTCAGCATAATCATAAATCAAATAACATATCAAGACAAAATGCAGAATCTCTACGGGACAAAAATCGAGACAAGACGTTGCAGTACATAAATATCTTACAAAGTATAAGCAAATATATATAATTAGCCAGATGAAGAGGAAAAAAAAATCTACAATCCAAAAGACACAAGGTATACTTGAATTAGAAACAAATATGCATCAGAAACCATATAACTCACAGGCTGCTCATTCAAACGGAAATCTACCATGTTGTCCACTTTAGTCTAACTCATCAACCCACAAAAATAACATAATGGTAAACATTTCACATTTAGTTCAAACTGCTAGCAAAAAAATTATTCCTCGGCATCACTAGCTCAGCACCACTAAAAACATAACTCCACATTTCAATCAAAAGCACAGTATATAAACAAAGCATTGAAGCCTAGCCCCATCTTCGTCGATCTTCCTCTTCATTAACCGGAGAGTACCAACAGGGCCTTCTTTTAGAATTACTCAACCTATAATTCAAATAAACTTCTTCATCCTTAAGCGCTCTAGTCGCAACCAAAGCAAGTGTCTTAATACATGGTCCATTACTATCATTACTTGCAGCACTTCCCGACCTAAACCAAAAACTACCAAACCTCTTCATATTAACACTGCTCTCCTCGCTTCCAAACACAAGGT
Organism: Allium sativum; assembly: GCA_030737875.1. Lineage (NCBI taxonomy): Eukaryota > Viridiplantae > Streptophyta > Magnoliopsida > Asparagales > Amaryllidaceae > Allium > Allium sativum. The sequence continues at coordinate 208,464,460 of CM060919.1, forward strand.
TAGGAACATAAACCCTCATACCATCCTCCTCAGATACAGGAAAATCATAAGGGCATACCATAACGTTTGGTTCAACTCCTTTGGCGGGGTGATTTGCAAAGTGACCAAAAGCAAGAGGATTTCTGCGTTCAAGAACTTCGGTGAACTTTCTATTGCAGTCTAATGGTTTGCTAAGCATTGTCCAGAATTTATCATTCATATTTTGTGATGAGTGTGCAGTGCTGTTGTATTGGGGTTGGTAAGAGCCGTCCCACGTTTCACGTGCCTCTCCACCGTATCCCCATGGCTGTGCATTGATTATGATTCCATCGTACCTCGTGATCAAATATGAGTTGGAAGAATCTACCCTTGGGTACCCAGGAATGTGTCGGTAGTAAGCAGGTGAGTAGATTATACCTGGGTAGAATGCTATGATTGATCCAACGGTGGCTTCTCCATCTATGAATAGTCCACTGCCAGCTTCTTTGTGAGGAATCTGAGATGGTTTTATGCTTATAGTGTACCCTATCTTATCTTTGAGTTGGTCAGATAATTCTTGACGTGTTAATGACTTTGTTTCTGGGATGACTGCTCTGCAGCATCAACAAGATTAGTTTACATAACATCGGTGTAACCATATTTGGAGGTTAGATATTTGATTAGTTCCTATTTAGCAACCAACTACCAACCCAATGCACCATCCATCCATCCATATATATATATATATATATATATATATATATATATATATATATATATATATATATAGGCAGGTTCGAGAGCACCTTAAACAATGCAGCACCCCAAATGCCCCTCAATCTCCAAGTATTTCCCCTTCTCTCTCCTTCCACTCACTCTCTCACTTCCCACTCACATTCTTTATTATAAACGGGTGGTGGAAATCAGGGGGCATTTGGGGTGCTCCATTTTTGGGGTGCAACCGAACGCTTGTCATATATATATATATATATATATATATATATATATATATATATATATATATATAAAAGGGTTCCGCTACACCTTTTATATTGCACGTGAACTCCCCCCTTAATCTCCACCATCTATTTCCCCATTCATTCTCTCTCTTCTCATTTCAATATTAATTCTTAGTGGGAAGAGAGACAATGAGTGGGGAAATGGGTAGTGGAGATTAAGGGGGGAGTTCGCGTGCAATATAAGAGGTGCAGCGGATATATATATATATATATATATATATATATATATATATATATATATATATATATATACACACACACACGCACATATTCAACATTCATTAAAAATAAATATGAGTGGAGGAACGACGGAGGAGATAGAAGGAAAACGAAGTGGTTGACGGAGGGAATGAAGAGATGACGAACAGATAAACTGCTTTTTGTGCTTCCGTTATTTTCCAAAACACAGAAAATAAAAAATGTTTTTTATTTTATATGTTTACTTGGTTTTCTAAAATGAACAACTAAAAAGGGTAAACCAACCGCAACGTTCACTTTTCTTGATTACTATATTGAATATTCTCAAGCAAGTCTCAAATTCAAATTTCAGTAACCTTGCATTATCTAATGTATATGTTATAATCACTTCACTCTCCTTGGTTCGCTACATTCCCAAGAGAAAAACCAAAGTTAAAATTCCATTAACCTCATTCTGCCAAATATATTTTACAACCACGTAAATCTATTTTTTTAAATAAAAAAATTATAAATTAATTATGTTTCCAGGCACTTGTGATAAATATTAGTAAGAACCCCAAAAAAAACAAATAATTGATTATAACATATATGAACACAAAAAAATAATGATCAATAAATTCATATATCTATTTGGTTTTACAGTTATAGCTTTGTTTAGTCCCTTTTTTTGTTTGGGTTTTTTTTTGTGTGTTGTGTGTGGGTTTTTTTTTGTGGGGGGGGGGGGGGGGGATACCATTTTTAAGGAAAATCTAGATTCAACCACTGATCTCAATTTTTCCTACTAAAATAGATATTATGTGGGGTTTCTTTTTCTTTTCTTTTTTTGGGGGGGGGGGTCGGGGGGGGGGGTGTTGAAGGTTGTAGTTTACCATTTTCAAGAAGGATCCAAACAAACTCTAACTAATAAATAACAGTATTTATTACCCAATAATATAATGATAGAGAAACTCATATACCTATTCAGCTTGAGAGCTATAGTTTTCATTTTTAGCTTTTTGTACTTCACTCGGTTTTCAGAAACAATCAAGATTTAACCATTGATTTTGTTTTTTTCAAATGTATTATTTTTGTGGTTCACTCTATCATTCACAAAGACAATCAAGATATAACGTGGATGCGCTTAATTTATCCCATGATTTTTTTTTCCTATTTATTCTACTCAAATATATGAAGTTGAATGGACATACCATGCATTATAAGAAGTAAAATCTAGTCCGTTTATTTTCTTCCAAAAGATTAATTAATTTTTGGTCTTTTGTCTACTTATTTCCTCCCAACCCTTTTATGTTGAGTTCAGATTCAGTTGTACATGGTTCACTTTCAAAACGTATCCGAATTGTTTCGCTCTTTCGCAAATTGCTGAAGCAAGCACATATTTTTATTATCATCATCATCAATTGCAGATTGAGAATTTGGGAAGTTTACGTTATGGATGCTCTATAACTGTTAACATGATTAGAAATATATTTTGCCAATTTGTCGTGTTTGACATTGTTGAAAAACAATTTTTTTTTTTTAATTAGGTAATTTACAACAGCGACGGAACATTAATAAGGAAACACATCAATTTCAAAAGATCACCAAAAGCATAACATTGATGCACTCACCATTAAAGGAAGAATTGAAGTACATTTATCTTTTAAAAGAAAACAAATACTTTCTTAAGAGAGAATTGATATACAGATATAGAAAGTTAACATCCTTTCGGGTCAGCTTAGTAAGCGGTGCCGCAACTATTGAGAATTCTTTAATAAACCTTCGATGGTATCCGAGCAATCAAAGAAAGCTTCTGACTTCCATAACGCTTTTGGGCATCTTCCAACTAACGACATCATCTACCTTCGTAGTATGTACCGACGGTCCTTCACTCGAAACCACATGACCAAGAAACCTCGCTTTCTCTCCCCAAAATCGGCGCTTCGAAAATTTGACCTTCAATTGGTGTATCCGCGAAGTCTCAAGAATAACCCGATGGTGGCATTCATGCTCCTTCGCATCTTTCAAACACATCAATATATCATCAACGAAAACTAACACAAATTTGTCTATTGCTCCAGAAACACTCGGTTCACCAGATCCACAAACAAAGCTGACGCATTCGTCAATCCAAAGGGATAACCATCCATTCGTACGATCTATATCTAGTAAGCAAGACTGTCAGTGGAATGCTATCTTAAGCTATACTCACTTGCTGAAAACCAATAGCCAAATCCAAGTGAGAAAACACTTCCGCTCCACTGAGCTGATCGAATAGATCATCGATACGCGACAAAGGATATTTAATCTTCATCACCTTCCCACTGAGATTTTGGTAGTCAACACACATTCTCAACATTCCATTAGGCTTCTTCACAAACACGGCTACAACATATCAAAACGAGCTATTTGAATGAATAAAACTTCTTCCTTCTAAATCAACAAATTGTGCCTTTAGTTCTTTCATCTTCGAAGTGGTCATTCGGCCAGGTGGCCCACTCTCTGGCTCCGCACCCGACATTAAATCAATATGGAACTCAATAGCCCTCTTCGGCAGCAAGCCTGAAACTGATTCGAAGATATTAGCAAATTCCTTCACGACAGGAACACTACTTACCACTTCCTCCATTTCAAAACACTGAGCAACGAAGATATATATGGAACCAACCTATCCGCCAAGAGCATGATCCTATCGCCGCTATCGGGATGTCCCAATGATACTTCCCTAATTCGACAAAATATTCTAGCATCATAATGCTTCACCAATCCATTGCCAAAATAATGTCAAACCATCAAAATAAAAAAACATACAAACTACAAACAAAAGTGAAACCTAACAATTGAATTTTAGGTTATCACATCTCATCCTAAGAGTCACATAACCTCCTATGGGATTAACTACTCTAAGGAAGAAACAAAGCATGATGGTTTCAAAAACAATTTATCTACTACACATTTAGAGATAAAGAAATGTGATGCACTAGTGTCAAAACAAAACTATAACAAGTATGCTACTAAACAAAAGCATACCTTCCAACATTGTTTTTCCTTTTTCAGCAGTTGTCAGTCAAGAAGACAAAGTCTCCATAGCATGCACCTTCCCATTTGCTGCTTTCAGACAGTTGTTCTTATAATACCCCAGCTGGTCACAATTGAAGCATCAAATATTCTACCTTCCAATAGTGATCCAAAGAATGGCTTCTTTGCATTCGGTCGAATAATGACCCTTCTAATGGCACTTAAAGCAAACCACTTCTGCTCTATCTTTCTTCCGCTTTCCTCCCTCCTAAGCATTCTTTCTTTTGGAGAATTTCATTTTTTCTTCCCTAAAGGCACTAGTTTCCACTGAATCTCTGAACCCCTCTCAAGCATCTCTTCATTACGGATAACCATCTCAACCACAACGTCACTAGAGACTCGCAAATGAGGCGTCGTTGCTTTCGCAAAGTCAAACCGTAGCCCTTTATAAACTTCCCATTCCTCAATACGACAGTGCCAAATGTCCCCCGAGCATAACAAGATGACTCATCAAACTTAGCAGTGTGCTCAACGACTGTCATATCCCCTTACTTCAAATAAGCAAACTTTCTCATCGTCATGGACTGGGACAGTTGTGAAAGGCGCGCGTAGGCACGCGCTATGGCGCATTTGTGCTTGCATCATTTTTTCTTGCGGCGCAGCGCATATGAAAAGGCACGCCAAATGACATGCGACGCGAAATGGCGTGTCTTTTCTTTATTTTATGATTTTTTTTTGGCATTTCAAACTGCAATAACCAGTACTACAAATACTTTTACCATCGCTACGACCACCATCACTATAACTATTATTATTATCATAATGTCATGAAATGTAAATAACTTTGTTAATATTTTTTATTACTTATATGGAAACATAATTACATTATTATTTCCTATTCGATTATCACAAGTAGTTAATAACCTTACAATTATATATTGATTGATCTTAGCACGCCGACATTTAGAACTGACATATGTTTTATTATTCAACATAGTTTAGACTTATTTTGATATTGTCGGAACTATATAATATAACGTATAAAAGATCATAAAATATTGCCTAGTATAGATGTAAAAACAAATGAATGAGACCGAGAACCCGTAAACAATAAATCAAGAGAAGCAGATTTAGAGGAAGAGACATTCTTAGAAAATAAACATTCAAGCAGCTCTGAAACATACCCTTGAATAGATTTTTTTGCATATGTGTGAATATGTCCAATATCTTTCTGCAACATAAAAATATTTTATTATTTGGTATTTGTTAAATACAATTATGCATTAAAAAGAGGTATAATATTCGTGACATCGTTGATACAATATCTTTGAATGATATTGATAATTGTAATGAATGGTTAATTGAAAATATGGATGATGCATCTGATGTTGAAGATGAGCATGTATTTGAAGATGAGGATGACCTGACATGGAGTGTTGCTGCTAGAGCAACAGGAGTAGAGGAAGCTAGATATCCAAGTAGAAGAACATCCACATCGAGAGGTTTTTCAGCACCTGCTTCAACTCCTTTACATATTGGGGAAGAAAAAAAATCTAAATGATATGAATGAGGAAGATGCTGAAGTATATGAATCTGATGATACAGACATTGATTTGAAAAATATAATTACTGGATCAGATTCAGATTTCTATTTTATCAATAATGTGTATTGTTATATCGGATTTGAAAATTATTATGTTTCAAATTTTATGTTTTTTTTAAATGCATAAAAATCTTTGTTGCATATGTTTTAACAAAAAATATTGATTTTTTTTTGTTAAAATATTAAATTTATTAAAAAAATAAACATGCGTAGTAAATTAAAAAGACGCACGACAAGGCTCCAGAGAGGGTTTGCACCTTTTTGCACCGTGCGCCATTAATAACACTGGTCTGGGACACAAATTTTGCGCTAAACCTCATTCGAAAGCCTTCTCAAGACGAGTACCTTGGTGCAAATGATGGAATTTTCAATTTCTACTTAAATATTGCAAAAGGCGTGCTTTTTGGCGCTTCACGAGACGAACACCTTGGTGCCTTTGAAGCTTTTTTGGCGCCTCACGCATCGTAGGCGCCTAGAAAGTTAAAAAAGCCCTAGAATGGGGCCTAGGAATTTTTGACGCCTAGACACACCTAGACAAGGGCCTTGATAACATAGACAGACTTGAAATTTATGAGTTATGATGAACTTTATTTCTAATTTTTAGTTATAGTGAGATAAACTCTACAAAATTGCATGAAAAATACGTTTTGCTAAAATGTAAAAGGTTTTCTACTGGCAAGAATGAAGAAAAAGATATAAACAAGATTCAAATAACATATATAAAGTCTACAATAACAAGATTCAAAAAAAAAAAGTCAAGCATGATTTAAGTTTATAATAACAATACATATAAATGATATTATACTTCTAAATTTACAAAGCCTAGTCGCTAGTTTCATCCAAGTCAAAATTATCATCATTATATAAATAGTCATCAGTTTCTTCTTCTTTCGAGTCATATACTCATATTGTACGATGTTTTTCCTTCGAGTCGTTATAAGTACAATATCGTGTTATTTTGGATTTTATTCAGTCCAAACATTTATAAAAACAAAACAAAATAATGTGTTATTTCAAGTTATGCGCTATTTTACGCTATGCTAGCGCGTCATTCTTGCACTATAGGGAACCCCTACGCTATTATAAGTGCAGCGCAAGCTCTGCACTATGCGCTATTAGTCACTATAATGCGTGCTGTGATAACACTGATATTGAGGTGAATTTTTTTTTTTTTTTTTTGGAATTGGAATCACCGCTGCAGCTATAATAATGACACTTTAATTATTTAATTTATATGATTTTGATATGTGAAGTACGGGTTTGCTCTATATTGGCAATACCAATATACCATTATCGATTAATTTGATGTCATGAGACTCGTAACGTGAGAAAATGAAAACATGCACATGTTTTGATAACAACAGTTGATGAAATATTTGTATAACCAGAACAAACTTTCATTAGCTGGTAAATAATCTAATAATATTTTATAGATATACTTAATTTTCTTTTCATGAATTGAGAAAAATAGTAGTACGAATACTATCAGTGAACAGATGTGCGATGATAAAACAATAATGGAAATTTCTCAACTGCATAAGATATCAGAAAAGCAACACTAACAATAATAACATCCAAAATTCTGGATCAACGTATCAAATAGAATTCCATCTATGTGTTTTCATCTCATAATGTGCCTATTCAATTTCAGTTAGTGGATGTAATGCTCAACAAAATCTGGAGAAAGAAACTGTTATTCGGATAAAATTTATTTACTATGTCAAGAAATACTAAAATTATTTACTTTAGGGAATGCCCATCTGAAATTAAAACCAGTGTTGCCATTAAGTGTTTGAGGCCGTAGGCATACAACTTGAAAACCCTTTGACAACTCACTCCTAGACAGTTTGTATTTGTTTACTGAATCACATGCACGGCAACATATGAATGCCTGTGAAGATAACTAGTATAATAACTACTAACCAGGCTGGTTTGTGATTGGTACTGCTCCTCCAACTGCAAAACCAAGCCCACTGCGCCGAGGGGTTGTTTGTGAAGATGGGACAGAAGTAACTGTGGGATCAGGACAAAGAATTTCATCCATCGACTTACAAATGATTTTAGCTTGAAAATGAATATTTTCTTGAACTTGCTTCTGCTGATCAGTAACTGAGGCTTTGTTTGCCAATTCAATAATTTCATCGGCATCTTTCTCATCAGCACATTCTCCCAAACGATTAAAGCTGAAAATCAGTAAAAGTTTGTTAAAATAGATATTCGTTTTTCTTTCACATATGAATTCCTTTTCCATTTTCTTCTGATTTGTATTAGCTCATAAAAAATTGTCTTGACAAATAGAGGAATGCATAAAAATGTTAATAAGCTAAATATAACAGCAATGAAAAAGAAAATAAGTTAAATATAATACCAATGAAAATGTTGATAAGCTAGATATGATTCAGATTTTCAGTTAAGTATTAGTAAACTTGTCCAGAAAATTAATAAACTAACTAATCATCATTGCTTCTTTTTTTTTCTCCTTCAATTCACTTGTAAAATAGCTATGACGGTACGAAGATTATGCTTCATGACGTAAGATCATTTCTCTCCCACAGGTAACTGCATTTTAGGTGGTAAGACAGGAATGATAATTACATCTCTCAATCAACAGACAGTCAGTTGGATACAAATCGATTTGCATGTTGAAGTTTATGTTTAATCAAGCAAATGAAGGTACCTTGTATAAAGGAATAAACGGTTAATATCAGCTTCAAACTGTAGATGCCTTGGATCTCGAGCAAATTTTGGACTTTTCGCAAGAACTTTAACAGCCTGTGTTTGAAATGATAAATTATGTAACTACATGATCCAACTCATTAAGCTAAGGTTCGAAAATGCATTATGTCAATTAAGTCAAATTCTACGGTCAAATGAGAAACCACAATATCTGGCACAAGCTATTTGATACCAGAATCAAGAAGCAACGACAAAGAATTTCACAGTTGGATATATGACTCTGAGAGCTAATTACAAATACTTATTGGTGATCCATAAATCTGACATAGGTCTTTCAGTGGACTTGAAACTTTTAAAGTATACAGACCGCATAGTCGACTGAAACATTATAACAAGATAAACGTTGATAACAGCGTACGATCTCAGATTCAAATTCGGAATACGGTACAACAGGAGAATCACCTAAAACATCAATTTAAAATCCGACGATGTCAAGCAAAAGTCAGAAACACAATTTTATTTTCACATTAGTGTGTGCAAATAACTATAAATAGAAGTACGTATATCAAACAGGTTAAAAAAGCATGAAAATCAGATCCTCATATAAAACTGAATTGAACCCTAGTAGATGACTAGCTTAGATAGTACGACATAAGGAATAGCTGACCTGCTGAAATTTGTGCAGAAGAAAAGCCATGGAATCGGAGAAAGGGAAAAAAAAAAAAAATGCGCCCCCGCTAGGCAAGATTTTCTTCGACAGTGCAAGAACGAAGCAATAATGGAAAAAACGATGGGCGCGGTTTCAAAATGCAGAGAGGGGCTGGAAAGGGAGGACAGTAACCTCGTCAGCTAGGGTTTACGAACCGAAAAGTGTACAGGAAAAAACTTGGAGATGCGGGGTATCGATCCCCGTACCTCTCGCATGCTAAGCAAGCGCTCTACCATCTGAGCTACATCCCCAATTAAGGCCCTACGAATTATGGATTTTAATATTTAGTAACAGTAGATCCAATAAAAATATTCCCCACTTGGCATATGTCCTAGTAAACGTTTCAAATGAGAACGCATGTTGGCAGACAATATACACCTAAACAAGCACAATTTATTTGGCTGGAGAATTGCATGGGATCGACAAATAGAATTGGTATATTTTTCACAGCAATGACAAGATACACTTCTACTTAACCGTGAGTAGGTGGTAAATGTTGTTATTAAGACTTTTCATACACATGAAGTGAGAAAAATAATTGAAAAAAGAAGGTTTTGTGTTTCGCATCCGGTATTCATACTCTATTTCTACAGCGCAACATACATTTGTAAGTTGCAGGCCATGACAGTCATTCTTTAAAAATAGAATTTTTTTTTTTGTAAACTGTTACTGGTATCAACCGCCTCATACCCTTCTCGCTCTTTGTCGATATTGTTGGCTGTTCAATTTTATGTTTGACGCAACTATACTAATTTTCTGTTTGAAAATATTGTTAACTCGCTTTACGAACGAACGCGTCCAGCACCTGAATTTTTTTGGTTTAGAATTGCGAATATCGAATATGTTTTTTGCCATTATGGTTAGGCAACACTGAAGAAAATTTAAGAAGTCAACAATGACAAACACAAGCTACATTACAATTGAAGCTATAGTTTGTCAAACTATATACTTTCAGTATGCATGTCTAGCCACACATGATGGCAAGCATTCTTTTATTCACATTTTTTAGTAACACAAAAGTAGAAATAAATAGCACCTGCAACGACCCGGGTTTTTGATCCATTTATTTTAAATATTTAATATCATTTTAAATATTTATTTGATAATATAATTGAATTTTTATATTTATGTTATCGATTTCGATTTAATACAAAATATATTAAATTACCGAAATACGAAATCTAATCGAAATCGGAGTTAAAAACCGAATCAAAACAATCCAGATGATCGGTATAAATTCTATTTGAATATATATAGGATAATAATTTATTATCGAGAAATTATTTGTTTGAATTTAAATTATGTTATATAAATTTATTGTGGTTATATATATATATATATATATATACACGTTCAAATTTAATTTCAGAATATATTATGTTGAACTCCGAACACTGTTATTACATTGGAACGATGGTTGGTACGCTAAAATAGCGGTTCGTGATTTCAATCAATGGACCCCGAGATAATGGATGTGGATAGGCATGAGATCAAATCAATATCTGTTTAAAATAAAGTGAAAATCTCTTTATATCAAATCAATTAATTGTTTTGGTACTTAATCTATACCCATAAAGTACCATCTACGTAGCTAGTTTCTTCGTTGTTAAGTTTACTCCATCTTCTATAAATTCGCACACACCTTCCTGCTTATCTCCTTTGATTTCATTCTTCTGAAAATCAGTTCGCAAGCTTTATATTAAAAATGTTTGCTACCCCGTTCTTTGTATTAGCAATCGTTACCATTCTTTTCTTTTGCCCCATTTTTTCTCTCCTCAAAACCAAACGAGACAAAACGCGCCTCCCTTAATAGTTTCAGAAAAACAAAAATCGAAATTTTTGTTCACTGTTCAATTATCGAAGCTGACCTCGAATTAGTTCAACGCTGTATTACTTAAATCGAGTATCGCGGTTTAAAAATCGTGAGAATCCCGAGCTTTGCGTTGTTCTGGAGTCACTCGCGAGTCAGTGGAAAGTGGAGGGGTGGAGCGTTGGCCTTAAAACAATGATCTCCTGTCATTAGGAGATGGAAAAGGGTCTGGTATTAGTTGTGATGTGATGAAGGTCGACAACGTGAAGTCGAAGTTGCAAGAGGAGATTAACGTGATGGAGTTTGACTAATTTTGGAGGTAGTGACATTGAGGTGTATCGCGGTTGGTTTCGTGAAGCTAAGGGTCAAAATTTTGGGAACTAGGGTTTGTGTTTGAAGTGGATAAAATTTGGGCTTTGGGTTCGATTAAGTGGCGACGTCGTTGTTTAACTGGAAGGGTGGGAAGGTTGTGATGGGTTCACTGAAGTTCGTTGTTGTGGAAAGGGTGGTGCGAAGGCGAGCCAGCAGTGGTGTTTGTGGAGTTAAGGGAATCAAAGGAGTTGAGTTGTCTGATGTTGGCAAACATACGATGGTGGCCAGGCAAGTAGGGAGGTGGAGTCAGAACTGTTGTGACGATCAAGTGGAGTGTTGAATAGTAAGTACAATGGTGGTACCAAGTTACAATACAGGGAGGGTGCGAACAAGTTCTAAACAGGAATGGTTGAACTATTCTAAATCTTGGTTTTTATTTCATCTAGATCTGGTGGATAATCAACAAAATAGTTGTGTGTGAACTGATCTTATTGATAAGGTTTCTGGACTTGCAAATTTATGTTGTCCCTTCTGCAAATGAAACTGCTAAACTCCGGGGTTCCACTGTTCACATTAAGCTAAGAAACGCCGGGAGGTGTGAAGTATACAAGTAGGAGCGGGCTGCATAATCTGGGGAAGGAGTTAGTTACGGGGATTAAGGATACCTAGGTAATTTATTTTAGAAAATTGATTAGAGTTTTAAATATTAATTTATAATCCTAAACTTATAATCGTTCATCTTGCCTATAAAAGGTCTCAGCCGATTCGAGCAAGTGATGTTAAATTCGTATTGTCGTCAACTAAGCGATGGAATTTAAATCATATATTCAGCAAATAAAAACCCTAGTGAGTAAATCTCACTCAAATTTACTGTTTCGAATTATTTTTATCGTTAAAAATAATTGTTGGTTGCTTGGATGCGTTTAAATATTTTTGGGGTTATTATATATTAGTTATTTAGGCTTGGTTGTGGCTATATATATATATATATATATATATATATATATATATATATTGGTGATTGGGTAGTTCCCGCAGTACCATTAGCGGATGCCCGCAGTATCATTAGCGGATGACCCTATACGCCCCACGCTATGATAGTGGATGACCTTCTATACCGCGATATCCTGCCTCGAAGCAAGATGGGTATTATTTCTGTTGGCTAACATCTGTGGATGCAGGAAAACAGGTTGGAGGAATCCAACTGGATTCCTCAAAAATATTATTGTTTGTTTGTTATCACATATATTGTTATATATGATGTGTTTGAAAACCTATGGTTGATAACTTGGGTGTTTTGAATTGTTGAATATCACTAGGCTAAAATGTTAATATATAAAAATATCGTGAAAAATGATATTTGAGATTTAAATGGAAAATTTTATTTTTCTAAAAATAGAATTCAAATTTCGAAGGGGCTAAAGATATTAACTTGTTTTGAATAAATAAAACAAGTAGTGAATTTATAAACGTTGTTTATAAATTAATAATACGATATTTGAAGTGAAATTATAAAGAGTGTTTATAAATTTAGTGGAAAAATTATCATTTGATAATTTGAATATTTAAATTCAAGTGTGAATTTGAAAATAGAAATGGGGAAATCGTTTCAAAGAAATAAACGATGGAATTTATTCTGATGTTCAGAATATAAACTGAACTAAAATAAATCCATAAGGATTTATGATTTGAATTCGATTAATTCGAATTTATTTAAATATAAGTTAAATTGAATATGAAAATGAATTGGGTGTTATATATATAAGTTATTATAAATAGCAATTTCCAAAACATGATTTTGGTTTTAAATAAATTTCGAAATAGACTTGTTTAAATATAAAACAAGGAAATTTATAAAATGGTGTTTATAAATATAATGAATTAATTATCAAGAGATAAATTGGATATTTAAATTTAAATATGAATTTAAAAATAGAATTTGAAATCATTTGAAAGGGAACAACGGTTTTTATTTCGCAATTCGGAATATCAAAGAGATGGAGTTTAAAATAGAAATTTGAAAAGGGAACTTGTTTAAATATATGGAACAAGGAAGTTGAATTTATAAATAGTGTTATAAACTTGGCGAAATAAATTATCACTTGGATAATTTAAACCATTTAAATTCAAATAGGAATTTAAAAGTAAATTGGGAAGTGTTTTGAAACAAAACGATTGATTATATTTCGGAATTCAGAATATAAGCTGAACTGAGAGGAATTCAACGAGTTTATAATTGAAATTCGATTATATCGAATTTTATAAATAATTTATTTGTAAAAGGAATTGGAATTAAATATAGAAGATCAAAGTATAAATAAATTTATTAACGAGTAAGGAAAAATCGACAATTATAGAAAATCGGAAATTTTAAGATGAATTGGGAAAATTGATATGAAATATATCAGAATGGAGTTGAATTTATTTTAAACGGAGTTTAAACGTTTATATATATAAATATAATTAAAACGAACTCACCGCAGCGCGGCAGTTTGTAAATTGGCATTTCGAACTTCAATTGGGTAGATAGAACTCAATTCAAATCGGAATTCCTTGAAACAAGAGTCATCAGGACGGATTTGATAATAGTTTTCTAATGAAAGAGGAAAATCTGGATTTCGTCGTATAGATTTTGAGTTATGTCAAAATCAAATTTTTAGAAAAGCAGCGCCATAACCATTATAAAACCATAACGGTTTATTTAAAGAAATAAAGGGATCTTAAGTAAATAAAAATCCGAATTTCCATTTGAAAAATCTGGGCTTAAGTTATAAAATAAATATAAATTCGAGTGGAGTAAATGGATTGATTTTTGAAACAAAACCAGTTATTTATTTTTGAATAGCATTAACTAAGTGGAAGAATAATTTGTTAATCGAATTTTAGATCGAGATAGTTCTTTTGATAAGTAAATGAGACTTGTGAATTTCATATACGAAACCAAATATGAAACCTGAAATGAAAATGGGATTCAATATATTTATAAGCAAACTAAAATACATACGAACATGATATGTTCAAATAACAAGTGAAATAGGCTAAGAAGCTAATTAAAGAATAATTGGGCGAAACTGAATTCAAACGATTGGATTGAGTTGAATTGAATTGAAAACAAGTGGACATGTGTTAGACAGGTATGGAATGAAGTATATGAAGAGAATGAAGTTTATAAATTTAGTGCCCGACAAAAAGGTACATGTTTAAATTCCATATGAGGTTTTATGCGCCGTATCGGCAAGCCGCTTGGCTTTTTAATTTTCTTTTTGAATGGAGAGGGTCTGTGTGGCGGTTTGGGGATTTTTCCGATGCTCCCGGTACGAAGGAGGTTATGGGGAAATTTTCCGGAAATTTAAGGAGTTAGAATAATTTTAAGATAATCTGATAATTAGAAATCTATATATCTATATATCACTGTATATAGAATTCGATAAGGAAACGGAACTAAAATAAAATGTTATAAACAAAAAGGAAATAAATAAATTTAATCTGATAAAAATAGAAAGGGAGCGTGTACATGTTTAAAAGATATGGATAAGTGGTTTAATATGATGTTGATTATTCGAGAATAGTGGTCTTATCTATTTCGATGTTAAGGATGTTTTCGGTCAAGGTCTGAGAGGTAATTATACCCCAACTTGATTCATTTCATTTTTAACCGATAAATAGGATGATTCAATCTCGAAGATAAATGTTTAGAAGAGTTTAGTTGAATACAGTATTTTGGGTTGTCGTAACAATGATTTACACAACATTCGTTTTAACCCAAATAAGTGGAATTTTGGAAATATAAAAAATAAATATTTCCCAAGTATAGAATTAAATGATTCAGGAAAGAAATAAATAAGTGGAATGTTCTCCAATTATAAATAGAAAATATTTTTAAGTGTAGAAAATAAAATAAGGCGAGATATGGAAATGTTTTCCAAATAGCGTAAGAGGCCAAGAAGAATATTGAAAATATTGTGTTAACGAATATTGATAAGGAAATGGAGAAGTGTTTTAATTAATGAAATATTAATCAACAAGGGGCCCAGTGATTGTTTGATGTTTTGAATGGATGTTTGTTTGTCTTCGATAGTTAAATAACCGACTATCGAAGTATTTGCCAATATCGTTGTCAATATGGAGAGACTGGTCGGATAATTATCCGAGAACCACTCCGTATTGCCAGTAGCGTTGCGAATCAGATTATATAAAGATAATCGAAGACGGAGTAAAGTGCAAGGACTTTTTCTATTAGTAGAAATTGTGCCTTCGGTTTCGTTCAGTCCCAGAACGAAGTGTATGGACGAATGTCTAACAGAGTATTTCCAATAATCGCATATGTTGATCAGTATAGATATATATGGTGGCGGAGGATTTATTCTCTTAGCATAATATCCAGAATATATTTGTGCAAATCAATTAATGATTTACGGATCTAACAATGTGGCATTCAAAGTGATTGTGCTATCAAGGAATGATAAGAAATCGTAGCCTCAGGCCTCAACAACCGGGAAATGACAAAAATCGGGCAGGCAGCATGGCTATGTGGGTCGCTCCCATTAGGGTGTATAATCACCTATCTAAAGAAATTCCTTTTACTTCTTTAATCTATTGATGTTGTCCCATTCAGGAAACGGTTGCTGATCCCAACTGTTGGTGATATACATTCGATACACTCAAGCGAAATGAGTGGTCGGTCATGTGTGGGCCGGGTTGCAAGATGTTCTTGTTGAACCCAGTGTATTCCTCTCTAGAGATACACTATCGGAAGGTGGTTCCATACCTTGTCATGTTGGAAATCCAATCTCCAATAAGCGCCCTGTGGTTTTTTTATATTATATATGGAGCGTGAGATGTAAGCATTCCGCTAGATTTTATTTATTTGATGTAGACATTAATATAATATCACTGGATTTTCGTATCAAAGTGATTTGGGTTATCCTAAGGTAAAAACCATCCGTGTTTATGTGTGGATCGGTCTTACGATTATTATTTCTTTCGAAAGGGTTTTAAAGTTAAACAAATGATTGGAGTTTACTCACACCAGTCCCATGACTGACCCGGAGTTTATTTTCCCTAAACTATTGGGTGCCCAAATTTGTACGGGCAGTCAAGTAGTCGGGATTTTTCAGATTCACTTGGAAGAGCTAGAAGCAGGAGGCTTCACCAGTTAGCTATAGATTATCATACTTTTGTTGTGTACTATGTCGTATCTGGAAACAGGTGTTTATAACTGTTCCAGGAAAACTGTTGTGCTCTGATAATGGTATGTATATACAGTTACTGATTTGTATTTCAAAAGTTATGTTATTTAATATATTTTATTCGTTCCGCTGTGAGATTTGTGTTCTTCGTTTTTCTTCTATTCTAACATTTCTTTCTTTCTATTTCTCATCCTCTAACTTCTTTCTAATAATGATTCGTATTTCTATGCAATTTGGGTTGGATGTGTGGTGTTATTAGTCAACTCAGATAGTACGGATTTGCGGGCCATTACAGCACCCACCACCATGGAAGAATATAGTATAGAATTAGTTCGTTCATCATTCTCTTGTTCAACATTTATGAGTAATATTTATTCTAATCTCGCTGAAAGGAATAAAATTTGCCTTGGGATGTTGGAAATTTTTGAATTTTTTATACTTTAGTGATTGTTGTAAAAGAAAAGAGCTTTTGGTGCAAAATGAGCTTCTGTATTTGTTTAAGTATAAAACTCTCATGAAAATGGTTGACTTTTAGATCACCTACTTGTTTTCTGTAACAACCCGCTCATTCCACGATAATATATTTAAATATTTTATTTAAATATATCGTTGTATCTGATGTGTCACTCAAAATATCGTTTTTCACAAACGATAAAATCAGGACTCGAGACCACTTCCATTGAGTCTGGATCATCGTTTACGACCTTTTTGACTATAAGCATCGATATGTTTGGAGTTTGGAAATTTTGGAGCATTTTTAAGTGGATTTGGCTAGTCCATTTGTTTTTGGGCTGAACCAAACTCTCCACTTAAACCCCCATCAGCCCATGTGTCCTCCCCCACTCCTCCTCATTCACTTAAAACACATTTCTTTCTATGAAAACGGGGAAAGAAGATGGGAAATGCAAATTCCTAGCCTAGGGTTTGCAAATTCAAGCCCCAATTCATGTGCTAATTTGATTCTACAACATGGGTAAGCTCTCTCTTCACCTTCTCTATATTATTCTCCTCTAAATTTTGGATTTTTAGTGTGCCTTAACACTCATGAGTCTTCATTTATGTTCATGAGGTGATTTTGGAGGAGCTATTGAAGAAAGGTGGGTTCTTTGCTTGAAATGGAGCTTGTTCTTCGTCGTTTGAAACCAAGCTGAGTTCTTTTTGAACTCACATCTATGCCACAAGCCATTGGCTTGTACAAGTGTAATTTAGTGTTCATATGAGTTTGCATGTGCTAGTGAATTGGTTATGTTAGTGTAACTTAGCCGATTTAATGTTTTTATGTTTCATTGAGTTGAAAATTATGATAAGGATTGTTCATACGATCTAATGCATATGTTATGAGTTGATTTGGTGATGTCATGAAGCTCCGTTGCCCCGGCAAATTTCTAAGTCTTCACAAGTCGCTTGAATCGCTTTAGTGTGCTTTGGTTTGGAGTTTTGTTCATACTTGAATTTATAAACCGAATCATTGCAATCTTATGTATATATGCTTATGCATGTGAATATGGTGTTGTGAAGTACCATTGTCGCACCCGGCAAGTTCTAAGACTTCACAATTCACGTATATCGCATTTGATTTCTTTCGTTAGAGAATTTAATCATTTTGGGGTTTATAATCAAGAATCATTGCAAATCTCTTGTGTGAATGTTTGTGCATGTGAATTTGGTGTTATGAGCGGCTCCGGTGAGTTTTAGACGCCTCATTTGCATGTATTTAACATCATAGGCCTTCAGGCATTGGCCGGTATCATTTTGGAGATGTTTCGTAGGCAAAAATGTAATTTTTTTTGGGTTTTAACAGCCGTTCGGCCATTAATGGACGAGCAAATGCCTTCTTTTCGGCCATTAATGGCCGAACAGAAAAACAAAAAGGTTCAATCTTTAAACAGCCATAACTTCTTCATACGAACTCGGAATTGAGCGAAATCAGGTGCGTTGGAACCGTCTCGACGAGAGCTTTCTAATGAAACTAATTTGGAGTGATTAGGAGCTAATAGAAATTTTTGGTGGAGGAAAACATCCAATGTAAATAACCGAATAGTGAAAAACAAAGGGTGAAATAATTATCCACTTTAAAACGATCATAACTTTTTCATACGAACTCGGAATTCAGCGAAACAAGATGTGTTAGAACCGTATCGACGAGAGCTTCGAAATGAAAGCAATTTAGGAGTAATTTGAATCTGTTTACTCATTAATTTGTCTTTGACCCTCGATTTTAGTTCGATTATGATTCACGACTCTAAAACGTGAATTATCGACTCGATATCCTTCGCGGTATAGTTTAAAACCTTCCGGTGCTAGTTTGGGATTTCGATTCATTCGTTGATCGAAATTACAACCGTTATCCCTTTGAATGACTGTATGTTGTTGTAATGTGAATTACGCATTAGCGATCACCATAGTGATCGCTCTTTGATCTGCGGCACCTGGTTTTGTGTCGTTGTTTCCTGTCGCTCCAGGGTGATTTCTAAACATTTATTAACGTCATTGGATTCATTAATGAGCTATATGTATATTCGATTTATCGAATTTGCATTTGATGATTTATGATTTGGACTTATGTCATTTTGACATGAATCCCCTTGATCGATTTGCCTCGGCAATCGTACTATTGTTTATTGCCACTTTGAAATTATATAAAGAGGTTTTATGTTATCAATAGATATCAAATTCTTGTACTAAAATGGTTTCCAATCTTACTTCATTATATGAAGCTAATTTACGAAATCGTTTTATGAACCTTCTTCAAATCTACTAGTACATATTTTATAAACCTTTTCTCGTTCGTATGAGAAATCTAATTAAACGCCTTAGTAAAATCAAGGACTATGAACCCTTGATTTTGCTTCAATGGTTAATTCTTGGACTCGTCCGATCGAAAACCGTGGCAATGCTCCTTCTATGATTTTCTCTGTTTTGAATAGGAACTAATTACGAGTGTGTAAATATTCGAGAACAACATGTGGTTATGGGACATGTTGCTATTTTCTTATATTAACTAGCTCGGAGTAATTTCTATTGACCCGGATCCATGGTATCCGCCTCTATGACTTATGTTTTGTGGTCCTCGATCGCCCGAGTGGGATTTACGATTCTTGGATTTCACCTATGGGACTTCGGTCCAACTTTCTATGATTTATGATGTTTTCTAGAGATTTCACGATTTATGTGTTTTCTCTCTTCCGGGGTCACGACCCGGCTCTGTGGGGAGCTTCGGCTCAAACATATAGGTTCGCTACCTAGAGATCGTATCTCATCTGCGAGGTATCCACTTTTTATGATGTTTTCTGGATTTCTAGTGATTTCTGGATTCTTGATTACTTTGATGCGATGTGCGTCAATTTGATTTATGATTACTTTGATGCGATACGTGTTAATTTGATTTATGTTTACTTTGATGTGATGCATGTCAATTTGATTTGTATTTGGCATTCCGATGTCATTCATGTGTTTAGTTTATTTGGCATTCCTCTTTCATTTCCTGTTAGGTGCTATTAGTTGAATGTTGCATTCTACATTAGCTAGGAGATTATTTAGAGATATTTGTGTGCTGACATTCCATTGTCATTTCCTGATTTTGTTGACATGCCCTGTTTCATATTTATTCATGATTAGATATTATTACTAGAATCATGTCATCCTTTGTTATATCTCTTGTTATCTCAGTATATTTGATAAGTACAGCTAGACTGACTCGTTTATTATTTATTCCTAAAAATAATACTCTAGTCAGACTGAGTCATTTTAGGTACTCCTCTAGGACTCGTCGCAGGGTTGATCTTCCGCTTACAATTTGCTACTCTGTCTCCGTAGTTTTATGTACTTTTGTACCTATGTCATTATCACTTGTTGTGTACATATTCTTTTGTTTAGATCATGGTGCATGTATTTATTCTTTTGGGATTAGTGGATCTTTGTTGACCACTAACTCATTGTACACATTCTTGGTTTATTCATATCTATTCCGCCTTTGTGATATGATTATTCTGTGTCTGGCTTTGAGATATACCATATTTATATTATTGTTGTTGTCTATTTTATACTGCTTTCCGGATTGCATATAGCCATTTTGTAGTTGCTCCATGTGCCGAATGGTCATGTCGAAATTTTAATCTGTATCAGAATTCGATGTGCATTCCTCACATGGAGTAATCATACAATCGGTCGCCCTTCACAAACCTCATTCTCGGTTATGGTCTACGACATTTCTCTGAAATGAACTGGACGATAGTGGGTATAGAGGCGGGACGTTACATTTTCTTTAGGTTGAAAAGAAAGACTATGCATGTTACCACATACCCGTCGTCGTTCGATCAGTCAAGCCGGTGTGGATGAAGGTTCAAACTACAGTTTTGAGCAATATTGCAAATTACAACGGGTCTTCTTTTACAACCATATATAAATGGAGAATAAGAAATTTTGATTTTATTGCTTGAATGAAAAGGAGAAGATTTAAACTAGCTCCTGGACTATAATCTAAATTAGATTCGGTGGACGATCCACTATAAATGCCGTTGACGGTGGACGGTCCACCTTAAAAACCGAATTAGCTGATTGCTAATTACAGTCACATGTACTATATTGTAATTTTATTATTAGTCATAATAAAACAGTGTTACGGAACACTATAAAAACCGGTCGCCCAAAAAAAAAAGTTTCTGAATTACATTACAATGGAATAAACTGTACAATGTATGGGTGCACACAAACACACACACACACATATATATATACACACACACACGTTACAGGGTAACGTTACATAAACATTTGTAATGACTAAAGTACCCTTGTAACTCTAAATATATATATATATATATATATATATATATATATATGCATTCAGTTCAGTATTAAGTATTATCTTTAATTCACCCCCTTCGAACTGAACATAAATAGTAATAATTGAGTTATTTTGGAAAAGTGTTTAGAAAAGTCTTGTCACTAGGAATTAATGAAACGGCCAATAACCATTTTATCAATAAGATAACTTTTAAACCATAAATATTTTACGTGGCTTTGAATACATCGCTTATTTTTATAATTGAACGAGAATATGAAATAAAATTAACTAACTTAATTCTGGAAATTAAATTTATTTATGACATCATCAATTATACCATTATAATAATAATGGATTAATGAATTTAGTTGAGATTTAAAAATTTAATCGTTATTATAATTATTCAAATAATTATTTTTAAATAATAATAACTCATTGGAATTAGTTACATAGTCATAATAAATCATTATAGTAGTTTTATATAAGTATATATATATATATTTATATATATATGATTTTAAATTACATGGAAAATGCATATCGCTTTATCGATATAATAACACCTTTTGTAAACAGTTGTTTAATCTTATTTACATGTTTTTATAATTCAAATAAGATCAGTTTAATTTACTAATAATGATGAGAAATATGTCTTCAAATTTTGTTTAATTTTGCATGTAATTTAAATTATGATTTAAAATGTGATCGAAAAAACAGTTTTTCGATTTGCAATAGTTTAGCAAGCCAAAGTTTTTTAATTGTTGTGGCAACCTTAATATAAGTCATGTGTACATATATAATATACGTATGCACGCCTTGACATGTATGTGAACATATATAAACCTACGAATATACATGTGCGCACATGCGCACGCGCGCACACACACACACACATCAGAAAATATTTAAAATATTTCCATTTCCTCACTCCATAACTAATCTAAAGTCAATGCACATGGCATGAAAGAAAGTGTAGTGACAGAGGCATATGAGTGGTGGTACTAACATATATGATGATGGAGGTGTGGGTAGCCGACCATGTCATGATGAGGTAGGAGGTATAGGTGGTCAAATGAGAAGGAAAAGCTTAAGGGTTAAGAGCTAAAGAGCAATCATCTTCTCACCTTTACATTACCATCACCTTACACACTTGTAATAGCAGGGAGGCATATAGTGGGAGAGTGTGCTCGGCCGAAATTCTAGGAAAGATGGGTGCATAGGTGACGGGAAAGGAACCACACTGTAACGATCTATTATTTCAAACCATTTAAGTCGATAATAAAATCAACTCAAACCATTCAAATCGAGATTGTTATTGCTATGGGGTTTAATAAGAATCAAATTACAGAATCAGACATAGAAATAATACAACATCTCACAACGGAATACATTTATACAATATATCAATGTTTACATGAATAAATATAGCGTAAATTTAATACATTTAGATTTTCTAATACATACAGGATTTATGGAAATAGAAACTAAATAGATGGATCTTCATAAAATATCCAACTCTGAATGGTGAGATCTCAAAGTTGTAATACTCGGTCTGACTCGAGCATTATACAAAAACACAAAACACTCAAGTCAGGACCAACATTTTCATATAAGCGAATTAAATCAAATGAAATGCATCAATAACTTGGAGGGTGTTTGGGATTTCCATCCTCTAAGAATATGTGGAACTAGATACAAATAATATAGCACACTATTATAATATTGTCTATTCAGTAAAGTAAAGATATTAAAATAGCGTAAGTGGGATTACATTTTTACCCTTACACCGTTTATAAGCATCGTAGTCTATACAATACCATAAATTTACCGTACTGGTGTTATCAGAGGGCACTCCATAGAAAACAACGCCAAATCAAAAATCATAGGGGCTCGATCAGGATAATACGATAAGGCACCAAGGCGATACCCAACGGTAGGATTCTACCGGATTGCAGACTTAGGCTGGTGGTAACGTATAGCCACAACTATCGCCCACCTCGAACAACACTCCCATAAATCACGAGTGGCCACCAATCAATCAAAAATTAAGTGATATATTATCGAAGAAGCGTGCTCGATTGGAGGTACGACCTCACTTGGCCTGGGTATGACACCTGTTTTAGTCGTTTTAATTATGACCTGAAGGCCAAGGCCATTGCATTTGAAATCATATTCCACTACCGAAAAGCAATTAGCATCAATGATTCATTTTATTATCAATTTCTCAAATCAATTCAATTATTCCATATCGGTTCAAATTCCAAATTGATATTTACCAATCGATTCATCATCAACATTTCATTCGATATCACTTCGATTTCAAATTCATATCCATGAATAAATTCATTTTCAAAACTTCACATTTGATTTGAATCCCATATCACAATTATATCATTATTCGATTGAATCTTTAAATTCAATCTTTTTGGATTTTAATTGCTCGAACTGAAAAGCGATGTATGATACTTATGTATTTTTCTAGCTATAAATAGCACATCACCTCCTCCCATTTCTTAACAACATTTCTACGGCTACAACTTCTTCTTTATTGAGTTTTACTGGCCTATCTAATGTTCTATTTGTCCTACAAAAGCTATGAAAGTAAATTATGAAAAATATAAAGTAATATATATATACACACACACACACATGCATATACCTTGTCGATCCGCTTCAAACCAAAGCTCAAAACAATCCTTTACCCTTCTATAACTCATAGTAATCACCTATCCCAACATAAGGTCGAGAACCACTACTCCAAGGATCAAGTCCCACATCAATGGAAAGGATGTGAGTTCAAGAAGCTCCGGTGTAAGGAATCTGAAAGGAGTGTTGTCGAGGTACCATCGATGTGATTTAGAAAACTATGTAAAAGTTCGGTAGAGTAGATATAAATATGAGTACACTAATTTAGTCTAATTGCTTAAATTTCAAAACCATGATATTCATGTGTTATTATTTAATTAATATTCAATATTTTTTGTTGATTATATGAATGATTATTGGTTCGTTACATGGTTAGTAAAAAAAATTAGCAAGGTCGTTCGGTTTTTATAGTGGTTCATCCATTTTTATTACAATAAGTAATAAATAAAGTTAGAGATCCTGGAGATAGACCAATTTCCTATTTGTTGCTGCAACAGGCAAACCTAGCTATTATATCTAAAAGTGCACCATGTAAGGGGAATACTACAATAAGCTGCGCAAGGAAACCAGAATCACCACGTAGGGTGGAGCACACCTATGAACCACCTAACATATATCTAAAAACAATCTACATCTAAAACAACACCAGCATAGGATAAAGTATACAACAAATACCCCAAAACACAAAATCTATTCAGAAAACATCCGAAAATGAAAAGAGCAAGTTTACCCAAGCCAACTGACCAAAAACTCTAGAATTTGATCCACTGTGATCGTTGCATATGCCAATTGGCATAGATGCAAGCCACACTCCACCCCATAATAACATGAAAAACCTGCATTCACCACACAAATGAACAAAAACACCACCCAAACAATGACATCCAGTAAAAACACCCAACATACATTATACTGTATATAATAAAAAACTAAAACATTATCTCCCAAAGACCAAAAACCTCATGTCATTGAACAACCATCAAGTGCATCAAGCTACACTCATATGAGTTAAAGGCCAAATCTAAAATATTATATGACAAGGAAGATATCTGCAAATGGAGAGGAATGGATTGTTTATTAGGTGTGTGAAATAGGGCTTCAGAGTGATGGAACGAGGGAGACAGATTGAGGCTTCAGTCATAAAAGGTCAAGCAAAGTCATGAAAATGTTAAGTTTGGGGACTAAAGGTCATAATAAGAAATGGTTATGTAATTAACCATGGTTAAATAATGGAAAATATATCCATTTGAATTTAAAAGGTGATTTCATTATTATTCAACGGATAGTAATGTTTAAATGTGGAAATTGGTTTTGAGTAAAAGTAGTACAACTTCTTTAGATCTAGCTTCCTAAATTACTAACTGATTAGGATTTATCATCTCAAATAACATGATTTTAACTCAATTAAAACTTATAATTTCAAAATAATAAATATTTTTTAAGATTTAAATAAATGATATGGAAATGTCTTCCAAAGTAAAAGTTGAAATGATTTGGAGTTATTTTAGGATTAAAAAGGTTTAATTAACTAAAGGATTTAATAAATAAGGTCTATTGATCCATATACTCTTAAGAAGATAAAGGAATAATTTAAAGGAATACCTCTAATGGATTGTCTTTGGTAAAAAGGAAAAATTGATTTTGTAATCACATATATACCCGAAATCCTTTTTATCAATGATCTATTTGGAGAAATCAGAGTCCAATTTAGGTAATTCCTATCCAAAATCAACAATGAACCAATCTATATGTTTGAAAGTGAAGACATGCTGAACACAATGATTTTGAAGATGGAAATCTTCATGATGACGGGTTGCTTGCCACTAACCCCATAATTTCATATTATATATTACCTTCGATGCAAGAACTGCTCATTACTAATCACTTGGTTTATCTAGGATGTAACAACCCACCTTCCCGACCATTGAAAGTCGACACTAAATACGACCACTGCACTTTGATGTCGAACATCCGATCGTCGAAAACATAGATTGCTAAGGTAAAAAGAAAAGAAAAAACAGAACTGAAGAAACATATAATCTCATAGCGGAAACAACATAAATTAATAATAACGAAAGATGAGTTGTCACTCCAAGATACAATGTACATCAGAGTTAAAAACAAATCCTATCAACTGGACAGTTATAGAATTCTGACCTTACAATGCTGTTAGGAAAAATAAAATACAACTACAAGCAAGCTTCCAACTCTACTCCATGAGGTCCACATCCAATAGAAGACAATCTGGGAACAAGCTCGGTCTGACCCGAGCATTGTAACAAAATAATACATGGATCAATTTGGAATACCAACACGAGGAAACTCATGTAAAAGGAAACATACAATAATTCTATGAGACCACGCCGCTGGTCGCGAAACACATTTTTACCTCATAAGAATAGCATAAATGAACAAGCACCTACAAAAATGATAATAATCGAATAACAACATATGGAGAAGAGCATATAGCCCTTCTCGATGGAAGCAAAGAAACAGATCTAAATATTTGGATCTAACGAGGGAAAAGTAAAATTTTCCAAAGAAATGGGACTGCACCGTTAACCACGGATTAGGTCAATCACAACAACATCCAATCTCACCATGGACACAAATAATTAAACATCGCGAGGTTTTTCCTCCCGATGCAATTAAAATGCAAAAACTCGTAAATTTGGAATCAATGGAATATAATGATAATTTTTCAAACAAATGACTAGGAGGGTGCGCCCACCTTACCGAATAATATACCTTTAGAATATACTTAAGAACTACAGTATTCTCGGAAATGTACTAGCCGGACCCCACCAACTTTACCGAGTATTTGAGTATTTCACATCTTGCGCACATACAACTAAACCAACCCTATAGTAGATGTGAATTAGCCTAATGGGAGCAACCCCACATAGCTAGACATCTATTCGCTTTCTAGATTTAAACATTTACAACAAAGGATAACAATGCTCAAAGAGCAACAAATCAATTTGATTTGACGATACAACTCAAGAAAGCTGAGCCAATAGTAGTTAAGTCAACTATTGGGAATATTCAAAATGATCGTATACGAAAACTAAATCACATTCTCTTACCATTATTAATCGATCACAAACTTATACTATCTCTTGGTTAAAAATAAAGTCAGACAAGTTGAGGTAGTGTTACCTCTATGCACCGTCTAGACAATGTTTCAAACTTCGAGATTGGGGAAAGTTACTATACTTAGACATCTACTGATAAGAGTATAACTAATTATTTTCCATATAAGCGACATCGTTTATGGAAATTTCTTTCCATATTCGTACCGAAAACAATTAAACTTCAAAACTCAAACTTATGTGTAACAACCCAGAAAATCGGAACCAATTTAAAATTTTTAATTTGATTATTTTAATGAATTTAGAATATTTAAAATAATTTATTTTAAATAATAACAACTAAAAATTTATTTAAATTGAAGTTAGAATGAATACATTTATTTTAATTACAAAAGGAGCTACAAATAGCGCTGCAGTTTGAAAATTTAACTTTAAACTTTGACTGAATGTACATGATCCAAAATAAACCGGATTTTAGTGAAACCAAAAATATTTAAATTTGTTTATAAATATCTTTCTAACGAATCTGAAAATCAAAATTTCATAGCGGGAATCAAAAGTTATGGCCAGTTGAATATTCAGAATAGTCGCTATGGAATAAATATAGCCCTTAGAAATGAGCATTTGCAAGCAACCTCCATTTTCGACGAAACCACTTTGGTTGGATCCAGAATGTCAAATTATTTCTAGGTTTCAAATTCCATAATTTTTGGAGTTGATATGTGAGCGTGGCAAAGAAAAACGTGTTTGGTAATTTCAGTTTGAATTGGATCGACCAGAAAAAGTCCAATTTTCAAACGGTCTCCAAATTCGACAAAATTAATTTTGTTAGGACCGTATCGACAAAACAAATCCAAATATAATTTTTTTTGTAATTTTTGGAATTAGTATGTGGCCCCGGCAAATTAAAATGTACGTTCAAATCCAAATTTGAATGCTTTATATTTTAATTTGAAGAATAACTGACTAAAACAGTCGAAGGGGGTATTTAGTTAGGGGTGTCAGTCATTGGGTTTGATTTGGAGTCCGGATTAACAAACACTATTTTAGAATTAAATATAAATATCGGACAATAGGAATTTTCTATTCATTACTTAATTTTCCAGAAAATTCTCAAAAATCCCGTAAACCCTTGTTACGAACGGCGGATTCTTCCAGCCTCGATAACTCCAAATCCACGCAACAAAATCCTTTGCTCCAGTTGAGTTCTTTGTAGATCTCGATCCCCTCTACAAATCCATGCCAGTTGAGGCTTCTACAGCGGCGTGTTTTTCGAGATCCACTCCTCCTAACTCCCCCTGCGTCGACCGGAATTGCGTCTCCACTGTGGCCTCGAGTTGGGTCCCACCACCACAGTCTGGCGCGTCGTTCGGATCTCTCCCTCGTGGTGAAGTCTAATCGACAAATCGCTACACGGATTGGAAGGTTTTTACAAACCCTAGTTTGAACAAAACTGGAAAGGAATCGACTTTGAAATTCTAAAAGGGTTTTAACACTTAAAAGCGTTACGAATTATGATTTTAGAATAAAAATCATATCTTTAACTTATGTTGTCGAAATCTAGTGAAACCAGAGACATTGGACTCGTGGCGACGTCTCTACATTCTAGAAGAGACCGGGAATTTTTTTGGAGCTTCCTACAATTATTATTTTTGATTCAAAAAGGTAGTGAATTTCTAGATTCACGCCTTCATTCATTAAGCATAAACTAAGTACAACGTGGTGTTATGTACATCATACAAAAGATGTGCTACAATATGTACATGAATATATACAACCCAAAAAGCAACACATGCACGTAGGCATGGTAAAACAATACCCATAATATACATTGAACATCAACAAGACATAGTAGTTAAGAAACCCAACAAGCTGATACGGAAGCTGCATCAAGCACGGCTGCCTCGTGCTCTATCCATCACTCTAGCGTCAATGGTGTCCACGAACCTGACCTCATTGTTGCCTGACCATTGAGAAACAAATTTGAGAATACAGTATATAACTGAGTTGGGCTGTTTCATTTTACATTTAAACTTTCGTGAGTTTCTTTCATGCCAAAGAATCCAAACATAAGCAAAGTTCAAGGCAGCAAATAGTTGTCGCATAGGTGTATCAGGTAGTGAAATAAAAGTGTTGTGCCAAAAAAGAAATTGGTCGGTAATGGAGCTAGACCAATCTAAGCAAATATTAAGGCTAACTAGATATTTCATCCACACATAGAACGCGAAGTCACAATCAACGAATAAGTGCAGGTAATTTTCGTTGTCTTCAGCGCAAAAAACACAGCCTCTAGCGACGTGAACTCCTTTTTGACGTAATCTGCTCACCATATTAAGCTTGTAATGCATGAGTGTCCACATATGAATCTTCACCTTAGTAGGTACTGCCTTAAAACTCCACATACGCACAAATCCGTCGTATTTCCTTCCTGCAAAGTTCATCATCTTATAAAGTTCTCTAACCCGAAAAAAATTGTTATTCCCCCCAATCTTCCAAACAAATTCATCAACCTCTTCATCAAAAAGTTGTATGTCCTCTAACAAACGAATCAGATCACAAAGCTAAAAAAAAGCATTACCAGCTAAGAGACGACAAAAGGTCAGTTTCCATTTGAAGTTGGCAGTATTCACATTGTACATTTCGCTGACTGTAGAGTTTTTATTGCAAGAAATCTCAAAAAGGTCAGCAAATTCAACATGCAACGGGATTGGTAGCAGCCAGCAGTCAAACTAGAAAGAAACATTGTGTCCATTTTTTACTATAACACTAGCACCAATCTTCATCCAGTGAATATTAGACATAACACCACGCCAGAAAACTGAACAATGAGAAACATCCGCGTTCCAATCAAATATACCACCGTAACAAGTGTTTAAAATCCACTACTTCCAAAGAACTTTCTTATCACTTAGCATAGTCCACATCCATTTGCAAAGCAAGGCTGAGTTCATGTTTCTCAAATTTAAAACTCCCATGTCTCCCTGTTCTTTGGATTTGCATACCTGATCCCATGACACAAGGCAGCTAACTTTACGTGTATCCATTGTGCCACTCCATAAAAAATTCCGACGAAAAGCATCAATCTTCTGAATCACCTATCCAGGACACGAGTAGAAAGATAGCCAATACAAAGGGATAGCAGATAGAATAGAATTCACCAACACCAGTCTTCCAGCCTTTGATAAGCAGTTCCCCTTCCATCTCGCCAGACGCCTATCGACTTTGTCAATAACTAGCTGCCAATCTCTCTTCATCAATCTTTTTGAGCGGATGTAAGCCCCAAGATAATAAAGAGGAAACGATTCTGACTTACAATTAAGCATTTCAGCACATTTCCTGTTCACATCAACACTACAACCCAGAGTGTAAACACTACTCTTATGAAAATTAATTTTTAAGCCTGATAAGCTTTCAAAAGCATAAATCAAAAATTTTAAAGAGGCAATGTACTTGCAATCAGGGTTGCTAAAGATAATAGTATCGTCAGCATATTGCAATGAATTAATACCCCCAATGATGTGATCTCTCCCGAATCTCTGGATGATATCATTAGCGCTTGCCACCTGAAGGATCCGACAAAAGACATCGGCAACCAAATCGAAAAGAAGTGGGGAAAGAGGGTCTCCCCGACGCAACCCACGCTTGGAAACAATAGTCTTGCCTTCCATGCCATTCACGCAAATGTTTGATCTGCTTGATGTTAAGATGCAATTAATCCAATTTAGCCATCTGTCAGGGAACCCTCTCGCGTGAAGCAAATCCATGATGAACCTCTAATCAACAGTATCAAAGGCCTTAGCGAAATCCAATTTCAATATTGCGCAGGGCACATTATGTCTGTCGCTATGAGAGATAACTTCCTGAACAAGTGCTGCTCCATCAAGAATAAACCTTCCTTTAATAAATGTCGTCTGCGAAACATCGATAAGATCATCCATTTTCACTTTCAACCTATTTGCAAGAACTTTAGTGATCAGCTTGAAGCTACTATTCAGGAGGCTGATAGGTCGAAAGTCCGTAGCAGAGATATTTCCTTCTTTCTTAGGTATTAGGACTACGTTAGCATACCCCAACGCATCTAATCTCAAAGAACCAGCATGAAATTCCTTGAAAATGTTGACGACATCATGTTTAATCAAGTCCCAATATTTCTTATAAAAAAGGTTTGGAAAACCATCAGGGCCAGGGGCTTTATCACCAGGCATCTCGTTTAAAGCCGCAACAGTTTCTTCCTCCGAGAACTCAGAATCAATGCCACTTAGATCAACAGTTGAAGGGTACAACATACTCCAATCTACGTTCGCCCGGTTCTCATTTCTTTCTCCAAAAATGCCCTTATAAAATTCAGTAAAAACTTCTCCTATCTTTTGTTGGTCACAGATTTCTTCTCCGTCCTTCCAAATACTACAAATTGTATTCGATCTCCGTCTACCATTCGCAACTTTATGAAAGTAACTCGTGTTACTGTCACCAAGCTTCAGCCACTGAGTTCTCGATCTCTGCTTCCAAAAAATTTCCTTCTGGTCAATCACCGTAAGAAGCTCCGTTTCTTTAGTCTTTAACATGGCTCCCTCATCTTCATCTAAATTGCGTGATTCCTTAAGCACGTTCAGCTCCATAATCTCAGACTCAAGTCTCTGTTTCTTAACTCTGATGTTGCCAAAAACTTCTCTATTCCATTTGGCTAAAAAAATTCGCAAAAGTCTCATTTTTCTACAAAAATTGCTAGCTACATCCCCAAAATTGCGGAATTCTATCCATTTTTGTCGAAGCATGTCGTCAAAATTTGGCTCAATGCACCACATATTTTCAAACTTAAAAAAAGTTTTCTTTTAAAAATCAGCATTAGTGTCAAGGACTACTGGGAAGTGATCAGAAATAAGGAACGAGAGACCTTTTTGAATAGTCAGGGGGTGTAGGTCTTCAAAAGCGGAGTTAATAAAGAAACAGTCAAGGCAAACTAAAATAGGAGGAGTTCTACCGTCAGTCCACGTAAATTTTCTATTAGTCATGGGTAAGTCAACTAAACCACAATCTCCAACAAAGTCACTGAAATCATTCATATCACCCAAACCAGAGGTTTTCTCAACGTTACGTTCAAAAATAAATCTAGTTACATTAAAATCACTGCCAATAACCCAAGGACCATACATGAGATTATGAAACTCCAAACCCTCTGCCCACAAAGTCATTCTTTCTCGTCTTGTGTTAGGCCCATAAACATTAGAAAAGAAATATAGAACGTTGTTAGACTTGCATTCAAGAGCGATATGAAGACAGTAAGTTTGTTTAATTTCTTGCTTAAAAGTCCATAAATTGCTACTCCAACCAGTAAAAATGCCCCTAGTGGTTCCCACAGCAGGAATAAAAGCCCATTCATCAATTACACCCCACCCCAAACATTTAAAAATAAATGGTTCAGTGTTTTCAATTTTAGTCTTTTGCAGCATGATGATATCAGGTTTTACAGATTTGAGATAATTCTTAACCCTAAGACACTTATCAAAAGTTCCTAGGCCTTTAACATTCCATGTGACAATTATCATGGTGAAACATTAGCCCTCTCATTTTCTTTGTTTTTAATATCACGTATCACATCATCATTCAACACTAAACCAGAATTACTTGCAATAGCATGAAGTTGATCACTATTCAAAGTATTAAGAATAGCAGGAACAAAAATGCTACCTACCATTGGGTGTTCCATTCCCCTTGCGCTGCGTCGCAGCATGACAACTCCATGTTCCATGGCCCGCAAGTAAGATCTCGTGATTCGTTGTCCATGACATGCTCCTCAACTGAATCTCTGTCATCACGCACATTGTCCCCAACCTCTAAATCATGCAAGCCAACACTGTCATTCTCATTGACAGGAATGATGTCTCCAGAATTTGCACCAACCCCCACTATGTTACCATCAACATCAACCTCCACCGCTACACCATCATCAAAACGAACCACATAATTATCATTAATGCCCCTCGCTTCAACAGAATCTCCTTCCACCCTAACTGATGAATCAACCACCGGAACACTAACATCTCCAACATGCATTTTAGCACCTCCATCTTTGCTACTCATAACTTTAAGCTTCCCATCGCTCCCAGTTGCAAACACCCTTTGCTTGAAAAGAAGAACATTGATTTTGGGTGGTGAATCCTCCTCGCATCGTTGAATAAATACCACATGAGAAAAACCCTCAATTGGAATTACCACCGACTTCGGCAACGGCGTGCCAATTTCCTTTGTCAATTTAGCACATAAGCAAGTATAATCAGCATCATGAATTGCACCGTATTGGACCCTCTCCACTTCACCAAAATCAGCTAAAGCATCTTTGAGAACATCCAGCTTACGGCAGACCACTGGAACATTTTTCATGAGGATCCAGAAAGTTTCCTTCTCCCTTGAGACACTGCCAAACCTTGGGCTCCATCGCTTCAAATTAATTCTCCCCATTGTCAAATTGAAAGTATATTGGAATTTTTCTGTCAACAAATGCGTTGGGAACCAAACAACAAATACATCCCCCATTCGCTTAACATTCCAGTCCCAAGATGGGTCACGACCGCCATACCTGGCCTTCAATAACTCCACGATTTGACGAATAGAAAAGGATCCACTCACAGTCGAGATGATAACCATCGATCTAGCCCATTTGAACGATTCATGATAGCGATTTGCATTGATTTGTTTACGGGATCTATTTTCTGCCATTTTTAGGGATGGAGAACGATGAGATTTGCAATTGAAACCCTTATGCCCAGTTTTATGGCATTTAAAACAAATAACTGGATTTCGACATGATCGTACCCAGTGATATGTCGAT
The DNA here is from genome assembly GCA_030737875.1 of Allium sativum. Lineage (NCBI taxonomy): Eukaryota > Viridiplantae > Streptophyta > Magnoliopsida > Asparagales > Amaryllidaceae > Allium > Allium sativum. The sequence goes on from CM060919.1 coordinate 208,498,281, forward strand.
CCACATCTGAAGCATCCATTTTTTGATTTGATATTAATGAGATTTTCATTATAGCTGTTATGGATACGAGGAGATAGTTTTGACAGTGGCTTTTTATAATTCAAAATATTCGGATCTGGATTTCGCTTTACAGCTGGCCTAAGTAATATATCCTTAAAAGAAGGATTAGCAGAAACATTCTTAGTATTTTCAGCGTGTTCAACGTGTAAAGAAGAGATTTGTGAGGAGAAAGACGATTTCAGAGAAGAAAAAGCATGTTTTGAATTTTCAAAAAAGGATCGCCAAAGATCGCCATTGACCTTTTTTTTCTGAGCTTCCTACAATTTTAGAAGGAGTGGAACCCAATGTGAGATTTCTAAATTCAAACTGGATTGAAAGAGCGATGTATAAATTATATAAGCGATGTATAAATTATATACTCGTTGTATACCTCATATATGAGCATTGTATAAATTATATAAGCGATGTATAAATTGTACATGCGTTGTATAAACCATATATAATGATATGGAATTGAAATGGAAATATATATACGTTATATATATATACTCCCCTCGTCCACAGACCATGGACGATATATATTGGTTGTGGAAAAATGATTGTGATTGTTTGGATTGTGGTTTGGAATGATTGATTGTGATTGAAACAAAGTTGTTTGGGTTTGTGGAAAATTCACATTGTTGTTTAATGCATTAGGCAAACATAACCTCTTGTAAACGCCGCGAGGCCTAAGGTAGCGTGACGAGCCATATTCGGGACGGTGCCGGTTTAAATTACCCTATCATTATAATGCCGAAATTTTCAGAAATATTCATGTGTTGATAATATATCCAAGATTGAAATAAATTGTTTAGATAATAAAAATCATATTTTTATTATGCATATGAAGTATATAAAATATTGGAATGATAAAGTTTACATTTTTATCATGTATGTGAAGTTCTAAAAATATTCATGTGTTGAATAAATCGATTGAATTATAAAATTAACATTTTTATTGTACGTATGAACCTTTAAAAATAGTCATTGGTTGAAATAAATATTAGAACATTTAAAACATCATTTATAATGTGTTAATGAACAATATAAAATAGTCGTGGGTTGAAATAAATAGTTGTTCATTGAAATTAATGTAACAACCCGTATTTTTGAATAACATGTTATAACATAAATCGAGGCAAAATTAAACTGTAAAATCTGAATCAAGGGAAACGGGCTGTGCCATTGCGTTCGTCTCGGAAAAATACGCGAAATAGAGTCTGAGTTTTCGAAAATCGGAGTCCGTATGACCAAGATATGGCCTCGCGAAGTTTCACGAAAAATTCAAATTCAAAACAGATTTCAAATTTCAGAAAATCAGAAGTGGCGGGAAAATTCCCGCCAGACCCAGGGGGGTCGACCTGGGGGTCGACTGGGGAGTCGACCTCCCCCCAGGTTGACTGGGGAGTCGACCCCAGGGTCGACCTGGGAGTCGACCTCCCTGGTCGGTCAGGTCGGCCTGGTGCACCTATCTTGGCTGTTTTGACCTGTTTTGTTGGCTAGTGACGGGATTTGATGGCTCTGATTGAATCTAGGGTTAATCCTATGGCTAATACTATCCTAAAACTCTATAAAAAGACCCCTAAGCCTAGCCTAAATCATCATTATTCATTCCTACAACTAAACTATGCCAAATTTGTTCCTCTCATGGCCTCCACTCTCATGCTAAAATTCCTAAGTTTATTTCTATGAGAGATTTTGAGTTCATACAAGTGTTTTCAAGCTTGTATGAGTGTTCTTAGTTTGCATTCAAGTCAAGTTGCAACATTTCTATTTCAAAGCAAGGATTTTTATTGATTTGGCTCAAGGGTTTTCATTTGGAGCTTTCATATTTGGGTTTTTGGTGCTTGCATAAGGGCTTCATCTCAATCTTTATAATAAATATTTATTTGTGTCTTCATAGCATTGTAAGCCCTTTTCTACTTTCTTTTTTTTGAACTCTAAAGTTAAATGAATGATGCAAGTTTGGGGTTGATCATTATGATATGCAAGTTTGGTTGATCATTATGATATGCAAGTTTGGTTGATCATTATGTTATGCAAGTTGGTTCAATCATTATGTATGACACATGTTGCTATGTTATGCAAGTTTGGGTTGATCATTATACACATGTTATCATGTTATGCAAGTTAAACTTGAGTTTGTGAGCCTAAAGCTTCAAGCTTTATGTTAAAGGTTGCATTTTGGCAACATGGAAGTTATCATATCCCTTATGATAACTTGCATGTGAGGCTAAATGCGAACTTCTAGCAACTTCTACATGTCATTCATCACCATGTATCACTTATATGCTAAGTTTGGTTTTATGCATGCTTTTGAAGCCTAATAATGCAATATGAAAGTATATGAACATATGTACATTTCATATGCCACCATGTTAAACTTGTGGCTTCAACACATTTTTGTCATGATTATGCCAAGTTCCCTATTTTATCCTTTATGCGTTGTTGCGATTAAGTAAACGATGGGATTACGTTGGGGTTGGGTAACATTATGACATAAACATGGTTTTTATAACATGACGTGATATGTTAACTTGTAATTATGTTTTGGAAACATAATGGACATGACACTTAGAAAACATGAGTGTGGCCAACTCGAGGTTGGGTTGAGTTTGTAGCATAAATCTACCCGGACCCGCCCGGCTTAACTAGTGGCTACAAACAATAGGACCCAATGTGAGAAGTTGGTCATGTTGTGCTCGAACCCGAGGTTAGACCCAGTTGTGGTGTAAAGCTACCCGGACCCGCCCGGCTTAACTACTAACCACAACAAAGTCTAATGTGAGAGGTTAAAGCGCATTAAGTTAATTAATGCCTCCTGATTAGGGTTAAGTTATGGTCCACTTAATACTTAACCAATTTGGGCTTGATGGATTAATCGGGGTTAAGTCAGGAACCTTGGGTACGCTTAACCAATTTAATCCACGTTTGGATCAGGTTAACCACATTTAACCCGTTAAGAAACCCTAGTTGCGTGGTCCTTTTCAGCAGTAACCTTCTAGATAGTATCATAAGACCCTAGGACTAGGCTAGGGTGGGGCACGATTACTGGGCTGGTTGTAAGAGACCAAAAGAGACGGCTGAATGATGCCCCGGTTGTTCAGGTGGACCATGGTCGTGCACATTAAGTCCGGAGTTGAACACGGGCACCGGTAGGTTTAGACTGTGCATCCTGGAATGGTGTCTGAGGGTTACACCGTAGGGCCAGATACACCCTAGGGTGGACCCTGTACAGTCAACTACATTACATGATTAAGCCGTATGACACCGACACTTGACGAGTTAGGCTTATAGGGAGCCGATGGACTAGACCGAGTAGTTGGACCTTGATTTAGGTCATCTCATGATGTTGGGCCAAGCTTGGGCCAAGGGATCAATTCTTGTTTTTACTTGACATGTTAGAATGCTAGTACACCCGTGGTGCAAAACTTAACCTTGATTATGCGATGACACCTTTATCTATCTTGTTAGTTAATCATCATGCCAGTATGTTGTTATCCTTATGTTCATCTCAGCTTCTCATGCCAGTTAACTTTACTAGTTCATAGACAGATAGTAGTAGGGCTTACCAGTCTTTTTGACTGACCTGTTTTCTTTCGCCTCTTTTCTTCCGTTTCCCCCCTCTCAGGTTCTCAGGGTGGGAACATTGGAGCTTAGCTTGGATCTTTATAGCTTGCTTACTGGATTTGCTCATGTACGCTTTTGGACATTGAGCTAGCTATGGTTTATCACTTCACTTTGGGGATAGTACTTTATGTATTTCAGTTTTCAGTTTATGCTTTTGTCTAGACTTTGTTTGTTGGAAAATAATGATCAAGTACTTTGTTGTAATATGACTACGGTTTTGAAATGCTAGTTTAATCCTCTGCTTTATTTACTCTATTTTACTTATATGTTCTATCTTGTGATATCTGCATGCATGTTTACCTTGTTTAAACGCCCCTCTGAAGCTAGTGTGCTTGCAAGAGTCACCCTGGCGGAGGTGGGGTGTTACATTTGGTATCAGAGCATAAGGTTTACAAGATTTGAGCAAAAGTGTTTTTAAAACTTACCTTTTGAAAAACTATTTTCAAAACCAATTAAGTATTTTCCAAGAAAAGTCTAGATATTTTAAAAAGGCTATTCCCCAAAAGCCATAGCACTATCCTTCGTTTCTTCGTTCTGAATCTATCTTTTTCTTCGTTTTAGTATGGCCGATTGCTTTAACATCCCGGAAGGCGTACAAGTAACCGTCTGGTTCCGAAGATTTATGGAGGCAAGGGCGAATGAAGCCGGCCCCGCGAACATTCCTCCTCCTTCCCCCGTCGCTAACATCTCTCCTCCTCCCGTAACTGAGGTTCCTCCTCCTCCTCTTCAGAATCCGCAAGCAGATTTCGCTAAGATTGGCAAAGACTTTAAGGCGATGGGTTGCAAGAATTTTGTCGGAACGGAGACTTCTGTAGAGGCAAGAAACTGGTTAAAGGAAACTGAAGACCTCTTTGCTATCTTTGATGTGGAAGATCGTAGGAAAGTTCTGTTAGCGGTATGGCTATTGAAAGGGGAAGCTGCTTATTGGTGGGTAGTCACCACCACTACTAGACCAATTGAGACCAGGGATGAGTTTAGGAGAAGGTTTGGATTAATGTTTTTATCATCAACGGAAGAGAATCTTCAGATGGAGAGGTTCCTATCTCTAAAGCAAGGGGACATGACAGTTAGGGAATACGTGGATATGTTTAATCAACTTGCTCAGTTCGGTCTAGAATTGGTAAACACAGCTCGGAAGAAGGCCCTACACTTTGCTCTAGGATTGAATGAGCCATTGCGCAGTTTGGCCATGTCTCATATACCCCTGGGGGCAACTTTCGAGAGTTTGGTGAATATGGCCCTGCTTCAAGAGGAAGATAAGAGTGGCAAGGAGGAGGTCAAGGCAAATGAGTCTCAAGGCGAGAAGGTAGATTCCGGAAAAGGAGGCAAGAACAACAATAGCAAGGACAACAAGTCAAGAGAAAGGAGGAAGTGCAACTTCTGTGGGATTACTGGGCACATAGCCAAAGACTGTAGGAAGAAGAAAAGGAAGTTGGGCGAATGCTTTCATTGTGGAGAGACTGGACATTTCAGTAAGGATTGCCCCAAGAGGCAAGGAAAAACTCAGCAAGCAGGACCCTCTGGAGGGCAGTTGCAGGCTCTCCTCACTCTTCCAGCTTTTGATCGAGGTAGTATTTATGTAGAAAGTTATGTTTACATTTCTGATTTCCCTGTTCATACCTTATTTGATTCTGGCACATCGCATAGTTTTATTTCTGATCTTGTTGAAAATTTGCACCTAAGTACTAGTCTAGTTGAGGTCCCGTTAGTGTTTCAAATCCAATTGGGTGTTCCGCCCATCTACCTGTGATTTGTATGGATTTGAAAATCTCTATCTTGAGCATAGAATTCATGTGTAAAGCTTAGGTTCTCAGGTTATGGGATACGGGTTGATTTTGGGTGTGGATTGGTTGTCCAGTTATGGAGCCATCCTCGATTGTGAGCATAGGGTGGGGAGGTTCATGACTCGCCTCGATACCCTAGAAATTTCTTGTAACCCTAGAGGTCCCGTCATGTTATGTTATCTTGAATCTCTCGACTCGTCCATCGATGATCTGCAATCTGTAAGGGTGGTCCGTGACTATCCTGATGTCTTTGAAGAAGTTAAAGGGTTACCCCCTAAACGAGAGATAGATTTCCGCATTTATCTAGTCGATAATGCCAAGCCAGTATCATTGCCCGTTAGGCATATGGCTCCACGAGAAAGAAGAGAGATCAGTAAACAAATCAAGGAGCTGCTTGGGAAGAATTTTATTAGACGAAGCATTTCTGAATGGGGTGCTCCGGTGGTATTCGCTACTAAGGCGGATGGTTCGCTTCGTCTATGTGTTGATTATCGAGAATTGAACAAGCTGACAAAGAAGAATCTAGTCTTCGCATGGGACGTAGATTGTGATGACGCATTCCGACGGTTAAAGAGAGCTTTAACCACAACTCCAGTCTTAGTGTTGCCAGATGGGAGTAAGCCATTTGTTGTCTATACCGATGCTTGTGGGACAGGACTGGGCGCGACCTTAATGCAAGAGGGAAGGGTAATAGCCTACGGTGGAAGGCAGTTGAGGGCGCATGAGAAAAATTATCCTACCCATGATTTAGAGTTGGCCGCTATTGTTTTTGCGCTTAAGATTTGGCGCCATTACCTTCTGGGAGAGAGGTTCGAATTGTTCACTGACCACAAATCATTGAAAAACTTGTTTTCTCAGAAGGATTTGAACTTGAGACAACAAAGGCGGATGGAGTTCTTATCATCCTATGATTTCGAGATAGCGTATACCCCTGGCAAGGGTAACGTAGTGGCAGACGCCTTGAGTAGAAAAAAAAGTTGTCCTTGATTCCATTGTTCGTGGAACAACGAAGCTTGGAATTTATCTCGATGTTTGATTTTAGACCTTCCGTTGACTATATGCCCGGTTTGATAGCATCCTTGGAGGTCAGGCCTACTCTTTTGGGACGGATTGGTGAGGCACAACGGGACGATCCACAGTCGGTTGAGTTGGTAGAGAGGCTCATAAGGGGGGAGTCGTCCAGCCATTTGAGTAGGTACACCCTAGACGATAGGGGGTGCTTGCGTAGAGACGGTAGACTTTGTGAACCGAAAAATGAGGAGTTGAGGAAGGCTATTCTTGATGATGCACACCGTTCTAGGATGACCATTCATCCCGGTGGGGACAAGATGTACCAAGACATGAAGCGAGTTTTCTTTTGGGCCGGTATGAAGAAAGATGTGGCCGAGTATGTCGCTAGATGCTTGGTGTGCCAACAAGTAAAAGCGGAGCAAAAGAAACCCGGCGGGTTGCTTCACCCATTGGAAGTTCCGCAATGGAAGTGGGATAGCGTCTCGATGGATTTTATTGATGGGTTACCGAGATCGAGGAAGTGTAATACGAGAATTTGGGTTGTGGTAGACAGACTTACTAAGAGCGCCCATTTCGTACCCGTGAAGAGCAAGAGGACCGCATCATGGCTAGCATCTATTTATCTTCGAGAGATAGTACGGTTGCATGGAGTTCCTTCTAGCATAGTTAGCGATCGTGACCCGATTTTCACTAGCCAGTTCTGGAACAGTTTGCAAGAAGCAATGGGTACGCGATTGAATTTGAGTACAGCCTATCACCCCCAGACGGATGGCCAAACCAAAAGGGTGAATAGAGTGCTAGAAGATCTTTTGAGGCTCTGTGTTCTTGACTTTGGTGGTACTTGGGAAGACCACCTTCCTCTTGTAGAGTTTGCTTATAATAATAGCTATCAAGCCAGCATAGGGATGGCACCATTTGAAGCTTTGTATGGGAGGCCGTGTAGGTCACCATCTTGTTGGTGGGAGACAACAGATAGGCTTATACTTAGGCCCGATATGATACGGGACACATCTGAGAAAGTTGAATTGGTGAGAAGAAGGATGAAAGCGGCCCAAGATAGACAGAAATCCTATGCTGACAAGCGAAGGGCAGATTTGGAATTCGAAGTTGGGGATATGGTTTTCGTGAAGGTTTCTCCTTTGCGTAATGTGGTACGTTTTGGAGCAGTAGGGAAGCTGGCACCAAGGATTGTAGGACCCTTCCCTATCATAGAGAGAATTGGAAAGATGGCCTATAAGGTGGAATTGCCCGAAAAGCTAGCCGGAGTGCATAATGTCTTTCATGTCTCGCATCTCCGAAAGTGCCTGCATGAGTCCGCTGAGGTGGTTGAACCAAGCATTCTTGAAAACATTGAGGTAGAGAAAGAGGCAACCTTGAGAAAAGCTCTGATTCGTATCTTGGGAACAGAGATCAAGAAACTAAGGAATCGAGAAGTCAAACTGGTGAAAGTTCAGTGGGGTGAAGCCGACGAAGATGCAACTTGGGAAACCGAGGAGAAGATGTGTGGGCTTTATCCATTTCTTTTTGAGGGTACATTCTCGATCTCTTTTCCTAATTAGCATATCTTTCTTTTTATCCATGTTTATCCATGTTTATCTAGTTCATCTTGTTTCGTAGATCTTGTCATGAGAACCTTAGGTAGGAACCCTTTGGAAGAAACATGTATTTGAAACATGTTATGCTTGATGGTTGCAAGTGGTTGCAAGTGTTTGCACGTGGATACTCGTGGATGCATGATACACATTAGGCACTAAGATAAGCTCACACACTTTCATGTTGCATATGCATGAGTGTTTATGCTTATTCATGTATGAAAACTTGTTATGCTATCACGTGGATGTTGCATATGGATGAATGATATGTGCACTCATGTAGAGACTATAAGTATGTTAGGAATTTGCATACATATGGACTCATTTCACTAACATGTTTTGCATTGAGGGGGTTTACTGAATCAGTAACCTCCTGATTTTTGCATTAGATAAGTACATATACACACACCTTTGCATATGATCATACAGCATTTAGAATCCTTTAAGGACAATGACTGCACGTGGATGATGTTTTGAGTAGATGGATGATGGATGGTAGGATACGTTCTTCCTAACTTGGAGATTTCGGGGACGAAATCCTTTAAGGAGGGGAGAATGTAACAACCCGTATTTTTGAATAACATGTTATAACATAAATCGAGGCAAAATTAAACTGTAAAATCTGAATCAAGGGAAACGGGTTGTGCCATTGCGTTCGTCTCGGAAAAATATGTGACGGCCCGTCCCGCACCAGCCTGCATTTCCTCCGAAAGTGCGCTGTACACATGCCCAGCTAGCACAGAACGGTTGCCAGAAGAAAAGAAAGAAGAGAATGAACTAATCAAGGAACCTGTAGAATGTCTCACAGCGCATGGGATAAAATATAATAATAACATACTTGACATAAAACAGGCGAGACAGTGCATAAGCTGATAACTAAAATCAACATCAATCATCAGAGCAGCGGAAATCCATATACAGCTTATTACAATTTTCTAAATTTACTGTCTCTAAACAAAAGAAAGCTAAAGTAGAAGATACACCAACAATGCCCAAACAGTGATCTTCAACAACACAGGGAGAATATTATGTATATAGTACGTGGAAGCCTCCTGCTCGTCTCCGGATCATCTACCCGTGCATCACCAGCTAACCTGTCTCTAGTCTGCTCGTGTGAGCACCCAGAGTAATAAGAGGAGACATAAAACTCTGGGTCAGACATAAAGCCTGGTATGAGCGATAAGCATATAAACAGAATAATAACAGGTATACTAAACCATACCTGAACCTGGACCTGCAACCAAAGAGTTAGTACCACATACCGTACAGTTCTCTAAGGTGCCATAATGAATAGTGTAAGAATACGGGGGTGGGGTGTGCATGTGACAATGATAGCAAACAAATCATCTATAGCAACCATCCTCACATCTCTCACTCAGTGCGTAAAGCGTACAACATCTACCACTTTGGAACACTAGACAAATTGAGGTAACGACGAATCCCGACTTGTAGAAACCCTGCTGTGACCAAGCCAAACACTTGGGGTCATGACCAAACATTTCAATGAACCACTTCATTGGTCGTAGCCCTTGGTTCTACCGATGCCATAATGGCCCTGAATCCGCCTTCGTACCTCCTACCATAGTGGTCCAAAGCTATAGACATCGATAACTCCTTGGCACGCGCCCCGCAGCAAAACCCAACCATGAAGCAAACTCGTTGATTCCCATCTGAATCTTGAGCTCTAACTTCTCATTTGGGCTTCCTTTGCATCTCGGGTTTCTGTCATCACCGGATCGGTTCGGGTCCCCTCATTGCCATCGGTTCGGTTCGGATACGTACCCCGGTTCGGTTCGGAGTGCCACTATCCTCTGGGTTCGGGTCCTTCTCCCTCATGCGGTTCGGTTCGGTGCTCTCCTTCTGTTTGGTTCGGTTCGGTGGTTCTGAAGTGGTGCGGTTCGAATACTCCATAGCTTGAGTGCCTCCGTCTCCGTCTCGTCAGCATCAGTTCGGTTCGTGTATTGCTCTCGGTTCGGTTCGGAATATGGTATCCAGGCTCCTCTTTCTTCCACTTCGGTCCTCCTTGTGCCTTCCGATCCCACGCTACGCCCCTCCGATCCGATCAGGCCTTCCTTGTTGCCTCTTCACGTCATGCTCCAGAAAATACCACGCCCCGGTCCGGTTCGGATATGTCCGATCCGATCCCCTACCCGATCCGATCCGGATCTCTGCAGTATTTCCTGCAACTTTTCTAGCGAGTGTTTTGCGCCGTACGACGGCGTCTTCGACCACTCTAACTATTCTAATCAATCATAAAACATACCATAGAGTCATAGCAATATGTAAGAGCAACCATAAACACCAAACAACAATCCAAATGAATCAAAATAGATCAAAAGTGGCTAAAACCTCACATTTTCCCATAATCCTTCTTAATCATGTTTAAGCACATACTTAGTAAAACTTAATCAAATCGTCTAAATTTTCTAACAGAGGCATGAAATATTATTTCAGAATTTCTAAACATTTTTCCAGAATTTATTAGTGTATAAATTCGCTAATCTTCACTAATTACCCTTAATTAACTGTAATTATTGTCAAAACGATGCTATCACTCACCTTGGCCACAAATGAAACACCAAATCTGAAATACTCTCTGTTTGGGTCGAATTCCTATGTATAGCAGCAGCTCCAACCTTGCTTTGTTGCTATTTGGCCTTGCTTTGATGTAGTTTAGGCTTAATCTTCACTAAAAATGTGTTTTGGGATGGTTTTAGAGGATGGAAGCCATTACTAAGGTTTCAAGAAGGTTTGTGGCGGCTCAAAACTGAAATGAAAGTGATATCCTAACCCGAATCAGTCCTCCTATACCTCTAAACCCGAAATTCCCCTTTGGGCCTAGCTGTTAATCACCCGGTTAAGCCCAATTAAGCTGTTTTTCACCATCTGAAACTTGTTTCAGCCATATCTCCCAAACGGTGAGTCCGTTTGGCTAATGTGACCACTCTACGGAAAGTGAAACCATCATCCGGAGCCAATGGAAGTGGTTTCAAGTCAAAATTCATTTCCAGTCAAAAGTTATGGCCAAAATAGTGCCAACTAGGGGTAAAATGGTCATCTAAAAATCGGGAAAAATCATGAACATGGGAAATGACCCCAATAGTCGTCTCCCAAAGTTACATGACCATACGACTTCGTATGTGACAGAAATAAATATTCTACGATCCTATGATGCGTAGAATGCGGGTCGTTACACTCTCCCCCCCTTAAGAAATTTCGTCCCCGAAATTCCTTAACCCAAAACATACAAAGGATCCCGCATGCCTAACAGCCACGTACAACAATCAAACATGCAAAACAAGCAAACAAGCCTATCCTAGCATGCGGAAAACTAAATCGAAGTCAAAATCTTACCAGGCAAAGAGTTCTGGGTGTGTCTTCCTAATGTCCTCCTCTGTCTCCCAAGTACAATCACTCTCGTCCTCGCTCCACTGAACTTTGACCAACTTCACCGCCTTCCTTCGAAGTTGCTTCATGTCGTGTGCGACAATACGGGCCGGCTTACGGTTCCCAACCGCCTCGGGTTCTACTTCGAAGTCCTCCAACTGATCAGGTGAAATAGTCATGTCTGAGTCGTGAACGAACTTCCTTATTTGGGAAACATGAAATACGTTATGAACTCCCGCCATCTTCTTTGGTAAGTCAATTCTATATGCCAAATTCCCGACTAGTTCAAGAACAGGGAATGGGCCAACGAATCTTGGTGCCAACTTGCCTCTCCTGCCGAATCGTATTACGCTCTTCAACGGAGAAGTCTTGATAAACACCAAGTCGCCAACGGAGAATTTTAAGTCTCTTCTCCTCTTATCAGCATAACTCTTCTGCCTATCTTGGGCAGCCTTCATTCGTTGTTGGATGATCTTGATTTTATCTGAAGTTTCCCTCACCACATCTGGTCCAAACATAAACTTCTCACCAGTCTCTATCCAACATGATGGTGAGTTACACGTTCTTCCGTACAAAGCTTCAAACGGAGCCATACCGATACTGGATTGGTAGCTATTATTATATGCAAACTCTACTAGATGCAAATGGTCATCCCATGATCCACCAAAATCCAATATACAAGCTCTCAAGAGGTCTTCCAAAATACGGTTCACCCTCTCCGTCTGACCGTCGGTCCGAGGATGATATGCGGTACTGAGATGTAACTCTGACCCTAGAGCCTCTTGTAAGCTCTTCCAAAACCCACTAGTGAACAACGGGTCTCGGTCGCTCACAATGCTTTTAGGTACTCCATGAAATCTCACTACCCACTTCATATACAATTCTGCTAACTTAGCTGCCGTTCTGGTCGATTTGACTGGTATAAACCTTGCACTCTTAGTTAGTCGATCTACAATTACCCAAATGCTGTCATGTCCCGATCTAGTCCTTGGTAAACCATCAATGAAATCCATCGAAACTTGCTCCCATTTCCATTCGGGAATTTCAAAAGGCTGTAACAACCCACTAGGCTTCTTTTGCTCGGCTTTAACTAGCTGGCAGTTCATGCACTTGGATATAAACTTCCCAACGTCTCTTTTCATCCCTTCCCAGTAGTAAGTCTGCTTCATATCTCGATACATCTTATTACCACCAGGGTGTATAGTCAGCTTTGAGTGATGACATTCTCTAAGCACTTCATCTCTCAATCCATTGACATTGGGCACAACAAGCTTTCCATTCTTTCTAAGCCATCTATCTCGATCAAGCCCATACTTGTTCATCTCCTCATCGATATCCATCTCTAACTTGGAGATGATTTCCAATAGATTAGGATCGTCCCTCTGACTAGAGCCGATCCGCTCAATCAAAGTGGGTCTGACCGTCAAACTTGCTAACATTTCTGGATCCAATTCGCACTTTGGTCTGAAATCAAACCCCGCGATAAACTCCAGTTGCTTCCACTCAAGGAACATAGCCCCTAGGCTGGCATGTCTTCTACTCAATGCATCAGCCACCGCATTGCCCTTTCCTGGTGTATATGCGATGTCAAAATCATATGAAGCTAAGAACTCTAACCATCTCTGCTGACGGAGATTTAAATCCTTCTGGGAGAATAGATACTTCAACGACTTATGATCTGTAAACAGCTCAAATCTTTCTCTCAAGAGATAGTGTCTCCACATCTTTAACGCGAACACGATTGCTGCCAATTCTAAATCATGGGTAGGGTATCTTCTCTCGTGCGGTTTCAACTGCCGACTTGCATAAGCTACAACCCTACCGTCTTGCATCAATACAGCACCCAGTCCGGTACCACAGGCATCCGTGTATACCGTCATCTCTTCATCCCCCTTAGGAATGACTAACACTGGTGCGCTTGTCAATTTGTCCTTTAGGTTTTTAAATGCATTCTCGCACCTTTCATCCCAGACAAAAGCTTGATTCTTCTTGGTCAACTGGGTCAATGGTGCTGCTACCTTGGAGAAACCTTGGATAAACTTACGATAATATCCCGCTAATCCCAAGAAACTTCTTACATCTGTTGCGTTCTTGGGCGTAGGCCAATCTTGTACCGTAGCCACCTTTGCTGGGTCCACGGCAATACCATTCTCTGATACAACATGGCCCAAGAACCTCACTTCCCTCTTCCAGAAGTGACACTTAGAAAACTTGGCTTTCAATTGGTGTTTTCTCAACACCTCCATCGCTACTCTTAAATGTTCCCTGTATTCTTCCTCTGTCCTCGAATAGACCAAAATATCATCAACGAACACAAGAACAAACTTATTCAACTGATCCCTGAATACCCTATTCATAAGATCCACAAAATATGCTGGGGCATTGGTCAGCCCAAATGGCATAACCAACCATTCATAAAATCCAGACGGCGTTCGAAATGCCGTTTTAGCTATACTCTCAGCTTCCACTCTAAGCTGATGAAATCCTGTCGCGAGATCCAACTGAGAAAATATCCTCGCGCCACTCAACTGATCGAACAAATCATCTATCCGCGGTAGAGGATACTTATTCTTCCTCGTCACTTTATTCAATTCGCGGTAGTCTACACACAAACGAAGGGAACCATCTGCCTTGGTAGCAAACACAACTGGTGCTCCCCATTCAGAAACACTCCTTCTGATAAATCCCTTCTTCAAAAGATCGCTGACTTGCACCTCGAGCTCTCGCTGCTCCCTTGGTGCCATACGACGAAGTGGCATCACTATAGGTCTGGCGTCCTTTACCAAATCAGTACGAAACTCAATCTCTCGGTGTGGTGGAAGTCCGGTCACTTCTTCGAAAACATCCGGATACTGGCCAACCACGGGCAAACCTGACAACTCACTATGCGGAATGTCGAGGGAGTTTAGAAAACTAGCCAATACCCCTTTACTGGGTAGACCACCAAACACTATCCTCCGCCCATCATCCGCTCTAGCTGTCACCAAAAAGCCCTCACAGTCTACCACCACCCCGTACCTTCGGAGCCAATCTACTCCCAAAATAATGCCGAACCCAGTAAAGCCCAAAACAAAGCAATCACAAACAAACATGCATCCATGACTCGATAAGACCACATTACGACAAATCATGCTAAGGCTAGTCGAACCACCAATCGGGTTCGTTACTACTAAAGGTCTATCGACAATCTCGGGCTCCAATCCCAACCTATCTACCAGGTCATTAGATATGAAAGAACTGGAAGCTCCGGTATCAAACAAAACTCTAACAGGAACATCATAAACAGAAAGCATACCTTGAATGACGACATTCTTTCCCTTCTCCGCCGCAGTTGGGGCATTCGACGAAGAAGGAATAGCATTAAGAGCATATGCTTTCACCATTTGCTTTTCCTTAGGGGGCTGTGGACACTTGTCCTTGTGATGTCCCAATTGGCCACAATTGAAGCACTTCCTATCCGCTGGCTTGGCCCGACAATTACTAGCATAATGGCCCTTCTTACCACAGCTGAAGCACTCCACATCTTGTTTATTCTTTTTCTTCTGGCCATCCTTAGCCTGATTCTGCTTTCTCTTATTCTGGGAACCACCTTTGCCTCCACCACTAGCTTGTGGCTTTGGCTCATCTGTGGATGCAACCTCAGTCTTCGGCTTAGGGTAGAGACTTTCTGACCTTAACGCTTTCCCCACAATCGATTCAAACGTCTCATCGATGTGGTTAATAAGTTTTTCCCCCAAGTACTGATCCAAACCAGTTATGAATTTCTCATTCTTTTTCTCGGCAGTATCAATAAGAGATAACCCATATTTTGACAAAGTGTCAAATTCAGCAATATACTCCGAGACAGCCCTGCCATTCTGCTTGAGCTCCAAGAATTTCTTAAACAACATTGACTTCTGAGCAGCTGGAATGAACTTCTCACTAAAGCGAGCTTTAAACTGCTCCCAAGTAATCTGATCTTCGGGAGTAGCTGCCTTTATAGCATTCCACCAATTCATTGCCCGCCCTTGCAGCTGACGGGACGCTAGCTTTCTCTTCATCGCATCCTCGATACCCAAATCCTCGAAGATACGTTCGCAACTATCCAACCAATCTTGAACATCTGTGGCCGATTCCGTTCTGTGGAACGGCTTCCCACCCAGGCTAGTATAATCCTTGTTCAGCTTGGCGAAGTCGACTCTTGGCGCCTGCACTATTGGACCACCACCATTTCCACCATTGGGAGCTGCCCTCTGTACATCTCTAAGCATCTCTCTCATGAGGTCAGTAAACATTGTCCTCATGTCAGCAGCATTCCCATTATTGGCTCCCCTACCAGCACCTCTAGTATCTCGGCTCATCGTCAATCTGAAAAAGGAAACGATTAACGATTCCATAGTGGTGCTAGTGCAGTACGACTTCATTCTTATACTACTAATAGTATATATATAGCTTTTGAAAACCAAAGTAATCACAAATACGCTCTCTCGTATATGTATAATATCTCTCCCTGATAACTTCCCTAGGTTAACTACGCAACCTAGAGCTCTGATACCAAGTGTGACGGTCCGTCCCGCACCAGCCTGCATTTCCTCCGAAAGTGCGCTGTACACATGCCCAGCTAGCACAGAACGATTGCCAGAAGAAAAGAAAGAAGAGAATGAACTAATCAAGGAACCTGTAGAATGTCTCACAGCGCATGGGATAAAATATAATAATAACATACTTGACATAAAACAGGCGAGACAGTGCATAAGCTGATAACTAAAATCAACATCAATCATCAGAGCAGCGGAAATCCATATACAGCTTATTACAATTTTCTAAATTTACTGTCTCTAAACAAAAGAAAGCTAAAGTAGAAGATACACCAACAATGCCCAAACAGTGATCTTCAACAACACATGGAGAATATTATGTATATAGTACGTGGAAGCCTCCTGCTCGTCTCCGGATCATCTACCCGTGCATCACCAGCTAACCTGTCTCTAGTCTGCTCGTGTGAGCACCCAGAGTAATAAGAGGAGACATAAAACTCTGGGTCAGACATAAAGCCTGGTATGAGCGATAAGCATATAAACAGAATAATAACAGGTATACTAAACCATACCTGAACCTGGACCTGCAACCAAAGAGTTAGTACCACATACCGTACAGTTCTCTAAGGTGCCATAATGAATAGTGTAAGAATACGGGGGTGGGGTGTGCATGTGACAATGATAGCAAACAAATCATCTATAGCAACCATCCTCACATCTCTCACTCAGTGCGTAAAGCGTACAACATCTACCACTTTGGAACACTAGACAAATTGAGGTAACGACGAATCCCGACTTGTAGAAACCCTGCTGTGACCAAGCCAAACACTTGGGGTCATGACCAAACATTTCAATGACCCACTTCATTGGTCGTAGCCCTTGGTTCTACCGATGCCATAATGGCCCTGAATCCGCCTTCGTACCTCCTACCATAGTGGTCCAAAGCTATAGACATCGATAACTCCTTGGCACGCGCCCCGCAGCAAAACCCAACCATGAAGCAAACTCGTTGATTCCCATCTGAATCTTGAGCTCTAACTTCTCATTTGGGCTTCCTTTGCATCTCGGGTTTCTGTCATTACCGGATCGGTTCGGGTCCCCTCATTGCCATCGGTTCGGTTCGGATACGTACCCCGGTTCGGTTCGGAGTGCCACTATCCTCTGGGTTCGGGTCCTTCTCCCTCATGCGGTTCGGTTCGGTGATCTCCTTCTGTTTGGTTCGGTTCGGTGGTTCTGAAGTGGTGCGGTTCGAATACTCCATAGCTTGAGTGCCTCCGTCTCCGTCTCGTCAGCATCAGTTCGGTTCGTGTATTGCTCTCGGTTCGGTTCGGAATATGGTATCCAGGCTCCTCTTTCTTCCACTTCGGTCCTCCTTGTGCCTTCCGATCCCATGCTACGCCCCTCCGATCCGATCAGGCCTTCCTTGTTGCCTCTTCACGTCATGCTCCAGAAAATACCACGCCCCGGTCCGGTTCGGATATGTCCGATCCGATCCCCTACCCGATCCGATCCGGATCTCTGCAGTATTTCCTGCAACTTTTCTAGCGAGTGTTTTGCGCCGTACGACGGCGTCTTCGACCACTCTAACTATTCTAATCAATCATAAAACATACCATAGAGTCATAGCAATATGTAAGAGCAACCATAAACACCAAACAACAATCCAAATGAATCAAAATAGATCAAAAGTGGCTAAAACCTCACATTTTCCCATAATCCTTCTTAATCATTTTTAAGCACATACTTAGTAAAACTTAATCAAATCGTCTAAATTTTCTAGCAGAGGCATGAAATATTATTTCAGAATTTCTAAACATTTTTCCAGAATTTATTAGTGTATAAATTCGCTAATCTTCACTAATTACCCTTAATTAACTGTAATTAGTGTCAAAACGATGCTATCACTCACCTTGGCCACAAATGAAACACCAAATCTGAAATACTCTCTGTTTGGGTCGAATTCCTATGTATAGCAGCAGCTCCAACCTTGCTTTGTTGCTATTTGGCCTTGCTTTGATGTAGTTTAGGCTTAATCTTCACTAAAAATGTGTTTTGGGATGGTTTTAGAGGATGGAAGCCATTACTAAGGTTTCAAGAAGGTTTGTGGCGGCTCAAAACTGAAATGAAAGTGATATCCTAACCCTAATCAGTTCTCCTATACCTCTAAACCCGAAATTCCCCTTTGGGCCTAGCTGTTAATCACCCGGTTAAGCCCAATTAAGCTGTTTTTCACCATTTGAAACTTGTTTCAGCCATATCTCCCAAACGGTGAGTCCGTTTGGCTAATGTGACCACTCTACGGAAAGAGAAACCATCATCCGAAGCCAATGGAAGTGGTTTCAAGTAAAAATTCATTTCCAGTCAAAAGTTATGGCCAAAACAGTGCCAACTAGGGGTAAAATGGTCATCTAAAAATCGGGAAAAATCATGAACATGGGAAATGACCCCAATAGTCGTCTCCCAAAGTTACATGACCATACGACTTCGTATGTGACAGAAATAAATATTCTACGATCCTATGATGCGTAGAATGCGGGTCGTTACAAAATACGCGAAATAGAGTCCGAGTTTTCGAAAATCGGAGCCCGTATGACCAAGATATGGCCTCGCGAAGTTTCACGAAAAATTCAAATTCAAAACAGATTTCAAATTTCAGAAAATCAGAAGTGGCGGGAAAATTCCCGCCAGACCCAGGGGGGTCGACCTGGAGGTCGACTGGGGAGTCGACCTCCCCCCCCAGGTCGACTGGGGAGTCGACCCCAGGGTCGACCTGGGAGTCGACCTCCCTGGTCGGCCAGGTCGGCCTGGTGCACCTATCTTGGCTGTTTTGACCTGTTTTGTTGGCTAGTGACGGGATTTGATGGCTCTGATTGAATCTAGGGTTAATCCTATGGCTAATACTATCCTAAAACTCTATAAAAAGACCCCTAAGCCTAGCCTAAATCATCATTATTCATTCCTACAACTAAACTATGCCAAATTTGTTCCTCTCATGGCCTCCACTCTCATGCTAAAATTCCTAAGTTTATTTCTATGAGAGATTTTGAGTTCATACAAGTGTTTTCAAGCTTGTATGAGTGTTCTTAGTTTGCATTCAAGTCAAGTTGCAACATTTCTATTTCAAAGCAAGGATTTTTATTGATTTGGCTCAAGGGTTTTCATTTGGAGCTTTCATATTTGGGTTTTTGGTGCTTGCATAAGGGCTTCGTCTCAATCTTTATAATAAATATTTATTTGTGTCTTCATAGCATTGTAAGCCCTTTTCTACTTTCTTTTTTTTGAACTCTAAAGTTAAATGAATGATGCAAGTTTGGGGTTGATCATTATGATATGCAAGTTTGGTTGATCATTATGATATGCAAGTTTGGTTGATCATTATGTTATGCAAGTTGGTTCAATCATTATGTATGACACATGTTGCTATGTTATGCAAGTTTGGGTTGATCATTATACACATGTTATCATGTTATGCAAGTTAAACTTGAGTTTGTGAGCCTAAAGCTTCAAGCTTTATGTTAAAGGTTGCATTTTGGCAACATGGAAGTTATCATATCCCTTATGATAACTTGCATGTGAGGCTAAATGCGAACTTCTAGCAACTTCTACATGTCATTCATCACCATGTATCACTTATATGCTAAGTTTGGTTTTATGCATGCTTTTGAAGCCTAATAATGCAATATGCAAGTATATGAACATATGTACATTTCATATGCCACCATGTTAAAATTGTGGCTTCAACACCTTTTTGTCATGATTATGCCAAGTTCCCTATTTTATCCTTTATGCGTTGTTGCGATTAAGTAAACGATGGGATTACGTTGGGGTTGGGTAACATTATGACATAAACATGGTTTTTATAACATGACGTGATATGTTAACTTGTAATTATGTTTTGAAAACATAATGGACATGACATTTAGAAAACATGAGTGTGGCCAACTTGAGGTTGGGTTGAGTTTGTAGCATAAATCTACCCGGACCCGCCCGGCTTAACTAGTGGCTACAAACAATAGGACCCAATGTGAGAAGTTGGTCATGTTGTGCTCGAACCCGAGGTTAGACCTAGTTGTGGTGTAAAGCTACCCGGACCCGCCCAGCTTAACTAGTAACCACAACAAAGTCTAATGTGAGAGGTTAAAGCGCATTAAGTTAATTAATGCCTCCTGATTAGGGTTAAGTCATGGTCCACTTAATACTTAACCAATTTGGGCTTGATGGATTAATCGGGGTTAAGTCAGGAACCTTGGGTACGCTTAACCAATTTAATCCACGTTTGGATCGGGTTAACCACATTTAACCCGTTAAGAAACCCTAGTTGCGTGGTCCTTTTCAGCAGTAACCTTCTAGATAGTATCATAAGACCCTAGGACTAGGCTAGGGTGGGGCACGATTACTGGGCTGGTTGTAAGAGACCAAAAGAGACGGCTGAATGATGCCCCGGTTGTTCAGGCGGACCATGGTCGTGCACATTAAGTCCGGAGTTGAACACGGGCACCGGTAGGTTTAGACTGTGCATCCTGGAATAGTGTCTGATTGTTACACCGTAGGGCCAGATACACCCTAGGGTGGACCCTGCACAGTCAACTACATTACATGATTAAGCCGTATGACACCGACACTTGACGAGTTAGGCTTATAGGGAGCCGATCGACTAGACCGAGTAGTTGGACCTTGATTTAGGTCATCTCATGATGTTGGGCCAAGCTTGGGCCAAGGGATTAATTCTTGTTTTTACTTGACATGTTAGAATGCTAGTACACCCGTGGTGCAAAACTTAACCTTGATTATGCGATGACACCTTTATCTATCTTGTTAGTTAATCATCATGCCAGTATGTTGTTATCCTTATGTTCATCTCAGCTTCTCATGCCAGTTAACTTTACTAGTTCATAGACAGATAGTAGTAGGGCTTACCAGTCTTTTTGACTGACCTGTTTTCTTTCGCCTCTTTTCTTCCGTTTCCCCCCTTCAGGTTCTCAGGGTGGGAACATTGGAGCTTAGCTTGGATCTTTATAGCTTGCTTACTGGATTTGCTCATGTACGCTTTTGGACATTGAGCTAGCTATGGTTTATCACTTCACTTTGGGGATAGTACTTTATGTATTTCAGTTTTCAGTTTATGCTTTTGTCTAGACTTTGTTTGTTGGAAAATAATGATCAAGTACTTTGTTGTAATATGACTATGGTTTTGAAATGCTAGTTTAATCCGCTGCTTTATTTACTCTGTTTTACTTATATGTTCTGTCTTGTGATATCTGCATGCATGTTTACCTTGTTTAAACGCCCCTCCGAAGCTAGTGTGCTTGCAAGAGTCACCCTGGCGGAGGTGGGGTGTTACAATTAACATTTTTAACATGTATATGAAGTGTTAAAAATAACGATGTGTTGAAATAAATATTTGTTCATTGGAAATAATATTTTTAACATGTATACGAAGTGTTAAAAATAGCCACATATAGAAATAAATGTTACTCGCTAAAAATATTATTTTTAGCTTAGTTATGCACATACATACATATACTGAATAGGAAAATGGACTAGCTGTCAATTAAAGAATTTATTTGTGTGCCCGACAGATAGGTACGTGTTTACTAAAAAAAATTCTTTTAAAAAAGGTTTATGAGCCTAAGGCTGGCCGCTTGGCAATTTCTTTTTCTTTTAAAGGTTTATGAGCCTAAGGCTGGCCGTTTGGCAATTTCTTTTTCTTTTAAAAAAGGTTTACGAGCCTAAGGCTGGCTGCTTGGCAATTTCTTTTTCTTTTAAAGAGTTTATGGGTCTAAGACTGGCCGCTTGGCATTTTTCTTTTCCTTTGGATTGATGAGGGCCCTACGAGACGAGTTACGTTTTTCAAACCCCTCTCCGTACAAAGGAGGCTATGGCGAAATTTTTTGAAATTTAAAGGCGTTTGCCAAAATTTTGAAGTGAAAACGGTTTGAAAACCCTTCGACTGAATTATATTTGTATATGTTTATATATATATAATTAAAAAAAACGAATAACGACGCTGTAGTTCGCGTTTTGAAATCGTAATTTTAAACGATTATTATGGGAGATCCGATCGTTGGATTTTCCCGAAATCGGAACCGTTGGGTTCGCTTTGGAAAGATCTTTCCAGCGATATAAAATTCATTAAGATCCAACGGTTAGATTTTGCGAAATGTTAAATTCATATTTGGACGAGAGCAGAGCCAGGGCCATCGTATGACCTGAAACGTCGTTCGATGGAAATAGGCTATTTTTAAATAAATAAAATAGAGAAAAATCATTATAAAATATTATAAGCGGTATGAAATGGAAATAAACCGATTTTACTTGGTTTATTGGATATTCTGATGGTTAGATGTATTTGACATGAAATATTATATCGAATTGGAACGTGAATGTCGAATAATTTAACTATGAAAAGAATTGATTTGAATTCTATGTATACGTAAATTATTTGAAAAGGCCAAGTTAATTCTCATTTCAAATAATTGATCGACGATTAAAAGTCGAAGATATGAAGACGATGCAAGACCGGTGATCTTCACATCGAATGGATTACTACTGATGCCCTGGATCGGTTAGCTCCCAAGAGGGGTTACAGTGGTAGTAGTCTGGACGTACTTGTTGATTGTCCGGATATGTGAGGGCCTCTCTCCTGTCTTGGACATATGGGACGAGGAATAAGGTGCCTCCGGTTTCGTTCAGACCCAGAACGGACTTGTAAATGGAGTCCGACGTTGTAGATTGACAACGTGGCATGAAGAGATGCAGTGATTAAGGCTTCTGTTGAAAAGCAGAGCCTTGTGGTTGATGATCAAAGCACGGCTTTAATATAGCATAGCTTTGTATATGGCGTTAATTCGCGAGCCTCACACCCCGGTATGAACCAGAAACGGGAGAGGATCTCAGGGAGGATATGCGTTTCTTTCTAGGTAGGAGTGGTGTCAGGGTTTTGCAAGCCCTGACGTTTTACTTATGTGGATGATGGAGAGCGAGGCGCCTCAGTTATATCGGTTTCTATGGAGCCGATGGATGGTTTGGTCGATATATGACCAGTTTACGCCCCATATGGCTGGGAAACGCAGTGTTCAGGCATTTTAATCCGCTTCGTGCGGGCCGGCCCTGTCGCTCCAAGGGTCACTCGAGCTCTGACCCTGAGACATGGTAGGCTAGATTGTCTTGAAGTCGATAAGGACGATCCCTTGTCTTGGTTCATGGTGGAAATCCAACTTTCAATACGACATGTGCGGTTTTGATTGTAAGCCTATATATGGTGACATAGTAGATGGTAGCTATGTCGTTTATGATTGATAGATTATGATTGAAATTGTTTTTGAAACATATATGCACTAGTAATAATGTCAAATGATTTTGATTTATATGTATCAAGCATATTTTGGCCATTATAAGATAAAACTACATCCTCCGACTTGCGTTGTATTGTGTGATGGGACCTGAGTCTTATAATGGCTTCATTTTTGTAAAAAGCATTGCATTGCTTAAATGATTTACTTTATTTATGCACTGGCAATCCAATGGAGTAAACCCATTCCGCGTTAGCGGCGTGGTCCTGTGATTGACCTTATTGTTAAATAGGTTAAGTAGATTTCTCATACCAGTCCCATGAATGACTCGTAGTTTGTTTCACTTGCAAACTCGGGTGCCCCTATTTTCTACACGGGCAGCCTTGTGTTCAGGTTTTAACAAGCTTATTCTGGATAGCTATGGAGCTGAAGATGGATTCTATCATTTCTATTATGCTGTTCAGACTTTGTTTTGTATATTATGTTTGATTCCGCTGTAACCATTTTATATAAAGCTGAAACTGTATTTTGTACTAAGTATGATCCTGTAATACTATGTAACTCTGATGATTTTATTTGTTCCAGTGTAATCTGTTGTACATTATTTGGTGTAATGATATATTTCTGTTCTGCTGTTATTGTTTATGTGTTATATTCCAAAGATTATCCTTGCCTCCGTGACACGGGGATTTGGGGTCATCACATCTGGTATCAGAGCTTTGGTTAATCTTAGTTCCGGAATATAACATATTAACGAACTCATCTGAAATAGAATCAGTAGTATTTTATGATGAATAACTCATTTCAGATAGGACCAGAAATATCCTAAAATGAGTTTAGCAGAATAAAATACACCCTAATAGATGCATATACATTTAAATATATGTCTCTATAATTTACAATATCTTTTCTGTTGGCCTGACTCTTTGTCTGCTATTTGCAGAGATAGTAGAAAATGAGTGGCAGAAGCAGAAGAAGTAATCCTATGGTTCAACAATTTAATGAGCCTATCGTGCTCCCACAGCCAGAATCAGATATAGAAGTTCTATTAAAGAAGTATCAAAATCTGGGCGGAGTACCGTTCTTAGGCAAAGAATCTATTATTGAAACTCGAGCATGGATGCGTTCTACTGAGAGAATTTTAGAAGGTTTAAAGCTGAGAGATAACCAGAAAATAT
Organism: Allium sativum; assembly: GCA_030737875.1. NCBI lineage: Eukaryota > Viridiplantae > Streptophyta > Magnoliopsida > Asparagales > Amaryllidaceae > Allium > Allium sativum. Next base: position 208,522,711 of record CM060919.1, read on the forward strand.
TACTGGCATCTTGGGCACTCAAAGACGACGCTTTAATCTGGTGGGAAACAGTAACCAAGGATAATCCAGAAGGTAATATTACCTAGGATAGATTTAAAGAAATTTTCAATGAAAGATTTATTCCTCCAGAAGCAACTGGCTATCCGATGAGTTCTACTATCTAAAACAAGGAGATATGACCATTCAGGAGTATCAGGATAAATTCAACAAACTTTCTCGTTTTTCCCCGAAGCTAATTGAAGATCCAAAGAGGAAGAATCTGAGGTTTATTAATGGGCTTCAAAGAAGGTACAAAAATTGCGTAACAGCACATGTGAAGCTTCCTTTTTCTGAAATGATATACATGGCTTATCGCTGTGAGGATCTTGATAAGCATGGTCTTTTAGAGGGCGAAGAGGAAGTCAGTTCTAGCAGCAAGAGGAAGTCTGAAACTGATAGCCCAGAGATGAAGTCTGAGGTCAGTAAGAGGCCAAAGGCCAGTCAGAAGAAGGTAAAGACAATCGTATGTCTAAAGTGTAACCAGCAAGGGCATTCGATAAGGAACTGTAAATCTTCGAACAGACAAAAGGATCATGGGTCTAAATCCAAGAAGAGATTTCAAGGGAATAGAAAATGCAATCAATGCCATCAGTCTGGTCATCTTTCAAAAGTTTGCCAGCTATTAAAGAAATCTGGAATAGTACAAGTAAATGAAGTGGCAGAAACTCAGCACCCTCAGCTAGTCATGGAAGGGCAGATGTTTTAGAAGGCACGCTTACTGTCAAAAGTATTCTAGTTAAAGTACCGTTTGATACAGGTGCATCACAAATCTTTATTGCAAGTAATATGGTTAAGAAATTGGATTTAAAATTGAAAAAACTCAAAAAACCCATCACTGTCCACAATCCGATTGGGGGTTCCTTTAATATTAGTTGGATTTGTGGGGAGCCTGTCTCTTTTTCCTATTATCGGTTCCCTACCATCTCGATCGTCATGAATTTTACCGAATTCGATCTTATTTTAGGATTGGATTAGTTAACCAAATATGAAGCTGAGGTTAAATGCAACGAGAGAGTTGTTAAGACAAAGATTAAATTAGAGAACTATATAACCATACCATGTGAAGGTCCAAATTCAGATAGAAAAGACTTTTGGTCAGCTCTCGATGTTTCTCCTGCTCTAATAGAAAATATTCCTGTCGTCAAAAATTATGCGGATGTGCTTGAAGAAGCGGATAGCTTACCTCCGCGTAGAGAAATTGGTTTCAAAATCGATTTAATGCCAAAAGCCAGGCCAGTAGTGCACCCTATTCGGAGAATGACTTTAAAGGAGAAAGAAGAATTGGGGGACCAGACTCGACAATTACTGTGGAAAGGTCTGATCAGGCCTAGTTTCTCTAATTGGGGAGCAAAAGTGGTGTTAGTGCCAAAGTCAGACGGTACTATCAGACTATGCATGGATTATCGTGACTTGAATAAGCAGACATTGAAGAATAAATAGCCATTGCCGTGAATTGATGATTTGTTGGATCGATTGAATGGGGCACAAGTGTTTTCAAGAATGGACCTAGCTACAGGTTTCCACCAACTTCGTATTGCCAAAGAATGTGTTCCTTTGACATCATTCAGAGGTCCAGAATTATTCTATGAGTGGTTAGTAATGTCGTTCGGCTTATGTAATGCTCCAGCTTATTTTGTGGATCTAATGAACAGGGTATTCAAAGGAGTCTTGAATAAATTCGTACTGGTCTTCATTGATGATATTCTAATATTCTCTAAGTCCGAGAGCGAGCACGCTAAACGTTTGGAACAAGTTTTGGAAATTCTCATAAAGAATGTTTTAAAAGCCAAATTTTCCAAATGCATATTCTGGCAAGAAGAAGTGTAGTTCCTTGGTCACGTCGTATCGAAGGAAGGAATTTCAGTTGATCCAAGTAAAATTACAGCTATTCAAGATTGGAAACAGCCTAGTACACCCACAAAGGTCCGAAGTTTTCTGGGATTGGCTAGTTATTATCGGAAATTCATTAAAGATTTTTCAAAGCTATCTAGTCCATTAACGCAGCTTACTAAGAAGCACGCAAGATTTAATTAGACTCCAAAATGTGAGGCGGCTTTCGAAGAGCTGAAATTAAGATTAACTACTGCCTCAGTATTAACGATTATCGATGGTAATCAAGATTTGAAATTCTATACAGATGCTTGTATTGAAGGTGCCGATGCAGTATTAATGCAAAGAGGCCAAGTAGTTGCTTATGCTAGCCGTCAGTTGAAACTACATGAGAAGAAATATGCAACTCATGACCTTGAGTTGTCAGCCATCATGTTTGCTTTGAAAATCTAGAGGCATTATCTATTGGGTGAGAAGTTCGAATTATATACAGATCACAAGTCGTTACAATATTTTTTCACCCAGAAGGATTTAAATCTAAGATAGTAGCGTTGGCTAGAATTTCTTGCAGCGTACGATCTAGATATATTATATACTTCGGGGAAAGCCAATGTTGTAGCTGATGCGCTTAGCAGAAAGAACTTAACCATTTCTAGTCTTATTATCACACCTTCATTGATTGATAAGATATCTGCTCTTCAGAAAGACGATGAATTTATTCAGAGGATTAGCAAGAGAATCAAGGAAGGTGAACCCTCAAGTTTCCAGATTGATAACAAGGGAATTCTGAGGTTAACGAGCTGAATTTGCATCCCGAATATTTCTGACCTTCAAAGAGAAGTAATGGATGAATGTCACAAATCTAAGCTTAGTATCCATCCAGGATTGAGTAAGATGTATAATGATCTCAAACGCACATTCTGGTGGAGGGCAATGAAAAGAGACATCACAATATATGTTGGTCGGTGTTCTACTTGTCAGCAAGTTAAAAGCGATCAACAGAAACTCGCCGGATTGTTACAACCATTGGAGATTCCAAATTGGAAGTGGGAGCAAATTTCCATGGATTTCATAGATAAGTTACCCAGAACCAGGAAAGGAAATGATAGTATATGGATTATCGAAGATCGTTTCACGAAGACTGCCCATTTTATAATTGTCAAATCAAATAGAACCGCCCAAAGTCTGGTGCAGATTTATTTCAAAGAGATCATTAAACTACATGGAATTCCTAGTAGTATTATTAGTGATCGTGATCCGATATTCACTAGTAAATTCTGGGAAGCATTCCAGGCAGAGCTTGGAATAAAGTTAAACCTTAGCACCGCATATCATCCTCAAACAGACGACCAAACTGAGAGGGTGAATCGTATACTAGAAGTTTTATTGTGGGCATGTATTATTGATTTTGGCGGATCGTGGGAAGATCACTTGCATTTGGCTGAGTTCTCATACAATAACAGCTACCAAGCGAGCTTGGGAATGACACCATTCAAAGCATTGTATGGTTGACCATGTAGATCTCCCACATGGTGGGTAGAATCAGGCAATCGATTAGTCTCGGGTCCCGACATGATTCATGAAGCTTCGGATAAAGTCGATTTCATTATGAAATGGCTGCAAATAGCTCAAAGCCGACAGAAGAGTTATGTAGATTCTAGAAGAAGAGATTTGACATTCGCTGTTGGTGACTATGTATATTTGAGAGTTTCTCCTATGAGAGGAGTAGTCAGATTCGGGAAGACAGGAAAGTTGGCGCCTAGATTTATTGGTCCATTTCCTATACTAGAGAGGATTGGAACTCTTGCTTATAGGGTTCAATTGCCTGACTGGTTGCCTGGGTGCATGATGTATTTCATGTGTCTCAACTTAGAAAGCATGTACATGATCCAGATCTAGTTGTAGAGGAAGCAACACAACATGATTTGGATATTAACCTAGAATTAACAGTGAGAAGAGAGCCACTGAGATTGTTGGCAAAGAAAACAAAGAGCTAAGGAACAAGAATGTTCATTTAGTCAAAGTGCAGTGGAGCGGTGGTCCTAGAGACTGTACATGGGAGACAGAAGATAGCATTAAACAGGCTTATCCCAAGTGCAGAGTGGACCTCTCTGATTACCTCTGGTGCAAGGTACATTTATAGTATATCTTATTTTCCGTTTTGTTTCCTACTTTACTGTTGTTTCCTTTTCGGGGACGAAAAGTTTTAAGTGGGGGAGATTGTAACAACCCGGAAAATCAGAACCAATTTAAACTTTTTAATTTGAATATTTTAATGAATTTAGAATATTTGAAATAATTTATTTTAAATAATAACGACTAAAAATTTATTTAAATTGAAGTTAAAATGAATATATTTATTTTAATTGTAAAAGGAGCTACAAATAGCGCTGTAGTTTGAAAATTTAACTTTGAACTTTGACTGAATGTACAGGATCCAAAATAAACCAGATTCTAGTGAAACCAAAAATATTTAAATTTGTTTATAGATATCTTTCTAACGATTATGAAAAATTGAAATTTCATAGCGGGAATCAAAAATTATGGAGAATTGAATATTCAGAATAGTCGCTTTGGAATAAATATAGCCCTTAGAAATGAGCATTTTGCAAACGACCTCCGTTTTCGACGAAACCACTTTGGTTGGATTCAGAATGTCAAATTATTCCTAGATTTCAAATTCCATAATTTTTGGAGTTGATATGTGAGCGTGGCAAAGGAAAATGCGTTTGGTAATTTCAGTTTGAATTGGATCGACAAAAAAAGTCCATTTTTCAAACGATCTCCAAATTCGACGAAATTAATTTTGTTAGGACCATATAGACAAAACAAAGCTGATATAATTTTTCTGTAATTTTTGAAATCAGTAGTGGCCCCGGCAAATTAAAATGTACGTTTAAATCAAAATTTAAATGTTTTATATTTTAATTTGAAGAATAACTAACTGAAATAGTCGAATGGGCCTACGATACCTATTCCATTGTGTCTGAAATGGGGGTATTTTGCTAGCGACGTCAGTCATTGGGTTTGATTTGGAGTCCGGATTAGCAAACACTATTTTATATTTAAATATAAATATCGGCCAATAGGAATTTTCTATTCATTATTTAATTTTCTAGAAAATTCTCAAAAATCCCGTAAACCCTTATTACGAACGGCGGCTACCTATTCGTTTCTTCCAGCCTCGATAACTCCAAATTCACGCAACAAAATCCTTTGCTCCAGTTGAGTTCTTTGTAGATCTCGATCCCCTCTACAAATCCATGCCAGTTGAGGCTTCTACAGTGGCGTGTTTTTCGAGATCCACTCCTCCAAACTCCCCCCGCGTCGACCGGAATTGCGTCTCCACTGTGGCCTCGAGTTGGGTCCCACCACCACAGTCTGGCGCGTCGTTCGGATCCCTCCCTCATGGTGAAGTCTAATCGACAAATCGCTACACGGATTGGAAGGTTTTTACAAACCCTAGTTTGAACAAAACTGGAAAGGAATCGACTTTGAAATTCTAAAAGGGTTTTAACACTTAAAAGCGTTATGAATTATGATTTTAGAATAAAAATCATATCTTTAACATATGTTGTCGAAATCTAGTGAAACCAGAGACATTGGACTCGTGGCGACGTCTTCTACATTCTAGAAGAGACCGGGAATTTTTTTGGAGCTTCCTACAATTTTAGAAGGAGTGGAACCCAATATGAGATTTCTAAATTCAAATTGGATTGAAATAGCGATGTATAAATTATATAAGCGATGTATAAATTATATACGCGTTGTATACCTCATATATGAGTGTTGTATAAATTATATAAGCGATGTATAAATTGTACATGCGTTGTATAAACCATATACAACGATATGGAATTGAAATGGAAATATATATACGTTATATATATATACACACACTCCCCTCGTCCACAGACCATGGACGATATATATTGGCTGTGTTGTGGAAAACTGATTGTGATTGTTTGGATTATGGTTTGGAATGATTGATTGTGATTGAAACAAAGTTGTTTGGGTTTGTGGTAAATTCACATTGTTGTTAAATGCATTAGGGAAAAAAACCTTGTAAACGCCGCGAGGCCTAAGGTAGCGCGATGAGCCGTATTCGGGATGGTGCCGGTTTTACTTACCCTGTCGTTATAATGCCGAAATTTTCTGAAATATTCATGTGTTGATAATATATCCAAGATTGAAATAAATTGTTTAGATAATAAAAATCGCATTTTTATTATGCATATGAAGTATATAAAATATTGGAATGATAAAATTTACATTTTTATCATGTATGCAAAGTTCTAAAAATATTCATGTGTTGAATAAATCGATTAAACAATAAAATTAACATTTTTTATTGTATGTATGAACCTTTAAAAATAGTCATTGGATGAAATAAATATTAGAACATTAAAAACATCATTTTTAATGTGTTAACGAACTATATAAAATAGTCGTAGGTTGAAACAAATATTTGTTCATTGAAATTAACATTTTTAACATGTATATGAAGTGTTAAAAATAACGATGTGTTGAAATAAATATTTGTTCATTGGAAATAATATTTTTAACATGTATATGAAGTGTTAAAAATATCCATGTATAGAAATAAATGTTATTCGCTAAAAATATTATTTTTAGCTTAGTTATGCATATACATACATATGCTGGACAGAAAAATGGACTAGTTGTCGATTAAAGAATTTATTTGTGTGCCAGACAGATAGGCACGTGTTTACTAAATTTCGTTTTCTTTTAAAAAAGTTTATGAGCCTAAGGCTGGCCGCTTGACAATTTCTTTTTCTTTTAAAGGTTTATGAGCCTAAGGCTAGTGGCCGCTTGGCAATTTCTTTTTCTTTTAAAAAGATTTATGAGCCTAAGGCTGGTCGCTTGGCAATTTCTTTTTCTTTTAAAGAGTTTATGAGCCTAAGGCTAGCCGCTTGGCATTTCCCTTTTCCTTTGGATTGATGAGGGCCCTGCGAGGCAAGTTACGGTTTTTCAAACCCCTCTCCGTATAAAGGAGGCCATGGCGAAATTTTTCGAAAATTGAATGCATTAGCCAAAATTTTGAAGTGAAAACAGTTTGAAAATCGTCGATTGAATTATATTTATATATATATATATATAATTAAAATAAAACGAATAACGATGCTGCAGTTCCCGTTTTGAAATCGTAATTTTAAATGATTATTACGGGAGACCCGACCGTCGGATTTTCCCGAAACCGGAACCATTGGGTTCCCTTTGGAAAGATCTTTCCAATGATATAAAGCTCGTTAAGATCCAACGGTTAGATTTTACAAAATGTTAAATTCAAATTTGGACGAGAGCAGCGCCATCGAATGACCTGAAACGTCGTTTGATGGAAATGGACTATTTTTAAATAAATAAAGATAGCGAAAAATCATTATAAAGTATTATAAGCGATATGGAATGGAAATAAACCGATTTTACTTGGTTTATTGGATATTCTAATGGTTAGATGTATTTGATATGAAATATTATATCGAATTGGAACGTGAATGTCGAATAATTTAACTATGGAAAAGAATTGATTTGAATTCTATGTATACGTGAATTATTTGAAAAGGCCGAGTTAAAATTCTCATTTCAAATAATTGATCGACGATTAAAAGTCGAAGATATGAAGACGATGCAAGACCGGTGATCTTCACATCGAATGGATTACTACTGATTCCCTGGATCGGTTAGCTCCCAGGAGGGGTTACAGTAGTAGTAGTCTGGACGTACTTGTTGATCGTCCGGATATGCGAGGGCCTCTCTCCTGTATTGGACATATGAAACGAGGAATAAGGTGCCTCCAGTTTCGTTCAGACCCAGAACGGACTTGAATGTGTGTCCGACGCTGTAGATTGACAACGTGACATGTAGAGATGCAGTGATCAAGGTTTTTGTTGAAAAGCATAGCCTTGTGGTTGATGATCAAAGCACAACTTTAATATAGCATAGCTTTGTGTATGGCATTAATTCGCGAGCCTAACACTCTGGTATGAACCAAAAATGGGAGAGGACCTCAGGGAGGACATGTGTTTTTTTCTATCTAGGAGTGGTGTCAGGGTTTTGCAAGCCCAGACGTTTTACTTATGTGGATGATGGAAAGCGAGGCGCCTCGGTTATATTGGCTTTACGGAGTCGATGGATGGTTTAGTCGATGTATGACCAGTTTAAGCCCCATAGGGCGGGGAAGCGCAGTGTTCAGGCATTTTAATCCACTTCGTGTGGACCAGCCCTGTCGCTCCATGGGTCACTCGAGCTATAACCCTGAGACATGGTAGGCTAGATTGTCTCGAAGTCGGTAAGGATGATCCCTTGCCTTGGTTCATGATGGAAATCCAACTTCCAATACAACATGTGCGGTTTTGATTGTAAGCCTATATATGGCGACATAGTAGATGGTAGCTATGTCGTTTATGATTGATAGATTATGATTGAAATTGTTTTTGAAACATATATGCACTAGTAATAATATCAAATGATTTTGATTTATACATATCAAGCATATTTTGGCCATTATAAGATAAAAATCTACCCTCCGGCTTGCGTTGCATTGTGTGATGGGAAACCCGTTCCGCATTAGCGGCGTGGTCCTGTGATTGACCTTATTGTTAAATAGGTTAAGTAGATTTCTCATACCAGTCCCATGGATGACTCGTAGTTTGTTTCACTTGCAAACTCGAGTGCCCCTATTTTCTACACGGGCAGCCTCGTGTTCAGGTTTTAGCAGGCTCATTATGGATAGCTATGGAGCTGAAGATGGATTCTATCATTTCTATTATGCTATTCCGACTTTGTTATGTATATTATGTTTGATTACGATGCAGACATTTAATATAAAGCTGAAACTGTATTTTGTACTAAGCATGATCCTGTAATACTGTGTAACTCTGATGATTTTATTTGTTCCAATGTAATCTGTTGTACATTATTTGGTGTAATGATATGTTTATGTTCTGCTGTTATTGTTTATGTGTTATATTCCAAAGATTATCCTTGCCTCCATGGCACGGGGGTTTGAGGTCATCACATTATGCTTGGTTTTCACATTTTCTATATTTGAATGAAAACATTATTAACGATAATCTTTAAATTATTAGTTTTAAAGAGGTATTATAATTCTAAGTGTATTTTAAAAGAAAAGTCGAAACCAATGTTAAATCAAAACATCGATTTCGATAAACCGAGCACACTTTACACTTTGATTAAATTTCATACCATTTCTATTTAAAAGGGACATTCTTATTTTAAAACTATGGTTTATAAGATCTAAATGATATAATTTATTCAGAAGGATAATAAATCAAATTTAAATACTTAAATTCAAGTAAACTAATATCAATTACCCCATAAAATAATTAATCCCATTTATGATCTTTTATAATAAATAAGCTGCTTATTCAAAAACTATGATTAAATTGATTCATTAAGTTTAAAACCTTTTTATAAATCAGTTAATTATTCCTAAATCCTTTATTTTAATTCAATTAAAATTATCCGATTCATTTCATTAAATCAATTAAAATTCACCTTTAAAAACAACTTAGAAAAATAGAACAGTCAAATCAAAAGCGATATTAGTTAAAGTAAGTTATTGGAACCAAAGCATATTTCAGTAAAACGACTATTAAGTTTCAACTAATCATTAATTAAAGTAATTAATTAAAATAAAGTTTCCATAACTATAATAATTAATTCAATTCTAGTTTCATGTATTAGAATGAATAATCAACTTTCAGTTTGTTACTTATATACAAAATCAGATTCACTTATTATTTGTTAAAATAGAGAATTGAATCACATTATTATTAGCTTGAAAAATAAATAAAATTTTAAACATCATTAGTTAAAATGATAATTTTATTCAAATTATCGATTATGTGGAAACACAAGCTTATATTAAACAACATGTTTAATTTACTTCAATCATCGACAATATAATCAAATTGGGAACACTCATTAGCAAACTTTGGGCGATAAAAAAACATAACAAACAAATGCAAGAAAATATTAAAATAGACGAATGGAAATAAATATGAAAAATCGAAGGATTTTACTAATCCTGTATCAGCCACACACAGATGTGTAGTTTCGGAGTGTTCCGTCGCAGCCTAATTTGCTACGTACACTACACTTTTCCTTTTTTACAGTCGCCTACAACAAAATGGTTATTTATGTGCATATAGAACAGATAACGTGATATAATTCATTTAAGATGAATCTTCTTCTCAAAAGCAGGTAATGTCAAAGGTCATCCATTCATAGATGAGAATATATATATATATATATATCAACATCCACTAACAAAGTAACAAATCAATTAATTAATCAAACAAACAACCAAACAAACACATCATAAAAATAAATATCGATTCAACAATAGATATTTATATTATACGATATGAAAATAGTACTCCAGAAAGCGAGAGAGTTAACCCACCACCCGTTCCAATATGTCGATTTCACGTCGATTTACATAATTTCAAACAGGCATTTGAAATTACATAAAAATCCAAACAGCTCCAAAGCACTCCAATCTAACTCGTACGCATAATGATCGCAAATACGAACCTAATGCAACTTTTTCGTGTGAATCAAACATCGTACAAAATTTACACACGTTACAACATTTAACAACGATTTAAAACAATTTATTTAGTTAATAAAAATATTAACTATAGTTAATTACCTCACTAAGGGTTTTATAATTCCTGATTAATATCCTAATTGTGATTAAAATCGTGTCTTCCTATTCAAGATATTCGAACAACCCACGAACCTAAAAGAACTGCCGCCACCATTCCTTAGGCCCATCGGACCTCACAGCCATGTCGTCGTCGCCTTCCCCTGACTCCCGTGACCCTCCGCGCAAAGAATGACCCCCCTTAATGCCTTGCATCGCCGGAAATCAAGCAATGAACGAAAAATATTCATACTAGAAAACTGTGCGCCACAGGCTACCAACGTCGACCACACCACAGGCGTTGGAAAGCCCTCGCTTTCCTCCTCCTACGACCTTCAAACCACAATATCTAACACTCGATCGATTGCACGCAAAACAAGGAAACACAAAAATGAGGCAATTCGGGTTTTGGTGGAATTCTGGCCACCCCCGTTCGCCAATCGCCACTAAACTTTGGCAGTAGGTCAAGCTCTACAACTTCCGTGTTGGGACTTTCTACTAATTCCTTACAGATTTGGAATTAAAATTAAAAGTTTAATTTTGCATAAATAATAGAAAATGGAGGGCGATGCTGCAAAATGTGGAGAGGAAGGAGAAAGGTAGAGTGAAATGAATTAGGTTTAGGATTACTGGATCTGGATTAACCCTAAAGGGGGTGAATTAGGTTTATTGAAATAATTCGAAATATTAAAAGAAATATCACAACACAGATTATAACAGAGAATATAAATAACACAGTTTTTACCCAGCTTCGGCAAACCCTGCCTACTGCTGCATTCCCAAGATTTTTACTAGGTATTAAAATAGGTCCCGCTTACAAAACCCTGTAAACTCGCAAACCCTGCTCCTGTTCTAACCCTACGCTCAAAACCTCAGAATGATCTTTATCCCCAAGATCAGATTTTCCGGTAGCTACAAACCCGTAGTTAGTAAATCCTAGTTATTACAGACACTAGAAAATTGCTAGTTAAAACTTTAAACTAGATGACCTAGTTTTAGAGACAAACTAGAAAAATCTAGTTTTATAGACAAACCAGAAAACTAATAGATCGATTACAAAACAAGAATAAAAACAAATCAAAATAAAATTAACAATAAAACCCTCCCTTTACACTAATAATATAGACCAACCCCCCTTTCCTATTTTTCCATTTGAAAAGCTTTGCTCAAAAAAAAAAAAAATCAGCTGAACCTTCAAATTAGAGTTTTCCCTTAAATCCCCAAATCTTGACTTCGATTGCTTGGAAAAAATGGTTCTTTGATGATCTTTGGTTACTTCGTACTTTGTCGATAATTTTGCCTATAGCAATCGAGAATAGGTGAGTTCTCTAATTTTGTTCTTCGCTTTGCTTTCGATTTTTGTCTCGTTCAATCTCCTTTTCCTGTGATGTATTTGGTGAGGATTATAAAATCCTAATTTACTCTAATTTCATGAATATGGCTTTATCTGATTGTTGCGATATTTGTTGCATAAATTGGATGTTTGTCGTGAGTTTGGCTTGAGTTGCCCTAATTGATTCTGTGTCCCCTTGAAAAATTCTTTGCGTGATTTTCCACTGGATTAAATTACATGAAAAAATTTGTTGCCGAGAAAGATTTGTACAAATCTAGAAAGAAAAGATTTTATTCTTGCCCAAAAAAAATGTTTCTTTCCTGGAATTGTTCTTGTTGAGGTTTGGAAACAATTTGAAAAATGTTGGCTTCGATTCTTGCCAATACTAGGAACATAATAAAATCATATTATTTTGTGACTCAATACAATGGGTTTTGAAAAAAAAGAATTATTCTTTTTTTTTCTATTGGTTGATAAACCGACCTAGGTAAATCCATGAGTGCAATTCGACTAGTCTTTACTATAATAACCATTTGAATCCTAAGTTGTTCTGTAACTCAGATTCCAGAATATATCTTTTAACGAGTCCAACAAAAAAGGAAAATTTCTTTTTTCCTTTGTGACTCCTTGAATTTGCGTTATGTAATTTTGAATGCCTTTGAATTTCGAAATTGATACATGTCCAAAAATATCTTCCATGATGAATTCTGGAAAGTTATAAAAATGCTTGCCCCTTTTAATATTTGCCAAAGAAGTTTATGTCACCAATGCAAAACTTAGTTCTTTCTAGAAATGAAACTTTCCAGCAATTCACAAAATGATTGATTCCATGTATATCACATGCATTTTGTCGAGAAAATTATTTCCTCCATTTCTGGAAAGAGATGATTTGTTTCAGGAAATATTGTAATTGCTTGCCAAATATTTTTGTCCATTGAAAAAAAAAGATTTTTTATTTGCCCAAAAATATTCTTGCTGGATTCAAGAAAGTATGAGATCATAATCGACTTGCCAATTTTGATTTCAAAAAATGCTCGATTGTATTTCTGGAAAACAATAAACATTACATGTCATTAAAACTGTGTTTAACCCTTTGTACTTGCTGACTCATTTGTCTGCGTCATTCACCACATTACTTTGTGCATTTTCGTGCATATACATGCATGAACATGTATACTATGCTACATATGTGTATCTGCATCATCTTATTGTCCATTGTGTTGGCATTGTTTGAAAGAATCATTTTGAAAGCTTGCACCTAGGCTTTGTATATAAATATATGTACTTGATCAATTTAGAAACTGCTCTTCCTTGTGACTTTGTAGGGTTATGCCTGTGCATGTTGAAGTGTTTGTCCATGTACACTTGTGCTTCATGTCTTGGTATTTGAAAGTCAGTCCATGTTCTTACAACTGTATGAATATGATTCTGGCATGTATTGTATATGTTGTGTCACTTGAATTTAACCTTTGCTTTATTTTGCCTTTGTGCATTTGATCCATCCATGACCCAGCTTTGTTGCCATATCCTTATTTCTGGAAATTTTGATATGCTCGACATTGGAACTGTTTTGTTCAATGCACCATGTTTCATTGTTTGTCATGTCCATGATTTTTGTGATGACTTTTTGACTTGTGCATTCCATGTAAACATATATGTATATATACACGTATGTGTGTGTGTGTGTATATATATGTGTGTGTGTGTGTGTGTGTGTGACTTCATATATGCATTCTTGTGTGTTCATGGATACTTGTAGCATGAAAATGTTGTCAAGCTTCACCTACACATCATATTCGATATATTTGTCCCTTTCTGACCATATTGCCGCTATGCAAAAAAATGTGTATATACATACACATGCATGTGTATACATGTATAGTGCACGTACGGAACATATATGTGAGCACTACAAGATTTGTCTACCTTGTGGTATTCACAGTGAATCACTGTGAATATCACAAGCTATCTAGACATAGTTGGATATATATATACACACACACACATATTAGATCAAGTCATGAAAAATGATGAGAAACACACCAAAATTTTGAGGTAAATAATTTTTTAAAATAAAAATTATATCTGCTAGAATATAAAATATTTTTGTTCTAGTTTACCATGTGTTTCTTCTCTTATAGGTAAACAGAAGACTAGACTGACTGTGATGCTGGCAGAAGACAAAAGACAAGAGTGTTAGTGTCAGTGTATGTGAGAGAGAATCCGAATGTAGATGTATATGAGTGAGTGTATATGAGAGAGAGAGAGAGAGTTATTGTACAACTGAGTATGTCAATGTATGTTTAAGCTGATGGAACTATAGTGAGAAGCAATATATACAAATGAAATATTGAATGTGAATGTAATGTATTACACTGAGTTGTACAAATAGTGGAGTTATAAATTTGTATTGTTTGGAATGTTGAAATAAAATATTATATTTAAATAAAATACAATTTGAATATTTAAATTTTTGTGCAGTAGTATTATATTTAAATATAAATATTATATTCTGTCTGTGACATAAGATAATAGTACAATTACAAAAGCATTTATAATAATAAATATATGTTTGTTATCATCAAACAAAAATCATAAAATTGTTAGATACAACAATCTCTCCCTTTTGATGATGACAAACACAAAATAACATTTTGAATATAATATTATGATAAATGTGTTTGACAGTGAATTATTGAACTCCCCCTACAACAAAACTCTCTCTAGATATGTGCATGAATGAAAAACAATAATTGAAGCTTCAATATTAAAATATTTAAAGAATATCATTCATTGATAAAAATTTAGAACCATTCTCCCTCTTTTGTTATCATCAAAAGGATACATAAATTAAAACAATGATGAAAAATGACTAAAAATATAAAATCAGCTTAAGAGGAAGAACGTTCATTATAAATCTCAGTTAATCAAACAAAAATCATAATATTCTAAGAACTAGTGACATATTTCACATTGTAGAATGAATGATTTGCAATGAAATTTGTATGAATGGAGAGAGTTTTAAAACATATGATTTCCAATTATTTTCAAAAGAACTTTTATTAAAATGAGCAAAAAAACAGTGATGGATTTGGACTACGATTATAGATTCAACTTATGTGACAAAATCAATTAATCTCAAATCCCAATGGCTATCGATCAACAAATCATAATATATCATAAAATATTAACACATTTCACAAATTAGAAAATGGATTGATAGGCTGGTTTTTATACACCAAGGAGAATTTCATAAAAAATATATTTATTTCCATTTTCTTCTCTTTTTATTTAAGAGCACACAGACCACGCATAACCAAATCTTGGATTTTTAAATGAGATCAGTTGCAGCTTAAATATAAGTAATCTCATAACCATGCATGACCAGAGCTTGGATTTTTAAATGTGGTTAGAGAAACACTTATAAATATTATATTTTTATTATTTTCTGTTTCAAAAAGAAAAACTCCTCAGTATATGAAACCAATATGGATGACAGAAATATGGTAGGTACGGAAATGGTTTGCGAAATAAATTTCTAAATTAATCATACTATGAAATATGCTCAACGGTACCGGGATTTTTGAAAATTTTCAATTATCACTAATTCTAAAAAAAAAATCACAATTCCATCACAAATATTTCCACTGTTTATTCAAAATGATTTTAAAAATATTAAACTCTCCACATTAATATAAAATCACGATGGATGGCAGAATAATGATAGATAAAGGAGATGTTTGTGAAATAAGTGTCAATTCAAAGATATTATAAAAACTGTTCAATCATCAAAAAATAAATAAATAAAGTTTCCTCTTGTTGTGAAATATACTATAGTCACAACTCATCACAATTTCAATAATCTGGTAATAATTCTGATGAGTTCTAAGTATAGTTCTTTTTGGTTACAGATTTCAATTTCTGAATAAATAATCAATAAATGATTTTAAAAATCTAAAAATCAATTACAAGAGGGGAATTCAGAAAGATTTATACTAGACAAGAAGGATATAAGAAATATATACAGAATGAGAATTAAATCAATAAAAAAATTCAACACTTCCAAACTGATACCTCTTGTTGTCTTTGCTAATGGGGATTTTAGTACAACCCTGGTGGCTAACAAAGATATCTTATACAACAGTATCCCAATCACATAGCCCAAGAATTAAATCTAATAAGTCAGTTCCATTTTTCATAGTAGCAAGACAAATTCAGAAGAAGTTCACAAGAAAGTTTTCAATTTTTTTTCCAACAAGTCTAAGAAGACAAATCATGATCCAACATTTAAAGAAACGGTTTATTTGAAATCACCTAAAGGGAAGTGAAAACTTCAAAATTCAATGAATCTATCGCACAGGATTTTTAATTTCTAATCTAAGAAAAAGTGTGAGATTCAAAATATTAAACATATTCAAATGATTTCAAACAAAACAATATCTAAGAAAATGATCATGTTTTCAGAATGAATTTAAGGATTTAGCACAAGAAAGATTTTCAATTCAGAGTAGTTAAGTCAATTAGAAAATCTTTGAACCTTTATCAGAGTAGTAGATGATACCAAAACAAGCAATTATCTAAAGTTTTTCAAAACGATTTCTTTTATCACAACAACACAACAATTAATTTCAAAGCAGACTTTTCAAGAGAATTTTTCACAAATATTTCTGACAGTCACAAAAGATGATTCATGACCCAAGATTAAAAATACAGTTTATTTTAAATCATTTGAAGGTATATGAAAATCTCATGATTCAATGAATTGATCACACCAGATTATAAGTTTCAAATCCAAGATGTGTGTGAGATTCACGAATTAATAATTTTAAATGATTTCAAACAAACAAATATTCAAATCAAATGATCATGAAATAACAGTGAGTTTCAAGACAGAATTTCAAAGATTTTTTCACAATTATTTCTGACAAGCATACGAGAGATTTTTTAGAATATTTACATCAAACATGAGAGATAATTCATGATCCAAAATTAAAACAGTTTATTTGAAATCACTTGAATAAATGTGAATTTTCAGATACAAAGAATCAATCATACAAGATTATTAATTTCAAATCTAAAAGGTGTGTGAGATTCAAAATATCAAAAATTTCAATTAGGACCCCTGATTTCCACCTTTTTACAGTTAAGCCCTCTTTCTCTTTCTGACTTAATTGCAAAAAGGTAGAAATCAAGTCAAACTTGATGTAACTTTGATAAGGGACAATTAACGACAAGGACAAAGGGCCATTAAAATTTATTCATAAGGACAACCACCTAATATTTTATCCATAAGGACAATACACTGAAATTAAATTTCGGCCGATGCTTCCATCTTCTCCATCTGTCGCGTATCTCGATTTCATCATTTATCACGAAATCACAAAAATCACGAAATCCTAAATCGATGAAATCACAAATATCATGAGACATTAGAATTGAAATTCTCAATCGAAGACAAAAATCACGAAATCAAAATCACGACAAAAAATCAGCCGAAATAGAAACCCTAGAAAACAAAAAAATTATCGAACAACAAAAATCCATTGGAAATCACAAGTGAATTGAATAAAAATAATTTTCAAACGATGGAAAACACAATTGAAGAAGTCGAAATTGTTGAAACAATTTTTCGTGATTGGTAATGTTTTTTTTTCCGTTAATAGTATAGCAGTTCGTAGGTATCATTTTTCTATTTTTTTAGGTATCATTTTTCCTATTTTAACTTTAAAATATAGCAGCAGTTTTTAGGTATCATTTTTCTATTTTTCTAGGTATCATTTTTACTGTAGTTTATGTGTTACGTTAAACATCACATCAGTTTTAAGGTATCATTTTTAATGTAATTTCTCTGTTATGTTAAACATTACTGCAGTTTGAAGGAATCATTTTTATATTTTTTAAGGTATCATTTGTAATGTAATTTATGTGTTATGTTAAACATCACAACAGTTTTAAGGTATCAATTATATTTTTTTAAGGTATCATTTTTCTGTAGTTTATGTGTTATGTTAAACATCATAGCAGTTTTAAGGTATCATTGTTATATTTTTTAAGGTATCATTTTTAGTGTAATTTCTGTTTTATGTTTATATACATCTTTTTTTTACCTACAATATTAAAAAATTGATATCCATGAACTGTGAATATGAGAAAAACTTTAGCTTATCCCTAACTACTTATAAAACTGATAACAGAACAAAAAAATCACATGAAAAAACAATTAACACAGTTAAATTTGTAAAACTGATACTTAAGAAAATAGGAAACTGATACCTAAAACCTGATTGAATGTTTTGAAGTAAAACTAATGGAAAAAATGTTTGCATCAAAGTTTGATTGAATAAAATGAAATTAGTTCGACTGAGTTACAAAGTTGATGCAACAGTACAACTGCAAAATTAACACAACAACAAAATCACGTGGAAAAAACACATAACACAGTTAAAACATGAAAACTGATACTTAACAAAATAGAAAACTGATACCTACAAACTGCATCAATGTTTTAAAGAAAAACTAATGCAAAAAATGTTTACATCACAGTTTTGTATAAAATTAAATAAATTCGACTGAGTTAAAAAGTTGATGCAATAATATAACTTCAAAATTAACACAGCAATAAAATCACATGAAAACAACACATAACATAGTTTAAACAGTAAAAATGATACCTAAAATATTATAAAAATGATACATAAATACTGATGCAATGTTTTGAAGATTAAAAAAAAA
This sequence comes from Allium sativum, assembly GCA_030737875.1. Taxonomy (NCBI): domain Eukaryota; kingdom Viridiplantae; phylum Streptophyta; class Magnoliopsida; order Asparagales; family Amaryllidaceae; genus Allium; species Allium sativum. Next base: position 208,541,337 of record CM060919.1, read on the forward strand.
AATATATCACAGTTTGATTGATTAAAATGAAATAAGTTCGACATAGTTTCAAAGCTGATACAACAATATAACTTCAAAATTAACACAGCAACAAAATCTCATGAAAAAAACATGTAACACAGTTAAAACAGCAAAAATGATACCTAAAAAAATAGCAAACTGATACCTAAAAACTGCTGCTATGTTTTAAAGTTAAAACATGAAAAATGATACCTAGAAAAATAGAAAAATGATACCTAAAAACTGCTGCTATGTTTTAAAGTTAAAATGAGAAAAATGATACCTAAAAAAATAGAAAAATGATACCTACGAACTGCTATACTATTAACGAAAAAAAACCATTTCCAATCACGACAAACAATTTCGACTTCTTCAATTGTGTTTTCCACCATTTGAAAAATATTTTTATTCAATTCACTTGTGATTTCGAATGGATTTTTGTTGTTCGACAATTTTTTTGTTTTCTAGGGTTTCTATTTCGAGCGATTTATGGATTTGAATTTTTGGGTTCGATTGCAATTTCGAATCTGATGTCCTTTTGATTTTCGTGATTTATGAATTGTTATGGATTCGAATTTTTGTGATTTTTAGGTTTGATTGTTTTAAAGATGGAGCGGATGTGAATCGGGAGCGGAGGAAGAAGAAAAAAGCGCACATGAAGAAGAAGAAAAACAGTGAATTGTCCTTCTGAGTAAAATTTTAATGGGCTGTCGTTATGGATAAAAAGGCCTTCAATTTTGTCCTTGTAAATATTTTCCTGTTTTGATAATATGTTTGCAGCATGTATGTGTCAGTATTAATACCCGCAACTCATTTTACATGTTAGACACACAACATATCTTCAGTTACACTATAGCCTATCAGGTATAGTAAAAAGGCAATATACAAAAGAGGCTCTTGCAAACCGGTATACTAGACATGTCTAATAAGATGCATTCATATACGATATATGCAGATATTAACACACATACATAGCACAGTATATGCATTTCCCAATTCATGTAATAAAACACATGAATATGGATATTAAAAACTGTAAAAGAAAACAAGTGCAGTAGTAGATTAGTCATTTGGATTAAAAATTATCATTTGTTTTTGCATTTTGTTTATGGGCATAACTAGTATCTCTATCAAATGAAATATGGTTGACATCTAAGTAGGAAGTCTTCTATATTTTTATTTTTATTTTTATACGTGATCATATATTTTCGTCATCTTATTTTTTAAATCTTGCCATCTGCCTATCAATGGTTATGAGTAGATATTGTCATTTGTTTTTGCAACTTCTTAACGAGCCCTTGCATATTTGCATGATATTTCGATGTTTAGGTTACAATTTATTCGAGCTGAAGGATTCCCTAGGTGGTAACTCGAAGACAATAATAATCGCCAATGTCAGTCCTTCTATATGGTACTCACTTCTCCACTGTTTACTTGGGTTAAACTATTTAACTGTCATTCTTTACTTCAATTGTCTCTATCTCTATGTTTTCCCCCCGTATTTTTTTGTTTTGGTTTGGTTTGTTCAGCTCTGCAAATGAAACATTAAGCACTCTGAATTAGTTTGCTCAGCGTGCCATGCAGATCACGAATAATGTATGTTGTTTTAAGCACTGATTATAATATCCAGATTCAGAAAGGTCCAGGTCTATGTGATTCTTACATGCTCATACCTTTCCTTCATATATGTTCGTTACCAGGCAATCTATGTTCGTTACTAGGCAATGTGACTCATAGCGATTCTTGTTCTCTGAAAAAAATGAGGTATTATTTCATCATATATACTTGAATTAATACGAAGCATGTCCGTTGTGTACATTAACTATATATTGTTGTATGCCACACTGATTAAACAACTAGATGCTTCTTTGATAGAATCTCTAATGAGAGGAGAATTAACCGAGGCAGCCATGACGAGCCTAGAAGATGAAATTAATCACTTAAGTCGCTTGGTATGTATTTTACCTTTATATATTACACAAGATAGTTTAATGTAATGTCCATTTGTAGCCCGTTGCATTTAGTCGATCATCATTTTAACAGTCCTTGATTTATTAGTTTCATCAAAGAGAAGACGATACCCACATATCCAACCAAAAATGATTGTTTTAATATGGTTTTTTTAACTGTTGTAAAATTAAAGTTGTAATATGGTGTTTTTGTTGTAGTGATATTGTTTCAAACCATCAAATATCCAACCAAAAATGATTATGAATAAAAAGAATTTTTCGGCTCCTATACCATCAAGCCAAATGTTTTTCAAATCAGAAATATCCAAGCCAATCCAAACAACAAATGAAATTATCACCACTGAAAAATAGTAGAATTCTGTAATGAATATACATTTTCAAGTCTTTTCAAAATGAATTAGAAGAAACTCAAAACAGCAGAGGTGTGTGAAATTCCATTAATTTTTCAGATCTTCAAAAAATTTGTAATTCAAAATAACAGTGAGTACAGATGGGTACCTCATGGAAGAGAATCTTGTATTTACCAAGGAGATTTGTTCTATATAATATGATCTTTTGTGACTTTCTGATATTATGGATGTGTGTGATAACATAACTTAAATTTCTTTTATATAATTTTGAGTTGCTTTCCGGTTTAAAAATAAATTTTGACAAGAGTTCATAACACTGCCAAATCGAAATAGGTACGGCCATGAGCACTGCTTAATTGACATTTCTGGTGTAGTGTGACGACATTACCAGTGACATCATTAACATACTGTGCAGGAATGATTTTTGATCCATTTATGTATTCATCAAGTCCATAGCCTTCAATTACCGTCTCCACTTGGAATTTCCAAAGCAGATAATTGTTTTCATCTAACTGTATTGGTATTAGCGTATTTTGTGGACTTATGATGATCTTTGATAGATTTTCAGGTATGCTGGCTTGAGATGGATTCGAAATTCTTGAATTGTCTGAAGTGACCGTGTTGTTGTCCCTTTGAGCCATGGATGGGGATGATAACAGAGGACACCGATGACAATTTGAGAAATATTTGATGATACCCACGTACATGTTGCAGTTCTGGAGCAGATGTAACGAGAGATTGACCATGATCAAGTAGAATTATACTCCAAAACTATATGCATCACTTTTATCTCGTATGCTGGGATGCATCATGATACGTAAATGTTTAATAAATTAACTAGCATTAATATACAGAAAAACATAGCTAACTGAAATCAATTTTCTTGCTTTAAATTCGCAGGGTGATATTACCTTAAATATTTGATAGAAAATCTTTAAGATCAAGTATTTCATGACAGAAAGGCATATATACAAGATCAAGGCAGCCTCTAGCGCATGTGCCCCACATGTAGTTACCTGGGAAAGCTCTTGTGATAAAAGTTTGGATAACCTAAAATCTGCTATATTTACTTCCAATGTATAATTTATAAGTATATTAGTAGTATTCAAGTCTGTATATAAGAATGACCACTGATGTACAGTTGTTTTACAAGTATTCTAGTCTAGCATTAGTGATATGGAATTATATATATAGAGAATGCAAAAGGAAAGATTAAAAATCGTAAGACAGAAAATCTACTTAATACGCAAAAATAAACCCAAGATTTTAATTAATCATCAGCAAGAGAAAAGAAAATGATCATCAAATGTTAGGCTAACTTTCTAAGAGTACTTAACCTCTATCACAAACAAGTAAAATACTTCAAATAGCTCATGTTACGCTTCAGTCTATATTAAAATCTAAACTCAATTACTAATTATTTAACCCGATTGCAATTATATAGTAGATTCAATGCATTCAAATTTCAAGCCATATATAGTTGAGCAACAATTGCACCAGAAAATGAAACAAACTGGTAATATAATAATAAATTAATAATTTTTTTCTAGGAGAAAGCTAGAAACTTCGTTCTTATTAAAATGTTTACAACAACTGTAAACTCAAATGAACAGAACATATCACTATTAAGAAAGTTTTGAAATATACAGGTCTTCGTCAAACCATTATGTGTATCAAATATAAGTATCTGTTAATGATCATTTACAAATTTGGAAATAATAATCTATAGCATAATGATTGACTATTATTCACAACAAGAAAACTACAAAAAAATAATTGTGTAGCCAACTTATGTACACATTCACAAGTCACAGACCCTTTTTTTTTACAGAAGAATAAACTCATATGTCAACTTTCAGTCCATCAAACAAAGTGGTTAAAAGAAAGAATAACTAACCCAACAATTTATCAACCACAGTCAAATCTCTCAGAAAAGCAACACAAAAACCGAACCATACACAGCCCCAACCACCAAAATTAACGACAATGAAGCAGACAAAACCGAATCAGAAGGCTGAGCAAAAGGAGGCGTACCACTAACAGGCCTGATAATCCCAGAAGGCAACGACATTTCGGCCACATCAGCACCATCAAGCACTGGATAAGGGGCTAAAGCAGGCACCGCTGCAGGAGGTAAATTATTCAAAAGTGCCCCCGGCAGAACTGGAGCCTTGTACATCGACGCATCATCCTTCATCTTCAAACGAGTTCTTCCCCGCACATCGTAGCTGTACTTGGAAAATCCGTAACTATCCCATCTACCCAACCCCTTGAACATATGCGTTGAACTCCACCATTGGATCTGCATAGAAATCCCGAGGCGTTGATACAAACTCATTCATAAGCACATACACGAAGAAGGCGGTGAAGAAGTTACCAGCATTTTTATATTTTGGGTTAGGGACCAAATTGTATATCGGAAATGGAGTTGCAATTTGAAGTTTTAGCTTCTTTTAAATATCATCCAAGCTAAGATTGAAAGTGAAAATGCAGGAGCGGACTGAAGCTTAGGAATAGTAGTAGTTTTTGGTAGAAAAGAGTGATGGTTGAGCATCAGTACGTAGCGACATAAGATTAATAACAATACTCACAAGTCACAAACACAATACCAGCTTCAAATGTTTTTTCCTTGTTGATTTCAAACATCGACTCCCCCAATTTCTCCTTCTTCTCCAAGTCTTCGAAAATAGAGGAAAGCAACATCTTTTATTGGAATTCGTGTGTTGAGTTTCCAAATCATCTATTTGCTTCTACATAAAAAAACGTAGAATTGTTAAACTAGAATAAAGAGGCATTTCAACCAATAAAAATGTCATTGAGAAAAACATATCTGTCGGTCTTCCAAAAGAAGTTACAGATCTTTTGTTTTACTAGGGGACTACGTATGTTCCTCAATATTGTTGAGCATTATTAAGAAATAACTTAGAAGGAATGAAATATAAACATTTCATTAAGCATTTGGGTTGCATTAATTCATTCCTTTGACATTTAGTTAAAGGAATTTATGTCTTCCTACACAAGTTCATCTAGATCCAAAACAAAATATAAAAATATTGTTGATTTTTTAAGTGGGATAGAAGATTATGCTAAAAAGTCATGGGTTCATGTATATTCTGAATCAACAAAAGGTCCAAAATAAAAATGCAACATTTGAACTGCTTTAAAAGTTGGAAATAATAGGAAGTTGTTGTTACAATGAAACTTTGATTAAATCTAAAATCAAAATAAAATATGAAATAGTTAAAAACAAAACATTCTAACTTATGTCATCAAACAACTTTGGCATATCATTTCAATGTTAAGAAATACAGTATGTTATATTACTCAGTTAAAATAATTCTCTCAAAATGCTAAAATTCATGTTTTTCTACATACAAGCAAAAGAAATTAGATGACATGTTTTACCCAAGGATCAATTTCCAGCAACTGTGCCAAAGTTTGGGTTTCTGATACTCCATTTATTGTTTCAGAATGAGGATCTATACTTGTTTTTCCAACTATCTCTTCGCCATCTCCATTTCCTATGACAGATGGGATTCCACTCTCCTCATTGTCTGACTACAATTTGATTTGAAATAAAAAACATGAAGTAAATCAATTGAAAAGCAATATATATCTGAAGTAAAATTCAAAATTAAATAAAAGTACACATAAAAAGTGCAATAAGAAGAAACAATTAAACATGTTCTTCTTATTGATGGAATTGTGCAATTGCACGTATATTATCTCATATAATCAAACAACAAAAATAGATAAAATTATATAAAATAATACCCCATGTATTAAATAAAATTATGTACCTGGATTTCAGTTTCGCCAATTATATATTATGATTGTTCCAAAGGTGTATCTTCTGGGACTTTATTTAACAATTCACTGTTTGTAAAAGCTTCTAAGAGCCCACTGATTGATTCTGGTAGAAAATCAATACTCATTCTTTCAGCAGCAATTTCTCCACCATGGCTACAAGTAAAGAAAGTAATAGTCACGACGCTCGTCTTTGACAAATTCTTAAAAAGAATAGTACATATTACCCTTAATTGTGAATATGACATGTTAAGTTGTTTGTTTGTTTTTGTACATTAACAAAATACTAAAACGAAATATATATATATATTTTTTTAAAAAAAAAAAACTTATCTTCTATTCAGAATTTAATACCATTTTATCTTGGTAAGTTATTTAAGTGACTAAAAGTAGATAATAGACAAGAATTAATACTCTCTTATCAGCTATGGTGCATGTTTAAATTATTAATATTGATACATTACACATAATATTGACACCCAATAAGAATTGTAGATTTTAATCGCCTTTTGTGTAGTCCAAACCTATTGTATGTACACAAGAAAGCTAACTATACTGTTATTTCCTATATATTTATAGCCAATACGTTGGATCGGTGATTACAATAATATTCTTTAGTGAAAAAAAATTCAAAGAACTACATTGCGTGTATGAATATGTTTGTACTTGTACATGCCAGTTTATTTGAAAATAGAAATCAATATATGCACTTTTACATCAATATCAATGGGCCAGAAGCTACTCACCTCGTAAATGTCTTTACTTTACGCCTCCCCGAAGCATCATCTGATCCCTCTTGCGCATTCTTATTTAGAAGACTCTTGCGGTTCCAAGACTAAGGATCCAATATACATTGTATTATTAGTTTTAATACACTGCTCATTGCAGATCAGAAATCTATGAAACAAATAAAAATGGTAGATGAAAACCTTTTCAATGGGTACAAGGTAGAAGAGTACTCGAAAGTGTTGTGAAGAAATTTTGATTCAAGACCGCTCAAATCAAAAATCCCAACGCCGCGGAAAACGAGATCGTGGTAATAGTGCAAAAACAACCAATCGAACAATCTCAATCTTATCCAAGCCAATCAATCACCAAACAATGGAAATAATTGAGCAATAACGAGAAACTAAATCACACAGAGATTTATAGTGGTTCCACCGACGTCTTGTGAGTGTACGTCCACTTTGAGAGAGAAATATTTATTAATATCAATAGAAGAGTACAAGAGATTGATTACAATGATCAAATTTACTAGAAAATTTTGATTTTGTGGAGAAAGGAATTGTAGAAGATTAGGATTGCCTAAACCCTAATTAGAATAAACCTTGATCTAATCTCTTGATTTTGTTGTACCTCCTCCTTTTGGATCCGATGTAGCTTATATAGACATAGAGAAGTATATCGAATTCCCAAAATTTCCTCTAGATCCGAAATATCCGAAATACCCTCCAGATCCTAAATATCCTCCAGATCCTAAATATTCTCTAGATCTGAAAATATTCTCCAGATCCTAAATATTCGAAATATCCCGAAATATCCTCCTCAATCTAACACATAGTATCGCATACTTCAATACTCCACCTCGATACTATATCCATCTACATCACAAACTTCAATGCACCCAAGCACTTCCTTCTATCTTCAATCAAGAAAGCTTGAATGTTTCCCCCAATGAACTCCGGCATAGCCACCGCCCATTGCACTTCACTAACGAGTTCAAGCATAGCCCCCACTCGTCAATGAAGTGTTGAAACATCCAACTCCTAATCCAGCCTCACCAAAAGACAATGTACTCGGGAGTGAAAACGAGTACTTACCATGAAGACAGAACACCAACCTCTCACCGATACTCTTCTACATCTAAGTTTCTCTCTCAACTGTGCCACCACGTGACACTTAGCATCTCTCCAAGCGAATTAATTTCAAGCAATACTCGAACTTTCCAATTGGCAATGCCTTAGTGAACTTGTCCGTCGCGTTATCCTTTGTGTGCACTTTCCGAAGGCATACTTGCTTGTCTTCGTCCATGGCTACTAGAAATGACTCTCTCACTTCAATATGCTTCGTTCGTGAGCTAAATGCCAAATTCTCTGCCAAATGTATAGCACTTTGGCTATCACATCGAACATCGATACTCTCATGTTCGAAACTCAAGTCACACAATAGTCGCTTCAAATAGAGTGCCCCCTTTGCTGCTTCCATAGCGGCTATCAACTCCGCCTCCATAGTGGATAAATCAACTACGGTTTGCAATCTCAATCTCCAACTAATGGTCGTACCACCAAGTGTGAAGACATACCCAGAAGTTGATTTCCTCCGATCCCTATCACCGACGTAGTCCGAGTCACAATAACTAACTAACTTGCAACTCAATCCATCACTACCACAAAAAACAAGACCATGAGATGTTGTGCCTTTCAAGTATCTCAATATAGTCTTCACGGCTCCCCAATGCGATTTCCTCGGATTAGCCATGTACCAACTAACCACCCCGACGACATTTGCAATATCGGGTCTTGTACACACCATGGCATACATCAAACTTCCAACCGCACTAGCATATGGCACATTTGCCATATAAGCCTTGTCTTTCTCCTCGATAGGTGATCTCTTACTCGAAAGCTTTATATGCAAAGGTAAATGTGTATTTAACGCCTTCGCATTCTCCATGCTAAACTGGCAAAACACCTTCTTAATGTACTCCTTTTGAGTCAATCTCAACTCAAAACGCTTTCGATATCTTCCAATTTCCATGCCCAAAATCTTCTTTTCTTCTCCAAGATCTTTCATTTCGAATTCCGCCTTTAATTTCTCTTTCAACTTGTTGATTTCTTCCTTGTCCTTAGAAGCAATGAGCATATCGTCCACATACAAGAGTAAATACACCCAACAATCATTTCCTAACCTCTTGAAACACAAGCATCCTGGATGCTTCGATGGAAGCCACTTTCAAGCATGAAATGATCAAATCTCTTGTACCATTGCCTAGGTGATTGCTTCAAACCATATAGTGATTTCTTCAACTTGCAAACTTGTTCTGACTTACCTTCTACAACAAACCCTTCCGATTGCTCCATGTAGATGTCTTCATCCAAGTCTCCATGCAAGAAGGAGGTTTTCACATCTAGTTGCTCCAACTCCAAGTCGTAAATAGCAACTAATGCAAGTAATATCCGGATGGAAGTATGCCTCACAACTGGTGCGAAGTATCTCATCATACTCCTTTTCTTTCCTCTGTGCAAACCCCTTAACGACTAGCCTAACGTTGTATCTTCCATCGTCCTTCACCTTATATATCCATTTGCACCCAATAGCACAGTTTCCTTGAGGAAGTGGAACCAACTCCCAAGTATGGTTCTTCATCAACGATTGCATCTATTCCTCCATGGCGCAAATCCACTTCGAGCTATCACTCTAATCCATGACGTCATCAAGGTCCATTGGCTCATCTTGGACTACATGAAGAGCATAGTCCAAATTCTCACAAAAGCTAAGATAGTTCCAATCACCATATCTTTCGGGTGGACTTATAGTACGACGACCAACTCGAGTAGCAATACCATCACCCGGTCTTCCTTCAGCTCCACCTTGAACCGAATCTTCTCTAGGCTCGTGCACATCACCAACACTACTAGAGAAATCCTGTGGACTATGTGATGTAACATCAACCACATTCACCCCGCAAGCACCTCCAACAACTCTACTCTCTCTAGGCCTGAAAGTGGGAATAACTTCCTTCTCCTTTGATTCACCATGAACCAAATCCGGAACATCCGATGAGCCTTCATTCTTCTTGAACATAGCCGACTCATCAAAAGTAATATGATGAGAAACCATAGCCTTCTTTGTTTTCGGATTCCAAATCCGATAGCCTTTGACACCATCCATATAACAGAGAAAAATCCCTTTGAAAGCTCTAGGTGAGAGCTTATCATTCCCCGGATCATGCACATAAACAGGACTGCCAAATACACGAAGATAACTCAAGTCAATGCTCTTCGCCTTCCACACTTCCTCCGGAATTTTGTTATCAATAGCCGAGCACGGAATCCGATCAATAATATGCACCGCGGTTGACAAAGCTTCGTCCCAAAATCCTTTAGACAAATCCGATGTCAATCTCAAGCATCGAGCTTTCTCTAGTAGAGTTCGGTTCATTCTCTCCGCCACTCCGTTAGATTGCGGATCTACCGGTGTACTAAAATGCCTCTGAAAACCATGATGCTTGCAAAAATTCAGAAATTCTACGAAAACATATTTGCCGCCATTATCGGACCTAAGAACCTTCAAAGTCTTTCCACTCTCATTCTCAACAAGAGCCTTCCATTTTTTGAATCTTGCAAATGCCTACGACTTGGCCTTCATTACATACACCCAAACCTTCCGAGAAAAATCATCAATGAAAGAAATATAATATCTTGCTCCTCCCAAAGAAGCTACAGGCGCTGGTCCCCAAACATCCGTGTGCACATACTCAAGAATCCCTCTTGAATCATGTTTTCCTTCACCGAATGATACTCTAGTTTGCTTCTCCATGACACATTCCTTGCAAAACTCCAACTTGCTGAAACTCTCACCATCAATCATCTCCCTTCGACGAAGAATATCTAAACTCTTCTCCGAGACATGACCCAATCTCAAATGTCACAGCCGTGTAGCATCTAAGCCACGATAACTATCAACACTGACACAAGTTTCGCCTTTCACGGTCACTCCTTGAAGCAAATAGATACCATTAGTTTTAGCACCCTTCATAACCACAAGCGCACCCTTCGAAACCAATAAGCTATCACTCTCAATTGTGATCTTACAACCTAAAGAATCCAACTGTCCCAAAGAGATAAGTGACTTCCGTAGTCTCGGAACATAGCGTACATTAGTGAGAGTACGAACCACTCCGTCAAACATCCGAATTTGCACGGATCCAATGCCCTTCGACTTGCAAACTTCACCGTTTCCCATAACAATTGATTTTCCTTTCCATTCAACATTAGAAGAAAAACAATTACTATTAGGCGTCATGTGATATGAAGCCCCCGAATCAAGCACCCAATCGTTGCCCGAAACATCTGATGCTACTGCTGACAAAACATCTACGTCTCCCTCACCAACATCTCTCTCCACCGCAACTGATGAAGATGCTACTTCCTTCTTCTCCTTGTCTGGACAATCATTCATCTAGTGACCAGATTTCTTACATATAAAGCACTTGCCATTACTTTCTTTTGATTTTCCTCTTCCACCGGGCTTCTTAGACTTAGAACGCCCCCGGTTTCCCTTCTTCTCTGACTTTTCTTTCTCCGCAAATAAACCTTGACCATTACCAGCACCACTACTACCATCACTTAGCTCCTTTATCTGATCTCGTAATTCCTCACTAAGAAGACCCGTTTTGACATCATTTAGAGTCAATGTATCCCGGCCATAAATCAAACTATTTGAGAACACAGTATAGCGCTTAGGCAATGAACATAACAATATCATCGCCTTCTGCTCCTCCTTAATCTTCAAATCTACTGCCTTCATCTTCATTAGCAAATCATCAAACACATTTAAGGGAGCCTTTAGCAAAGTTCCTTCATCATGTAGGTAAAGAAAGTCCGCAACAAGATCAGTCGATTTGTGAGTGACTTCTTCATATACAACTCCTCCAACTTGTTCCAAATACCTTTAGCAGTCGTCTCACCACTAATTTCGGAAATAACATTCTCCCCCATGGCAAGTTGAAGTGTAGTGAATGCCCACTCTTCCATTTCTTCTCTCTCCACATCTGAGATGTCCTCTGGTAATAAATGTGTATCAAACACCACCCGATGTACCCGATTCTGCCTCAAAACCGCTTTCATCTCCCATTGCCACTTTTCAAAATTATTATCGCCATTCCACTTGTCGATAACCAATTGTGAACCAGCAGCTGCATACGACCCACGTGCATAAGGAGCTACACCACTTGGACTAACCGTTGGTGGATTTTTTGAACCTGATTCCGGCATTTCTACAACTATCTACCAACACCAATGCTCCGATACCAAATGTTGTGTAGAAATTTTGATTCAAGACCGCTTAAATCAAAAATCCCCAACGCCGCGGAAAACGAGATCGTTGTAATAGTGCAAACACAACCAATCGAACAATCTCAATCTTATCCAAGCCAATCACAATCACCAAACAATGGAAATAATGGAGCAATAACGAGAAACTAAATCCCACAGAGATTTAAAGTGGTTTCACCGACGTCTTGTCAGTGTACGTCCACTTTGAGAGAGAAACCTTTATTAATATCAATAGAAGAGTACAAGAGATTGATTACAATGATCAAATTTACTAGAAAATTTTGATTTTATGGAGAAAGGAATTGAAGAAGATTAGGATTGCCTAAACCCTAATTAGAATAAACCTTGATCTAATCTCTTGATTTTGTTGTACCTTCTCCTTTTGGATTCGATGTAGCTTATATAGACATAGGGAAGTATATGGAAATTCCTAAAATTTCCTCTAGATCCGAAATATCCTCCAGATCCTAAATATTCTCCAGATCTGAAAATATCCTCCAGATCCTAAATATTCGAAATATCCCGAAATATCCTCCTCAATCTAACACATAGTATCGCATACTTTAACAGAAAGATGCTAAAAAGATAGAGAAACCATCTAAACTGCGTAGCATGGATGCTGAATATGCAGCTAGCAGCAAAACCACCTTATGTTTAACTATTTCAATAATTAGACATATAACTATATGCATGTATATATTACAGTAAGTAATGTACATATTACAGTAAGTTCTATTTCCTCAACTTCTTCCGCCGCATCGTCTGCGTCTTCTTCTTTGTGATGCTCATTAGTTTGCTCCTGCACTTCAATACTGTGATGATTCATGAACATTTCTACGGTTTGGGCTTCCTCCTCATTAGTTTGCTCCTGCACTTTAATACTGTGATGATTCATGAACATTTCTACGGTTTGGGCTTCCTCCACCGTTATAACTTCGCCAAGTTTTTCATCCTCCTCCTCTTCCTCGATTATAGGGTCAAGCTTCTGTGGCAATTTACATAGTTTCACTGCCTTACTTTGTAGTCTTACTTGTTGTGCCTCTTCCACATCGGTGTCAAAGCTGGTTCCACATAAACAAAACAACTTGAAACAGTTAAACAAGAAATCAGATTTCATTTTGTTTTTCCTAATTGTAGAAGCGCTAGGGAATAGAATGAATCGAAGATGGAGGGTTTTCCATACTTTCTGATTTAAATAGAAAATTTTACCTATTTCCCCTTTAATTTAACGTTACTCCCCCTTCATTCCTCTTGACTACCCCTTAATTCCCCTTCATTCCTCTTTATTGCCCCTTAATTCGATTAAATTATAAATTACAAACTAATATACTTCATTTAAATGCTATGTTTGACGCAGCAAACACATACCCTTCAACCCTGTTATCGTCAGCCTTCTATGGTTCAAGACCATATAATGTAAATTTGGTTATTATCTTTATTAATAATTCTCTTGGAAACACATATTTTTGGTCCGACCATGAAGTGCCAAAATTGCCCTTTATCTTCTTTATTAATAATTCTCTTGGAAACACATATTTTTGGTCCGACCGTAAAGTGCCAAAATTGCCCTTTATCTTTATCAATAATTCTCTTGGAAATACATATTTTGGGTCCGACCGTGAAATGCCAAAATTTCCCTTTAATTAAATTAAAAAATTATCCCATAAAAAATAGGATATGTATGGTTTTTTTTTTCAAAACTTTATTTATGCATACGTTGACCCTTGAATAATGTATCAGTAACAATTCACGCGCGAAGCGCGTGCCATGATCACGTGCGGAGCGCGTGCCGTTACGCTTGTATATATAATTCATTTATTTACCTAAGGGATGTTAGGCATTAAACCTGAATCATGAATTTATCATCATTTAAGTAGGGTTTAATCGAGAAATAATCGAAATTAAGCACATTTGGTTAATTTATGTACTTTTGATTAAATGTTAATATTTTATTTAATGTCAATTGATGTAAATTGAAATTATGGGTTTTTGGACATACTTTAAAGTAGCTAAGAAGGTAAGATATCATCTAAAACTAGCATATTTATGCTTATACACATGGCACTAAACCTTCAAATAATGTCAAACAAGTGCCTAAGTACATGTAAAGGTTGTCAGTTCGTCGAATTCCGTACTTTCTGATTTAAATAATTTGTTTTAACGTAAATTAGTTTACCAACAAATAAACGCATCTAGTACCATATTTATTTGCATGATTTATTCAATTCCACGCTCTGAAAATTGAAAAATATTTCAAGGATGGAGCCGCCATAAATTCGTTAATTAACGATAAATTTGGTAATCTAATTAATTTGCTTCCTTTTATTTTTCAAGACCGTATAAGGTAACTAAATTTGGTTATCATATAATTCATTTGTTTACCATTTACGAGTATTAAAAAGTTGAATTATTTAACTATCTCTCTTTGTTATGTTGCATAAGTTACGGTACCATTTGGATAAACATTTACCCTAGTTCAATGTTGGAGCGTCTATAAGTTATTTTTGCCTTTTCCCCTCTAATTTGCCATTACTCCCCCTTCATTGTTCTTTACTGCCCATTAATTCTCCTTGATTCCTTTTTACTGTCCCTTAATTAAATTAAACTAGTATAACTGTATAAAGTGGAAAAACCGACCGCTAAAACATTAAATATACTAGTATTACCGTACAATGGTGGGTCGACCGTTAAAGTTTTCAATATGAAATATATAATTATTTATTAAAACATATTTTAAGTCAGATTTTATTAAAAAGATATATAGAATACTTTAAGTGAAAATAAAAACAATTTAAAAAATGTAAATTCAATTAAATTGAATTTTACATTTAATTTAATAACTTTGAGGCATGTTCTAACATATGGTAAAATTAACTACTACATTTAATTTAAAAATGTCATAGGGGGTGTTTTCCTTGTAGCTCATGTAGGAAAAAAAATTAGATACACATTTGTCATAGACTCATACGCATGACTGTATGCGTAGGACACGCTGCTTTAAACAATTAAACTTGATGGAATAAAAAATGGCAAATTCTATTTGAATCCAAGAATTTGCTGAGTAAACCCAACAAATCCGAAAAAACAAGGTGAACCCAATGTTTTGCTGAGTTCACCCATGTATTATTTTAAAAAAGACATTTTTACCCTCTCTCGTAGGACCCCTACGAAATTCTTTACTCAACCTCGTAGAGCCCCTACGAGATTCTTTACTTTACCTCGTAGAGTCCCTACGAGGTGAAGTAAAGAATCTCGTAGGGGTTCTACGAGGTGGAGTAAAGAATCTCGTAGGGTCCTACGAGATATGCTGAAAATTGAAAAAAAAAATTGCAAAGTAAGGGCAGTTTTGTCATCGTTTTTTCTGGATATACTCAGCAAATTTTTGGGTCTAAATAGAATTTGCCATAAAAAATAGGTTTACAAGTAGCTTCATTTCCAAATACGTCCCTACAGCAAAATACTGATCCGTAATAAAAACATCGCATGCGCTTCTACATGCAACAGTCTCCACCGCTAGACTTAACAAACAACAAAAAACTGCAAATTGAATGCAATGTTTAGATATCTTTCAGAAAATATCTTATGGAAGTAACTGGATTAACACAACTTAGTACTAAAAATTGAAAGTTCATGCAATATTTAGATAACTTTTTTATTGAAGATATCTTCCAGAATTTAACTTCGATAGACATTTGATGAAGATTTACCCTACTACAACCCGTTACAAAGACATAGCAATGCTATATAATACATCACAAAGGACATGGTAATCAGATCAATGAAGAAACAGGGTAATATAATAATGATTTCTGTCTTTGGCCAACAACCATCACCGACTAATATGCATAGAAGTATGCAAAAGACATGAAAGCTTTCAGGCACATATAAAGTAGAAATATGCCAAAGTTATGGAATCCCTTAGACACTTAGAAAGTTATTACAAAAAAGAATGGCTTATTCTTCTTCCAGTTCATGTTAAAATTGGATTGCAAAGATATTCTATAGTCAGGGCCTTATACATACAATTTTTTTTCATAAAACCACTCGATTTTCTTGCATGCAAATGTCTGCAAAATAATACAACGATACATGTACCATTAAAAAGATCAAACAAATGACCAATTAATGAACGTAAAAGTTACACAGTGATGTGCTTCCTCATTGTTCAGAACCTTACAGGTCACAGCTTGTTCATATGATACAGGCCTCCCATGCTTGAAACACATATACACCAGGCAAGTAGGCAAAACCTTGTTGCATTATTTTAGGAAACTCTTCACATAGCACTTTACGACAGTTGTCATCAATTATTTTGTCAAGTGTTATATCTTGAAGATCAACCAAGGTAGTTTCAAGCATGTCCACACCGGCTTGATTTGCAAACGTAAAAACTGGCAATGCCTTAAGGGAACAACACATAATTGAATTAGAATGTTGCGAAAGGTGCATATATTGTGATAACATTCAATAAATCATGATCAACTAATAAATGTCATGTCCACTATGATAACATTCAATAAAACCAAGGCAATTTTTCCTTAATTTTTAAGTATGCATATATTGTGAATTTTCAAATGGTGAGGGTGGTTTAAAAGCCTAAATCAGTATAAATAATGACAGAATCAATCAAAAAGTCTTGCATCAAAATACAATGAATATTCTACCAATACAATTACATTTTCTTTATAAATCATAATCAGTGACTCCCTTAATTTATGGGTTGTATATGAGATATTGCAGTCATAGTTGTTTGTTTGATGATATGTCAAGGGGAAATACTATTAGTTTAGTATATTAAGAAATGGGAAGTCTGATTTTATTAAGTTCTATGAAGCTTCCAAGCTTAAAAAAAGCTGCACTAAAGCGTGAAGAACCGTAGCCAAGCATTTACTTTTGTAATTCTGTCTTTAATTATAAAGCTTCCAAAGTATGTGGACCCCTATCCTGAAGCAGATAACAAAATTCAATGTACATCCTAACTCAGATATTTTACCATTCCCATGTACGGAGTTGACACCAGCAGCTGAACATTCTGGTTCTCTACGCTTGCATGATTTCTTAAAAAAGCAAAGAAAAAAATAATGTTTAAACTGCAAAAACATATATTTTTTTGGGGTATGAATGACGCCTTTTTTCAATTCATATTAACTTTCATCCATGTTCATAAGCAACCAAAATATCACAACGTCAAAGAAGAAAATGGATAAAAAAAGTTGATAGAGTTGTTAAACCGCTGCCCCCACTAATGCCACTAAGTAAAGTTTCAGAAGAAATTCAACCCATTACTCAGTTTGTATTTGAAAACATGAACTGATGGTTAAATAAGGTAACGACCCAACGTCATGTGTATACCTACACAAACATCGAACATGAATCGTGTCCGGAGATTTTAGTCGCAAATACTAACTCGGTAGACATGATCTATAATTTGTCCTAAGAAATGCAATGTCAATGGGTGGGTATATTATAAGTAATGTTTAGATGATAGAGAACATAGTTAATTAAAAGAGTAACACATTAATCAAGAAAACCAGGTATAATTTTTAATGAATACACTTCTGTCTTATTATAATGTAATTAAACTGAGGAGAATAAACTACAGTCGGTTAAGTGTCTTACCAGATGTATAAGAAGTCTTGAACCAAACGCAGTCCAAGTATGTGCATAACCAAATGCAGTCCAAGTATGGGTGCCGCATAACCAAATGCAGTCCAAGTAAACTTTAAATGGTAAAAGAATATTGAGTTATGCTACAATACCCGAAAAAGTTTTTGTCAAAAAGTAAGAAATAGGGGTAAATCCGGAATTCAGGGGTGGTATGCATTGAATTTAGAGGGGTATTTGTGTAATTCAGGGGATGGACTTCCTATTTTCTTGTCTCTGGTGTATTTTTTGACAAAAACTGTTTTTGTCATAGTAGCATTTTTGAAGAATATTAGTACTCAACATTGCAGAAGCCGGTTATATTTTTATAAAACCGACATCCTGCTTTCTAAATAAACCAGTGAAGTTTGTACTTTCATCTCCTTTTTTCGTAGTAGCCTTTTTCCATTGGTTTGCAAGAATAATAACATAATTGTGTAAGACAAGCATACACCACAAAATAGGGTCATAGATGAAATACAACATAATATTACAAGACAATTTATTAGTACACTAAAGTAGTGAGCCAATAGAGCAACTGTCAAACTGAGATGATATAGAAGAAAAAACTGTGTCTTTTCAAAATTGAATGATTAGCCATTCAAGAACGATTGAAATTTTTCTCCCACGAGCAAACCACCTTCATGACCCAAGAATCCACAATTAAAACATCGGATATGGTCCAAACCGAAGACCCAAGAATAACATTTTTCATAATTTATGCCCACCAAAACTGAAGATACAGGGATTTAACTAGAAAGAATATGAATAATAGGGACAATTACCATAGCAAATAAAAAACCATCATGTGTTCATAAACTACCAATTTATATAATAGACTATTTTGGCTTGTGTAATATTTCCCCATATAATGAATGTCATATTGGCCTGAGTTATATAATTTTACCATCATGCTTTTATTAAATCTTATGGTGATATGGTTCCACTAATAGAAAAGCTATGTGATCATTCTTGTAGCGTTCACTTATTTTCAGAACAGTAGGAAACAACTTACTTCGTTCTTAGGTCAAATATGAAGCATATTCGGATCATCTTTATATTTATAGAGTTTTCAGTATAAGTGAACAATAACTGATATATTTTATAAGGATGGAGAAAATTGGTAGATTATGCTTGTACTATGAATTGTAGGGATGGATCAAATATAAAAAATATTTAATAGCATATCAAACTGTAGACAAAAGTAGTGTATTTTTGTTCACTTTTAGAATTATTAGATTTATTAAAGACTCAAAAGTTTTTGAAATGCATATATACTATCATTAAGCGCTTAGTTTGAGTATACTTAATATCTAATTGTCATTGATCAATGGAGTATAAACTAGTATAGCCGCACAACGGTGGGAAAAACCGACCCTTAAAGTGTTTAATATTAAACTACTATCAAGTAAGAATACACTATCAATGTATTGATATGAATCACTCACAAGCACATACATATATTTTTATTATATATCAGGTAAGACAATGTAATCTTAATACTTAGTTTTTTTGCAGTTCTGAATCATTAATGGGTTATATCAATAATTATCTATGCCATGGCACATAAACCACTATGTTCTATAAATTTGTACGAGCCGGAGGAGCAACTGTTGTGTTCTGATATTATTTGATCCAACTGCTCTAGCATCACTACAAAAATAAGGAGGATTAACGACCTCCTATATTCGTCCTTAATTAAGTTATTTTGTCTTAATGCTTTGTTTAAGACCCAGTAGACACTAATATATTAGTATTTAATTTCAGGTCTTTAAAAATTTAAAGACAACCCAAATTTGTCTTAAATAATTTAAATACAACTTAAAAGACACATTATTCTGTCTCTAATCTAATAAGTAAGACCAAAACTACAATTATCACGTTCGCCATAGTTACAAATGCATATGTACTAAAAAATGTACAAGTAGTATATAGGTATGTTTTCAGTGTATAGATCCACCACATATTCCCATGAATAACTGAACATTAAAAAGAAAAATAGTTAAACACAATAACTAAGAATAAACATATTTTCACTATAACGAATTGATTGACGTTCATTAATTAAATACACTAAGATGTTGCAATATCCAAATTACCAAGTAAGAATAAAACATTAGCACAATCAAAGCAAACGATAAAAATACACATTATTAATGAAACAATATTTTTACAATAAGCTTGTCATCATCTTCTGCTCTTAATCTGGAGCAATCCCAAAGATCTTTACAGCAAAGTAATCCACCAATCCCAGTTAATCTAGTTACCAATTAGTCCAAAAAGCATCACTGCAACCAAAAATATTCTCAACCGCAAAACTACATGAACGGACTTGGAAAATGCCCTGAAACCATGCAGCGAGTGTTAAAGAGATGAACCAGTTTAAGGATAAAAGAACCAATTCTTTTGAAACTTGGTCAAGTAGGCTTGTTGCTGGCCATTTTACATCTAAGACTACACATATCATCGCTAATATTATATCTAATAAGTAATATCCTGCTATGGAATGCCCCAGAGCTAGACTGCACATATATTTTGCAGCTGAATAATATGCCAATATTAAAGGTAAACATATCATGTTTACTTTGAGAGATGAGAGACAAATTTCTAGCTTACGTAGAAAGACTAGCAGCATTGAATGGAGAAAAATGATACATAATGGAAAAAATATATCCAGAGGCTCTGTGGATCCCTTTCTTTTCTTTGCTTAAAGCAATGAAAGACCTAACCAAATCAAAAATATTTGCACAAAATTAGATTTAAGGCAATTCAATATTACAAAATAAAAGTAATTAAATAAATTAAATTGAGGAAAACCAACCTTTTCATTTCTCGTCATTCCCTATATCCATGCCGACTTATCTCACATTGAGTCATGGACGTTCATGCATATATTTGAGGAAGAAGGCACCATACTATTGAGTAGCCATGACACCATGAACGATAGAGCTGACACATTCATGTGCTTCTTGAGCAACAATACAGCGCTCTTGCTTCAGTGCCAGGTTTACCTTAAACTTCAGTATATGAACACTTGAACAAAGATAAAATAATGCTTAGTGTATACATTGATCTTAATTTTTCCATCTAAATCTTTTATAGCAGCAAGACAGAGTTTCTTATCATGCTCATACTAGTTCTGTTATTCTTTTCTGTTTATCAGCTTGTTTTTCTATGACTTGTTTCATATATATAAACAAGATTTAGTTTAAATTCTGATCTCTTATTCGAAAGCAATTCTAACATGAAAATTGCTTATAGAATACATTCGTTTTTCAACAGAATAATATATAGAGTTTCAGTTTGAAATAACTTAGCATCATGTTCCATCCTAACCTTCTCTAACCATCTTCAGTTTGAAAAAACTTAGCATTATTCATAAGCAATCACTTTTTTTCACTACTGCAAATCTCATATTCTAATCAAACCACTAAAATATTTAATGATACTACTAGGCCAATAATAGTAAAATGGTACATTCATAAATCATAACACATTAATGCATGACTTCTAACCTACACACAGTGTAACAACCGCACAAGCTATCATTGAACAGTCGGGCATAATGTCAAGAAAAGAGCACTGCATAATAATGCATAATATAGCTGGTATTAGAATACATGAACTCAACACTATGTAATTAGTTACTGAAAAGTTGTCCAGATTGAAAAATAACATAAATAACAAAATGAATGGTTGATTCAGCATAACAAATTTTTAGACATATACAGAATCCATGATTTATCTCACAATCATGATAATATTTTTAATTAATTATAGCAAATAACATATAATCAACCACAAAATTCAATAAAAACATTTCTGTATAGACTACGTCTGTCTCATTGTGTATTCAAGTTGATTTAAGGAATGATATTTAAAATAATATCAAAAATGCATGTTGATATCAAAAAAAAATTAGCACTCATTTCAGAAATCTACATTTACAAATGATATGTGCAATGTCTTGCATGTAGCAAGTCAAGAATAGGAATAATTAAGCCTTGTATAGGACATCATAGGAAGACCCTTTTTCATCAAAAATCGATTAACTAAAGAAGTACAAATAAGTTGCAAATATTATTTCAAGGGGTCATCCAAAAATATTATGTTGTATATTTATTCTTTTTCAAATTTATTAAACGATTAGGTCGGTAGTAGAAAACGCAGTCACTAAATTGAACATCACATAAACTGACTAAATAGATGAAAATGGCAACTTACATATAGCTGAGTTGGCGAATGGAGAAGGGAAATTACTAATTTCATTATCAAGAAACTACAGAAAAAAAGAGAATATGATGCCATTGCTACCTAATTCATAACTGTGCCGCTGTGACTCGACTAAGGATGTACAGTTTACTATCTTAACAGAATAAAAAACTTGCCAAATCACACGGAGAGTATAATGCATATTATAAGATGAGTATTATACTGCTGCTATACCTAGATTTGGAAAACCTCAAATTTTTACGTAAGGAAGAAGACTTAGTTTCTCAAACCTTAAATTACAAAAGAAATCAACTATGACTATAATCCTTGTCCAGTAACAACACAAAAAGGTTACTGCAAATATGATTGCGGAAATCATATTTCTGGTTCAATATTACAGGTTCAAGGGTAGAGGTGCTAATAAGCGAGCACTATCAAATTCAGGACAAATTAATAACATCTCAAATGAAAATCAATATCACTCAGACTATTGGTATCGACAATAGCATTCCTGATTATTAAAAAAAAAAAAATCAGATCTAAACTAAGCCAAATGCATAATCAAATACAAGTTACATCTTTAATGTTAAACCAACTTTAATCCCATTACTATATAACATGTTAGAAAATGATATGTAAAGACAAGCTAAACAATACCAGAATGCTTAACAAATGTTCAGAAGACAGAAAATTGTAGAGTACCTCAATTTCATAGTCTTGACATTTTGTTTCACCATAGTTGATGTAACTTTAGGAAAACATGAAGAAAAAGAAAAAACAAGACATCAAGGCAATCTCATCTTAATTAAACTCAAGCTGAAGATGAAGTCCATGTTAAATTTGCATGGTAACTGCAATCAGAATATAAAACTGAATAAGCAACCAATTTAGTATTAAACAAAAGTACTCATGTTTTGGAAAACAACAAATATTGTCATTTTTTGTCCAATAGGTTAACCAATGTGATTTTTTTATCAAAAGAATCATGCAAAGCATATATATGTTTAAGTGATTTAATTTTATACATTGTACAACACTCCATTAATTGTAGGTTTACAGGTTATAAATCAATGCATCTTTAAAATATATATTGTTATGGTTTAAAACTAAAATTTAAATTTAAAATTTAAACTATTATGCATCTTATTTATTTATTTTTATTTTTTAAAAAAAATGGGTAAACCGCCTCGTTAAAAACCTGTGCTAGTACTCAGCGTAAGCACTAGACAGGAAAAAAGAGTGCGGAGCTTTATTGATATCGTATCAATAAAAATGTACAATTATATAGGGAAGAATTACAACATAATTACAATTAGCCCAATACCCTCTTCTATACACAAAGCCTTTACAAAAGAAATTATAAAAGGAAAACTAAAGGCCCACGTCCAACCCGCTTGCAATATACGGCTTAAAGAAGGTAAGTGAATCCAGAAGCTACTTTCAATTAAGACCTAACTGCACTTTCCCAAAATAAAGCTCTAAACCTAATCAATGGAAACGAAGCTACAAGGACGGCGACTCTCTGACTTCGTCTCCAACAAACTTCATGAATCCAAATCAGCCTTCGTCCAACAGATCTACACCCCAGATCTCCGCAATCCTTCTTTCCTGGGTAGAGAAGCTCTTCCTTTTCTTCGATCGTCTAAGTAAGTAGATAATATCAAGTTCAATTAATTTCCATCTCTGAAATTTATCAGTTCTATCATTGCCATGAACTCTAGCGTTTCGCTCTTTCCAGATATGATACACAGTGGTGACGATGCTACAGAAAGCAATATCTTGATTGAAGTTTCTCACGTTGAAAGCGGCTTTGAGATTATTTATTTCGCTTTCCAGAATAAACGGATCAGCCGCCAAAGGGAGATTTCCAAGCTTAATCTTACAGCGAGTCCAGAGGTATGAAGAATAAGGACATAAGAAAAAAAGGTGATCTCTGTTTTCATACTGTTCGTTACATAACACACAATACAGATTAACATCGTAACCCCATTGAATCATGCTGTCTTTAGTGCTTAATCTGTTTAAGATAGCTTTATAAGTGCAGATCGACATTTTCGGACTGTTAGTGTAGTGCCATGTGACTGTACACCAATCTAACTCAGGTAGATGAGTCCTAGAAAAATCCCAAGCAGACTGAAAAGAAAACCCATCTGATTTATTATTCCAACTCCAAAAGTCATTTTCTAAGCTATTGTGTAGAGCAACCTTGCTAATTTTGTCAGATAAGAGTCTGGTAGCAGATAAACTATTAGGGTTAAGAACTCCATTTTGGATTATGCTATCCACATTAAGATTGTCCCCTCCGTAAATACTTAAGTAATCCCACCCCAGCAAATTTACCAAAACTTCGCTATTAATCCAAGGGTCAAACCACAACTTAGAGTCATGACCGTTAACAATACACCTGTTAATACATTGCAGACCCTTCTGCCTATGTCTGAGAATGGATTTCCACGTACATGAGCTATTAACATCTATATCTCTGACCCAAAAATTACCATCTTCACTATATCGACTAGTCATCCACTTCTTCCATAAACTGTCGCCATTAACAAATCTCCACAGAAGTTTAAGAGCAGCAGCCGTTTTGATGTCTTTCAAATTCCTTAACCCTACACCTCCTTCCGCTTTAGGAGTACAGAGCGTCTCCCAGGCAATCTTATGTTTCTTACCCGCCCACACAAAATTTGCACACATTCTATTAAGTTTTCCAATCGTAGCTGATGACAACTGATAAGTTAGCATCCAGTACAACACCATTGGAGTAATTACTGATCTTATCAACTCTATTCTACCTGCCATAGATAGAAGACGACAATCCCAGCTATCCATTCTTCCTCTTACTTTATCAAACAGATCGCCACAATCTGCAAAGTTAAGATAATTTGTAGATAAGGGAATACCTAGATATTTGATAGGAAGTTTACCTTCTTTCATATCTAGAATGTTAATAATCTGCATTTTGTTCCCCACTCCCCTGTTAAAAAAAACTTTGGATTTCAAATTATTTAACTTCAGACCAGCCATCTCCTTTAAAATATCCAAAATTCTCTTGATTTCTTTCGCAGCAATAATTTTAGCCTTTGAAAAAATCATCAGATCATCAGCATAAATAAGATGAGTGATGATAGGATCATTCCTGTAAATTGGTTCCACCAATTTAGAAAAAGAAGCCTTATACATTAAAATGGAGAAAAATTCCATAGCTACACAAAAAAGATAAGGCGATAGAGGGTCCCCCTATCGTAAACCCCTATTGCTTTTAATGAAACCTTTCGGACTGCCTTTAATCAAGATAGAGAAAGTAGGAGATGTAATACAACTTTTAATAGCCCGAACAATTTTATGAGGAAATCCCATCATTTTGAGCATATGACAAATAAAATCCATGTTAATCATATCATAAGCTTTCTGTAAGTCTATTTTGATGCACATCTTTCTACTTCCTTTTCTATTAAACTGTCTGATTTGCTCATGTGCAAGAAGTATGTTTTCTGCAATATATCTACCCGGAATGAACTATTATGCATCTTTGATATCGAGGTCCATGAGCTATCTATTTTCGGAACCTAATTACCTGCAAACTTGTAGAAGTGGATCTTGCATAGATTGTTCTTCTCCTTGCTGAACTAAATCTTAGCATGGCCGTTCCAAACTGCTTAACCAAAAAAGCATTGTTTTTCTTCATAACCTCCCAAGTCGAATCATCAAAAACTGAAGCCATTTTTTCTACAATTTAAAATGATAAAATATTTAAATGCCGGCGACATGCATCTTCAGTATTTCACATAAAATATGGTGATAGGGAGATCACAACCATCTTATAAGACATAAATTTTACATAATTTACACAAACGGTTTCTTACTTCCTAATGTATGGAGAGATCTGCACTTGATATTTCAAGAGGGGATCACTTGTGGGTACGAACATGCAACCTGAAATTGAGACAAAACTGTAGACAAAAGTGGTGTATTTTTGTTCACTTTTAGAATTATTAGATTTATTAAAGACTCAAAAGTTTTCGAAATGCATATATACTATCATTAAGCGCTTAGTTTGAGTATACTTAATATCTAATTGTCATTGATCAATGGAGTATAAATAATATCTAATTGTTATTGATCAATCATCCAAGGTGTATACCATGGCGTCAAAACCAGGCTCATGGATACTCACATTATATAACATTTGACTTTTTAATTTTCATTCTTGATATGTTACCAAGCTACACTGCATCTGTATGTCAATTTATAACAAATACAGTTTTTAATCTAAGCTATTCAGAACAATGTAATCATGATAAGTTGCCAGGTTTTAGTCTGACAATGAGGACAAACAAAAATAAGAAATGATAACATTAACTTGAAATAACTACTCCCTAAGTAATTATTGTGAACAAATTGAAATGCCTATGGGAACCAATGTTCCATCACCACTTCACAGTTAGCTGATTTTTATTATATTACAATTATTTAATGTTTTAACTTATTAAATAGCTAGGCCATATGTTTCTTAATTTATTTGGATATTAGATATCTAAAATATTATCAACTTACAAATCAAAGAAAAGGATTATTTAAAATGAATCATAATTTAAATCCCAAAGTAAAACGAAAAGACACATTAAAGTATGTTTTATGCTTAATAGTTAAAACTGGTTACAACACACCTATTGTAAATATGTGCTCTTCTGAAAGTTCCTGAAGCTTAATTATAAATATATTTGAATAACAAAAAGCAATAAATTAAAACTGAAATAAAAACCTTGGTAAAGTATCTGCATCCTTTCCCCTCATCAGTAACAACAAGAAGCTTAAGACCATCAAACCACAATGACATAACAATATCTTCCTTTGTTGGATCCCCTTTTGTCAAAAAGGCAACTTCATCATTGCTAACCTTAAACAACACAAATTTTTTTTAACATAATACACTTGACAATATAAAATAATTAGAATATTTCAAAATAATTAGAATATTCTTAGTTGCAACATAAATGTTTCCAAGGTATTTCAAAAGTTGCCCTTCATTTTGTACACGAAATTCAATAGGATCCGAATATCCTTTCCTGCTAATTTCTTTAAGTGTACTATAGGCCGACATATAGCCAATAAAGTTATTGAATGAATATTTGGAAACTGCATCTGCATCTTTATCATTTCATAAGCAATTTTCAGCATTTCTAGATTTAAATGTTTCTGGATCATAATAGAATACGATGCCAAAATGAATCAATTTCCAGATCTGACATCTAAATTAGAAAAAAAAATTGTAGGAAGAAGGCATGCATCCAAAACAATATGCTTTATATTAGACATATGATAAAAGTATTAAACATAAAAATAGGTTAATTTGAGAAAATTACCGTATGATTAGTTAATTCCAACGTGGACACCGGTGTAGGATCAACATGATGCTCAAACGTCTGCTCAACATTGTCGGATAAAGGTGTATCATTCAAATCAATGTGAACCATTTCAAATGTTTTGTTTTTCTGCACTGTCAAGAATCATGCACACGGTATTATTTAAATAGGCATAACTAAAATCTTCAGATATTATTCAAATTATGCACCTGCTAAAAATCTTCAGATATTATTCCTTTGGTAGTAAGTGGATATATTTTAATCTATTATTAAATCTGTTTTGGTATTAATGGCATAAGCAATGTAAACGTAAAAATAGGTTAATTTGAGAAAATCACTGTATGGTTAGTTAACTCCAACGTGGACACCGGTGTAGGATCAACATGATGCTCAAACGTCTACTCAACATTGTCGGATAAAGGCGTATCATTCAAATCAATATGAACCATTTTAGATGTTTTGTTTTTCTGCACCTGCCAAAAATCATGCACACGGTACTAATTAAATAGACATGTCTAAAATCTTCAATTATTATTCAAATTATGTACGTCAATCCAAAAATCTTCAGATATTATTCCTATGGTAGTAAGTGGATATATTTTAATCTATTATTAAATCTGCTTTGGTATTAATGGCCAAAGCTATGAAGAGAAGCTCAATATGAAATATCAATACATGTAGCATTACCATGTAGACCAATTAAGTGCCATTTTCTCTTCAATTACGGACAGTGTTTTCCAGAGCAGGAAGATGATACATTAAAACAGCGATGGAGTCATTTCAAACAAAGAGATGGACCTAAATTTGAAACAATGGGTGTCACTTTAATATCCAAGTTGCACATTTGAAATGATAAAAAAAAGAGTTTAGCATGTTATAGCCTAGATATAGCATGTCATAGCTTAAAATTAAAAAAAAAAAAAAATCCAATTTGCACCTCTAAAACACATCCTGCACATGGAGGGACTACAACAAAACTCAAAAGTAAAGAATGACATGTCATAGCCTGAACAAATCATCCACAAAAATGCTGAAGTAAAATATTAATCGAGCTACTTTCTAAACCAATGAACGATTAAATAAAGCAGAAATTAGTAAAAATTGAATTCAGCAACCTATTATAGGTTCAAACCATGCACAATACAAGGTACGAAGTATAAACTAGTTAAATTTCATGTTTATTCCATTCATATGAGTACTTTTATGGATTGACGTAGACGAACATTATCAACAATTTTGGATATGAATCAATACAAGTGAATGATAAAAATATGGATGCAGAACTTTAAGAAGCACTGATAGTAGTAAATCGGAATGAAAGCAATGAAAACACTGAACAAATAAGGAGAATAATAGCATACCAGAGATGGAAGCTGTAATAACCCGGAAATCTGAGCCAATTTAAAATTTTTATTTTGGCAATTTTAGCGAATTTTTATTATTTAAAATGAATTATTTTAAATAAGAACGACGAAAAATTTAGTTTGAATGGAATTAGAACGTATATATTTATATAGCTCGACGTTAGAATATAAATAATTATTTATAAATATAAAAGGAATTGAAAATGGCGCGGTAGTTTGATAATTCGATTTCAAATTTCAATTGAATGTACAGGATTCAAAATAAACCGGATTTTGGTGAAACCAAAAATATTAGAATCTAATTGAGAATATCTTTCCAACGAATCCGATAAATCAAAATTTCATAGCGGGAATCAAAAGATATGCCCAGTTGAAAATTCAGAATAGTCGCTATGGAATTCTGGCCCTTAAAAATGGAAATTTTGCAAACGACCTCGGTTTTCGACGAAACCACTTTTGTCGGATCCGGGATGTCAAGTTATTGCTAGATTCCAAAATTCATAATTTTTCGAATCAATATGTGAGCGTGGCAAAGGAAAACGCGTTTGACCTGTTTCAGTTGATTTTAACCGACTGGATAATGGCCATTTTTCAAACAGTCTCAGATTTTGACGAAACTAGTTTTGTTAGGACCGTATCGTCAATACGAAGCTAGAAAATATTTTTTGGGAATTTTTAGAGTTCGTATGTGGCCCCAGTAAATTGAAATACGCGTTCAAATTCAATATATAGAGTTATATGTTGATTTTGACGAAAACTGATCGAAACAATTGAATCAGCCTACGATATATATCCCATTGTGTTCGGAATGAGGGTAATTAGCTAGGGGCGACAGTCGGTGGGTTCAATTATGAGTTCGAATTAAAAGGGTGCTTATAGGAGAAAATTAAAATAAATTAATTAAATATTATATATATATATATTTCCCTCACCTAACCCTCTCTCTCCCTCACTTCTCTCTCTCGTTCAACTGAAATAAAGAAAAGAAAAAAAAAACCCCAGCGCTCCTCGAAATCGACGCCCTCCACCGCGCTGGCCTCCACCGTCGACGCCTTCCTTCCTCCACCTGCGCACCACCGCGCCTAACCCCGTCGCCCTCCCCATGATCGGCGCCCCACTCCTAACCTCCTCCCTCTCCTCAACAGATCTGACGCTCCACACACTCGAACCCGCACCCCCTTCTTGCTGCCACCGCGAGGTCGCCGATCCCTTCCCCTTCGCCTCCGAACCTCTTTCCCCTCCCCTGACGCGTGCAATTCAAAGCCCTAGGGCTGGAGCGGAAGATGACGAGGAAGAACGTGGTACAGGGGGTTCTACGAGGAGCAGATGAATTAAAAAGTGAGCTTTTTTTTCTTTTTTTTTTCTTTCCTTCTTTCAAGTATTGTTTAAAATCAGTTGATTAAAATATTTATTATATTATTTTAAAAATCTGAATTTAAATTAAATATACTTTGTTTTAAATAAAAATAGCAGCGTTTTAATAAAAAAAATATAGCAGTCTTTTACAAATAGAATTTGTTGATAAAATATAAAAAGGAAGATATGATCTTTGTTTATAGAAAAGAAATGATCTTTGTTTATAGAAAAAAAATGGTTTTCAAAATATTTATAGCAAGAATAAAAATATGATTTTTATTACATGAGAAGTAAAATAAAAATACGATTTTTATGCTGGTATAAAGTTATGATTTTTATATATATTTTAGCAAAGTAAAAATATAATCTTTACAATGTATAGAGCGATATAAAAATATAATTTTTATCCACGAAGTGATAACATAAAAATGTGATTTTTATCTCTATAGCGTTGAAATAAAAATGTGATTTTTAATGTGAACAACATGAAAAAGACTGTGTTGGAAGTGCAAGCAAATCCAGACTGTTCTGAATTTCAGAAATAAAGCACGGCGGAGTGGAACCCTCTGTGAGAACTCCTCACTTTAAATTTTATTCTCTAGTTATATAAATATGTACTAGGATGCAGACGGTGTTTAGTAGCACCCGACACCCGTCGTCCACAGACCATCGACGGCTTGTATGCTTGTTTGTTTGATTTTGATGTGTAGTTGATTGTGTGATGTGATGTGAAATGAAATAAAATATTTATATAGTTAAAAAATATTTTATAGTTGAAAATAGAATTTTTAACGTGCATATAAAATAAATATTTATAAACAAATTGGAGATTTGTTTATATACACTGATTTGATTGATATTGATTGGGACGATAAATTTTACACATCGCCCAACTGCACAAATAAAATATGTGTTTGATTGTTTGAAACCTCACACGGGTATTGGGATGATATTTGGCGTACACTAATCCTAATTATTTAGCTGTATGTCGATCGATTGGTCGACAGACTGTGTAAGCGTTAATTATTTATATTTAATTCTTATGCAGTTGTGGCGTACACTCTGGATGATGGTTGATTATTTATCGTTGTTACTTTATACATGTGCTGTAGAAAATCCATATAATCAACATTATATGGTAATTGATTGGGCCTCATTCCAGTTTTGAAATAGAATATCTGAATAGAAATATTTGAAAAGAGATATTTGAAATAGAATATTGGAAAATAGAAATATATGAAGCCGTGTTGATTAGATTGACGCCATTTTGACGTAAACGATATTTATATCGATTTTATTCATTTTTCAATGAATATTGAAAGTGATTTCGGAATTCGAATTAAATTGAATAGATTTGAAATTCGAATTAAATTGAATAGATTTGAAATTCGAATTAAATTGAATAGATTGAAATTTGAAATGAATTGAATAGAATTGAATTCGAATTGAAATTGAATTGAATTGAAAATGAACTAAAATTGAATTAAAAATCGAATTGAATTGAAATCGATTTGAAATGAAATTAAAACGAATTTATATTGGTATATTCAATTTTGATTAGAAATTGAATATGAAGTAGAAATCGTTTCGAAAACAAATTTAAAACGATTTATAAAATTCGTTTTGAAAGGAAATCGACGAAGTATATTATATATATATATATATATATATATTATATAATATAATGGCCTGAATAGAACGCGCTGCGCCGTGGTAGTTCGCGAATTTCGACCATTGACTTCGTATGGATATTGCGGGAGATCCGACCGTCGGATTCTCCTAAAACCGGAACCGTTGGGTTCGTATCGAAAAGAGCTTTCTAATGAATATTAGGGATTTGAAATCTAACGGTTGGATTTGGAATTATGTCCAAATCAAATTTGGAAAAGGTCGCTGTAAGTGCAGTTCGATGGCCGTTGATGGAAATCGACTGTACGGGCCTTGATAAAATTATTAAAAATAGTAATAATTTGTGTAAAATCATAAGAAATGATTTGTGAAGAATTGGAATGAAAAATGTAACGACCCGGAATTTTGGGGCCAATTTAAAATTTTTATTTTAGAAATTTTAATGTTTAGGATAATTTATTTTAAATAATAACGACTAAAAATTTACTTTAAAACGAATAAATTTAGTTTAATTATAAAGGGAGTTTAAAACAGCGTTGCAGTTTGAAAATTTGAATTTGAACTTTGACTGTCTGTACATGATTCATTTTAAATAAGAATTGAGCGAAACCAGAAATATTTAAATCTGTTTAATCATATCTTTCCAACAAATCTGAAAAACTGAAATTTCATTTTAAAAATCAAAAGTTATGGCCAATTCAATTTTTAGGAAGGTCGCTGTAGAATTTTTATATATATTATATAGGGCCCGAAAGACTACTTTTCACATATGAAGGAATTTCGACTCGAAACCACTTCCATTGAGTTCGGAATGACATTTCTACATTGAAAAACAATAAACACTTATATATTTTGAGTTTCAGAATTTATTTGTTTAAAAATGTATTTTTAATATTAAATATATTGGCCTTAAAAATAGTCATTTTTCAAACGACCTCGGTTTTCGACAAAACCACTTTTGTTCGAACCGGAATGTCAAATTATTGCTAGATTTCAATTTTCATAATTTTTCGAATTAATATGTGAGCGTGGCAAAGGAAAACGTGTTTTGACTATTTTAGTCAAATTTGATCGACTTGAAAAAGGCCATTTTTCAAAAAATCTCAGAATTCAACGAAATTAGTCTTGATAGAACCGTATCATCAAAACATAAATAGAAATAATTTTTCTGTAATTTTAGAGTCCGTATGTGGCCCCGGTAATTTAAAATATACATTTGAATTTAATAATTAAATGATTTTTAATTAAATTTAAAGAAAAACATATCGTAACAGCCAAATTGGGTTACGAAACATATTCCATCGTGTCCGGGACGGGGGTTATTAGCTAGAGGCGACACTCGTTGGGTCCGATTTGGTGTTCGTATTGATAAACATGAATTTTTAAATTAAATAAATAAATAAATTAGGAAAATACGCGTATATATACACTAGGAATACGCTAACCCTGATCCCATTTTCCTGGTCGCCGTATACCCATTTCTAATGGCCAGGAAGCTCCAAACATAAATCGATTCGATCTCCTTACACAATCAATGAAATTCAAAATCTCCAAAAGGAAATTGTAGAGGATGATGAGCTCTTCGTGATGTACGGCTGTGATTTAATTTAATGAAGTGGATGGCTTGATCTTTGGGCCGAAAGCCGCCGACTTTGGCATGGTTTCCATGGTGGCATGGCCCACCGAGCTCGACACAGGTCCTGGCGCAGGGGTTTGAGGATGGGGCGCTTTGAGTGGTGTATGCTGATCGATGTTGGGGGGTCTCGGGTGGCGTGCGATTTGGAGTTTGTCAACGGGAAGATGAGTTCCTGTAATCGGCCGATGGGGAAGAAGGGTTAATCCCTTAAGTATGTGATTAGTGATTAATTAATTTTATTAATTCTAATTTTTGTAAGTGAATGTTTAAAACATCGTAACTCTTTCGTATGAGGTCTGTTTTACGAACCGTCAGAAGCGTCGGGATCGTCTCTCCAAGATCAACAACATGACACTGACGAGAACCGAAACAGAGCGAATCAAATTTTAGAGCAAATTCAGATCTGAAACATACAGAACAAAGCAATGTGAGATTTCTATTTTTTTAAATTAAAATTAATTGTTTATTTATTTTATTGTATTCATTCAGTATGAAATTCATGTTGTATGTATATTCTCATTTAAATGTTGACTGTGTTGTGATTGTGATGAACGATTGATTGTGATTGTGTATTCATGTTTGTTAGAATTTTGTCATATATATTTGAATAATCAATTTTGTCATATATATTTGAATAATATATTTTTTCATATATATTTGAATAATCAATTTTGTCATATATATTAGAATAATCAATTCTGTCATATATATTAAAATAATCAATTTTTGTCAGATATGTTAGAAATCAATTTTTGTCATATATGATAAAAATCAACATTTTTGTATATTAAAAGTGAATTAGATAAAATCAACATTTTTGGTACAACAAAAGGATTAAATAAAAATATACATTTTATACAGTAAAAGAGTTGAAATAAAAGATTGTATTTTTATTGCCATTTTGAATCAAATGTTAGAAATTGATTTTAGAAATAAAAACAACCTTTTTAACTGAAATATTCTTTGCAAATCAAAATATCATTTTGATTAGAAATTGGTTATGAAAATAACATCTTTGCCCATTAAAATAAAAAGGTTACTATAAGAAGGTTATAAATAAATAGAATGAAGCAAAATGTTCAATTTTGTCATATTTAGAAGAATGAGATAAAATAGCATTTTTGTTAAAAACATGTTAGAGAAATGAAATATCATTTTTATATTAAACATGTTAGTGAGATTAAATGAACATTTTTATACATTAAAAAGAGTAGATTTTGTTAAACATCCATTTTTAATAAAGAGGAATTATGTTTTTATTTTTATATTGTTTACAATATGGAAGTGTAGAATTAGAAATAAAGATCACATTTTTGTGAAAGAATTACTATAGTAATAAAGAATGCATATTTTGTTAACATTAAAAGGATTAGTTAGAATATACATTTTGTTAAACATTAAAAGGATTTGATTAGAATTAA
This sequence comes from Allium sativum, assembly GCA_030737875.1. Lineage (NCBI taxonomy): Eukaryota > Viridiplantae > Streptophyta > Magnoliopsida > Asparagales > Amaryllidaceae > Allium > Allium sativum. The sequence goes on from CM060919.1 coordinate 208,576,147, forward strand.
CATTTTTGTTAACATTAAAAGGAGGAAGTTAAAAATGTATATTTTTATACATTTACAAGTTATGAAATGAAAATGTATATTTCTATGCATTTAAAAGCTATGAATTGAAAATGTATATCTTTACACATTAAAAAGGAGAAGGAGTTAGTAATGAACATTTTGTTTAAAATGTTAAATAAGATTAAAAAGAACATTTTTGTACATTAGAAAAATCATATTTTGACACTAGAAATGTTAACATTAGAAAAATCATATTTTGATACTAGAAATGTTAACATTAGAAAAATCATATTTTGACACTAGAAATGTTAACATTAGAGAAATCATATTTTGATACTAGAAAGGTTAACATTAGAAAAATCATAGTTTGTTATAAAAAGTTGCATTAGAATAAAATCATGTTTTGTTATAAAAAGTTTTCATTAGAATAAAATGAGTTTAACCAAATTTTCACTTTTGGTCAGTAAAATGAGTTTAAATAAAATTCTCATTTTGTTTACATTAGATGTTAATAAACAAAATCATCATATTTGTTTACATTAAAAAGAAGAATTGAAAATGTATCATTTTTTATGCATCAAAAAGAAGAAGTTAAGAATGTATATTTCTTACATTAAAAAGAATGAGTTAAATTGTATATTTTTATATACATTAAGAATAATGAATTAGTAATGGACATTTTTGTCACATTAAAAAGTATGAAGTAGAAATACACCTTTGCCATTAAAAATAATTGAATTAAAAGATTAGATTTTATTGTCATTTGTTCACAATAAAAAGTATTGAAATGTATGTATGAATGTTGAAATGTGGGATGGGTCAAATATAATGTTTAGTATGCTCAAGTTTGAATATTACACTCCCATTTACAAGTTACCCGACTTGTTTATATGATTGGGACGATAATTTTCACACATCACCCAAGTGCACAAATAATTTATTGTTTGTTTGATTGTTTGAAACCTCACACGGGTATTGGGATGATATTTGGCGTACACTAATCCTAATTATTTAGCTGTATGTCGATCGATTGGTCGACAGACTGTGTAAGCGTTAATTATTTATATTTAATTCTTATGCAGTTGTGGCGTACACTCTGGATGATGGTTGATTATTTATCGTTGTTACTTTATACATGTGTTGTAGAAAATCCATATAATCAACATTATATGGTAATTGATTGGGCCTCATTCCAGTTTTGAAATAGAATATCTGAATAGAAATATTTGAAAAGAGATATTTGGAATAGAATATTGGAAAATAGAAATATATGAAGCCATGTTGATTAGATTGACGCCATTTTGACGTAAACGATATTTATATCGATTTTATTCATTTTTCAATGAATATTGAAAGTGATTTCGGAATTCGAATTAAATTGAATAGATTTGAAATTCGAATTAAATTGAATAGATTTGAAATTCGAATTAAATTGAATAGATTGAAATTTGAAATGAATTGAATAGAAATGAATTCGAATTGAAATTGAATTGAATTGAAAATGAACTAAAATTGAATTAAAAATCGAATTGAATTGAAATCGATTTGAAATGAAATTAAAACGAATTTATATTGGTATATTCAATTTTGATTTGAAATTGAATATGAAGTAGAAATCGTTTCGAAAACGAATTTAAAACGATTTATAAAATTCGTTTCGAAAGGAAATCGACGAAGTATATTATATATATATATTATATATAATATAATGGCCTGAATAGAACGCGCTGCGCCGTGGTAGTTCGCGAATTTCGACCATTGACTTCGTATGGATATTGCGGGAGATCCGACCGTCGGATTCTCCTAAAACCGGAACCGTTGGGTTCGTATCGAAAAGCGCTTTCTAATGAATATTAGGGATTTGAAATCTAACGGTTGGATTTGGAATTATGTCCAAATCAAATTTGGAAAAGGTCGCTGTAAGTGCAGTTCGATGGCCGTTGATGGAAATCGACTGTACAGGCCTTGATAAAATTATTAAAAATAGTAATAATTTGTGTAAAATCATAAGAAATGATTTGTGAAGAATTGGAATGAAAAATGTAACGACCCGGAATTTTGGGGCCAATTTAAAATTTTTATTTTAGAAATTTTAATGTTTAGGATAATTTATTTTAAATAATAACGACTAAAAATTTACTTTAAAACGAATAAATTTAGTTTAATTATAAAGGGAGTTTAAAACAGCGTTGCAGTTTGAAAATTTGAATTTGAACTTTGACTGTCTGTACATGATTCATTTTAAATAAGAATTGAGCGAAACCAGAAATATTTAAATCTGTTTAATCATATCTTTCCAACAAATCTGAAAAACTGAAATTTCATTTTAAAAATCAAAAGTTATGGCCAATTCAATTTTTAGGAAGGTCGCTGTAGAATTTATATATATATTATATAGGGCCCGAAAGACTACTTTTCACATATGAAGGAATTTCGACTCGAAACCACTTCCATTGAGTTCGGAATGACATTTCTGCATTGAAAAACAATAAACACTTATATATTTTGAGTTTCGGAATTTATTTGTTTAAAAATATATTTTTAATATTAAATATATTGGCCTTAAAAATAGTCATTTTTCAAACGACCTCGGTTTTCGACGAAACCACTTTTGTTGGAACCGGAATGTCAAATTATTGCTAGATTTCAATTTTCATAATTTTTCGAATTAATATGTGAGCGTGGCAAAGGAAAACGTGTTTTGACTGTTTTAGTCAAATTTAATCGACTTGAAAAAGGCCATTTTTCAAAAAATCTCAGAATTCAACGAAATTAGTCTTGATAGAACCGTACCATCAAAACATAAATAGAAATAATTTTTCTGTAATTTTTAGAGTCCTTATGTGGCCCCGGTAATTTAAAATATACATTTGAATTTAATAATTAAATGATTTTTAATTAAATTTAAAGAAAAACATATCGTAACAGCCAAATTGGGTTACGAAACATATTCCATCGTGTCCGGGATGGGGGTTATTAGCTAGAGGCGACACTCGTTGGGTCCGATTGGGTGTTCGTATTGATAAACATGAATTTTTAAATTAAATAAATAAATAAATTAGGAAAATACGCGTATATATACATTAGGAATACGCTAACCCTGATCCCATTTTCCTGGTCGCCGTATACCCATTTCTAATGGCCAGGAAGCTCCAAACATAAATCGATTCGATCTCCTTACACAATCAATGAAATTCAAAATCTCCAAAAGGAAATTGTAGAGGATGATGAGCTCTTCGTGATGTACGGCTATGATTTAATTTAATGAAGTGGATGGCTTGATCTTTGGGCCGAAAGCCGCCGACTTTGGCATGGTTTCCATGGTGGCATGGCCCACCGAGCTCGACACAGGTCCTGGCGCAGGGGTTTGAGGATGGGGCGCTTTGAGTGGTGTATGCTGATCGATGTTGGGGGGTCTCGGGTGGCGTGCGATTTGGAGTTTGTCAACGGGAAGATGAGTTCCTGTAATCGGCCGATGGGGAAGAAGGGTTAATCCCTTAAGTATGTGATTAGTGATTAATTAATTTTATTAATTCTAATTTTTGTAAGTGAATGTTTAAAACATCGTAACTCTTTCGTATGAGGTCTGTTTTACGAACCGTCAGAAGCGTCGGGATCGTCTCTCCAAGATCAACAACATGACACTGACGAGAACCGAAACAGAGCGAATCAAATTTTAGAGCAAATTCAGATCTGAAACATACAGAACAAAGCAATGTGAGATTTCTATTTTTTAAATTAAAATTAATTGTTTATTTATTTTATTGTATTCATTCAGTATGAAATTCATGTTGTATGTATATTCTCATTTAAATGTTGACTGTGTTGTGATTGTGATGGACGATTGATTGTGATTGTGTATTCATGTTTGTTAGAATTTTGTCATATATATTTGAATAATCAATTTTGTCATATATATTTGAATAATATATTTTGTCATATATATTTGAATAATCAATTTTGTCATATATATTAGAATAATCAATTCTGTCATATATATTAAAATAATCAATTTTTGTCAGATATGTTAGAAATCAATTTTTGTCATATATGATAAAAATCAACATTTTTGTATATTAAAAGTGAATTAGATAAAATCAACATTTTTGGTACATAAAAAGGATTAAATAAAAATATACATTTTATACAGTAAAAGAGTTGAAATAAAAGATTGTATTTTTATTGCCATTTTGAATCAAATGTTAGAAATTGATTTTAGAAATAAAAACAACCTTTTTAATTGAAATATTCTTTGCAAATCAAAATATCATTTTGATTAGAAATTGGTTATGAAAATAACATCTTTGCCCATTAAAATAAAAAGGTTACTATAAGAAGGTTATAAAAAAATAGAATGAAGCAAAATGTTCAATTTTGTCATATTTAGAAGAATGAGATAAAATAGCATTTTTGTTAAAAACATGTTAGAGAAATGAAATATCATTTTTATATTAAACATGTTAGTGAGATTAAATGAACATTTTTATACATTAAAAAGAGTAGATTTTGTTAAACATCCATTTTTAATAAAGAGGAATTATGTTTTTATTTTTATATTGTTTACAATATGGAAGTGTAGAATTAGAAATAAAGATCACATTTTTGTGAAAGAATTAGTATAGTAATAAAGAATGCATATTTTGTTAACATTAAAAGGATTAGTTAGAATATACATTTTGTTAAACATTAAAAGGATTTGATTAGAATTAACATTTTTGTTAACATTAAAAGGAGGAAGTTAAAAATGTATATTTTTATACATTTACAAGTTATGAAATGAAAATGTATATTTCTATGCATTTAAAAGCTATGAATTGAAAATGTATATCTTTACACATTAAAAAGGAGAAGGAGTTAGTAATGAACATTTTGTTTAAAATGTTAAATAAGATTAAAAAGAACATTTTTGTACATTAGAAAAATCATATTTTGACACTAGAAATGTTAACATTAGAAAAATCATATTTTGATACTAGAAATGTTAACATTAGAAAAATCATATTTTGACACTAGAAATGTTAACATTAGAGAAATCATATTTTGATACTAGAAAGGTTAACATTAGAAAAATCATAGTTTGTTATAAAAAGTTGCATTAGAATAAAATCATGTTTTGTTATAAAAAGTTTTCATTAGAATAAAATGAGTTTAACCAAATTTTCACTTTTGGTCAGTAAAATGAGTTTAAATAAAATTCTCATTTTGTTTACATTAGATGTTAATAAACAAAATCATCATATTTGTTTACATTAAAAAGAAGAATTGAAAATGTATCATTTTTTATGCATCAAAAAGAAGAAGTTAAGAATGTATATTTCTTACATTAAAAAGAATGAGTTAAATTGTATATTTTTATATACATTAAGAATAATGAATTAGTAATGGACATTTTTGTCACATTAAAAAGTATGAAGTAGAAATACACCTTTGCCATTAAAAATAATTGAATTAAAAGATTAGATTTTATTGTCATTTGTTCACAATAAAAAGTATTGAAATGTATGTATGAATGTTGAAATGTGGGATGGGTCAAATATAATGTTTAGTATGCTCAAGTTTGAATATTACACTCCCATTTACAAGTTACCCGACTTGTTTATGTGATTGGTACGATAATTTTCACACATCGCCCAAGTGCACAAATAATTTATTGTTTGTTTGATGAATGAAACCCCACACGGGTATTGGGATGATATTGGTCGCACACTAATCCCAATATTTAGTTATCTGTCAATCGATGGATTGACAGTCTGTGATGAGCGTTAGTTATTTACTTTAATGCTCACACAGTTATAAATTCCACTTTGGGTGTTATTTGAATGCTTGGTAATTATGTACCATGATTGTTGATTACATACAATATATGGTTGTTGATTGAGTCACATTCCAATAAAGAATATTTTAGAAAACGTCTTAGAAAAGAATATTTTAGAAAAAATATATTTTGGAAAAATATATTTTTATTGAATGAATTATTTATTAACTAAAATAAATCATTAAATTAAGATTTAATGAAGTTTTCAAAATTAGTGAATATTTAATTGAAATTAAATTAAATAAAATGGATTTTGGGTTTGTCGTGAATGGTGTCTTCAATAACACCTTTCTTAAACCCAGTAGAGAAATGAGTAAATCTTTTAATTAAGATTATTAAAAGTTTTCAATTTATATTTAGTAATTTGAAATGTGAGTCGGGTTTATTGTGAACTGTGTTTCTAAGCGACATATGTTCTTTAACCCAACTGACAGTGAAATTATGATTTGGAATTTATAAATCTTTTATTAAGATTTAAATGGGAATTTTCCTAAAGTATAGTTTTCCAATTTAATACATTAAACTGGAATGGAATGGAATTCGAATTAATAATAACTGAGATAAGCTTCTGTAAAAGAGGATCGATACTACATATGGAATTTAAAAGGCTTTGTCGTTATTCCATTTATATTATTGGTCGGATACAGAAATTTATAACGATTATATATTGATTTGATTTCTGTGAAGATTCCATATTTTATGGAAGATGATTTTGGGTTTACCGTGAACTATGTTTTAAATGACATTAGTTCTTTAACCCAGTTAAAGTTAAGATTAATTTCTTAAACTTAAATAATCATTGAATAATGATTTTTGGTATTTATACCCAATTGAAGTTTTGGTAAATCTTTAAAGAAAGGATTTAAGGATAATTTAAAGAATTTATCACGGATATAATAATGTGAATATCTATTAGAAGAATATTCTGAACTGGAATGAGGCGTTGGATGTGTTTTTATAGTACTCGGTTTTTTTAATTATAAAAATACGAGAGTTATTTGGGAAGACCGGGTTTAACCCATTCCGAATAATTTCTACGACGATGAAGAGTCGAAGATGAAGACGGTGGTTGAAGACCGACGATCTTCACATCGAATGGATGTGTTGCTACAGAGACCCTGATGGGAGTAGCTACCTTGAAGGGGCTTCAGTGGTGGCCGTCCGGACTATTGTTGATTGTTCGGATTTGGTTTTCGCTCAGACCTAGAGCATAAGCTAATTAATGGATGCGTGTCTGACATTGGATTTCGTTCCATGTGAATTAAATCGATTTCTGTTAATGTATGTCTATTTGGTGGTGGAGGATTTATTCTCTACTTAACACCCCGGTATATATTAATAGTGATTGATCTCATGGCGTGAATTGTCAATGTGGCACGCCAAGATGCGATTGATAAAGGCTTTTGCTGAAAAGAAGGGCCTTGTGGGATGATCAAAGCATAACTTATTACGGCATAGCTTTGTGTATATCGTGACTTCACGAGCCTCACACCCCGGTATGAGTCAAAAACGGGATATGGACTGCAGGGAGTGCACATGTTTCATTCTAGCTAGTGGTAGTGTCAGTGCTTTAACACGGCCTGACATTTTACTTATGTGGATGATGGATTTTGAGGCGCCTCGGATTTTTATTGGCCGATAGTGGTCATATTATAGGTTCAAAGGAACCGGGAAACGTGTGTTCAGGCATAACCAATCCACTGCCGATAGGCGGGGACCGGCCCTAAAGATCCAAGGGTTCACTGCGGGGGATCCTGAGGCATTTGCTAGAGTGTCTCGAATCGGAGAGGAGCTTGCCCCTAGCCTCGACTCATGATGGAAATCCAATTTCCAATACGACCTTGCGGTTTTGATTGTAGAACTAGTATGGCGACATAGTAGGATGGGGTACTATGCCGTCTATGATTAATACATTATGATTGAAATTGTTTTTGAAATATATACCCATAGATATACACACTAATATTAAATCCGTTTTATCGTATCAAGCATCTTTTGACCATTATAAGGTAAAACCCTATCCTCCGGTTTGCGTTGCATTGTGTGATGGGACTTGGGTCTTATAATGGTTTCATTTTTTCTAAAAAGCATTGCATTGTTTAACGATTTACTTTAAGTATATGCACTGGCAATCCAATGGAGTAAACCCGTTCCGCGTTAGCGGCGTGGTCCTGTGATTAGCCTTATTATTAGATAAGTTAAGTTAAGATTTCTCATACCAGTCCCATGACTGACCTGTAGTTTGTTTCACTGGCAAACTCGGGTGCCCATATTTTTCCACACGGGCAGTCGAGTAGCTTTTTGCAGATATTTACAGGATCCTGGTCTGCAGCTGAAGTGATATTCGAAAAACTCTGTACCCGTGTATTCCTTCCAGTTGTATATTTGTATCATTTTTCCGCTGCTATTTAAATGTAATTTAAAACTCTGATATCTTTGTATTTCTATTTCTGTAATAAGTATTCATACTCTGTTATATTCTTGTACTATGATGTAATTGTTGTAATCAGCAATAAAATGTTCTTCAGTTTGGGTTCTGATATGTGTTGTTCTCAAAGCAATCCATGCTTTCCTTTACTGGGAAGTTTGGGTCGTTTCAGTTGGTATCAGAGCTTTGGTTTACAGAGCTCGAGAACAAGACACATTAGAACCGAACGAAAGAATTCATCAGAGATTGGATTAGTAATATCCAATAAGAATAACTCGTTAGAGATGGGATCAGTAATATCCTAGAACGAGTGTGAAGAGTATTATTTTCTTTTAAAAAATAAAAGTAAAAACAAATTTAGTTTTGAAAATTTTATCTAAATATACGTATTTGAGTATATTATAGTTTTATGTGGACAATCGAGTATATAAAGATTTCGAATATACGAGTAATTAACAAATATTCGAAGTTTTAATATACTAGATAGATATAGAATCACACTCTAGTCGCCCAGAGATAATTCCGATGATCGGTGCACCATCACCAGTATTTATGTTCGAGTTTCGAAAGTGGAATTTTTATATATCTCCATTGACTGGTATGAGAAGCAAAACTTAGTTAGGACACATTGCTGTGATTTGCACAAAAATATGATTTTTGGCTATATATAAAAGTTATATATATTTGAAAAGTTAATCAACTAATTGATTGTTGGTTGTGATGTTTGATATTTAGTTTCACTAATTAAAATATTAGAGTGATAATTAATTAAAACCAATAAATAAAATTTATTTGAGTTGGTTAATTAAACAACTTTTAGCTTCGTTCCTTTTCGAGGACGAAAAGATTTTAAGTGGGGCGATTGTAACGACCCGGAATTTTGGGGCCAATTTAAAATTTTTATTTTAGAAATTTTAATGGATTTTAATGTTTAGAATAATTTATTTTAAACAATAATGACTAAAAATTTACTTTAAAACGAATAAATTTAGTTTAATTATGAAGGGAGTTTAAAACAGCGCTGCAGTTTGAAATTTTGAATTTGAACTTTGACTGTCTGTACAGGGTTCATTTTAAATCAGAATTGAACGAAACCAGAAATATTTTAATCTGTTTAATCATGTCTTTCCAACGAATCTGAAAAACTGAAATTTCATTTTAAAAATCAAAAGTTATGGCCAATTCAATTTTTAGGAAGGTCGCTGTAGAATTCATATATATATTATATAGGGCCCGAAAGGCTATTTTTTACATATGAAGGAATTTCGACTCGAAACCACTTCCATTAAGTTCGGAATGACGTTTCTGCATTGAAAAACAGTAAACACTTATATATTTTGAGTTTCGGAATTTATTTGTTTAAAAATGTATTTTTAATATTAAATATATTGGCCTTAAAAATAGTCATTTTTCAAACGACCTCGGTTTTTGACGAAACCACTTTTGTTGGAATCGGAATGTCAAATTATTGCTAGATTTCAATTTTCATAATTTTTCGAATTAATATGTGAGCGTGGCAAAGGAAAACGTGTTTTGACTGTTTTAGTCAAATTTAATCGACTTGAAAAAGGCCATTTTTCAAACAATCTCAGAATTCAACGAAATTAGTCTTGTTAGAACCGTATCGTCAAAACATAAATAATTTTTCTGTAATTTTTAGAGTCCGTATGTGGCCCCGGTAATTTAAAATATACATTTGAATTTAGTAATTAAATGATTTTTAATTAAATTTAAAGAAAAACATATCGTAACAGCCAAACTGGGTTACGAAACATATTCCATCGTGTCCGGGACGGGGTTTATTAGCTAGGGGTGACACTCGTTGGGTCCGATTTGGTGTTCGTATTGATAAACATGAATTTTTAAAATAAATAAATAAATAAATTAGGAAAATACGCGTATATACACACTAGGAATACGCTAACCCTAATCCCATTTTCCTGGCCGCCGTATACCCAATTCTAATGGCCAGGAAGCTCCAAACATAAAACGATTCGATCTCCTTACACAATCAATGAAATTCAAAATCTCCAAAAGGAAATTGTAGAGGATGATGAGCTCTTCGTGATGTACGACTATGATTTAATTTAATGAAGTGGATGGCTCGATCTTTGGGCAGAAAGCCGCCGACTTTGGCACGGTTTCCAGGGTGGCATGGCCCACCGAACTCGACATAGGTCATGGCGCAGGGGTTTGAGGATGGGGCGCTTCGAGTGGTGTATGCTGATCGATGTTCGGGGGTCTCGGGTGGCGTGCGATTTGGAGTTTGTCAACGGGAAGATGGGTTCCTGTAATCGGCCGAAGGGGAAGAAGGGTTAATCCGTTAAGTATGTGATTAGTGATTAATTAATTTTATTAATTCTAATTTTTGTAAGTGAATATTTAAAACATCGTAACTCTTTCGTACGAGGTCTGTTTTACGAACCGTCAGAAGCGTCGGGATCGTCTCTCCAATATCTACAACATGACACTGACGAGAACCGAAACAGAGCGAATCAAATTTTAGAGCAAATTCAGATCTGAAACATACAGAACAAAGCAATGTGAGATTTCTATTTTTTTAAATTGAAATTAATTGTTTATTTATTTTATTGTATTCATTCAGTATGAAATTCATGTTGTATGTATATTCTCATTTAAATGTTGACTGTGTTGTTATTGTGATGGACGATTGATTGTGATTGTGTATTCATGTTTGTTAGAATTTTGTCATATATATTTGAATAATCAATTTTGTCATATATATATATATATTTGAATAATCAATTTTGTCATATATATTTGAATAATCAATTTTGTCATATATATTAGAATAATCAGTTCTGTCATATATATTAGAATAATCAATTTTTGTCAGATATGTTAGAAATCAATTTTTGTCATATATGATAAAAATCAACATTATTGTATATTAAAAGTGAATTAGATAAAATCAACATTTTTGGTACATAAAAAGGATTAAATAAAAATATACATTTTATACAGTAAAAGAGTTGAAATAAAAGACTGTATTTTTATTGCCATTTTGAATCAAATGTTAGAAATTGATTTTAGAAATAAAAACAACCTTTTTAATTGAAATATTCTTTGCAAATCAAAATATCATTTTAATTAGAAATTGGTTATGAAAATAACATCTTTGTCCATTAAAATAAAAAGGTTACTATAAGAAGGTTATAAATAAATAGAATGAAGCAAAATGTTCAATTTTGTCATATTTAGAAGAATGAGATAAAATAGCATTTTTGTTAAAAACATGTTAAAGAAATGAAATATCAGTTTTATATTAAACATGTTAGTGAGATTAAATGAACATTTTTATACATTAAAAAGAGTAGATTTTGTTAAACATCCATTTTTAATAAAGAGGAATTATGTTTTTATTTTTATATTGTTTACAATATAGAAGTGTAGAATTAGAAATAAAGATCACATTTTTGTGAAAGAATTACTATAGTAATAAAGAATGCATATTTTGTTAACATTAAAAGGATTAGTTAGAATATACATTTTGTTAAACATTAAAAGGATTTGATTAGAATTAACATTTTTGTTAACATTAAAAGGAGGAAGTTACAAATGTATATTTTTATACATTTACAAGTTATGAAATGAAAATGTATATTTTTATACATTAAAAAGCTATGAATTGAAAATGTATATCTTTACACATTAAAAAGGAGAAGGAGTTAGTAATGAACATTTTGTTTAAAAATGTTAAATAAGATTAAAAGGAACATTTTTGTACATTAGAAAAATCATATTTTGACACTAGAAATGTTAACATTAGAAAAATCATATTTTGATACTAGAAATGTTAACATTAGAAAAATCATATTTTGACACTAGAAATGTTAACATTAGAAAAATCATATTTTGATACTAGAAAGGTTAACATTAGAAAAATCATAGTTTGTTATAAAAAGTTGCATTAGAATAAAATCATGTTTTGTTATAAAAAGTTTTCATTAGAATAAAATGAGTTTAACCAAATTTATCACTTTTGGTCAATAAAATGAGTTTAAATAAAATTCTCATTTTGTTTACATTAGATGTTAATAAACAAAATCATCATATTTGTTTACATTAAAAAGAAGAATTGAAAATGTATCATTTTTTATGCATCAAAAAGAAGAAGTTAAGAATGTATATTTCTTACATTAAAAAGAATGAGTTAAAATGTATATTTTTATATACATTAAAAATAATGAATTAGTAATGGACATTTTTGTCACATTAAAAAGTATGAAGTAGAAATACACCTTTGCCATTAAAAAGAATTGAATTAAAAGATTAGATTTTATTGCCATTTGTTCACAATAAAAAGTATTGAAATGTATGTATGAATGTTGAAATGTGGGATGGGTCAAATATAATGTTTAGTATGCTCAAGTTTGAATATTACACTCCCATTTACAAGTTACCCGACTTGTTTATGTGATTGGGACGATAATTTTCACACATCGCCCAAGTGCACAAATAATTTATTATTTGTTTGATGAATGAAACCCCACACGGGTATTGGGATGATATTGGTCGCACACTAATCCCAGTATTTAGTTATCTGTCAATCGATGGATTGACAGTCTGTGATGAGCGTTAGTTATTTACTTTAATGCTCACACAGTTATAAATTCCACTTTGGGTGTTATTTGAATGCTTGGTAATTATTTACCATGATTGTTGATTACATACAATATATGGTTGTTGATTGAGTCACATTCCAATAAAGAATATTTTAGAAAACGTCTTAGAAAAGAATATTTTAGTGAATGAATTATTTATTAACTAAAATAAATCATTAAATTAAGATTTAATGAAGTTTTCAAAATTAGTGAATATTTAATTGAAATTAAATTAAATAAAATGGATTTTGGTTTTGTCGTGAATGGTGTCTTCAATAACACCTTTCTTAAACCCAGTAGAGAAATGAGTAAATCTTTTAATTAAGATTATTAAAAGTTTTCAATTTATATTTAGTAATTTGAAATGTGAGTCGGGTTTATTTTGAACTGTGTTTCTAGGCGACATATGTTCTTTAACCCAACTGACAGTGAAATTATGATTTGGAATTTATAAATCTTTTATTAAGATTTAAATGGGAATTTTCCTAAAGTAAAGTTTTCCAATTTAATACATTAAACTAGAATGGAATGGAATTCGAATTAATAATAACTGAGATAAGCTTATGTAAAAGAGGATCGATACTACATATGGAATTTAAAAGGCTTTGCCGTTATTCCATTTATATTATTGGTCGGATACTTAAATTTATAACGATTATATATTGATTTGATTTCTGTGAAGATTCCATATTATATGGAAGATGATTTTGGATTTACCGTGAACTATGTTTTAAATGACATTAGTTCTTTAACCCAGTTAAAGTTAAGATTAATTTCTTGAACTTAAATAATCATTGAATAATGATTCTTGGTATTTAAACCCAATTGAAGTTTTGGTAAATCTTTAAAGAAAGGTTTTAACGATAATTTAAAGAATTTATCGCAGAAATAATAATGCGAATATCTATTAGAAGAATATTCTGAACTGGAATGAATCGTTGGATGTGTTTTTATAGTACTCGATTTTTTTAATTATAAAAATACGAGAGTTATTCTGGAAGACCGGGTTTAACCCATTCCGAATGATTTCTACGACGATGAAGAGTCGAAGATGAAGACGGTGGTTGAAGACCGACGATCGTCACATCGAATGGATGTGTTGCTACAGAGACCCTGATGGGAGTAGCTACCTTGAAGGGGCTTCAGTGGTGGCCGTCCGGACTATTGTTGATTGTTCGGATTTGGTTTTCGCTCAGACCCAGAGCATAAGCTAATTAATGGATGCGTGTCTGACATTGGATTTCGTTCCATGTGAATTAAATCGATTTCTGTTAATGTATGTCTGTTTGGTGGTGGAGGATTTATTCTTTACTTAACACCCTGGTATATATTAATAGTGATTGATCTCATGGCGTGAATTGTCAATGTGGCACGCCAAGATGCGATTGATCAAGGATTTTGTTGAAAAGCAGGGCCTTGTGGGATGATCAAAGCATAGCTTATTACGGCATAGCTTTGTGTATATCGTGACTTCGCGAGCCTCACACCCCGGTATGAGTCAAAAATGGGATATGGACTGCAGGGAGTGCACACGTTTCTTTCTAGCTAGTGGTAGTGTCAGTGCTTTAACACGGCCTGACATTTTACTTATGTGGATGATGGTTTTGAGGCGCCTCGGATTTTTATAGACCGATAGTGGTCATATTATAGGTTCAAAGGAACCGGGAAACGTGTGTTCAGGCATAACCAATCCACTGCCGATAGGCGGGGACCGGCCCTGAAGATCCAAGGGTTCACTGCGGGAGATCCTGAGGCATTTGCTAGAGTGTCTCGAATCAGAGAGGAGCTTGCCCCTAGCCTCGACTCATGATGGAAATCCAATTTCCAATACGACCTTGCAGTTTTGATTGTAGAACTAGTATGGCGACATAGTAGGATGGGGTATTATGCCGTCTATGATTAATACATTATGATTGAAATTGTTTTTGAAATATATACCCATAGATATACACACTAATATTAAAACCGTTTTATTGTATCAAGCATCTTTTGACCATTATAAGGTAAAACCCTATCCTCCAGTTTGCGTTGCATTGTGTGATGGGACTTGGGTCTTATAATGGTTTCATTTTTTCTAAAAAGCATTGCATCGTTTAACGATTTACTTCAAGTATATGCACTGGCAATTCAATGGAGTAAACCCGTTCCGCGTTAGCGGCGTGGTCCTGTGATTAGCCTTATTATTAGATAAGTTAAGTTAAGATTTCTCATACCAGTCCCATGACCGACCTGTAGTTTGTTTCACTGGCAAACTCGGGTGCCCATATTTTTCCACACGGGCAGTCGAGTAGCTTTTTGCAGATATTTACAGGATCCTGGTCTGCAGCTGAAGTGATATTCAGAAAACTCTGTACCCGTGTATTCCTTCCAGTTGTATATTTGTATCATTTTTCCGCTGCTATTTAAATGTAATTTAAAACTCTGATATCTTTGTATTTCTATTTCTGTAATAAGTACTCATACTTTGTTATATTCTTGTACTCTGATGTAATTGTTGTAATCAGCAATAAAATGTTCTTCAGTTTGGGTTCTGATGTGTGTTGTTCTCAAAGCAATCCATGCTTTCCTTTATTGGGAAGTTTGGGTCGTTTCAAAAAACTCCATATTTGAAAAGATAAAAATAGATTTTTATCGAAATGAACTAGTTTTGAACTAGAATAATAATTTATTTATTTTTAAAATAAATAAATTGAATTTGAAAAGGGTTTTAAAAGTAACCAGAATTTCCAATAATTGAATTGGAATGGATTTGAATCGAAATCGTCTTTGGAATATTTCGATGTTGGATTTCGTGATTATACAGATGTTGTTATGGAAATTTGAAAGATATATATATATATATATATATATATATACACACATATCGTTATTTCCAATACGATATTTGTTGGTCGTAGAATTTGATATTGAATATAAGCCGATATATTTTCTATTCAGAGCCTTGTATTTAATATCAAATGTGATTTGGGTTTGTCATGAATGGTGTCTTCATTAACACTGTTCTTAAACCCAGTTGAGAAAAAGATTAAATCTTTTATTTAGATTTAATGAAGTGTACCAATTAAATAATATTTAATTAGAATTGAATTGGTATTGATTTTTGGGTTTATCGTGAACAGTGTTTTAAATAACACTTGTTCTTTAACCCGATAATTAATGGAATGTGATCTTGGGTTTATCGTGAACCGTGTTTTAAATGACACTGATTCTTTAACCCAGTTAAAGATTAAAACTAAGTGGAGTTTTAATGAATCTTTAATTAGATTGAAAAGATCGAGAATGGAGTATCACCAGTTTTGCTCCAGGCGATAGTTAAATCTTTAATTAGATTTGAATGTGAAATGGTAATTGAATTTACCGATAACACCGTGGTGTTAGATATGAAGTATTACCAGTTTTACTTCATGGGACGTATAGGCTGGGATGGGGAAATAAAATAAATGATCACTTCGGTGTGGATCGCTAATCCCGACTAGTTTGAATTGATATTCAAAAGAAGATTAAAGAATAAATTTAAAGGATTTATCTTTGATAAAATTAAAGGGAACCTTTCCCTAAGAATGTGAAATTTAGAAACTAATTGTCGGTTAGCTAAGCAGAATGGTTTTCTGGATATTGATCTGATGTTGGTTTCGGCCTTCGGGGTTAATATTAGGGGAATTATCCTCTTGATTAATTTACGGTTAGTGACTGATGAATTGGAATGAGGCATATGTTGTGTTTGTGTAACACTTGTTTATTATATACGCGAGTTATTCGGAAATGCCGGGTTTATCCCATTCTGAATAACTGATACGACGATAAGTCGAAGATGAAGACGGTGGTTGAAGACCGGAGGTCTTCACGTCGTTTGGATAATTACTGATGATCTTGATTGGGCCGTACACCCAAGGGGAGGGAATCAGTTAGTGATTGTCCAGACGTACATGGAGATCGATGGATATGCGGGGTACTAGGTGCCTTCGGTTTCGTTCAGACCCAGAACGGACTTGTAAATGGACTGTGTGTCTGACATTGGATATCATTCTGTGTGATTGATGGATATCGGTTGCATGGAATGGTTTGCCTGTGTGGCATGCTAATATGCAAATGATCAAGGCTTTTGTTGAAAAGCAAAGTCTTGTGGTTGATGATCAAAGCACGGCCTTTGTGGCGTAGCTTTGTGTAGCGTGAATTCGCGAGCCTCACACCCCGGTTGTGAACCAGAAACGGGAGAGGACATCAGGGAGGGCATGCGTTTCCTTCTAGTTAGAAGTGGCGTCAGTGGTTTTACACGCCCTGACGAGTTTGACTTATGTGGTTGTTGCTGTTGCGAGGCGCCTCGGATATATCGGTGACTATGTAAAGCCGATGGAGTCATTCGTTGACTCATTGACGCCCCCAAAAGGCGGGGAAACGCAGTGTTCAGGCATAATAATCCACATCGGTGGACCGGCCCTGACGATCCAAGGCTTGTCTGCGCGCTTTCCTGAGACACGGGCTAGAGCGTCTCGAATTCGGTAAGGACGATCCCTTGCCTTGGTTCATAGATGGAAATCCAATTTCCAAATACGTGATTTTGCGATTTTAATTGTAGAACTAGTATGGCGACATGATATATGGTACCCATGCCGTCTATGATTAATATTTATGATTGAAATTATTTTGACACTATACACTTATAGTAATAAAACATGAAATTTAGCGTATCAAGCATGTTTTGGCTATTATAAGGTAAAACCCTATCCTCCGGTGTAGCGACCCGAACTTCCTCAGTCTCTGAAGAGATGAGAAAGAACGAATTACTGTGAGGACAAGACAAATCAGAACACAAACATCAGAACATTTCATTGCTATTACAACAATTCCATTAGATACAAGAATATACAGAGTATAATTGAATAAATTACATTCGATAAATATCAGAGATTACAATAAATTACATAGCAGCGGAAAATAATACAAAGCACAACTCAAGGTGATATACGGATACAGAGCTTTCCGGATATCATTCCAGCTGCAAACCAGGATCCTGCGAATATAAATCTGCAAAACCAAAACTACTAGCTGCCCGTGCGGAAAATAGGGGCACCCAGAGTTTAGGTTAAAACAATAAACTCCAGGTCAGTCATGTGACTGGTGTGAGAACTAAAACAGTTATTTAAAGCTTTACTTTAAAAGAGAGTAATTCAAGGGACCACACCGTATAAAACGAAACGGGTTTCCTCCCAAGAATACCAGTGCATAGAAAAGACAACGCAATGCTTTTTCGAAAAATGAAGCTATTATAAGACCCAGGTCCCATCACACAATGCAACGCAAGCCGGAGGATAGGGTTTTCCCTTATAATAGCCAAACATGATTGGTACGTTTAAAACAAATCATTTGATACTATAATAAGTGTATAGTGTCAAAACATTTTCAATCATAAATATCAATCCTAGGCGGCATGGGTACCATCTATCATGTCGCCATACTAGGCTCTACAAATAAAACCGAAATACACGTATTGGAAATTGGATTTCCGTCATGAGTCGAGGCAAGGGGCAAGCTCCTCTCTGCTTCGAGACACTCTAGCAAATGCCTCAGGACTACACACTCTGGGTAATCCCTTGATCTTCAGGGCCGGTCCTCACTTACGTTAGAGGATTATTTATTCCTGAACACACGTTTCCCGGTCCTTACAGACCTATAATCGAGGCACCTCATCTAACAACCACATAGGTGAAAAGTATATAAATGTCAGGGCTGGTAAGTCACTGACACCACCAAAGCTAGAAAGAAACGTCGTGCTCTCCCTGCAGTCCTTATCCCGTTTTTAACTCATACCGAGGTGTGAGGCTCGCGAATTCACGCTATACACAAAGCTGCCACGTAGGCCGTGCTTTGATCATCAACCACAAGACTTTGCTTTTCAACAGAAGCCTTGATCCATGCAACTCAGCATGCCACACAGGCAATTCATGCCATGCGATTGATATCTATCGATATATAACCTCTAAGCTCGTACGTCTCAGAGAAGGGCGTTAAGCAAGAGAATAAATTCTCCACCGCCAAACAGATATATATTTAACAGAAATCA
The DNA here is from genome assembly GCA_030737875.1 of Allium sativum. Lineage (NCBI taxonomy): Eukaryota > Viridiplantae > Streptophyta > Magnoliopsida > Asparagales > Amaryllidaceae > Allium > Allium sativum. Next base: position 208,595,076 of record CM060919.1, read on the forward strand.
ATCAACACAGAATAAAATCCAATGTCAGACACACAATCCCTTTACAAGTTCGTTCTGGGTCTGAACGAAACCAGAGGCACTTTCCTCGCATATCCATCCATCTCCAAGTACGTCTGGACGACAACCAACTGATTCCCTCATCTTGGGTGTACAACCCAATCAAGATCATCAGTAATCACCCAAACGATGTGAAGACTTTCGGTCTTCAACCGCCGTCTTCATCTTCGACATATCGTCGAATCGGTTATTCATAATGGGTATAAACCCGGACTTTCCGAACAACCCGCGTATATTAAAAACAAATGTTACACAAACACAACATACGCCTCATTCCAAATCAGCAGCCACTAAACGCAAATTTCATATTCTTAGGGAAAGGTTCCCATTAATTTTATCCAAGATAAATTCTTTAAAATTTATCCTTTAATCTTCCTTTGGATGTCATTTCAAACCAAATTATGGTTTTCCAAACTAGTCGAGATTAGCGAACCACACCGAAGTAATTATTTATTTTATTTCCCAATCCCAACCTATTCATCCCATGAAGCAAAACTAGTAATACTCCATATCTAACCCCACAGTATTATCGGTAAAATTAATTACCATTTCACGTTCAAATCTAATTAAAGATTTAACTATCGCTTTGGAGCAAAACTGGTAATACTCCATTCTCGCTCATTTGCCAAATTTGATAATTTGAATTATCAATTCACATTTCAATCTAATTGCAGATTCAATAAAACTCCTTTTACTGGGTTAAAGAACTAATGTCATTTAAAACACAGTTCACGACAAACCCAAATCACATTCTAATTATTATCGGGTTAAAGAACTAGTGTTATTTAAAACACTGTTCACGATAAACCCACAAATCAATTCTATTTAAAACCCATTTCAAATCCAATTTATTTATTTAAAAATAAATGGGTTTTAATTTTAGTTCAAAACTAGTTCATTTCGATAAAAATCTATTTTTATCTTTTCAAACATGGAGTTTTTTCATCCCAATTTTTCCCAAATCATTTCTTATGATTTTACACAAATTATTACTATTTTTAATAACTTTATCAAGGCCCGTACAGTCGATTTCCATCAACGGCCATCGAACTGCACTTACAACGACCTTTTCGAAATTTGATTTGAACGTATCTTCAAATCCAACCGTTAGATTTCAAATTTCTAATATTCGTTAGAAAGCTCTTTTCGATACGAACCCAACGGTTCCGGTTTTAGGAGAATCCGACGGTCGGATCTCCCGTAATGTCCGTTTGAAATAAATGGTCGAAATTCACGAACTGCCGCGGCGTGGCGCGTTCTATTCAGGCCATTATATTATATATATAATATATATAATATATATTTCGTCGATTCCTATTTAAAACAAATTTTATGAATAGTTTTAAATTCGTTTCAAAAACAATTTCAACTTCCATTTCAATTCAAATCAAAATTGAATTCTTCCGTATAAATTCGTTTTAAAATTCATTTCTATTCAATTCAAATTTCAATTCAATTTGAATTCATTTCAATTCGTTTTCAATTCAATTTGAATTCGTTTTCAATTCAAATCAAATCAAATTCGTTTTCTATTCAAATCAAATTCAATTCATTTTCTATTCAAATTCAATTCGTTCTCTATTCAAATCAAAATCAATTCATTTTCTATTCAAATTCAAATTTCAATTCAATTTCGTTTTCTTTTCAATTCAAATTCAAATTAAATCCAAAAACGAATATAACCGATATAAATATCGTTCGCGTCAAAATAGTGCATCTCTAATCAACACGGCTTTATATTCAACAAATGGATCTATATTTCTTTCAATACACGACTCTATATCTTTGTCAACACACGACTAATCTCAACGAATGAGTACTGTCCACGTGTGACTATTTTTGTTATTTAATATATTTTATGAAAATTAAGGTATCTATCGTTTGATATTAAATCAGACTCCAACCGTAAATTAGTAAGAGAACGATTCCCTGAATATTAACCCCGAAGGCCGAAACCAACATCAGATCAATATCCAGGAGACCACTCATCTTATCTATTTTCCAGTTAGTTTCTAATTTTATATATGATAAAGATGTAAATTTTATTATTAAAATACTTCGTTCAACACATGACTAATCTCAACGGATGAGTACGGTCAACACATGAACCTTTACTTTATAATGTTCTTTATTTTCTAAATTGGAATGAGACCCAATCAATTACCATATAAAGTTAATTATATGGATTTCGTACAACACATGCATATAATAGCAACGATAAATAATCAACCATCATCCAAAGTGCACTACACTGTATAAGCATCAAATATAGATATCTAACGCTTATAACAGCTTGTCGATCCATCGATCGACATACAACTAATTATTGGGATTAGTGTATATCATCTATTATCCCAATACCCGTGTGGGGTTTCAAATCAACAAACACATATTTTATTTGTGCAGTTAGGCGATGTGTAAAATTTATCGTCCCAATCAATGTCCTTCAAATAGGTGTACATAAACAAACCGTCCGGTTTGTAAATTAATATTTATTTATTCACATTAACGTTAAAAATTATATTTTTAACGATAAATATTTTATTTTAACACATGAATTTTTATTCAGTTCATTTACAAAATAAAAATGATATTTTTATTTTTCTAACTCATTTTAGAAAATTTCGGCGGCATAACGGCACGATACTAGAAACGGGACAAGGCCTAGCCTTATCCCCGGTCTAGTGAAGGCCCACGCCATTCACACATCAATCAAATCAATTTAATTTCACCAAACAATTCAATTCAACCCAAATAATCTAACCAACTACACAGCCAAACAAACAAGTCCATGGTCTGTGGACGATTGTGTCGGGTGCTACTAAGCACCGTCTGCATCCTAGTATATATCTATAACTAAAAAAAGAAATTTTGAGTGAGAAATTCTCACCAATTAGCTAATCCAATACTACGAATCTTCTTATGTAGAAAATCTTGTCGTTCTCGCCTTTTGTCACTTTCACCGCCCGTAGTCACTACATATGTAAAAATCATATTTTTATTCTTCTACTAATATAAAAATCATATTTTTAATCTTTACTAATATAAAAATCATATTTTGATTATCTCTATAACATAAAAATCATATTTTTACTAACTTCATATGTCAAAAATCATAGAAGCTTTAAAACGGAGAAAACTCAAAATTTTTCTAACGCCCGGATTCGCTGTTCGGGTTCCAGAATTTGCAAACGAGCTTTAATCTTCACACCGTCTTTTACTCTAGCTTAAACGCGCCATTCCGGACAACTTTTGCCTAAGAGACTTTTTGCCAAAAATGCTCCAATTCGCCAGAATTCGCAAAAGTACACGATTTTTTCAGCTTTTGAACAGCAGACTTCGCACGCGTTTTCCGAGCAGGTCCGAACTCCAAAACATGACTTCCATATAGCCAAATCAAAGAGAATTTCGTGCTCTACAACTTTGGTTTAGAGGGACTTTGGCCAATAACGCACCGTTTAGGAGTTATTCGCGAAATGGTGACAAGGTGTTATTTGCAAAACGGGATTTTTGGTGAAAATGGATTTTTGGGTGTAGCGGGGCCCACGGCCGGAGTTGGGTGGTGCTGGGGGGGGGGGGGGGGCGCCGGCCTGACTGACGTGGTGCGGCGGTGGGGTCCACGGAGGCGGGTGGTGGTGATTTGGGGCTTAGGGTTTGCAAATGGAGAGAGGAGAGAGAGGAGGAGGAAGAGGAGGAGGAGGGGAAGAGGAAGAGGGGGTGCGGCACCCGGAGGGAGGCCGGCGGTGGCTGAGGGGGGGTGGGCAGCGGCAAGGAGGAAGGGTGGTCTCCATTTTTGATTTTTTTGGAGGAAGAAGGAGGAAGAAAATAATGAAGAGAAAAGGAAGTAAAAGTGTTTATATGTTAGTTTCTCCCGTATCGCATGGACGCTAGCGATCTCCGATGGCCGCAGATTTCGGACACGAGATAATAGACGTGAAGACGAGTCCAACGAAACAAGTTTCGTCGAATTCCGAGTTCGTTTGACCATTCAAAAAAATCACAAAAATGCTCAGATAAGCTCTAAAAATGCGATTTTGGCGCACCTTTTCTTCTCGCACGCTCACATGCTAACTTCAAAAATCATGTCCGTTTGGATTCAACCATTTTTAGACGATACGAATCCAGAAAAAAAAACGAAATCGAATTCCGAGGTCGTATCAATAATGTTCCTTTGTAAAATGACTGCTCGCTTTTGAACAAATGGTTTTGCTCCGCACGGCCACATACTGACTCCGTTCGACGCGCCATTTGGAACTCAACAATGATTTGTCATTGTGAATCCATAAAAATTTATCTCGTCGAATTCTGAGCTCGTATGCAAAATTTCACTTTTTAAGGGCTATGTTTTGTTAACCGAACAACTCCAGCCCATAGCCACTATTCCGGATATCGGAATATATCGAAGCTTATACTTTTCGGAGTTCTAAATGGCATTTTGAACTCAATGGAAGTGGTTTCGAGTCCAAATTCATCCGTATGCAAAATTTGACTTTTTGGGTCATGTATAATTTACATAGCGACTATTCTGAATTTTCAACTGGGCATAACTTTTGATTCCCGCTATGAAATTTCGATTTTTCTGATTCGTTGGAAAGATATTCACGAATAGATTCTAATATTTTTGGTTTCACTAAAATCCGGATTGTTTTGCACCCGGTACATTCAATTGAAGTTTGAAATCGAATTATCGAACTACCGTGCCATTTTAAATTCCTTTTATAATTATATATAAATATTTATATTGTAACGACGATGTATATAAATATATACGTTCTAAATATATTCAAAATAAATTTTCGTCGATATTATTTAAAATAATTCATTTTAAATATTCAAAATTCGCTAAAATTGCCAAAATAAAAATTTTAAACTGGCTCGCATTTCCGGGTTATTACAATCTCCCCCACTTAAAACTTTTCGTCCCCGAAAAGGAACAAAGTCGAAAGTGGTTTGATTAATCAATTCTACGTTCGATCTGGCTTCCATTCTCCAACTTTTCAGTTTCTGAGAATTTTCAAATTTTCAAAAATTTGGCTGACACCCTAAATTTTCGAAAAATTTCGCCATAACCTCCTTTGTACGGGGAGCACGGAAAAATCCCGAAATTGCCATACAGGCCTTCTGATCTCAAAAAGAAAAGGCCAAGCGGCTAGCCAATAGGCTCATAAAATCGTCATCACCCAAACAAAACAGTAAATTATAGTAAACATGTTCCTATTTGTCGGGCAAACAAATTTTATTCTCTGCACTAGCCTCCTTGCTATGACCTGTTCAATGTAAGTACATGTATACGCAAGCAAATGCAACTAATTTTTAATATAATTCAATATTTGATTCAATTAGGCTAAATGGTTCAAAATTATCAAACAAATAAACAAACAACACAAACATCAATCAATTAGTGGATTAACGTTTCAAATTCATAATTTTGATATATATACAGAAAATCATGTTTTTGATGCCAAATCACAACAATAAATCTAGCTATATAAGTTTTGGTTCTCACACCAGCCTAATGGAAATATATAGATATCACACCTTCGTCTCACGAACATAAATACTGATGATGTCATGACAATTATCAGTACCATCTCCGGGCGACTAGAATGTGATTCTATATCTATCCGGTATATTAAAACTTCGAATATACGTTCATGACGCGTATATGCAAAATCTTTATATAGCGGATTGTCCAAATTCAAAACAAATAAATATTCAAATACGTGTAAAACGATTTAAATTTTCAAAACAAAATTGTTTTCATTTGAAAAATATACTCTTCACACTCGTTCTAGGATACTACTGATCCTATCTCTAACGAGTCATTCTAATTGGATATTACTAATCCAACATCTGATGAATTCTTTCGTATGGTTCTAATGTGTCTTGTTCTCGAGCTCTGTAAACCAAAGCTCTGATACCAACTGTAGTGACCCGAACTTCCCCGGTCTCCGAAGAGATGAGAAAGAACGAATTACTGTGAGGACAAGACAAATCAGAACGCAAACATCAGAACATTTCATTGCTATTACAACAATTCCATCAGATACAAGAATATACAGAGTATAATTGAATAAATTACATTCGATAAATATCAGAGATTACAATAAATTACATAGCAGCGGAAAATAATACAAAGCACAACTCAAGGTGATATACGGATACAGAGCTTTCCGGATATCATTCCAGCTGCAAACCAGGATCCTGCGAATATAAATCTGCAAAACCAAAACTACTAGCTGCCCGTGCGGAAAATAGGGGCACCCAGAGTTTAGGTTAAAACAATAAACTCCAGGTCAGTCATGTGACTGGTGTGAGAACTAAAACAGTTATTTAAAGCTTTACTTTAAAAGAGAGTAATTCAAGGGACCACGCCGTATAACACGGAACGGGTTTCCTCCCAAGAATACCAGTGCATAGAAAAGACAACGCAATGCTTTTTCGAAAAATGAAGCTATTATAAGACCCAGGTCCCATCACACAATGCAACGCAAGTCGGAGGATAGGGTTTTCCCTTATAATAGTCAAACTTGCTTGGTACGTTTAAAACAAATCATTTGATACTATAATAAGTGTATAGTGTCAAAACATTTTCAATCATAAATATCAATCCTAGGCGGCATGGGTACCATCTATCATGTCGCCATACTAGGCTCTACAAATAAAACCGAAATACACGTATTGGAAATTGGATTTCCGTCATGAGTCGAGGCAAGGGGCAAGCTCCTCTCCGCTTCGAGACACTCTAGCAAATGCCTCAGGACTACACACTCTGGGTAACCCCTGGATCTTCAGGGCCGGTCCTCACTTACGTTAGAGGATTATTTATTCCTGAACACACGTTTCCCGGTCCTTACAGACCTATAATCGAGGCGCCTCATCCAACAACCACATAGGTGAAAAGTATATAAATGTTAGGGCTGGTAAGTCACTGACACCACCAAAGATAGAAAGAAACGTCGTGCTCTCCCTGCAGTCCTTATCCCGTTTTTAACTCATACCGAGGTGTGAGGCTCGCGAATTCACGCTATACACAAAGCTGCCACGTAGGCCGTGCTTTGATCATCAACCACAAGACTTTGCTTTTCAACAGAAGCCTTGATCCATGCAACTCAGCATGCCACACAGGCAATTCATGTCATGCGATTGATATCTATCGATATATAACCTCTAAGCTCGTACGTCTCAGAGAAGGGCGTTAAGCAAGAGAATAAATTCTCCGCCGCCAAACAGATATATATTTAACAGAAATCAATCAACACAGAATAAAATCCAATGTCAGACACACAATCCATTTACAAGTTCGTTCGAAACCGGAGGCACTTTCCTCGCATATCCATCCATCTCCAAGTACGTCTGGACGACAACCAACTGATTCCCTTATCTTGGGTGTACAGCCCAATCAAGATCATCAGTAATCACCCAAACGATGAAGACTTCCGGTCTTCAACCACCGTCTTCATCTTCGACATATCGTCGAATCGGTTATTCAGAATGGGTATAAACCCAGACTTTCCGAACAACCCGCGTATATTAAAAACAAACGTTACACAAACACAACATACGCCTCATTCCAATTCAGCAGCCACTAACCGCAAATTTCATATTCTTAGGGAAAGGTTCCCATTAATTTTATCCAAGATAAATTCTTTAAAATTTATCCTTTAATCTTCCTTTGGATGTCATTTCAAACCAAATTATGGTTTTCCAAACTAGTCAAGATTAGCGAACCACACCGAAGTAATTATTTATTTTATTTCCCAATCCCAACCTATTCATCCCATGAAGCAAAACTGGCAATACTCCATATCTAACCCCACAGTATTATCGGTAAAATTAATTACCATTTCACGTTCAAATCTAATTAAAGATTTAACTATCGCTTTGGAGCAAAACTGGTAATACTCCATTCTCGCTCATTTGCCAAATTTGATAATTTGAATTATCAATTCACATTTCAATCTAATTGCAATTTCAATAAAACTCCTTTTACTGGGTTAAAGAACTAATGTCATTTAAAACACAGTTCACGACAAACCCAAATCACATTCTAATTATTATCGGGTTAAAGAACTAGTGTTATTTAAAACACTGTTCACGATAAACCCACAAATCAATTCTATTTAAAACCCATTTCAAATCCAGTTTATTTATTTAAAAATAAATGGGTTTTATTTTAGTTCAAAACTAGTTCATTTCGATAAAAATCTATTTTTATCTTTTCAAACATGGAGTTTTTTCATCCCATTTTTTCCCAAATCATTTCTTATGATTTTACACAAATTATTACTATTTTTAATAACTTTATCAAGGCCCGTACAGTCGATTTCCATCAACGGCCATCGAACTGCACTTACAACGACCTTTTCGAAATTTGATTTGGACGTATCTCCAAATCCAACCGTTAGATTTCAAATTTCTAATATTCGTTAGAAAGCTCTTTTCGATACGAACCCAACGGTTCCGGTTTTAGGAGAATCCGACAGTCGGATCTCCCGTAATGTCCGTTTGTAATAAATGGTCGAAATTCACGAACTGCCGCGGCGTGGCGAGTTCTATTCAGGCCATTATATTATATATACAATATATATTTCGTCGATTCCTATTTAAAACGAATTTTATGAATAGTTTTAAATTCGTTTCAAAAACAATTTCAACTTCCATTTTAGTTCAAATCAAAATTGAATTCTTCCGTATAAATTCGTTTTAAAATTCATTTCTATTCAATTCAAATTTCAATTCAATTTGAATTCATTTCAATTGGTTTTCAATTCAATTTGAATTCGTTTTCAATTCAATTCAAATCAAATTCGTTTTCTATTCAAATCAAATTCAATTCATTTTCTATTCAAATTCAATTCGTTCTCTATTCAAATCAAAATCAATTCATTTTCTATTCAAATTCAAATTTCAATTCAATTTCGTTTTCTTTTCAATTCAAATTCGTTTTCTTTTCAATTCAAATTCAAATTAAATTCAAAAACGAATATAATCGATATAAATACCGTTCGCGTCAAAATAGCGCATCTCTAATCAACACGGCTTTATATTCAACAAATGGATCTATATTTCTTTCAATACACGACTCTATATCTTTGTCAACACACGACTAATCTCAACGAATGAGTACTGTCCACGTGTGACTATTTTTGTTATTTAATATATTTTATGAAAATTAAGGTATCTATCGTTTGATATTAAATTAGACTCCAACCGTAAATTAGTAAGAGAACGATTCCCTGAATATTAACCCCGAAGGCCGAAACCAACATCAGATCAATATCCAAGAGACCACTCATCTTATCTATTTTCCAGTTAGTTTCTAATTTTATATATGATAAAGATGTAAATTTTATTATTAAAATACTTCATTCAACACATGACTAATCTCAACGGATGAGTACGGTCAACACATGAACCTTTACTTTATAATGTTCTTTATTTTCTAAATTGGAATGAGGCCCAATCAATTACCATATAAAGTTAATTATATGGATTTCATACAACACATGCATATAATAACAACGATAAATAATCAACCATCATCCAAAGTGCACTACACTGTATAAGCATCAAATATAGATATCTAACGCTTATAACAGCCTGTCGATCCATCGATCGACATACAACTAATTATTGGGATTAGTGTATATCATCTATTATCCCAATACCCGTGTGGGGTTTCAAATCAACAAACACAGATTTTATTTGTGCAGTTGGGCGATGTGTAAAATTTATCGTCCCAATCAATGTCCTTCAAATATGTGTACATAAACAAACCGTCCGGTTTGTAAATGAATATTTATTTATTCACATTCACGTTAAAAATTATATTTTTAACGATAAATATTTTATTTTAACACATGAATTTTTATTCAGTTCATTTACAAAATAAAAATGATATTTTTATTTTTCTAACTCATTTTAGAAAATTTCGGCGGCATAACGGCACGATACTAGAAACGGGACAAGGCCTAGCCTTATCCCCAGTCTAGTGAAGGCCCACGCCATTCACACATCAATCAAATCAATTTAATTTCACCAAACAATTCAATTCAACCCAAATAATCTAACCAACTACACAGCCAAACAAACAAGTCCATGGTCAGTGGACGATTGTGTCGGGTGCTACTAAGCACCGTCTGCATCCTAGTACATATCTATAACTGGAAAAAGAAATTTTGAGTGAGAAATTCTCACCAATTAGCTAATCCAATACTACGACTCTTCTTATGTAGAAAATCTTGTCGTTCTCGCCTTTTGTCACTTTCACCGCATGTAGTCACTACATATGTAAAAATCATATTTTTAATCTTCTACTAATATAAAAATCATATTTTTAATCTTCTACTAATATAAAAATCATATTTTAATTATCTCTATAACATAAAAATCATATTTTTACTAACTTCATATGTCAAAAATCACAGAAGCTTTAAAACGGAGAAAACTCACTTTTTTTCTAACGCCCGGATTCGCTGTTCGGGTTCCAGAATTTGCAAACGAGCTTTAATCTTCACACCATCTTTTTTTCTAGTTTAAACGCGCCATTCCGGACAACTTTCGCCTAAGAGACTTTTTGCCAAAAATGCTCCAATTCGCCAGAATTCGCAAAAGTACACGATTTTTTCAGCTTTTGAACAGCAGACTTCGCACGCGTTTTCCGAGCAGGTCCGAACTCCAAAACATGACTTCCATACAGCCAAATCGAAGAGAATTTCGTGCTCTACAAATTTGGTCTAGAGGGACTTTGGCCAATAACGCACCGTTTGGGAGTTATTCGCGAAATGGTGACAGGGTGTTATTTGCAAAACGGGATTTTTGGTGAAAATGGATTTTGGGATGTAGCGGGGCCCACGGCCGGAGTTGGGTGGTGCTGAGGGGGGGCGCCGGCCTGACTGACGTGGGGGAGGGGCTGAGGTGCGGCGGTGGGGTCCACGGAGGCGGGTGGTGGTGATTTGGGGCTTAGGGTTTGCAAATGGAGAGAGGAGAGAGAGGAGGAGGAAGAGGAGGAGGAGGGGAAGAGGAAGAGGGGGTGCGGCACCCGGAGGGAGGCCGGCGGTGGCTGAGGGGGGGTGGGCAGCGGCAAGGAGGAAGGGTGGTCTCCATTTTTGATTTTTTTGGAGGAAGGAGGAAGAAAATAATGAAGAGAAAAGGAAGTAAAAGTGTTTATATGCTAGTTTCTCCCGTATCGCCTGAACGCTAGCGATCTCCGATGGCCGCGGATTTCGAACACGAGATAGTAGACGTGAAGACGAGTCCAACGAAACAAGTTTTGTCGAATTCCGAGTTCGTTTGACCATTCAAAAAAAATCACAAAAATGCTCAGATAAGCTCTAAAAATGCGATTTTGGCGCACCTTTTCTTCTCGCACGCTCACATGCTAACTTCAAAAATCATGCCCTTTTGGATTTAACCATTTTTAGACGATACGAATCCAGAAAAAAAACGAAATCGAATTCCGAGGTCGTATCAATAATGTTCCTTTGTAAAATGACTGCTTGCTTTTGAACAAATGGTTTTGCTTCGCACGGCCACATACTGACTCCGTTCGACGCGCCATTTGGAACTCAACAATGATTTGTCATTTTGAATCCATAAAAATTTATCTCGTCGAATTCTGAGCTCGTATGCAAAATTTCACTTTTTAAGGGCTATGTTTTGTTAACCGAACAACTCCAGCCCATAGCCACTATTCCGGATATCGGAATATATCGAAGCTTATACTTTTCGGAGTTCTAAACGGCATTTTGAACTCAATGGAAGTGGTTTCGAGTCCAAATTCATCCGTATGCAAAATTTGACTTTTTGGACCATGTATAATTTACATAGCGACTATTCTGAATTTTCAACTGGGCATAACTTTTGATTCCCGCTATGAAATTTCGATTTTTCTGATTCGTTGGAAAGATATTCACGAATAGATTCTAATATTTTTGGTTTCACTAAAATCCGGATTGTTTTGCACCCGGTACATTCAATTGAAGTTTGAAATCGAATTATCGAACTACCGTGCCAATTTAAATTCGTTTTATAATTATATATAAATATTTATATTGTAACGACGATGTATATAAATATATACGTTCTAAATATATTCAAAATAAATTTTCGTCGATATTATTTAAAATAATTCATTTTAAATATTCAAAATTCGCTAAAATTGCCAAAATAAAATTTTTAAACTGGCTCGCATTTCCGGGTTATTACATCCGGCTTGTGTTGCATTGTGTGATGGGACCTGGGTCTTATAATAGCTTCATTGTTCTTTATTTAGCATTGCGCTGTTGTTTTATGCACTGGTATTCTTGGGAGGAAACCCGTTCCGTGTTATATGGCGTGGTCCCTTGATTTACCTAACTTTAAAATAAAGATTAATAACTGTTTTAGTTCTCACACCAGTCACATGACTGACCTAGAGTTTATTGTTTTAACCTAAACTCTGGGTGCCCTTATTTCGACACGGGAAGCTAGTAGTTTTGGTTTTGCAGATTTATATTCACAGGATCCTGATTTACAGCTGGAGCGATACTCGGAAAGCTCTGTATCCGTGTATTACTTCTAGTTGTGTATTGTATTATTTTCCGCTGCTATGTAATGCATTGTAGTCTCCGATATTTATCGAATGTGTTATATTGATTTATACTCTGTATATTCTTGTAATCTGATGGAATTGTTGTAATATACAATGAAATGTTCTTCCGTCTGCGTTCTATTTTGTCGTGTTCTCAAAACAATCAGGCGTTTCGAACGGTCTTGATCGGTTTAGCGACTGATTCAGATCGAGCGGAATTTCCGGCGTTACATCGTGGTATCAGCGCTTTGGTTTACAAATCTCAGAGAACAAGACACATTAGAACCAAACGAAAGAATTCATCAGAATTGGATTAGTAATATCCTACGAGAATGACTCGTTAGAGATGGGATCAGTAGTATCCTAGAACGAGTGTGAAGAGTATATTTTTAAATTGAAAACAATTGTTGTTTTGAAAATTTAAATCAATTACTCGTATTTGATTATTTATTATATATTGAATTTGGACAATCCAGTATATAAAGATTTTGCCTATACGTCTGATCCGCGTGTATTCGAAGATTTAATATACTGGGTAGGTATATAATCACACTCTAGTCGCCCGTGGATGTTCTGATGGTGGTTGGAAACATCATAAGAATTTATTTTCGAGTGACGAAAGTGAGATTTCTATATATTTCCTATTGGCTGGTGCGAGAACCAAAATTAGATAGGGCTTATTGTTGTGAATTGGCATCAAAAATGTGATTTTTGACTATATATCAAAGTTATGAATTTGAAACGATAACCAACTAATTGATTGATGGTTGTGTTAATTGATTATTGTTTGATTGATTAAATGTTGAACCTATAACCAAATTGAATCAAATGGTGAATTGTATTGAAAATTTATCGCATTTACATGCATGTACATGTACTTACATTGAACAGGTCATAGCAAAGAGGCTAGAGCAGAGAAATAAAATTGGTTGCCCGACAAATAGGTAATGTTTACCATAATTTACTGTTTTGTTTGGGTGATGATGATTTTATGAGCCAATTGGCTAGCCGCTTGGCATTTTCTTTTTCTTTTGGACTGAAGAAGGCCATGAGAGGCTATATGAAATATCCCCAAGTCCCCGGTGCAGGGGAGGTTATTTCGAAATTTTTCGAAAATTTAGGGTGTTAGCCAAAATTTTGAAAAATTTGAAAAGTTTTTAGAAACTGAAAAGTTGATAAACTTAAGCCGTAAAGAAAATACTGGAAGTTGAGTTGGTTTGTTAAACAACTTTCGGCTTCGTTCCTTTTCGGGGACGAAAAGTTTTAAGTGGGGGAGATTGTAATAACCCAGAAATCTGAGTCAATTTAAATTTTTTATTTTGGCAATTTTAGCGAATTTCGATTATTTAAAATGAATTATTTTAAATAATAACGACGAAAAATTTAGTTTGAATGGAATTAGAACGTATATATTTATATAGCTCGACGTTAGAATATAAATAATTATTTATAAATATAAAAGGAATTGAAAATGGCGCGGTAGTTCAATAATTCGATTTCAAATTTCAATTAAATATACAGGATTCAAAATAAACCGGATTTTGGCGAAACCAAAAATATTAGAATCTAATTGAGAATATCTTTCCAACGAATCCGAAAAATCAAGATTTCATAGCGGGAATCAAAAGATATGCCCAGTTGAAAATTCAGAATAGTCGCTATGGAATTCTGGCCCTTAAAAATGGAAATTTTGCAAACGACCTCGGTTTTCGACGAAACCACTTTTGTTGGATCCGGGATGTCAAGTTATTGCTAGATTCCAGTTTTAGTTGATTTTAATCGACTGGAAAATGACCATTTTTAAAACGGTCTCAGAATTTGACGAAACTAGTTTTGTTAGGACCGTATCGTCAATACGAAGCTAGAAAATATTTTTCGGGAATTTTTAGAGTTCGTATGTGGCCCCAGTAAATTGAAATGCGCGTTCAAATTCAATATATAGAGTTATATGTTGATTTTGACGAAAACTGATCGAAACGATTGAATCAGCCTACGATATATATCCCATTGTGTTCGGAATGGGGGTAATTAGCTAGGGGCGACAGGCGGTGGGTTCAATTTTGAGTTCGAATTAAAAGGGTGCTTATAGGAGAAAATTAAAATAAATTAATTAAATATTATATATATATTTCCCTCACCTAACCCTCTCTCTCCCTCACTTCTCTCTCTCGTTCAACTGAAATAAAAAAAGAAAAAAAATAAAACCCGGCGCTCCTCGAAATCGACGCCCTCCACCACGCTGGCCTCCACCGTCGACGCCTTCCTTCCTCCTCCACCTGCGCACCACCGCGCCTAACCCCGTCGTCCTCCCCATGATCGGCACCCCCCTCCTAACCTCCTCCCTCTCCTCTACAGATCCGACGCACCACACACTTGAACCCGCACCCCCTTCTTGCTGCCACCGCGAGCTCGCCGACCCCTTCGCCTCCGAACCTCTCTCCCCTCCCCCGACACGCGCAATTCAAAGCCCTAGGGCTGGAGCGGAAGGTGACGAGGAAGAACGTGGTACAGGGGGTTCTACGAGGAGCAGATGAATTAAAAAGTGAGGTTTTTTTCTCTTTCTTTTTTTCTCTTTCCTTCTTTCAAGTATTGTTTAAAATCAGTTGATTAAAATATTTATTATATTGTTTTAAAAATCTGAATTTAAAATAAATATACTTTGTTTTAAATAAAAATAGCAGCGTTTTAATAAAAAAAATATAGCAGTCTTTTAAAAATAGAATTTTTTGATAAAATATAAAAAGAAAGATATGATCTTTGTTTATAGAAAAGAAAGATATGATCTTTGTTTATAAAAAGGAAGATATGATCTTTGTTTATAGAAAAGAAATGATCTTTGTTTATAGAAAAAATATGGTTTTCAAAATATTTATAGCAAGAATAAAAATATGATTTTTATTACATGAGAAGTAAAATAAAAATATGATTTTTATGCTAGTATAAAGTTATGATTTTTATATACATTTTAGCAAAGTAAAAATATAATCTTTACAATGTATAGAGCGATATAAAAATATAATTTTTATCCAAGAAGTGATAACATAAAAATGTGATTTTTATCTCTATAGCGTTGAAATAAAAATGTGATTTTTAATGTGAACAGCGTGAAAAAGACTGTGTTGGAAGTGCAAGCAAATCCAGACTGTTCTGAATTTCAGAAATAAAGCACGGCGGAGTGGAACCCTCTATGAGAACTCCTCACTTTAAATTTTATTCTCTAATTATATAAATATATACTAGGATGCAGACGGTGTTTAGTAGCACCCGGCACCCGTCGTCCACAGACCATGGACGGCTTGTATGCTTGTTTGTTTGATGTTGATGTGTAGTTGATTGTGTGATGTGATGTGAAATGAAATAAAATATTTAGATAGTTAAAAAATATTTTATAGTTGAAAATAGAATTGTTAACGTGCATATAAAATAAATATTTATAAACAAATCAGAGATTTGTTTATATACACTGATTTGATTGATATTGATTGAGACGATAAATTTTACACATCGCCCAACTGCACAAATAAAATCTGTGTTTGATTGTTTGAAACCCCACACGGGTATTGGGATGATATTTGGCGTACACTAATCTCAATTATTTAGCTGTATGTCGATCGATTGGTCGACAGACTGTGTAAGCGTTAATTATTTATATTTAATGCTTATGCAGTTGTGGCATACACTCTGGATGATGGTTGATTATTTATCGTTGTTATTTTATACATGTGTTGTAGAAAATCCATATAATTAACATTATATGGTAATTGATTGGGCCTCATCCCAGTTTTGAAATAGAATATCTGAATAGAAATATTTGAAAAGAGATATTTGAAATAGAATATTGGAAAATAGAAATATATGAAGCCGTGTTGATTAGATTGTCGCCATTTTGATGTAAACGATATTTATATCGATTTTATTCATTTTTCAATGAATATTGAAAGTGATTTCGGAATTCGAATTAAATTAAATAGATTTGAAATTTGAATTAAATTGAATAGATTTGAAATTCGAATTAAATTGAATAGATTGAAATTCGAAATGAGTTGAATAGAAATGAATTCGAATTGAAATTGAATTGAAAATGAACTGAAATTGAATTAAAATCGAATTGAATTGAAATCGATTTGAAATGAAATTAAAACGAATTTATATTGGTAAATTCAATTTTGATTAGAAATTGAATATGAAGTTGAAATCGTTTCGAAAACGAATATAAAACGATTTATAAAATTCGTTTCGAAAGGAAATCGACGAAGTATATATTATATATATAATATAATGGCCTGAATAGAACGCGCCGCGCCGTGGTAGTTCGTGAATTTCGACCATTGACTTCGAATGGATATTGCGGGAGATCCGACCATCGAATTCTCCTAAAACCGGAACCGTTGGGTTCGTATCGAAAAGAGCTTTCTACTGAATATTAGGGATTTGAAATCTAACGGTTGGATTTGGAATTATGTCCAAATCAAATTTGGAAAAGGTCGCTGTAAGTGCAGTTCGATGGCCGTTGATGGAAATCGACTGTACGGGCCTTGATAAAATTATTAAAAATTGTAATAATTTGTGTAAAATCGTAAGAAATGATTTGTGAAGAATTGGGATGAAAAACTCCATATTTGAAAAGATAAAAATAGATTTTTATCGAAATGAACTAGTTTTGAACTAGAATAGTAATTTATTTATTTTTAAAATAAATAAATTGAATTTGAAAAGGGTTTTAAAAGTAACCAGAATTTCCAATAATTGAATTGGAGTGGATTTGAATCGAAATTGTCTTTGGAATATTTCGATGTTGGATTTCGTGATTATACAGATGTTGTTATGGAAATTTGAAAGAAATATATATATATATACATATCGTTATTTCCAATACGATATTTGTTGGTCGTAGAATTTGATATTGAATATAAGCCGATATATTTTCTATTCAGAGCCTTGTATTTAATATCAAATGTGATTTGGGTTTGTCATGAATGGTGTCTTCATTAACACTGTTCTTAAACCCAGTTGAGAAAAAGATTAAATCTTTTTATTTAGATTTAATGAAGTGTACCAATTAAATAATATTTAATTGGAATTGAATTGGTATTGATTTGTGGGTTTATCGTGAACAGTGTTTTAAATAACACTTGTTCTTTAACCCAATAATTAATGGAATGTGATTTTGGGTTTATCGTGAACCGTGTTTTAAATGACACTGATTCTTTAACCCAGTTAAAGATTAAAACTAAGTGGAGTTTTAATGAATCTTTAATTAGATTGAAAAGATCGAGAATGGAGTATCACCAGTTTTGCTCCAAGCGGTAGTTAAATCTTTAATTAGATTTGAACGTGAAATGGTAATTGAATTTACCGATAACACCGTGGTGTTAGATATGAAGTATTACCAGTTTTACTTCATGGGATGAATAGGTTGGGATTGGGAAATAAAATAAATGATCACTTCGGTGTGGATCACTAATCCCGACTAGTTTGAATTGATATTCAAAAGAAGATTAAAGAATAAATTTAAAGGATTTATCTTTGATAAAATTAATGGGAACCTTTCCCTAAGAATGTGAAATTTAGAAACTAACTGTCGGTTAGCTAAGCAGAAGGGTTTTCTGGATATTGATCTGATGTTGGTTTCGGCCTTCGAGGTTAATATTAGGGGAATTATTCTCTTGATTAATTTACGGTTAGTGACTGATGAATTGGAATGAGGCGTATGTTGTGTTTGTGTAACACTTGTTTATTATATACGCGAGTTATTCGGAAATACCGGGTTTATCCATTCTGAATAACTGATACGACTATAAGTCGAAGATGAAGACGGTGGTTGAAGACCGTAGGTCTTCACGTCGTTTGGATAATTACTGATGATCTTGATTGGGCCGTACACCCAAGAGGAGGGAATCAATTGGTTAACGTCCAGACGTACATGGAGATCGATGGATATGCGGGGTACTAGGTGCCTCCGGTTTCGTTCAGACCCAAAACGGAATTGTACATGGACTGTGTGTCTAACATTGGATATCATTCTGTGTGATTGATGGATATCGGTTGCATGGAGTGGTTTGCCTGTGTGGCATGCTAAGATGCAAATGATCAAGGCATTTGTTGAAAAGCAAAGTCTTGTGGTTGATGATCAAAGCACGGCCTTTGTGGCGTAGCTTTGTGTAGCGTGAATTCGCGAGCCTCACACCCCGGTTGTGAACCAGAAACGGGAGAGGACATCAGGGAGGGCATGCGTTTCCTTCTAGTTAGAAGTGGCATCAGTGGTTTTACACGCCTTGACGAGTTTGACTTATGTGGCTGTTGCTGTTGGAGGCGCCTCGGATATATCGGTGACTATGTGAAGCCGATGGAGTCATTCGTTGACTCATTGACGCCCCAAAGGGCGGGGAAACGTAGTGTTCAGGCATAATAATCCACATCGGTGGACCGGCCCTGACGATCCAAGGCTTGTCTGCGCGCTTGCCTGAGACACGGGCTAGAGCATCTCGAATTCGGTAAGGAAGATCCCTTGCCTTGGTTCACAGATGGAAATCCAATTTCCAAATACGTGATTTTGCGGTTTTAATTGTAGAACTAGTATGGCGACATGATATATGGTACCCATGCCGTCTATGATTAATATTTATGATTGAAATTGTTTTGACACTATACACTTATAGTAATAAAACATGAAATTTAGCGTATCAAGCATGCTTTGGCTATTATAAGGTAAAACCCTATCCTCCGGCTTGTGTTGCATTGTGTGATGGGACCTAGGTCTTATAATAGCTTCATTGTTCTTTATTTAGCATTGCGCTGTTGTTTTATGCACTAGTATTCTTGGGAGGAAACCCGTTCCGTGTTATATGGCGTGGTCCCTTGATTTACCTAACTTTAAAATAAAGATTAATAACTGTTTTAGTTCTCACACCAGTCACATGACTGACCTGGAGTTTATTGTTTTAACCTAAACTCTGGGTGCCCTTATTTCGACACGGGTACCTAGTAGTTTTGGTTTTGCAGATTTATATTCACAGGATCCTGATTTACAGCTGGAACGATACTCGGAAAGCTCTGTATCCGTGTATTACTTCTAGTTGTGTATTGTATTATTTTCCGCTGCTATGTAATGCATTGTAATCTCTGATATTTATCGAATGTGTTATATTGATTTATACTCTGTATATTCTTGTAATCTGATGGATTTTTTGTAATATACAATGAAATGTTCTTCCGTCTGCGTTCTATTTTGTCATGTTCTCAAAACAATCAGGCGTTTCGAACGGTCTTGATCGGTTTAGCGACTGATTCGGATCGAGTGGAATTTCCGGTCGTTACATAAGCAATGGTAACAGTACAGTAAGGGAGAACAATAATAGTGTACCTGAAACATAGGAGACTAGAAGGTTTAAAACTTCAACTCAAATGAAGGATATATAACATGCCACAAGTACTACACAAATTTATTTACAAATGAAGGATTAACTTCGAAACAATAACAATGAACTAATTTATTTAGACATTTAATCAAACAATTAAAAAGAATTTATCATAATTAAGTGTGCATACAACAACATATCTACTGTAGTCACCATAATTTAGTATACATTGAATAAGCAAATTCACAATCACATAGGCACTCAACAACGTGATCTCATCCCTAGAAGCTTAATAACCTCAGAAGAAAATATACTCAAAAAATGACCCAAATCAAAATAATACAGGAAGTAGCATGTGTCAGAAATCAGAAGTAATATAACCTCAGCACTAACACGAGCAATGGACCAACATTCACCTTTCGTATAACAAGTGGAAAGTGTGTGCAATAGAGTTAATTACCCACAATCACCAACAATCATTTTTCAAAAATAAATCACAAAAACCTTGATTCACAAAAATAAATCAAACGACAATCAAAATCCGCACATGACCTAGGATTGAAAAACCGACTAAACAAAGAGGTAAAAACTAAAATTACCTGATATTGCACGATTTTGGGATAAAATCGAAAGAAGAAGGCTCAGGTCCCAAATCACGAAGAAAATTAAATGAAAAGAAGGAAAACGCGGAAATAAAACGAGAAGGAAAGAAAAAGAAAAATCGTGCAAACGAAAAGAAAAGGAGAAAAATCGCGAAGGAAATAAAACGAGAAGAAAACGGAAAGAAGGAAAACGTGGAAAGGAAAGGCTTGTGAGCGAAAATTACGCCTAAATTAATTGGCTCAGACAATTTGTTTTTGACTCTTACAGTAGGCAAACCTCTCTAATGGTCG
Source organism: Allium sativum (assembly GCA_030737875.1). NCBI lineage: Eukaryota > Viridiplantae > Streptophyta > Magnoliopsida > Asparagales > Amaryllidaceae > Allium > Allium sativum. The sequence goes on from CM060919.1 coordinate 208,615,958, forward strand.
GTTTGAAAATATAAAATTATTTGTTAAAGTTTAATTTAATTTAGATTTTAGTTAAAAAAAAATCTAGCGTTGTTTGTTAAAAGTTTAAGGGATAAACCTTCAAATTTATCAAAGATACAGTCAAAGTTGGAAAAAGTTTTGTTGAATTGAATATATAATAGCGTCATGATGTCACATTGACCGGGTCCTATATCATTTAATAACAACTTTCTTTTAACTGTACAAGAAGAATCACGGTTTGTTCAAATCTGCTGCTAATTTGGCCAACTGTTCTATTGCTTTTTTCTATGCTGTCCATTCAAAAAGCAGAGCTTTATTTTTAGTGTTGTGCTAAAGGCATCCCAATATGTTCTTCCTAATACCGCAATTAAAAAAATAAATCTTATTAAATTTTGTATGCTTCCGAATACCACATTACCTCTTCATTCTAATCTCTCTCAATCATTATTTGCCGAACTAATCACGTATTAAGCTAATCTAAAAACCCTAAACTCTCGTAATAGTTGTCTTCTTCGCATCTCTCGCGGGAAAATTCAAATTTGTACGGTAATCTTCCGATTGTTTGGTGATTTTAAAACCCTTATCTCTCAATTTCTCTTCTAGTTTTCTTAATTCAAACCTTATTCACGGCTTTTGTATATTCCTCGGCATTGCGATGTCGAATTCGTTGATCGGTTATAGATCTAGGGTGTAACTCGTTGATCCATTTTAGAAATGAGGATGAACGAATATCGAGCGAAATAGAAATAAGGTAAAACAGTGTGGTAACCCCTGTTTATTTTTCAAGTGTGTGGTATTAAGAAGAGTGTAATACTAATTCTTGTGACATTTTTATTTGGCATCCGATTTATTCATTTTTTCTCTTGATTTAGACCATATATTCCCTTAATTAACTTCCTAATAACAAACATAATTTTTTTAAAAGTTCGAAATGTTGCAAAATCTATGCTTTTTGCTGTTGAAACAAGAAAGCAATAACATTGTTCTACAATAAAGCCTGAACCATATATAAGTGCTAAAGCTTAAAGCAGTAATAACATAATAAGCGCATGCAAGTGCTCTATGATATTTTCCAAGCAATCGATTATAAATTTATAAGGAATAATGTAAACTGTAAAGTCAAAACACAAGATAGCCACTGAAAGTCTTACTAACACAATAAATACATGGTTCAACATCAAATTTTGTAGTAAAAAATATATCAAATTTACCACAATTGTTCAAGGTTAATGAATACGAGTACAACTAAACATGCTTAGACGACGTATTTGCATTTCATCGTGCTTGTAGTCTTGCGCTGCACTAGCTCTCCACGAATTAAAGCTTGAAGCACGACCATGCATTTCAATGCTTTTAGTGCACTTCTTGCCTGCAAAAATGAAGAAATAAAATAAAATAACACACTCCGAGCTTATACTTTATTTGGAAATAGATATTTTTTGTGTTGTAAATTAAAAAAAACTTTTTCTTTCAATTAATTGCCACATTTTTGTGTAGAACCTAAAAAACTAAAAAAAGCACATGAAAGTATGAGAATGATGAAAACATGTAAAGTGCGTGTAAGGAAGTTAACTGAAACTGGCCTTGAGGATTTAACATAAGATACTATCCTTTTCCAACTGATTGCCCAACCATTGAAGCTGCTAATATGAATGGAACGACTGTATCGCTCTCATGCTCGTTTATGAGGATCACTCTAACTCCTTTAACTCACTTCACTTCCAAACCCTTTTATATTTTTGATAGTGTCGGCATAAGACAAGTCTGCCTTCGGATTTTGTTCTATTAAGTGAGAAACCTATGCAGAAACTAGAACATAAAGAATATGTGCATTTCAGTAAGCACTAGCTTCACAAAGGATTCAATTTCAAGGTATATATTTGACATACTTGTTACATGAATATGTTCGACTCACTTGTTACATGAAGACGTTGTGAAGCTTTCTCCAGTCTGATAAATGCTTTTCAACCTTGTAGGTATATGCGACAATCTATTATCATCAAAACCTGGTGAATCTGTCCATATTCCGGCAAAAGAATTATGAAATGTATTATGTACTATATAACTAAGTATATTCCTGTAATGGAAGCATGGGATTGCAAAATTGACCTTTGTAAATATTTTATATTGTAGTGAATGCAAGGGTATGAAAACCACACGTGTGACTGAAAAGCTTTATATAATCATCTAAATTTTAGTGTTGATTATTGTACAAAAATATGATATGATTCATTCTTTTGTTGTGAGACAATTGATTGTACTTTGCATTCTTAATTACTACAACTCGAATTTACTGGAATGACTCCCTTCTATGGACATATGATTGATATACACGTAAATGTGTATATTTTATCCGCTTATTTATCTTATTTTCCCTTTAAAATAATTGATACTTTGTATTTATAGCTGTATTTTCAGATTGTTGACAAGAAGCATGGTTTAGAGCATTTGATGGATAAAGCATGAAGAATTTGCTTAAAAAGAGTGAAGTTTAAAATTGCTAAAGCTTGAAGAGTCTAAAGCTTGAAGAACGGTTGCAATTATATTTCAGTTAAGAAGATTTGGCTCAATAAAGACTCAAACTGCATTCACGTTAGCTCATTTGGAAGGCCTCTTACTCATGTTGCGTTCACACTAGCCTATTTGCTAGACCACTCACTCTAAAGCTGCGTTCACACTGGCTTATGTGTTATTTGGGTTATTTCTTTAGTCCCACATTATGTAATTAGCTAGCTAGCCTTTGTCATATCAGCTATAAATACATTATATCTTAGTCTTGTAAGAAACACATTAGGTTTTACTCTGTAATTCTCTTCTTGGAATAAAATCATTCTCTCCCTTTCTTTTTACTTTTTGTTTATTTTATTTATGTTCATGTTATTTATTTTCTTTTTCTCTTCTTCTTTAGCTATGTCTAGCTAATCCCCTTTGATTAGGGGGTGATGACGCTGATAGTATGATTCAATATGAATCACATAGCCAAAAGATGAGGACTGTATACATGTAGATCTGGATCTGAATTAAGGGTTAGATCTGAACCTTCATATTTTGTGTCGTTTAAGAGCTATGCTCCTTCACAGGATATATTCGTGTTCGATCTAACGTTTATCAGATCTAGATCTAATTTTAGGGTTTTAGAAATTAATTAGTGAATCTGTCCTGATAGTCTATGGTTGTAGAGCTGAGCTCCTGCATAGGCTATGCTTGTCGTTATTTACATATTTGTTTCTAAAAACCTATTATCGTTGATTCATGTTTGTGGCAGAAACATGTATTAGATCTGGTTAATCTTTTGGCTATTGATGATTATGAATCTGATCTATGTCATTATCCCCTAATTGCTTTCACTTATTGTTAAAACTCTCTTTTATTTAATTTCTGCTATTTTCTTTGTTTTCCACCAATCAAAAGTTAGGGATAACTTGATTGGATTTATTAATAAAATAATTTACAATTGTATAATTCGTTCACAAAAAATGATTATGTTCAAATGAATATAAAGGAGGGAGATCGTTTCTTGGATTCCAATGCACCACACGGTTCTCGTGATACGAATCAAAACTCAACAGCCCTTGCTGTTTAATATCAGTTTTGAGGTAGTCTTTTAAAGAATCATATAATAAGAACAAAAGATAAAGACTGTATCATTATCGCAACATAAATTACGTAATTGAGCTTATGTACCAATGTGCTCTTTTGTCGAAATTACCTGATACAAGCTAACTTTTTATTTCTCGTATTTAACCATGTTTAAGAATACATGCACGACTCAATGCTTGTTTTCTTTAGTATGGATTTTCTACACGTTAAACATAAGCTACGACTGACAAAATTAAGATTAGGAAGGAATTAAGAGAAAAATTGTTGTTAACTGCTCAAAATTATGAGTTACCTACTTGGTGGAATCATTGTTAACTACAATTCTATTCAGACTGGCTTAACTTACTTGGACTCGGCATGAATGTAGACAATGTGACTTCAAACTTCAGTTGATGGGCATTGTTTCGATAGGAGAATATTTTGTTTAGTACAAGTTGAGCTTTACACTTCAGCAAAGTGACTTCCATCGTGCCTTCATACACTTCCTTAGCAGTGCCTTCCTATGCATCGCGTGCAATGACTTTCCATTTTCAACATTATATTTTCTGTAATATCAGTTCCAAGTTGCAGGTATTATTTATGGAACAATGTAACAGAAGGAAATTAATAAGTCATACGTCAGATATAAAATCATAGTTGTAGCAAAAAAAAAAAAAAAGTAGTGGACAACCTTCCTAAGAACATAGTTTATACAAGAACAGAATTTTCAAAATATGATACATGCCTAGGAACAGAATTTTCAAACGTGAATAATTTTGCTAGAACCCACATCACTTAGCATTCACATTATCAATTTTGTTTCCATACCTTTCAATGATAAGAAGCACGTAAAACTGAAATGAATCATAATCAAATTAAAAATTCAACAGTGAAAAAAAAAGCATACCTAAAGGATCGAAAATCCAAAAATAGAGCATGCGAAATTTGTGATTTTTTTTTTTGAACTATAATAATGGCTTTTTTGGACATTACAAAATTTACATAAACTTTACAAAAAATAATTAATAGCTAGTGTAGAAGCCTCTACCCAGCAGCATTACACAAATACATAATTGTCCTAACAACAAAAAACCTTGGATTGGCGACCCGTGTTTCTCCGACTTTACACTCATATTTTCCTTAATCTATGTTGAATGCCAGAGTTGTCATCAGCATGTCGATGTTAGAGTTGTCCTGAACAAATGAATGTGCTAGCAATCCTATATACCTTTGTTCTGTGATCAAGTTATTGTCACTTTGCTCTGTTGTGCATTTCTAGTATCGCAGCTTTGTCCTCAGCTTGATTACCACCTTCAGCAGGAAACCAATGCATCATGGTTCCCAAATGCAAGACGTTGGGTATAAGCTTGAACATTAACGGAGATTTTACCAAGCTAAAGGCTTTTGGTCCCAAGAGTAGAAGATACATTTTAACCTCAACAAGGTGCAAATTAAAAGCACGGCTTAACGGCACAAATGCAAATTCTCCAATTTGTGCTAATGACAAACCCACCAGGATTAATGTTCTAATGTTATATTGAAATGCTTTGACAACTGTTCTAAAGTATGTTATCTAAACTCGGTGGTGGATATCATAACTCCAGCAGTAAATGAACCCAACTCAAGACTTAAGCCCAATTTATCACTTGTCCAGGCCCACAATAAACAAAAATCCACCACTGCCAACTGGTTAAGTTCGTTTGTTTGAGATGATAACTCTATCATTAGCTTCAAAAATCGAGGAACAAAAGACCAGGAAAGGAAAGATGCAGCGGTTATAAATATTGACAGCACCAACAACAGGTTTGCCATGGACACAATTCCCCAAAATATACCGCTACCACCACCTAAAACGGGAAGCAACACAAACAGTAAGCCCACCGCACAATCCTGAAGAATAAGGGTTCCAATAGTAACTTGACCATTTAGTGCATTAGTGTTATTTATTTCAACAAAAAACTTCAACACCACTGTTGTAGATGACATATATAGAAAGCTACCAACAAAAACGCCTTCAGATAATTTGACACCGCAAAACATTGAAGCCACACCACAGAGAAATTCATAAGAATAAGAATCCGAAGTAAACCACCAAAGACAGTAATTGGTCCAACAATTCTTAATTTTGTCAATGAAAATTCAAGGCCCAGAGCAAAAAGAAGGAAAACCACACCAAACTGCGCAAAAGTCTCAACCTAGACCATTTCACTAATGAAATTTAGTCCTCCAGGACCAATAACAGAGCCAGCAAGGAGGTAACCGACAATAACTGGTTGGCTGACACAGGAGAAAACAATACCACCAATCGCAGCCGAAACAATTACAACTAATAAATCTAAAATTAACCATAAATCTACTTGCAGTACTGGATATTTGGATTTGTGATTGGACATCACAAATACATTATCCTGTTTGTCAATAAAAATAGTTATTGTTATGGTTTGTGATATTGATCACATGGATATTGAAAATGGAAAAACTGGAAGTTGCCGAATTTAAGGATCTGTTGCCGAATTTAAGGATCTGTTAGTCTTTCCATTTACCTATATAAGGATGTCATTAGGGATTGATTTATTTGTACTTTTGAAGGGAGAAAAAGATTTTTTGTTTTGTTTTTAGGAAATGAGATATTCTCTCAATTTTAGGTCTTTCTTTGTAATAAATTGGTGGATTAATAAAGGTTTGTTTGGAGAAATTTGTTTGTTATTGTTATCTTCTTCCCTCTTTCAAAATCTAATTGTGTAGTGATCTTGCGGAAACCCTAACAATTGGTATCAGAGCCTTCTACACAAATTTTTTGTAGAGGGTTTGAAAATGAATAAAATAATTATTGAAAAGCTTAATGGAAGAAATTGGGGATTATGGACGGCAAAGATGGAAGATTTCCTTTATCTTAATGATCTTCATCATCCATTGGAGAATAATAGGGAAAAACCTAGCAATGGGAGACTTTGAATTGGAAGGCTGCTGCGTCTATTCGATGTATTTTTTGGATAATTTAGTGTTTCATATTGTTGCTACTGAAACATCTTCTTACACCATATGGAAGTAATTGGAAGGGGTTTATGCGAAGAAATCTGCAACAAATAAGGCTCTTCTTCTGAGAAGGTTGGTGAATCTGAAGCTTAAGCAAGGTGGATCAGTTGTACAACATCTTAATGATTTTCAGGAAATTGTGAATCAATTGGCTGCCGTGAAGTTCAAGGTGGATGATGAAACACTAGCCTTAATGATGATGAGTTCATTGCCAGAAAGTTGGGAAACCCTTGTCATTGCATTGAATAACTCAAATTCAGATGGCGTTGTTTCAATGGGGTCCGTGGTTAGTAGCTTGCTTAATGAGGAGATGCGAAAGACGAGCCTTATGGAAGGAAAAGATAAGGAGGCAATGGAAATTGAAACCCCAATTGAAAAGACTTTTATTGCAAGGAGGGTTAGTCAACGAAATATGAAAAGGCAATCAAATAGATCAGACATGAGAAAGGAATACATTTGTTTTTACTGTGACAAACCCGGACATCAACTGAGATTTTATCACAAGTTTAAAAAGGATAAGGAGAAGATGAAGGCATTGGAATAAAAGACCAATGAACAAAATAACAACGGTAATGAGGTGAATTTTGGTGAGGAGATTTAAGGAAATGTTTTATGTGTTAATGAAGGCGAAAGCAAAGATTGGGTACTTGATTCAGGAGCTTGTTTCCACATGTGCCATCAAAAGGAAGCATTTATTGATTATGAAGAACAAAGTAGTAAAGTGGAATCCGTCGATGGTCGAGATTTGCATGTTAAAGGCATAAGTTCGGTTCGATTGAAGATGAAGGATGGAAAGGTGGTGAAACTAACGGGAGTTAGGTACATCTCAGAAATTAAGAAGAATCTTGCTTCAATTGGGCAGTTGGAACAAAAAGGTTGCAATTTCTCAACTAGAGGTGGAGTTACAAGGAGGGATAACAAGGAGCTTCTGCGCGCAAAATGGGGAAATGATAACATATATAAATTACTTGGAAAAACGGTGGAGAATGTTATGAGTTCTCAAATTGGATTAGGAGAGGCGAGTTCATCTGAACACTACAACAAAAATACCATATTACAATTGTAACTTTACAACCACTACAACAAATTGACTCTATTACAACGGTGAAAAACCGTTGTAAAATACGTTTTACAACGGTGGCGCCACTCTCGTGTATTAAAAAGTTGTAATAGACTAAAACATTTTACAACTTTTTTACACCGTTGTGATATGTGTATTTTACAACTGTTTTCCACCATTGTAATAAACTTTAGTACAACTGTAATGTTCCATTGTTGTTATAATTCACTTGTTTATGGATTTTTTAAAAGTCTAGCAATTTAGTTTTAGCATTCACTTGTTTACAATAGAAACACAGCGCCAAGTTCACTAATTAGCCATATGTGCAAAAAAATAGTAGCAAAGAATATACGCATACTGATCAAAAAATAAATAAAGAAGGACAATTCAAAACAAAATCAACATTTTTCATTCCAAAGACGAGGTCCAGACATATTACAAACAACATAAATGAAAAAGGGTCACATATGTATAACATTAAGAAGACTGTGATGCCACCACCCTTATATAACTTGCCACTTGACCAACACCGTCACCAATCAGGCCAATGACAAGAAGAAATCACCAGCTTCATACCCCAGCTTCATCTTCATTATCAATCTACACTTTCAATCCTTTCTTTCTACACTTTTAATCTACAGCTTCATCTTCATACCCCAGATTCCTCTACTTCTTTGTCCGTTAACTGTAAAATTAAACATAAATTAGCATCTGAAATGACTACAAGTCACAAACAATTGCACTAAAGTAACCTTGGTAGCAGCGAAGAACATACCATCTCCAAGAGAGAAACTCAACATCAAATGAAGGCAGCAGCACCACAGGAAACGATCACCAACATTAATGTTAAGGAGCCAGAGGTGTTTGGGTCCCATAAACGATCCAGTTATACAGAGCAACCACAAGCCGTGGAATGAAAATTCCAACACCCAAAAACTGAAAACCCTGCAACAACCACTTAAAGATTGACTACCACCCCTAACCCATCACAAGACGACATACCCGATGAAAACTACTCCATCCGAACCGAAAATAAACAAACCCAGATCAAGTTGAAATTAAAAACGCTTTTATTGTGAAATCCAAACTTAGGACGAACCCAAGCACAGAAACCAAACACCACAAAGCAACGTCGACCATTAGCCAAAATAGGTGGATGAAACGAGAAAGAAAATTAGGGACTCACACGAGAGGGGAGGAGAAGCTGCGAGAGCAAAGAGGCTGTAACAGGGAGAAAAGGAAATTAGGGATTAAAAGTAGGCGGCGACGGAAGAAATGAGAAGGAAAATTAGGGTTGTATAAAAGTGATAAAAGGGAGTTGAAAATTAAACGGAAACAAGGCTAGCGGGAAATGAAATTTGGGAGGAAAGAAGGGCGGGAAATGAAATTTGCTTTGTGTATGCCAGTAGCAAAATTCTGAGGCTCAAGTCCGCTACAGAGCAATTGACTGCATGTGCTCTTCCTGAATTCTCTCCCGACTCTTCTTGCACCTTTTTCCTTGAATCGTTCATTGGTTATTGTTGCTTTTCATGTTTTGTATTTTGAGATCTTGTAGTTTAGTTTATTTTAGTATTTGACAGCTGTGTTAGGCTATAAATATAGAAGAAGTGCATTGTACGCAGATTATTTGTATTTCTCTTCTCTTTGACTTCTGGTGTCGTGTACAGGCAGGATCTTTTAGTTTCCTCTTGCGTTTAATTATGATTAGGACGTTTTGCAGGTGCATGGTTGTAAATGTAGGAGTTGTGCAGTAACAATTAAAAGTAGGGTAGTGTAGAAGCAATGTCATGTTCCTACTATGCCCATCTATGTATCCTTGTTTGCAGTTTCAAGAATCAAAATTCATACACACATTTGACCAGTAGCCCAGAAAACGTTATTTCTGCATTTAAGGTTATTGATGACTATTTGTTAATTATCAATCATTAATTAAATATCTAATATTTATTATTAATTATCAAACACTTAACAATAATCATTAAAAATAATTATTATTTATTAATTTTAAATGTTAGTTATTCAATAGTAATTATTAATTATTATTGATTTGTAAGGTTATTATTCATTAATATTATTCAATATTAAATATTAGCTATTTTTAACATTTAATAGGACTCTATTACAACAAGTAGAAAAAATAACTATTGAATTAAAATAAGCTTATACAACTTTCCTATAAACACATTTTAATCATTTATATCAAAAACTAATTTCCAAATATTACTTCTTAATGATTGCTATTAATTATTAATATTAATGATTACTTCCTAATTAATAAGAGTTGTTAAAAACAAGCGACTATTACAATTGGCAAAACAGAAAGCTTGTAATAGGCATCTATTACAACAGACAAAATAAAAATGTTGTTAAAAACATGTTTATTACAACTTTCGGAAAATGACAGTTGTAAAAAAACATTTATTACAACAGTGCTTTTACCACCGTTGTAAAATTAAAGTTGTAATATGGTGTTTTTGTTGTAGTGATTGTTTCAAACCATCAAATATCCAACCAAAAATGATTATGAATAAAAAGAATTTCTAGGCTCCTATACCATCAAGCCAAATGTTTTTCAAATCAGAAATATCCAAGCCAATCCAAACAACAAATGAAATTATCACCACTGAAAAATAGTAGTGTTCTGTAATGAATATAAGTTTTCAAGTCTTTCCAAAATGAATTAGAAGAAACTCAAAACAGCAGAGGTGTGTGAAATTTCATTAATTTTTCAGATCTTCAAAAAAATTATAATTCAAAATAACAGTGTTCTGGATATAACAAAGATGCCTTAGCACTGTTAGGAATTCAGAAATAAGAAAATAAAATTCAAAAACAATTGCAGATATTTACATGTTTATATTCAAGATCTAGAAATGATTAAAACGTGAGTGTTTTATTCAAATGAAGCGAATTTCCAGAAAATCATGAATTCTGCAATTTGAAGTTAAGAAAGCTCAAGAAAAAATATATGGCAATGTCAAACCAAAATAGAAATATCAAAGGAAATAAACAAAAGAGGTAGAAGGGGGAATACACAGAGAAAAAATTAAACATAAATTGAGATTAGAGATTATACTTGAATTTCAGAAGACGATATTGATTCTCTAACTCATCAGACTTGGCTAAAGGAACTCTGAATGATACAGAAATATGGAACAGATTGAATTCAATTCTCTTTTGTACAGCAGTTCCTTAGCCAACATCGATACTTATTTTTCATGTACCCAAACAAAGTCAAAACATAACGTGTACCTATTTTTTGGAAAAACAACTCTTTTACAATGAAACCAAAAGCAATAAGCAAGCAAGCAAGCAAGATTTTGCTCCCATATACCTGTAAATACTTACATAACCCAAAAAGAGTTAAGCAAATAAACAAGTAATAAAGAAACAACTAATGTATGCATAAACAACACAACAATCATAGCGTCAACCAAGACATGATGCAACTGGCAATTATGGTGTAATAAACAATAAACAAGCATATGCAACCAATTTACATAGGGGTATCCCTAAACAAACCAATATGCATCGAATTTTCTGAAAGAAAATATTAGAACCACCTTCCCGGGTTTAATATTCAAATCATATATTCAAATCTCTTTGAATAAAACTAAACCAAAATCAATTATGACAAGGAGAGGGCTCCTCCTACTGAAGAATGGTATAACTCTAAAACAAACAACATGGAGCGTCTAGTGGTATTCCGGTTCCTCCAAAAACAACAACTACGGTATTAAATCTACCTAACACATCTTCTATTCGAAAAAAACTCCCAAAATCCCAATTTAGTCATAACTAAATATTTGAATATTTTCATCAAACGTTCCTTTTTTTTAATTCTTTTGAAATCACTTTTTTTTAATTTAAGGGATTTAAGTTCTAGCTAAACAACCAAAAAATTTATAAACCCTAGTCTATAAAAGCACACTATCAACCAGCCAAAAACAATCAAATTCCAAAATGGAATAAACGTACATAATAATCAAATAGATTATATAAAGGAAAATCGAACGCTTGACATTATTTAAAATGACAAACAATAACATCCAAATTTTTAGATGAGTCACAACAACTCTTTAATTATATTATTAATTATTAATTTATGAACTACCACACTGCGATTTTTCTACAAAAATCATTTTGAAATAACTCAAAATCTACAAGATGAAATCGTGAATTTTCTCTTCCATTAGAAAACTATAATCCAATAGATTCAAAAGGTTCTTGTTTCAAAGAATTCTGACTTATATTGGATCCTACACATCCATATGAACTTCAAATCATAAATTTACGAACTACCGCGATGTAGGAAGCTCATTTTAATTAAATTAATTATATACATTCAAATTTCATTAAATTAATAAATTGTAACCATTTTCTCTTTAGTTTTCTAATAAACTGAGCTTTGTTTCCATATTCAACTTGAAAATCTCGACAATCCAAAAATGTCAAATTTTCCATTTCATTTACAATTAACATATGAAATATCATATCAAGTGAAAAACAATATCAAAAAACTCAAATTCAACTTAATTATCGATTTATTTATTTTGAATCCAAAATTCATATAGATACCCAAAGAAGATATGAATTTTCAAATTCAGTCCACCCATCGACACATTTACCTTAGGATATCTAAAGAAAAGATTTTTAATGGATTAGCTGAAACAACATCAATCAATTTATAAAACTTAAAATTTTACAAAGACATGGTTTTAATAAACTGAGCTTATTAAAACCTTTCTGACTACTTAACTCATTTGAACTTTGAGCTACTAATATTTCTTCACCAATTTAAAATATAAAATTTTATAATTATGAATTTATTATTAAAAATGGAATTTTAATTCAAAACAATTCTTATAAAGAAACTTAAAATTTTGGAATATTTAAACTTCGAAATATCATTGAGTAAACTACTATTTCAATTCTAATAAATCCTTTTGAAATCATTTTTAAACAATTCTTGGAATTATTTTAAATCAAAAACCATTTTTGAAACATATTTCACTACCTAACTTACTAAATTTCCCAATATACATATTCTCAATTTATATTATAATAAAATTTCTATTAATTTTCTTTTCTAAATGATAAATTTTCCATTTAGATTATATTAACCAATCTTCTATTAAATATTGATTTTAACTTAATATTTAGATTGAACACCTTGTAACCAAACCGTGAAACTTAATTCACAAGGTTTTCAATTCCAATACACATAATGTAATGTCCTGGCTTTTTGATCGGTTTTTCGCCAATAATTAAACTAGTTCAAACCGTTCAAAAGGTTAGATTGTTATTGCTTATGAAGTTGAAATACAAATCATCACAGAATCACAGATACAGAACACAGAATATCTCACAGCGAAAGTAAAATTTATACAATATTTCAAAATATTTAAATTTACATAATATCAGTATACAGAATAAATATATAAATAGCAGAAATTGAATATAGAACCATACTAATATTCGGTAGTAAGCAGAGATGGGCATAATTGCATATGACATAGTAGGTGGATGGCTGGATCTCCAACAAATCTCAAGCTTTAACAGACATATTTCCATGCTGAAATACTCGATCTGACTCGGGCATTTTGCAAAGAATAAAACAAACAAAATACACGAGTCAGGACTAATAGTCTCATATAAGTGAATTAACTCAAATGAAGTGTCCACTGAAATGTACAATAACTTAAAGGATGTTCAGGATTTCCATCCTTTAAGGATCAGCGAAACTAATATCTGTATAATAATACGCTATTATTGTAATGTCTATTCAGTAAAGTAAATATAATGAAAATAGCGTAAGCGGGATTACCATACTACCCTTACGCCGTTTATAATACCGTAGTCTATACAGTACCGTAAACCCACCGTAACCGATGGCATCAGAGGGCACTCCGTAGGTACGATACAAATCAAAATCATAGAGGGCTCAAAAGGATAATATGACAAGGCACACGACGAATACCCACGGTAGGATTCTACAGGATTGCGGCTCCCGGGCCGATGGTAACGCGTAGCAGCCACTACCGCCCACCTCGAACAACACTCCCATAATCAAAAAGAGCCCCAAATCAGTCACATAATAATAGAGATGGTATCAAAGAAGCGTGTTCGATCAGAGGTGCTACCTCACTTAACCCGGGCGTGGCTCCTGTTTTAGTCATTTTAATTATGACTCGAAGGTCAAGGCTAATCCATTAGCGTTCTCTTTCTTCAAATCCAGTAATCGCCTCCATACCATCCTACTTTGGTTCTGGAACTCCACCGCGTACACAGTTGTTAAAGTGGTATCGGTACTGACAGAGAGTATGCCACTTACCAACTCTGGTCTCTTTAACAACCAAACGTTTACATTTTTCACACTATGGCCATTAAATTTGAAATCATATTTCAAGTACCGCAAATTGATTTATTTCAATTACTCAAATCATTTATCATTGGTTTGATTAAGATTTTAAAACCAATATTCAACATTGGACTTTAAATTTCAACTTCCATGAAATGCCGTTATAACTTGAAATTCTTTATTTCACCCTTTGGATTACTAGACTGGATTGGACATAGCTTTTATTCGAATTAAAAGATAATTTAAGAAAGGTTAAGTTTTGAAAAATAGTATAGGTATATTAAATTTGAAAATAACGTATATGCATATATATATATATATATGTAGTTGAAAACCATTATGAAGTTTATGTAGTTAAAGCAATCAAATTTATTTTATAAAAGAATACTTACAAAATCAAGTAATGCGAAAAATTGCTTTTATGAAATTATAGCTCTATTCAAAAATATTAATCCAATCCAATCTAAATCCATGTCTCTCAAATTTTCCTAGCAAAATTTCATATTCAAAGCAATTCCCTTTTTATAATAATTTCCCCAAAACAACTTCAACCTAAGTTATCAACCAAAGGAAGATTTGTTTAATTCCAAATTTATTATCAAAACTTGTATTCATCATGACTTTGATAAGCATATTAATTTATACTTGAACTTAAACATTTCATTTTGGCAAAACCTTCCCTTTTCACATTCACATGGCAGAAAATTCATTTGACAAATCATATATCAAAATAAGTTTGGGAAACATTTATCGGAACTTTGCAAATCTTTTACATTAAATCATTCAATTCAAGAATTGCCATATTTTTAAATTCATTATATGAATATACAGTTATGAAGAATAAATAAAATTTAAGTGTTAACTTGCGAAATCACCTTGAAACTTATTTCCATACAAATTGGATTTCTTATAAAGATTCAAGTAAAATTTGAACAAAAATTTCTTTTAATAATACTTTATGATATATGAAAATTTCATGAAATTAAATTTACAAAATTGATAAAATATTTTAAAATGTTTTATTTTATTGACCACGGTGTCCGTATATAATTTTCTATCCTATGGTCAAGTGATACGGATATTTATCATTTCAATCCGTTTTTTAAAATATTCGAATCTCGGGTATGTATCATTTCAACCCGCATCCCAACTCGATTCAAATATAGAAGGGGTTCAGGTATGTATCATTTCAACCCGTAATGTTTCTAATCTAAGGGGGAACTTGCATGGTGAGAAAATAAACATAGCATGTCAAACATACATACATATTGTGTCATATAAAATAACCGTGTGCGCCGCACGTGCACAATCACAAAGCAACCAAAACTAAAGCACCCTAAAATTCCATTCAACATCTCAAATGTTTAATTCACTTAATAATTAGTTAGTCTGTGAGTGAGAAAAACTCACCTTCCAGGCAAAGGGGACGAATGCAACATTGACACGAAAACCCGAGGGTGAGATTTGACAACCAACGACGGCCATTCATCAACAAATTTGTATACACATATACATAAGTATATATGTACACAAAAGGTATATTGGGAATGCATGGTTGTCATTCTGGAACTTGGCCATTGATGGACATGATAACAAGCTCAAAATACCCTCAACTATAATTAATCCAAAACAACGATCGATATCAAGTTTACATATACCACATGCATATGATAAGTAAAACTTACCACCTAAGCTTTCAGCCTGGATTTCGCAAGTCAGCAAAGCATTGAGGAGCCTACCCAAAACTTGACCCCACTAGTATGTCTAAGCCCCTACATAGCCCTTTCCAGGCATTGCCTCGAACACCTGAGATGCTTATTTTCTGAACGCTACCCTTTAGAAATCTTGGGGGCGCTGGGGCTGCTAGGTGGAAGATCAATGTTTACACATTTGTCAGATAAAGTCGAGGCATCATTAGGAAGGTCGAAAGAAGGGGCACACCAGTCGACGGTGATCGGAGCCCGCGTTGGTGGCAACATTTGGTTTTAATGAGGGAAGCAACAATGTTGGAGGTCGTTGGACAGGTCTGAGAAGCACGGATGGTTGTCAGAATTGGTGCGCGGCTATCGACTGGGGTGGAGCACCTGAATCAGGAGGTACAGGTCTGGCGATCCATGGTCCACGTGAGGCTTGAGGTTTCGATTTTTCATTTGGTTCCAGTTCTAATTGGAGGAAGAGTTCCTCGTTGGTGGGGAAGAAGTCACGCCGGGGTTTGCATGTGTCGTCCGCCGCTGGTGGTGCTCGCATTCATCAGGCAAGAGGCAGAAAAATCAAATTGGGGAAAATATAAATCGCGATTTGGAGGGAGTCACGATTTCTAATTTGGAGCATTTGGGAATTCGAGTTTTCGAAAGTTTCACGGTGAAGAGGATTTGAGTTGAGAAGAGGATATGGACGCAAAATGGAATTTTTGCCATACTCACAACTTTATCTGTTAGTTTTTTTCTTTAGAACTTTTTAGAGTTTGATTTGGAAAAAGGAGTTGTTTCATGCGATGAAGAAAACGCCTTTTTATTTCAGCTGTACGAATTATTTTATTCGAAATAGCATTGGATTCTCTGTACCGTATATTTCTAAATTTTGGCTACTGTTTCAAATATCTTGTGATTGACAGGGAAATATTCTGTGCTGCTACCATATTTTTAGGAAAGGGTGAAATTTCAAATCAAAGGACAACGTATATATGTCCAATTCAAAGTGAAATAGACCCTTGTCTATTATATTATATGAAAGTACAATCTTTCGGTAGAGTCTTTTCGGTTCCACTTTCAACCAAAAAAGCATGATCATGCCATCTGTCCACAGCCAGGATCAAGCGGCTACTGTTTCCCCGTGGCTTCCCTCCTGCTCTCTCTTTCCATTTCCAACCAAAATCGATCCCTTCGCCTTACGAACGTAACGATAATACATTTTTACCCACAATCGGTCCCCTCCCATTTCTACCATAACAATAAAAGTAGAAAATCATCCCTGACATCATCCTCCAGTTCAACCCGATTCCTTATCCTCAAACTGTCAAACACATCACTGCCGTTGATTCGTTGATAACCCAGAAGGAAACAGGGCCGCCTCTAACCCTAATCCCAAAAAAATTGTTGCGCACCCATTATCCTTCCTTACTCCAACAACGATTCAGTTACTGATCTGCTGCGGAACACGCATCTTCTTCCATCTATTTTTCAATCGCTATGCTGTCGATATATAAAAAATATTCTCGCTGGGGCTGGAGTAAAAGGAGCACACAGTTTCAAGCATTCCAATCACTGTTTTCCGCCTTTGGTTCATAGTAAATAATCAGTATTCCCAATTCTTCTCCACCCTTTAAAAAACAACACATGAAATATATTTTTTATTTACCAATAATTGTGTACTTTCATGCCTTCCTATTCCAGAGATATCTGAACTAAAAAATGGTTTTATTTGGTTTATGGTTCAGTGGAGTAGGAAATGAAATTGCTTTGTACACCATATACAACTGTTTTTCAATTGCTAACCATGAATGAGTTGTTTGCTATCAATCAAGGGTTGCTACTGTCATTGGATATAACCCCAGACGAATGAGGTATCTGCTACAATTGCTCCAATCTGTTTTCTTTAATTCCAATGATGTTATATGATGGATTCTTCCATTGTGAAGCACTAGATTATTGTTGAAATTTTTTTGTGAGAAAAAGCATATTCGGTTCTCTTTTTTTGCTAAATTTCAACCTCATACCCTTTGAGATCTTAGATTAGGAACATGCAGATCATTTTATGAAATGCACACATAAATGAACATTTAAAACTCAATGTTAGGGAGTGTTTACCTAACTTTTCAAGTTATCCATTTTGATATTTAGCTATTTCATTTTGACATAATTATTTCTTATGTGACTACAAACTTATTTATATAGTTCCACATTACCAACAAACAATCAACTGGACTTTCTTATTACTCCCTCACTTATGATAAAAACTTTGCATTTGCATGACACTTGACTTAGATTGGGGTTCAAGTCAAACTAATTGTTATGTTTGGAGATTTTTTGTGATGAAAACAACATTGAATCTACAGTAATGACCTGCCATCCTATACGTGTATAAAAAATCAACTACTATTTCCTATGTTGCTTGAGTGGTTCGCAACGACCAAGAAGTTAAAATTTACATTCATTTGGTATGAATGTATTATCAACTTTAATGATTAAACCCTTCTTAAGACTTGAAACCCTTTTTCAAATATGCATGGACAGTTTTGGATTGTCGTTAGTATATTGATTAGAATGTGTAAAAAAAATGTGCATTTGTTTCTCATTTTATCATGACAATATTGAGAATATATATTTTCCAACCAGTCACACATTATCTTACACTCCTAAGAAGCCTTATTGAGCATAACCTTATTCGGTATATTTTTGTATCAATTTAATTTCCACGTGAAACTTGTTTTTTTATACACCATTCTTCTAACAGAAAGTGATGCTAAATTTGGGTAACTATCGGATCATTTTTCGTCAGATTGTATTACCCTACAAATATTGGTTAGGATGTTGCATAAAATTATTCCTAACATACAACATAATTTTATATGATCATTGTTAGTTGTGCAATTGTGTTTAACTTGTGTTACCATTGTATTACAACGTGAAAATTGAATGATCGATTTGTGATATTAAGCTGGAAACTGCACTGTTTAATCCCTAACTATATAATATTTGCTTTTGTTATTAATTTCTTGGATGTAAATTATGGAATAAAGTAGGCGAACTATACCTCTTAGACAACCATCCGAATGTTTTCTGTACATTTCTCAATGTTACAAAGGTATTTCTTTTGTTATCACCAAATACTAATTTTCTCAAAGATAGCGATAATCAGTTTTCCACTTTAATTTGGCATTTACAAAAATAGTATAATAAGCTAACTCCTTGGTATCAAATAGCTGGACCAGCTTTTGTGTATCCATGATTAGTTTATCATCAAAAGCAAACCCTATCGAAATCTTCCTCTTTATTATAACTTGACACCCATAAATAATTTAGTAAGAAGTTGTTATACGATATATGGTTTTGTAAAAACTATCACCACTTAGATATGCAATTATTTCACGCATGTGGTACGTTTTCTAGACCATATGCACAATATTAAATGGTTGAAAGAAAAATTCATTTTATGTATGACTAATCAATTCCGTCGTTTGATATTATCCGTTCATAACAATTTTACACTGTCTTACACTTAAGTCCCTTTGTTGCCCGAAACATATACTGCCTTAGCAATGGTTGATGACTAATTTGTTAAAAAAGACTATTTAGAATTTTATATGTGATGTTATATCTATTTTCCTTAAATGTATTACTTCATTTTGGATTAGTTGTGTTAGAAAAGTGCATTTACAATGCCTTTTTCACCAGTAAAATTCATAGCAATTAATAGAATAGTTTATAACCAGTACTGACATAGATTTTTGTGCATCTTTTCTACATTACTGATACTCCCAACTGTATACGTATTGTTTTGTTTCTCATATTGATAACTTATTCTTGATGTATAAAAATAGGCCTACCTGTTTTATTTATGATATTTGGTGCTGTGATCTACGTTTCCCATTATTTTTAACTTTGTTTTGATTTTTGCTAAAAGATGCATCTAAAATATTTTAAAAAATGCAACTTAATTGATGATACCTATGGTGCATCTTGACTTTTCTTAACTAATGATGACTTTATATATTCATATGTCATCTCATGCTTCTTATTATAGTTAATCATTCTACTTTATGTAGCATATTCTTCGTATATATAAATATAGGTGGCACTTCGGAAAATTTATTATTTGTTAATGGCCGTAGTTAGAGCTTATAAATTTTCTTTATAATCTGAACTAAAGTAAGCATACTGAAAATGATTATGTTAAATATCACATAAGTTATATGAATACGTGTTCAGTTCACTTAAGTTAGTTGTGAAGTATCAAATTTTTGCACTGTAGTAATATAGGAATATTTGCTGCCCAATTTAATGAACTACATCCATAATATCAAAGCTAGAAACTGTACCAAATCACGCACTTTCTTACCTTTGGACAAATGGTTTAGGAGGCTTCTGTTTATGGTATTTTCCGTTCTTCAAAAGTTCTCTTTATATTGTTACCTTATTTAAGAATTTCTTTAACTCTATATATTATATTACTTCTATTTAGTTCAAATGATTTCTCAAGTTAAGGTTGGTCCCTGCACTCAGGCGGACTATTTCCAGTTTAGTATGTCATTTTCCACCAAATAAACTTTACATTTTCCCCATAGAGTTCACAACCCATTGGAACAAACTGCATGTTTATAAACTAATATTATGTGAAATAACTAAAATTGATATGCCATTGGCTAACTTCAATTTTTGGACCATCACGTAACTTATCAAAATGGAAGTAAGGAAAATATAGGTGTATAGATATTTCACTACCAAGCGCTAACATATAATGCGTCAACGATGGTGTATAAGTTTGACTTCAAACTATGGTCGACCACGACCAAGGACAGTTGATTAATGCTAAAACATGTAGTTCATATGCCAACATGCGTAAACCTAATGTGCATACAAAGTGCATGTAATTGTAATAAAAGATTAAGCATTTTTATTACCAGGCAACTGTAATTGAAATATGAATCGAATTCCAAGTGCTAACGTTCCTTATTATTCGTTGCTCAAGTTATGTGCTGATGCAGCTATACCTATATCCAAATCTAGAAGACAAAATGTACCAAAAAATATATTTTTAATTAATAAGTCAGGTGTAGAAAGTCTTCGCAAACAAGGATAGTGATGATATTAGTGCACGTCAAAGAGAAAATAGTTGGTTTGGAAAATAGTAGTTTTATGAAATAGTAAAAACAAAGGAATGAAAAAGATAGTTCAACACATCTAGGGCTGTCAACGGATGCTTTCGGATACGGATAGTGCCATATCTGTATCCGTATCCGAAATTATTTTCGAATATCAGATATCTTTATCCGTTTAATTTTCGGTTATCGGATATCCGTATCCCGCTTAATTTTCGGATACGGGCGGGTATCGGGTATTTATCCGCTCCGCCTGTAATTAATAAATTTAAAAGTATAAATATAAAAGTTTGGATCAACATAAAATATTTTTTATATTAATGTTTATAAAAAACAAGGAAATAAAGAAAAAATTGTTTTATACTAATGTCAATAAGCGTATCCAAAAATATTTTAAAATTAAACACTAAAACTATCATTTTTCACTAAAAATGGACAAAATATTATATCATACTAACATCCAACAGTTACAAAATAATTATTAACTCTATTTTTAGGTTTTGAGTTATAAATATTACATCAATCAGTCGGACGGATATTTTTGGATATGGATGCCACTATAACCATATCCGTATCCGAAAAGTTTTTCGGATATTCGTATCCGAAAAACTTTTCGGATATCCATATCCGCTTTTCGAATAATTCTGGATAACGGATATTTTTCATATTTTTGGATACGGATTAGGACGGATATCGGATTTTTCGGGTATTCATTGGCAGCCCTAAACACATCATATTTTAACCAAACAGCCAGTATATACATAAACAAATATTGTATACGCACTCATGACTACATGAGTTTATCAAGCACTACAAGTATTATATTGTAAACATATATAGAGTAGATTTACATAGTAAATGTATGGAAGAAATTTATTTTCCTTTGTTCACATTAAGAAGTACGGTTGCAAAATGAAAAACCAAACATGAGTTAACATAATAAGGATTTGTTCACATATTGAACCAAAGGTCCAAAACACACAATAGATATTTGAAAATTTTACTGCCTATCACTTGGATAGTTAACTAAAATATTTGTCAAAATGCACATTTTGATAGGTGTATACTGTATACTGCTTTTCATGCATCGAAGACAGTTTAACGATACACACCATTGGGAAATAAAGAAAAAAAACATTGCTAATATATTTTTACATTGAATATTGAATAGATAAAGAAGAAAAAGAAAAACAGTGTTGTTGCATTGTTGGGTTTGCGGTTGCTACAAAGCTGAATATTTTTAGTTTCATGCCGATATTACTTTTAATAGGTTTCTATGGATCCTCGCTTTTCATATTTTCTCACTGGTTGTTATTTCCTATTGCAAGTTTCTAACTATTTTTAGGCCTTAGTTTGTAAAGCTAAATTGTTAATGGATGTGTGCCCTATTTATGTCTTATCAGATATATGTGTTTGTAATCAAAAACCGATTCTAATTTCACAATTATCATGTTTACTTGAAATTGTTTTTTTCATCTACATTCATTTTCTTACTAATGATCCATAATGGGTAATAATGGACTTCAGTTTGCTTTATTTTTGTATATTGTTTATTTGGGACTTGAAAGCTACAGATTGTGTTCATTTTGAACTTCTTATCTTGATATTCGGTTTATGATTCTCTTTTTGAGGGAATTTCTAAATTTTATTGTTATTATTTACTATTATGAATTTTTTAACTGCTTGGTATAGCCTCTATTTTTTAGCAAAAACTACTCAACTTGCTGTCATGATTTCCAAAACCTAACGCTTTGTTGTCCTTTCCAAAGTCATTTATCCTATTTAGTTGATAAGCATATACACTTTGAATCCTACTACATCACTTTGCTACACCACAAGTCTTGGAGGGTTGTAGCAACCTATAGCAGTTATAATAGTTCCATATTTGTCGATTCCATTTGTTCAAAAATAAGGTCTGTGCCACTCAATTTTTTTGTGTGTTTCACACCGATATAGCTACTTTTATTTTCATATTTTCACACAGGAAACGTGGGTTGTCATCATCATTACTTGGAACAAAGCCATAATGTTTACTATGTGCATTCAATATATATATATATATGTATATATGTGTATATATATATGTATATATGTATATATATATATGTATATATATATACACGAGTCTTCTGATACTTCTAACTGGAGGATCTCCCGCAAGCAAGAATCAAGTAGGATAATGGCGGATGATTCAAGGAAGTCTCGCTATAATGTAAGGTTCATGAAGCATTTGGCACTTGAGAGCTACCATCTGTAACATGAAAAAAATGCAACGGTGATATAGGACTATGATTATCATGCTGGTGTGGCTCTTAGTAATTGGGGTCTGTTGGATAAATTCATTGCATCTCAACTTAATGTGAAGATTGATGTGAAACAGATTATGTATTTGGATGATACAGCTACTATATTTATTGATAATGAAGAAGAAAGCTGTGACGGTCCGCTCTGCACCAGCCTACATTTCCTCCGGAAGTGCGCTGTACACATGTCCCGACTAGCACGGAACGGTTGCCAAAGAAAGGAAAGAAGGGAATGAACTAATCAAGGAACATGTAGAATGTCTCACAGCGCATAGAATAAAATATAATAATAACATACTTGGCATAAAACAGGTGAGACAGTGCATAAGCTGATAACTAAAATCAACATCCATCATCATAGCAGCGGAAATTCAAATACAGCTTATTACAATTTTCCAAATTTACTGTCTCTAAACAAAAGAAAGCTAAAGTAGAAGAAGCACCACCAATGCCCAAGCAGTGATCTTCAACAATACAGGGAGAATATTATGTATATATTTTACGTGGAAGCCTCCTGCTCGTCTCCGGATCATCTACCCGTGCATCACCAGCTAACCTGTCTCTAGTCTGCTCGTGTGAGCACCCAGAGTAATAAGAGGAGACATAAAACTCTGGGTCAGACATAAAGCCTGGTATGAGCGATAAGCATCTAAACAGAATGATAACAGGTATACTAAACCATACCTGAACCTGGACCTGCAACCAAAGAGTTAGTACCACATACCGTACAATACTCCAAGGTGCCATAATAAATAGTGTAAGAATACGGGGGTGGGGTGTGCATGTCACAATGATAGCAAACAAATCATCCATAGCAACCATCCTCACATCTCTCACTCAGTGCGTAAAGCGTACGATATCTACCACTTTGGAACACTAGACAAACTGAGGTAACGACGAATCCCGACTTGTAGAAACCCTGCTATGACCAAGCTAAACATATGGAGTCATGACCAAACATTTCAATGACCCACTTCATTGGTTGTAGCCCTTGGTTCTACCGATGCCATAATGGCCCTGAATCCGTCTTCGTACCTCCTACCATAGTGGTCCAAAGCTATAGACGTCGATAACCCCTTGGCACGCGTCCCGCAGCAAAGCCCAACCATGAAGCGAACTCGTTGATTTCCATCTGAATCTTGAGCTCTAACTTCTCATTTGGACTTCCTTTGCATCTCGGGTTTGGTCGAATTGGAGTGGGTCTTCAGAAGAGTTGTCGCGCATTAACAGTCCTAGAATTCGGTTCGGTTCGGTAGTCATCACCTTCGTCGGTTCGGGTCGGGTACTACGCTTCGGGTCGGGTCGGTGTCCTCATCCGGGTCGGGTCGGGTTGCTGTCCTCCTTCCAGTTTTCTCCGATCATCTCCCTCGTTTTCCATCTATTACGATCCGATCCGCTCTCGTTCTCCATCTACTCCGATCCGATCCGCACTTGCTGTCTGATCCGCGTAGCTTTCCCTCTTGCTAGTCCTCCAAAGAGTTTACTTCCGATCCGAGCCCTGCGTCTCCAAGTCGATCCGATCTGGCCCCCATTATTCTTCCGATCCGATCCCCTTTTGTCCACTCCAACTCTAAGTAAACGGCCTTCCTTTTTGCCAAGTCTCCTATGTGCCAAACTCCAGTTCGGGTCGGTTTTCTTGCCCAGTTCACATATCCGATCCGAGCCTCATCCGATCCGAACCGGTTAGGAACCTACACATTTCTGCAACTTTCCAGCGAGCTTTCTACGCCATTCGACGACGTTTTCGACCAATTTAACTATTCTAATCAATCATAAAACATACCATAGAGTCATAGCAACATGTAGTAGCAACCACAAACAACAAACAATGAATTTACATGTCAAAATGGATCAAATGTGCCCAAACCCCTTATTTTCCCTTAAGCATGTTTAAGTAAATCTAATCATAGGGTTAACAAAACTCAATCAAATTAAACCAAATTTTTACCAGAGGCATAAAATATTATTTAAGAATTTCTAAACATTTTTCCAGAATTTATTAGTGTATAAATTCGCTAATCTTCACTAATTACCCTTAATTAACTGTAATTAGTGTCAAAACGATGCTATCACTCACCTTTGCCACAACTAAAACCCCAAAACTGAAATATTCTCTGATTTGGCGCTGTTCCCAATCTTACACAGCAGCTCTACCTCGATTCTCGTGCTAATACTCCTTGATTTGATGTTCGCTAAGCCTAATCTTCAATTAGAAAGTGATTAAGAGGTGTTTTGAAGAGATTTAGAGGGTGGAGGTCATGGCTAGGTTAAGAGGAATGAATAGGTACGGCTGAAAAATGAGAAAAAGGTATTCTCCAAACCCTAACAGCCCTTTTAAACTCCTAATCCCGAAATTTCCCTTTGGGCCTAGCTGTTAATCACCCGGTTAAGCCCAATTAAGCTGTTTTTCACCATCTGAAACTTGTTTCAGCCATATCTTCCAAACGGTGAGTCCGTTTGGCTAATGTGACCACTCTACGGAAAGAGAAACCATCATCCGAAGTCAATGGAAGTGGTTTCAGGTCAAAATTCATTTCCAGTCAAAAGTTATGGCCAAAACAGTATCAACTAGGGGTAAAATGGTCATTTAAAAATCGGGAAAAATCATGAACACGGGAAATGACCCCAATAGTCGTCCCCCAAAGTTACATGACCATACGACTTCGTATGTGAAAGAAATAAATGTCCTACGATCCTATGATGCGTAGGATACGGGTCGTTACACTCTCCCCCCCTTAAGGAATTTCGCCCCCGAAATTCCTTAACCCAAAACATACAAAGGATCCCGCATGCCTAACAACCACATACAACAATCAAACATGCAAAACAAGCAAGCAAGCCTATCCTAGCATGCGGAAAACTAAATCGAAGTCAAAATCTTACCAGGCAAAGAGTTCTGGGTGCGTCTTCCTAATGTTCTCCTCTGTCTCCCAAGTACAATCATTCTCGTCCTCGCTCCACTATACCTTGACTAGCTTCACCGCCTTCCTTCGAAGTTGCTTCATGTCGTGTGCGGCAATACGGGCCGGCTTGCGGTTCCCAACCGCCTCGGGTTCTACTTCGAAGTCCTCTAACTGATCAGGTGAAATAGTCATATCTGAGTCGTGAACGAACTTCCTTAGTTGGGAAACATGAAATACGTTGTGAACTCCCGCCATCTTCGCTGGTAAGTCAATTCTGTATGCCAAATTCCCGACTAGTTCAAGAACAGGGAATGGACCAACAAATCTTGGTGCTAATTTGCCTCTCCTGCCAAATCGTATTACGCTCTTCAACGGAGAAATCTTGACAAACACCAAGTCACCAACGGAGAATTTTAGGTCTCTTCTCCTCTTATCAGCATAACTCTTCTGCCTATCTTGGGCAGCCTTCATTCGTTGTTAAATGATCTTGATCTTATCTGAAGTTTCCCTCACCACATCTGGTCCAAGCATAAACTTCTCGCCAGTCTCTATCCAACATGATGGTGAGTTGCACGGTCTTCCGTACAAAGCTTCAAACGGAGCCATACCGATACTGGATTGGTA
The DNA here is from genome assembly GCA_030737875.1 of Allium sativum. Taxonomy (NCBI): domain Eukaryota; kingdom Viridiplantae; phylum Streptophyta; class Magnoliopsida; order Asparagales; family Amaryllidaceae; genus Allium; species Allium sativum. The sequence continues at coordinate 208,642,641 of CM060919.1, forward strand.
GCTATTATTATATGCAAACTCTACTAGATGCAAATGGTCATCCCATGATCCACCAAAATCCAATATACATGCTCTCAAGAGGTCTTCCAAAATACGGTTCACCCTCTCCGTCCGACCGTCGGTCTGAGGATGATATGCGGTACTGAGATGTAACTCTGACCCTAGAGCCTCTTGTAAGCTCTTCCAAAACCCACTAGTGAACAACGGGTCTCGGTCGCTCACAATGCTTTTAGGTACTCCATGAAATCTCACTACCCACTTCATATACAATTCTGCTAACTTAGCTGCCGTTCTGGTCGATTTGACTGGTATAAATCTTGCACTTTTAGTCAGTCGATCCACAACTACCCAAATGCTATCATGTCCCGATCTAGTCCTTGGTAAACCATCAACGAAATCCATCGAGACTTGCTCCCATTTCCATTCGGGAATTTCTAAAGGCTGTAACAACCCACTAGGCTTCTTTTGCTCGGCTTTAACTAGCTGGCAATTCATGCACTTGGATATAAACTTCCCAACGTCTCTTTTCATCCCTTCCCAGTAGTAAGTCTGCTTCATATCTCGATACATCTTGTTACCACCAGGGTGTATAGTCAGCTTTGAGTGATGACATTCTCTAAGCACTTCATCTCTCAATCCATTGACATTGGGCACAACAAGCTTTCCATTCTTTCTAAGCCATCCATCTCGATCAAGCCCATACTTGTTCATCTCCTCATCGATATCCATCTTTATCTTGGAGACGATTTCCAATAGGTTAGGATCGTCCCTCTGACTAGAGCCGATCCGCTCAATTAAAGTGGGTCTGATCGTCAAACTTGCTAACATTTCTGAATCCAATTCGCACTTTGGTCTGAAATCAAACCCCGCGATAATCTCCAGTTGCTTCCATTCAAGGAACATAGCCCCTAGGCTGGCATGTCTTCTACTCAATGCATCAGCCACCGCATTGCCCTTTCCCAGTGTGTATGCGATGTCAAAATCATAGGAAGCCAAGAATTCTAACCATCTCTGCTGACGGAGATTTAAATCCTTCTGGGAGAATAGATACTTCAACGACTTATGATCTGTAAACAGCTCAAATCTTTCTCCCAAGAGATAGTGTCTCCACATCTTTAACGCGAACACGATCGCTGCCAATTCTAAATCATGGGAAGGGTATCTTCTCTCATGCGGTTTCAATTGCCGACTTGCGTAAGCTACAACCCTACCGCCTTGCATCAATACAGCACCCAGTCCGGTACCACAGGCATCCGTGTATACCGTCATCTCTTCATCCCCCTTATGAATGACTAACGCTGGTGCGCTTGTCAACTTGTCCTTTAGACTTTTGAATGCATTCTCGCACCTTTCATCCTAGACAAAAGCTTGATTCTTCTTGGTCAACTGGGTCAATGGTGCTGCTATCTTGGAGAAACCTTGGATAAACTTACGATAATATCCAGCTAATCCCAAGAAACTCCTTACATCTGTTGCATTCTTGGGCGTAGGCCAATCCTGTACCGTAGCCACCTTCGCCGGGTCCACGGCAATACCATTCTCTGATACAACATGGCCCAAGAACCTCACTTCCCTCTTCCAGAAGTGACACTTAGAAAACTTTGCATTCAATTGGTGTTTTCTCAACACCTCCATTGCTACTCTTAAATGTTTCTTGTGTTCTTCCTCTGTCTTCGAATAGACCAAAATATCATCAACGAACACGAGGACAAACTTATTCAACTGATCTCTGAATACCCTATTCATAAGATCCACAAAATATGCTGGGGCATTGGTCAGCCCGAATGGCATGACCAACCATTCATAAAATCCAGACGGCGTTCGAAATGTCGTTTTAGCTATACTCTCAGCTTCCACTCTAAGCTGATGAAAACCTGTCGCGAGATCCAACTGAGAAAATACTCTCGCGCCACTCAACTGATCGAACAAATCATCTATCCGCGGTAGAGGATACTTGTTCTTCCTCGTCACTTTATTCAACTCGCGGTAGTCTACACACAAACGAAGGGAACCATCCGCCTTGGTAGCAAACACAACTGGTGCTCCCCATTCAGAAACACTCCTTCTGATAAATCCCTTCTTCAAAAGATCGCTGACTTGCACCTCGAGCTCTCGCTGCTCCCTTGGTGCCATACGACGAAGTGGCATCACTATAGGCCTGGCATCCTTTACCAAATCAATACGAAACTCAATCTCTCGGTGTGGTGGAAGCCCGGTCACTTCTTCGAAAACATCCGGATACTGGCCAACCACGGGCAAACCTGACAACTCACTATGCGGAATGTCGAGGGAGTTTAGAAAACTAGCCAATACCCCCTTACTGGGTAGACCACCAAACACTATCCTCCGCCCATCATCCGCTCTAGCTGTCACTAAAAAGCCCTCACAGTCTACCACCACCCCGTATCTTTGGAGCCAATCTACTCCCAAAATAATGCCAAACCCAGTAAATCCCAAAACAAAGCAATCACAAACAAACATGCATCCATGACTCGATAAGATCACATTACGACAAATCATGCTAAGGCTAGTCGAACCACCAATCGGGTTCGTCACTACTAAAGGTCTATCGACAATCTCGGGCTCCAATCCCAACCTATCTACCAGGTCACTAGATATGAAAGAACTGGAAGCTCCGGTATCAAACAAAACTCTGACAGGAACATCGTAAACAGAAAGCATACCTTGAATGACGACATTCTTTCCTTTCTCCGCCGCAGTTGGGGCATTCGACGAAGAAGGAATAGCATTAAGGGCATATGCTTTCTGTAACACCCCACCTCCACTAGGATCACTCCTTAGAATGTACTAGCTTTGGAGGGGCGTTATTGTGAAGGTAAACATGCACAGAGATATCGCAAGACAGAATATATAAAAATAAATATAAGTAAAGCAGCGGTAGCAGATAAAAACCCATCAGCATCATCTCACAAAACCAACATAGTCAAGTACATAGCATCAAAATGTCATGATCCAAAATACAACATAAGTCTAGATACGTAGAAACCAAATACATGGTGAAACATCAGTACTAATCCCCAGAAATAAAAGATAAGCCACAGCTAGCTCAGATCCATACATGAGCTATCCAACAAGCAAGCCAAAGATCCACTAAGCAGATGTAGCCCCTCCCTGAGAACCTGTGGGGGGGGGGGGGAGACGGAAGAAAAGAAGCGAAAGAAAACAGGTCAGTCAAAAAGACTAGTAAGCCCTACTACGATCAATCTATAAACTAATAAAGTTAACAGCATGATGGAAACTGAGATGAACATACTGGCAATAGATAAAGGTGACATCACATAGATGAGATTAAACTTTGCACCGCAGTGTACTAGCAAACCCTCAAAACAGATCTTGATCCCTTAGCCCAAACTTTGGCCCAATAACATGAAGTGACCTTAGTATAAGGTCCAGCCCAACGGTCTAGTCGATCGGCTCCCTATAAACCTAACACGTCCAGTGTTGGTGTCCATACGGCCCACATGGATGTAGTCAGACTGCGCTGGGTCCACCTTTGGGTGTATCAAGCCCTCGGGTGTCAACCCCAGACACCTAAGCAATAATGCACAGTCTAAACCTACTGGTACCCGTGCCTTGAGTTTGTCCAATATCGGACTACGTGCACGTCCGTAGCCCGCCGGACCCGCACCGCTGTACCACTCAGCCGTCGCTTTGGTCGCTTACATCCGTCCAGTAATCGTGCCCCGCCCTAACCTAGCTGTAGGGTTGTGGTGATACCAAACTGGGATTACTGCTGGAACAGACCACGTTGCTAGGGTTTCTAAGAGGGTTAAGTGTGGTTTAACCCCTCACTAATCATGGATTAAATTAGTTAAGTGTAACCACTTAACCCCATCTAATCCTCGCATCCCCATTATTGGTTAAGTATTAGTGGACTCTGACTTAACCCTAATCATGAGGCATTAATTAATTTAATGCACCTTAACCTCTCACATTAGACCTTGTTGTGGTTACTAGTTAGGCCGGGCGGGTCCGGGTAGGTTTACACCACAACTTAGTCTAACCTCGGGTTTTGGCACCACATGACCAACTTCTCACATTGGGTCCTATTGTTTGTAGCCACTAGTTAAGCCGGTCGGTTCCGGGTAGAATTACGCTACAAACTCAACCCAACCTCGAGTTGGCCACACTTATGTTTTCTAAGTGTCATGTCCACTTTTAAAACACAATTACAAGTTTAACAAATACTTGGGTAGACCTAACTTAATAGGTAAATTCCCAAGGGGTAGACCTAACTTAATAGGTAAATTCCCAATCTTATATTTTCATGTATTTTAAGTTTTACCCAAAACCCCCCAACGTCATTATATCGCTTACATATTCGTCATAACGCATAAGGGTATAAAAGGTAACTTGGCATAACATACATGATGAACTTCACATATCATAATAATGATGCATAACATGTTAGATTTGCAAATCATGTCATAGTGAACTCGCATAAACATGCATAACCCATAAAACTTGCATAACATGGTAAGGTGAACTTGCATAAACATGCATAACCCATAAAACTTGCATAACATGGTGAGGTGAACTTGCATAAACATGCATAACCCATAAAACTTGCATAACATGGTAAGGTGAACTTGCATAAACATGCATAATCCATAAAACATGTACAACATGGTAAGGTGAACTTGCATAAACATGCATAACTTATGAAACATGTAAAACATGGCATAGTGAATTCGCATAAGCATGCATAACTTATGAAACATGTAAAACATGGCATAGTGAATTCGCATAAGCATACATAATCCATTAAACATGTACAAATATCAACTTTCACCACATGATAACTTTAGAGTTTGTAAAGTGAAGGTAAGAGGGCTTACAAATATAAACAAGTCACAAATCCACCAAATAAGATGAAGAAGCCCTTTGAAAACCCAAAACAAAGCTTCAAATAAGAAAACCCTTTTGCAAAATCCCAAAAACACAAACTTAGCAAATCAAACTTGCAACTTAATGAAGTATGCAAGTTATTAAGCATTCATACAACATAGAAAAGGTTGTATGATCATCATATCTTCATAGGATTAAACTTTGAGGAAGGTGGAGGCTAGGGTTTTTAGGTGGAGGCCATTTGAGGATTCAATTTGACATAGTTTAGTTGCTAGATTGATTAATGAGGCTTTAGGGTAGGATTAGGGGTATATTTATAGAGAATTAGAGTGTTTTAAGCCCTAGGATTAGATCTAGGTTAACTCAGGTCCGTCCAATCACAGAAAATTCCAGAACCAGGCCACAAGACCCAACCCAAATCAGAAATGGTGCACCAGGCTAAACTGCCCGGGCACCCCCTGTCGACAGGGCTGTCGACAGGGCTGTCGACACCCTGGGGGCCCTGTCGACAGGGCTGTCGACATGCGGGTCCTGGCGGGAATTTTTCCCGCCTGCTCCAGATTGCCCTAACCCTTGTTTTTAAATTAAATTTAAATCTGTTTTTACTTAGGAATTTTCTGAAAACTTCCATGGGCCTTAACTGGGTCATACGGACTCCGATTTTCGAAAACTCGGACTCTATTTCGCGTATTTTTCCGAGACGAACGCAATGGCATAGCCCGTTCCCCTTGATTCAGATTTATAAATTAAATTCTGCCTCATTTATATCTTAACAGGTTATTAAAATTACAGGTTGTTACATTCTCCCCTCCTTAAAGGATTTCGTCCCCGAAATCTTCAAGTTAGGAAGAATATATCCTACCATCCAATCATCCATCTACTCAAAACATCATCCACGAGCAACCATTGTCCTTAAAAGGTTCTAAATCCTGTATGAACATATGCAAGAGTGTGTGTATATGTACTTATCTAATGCAAAGATCAATGCAAAATATGTTAGTGAAATGTATCCATATGTATGCAAATCCCTAACATAATGTATAATATCTACATGTGTGCTCAACCATACATCCATATGCAACATCCATGTGATAGCATACAGAATTCTATCCATGAATAAACATAAACACCCATGCACATGCAATATGAGAAGTGTGTGAGCCGATCTAGTGCCTACTGTGTATCATGCATCCACGAGTAACCACTTGCAAACACTTGCAACCACTTGCATCCATCAATCATAACATGTCTCAAACACATGTTTCATCCAAAGGGTTCTACCTAAGGTTCTCATGATAAGATAGACACGATGAACTAGATAAACTAGATAGACATGGATAGCAAAAGCAAGAGATTGAGAGTGTACCCTAAAAAAGAAACGGATAAAGCCTACGCATCTTCTCTTCAGTCTCCCAAGTCGCGTCTTCCTCGGCTTCACCCCACTGAACCTTCACCAACTGGACCTCACGGTTCCTTAGCTTCTTGATCTCTGTCCCTAAGATACGAATCGGAGCTTTCCTCAAGGTAGCCTCTTTCTCTACTTCCACATCTTCTAGAACACTTGGCTCAACCACCTCTGCTGACTCATGCAAGCACTTCCGGAGATGCGAAACATGAAAGACATTATGCACTCCAGCAAGCTTCTCGGGCAACTCTACTCTATAAGCCATCTGCCCGATCCTCTCTATGACTGGAAACGGTCCAACAAACCTCGGTGCTAACTTCCCCACGGCTCCAAACCGAACCACATTTCGCAAAGGAGAAACCTTCACGAAAACCATATCCCCAACCTCAAACTCCAAATCAGACCTCCGCTTATCAACATAAGATTTCTGTCTGTCTTGGGCTGCCTTCATTCGTCTTCTGATCAACTCGACCTTCTCGGATGTATCTCAAATCATGTCAGGTCCAAGTATAAGCTTGTCTGTAGTCTCCCACCAACATGTAGGTGACTTGCATGGTCTCCCATATAAAGCCTCAAACGGTGCCATACCAATGCTCGCCTGATAACTGTTATTATAAGCAAATTCTACAAGAGGAAGGTGGTCTTCCCAAGTACCACCAAAATCCAAGATGCAAAGTCTCAACAAGTCCTCAAGCACTCGATTCACCCTTTCGGTCTGGCCATCCGTCTGTGGGTGATAAGCTGTACTCAGATTCAACCTTGTGCCCATAGCTTCCTGCAAACTGTTCCAGAACTGACTAGTAAAGATGGGGTCTCGGTCACTGACTATGCTAGAAGGGACTCCATGTAGTCGCACTATCTCACGAAGATATACTGATGCTAGGCCAGATGCGGTCCTCTTGCTCTTCACTGGAATGAAATGAGCACTCTTCGTGAGCCTATCCACAATGACCCATATGCTCGTATTCCCTCTTCTAGACCTCGGCAATCCATCGATAAAATCCATAGAAACACTCTCCCACTTCCATAGTGGGACCTCTAGAGGATGCAACAGCCCACCGGGTTTCTTCGACTCGGCTTTTACTTGCTGGCAAACAACACATCTCGAGACAAACTCTGCCACATCTTTCTTCATCCCAGGCCAGAAGAAAATGCGCTTCATATCCTTATACATCTTGTCTCCACCCGGATGTATAGTCAACTTGGAGCGATGTGCTTCCTCAAGAACTTTCCTCACCAAGTCTTCCACCATCGGAACACAAAGCCTTCCGTCTTTCCTCAGCCAACCCTTGTCATCTATAGAATATCGAGAAAGGTGACTAGATGTCTCTCCTCGAATCAGCTTATCCACAATCTCAACTATTTGAGGGTCTTTCTTCTGCGAAGCCCCAACTTGATCCAGAAGGGTAGGCCTGAGCTCAAGAGATGCTAAAGAACCGGTCGTCGACTCATCTGCCCAAGAGAAATCAAAGGTTGCCAAGAACTCTAAACTCTTCATTTCAACAAACAGGGGACTTAGTGTCAACCTTTTTCTACTCAACGCATCCGCTACAACATTCCCCTTGCCAGGGGTATAGGATATCTCAAAATCATAGGATGCCAAAAACTCCATCCATCTCTGCTGCCTCAAGTTCAGATCCTTCTGCGAAAAGAGATACTTCAAAGACTTATGATCAGTATACAGCTCAAATCTCTCTCCCAGAAGATAATGGCGCCATGCTTTGAGCGCATACACAATCGCTGCCAGCTCTAGATCGTGAACAGGATAATTCTTCTCATGCACCTTGAGTTGTCTACCACCAAAGCATATAACTCTGCCTTCTTGCATCAGAACGGCGCCCAACCCCGTGCCACAAGCATCAGTGTACACGGTAAATATCTTACCACCATCGGGTAAAGCTAGAACGGGTGCAGAGGTAAGGGCTCTCTTGAGTCTCTGAAAAGCAAGCTCACAATCCATATCCCAAGCAAAAACTAAGTTCTTCTTCGTCAACTTAGTAAGAGGAGCGGATATCTTCGCGAAGTTCTTGATGAACTTCCGGTAAAAACCCGCAAGACCTAGGAAACTCCTCACCTCGGTTGCATTCCTTGGAGTCTTCCAATCCTGAACTGCAACCACCTTAGCGGGATCCACCGCTAAGCCTTGCTTGGATACGATATGCCCAAGGAATCTGACTTCCCTTCTCCAAATGTGGCACTTGGAGAACTTGGCCTTTAACTGGTGTGCTCTGAGCGTATTCATCACCTCTACAAGATGTCTCGCATGCTCTTCTTCATCCTTGGAGAAAACCAGAATATCATCCACAAAGACCACGACAAACTTGTTCAAGAACTCCCGAAACACCCTACTCATCAAGTCCACAAAATACGCGGGTGCATTCGTCAAACCGAACGGCATAACAAGCCATTCAAAGAATCCATCTGGAGTTCTGAATGCAGTCTTGTCTATACTATCTTCAGCCACTCGGAGCTGATGAAATCCGGTAGCAAGATCAAGCTGAGAGAAAACAGAAGCACCAACCAGCTGGTCAAAAAGATCATCAATCCTCGGTAACGGGTGTCTGTTCTTCTTAGTCAGCTTATTCAATTCTCGATAATCCACACAGAGTCGAAGAGAACCATCTGCCTTAGTAGCAAAAACCACAGGCGCTCCCCATTCGGATATACTTCGTCTGATGAAGTTCTTCTCAAGCAATTCCTTCACTTGCTTGCTGAGCTCCCGTCTCTCACGCGGAGCCATGTGCCGAACGGGCAAAGAAACAGGCTTAGCATTATCCACCAGATAAATGCGAAAATCAATCTCTCGTTTAGGGGGCAACCCCTTAACTTCTTCAAAAACATCTGGATAATCTCGGACCACTCTTACAGACTGAAGAGTTTCCTCTGGCGAGTCGAGAGATTCAAGATAGCACAACATGACGGGATCCTTCGGATTGCATGAAATTTCTAAGGTGTTGCCCAGGCGAGTCACAAGCCTTACAACCCTATGCTCACAATCCAGAATGGCTCCATATCTAGACAGCCAATCCATGCCCAAGATCAATCCGTATCCCCTGAAACCAAGAACATACGCACTACACAAGAACTCTACACTAAGTATAGAGATCCTCAGATCCTCACATATCATAGATAGATGAGCAGAACCCCCAATGGGATTCGAAACACAAACGGGATCATCCACTAAGCTAGTACTAAGGTGCAAGCTATCAACAAGATCAGATGAAATAAAGCTATGTGATGCACCAGAATCAAACAAGGTACGAACTGGAAGATCGGAAACATAAACAAGGTTCTCAACAGAAACACTACCTCGCTCGGGAACTGAAGCGGCATTGAGAGCATGAACTTGCCCTCCTGAAGGTCCAGCACGCTGAGTCTGACCCTGCCCTTTCTTCTTCGGGCATTCCTTGCTAAAGTGCCCAGTCTCTCCACAAGAAAAGCATCCACCACTAAGCTTCCTTTTCTTCTTTCTGCAATCCTTAGCAAAGTGCCCAGCTATGCCACAGTAATTGCACTTTCCCTTGCCTTTGTTGTTGCCCTTCTTGTTCTTGTTCTGATTTCCTTGACTGCTTTGACCACCTTGGTTGCCTTTTCCTTGAGAATCAGTCTTCTTTGCTTGAGCATCATCTGACTTGGCCTCTTTCTTTCCATCTCCCTGAAGCAGAGCCATATTAACCAAACTCTCAAAAGTAGCTCCATGCGGAATATGTGACATTGCCAAGCCCTGCAGTGGCTCATTCAACCCTCTAGCAAATCAAAGAGCCTTTTTCTCTGGAGTGTTCACCATATCCAAACCAAAACGGGCCAGCTGATTAAACTTGTTCACATACTCCTTGACAGACATATCACCTTGCTTTAATGCAATGAACTTCTCCATTTGTAAATTCGCCTCAGCAGAAGATAGAAACTTGGTCACAAATCTAGCCCTCAAATCGGCCCAAGTCTCAACGGGCCTCGTCCCATTGGTGACCTCCCACCAATAGGCCGCTTCATCCTTCAAAAGCCATACTGTCAATAAGATCTTCCTCTCGTCATCAATCCCAAAGATAGCAAACAAGTCCTCAGTGTCTTTCAGCCAGTTCCTAGCTTCAACAAAAGATTCCGTGCCTAGGAAATTCTTTCCTCCCATTGCCTTGAAGTCTTTACAAACCTTCGTGAACTCTACTGGAGGGTGCTGAGGGGGAGGAGGAGGAAGAGGAGCCTCAACAACTGGAGGAGGAGCAGGAACTACTGGAGGAGGGATATTAGCTGGAGGAGGTACAGGGGGAGGATTCTCAACTACAGGAGGAGGAGTGGGAGTAGGGTTGGCGGGACCAGCTGCCGCCCTAGCTTCTAGAAGTCTCCTATACCAGATTGGTACGTTCACTCCATCTGGGATGACAAGATTCTCAGCCATACTGAAACGAAAGATAAGATAAGATCAGGTCAAGGGAACGAAGGATAACGCTAATGGCTTTTGGGGATTAGCCTTAAAATAATCTAGACTTTATTTTGGAAAATACTTAGTAGGTTTTTGAAAATAGTTTTTCAAAAAGGGTTTTTTTTTTTCAAAAATTTTGTTCAATCTTGTTAACCTTGTGCTCTGATACCAAATGTAACACCCCACCTCCACTAGGATCACTCCTTAGAATGTACTAGCTTTGGAGGGGCGTTATTGTGAAGGTAAACATGCACAGAGATATCGCAAGACAGAATATATAAAAATAAATATAAGTAAAGCAGCGGTAGCAGATAAAAACCCATCATCATCATCTCACAAAACCAACATAGTCAAGTACATAGCATCAAAATGTCATGATCCAAAATACAACATAAGTCTAGATACGTAGAAACCAAATACATGGTGAAACATCAGTACTAATCCCCAGAAATAAAAGATAAGCCACAGCTAGCTCAGATCCATACATGAGCTATCCAACAAGCAAGCCAAAGATCCACTAAGCAGATGTAGCCCCTCCCTGAGAACCTGTGGGGGGGGGGAAACGGAAGAAAAGAAGCGAAAGAAAACAGGTCAGTCAAAAAGGCTGGTAAGCCCTACTACGATCAATCTATAAACTAATAAAGTTAACAGCATGATGGAAACTGAGATGAACATACTGGCAATAGATAAAGGTGACATCACATAGATGAGATTAAACTTTGCACCGCAGTGTACTAGCAAACCCTCAAAACAGATCTTGATCCCTTAGCCCAAACTTTGGCCCAATAACATGAAGTGACCTTAGTATAAGGTCCAGCCCAACGGTCTAGTCGATCGGCTCCCTATAAACCTAACACGTCCAGTGTTGGTGTCCATACGGCCCACATGGATGTAGTCAGACTGCGCTGGGTCCACCTTTGGGTGTATCAAGCCCTCGGGTGTCAACCCCAGACACCTAAGCAATAATGCACAGTCTAAACCTACTGGTACCCGTGCCTCGAGTTTGTCCAATATCGGACTACGTGCACGTCCGTAGCCCGCCGGACCCGCACCGCTGTACCACTCAGCCGTCGCTTTGGTCGCTTACATCCGTCCAGTAATCGTGCCCCGCCCTAACCTAGCTGTAGGGTTGTGGTGATACCAAACTGGGATTACTGCTGGAACAGACCACGTTGCTAGGGTTTCTAAGAGGGTTAAGTGTGGTTTAACCCCTCACTAATCATGGATTAAATTAGTTAAGTGTAACCACTTAACCCCATCTAATCCTCGCATCCCCATTATTGGTTAAGTATTAGTGGACTCTGACTTAACCCTAATCATGAGGCATTAATTAATTTAATGCACCTTAACCTCTCACATTAGACCTTGTTGTGGTTACTAGTTAGGCCGGGCGGGTCCGGGTAGGTTTACACCACAACTTAGTCTAACCTCGGGTTTTGGCACCACATGACCAACTTCTCACATTGGGTCCTATTGTTTGTAGCCACTAGTTAAGCCGGTCGGTTCCGGGTAGAATTACGCTACAAACTCAACCCAACCTCGAGTTGGCCACACTTATGTTTTCTAAGTGTCATGTCCACTTTTAAAACACAATTACAAGTTTAACAAATACTTGGGTAGACCTAACTTAATAGGTAAATTCCCAAGGGGTAGACCTAACTTAATAGGTAAATTCCCAATCTTATATTTTCATGTATTTTAAGTTTTACCCAAAACCCCCCAACGTCATTATATCGCTTACATATTCGTCATAACGCATAAGGGTATAAAAGGTAACTTGGCATAACATACATGATGAACTTCACATATCATAATAATGATGCATAACATGTTAGATTTGCAAATCATGTCATAGTGAACTCGCATAAACATGCATAACCCATAAAACTTGCATAACATGGTAAGGTGAACTTGCATAAACATGCATAACCCATAAAACTTGCATAACATGGTGAGGTGAACTTGCATAAACATGCATAACCCATGAAACTTGCATAACATGGTAAGGTGAACTTGCATAAACATGCATAATCCATAAAACATGTACAACATGGTAAGGTGAACTTGCATAAACATGCATAACTTATGAAACATGTAAAACATGGCATAGTGAATTCGCATAAGCATGCATAACTTATGAAACATGTAAAACATGGCATAGTGAATTCGCATAAGCATACATAATCCATTAAACATGTACAAATCTCAACTTTCACCACATGATAACTTTAGAGTTTGTAAAGTGAAGGTAAGAGGGCTTACAAATATAAACAAGTCACAAATCCACCAAATAAGATGAAGAAGCCCTTTGAAAACCCAAAACAAAGCTTCAAATAAGAAAACCCTTTTGCAAAATCCCAAAAACACAAACTTAGCAAATCAAACTTGCAACTTAATGAAGTATGCAAGTTATTAAGCATTCATACAACATAGAAAAGGTTGTATGATCATCATATCTTCATAGGATTAAACTTTGAGGAAGGTGGAGGCTAGGGTTTTTAGGTGGAGGCCATTTGAGGATTCAATTTGACATAGTTTAGTTGCTAGATTGATTAATGAGGCTTTAGGGTAGGATTAGGGGTATATTTATAGAGAATTAGAGTGTTTTAAGCCCTAGGATTAGATCTAGGTTAACTCAGGTCCGTCCAATCACAGAAAATTCCAGAACCAGGCCACAAGACCCAACCCAAATCAGAAATGGTGCACCAGGCTAAACTGCCCGGGCACCCCCTGTCGACAGGGCTGTCGACAGGGCTGTCGACACCCTGGGGGCCCTGTCGACAGGGCTGTCGACATGCGGGTCCTGGCGGGAATTTTTCCCGCCTGCTCCAGATTGCCCTAACCCTTGTTTTTAAATTAAATTTAAATCTGTTTTTACTTAGGAATTTTCTGAAAACTTCCATGGGCCTTAACTGGGTCATACGGACTCCGATTTTCGAAAACTCGGACTCTATTTCGCGTATTTTTCCGAGACGAACGCAATGGCATAGCCCGTTCCCCTTGATTCAGATTTATAAATTAAATTCTGCCTCATTTATATCTTAACAGGTTATTAAAATTACAGGTTGTTACACTTTCACCATTTTCTTTTCTTTAGGGGGCTGCGGACACTTGTCCTTGTGATGTCCCATCTGGCCACAGTTGAAGCACTTCCTATCTGCTGGCTTGGCCCGACAATTACTAGCATAATGGCCCTTCTTACCACAGTTGAAGCACTCAACATCTTGCTTATTCTTTTTCTTCTGGCCATCCTTAGTCTGATTCTGCTTTCTCTTATTCTGAGAACCACCCTTGCCTCCACCACTTGCTTGTGGCTTTGGCTCATCTGTGGATGCAACCTCAGTCTTCAGCTTAGGGTAGAGACTTTCTGATCTTAATGCTTTCCCCACAATCGATTCAAACATCTCATCGATGTGGTTAATAAGTTTTTCTCCCAAGTACTGATCCAAACCAGTTATGAATTTCTCATTCTTTTTCTCGGCAGTATCAATAAGAGATAACCCATATTTTGACAAAGTGTCAAATTCAGCAATATACTCCGAGACAGCTCTGCCATTCTGCTTGAGCTCCAAGAACTTCTTAAACAGCACTGACTTCTGAGCAGCTGGAATGAACTTCTCGCTAAAGCGAGCCTTAAACTGCTCCCAAGTAATCTGATCTTCGGGAGTAGCTGCATTTATAGCATTCCACCAATTCATTGCCCGCCCTTGCAACTGACGGGACGCTAGCTTTCTTTTCATCGCATCCTCGATACCCAAATCCTCGAAGATACGTTCGCAACTATCCAACCAATGCTGAACATCCGTAGCCGACTCCGTTCCGTGGAATGACTTCCCACCAAGACTAGTATAATCCTTATTCAGCTTGGCGAAGTCGACTCTTGGCGCCTGCATTATTGGACCACCACCATTTCCACCATTGGGAGCTGCCCTCTGTACATCTCTAGGCATCTCTCTCATGAGGTCAGTAAACATCGTCCTCATGTCAGCAGCATTCCCATTATTGGCCCCTCTACCGGTACCTCTAACATATCGGCTCATCGTCAATCTGAAAAAGGAAACGATTAACGGCTGCATAGTGGTGCCAGTGCAGTACGACTTCATCCATATACTACTAATAGTATACATATATATAGCTTTTAAAAACCAAAGTAATCACAAATACGCTCTCTCGTATACGTATATTATCTCTCCCTGATAACTTCCCTAGGTTAACTACGCAACCTAGCTCTGATACCAAGTGTGACGGTCCGCTCCGCACCAGCCTACATTTCCTCCGGAAGTGCGCTGTACACATGTCCTGACTAGCACGGAACGGTCGCCAAAGAAAGGAAAGAAGGGAATGAACTAATCAAGGAACCTGTAGAATGTCTCACAGCGCATAGAATAAAATATAATAATAACATACTTGGCATAAAACAGGTGAGACAGTGCATAAGCTGATAACTAAAATCAACATCCATCATCAGAGCAGCGGAAATTCAAATACAGCTTATTACAATTTTCCAAATTTACCGTCTCTAAACAAAAGAAAGCTAAAGTAGAAGATGCACCACCAATGCCCAAGCAGTGATCTTCAACAATACAGGGAGAATATTATGTATATATTTTACGTGGAAGCCTCCTGCTCGTCTCCGGATCATCTACCCGTGCATCACCAGCTAACCTGTCTCTAGTCTGCTCGTGTGAGCACCCAGAGTAATAAGAGGAGACATAAAACTCTGGGTCAGACATAAAGCCTGGTATGAGCGATAAGCATCTAAACAGAATGATAACAGGTATACTAAACCATACCTGAACCTGGACCTGCAACCAAAGAGTTAGTACCACATACCGTACAATACTCCAAGGTGCCACAATAAATAGTGTAAGAATACGGGGGTGGGGTGTGCATGTCACAATGATAGCAAACAAATCATCCATAGCAACCATCCTCACATCTCTCACTCAGTGCGTAAAGCGTACGATATCTACCACTTTGGAACACTAGACAAACTGAGGTAACGACGAATCCCGACTTGTAGAAACCCTGCTATGACCAAGCTAAACATATGGAGTCATGACCAAACATTTCAATGACCCACTTCATTGGTTGTAGCCCTTGGTTCTACCGATGCCATAATGGCCCTGAATCCGTCTTCGTACCTCCTACCATAGTGGTCCAAAGCTATAGACGTCGATAACCCCTTGGCACGCGTCCCGCAGCAAAGCCCAACCATGAAGCGAACTCGTTGATTTCCATCTGAATCTTGAGCTCTAACTTCTCATTTGGACTTCCTTTGCATCTCGGGTTTGGTCGAATTGGAGTGGGTCTTCAGAAGAGTTGTCGCGCATTAACAGTCCTAGAATTCGGTTCGGTTCGGTAGTCATCACCTTCGTCGGTTCGGGTCGGGTACTACGCTTCGGGTCGGGTCGGTGTCCTCATCCGGGTCGGGTCGGTTTGCTGTCCTCCTTCCAGTTTTCTCCGATCAGCTCCCTCGTTTTCCATCTACTCCGATCCGATCCGCTCCCGTTCTCCATCTACTCCGATCCGATCCGCACTTGCTGTCTGATCCGCGTAGCTTTCCCTCTTGCTAGTCCTCCAAAGAGTTTACTTCCGATCCGAGCCCTGTGTCTCCAAGTCGATCCGATCTGGCCCCCATTATTCTTCCGATCCGATCCCCTTTTGTCCACTCCAACTCTAAGTAAACGGCCTTCCTTTTTGCCAAGTCTCCTATGTGCCAAACTCCAGTTCGGGTCGGTTTTCTTGCCCAGTTCACATATCCGATCCGAGCCTCATCCGATCCGAACCGGTTAGGAACCTGCACATTTCTGCAACTTTCCAGCGAGCTTTCTACGCCATTCGACGACGTTTTCGACCAATTTAACTATTCTAATCAATCATAAAACATACCATAGAGTCATAGCAACATGTAGTAGCAACCACAAACAACAAACAATGAATTTACATGTCAAAATGGATCAAATGTGCCCAAACCCCTTATTTTCCCTTAAGCATGTTTAAGTAAATCTAATCATAGGGTTAACAAAACTCAATCAAATTAAACCAAATTTCTACCAGAGGCATAAAATATTATTTAAGAATTTCTAAACATTTTTCCAGAATTTATTAGTGTATAAATTCGCTAATCTTCACTAACTACCCTTAATTAACTGTAATTAGTGTCAAAACGATGCTATCACTCACCTTTGCCACAACTAAAACCCCAAAACTGAAATATTCTCTGATTTGGCGCTGTTCCCAATCTTTCTCGTGCTAATACTCCTTGATTTGATGTTCGCTAAGCCTAATCTTCAATTAGAAAGTGATTAAGAGGTGTTTTGAAGAGATTTAGAGGGTGGAGGTCATGGCTAGGTTAAGAGGAATGAATAGTGACGGCTGAAAAATGAGAAAAAGGTATTCTCCAAACCCTAACAGCCCTTTTAAACTCCTAATCCCGAGATTTCCCTTTGGGCCTAGCTGTTAATCACCCGGTTAAGCCCAATTAAGCTGTTTTTCACCATCTGAAACTTGTTTCAGCCATATCTTCCAAACGGTGAGTCCGTTTGGCTAATGTGACCACTCTACGGAAAGAGAAACCATCATCCGAAGCCAATGGAAGTGGTTTTAGGTCAAAATTCATTTCCAGTCAAAAGTTATGGCCAAAACAGTATCAACTAGGGGTAAAATGGTCATTTAAAAATTGGGAAAAATCATGAACACGGGAAATGACCCCAATAGTCGTCCCCCAAAGTTACATGACCATATGACTTCGTATGTGAAAGAAATAAATGTCCTACGATCCTATGATGCGTAGGATACGGGTCGTTACAAAAGCAGAGGCAATGGTGATCTGTGGAGCTTGGCATCTTATGCCCTTGATCGCATACACTTATCTTTATGCTACTAAAAGGAGATGCTTGGTAGATTAGTGTAAATTCTTGATGTAATTATTACTGTTGCACCTTGCTGCATAGCACATAAGTCAATAAGACTGAAAATTTTAAGCATTAATACTCTTCCTAACGATGTGGTTGTGGTACATACTTTGTGTAGTTTTATAGCAATTGAATGTGCTAAGAGTACACACATTATAAAGGTCCTTGATAATGATAACAACTTCATGAGAGATTGGAATTCTAATTGGTTAATATTATTTGGTTTATGGCTTACTATAATGTAGGCAATTGGCTAAAAATGATTAAGAATAATTATATAAGCAATTGAGCAACGAAGAAAATATGAAATTGATGTGTTGTTCTTAAGTGGTGTTTACCAGAAAGGTAAAATTTGAGATTAATATTTACGAGCTCTATGGCATGCACTTCGTATATAATAATAACAAACGCTTCGCTCATGAATTGTTTTTCTTTACAAATTTTTTACATTGAAATTTGTTTTCGTATTAAATTTAATTTCCAAGGTGCAACATGTATTTTAAAATTTTGAATTTTTATTTTATATTATTAGTTAATAATTTATTTATTTCATTTATATTTTTTGTGATTTTAATGTTTAATATTATTTCTAGATGAACGTTTTTAGAAAAATATCATTTTCTTTATTTTATTTTTAAGTGATACTAAAATTTGATAACATTTGAGTACAAATGATTTAAATTTGTATGGAAAAAAAAAGTTAACTTCAGTTATATTTTCAAATTATATTAAAATTTTGTTTTATTGGTAATTTTTGGTTATTCACGATGATGCTATATACATGTAACACCAAAGGTATTACAACTATTATTAAGGAAATATAAAAAATTAAAAAAACATTAGTTGTTGAAGCATTTGTAAAACATTCGGTTTATAATATAGTAAATAAATAAAAAAATCAATGATTAAGATAATGTTTTGGCTTTATGTTTAAACTTGAAAATTATCAAAGTTAGATAATTTAATCTAAAAATAGACTAATGTGCTTACATCATGCAAAAAACTCGAAGTTGTGACACTTCTTATCATTTAAAGTGTATTTTATATGGGAATTTAAATTTAAACATTTTATTAGAGCGATTGAAATGTACACTTAATTAATAACATAATGTTGACCTCAAAAAGATACAATTATTATTGAAAAAATCAATATATCTACAACCCGTGTGTGTAGCACGGGTGCGCACTAGTTAATAGAGATAAGTATTAACGTTGGCTGAAAATTTCTACTGTTATTACATGGTTCAAATGTTGTGTTCACACCGTTGATTTCCTTTCTTGTTTGGTTAATGCGGTTTAGGAAAAAAATTATTTCCTTTTTTTTCTTTTTATTATCATTTATTATTTATTCGTATAGACATGAGCGGACAACGCAGTGAACGTGCTAACGAATGTCAATCCGTTTTATGCATATTTCAACTGTACATGTTACGTTTATGCAATGCTAAATATTATCAACGTGAAATGTCAAACTTCTAGAACGTTAAATTTTAGAAATTAAATTAAAACAAAATTTTGTTTGGAATTCATTTTTAATTTATTATATTTGCGAAGTCGTTGGAACACGGCTATATTGGACAATGTTGTTTACTTGTTTTAAATATGTTATAAATTCCAAAATTTCCCAATAATGTAATAATTTAAAACTTCCATTTTACCGGGCCGAATCTATATTGATTCCACAAATTAATTCCCAAACATTTATAACGAAATATTTCTCTTTATAACTACCGGTAATTAACGTTTGAATCCAAGTTCAAATGAAACAATAAATTTCCAAGTCACATTCTATCTTAAAATCAAATTCTAAATAAAACTTAAATATTTCAGTTACCAGATTAGAATGAATTATATTTAAAAATTATTTCAATAAATCCAACTTTATTGTATTATCATTTGTTCTTATATAATGTTCATATCAACACAGCAAAAGAATTCCAACATTAAACATTGCATTTTAGTTAATAATGTAAATCACTTCTGCTTGATCAACGTTCATATTAAGGTAACAAAAGAATTACATGTTAAGTCCAAATTAGTAAACCTCGTTAATTTGGCAAAATGTTTACATTAAAATAAATATACAAAGAATTCTTATTTAAAAGAAAATTCCATTAGAAAATTCCAAGTTCTACGTCGAAATCTAAACATCTATTTTAACGTTAATCTTAATTAAATTTATTTTTAAAACGTCAAAATTGTCGGTTCGTTAAATTCTCCCCCACTTAGCGCTTTTCGTCCTCGAAAAGGAAATGTCATATAAATTTAAGTTCACATATATAGTTTGTAAACACTTTTACATAGTTCAAAACTTGTTGGAAAGAAATAATTCATAGAATAATGAAACTCAAAAATTTTCTAACACCTGGGATTTACGGAAAATTTCGGCAGCACCTCCTTTATACGGCTTGCCCGGAAATTTTTTCAAATACAATATACATCTCATACACACGATGAGGCATCCCAACATGGGGGAAACAAAATAAAAACAACTCAAATTCAATATGTAAACCGAGTTACATACCTTATTTAGCGTTTTTAAAGCGTATTTGCTTATTTTTGTTTGCATTTGCGCAAAAGCGGGCTCTGTAAGCAAGCACGCCATTGCCACCTACTAAGACACTCAACAATATATGAGAATCGCACACATATAGAATAGAATGAGTATACATACATATGATCATAGCAAGCATGCCATGATAGAAACAACGTGAAATCAAAAATTCGCAAAGTCTAGTATTGTCATAATCCACTCCATTTTCTTCATTCAACTTTGTTTCATTCAAATTATTTAGATACATATACTCACTTACATTTTCTTGGTTTACATTTAATTCATTCATTTGCAAATTTTAAATCAAACATAAATCATACATATAAAATTTTCAAGAGAAGGTCCTAAAGCTTATATGTTTTCCTCACACTTGAATTTCACATTTTAGAAATTTCAAACCATTAGATATGGATTAACTGAAGTTACTATGGGGGAGCTTCAATCATACGAATGTTTTAGTTTGAAACTTAGGTGTATTGGTTTCTATAAGTAATGAAATGCACACAAAATTTAGAGTTTGATCGCAAGCTATATTTCCATGTAAAACAATTCACTCTCCCTTTTTCTTTATTGCTACAGCCGTGTGGTAGCATCTCCACTGCTGCTGTAGTAGCATCAAAATTTATTTCTTTTTTTCCAAAATACTCTTTGAAAATTATAATCATATTATATGATTTTATAGGGACCAATCATTAAAGTTCCTCAAAAGTTGTTGAAATTTAAATAGCATGCAAGTGGTGATGCCTAACTATAATATTCTATAAACATGTTTGCATGTCAATTATGCAGTTGTGGAAATAAGGTACATTCCAAAATTCAAGTTTGATAATCCAATACCATTTTCCTTTATTTAATATTCCATTTTCTTGATATCACCAATGCAAGTTTCTAAGCTGCAATAATTTGTTTTCCTATAATTCCTTGCTTTTGATTTCAGAGTATTATACTTCAAACTTTGTAACTCTATTTCTAATTGTTGATGCTTGTATGCCTGGGAGAATCTCTATTTCACAACCCTTTTTATTATATTTCTTTCCATAACCAAACTATTGCAAATATCAATAAGGGACAACATTCTTAAAGATTTCAATCTTATGCTATACATAGTATATTCATAGCGAATTAATTGGTGGAGCTTAGATGGTTGAAAATTTTCTACATACTCATTGACACATGCATTTGTACTGGACAACGTTCATCACATCCAGTTTCTCGTAATGTCTAACCTTTAAGCGATGAACTATGCAATAGTGTAGATATATATGGGATTTACAAAAATGATGATCGCATCTGGCAGTGCATAACCTTGTTAATAACTCATTATACAAAATATTTCTACTTTTACTTATATGAAGGAAGGAAAAATCCACTAAATTTCAGAGGTTAAGAATATATAATTTTTCAAACATACATTATATTTTCTTCATTTTCATGTAAGGAAGATGTAACACCCCGTATTTTCTAAGAATATTAAAAGAATGAATTAAAGAATACTTAGTTTTTAAAGTGAGAATTAAGGGAAACGGGTTACGCCATTGCGTTCGCCTCGAAATTTTGCTTGGAATAGAGTCCAAGTTTTCGCAAATCGAACTTCGTATGAGGAAGTTATGGCCCTCAGAAGTTTCAGGAATTTAAATAAATTAAAATAGCTCAGATTTAAGCTCGAAATTCAAATCACACACCCGGGCTGGCGGGAAATTTCCCGCCTAGGACCCAGGTCGACTAGGGGGTCGACCTGGACCTCCCCTCTATTTCCAGATCCGAGGACTGGTTCGTTTTTCTGCATTTGGACGCCCGTGCTGACCAGATTCGTTGATCCCTATGCTATTTAAACACCCCAGACCCCATTTTCTATCTACACCAAACCATTGTAACACTATGCTGCCTCAATTCTAATTAAAATAAATCAATGGTGTCTCTACTCTGCTGAAACTTAAGCTAGAACTGGCGCTTCTTCTTCTTCCAATCTGAATAGGATTAAAAGAGAACAACTACAACCCTTTTTCTTTTAGAATCCAACCAAGGTAAGTACAGTTATTTTTCAGATATGAAATTTAATTATGATCTTGACATGGTTATAAATCTGAATTTGAGATTATGCATATTCTTGTTTATCAGATCTGTTTTTCTGTGTAGATCTATCTTATTAATATTATAGTAACTATTCTGTATCTCTTCCTTCCTTCTGTTCTATAGCCAGGCTACCACGAGCCTGAGCCAAATCTCATAAGAGATTGATGCACGAACGCTAAATTTGGGAAAAATAGTGAATGATGCATAATTAGACATGACTGATTTATGACTGATTTGAGAAAAGGACATATGTTGTAATTTAAGATCTAGATCTGGGCATACTATATATGATAGTCTGTGATTTGGAAGAAGGAGAATTATTGTGTATATGACTTAGGCGCAAAGATCTATATTATAATAGGATAACTATTAAATGTGAATACGCCTAAATGGGGATTTTGGATATTTGGCATACGCTCAAATCAAAGGCTATAATTTGGCATAATTCGTATTGTATATCATGATTTGGGGTTTTTGGAGAATATTCTGTACTGTGTAAATTTAACTAAAATTTGGGGCATATGTTATAATGTGAATCATGACCATAATTTGGGCATGTAAAATTAGGCTTAATTTTATGATTGAACCTGTTAAATTACCTAATCTGCTGAATCTGTTGAAACTGAATACGGTAACCTGGGGTATGAAAATCTGTAGGCTCGATCTAAAATTGACCAAAACAAGTTAATAGAACTTTGAATAATCTGCAGTAACCTGTAAAGAAGTTTAATTTGTTGAATTGGCATAATTAGTCTGATATTGGCATAATCTGTGAATGAATACTTTAGCTAAAAATAAGAATGCTGAAACACGAGGTTAGACTCTGTTTGCGGTAGAAGCTTGTCCGAACCCAACCGGCTTAACCAGCAACTGCAAACTGTCAGTCTAATGTGAGAGGTCGTAGGCATAACTAAAAGATGCTTAGACACGAGTTTAGGTCTGGCTTGGGGCAGAAGTCTGCCTGGAACCGCCCGGCACATCCAGCGGCCACAAGCTACCAACCTAATGTGAGAGGTCTGTGCATTAGTAATTAATTAATGCAAATCTAAGATAAATATGATGCCTAAAACGTGTTGGGTGGATAAGGTTAAATCAACTAGGCGGATGAATCTAGTAAACCCGTTTGGTAAATCTGTAGGCCCAATACAAGGTTAGGTGAAACAATCTGTAAGTCTGTTAATCTGTATATCTGATCCGTTAGTCTGAAAACCTGTTAACCTGTATGTCTGATCTGAGAACTAGTTATTCTGAACTTTGTACATCTGAAATTTGTAAGCAAGTTAATTTGAAATCTGTTAGTCTGGGGACACAAGGTTAGGAGGGGTAATTACTTGTGTCATCTGTTGTGTGGTACCCATATTAGTCAGTAACCTTTTTCTGGTATCAAAACTATGACCCAACACTAGGAGGGGTCTGGGCACGCTTACTAAACTAATTGTAAGAGGTTCACTCTGATAATGGTGAGGGTTGTTGATGGCGCATTCCAACCGGGTCATGTGCGTGCATGGATCCGGTCTGCTCTGAGGATGTAAGACACCGAGACATCTGTAAATAGGTCTGTGTCTATAGGTTGCCACTTTAGGGAATGATACACCCTTCTGTGGGGTCGGCACAGGGTATTTATGTATTAGGGAGCCGATCGCTTGGGGTAGAACTTAAGGTACACCTAGTTCTGTCTGTTTCTATTGGTATACCTTCTGTCTCTATTGGGGTGGTAAAGGCCCATTAGTTGGGGGTGGTAAAGTATCATTATTAGCATTCTGTTTTGTACCTTCTGTCTTTGTTGGGGGTGGTAAAGGCCCATTAGTTGGGGGTGGTAAAGGCCCAATACTAGCATTCTGTTTCTGTAGAGATTATTCCGTTTTCGTTTCTGTTTCAGTTTAGACATTAGGGTAACACCTAATCCTGTTATACTAAGTATTAGTGTAGAGAAGTAAGATATAGGTAAGAAGCATATCTTGGTCTATATTTAGAATTTAAATCAATTCATTTCAATGGTTAAATTATTCGACATCAATAATTTTGTTCGTAAATGTAATTTTCACGCCAAACACATTCAACCATCAAATATCTAATAAACCGGGTAAATTCGGTTTATTTACATTCCATATCGTTTATAATATTTTATAACGATTTATCGCTATTTTATTCATTTAAAAATAGCCAATTCATTCAAACGACGCTTCAGGCCATAACGCGGCCATGGCGCTGTTTTTCTTCAGATTTGGTTTACATATATCTGAAAATCTAACCGTTGGATTTTCATAAATTTTATATCATTAGAAAGATCTTTTCAAAACGAATCCAATGGTTTTAGTTTTGGGAAAATCCGACGGTCGGATCTCCCGGTACAATCGTTTGAAGTTACGATTTCAAAATATGAACTACAGCATCGTTATTCGATTTAATTTAATTATATTCATATATAATATATATAATCGATTCTAGCGCTGTTTTTCTTCAGATTTGAATTAAACATTCCAGACAATCCAACCGTTGGATCTTTACAAAGTTGGTGACTTTGGAAAGATATTTCCAAAGCGAACTCAACAGTTGCGGTTTCGGGAATATCCGATGGTCGGATCTCCCGCAATAATCGTTTGAAATTACGGTTTCAAAACACGAACTACAGCTTTGTTATTCGATTTATTTTAATTATATTTATATATATATATATATATATATATATAATTCATTCTTCGATTCTAAAACCATATTCATTTCACACATTTGATAAAAACTATATTTTTATCCAACAGTTATTTATTTCCACACATCACTATTTTTAACAGTTCATATATATCATAAAAATGTGATTTTTATTGTAAAACAATTTATTTCAAAACACGATTATTTTATATAGTTCATATATATCATAAAAATGTGAATTTTATTGTAAAACAATTTATTTCAAAACACGATTATTTTATATAATTCATACATAAGGTAAAAATGTTATTTTTGGTTTTAAAACAATTTATTTAAAACACTAATATTTTATACAGTCTATATATATGATAAAAATGTTATTTTTATCTTTCAAAAAATTTATTCAATACATGAATTTTATTCAACACATGAATTTTATTCAACACATGAATTTCTATTCAACACATGAATTTTATTTCAACACATGAATTTTGTTCAACACATGAATTTCTATTCAACACATGAATTTTATTTCAACACATGAATTTCTATTTAACACATGAATATAGATCAAACATAGGAATATTTCAGAAAATTTCGGCAGCATAACGGCAGGGTAGTTAAAACCGGCACCGTCCCGAGTACGGCTCCTCGCTCTACCTTAAAGCCTCGCAGCTTTTTGACAATGGGGATTTTCAATATCTAGTTCGTACGCAGACGAATTTTCCCATATACTAATCCTATTGGGATTTCAACCACAATCAATCATTTCAAATCAACCATTCATGATATTCACCAAATTTTCACATCAACCAATAATCCAAACAATATCACAACCAATATATATCGTCCATGGTCTGTGGACGAGGGGAGTGTATATATATATGTGTATATAACTTTATTTCGATTTCATTTCAATATCATTTCAATTTATTTCAACGCATATATCATTTTTACAACACATATATAACTTATACATCGAACATAGAACTTATACAACGCTTATACACGAGGTGTACAACGCTTATATAACTCATACATCGACTATATAATTTATACATCGTTGTTTCCATATCGTTTATAATTCAGAAATCTCACATTGGGTTACACTCCTCCAAAAATTGCAGAAGGCTCAGAAAAATATCTGGTCTCTTCTAGAATGTAGAAGACGTCCACACGAGTCCACTGTCTCTTGTTTCACTGGATTTCGTCCACACATGAAAAAGTTATGATTTTTATTCGATAACAACACTTTGCGACGGTTTTTAAATGTTGAAATCAGTTTAAAAATTGTAAACCGTACCTCAGCTCTTTGATTCAAAACTAGGTTTTGATCTTGCAATCAAACAGTGTAGTTTGAAGAGGATCGGCCTGCGCCACGTTGAAGCGCTAGGAAGGGCGCACCTACGCCAGAAGTGGGGCCCACTCGATGGCCGGAGCTGCTCATGGTGGAGGTTCAAAGACGTGGTCTTTGAGGGCTCCTAACTCGAGAACGATGGCACGAGGGGAGGTGAGGCTGACATGGATTTGAAGAGCATGCGGAGTACATCAAAATCCTCAAAAGGAGGGATGGGTTTTATCGTGTGCGGAGGGAGAGATCGAGGAGGGTAGATCCGATCAATTTCCGCCGTCGCGATTTAGGGATCGGGGAGAGAGAATGGGCTCGAGAAATGTTATTGGTCCATGGGTTTTCTTTTTTATTTATATATTTTTAATTTTCAAAAATACCCCTCTTCACATACTAACTCCAATCCAAACCCAACGATTGTTGTCCCTAGCTAAGTACCCCCATTCCGAACACCATGGGATATGTTTCGTAGACCCATTCGACTGTTACAATCAGTTTCTCTTCAAATTAAAATATAAAACATTCGATATTTGATTTGAACATACATTTCAATTTGCCGGGGCCACATACTGATCCCAAAAATTTCAGAAAAATAAATCTAGCTATGTTTTGACGATACAGTCCCAACAAAACTAGTTTCGTCGAATTCTGAGACCGTTTGAAAAATGGCCATTTTCTGGTCGATCCAATTTAACAGAAATCGACCAAACACATTTTCCTTTGTCACGCTCACATATTAACTTCAAAAATTACGAAATTTGAAACCTAGTAATAATTTGACATCCCGGATCCAACAAAAGTGGTTTCGTCGAATTCTGAGGTCGTATGCAAAATGTCTATTTTCAAGGGCTATATAAACTCTATAACGACCTTTCTGAAAATTCATTTGGCCATAACTTTTGATTCCCACTATGAAACTTCGATTTTTCAGATTCGTTAGAAATATATTCATAAACAGATTTAAATATTTTTGGTTTCACTAAAATCCGTTTTAATTTGCACCAGGTACAGTCAGTCAAAGTTCAAATTCCAATTTTGAAACTGCCACGCCATTTCAGGCCTTGTTTATAATTAAAAATAAATATATTTATTTCCAAACGTCGATTAAAACATACTTTTCATCGTTATTATTTAAAATAATTTATTTTAAATATTTAAAATCCACTAAAATAGCCAAATTAAAATTTTTAAATTGGTTCAGATTTTCCGGCTAAAGGTTCAACATTCAATTAATCAAACACTAATCAAACAACACAACCAACAATCAATTTGTTGATTATCATTTCAAATTCACAACTTTGATATGTAGTCAAAAATCACATTTTTGGTGTCAAATCACAACAATAAGCCCTATCTAGTTTTGGTTCTCACACCAGTCAATTGGAAATATATAGAAATCCCACTTTCGAAACTCGAACATAAACACTGATGATGAGATCTCAATCATCAGTATCTTCTTCGAGCGACTACAGTGTGATTCTATATCTATCCAGTATATTAAAACTTCAAATACACGCGGATCAGACGTATATGCAAAATCTTTGTATACTTGATTGTCCAAATCAATATAAAAATAATATTCAAATACGAATAATTGATTTAAATTTTCAAAACAACATTTGTTTTCATCTTTAATTTTCAAAACACTACTCTTCACACTCGTTCTAGGATACTACTGATCCTATCTCTAGCGAGTCATTCTTATTGGATATTACTAATCTAATCTCTGATGAATTCTTTCGTTTGGTTCTAACGTGTCTTGTTCTCGAGCTCTATAAACCAGAGCTCTGATACCACGTGTGACGACCCCAAACCCCTGTACGACGGTGGCAAGGGTAATCTTTGGAATATAACACATGAACAGATAACAGCAGAGTAGTTATAAATAAATACACCAGATAATGTATAATAGAATACACTGGATAAACATATTCATCAGAGTTACACAGTATACAGGATCATACTTAGTACAAAATACAGTTCAGCTTTACATAAATGTCTACAGCGGGAAACAAAACATAATATGTACAATAGGAGCTGAACAGCATAAAAGAGATAAATGATAGAATCCATCTTCAGCTCCAGCTATCCAAAAAGAGCCTGCTTAAAACCTGAATACAAGGCAGCCCGTGTAGAAAAAGGGGCACCCGAGGTTGTAAGTGAAACAAACTACGAGTCAGTCATGGGACTGGTATGAGAAATCTACTTAACATATTTTTTAATATGGTCAATCACAGGACCACGCCACTTTCGCGGAACGGGTTTACTCCGTTGGATTGCCAGTGCTTTAAAACAAGTAAATCTTTTAAACATCGCAGTGCTTTTTATAAAAATGAAGCCATTATAAGACTCAGTTCCCATCACACAATGCAACGCAAACCGGAGGATAGAGTTTTACCTTATAATGGCCAAAATATGCTTGATACGAGCAAAACAAATCATTTGATATTATTACTACTATTTATATGTTTCAAAAACAATTTCAATCATAACTATCAATCATAGATGGCATGGGTACCATATATCATGTCGCCATATATAGGTATACAATCAAAACCGCACGGTGTCGTATTTGGAAATTGGATTTCCGTCATGAACCAAGGCAAAAGATAGTCCTTACTGAATTCGAGACTATCTAGCCCGAGTCTTAGGCAAGTACTCAGTCAAGCCTTTGGATCGTCAGGGCCGGTCTACCGATGTGGATTAAAATGCCTGAACACTGCGTTTCCCCGCCCTTTGGGGCGTAAATGAGTCCTATGACTCCATCGGCTCCACATAGTCACCGATATATCTGAGGCGCCTCGCAATCCAACAACCACACAGGTGAAAATAATATAAATGTCAGGGATGGTAGGTCACTGACACCACCCTAGCTAGAAGGAAACGCTTGTCCTCCCTGATGTCCTCTCCCGTTTCTGGCTCATACCGGCGTGTGAGGCTCGCGAATCAACGTTATACACAAAGCTATGCCACACAGGCGGTGCTTTGATCATCAACCACAAGACTTTGCTTTTCAACAAAAGCGTTGATCATTTGCCACTTAGGCATGCCACATAGGCAGTTCACTCCATGCGACTGATTTCTATCGATATATAACTTCTGAGCTCGTACATCTCAGAGAAGGGTGTTAAGCAAAAGAATAAATTCTCCGTCGCCAAACAGATATATATTTAATAGAGATCAATCAGCACAGAACAAAATCCAATGTCAGACACACAGTCCATTTACAAGTTCATTCTGGGTCTGAACGAAACCGGAGTCACCTTATACCTCGCATATCCATCGATCTCCAAGTACGTCTGGACGATCACCACTTATTATCTATATTTTGGGATGCCTCCCAATCAAGACATCAGTAATCATCCAACCGATATGAAGATCTCCGGTCTTCAACCACCGTCTTCATCATCGACTTCTTATCTCCGATCAATTATTTGAAATGAGATTTAACTTGGCCTTTTCAAATAATTCACGTATATTTAGAATTTAAATCAATTCATTTCAATGGTTAAATTATTCGACATCAATAATTCTGTTCTCAAATGTAATTCTCACGCCAAACACGTTCAACCATCAAATATTCAATAAACCGGGTAAATTTGGTTTATTTCTATTCCATATCGTTTATAATATTTTATAACGATTTATAGCTATTTTTATTCATTTAAAAATAGCCAATTCATTCAAATGACGCTTCAGGCCATAACGCGGTCGTGGCGTTGTTTTTCTTCAGATTTGATTTACACACATCTGAAAATCTAACCATTGGATCTTCACAAATTTTATATCATTAGAAAGATCTTTTCAAAACAAATCCAACAGTTTCAGTTTTGGGAAAATCTGACAGTCGGATCTCCCGGTACAATCATTTGAAGTTATGATTTCAAAATACGAACTGCAGCGTCGTTATTCGATTTAATTTAATTATATATATATATATAATCGATTCTGGCGCTGTTTTTCTTCCGATTTGAATTAAACATTCCAGACAATCCAACCGTTGGATCTTTACAAAGTTGGTGTCGTTGTAAAGATATTTCCAAAGCGAACCCAACGGTTTCGGTTTCGGGAAAATCCGATGGTCGGATCTCCCGCACTAATCGTTTGAAATCACGGTTTCAAAATACGAACTGCAGCTTCGTTATTCGATTTAATTTAATTTTATATATATATATATAAATATAATCCATTCTTCGATTTCAAAACCATATTCGTTTAATATATTTGATAAAAATGATATTTTTATCTAGCAAATATTTATTTCAACACATCACTATTTTTAACAATTCATATATCTAATAAAAATGTGATTTTTATTGTAAAACAATTTATTTCAAAACACGATTATTTTATATAGTTCATACATAAGGTAAAAATGTTATTTTTCTCTTTCAAGGAATTTATTCAACACATGAATTTCTATTTAACACATGAATTTGGTTTCAACACATGAATTTTGTTTCAACACATGAATGTTTTCTATAGTTATATGTATATATAATAAAAATGTGATTTTTTTTATTGTTGAAAACAATTTATTTCAAAACACGATTATTTTATATAGTTCATATATGTGATAAAATGTTATTTTTCAAAGAATTTATTCAACACATGAATTTCTATATTCAAGACATGAATTTCTATTCAACACATGAATTTCTGTTCAATACATGAATATAGTTTCAACACATGAATATGGTTTCAACACATGAATATGGTTTCAACACATGAAAATAATTCTAACACATGAATATTATTGAAAATTTCGACAGCATAACGGCAAGGTAGTTAAAACCGGCACCGTCCCTAGTACGGCTCCTCACTCTACCTTAAAGCCTCACAGCTTTTGACAATGAGGATTTTCAATATCTAGTTCGTATGCAGGCGAATTTTCCCATATACTAATCCTATTGGGATTTCAACCACAATCAATCATTTCAAATCAACCATTCATGATATTCACCAAATTTTCACATCAACCAATAATCCAAACAATATCACAACCAATATATATCGTCCATGGTCTGTGGACGAGGGGAGTATATATATATATATATATAAATATATATATATATAGATATACGTATATAACTATATTTCAATTTCATTTCAATATCATTTCAATTTATTTCAACGCATATATCATTTTTACAACGCATATATAACTTATACATCGAACATACAACTTATACAACGCTTATACACGAGGTGTACAGCGCTTATATAACTCATACATCGACTATATAATTTATACATCGTTGTTTACATATCGTTTATAATTCAGAAATCTCACATTGGGTTCCACTCCTCCAAAATTTGCAGAAGGCTCAGAAAAATATCTGGTCTCTTCTAGAATGTAGAAGACGTCCACACGAGTCCACTGTCCCTTGTTTCACTGGCTTTCGACCGCATAGCAAAAAGATATGATTTTTAGAAGTTTGCAACAATTAAAAGTGTAAAAATCAGTTCAAATTTTATACAGCCGTACCTCTCAGCAAAAGGTTCAAAACTAGGGATGGATTTTGCGTGCAAACCGTGTAGCGGTTGGACGATCGGGTTGCACGAGGTCGAAGAGGGAGGCGGGGCGCCGGTTTGCCTGAAGTGGGGCCCACTTCGATGGTCAGGTGCGGCCACGGTGGAGATCGAAAGTCTCTGACTTTCGGGGCTCCAAACTCGAGGCACACTACACGATAACCGATGAAGTTTAGATGGATTTAAAGAGGAGGAAGAGTTCTTCAAAATCCCTAACTGGAGCACTCGAATTTATTGCGTGGATTGGGAGTTATGGAGGAGAGAAGGTGGAAGCTCTTTTCCGCCGTGCGCCTGGGTTGATTATCAGGGAGAGAGAATGTGAGGCTAAACGTGATTGGCCCATGAATTATATTTAAATTTTTAATTTGATTAAATCCAAAAATACCCCTTATCACATACGAACCCCAATTCAAACCCAACGACTGTCGCCCCTAGCTAAATACCCCCATTCCGAATACAATGGGATATGTTTCGTAGGCCCATTCGACTGTTTCAGTCTGTTTCTCTTCAAATTAAAATATAGAACATTCAATATTCGATTTGAACGTACATTTTAATTTGCCGAGGCCACAAACTGATCCCAAAAATTCCAGAAAAATAAATCTAGCTATGTTTTGACGATACGGTCCCAACAAAACTAGTTTCGTCGAATTCTGAGACCGTTTGAAAAATGGCCATTTTTTGGTCGATCCAATTTAACTGAAATCAACCAAACACATTTTCCTTCGCCACGCTCACATATTAACTTCAAAAATCATGGAATTTGAAACCTAGAAATAATTTGACATCCCGGATCCAACAAAAGTGGTTTCATCGAATTCTGAGGTCGTTTACAAAATGGCTATTTTCACGGGCTATAAAAATTCTATAGTGACCTTTCTGAAAATTCATTTGGCCATAACTTTTGATTTCCGCTACGAAACTTCGATTTTTCAGATTCGTTAGATAGATATTCATAGACAGATTTAAATATTTTTGGTTTCACTAAAATCCGTTTTAATTTGCACCCGGTACAGTCAGTCAAAGTTCGAATTCAAATTTTGTAACTGTCGCGCCATTTCAGGCCTTGTTTATAACTGAAAATAATTATATTTATTTTCAAACGTCGATTCAAACATACTTTTCGTCATTATTATTTAAAATAATTTATTTTAAATATTTAAAATCCACTAAAATAGCCAAATTAAAATTTTTAAATTGGATCAGATTTTCCGGGTTGTTACAATCTCCCCCACTTAATATCTTTTCGTCTTCGAAAAGGAACGAAGTCGAAAGTTGTTTAATTAACCAACTCAACTTTCATTCTGGTTTCCATTCTTCAACCTTTCAGTTTCTAAGAATTTTCTAATTCTTCAAAAATTTGGCTAACCCCCTAAATTTTCGAAAAATTTCGCCATAACCTCCTTTGTACGGGGAGGGGTTTGGAAATTTATTAGGCCGTATTAGGTACCCAATAAATCCTAATAAGCATGCACATATTTATAGTGATATATTCCGGTGTCCACAGGGGAGTGTGTATAGATCATAACTCCAGAGAATAAATGTTCGTTGCCCTATAAATGGTTTTTGAGCCTTAATGACCAGAGAGATGTGTTTATTGTCATCTCCAGACCCGTGTGGGGTTTTTTATTAATCTTGTAATTTACCGTTACATTTTATATAGTCCATATCAGTCATCAGTTAAACCCGTAACATATAGTCATCGCCATACAAGCCTCTCGCTCGTATGGTAAGTCTTCAACCTCGTCACACAAGCTCCAAATGCTTATGTGGTATATGATGAAGTATGCCTATCTTCAAGAAGTATGCCATGTAGTGTAGTTCAAAATTAATTGTTACTATCCTATGGCGACATTTATTATTACACACAGAACAACCAGCACTCCGCATCCAATGGCATTCACAGGAGTTGATATAATAATAAATGTGTGCATCCAACTCATTAAGGTTTACCTATTTGTCGGGCACGTAGATAAATTCTTTACTCAACAGCTAATCCTTTTACCTGTTCAAACATATATAATGCACTTGTATATATTTCTATCTAATTTTTAAATCAGTTCAATACGTGATTTAATCGAATAAATTTACCATCATTACCTTATTGATTAAATTAACTATCATTCTAATAATTTAATTAATCAAATCCACAATCACACAACACAAACAACAATCAATTTGTTTTTAACTTTTCAAAAATATACCAATTAATTCGTATACTCTTTTAAAATCATTAGACTATATAATTAAAAAGTTCACATCCATGCAAAGAAACAACAACAAAGTAGAGAACAAAATAGAAATGCAAAATATGGTAAATTCACCTTGCACCAGAGTCAATCAGAGATATCCACCCTGCACTTAGGATAGGCTTTCTTAATGCTCTCCTCAGTTTCCCAAGTACAATCTCGCGGATCTCCACTCCATTGCACTTTGACTAAGTGAACCTTCTTGTTCCTCAGTTCTTTGGTTTCTTTGCCAATAATCTTGATCGCCTCTCTTCTTACAACCAATTCTGGAGTAATCTCTATATCCCATTGCGCTGCTTCTTCCACGATCAAGTCTGGATCAAGAACATGCTTTCGAAGTTGAGATACGTGAAACACATCATGCACTTCAGGCAACTAATCTAGTAATTGGACCCTATAAGCGAGAGTTCCAATCCGTCCCAGAATTGGAAACGGACCAATGAACTTGGGCGCCAATTTCCCTGTTTTACCGAACCGGATTACTCCTCTCACCGGAGAAACCCTTAGATACACATAGTCACCAACAGCAAATGCTAAATCCCTCCTTCTCGAGCTTGCATAGCTCTTCTGTCGGCTTTAAGCTGCTAACAATCGTTTCTTAATGAAATCGACTTTATCCGCAGCTTCGCGAATCATATCTGGTCCCAATACAAGTCTATTGCCAGGTTCTACCCAACAAGCAGGAGATCGGCACGGTCTACCATACAATGCTTCGAATGATGACATTGTCCGGCTCGGTTGGTAGCTGTTGTTGTATGAGAACTCAGCCAAATGCAAATGGTCTTCCTATGATCCACCAAAATCAAGGACACAAGCTCGCAATAAATCTTCTAGAATACGATTCACCCTCTCAGTTCTACCATCTATTTGAGGATGATATGCGCTGCTCAAGTTCAGTTTCATTCCCAGTTCCACTTGAAATGCCTCCCAGAATTTGCTAGTAAATATTGGAACTCTTTCACTAACTATACTGATCGGCACTCCATGTAGCTTAACAATTTCTTTGAAATAAATCCGTACTAAACTTTGAGCGGTTCTATTGGATCTGACAGGTATAAAATGGGCGGTCTTCGTGAAGCGTTCTACGATCACCCAAATACTTTCATTTCCTTTCTTGGTTCTGGGCAAACCATCTATGAAGTCCATGGAAATATGTTCTCACTTCCAACCTGGAATGTCCAGCGGTTGCAACAACCCGGCAAGTTTCTGTTGGTCGCTTTTGACTAATTGGCAAGTAGAGCACCTGCTAATATATAAGGAAATGTCTCTCTTCATCGATCTCCACCAGAATGTACGCTTAATATTCTTATACATTTTGCTCACTCCTGGATGGATACTAAGCTTTGACTTGTGGCATTCATCCAATACTTCCCTCCGGAGCTCAGAAATGTTAGGAACACAAATTCGACCTTTTAGCTTTAGAACCCCTTGGTTATCAATCCGGAAGCTCAAGGGTTCGCCTTTCTGTATTCTTTCTCTGATCCTCTGAATGAAGTGATCGTCCTTCTGAAGAGCAGATATTTTATCAATCAATGAAGTCGTAATAATAAAACTGGCGACTATTACATTCTTTCTACTTAGCGCATCAACCACAACATTGGCTTTCCCTGGAGTGTACAAAATGTCAAAATCGTATGCTGCAAGAAATTCTAGCCAACGCTGCTGTAACGACCCGTATTCTACGCATCATAGGATCGTAGGATATTTATTTCTTTCACATACGAAGTCGTATGGTCATGTAACTTTGGGAGACGACTATTGGGGTCATTTCCCATGTTCATGATTTTTCTCGATTTTTAAATGACCATTTTACCCCTAGTTGGCACTGTTTTGGCCATAACTTTTGACTGGAAAGGAATTTTGACCTGAAACCACTTCTATTGGCTTCGGGTGATGGTTTCTCTTTCCGTAGAGTGGTCACATTAGCCAAACGGACTTACCGTTTGGGAGATATGGCTGAAACAAGTTTCAGACGGTGAAAAACAGCTTAATTGGGCTTAACCGGGTGATTAGCAGCTAGGCCCAGAGGGGAAATTCGGGTTTAGAGGTATAGGAGGACTGATTAGGGTTAGGTTATCACTTTCATTTCAGTTTTGAGCCGCCACAAACCTTCTTGAAACCTTAGTAATGGCTTCCATCCTCTAAAACCATCCCAAAACACATTTTTAGTGAAGATTAAGCCTAAACTACATCAAAGCAAGGCCAAATAGCAACAAAGCAAGGTTGGAGCTGCTGCTATACACAGGAATTCGACCCAAACAGAGAGTATTTCAGATTTGGTGTTTCATTTGTGGCCAAGGTGAGTGATTTGCATAGTTTTTGCACTAATTACGGTGATTAAGGGTAATTAGTGAAGATTAGCGAATTTATACGTAAATAAATTCTGGAAAAATTCTTAAAATTCTAAAATAATGTTTTAAGGCTCTGTTAGAAATTTGGGTTAATTTCGATAGGTTTTGCTAATCGTATGCTTAAAACATGATTAAGAGGGATTATAGGAAAATGTGAGGTTTTAGCCACTTTTGATCCATTTTGGTTCATTTGAATTGTTGTTAGCTGTTTGTGGTTGTTCTTACATGTTGCTATGACTCTATGGTATGTTCTATGATTGATTAGAATAGTTGGATTGGTCGAAAATGCCGTCGAATGGCGTAGAAAACTCGCTGGAAAGTTGCAGAAGTGTGCAGGTTCCGAACCGGTTCGGATCGGAGAAAGGGGTCGGATCGGATTTGTGAACTGACCAAGGGAATTCGAACTGGATTGGAACTTGTCACTGGAGGAAGCTTGGCGAGAAGGAAGGCCGTTTACTTGGAGTTGGAGTGGACAAGGGGATCGGATCAGAAGAATAATTGGAGGCCAGATCGGATCGACTTGGAGATGCAGGGCTCGTATCGGAAGTAAACATTTGGGAGAACTAGCAAGAGGGAAGGCCACGCGGATCAGATGGCAAGGAGGAATCGGATCGGAATACGTGAAGAAATAAGGGAGCGGATCGGAGCGCTGGAAGGAAGGACACCCGACCCGACCCGGAGGAGGACACCGACCCGACCTGAAGTGGAATACCCGACCCGGACCGAATGGAAAGATGACAAGGAAGGAGGACCGAACCGAACCGACGAGGGTAATGACCACCGAACCGAACCGTATTCTAGGGCTGCTACTGCACGACAACTCTTCTGAAGACCCACTCCAATTCGATCAAAACCCGAGATGCAAAGGAAGTCCAAATGAGAAGTTAGAGCTCAAGATTTAGATGGGAATCAATGAGTTCGCTTCATGGTTGGGCTTTGCTGCGGGACGCGTGCCAAGGAGTTATCGACATCTATAGCTTTGAACCACTATGGTAGGAGGTACGAAGGCGGATTCAGGGCCATTATGGCATCGGTAGAACCAAGGGCTACGACCAATGAAGTGAGTCATTGAAATGTTTGGTCATGACTCCAAGTGTTTGGCTTGGTCACAACAGGGTTTCTACAAGTCGGGATTCGTCGTTACCTCAGTTTGTCTAGTGTTCCAAAGTGGTAGATGTTGTACTCTTTACGCACTGAGTGAGAGATGTGAGGATAGTTGCTATGGATGATTTGTTTGTTATCATTATGACATACACACCCCACCCCCGTATTCTTTACACTATTCATTATGGCACCTTAGTGAACTGTACGGTATGTGGTACTAACTCTTCGGTTGCAGGTCCAGGTTCAGGTATGGTTTAGTATACCTGTTATTATTCTGTTTTCATGCTTATCGCTCATACCAGGCTTTATGTCTGACCCAGAGTTTTATGTCTCCTCTTATTACTCTGGGTGCTCACACGAGCAGACTAGAGACAGGTTAGCTGGTGATGCACGGGTAGATGATCCGGAGACGAGCAGGAGGCTTCCACGTAATATACATATATAATATTCTCCCTGTGTTGTTGAAGATCTCTGCTTGGGCATTGTTGGTGTATCTTCTACTTTAGCTTTCTTTTGTTTAGAGACAGTAAATTTGGAAAATTGTAATAAGCTGTATATGGATTTCCGCTGCTCTGATGATTGATGTTGATTTTGTTATCAGCTTATGCACTGTCTCGCCTGTTTTATGTCAAGTATGTTATTATTATATTTTATCCCATGCGCTGTGAGACATTCTACAGGTTCCTTGATTAGTTCATTCTCTTCTTTCTTTTCTTCTGACGACCGTTCTGTGCTAGCTGGGCATGTGTACAGCGCACTTTCGGAGGAAATGTAGGCTGGTGCGGGACGGGCCGTCACACTTGGTATCAGAGCTCTAGGTTGCGTAGTTAACCTAGGGAAGTCATCAGGGAGAGATAATATACGTATACGAGAGAGCGTATTTGTGATTACTTTGGTTTTGAAAAGCTATATATATATACTATTAGTAGTATAAGGATGAAGTCGTACTGCACTAGCACCACTATGGAGTCGTTAATCGTTTCCTTTTTCAGATTGACGATGAGCCGATATACTAGAGGTGCTGGCAGGGGAGCCAATAATGGGAGTGCTGCTGACATGAGGACGATGTTTACTGACCTCATGAGAGAGATGCTTAGAGATGTACAGAGGGCAGCTCCCAATGGTGGAAATGGTGGTGGTCCAATAGTGCAGGCGCCAAGAGTCGACTTTGCCAAGCTGAATAAGGATTATACTAGCCTTGGTGGGAAGCCGTTCCACGGAACGGAGTCGGCTACGGACGTTCAGGATTGGTTGGATAGTTGCGAACGTATCTTCGAGGATTTGGGTATCGAGGATGCGATGAAGAGAAAGCTAGCGTCCCGTCAGCTGCAAGGGCGGGCAATGAATTGGTGGAATGCTATAAAGGCAGCTACTCCCGAAGATCAGATTACTTGGGAGCAGTTTAAGGCTCGCTTTAGCGAGAAGTTCATTCCAGCTGCTCAGAAGTCAATGTTGTTTAAGAAATTCTTGGAGCTCAAGCAGAATGGCAGGGCTGTCTCGGAGTATATTGCTGAATTTAACACTTTGTCAAAATATGGGTTATCTCTTATTGATACTGCCGAGAAAAAGAATGAGAAATTCATAACTGGTTTGGATCAGTACTTGGGGGAAAAACTTATTAACCACATCGATGAGACGTTTGAATCGATTGTGGGGAAAGCATTAAGATCGGAAAGTCTTTACCCTAAGCCGAAGACTGAGGTTGCATCCGCAGATGAGCCAAAGCCACAAGCAAGTGGTGGAGGCAAAGGTGGTTCCCAGAATAAGAGAAAACAGAATCAAACTAAGGATGGCCAGAAGAAAAAGAACAAACAAGATGTGGAGTGCTTCAGCTGTGGTAAGAAGGGCCATTATGCTAGTAATTGTCGGGCCAAGCCAGCGGATAGGAAGTGCTTCAATTGTGGCCAATTGGGACATCACAAGGACAAGTGTCCACAGCCCCCTAAGGAAAAGCAAATGGTGAAAGCATATGCTCTCAATGCTATTCCTTCTTCGTCAAATGCCCCAACTGCGGCGGAGAAGGGAAAGAATGTCGTCATTCAAGGTATGCTTTCTGTTTATGATGTTCCTGTTAGAGTTTTGTTTGATACCGGAGCTTCCAGTTCTTTCATATCTAGTGACCTGGTAGATAGGTTGGGATTGGAGCCCGAGATTGTCGATAGACCTTTAGTAGTGACGAACCCGATTGGTGGTTCGACTAGCCTTAGCATGATTTGTCGTAATGTGGTCTTATCGAGTCATGGATGCATGTTTGTTTGTGATTGCTTTGTTTTGGGCTTTACTGGGTTTGGCATTATTTTGGGAGTAGATTGGCTCTGAAGGTACGGGGTGGTGGTAGACTGTGAGGGCTTTTTGGTGACAGCTAGAGCGGATGATGGGCGGAGGATAGTGTTTGGTGGTCTACCCAGTAAGGGGGTATTGGCTAGTTTTCTAAACTCCCTCGACATTCCGCATAGTGAGTTGTCAGGTTTGCCCGTGGTTGGCCAGTATCCGGATGTTTTCGAAGAAGTGACCGGACTTCCACCACACCGAGAGATTGAGTTCCGTATTGATTTGGTAAAGGATGCCAGGCCTATAGTGATGCCACTTCGTCGTATGGCACCAAGAGAGCAGCGAGAGCTCGAGGTGCAAGTCAGCGATCTTTTGAGGAAGGGATTTATCAGAAGGAGTGTTTCTGAATGGGGAGCACCAGTTGTGTTTGCTACCAAGGCGGATGGTTCCCTTCGTTTGTGTGTAGACTACCGCGAGTTGAATAAAGTGACGAGGAAGAACAAGTATCCTCTACCGCGGATAGATGATTTGTTCGATCAGTTGAGTGGCACGAGAGTATTTTCTCAGTTGGATCTCGCGACAGGTTTTCATCAGCTTAGAGTGGAAGCTGAGAGCATAGCTAAAACGGCATTTCGAACGCCGTCTGGATTTTATGAATGGTTGGTTATGCCATTTGGGTTGACTAATGCCCCGGCATATTTTGTGGATCTTATGAATAGGGTATTCAGAGATCAGTTGAACAAGTCTGTTCTTGTGTTCGTGGATGATATTTTGGTCTATTCGAGGACAGAGGAAGAACACAAGGAACATTTAAGAGTAGTGCTGGAGGTGTTGAGAAAACACCAATTGAAAGCCAAGTTTTCTAAGTGTCACTTCTGGAAGAGGGAAGTGAGGTTCTTGGGCCATGTTGTATCAGAAAACGGTATTGCCGTGGACCCAGCAAAGGTGGCTACGGTACAAGATTGGCCTACGCCCAAGAATGCAACGGATGTGAGAAGTTTCTTGGGATTAGCTGGATATTATCGTAAGTTTATCCAAGGTTTCTCCAAGGTAGCAGCACCATTGACCCAGTTGACCAAGAAGAATCAAGCTTTTGTCTGGGATGAAAGGTGCGAGAATGCATTTAAAAACCTAAAGGACAAATTGACAAGCGCACCAGTGTTAGTCATTCCTAAGGGGGATGAAGAGATGACGGTATACACGGATGCCTGTGGTACCGGACTGGGTGCTGTATTGATGCAAGGCGGTAGGGTTGTAGCTTATGCAAGTCGGCAGTTGAAACCGCACGAGAGAAGATACCCTACCCATGATTTAGAATTGGCAGCAATCGTGTTCGCGTTAAAGATGTAGAGACACTATCTCTTGGGAGAAAGATTTGAGCTGTTTACAGATCATAAGTCGTTGAAGTATCTATTCTCCCAAAAGGATTTAAATCTCCGTCAGCAGAGATGGTTAGAGTTCTTAGCTTCCTATGATTTTGACATCGCATATACACCAGGAAAGGGCAATGCGGTGGCTGATGCATTGAGTAGAAGACATGCCAGCCTAGGGGCTATGTTCCTTGAATGGAAGCAACTGGAGTATATCGCGGGTTTTGATTTCAGACCAAAGTGCGAATTGGATCCAGAGATGTTAGCAAGTTTGACGGTCAGACCCACTTTGATTGAGCGGATCGGCTCTAGTCAGAGGGACGATCCTAATCAATTGGAAATCATCTCCAAGTTAGAGATGGATATCGATGAGGAGATGAACAAGTATGGGCTTGATCGAGATAGATGGCTTAGAAAGAATGGAAAGCTTGTTGTGCCCAATGTCAAGGGATTGAGAGATGAAGTGCTTAGAGAATGTCATCACTCAAAGCTGACTATACACCCTGGTGGTAACAAGATGTATCGAGATATGAAGCAGACTTACTACTGGGAAGGGATGAAAAGAGACGTTGGGAAGTTTATATCCAAGTGCATGAATTGCCAGCTAGTTAAAGCCGAGCAAAAGAAGCCTAGTGGGTTGTTACAGCCTTTAGAAATTCCCGAATGGAAATGGGAGCAAGTCTCGATGGATTTCATTGATGGTTTACCAAGGACTAGATCGGGACATGACAGCATTTGGGTAATTGTAGATCGACTGACTAAAAGTGCAAGGTTTATACCAGTCAAATCGACCAGAATGGCAGCTAAGTTAGCAGAATTGTATATGAAATGGGTAGTGAGATTTCATGGAGTACCTAAAGGCATTGTGAGCGACCGAGACCCGTTGTTCACTAGTGGGTTTTGGAAGAGCTTACAAGAGGCTCTAGGGTCAGAGTTACATCTCAGTACCGCATATCATCCTCAGACCGACGGTCAGACGGAAAGGGTGAATCGTATTTTGGAAGACCTCTTGAGAGCATGTATATTGGATTTTGGTGGATCATGGGATGACCATTTGCATCTAGTAGAGTTTGCATATAATA
This sequence comes from Allium sativum, assembly GCA_030737875.1. Lineage (NCBI taxonomy): Eukaryota > Viridiplantae > Streptophyta > Magnoliopsida > Asparagales > Amaryllidaceae > Allium > Allium sativum. Next base: position 208,684,835 of record CM060919.1, read on the forward strand.
ATAGCTACCAATCCAGTATCGGTATGGCTCCATTTGAAGCTTTGTATGGAAGACCGTGCAACTCACCATCATGTTGGATAGAAACTGGCGAGAAGTTTATGCTTGGACCAGGTGTGGTGAGGGAAACTTCGGATAAGATCAAGGTCATTCAACAACGAATGAAGGCTGCCCAAGATAGACAGAAGAGTTATGCTGATAAGAGGAGAAGAGACTTAAAATTCTCCGTTGGTGACTTGGTGTTTGTCAAGATTTCTCCGTTGAAGAGCATAATACGATTTGGCAGGAGAGGCAAGTTAGCACCAAGATTCGTTGGCCCATTCCCTGTTCTTGAACTAGTCGGGAATTTGGCGTACATAATTGACTTACCGGAGAAGATGGCGGGAGTTCACGACGTATTTCATGTTTCCCAACTAAGGAAGTTCGTTCACGACTCAGATATGACTATTTCACCTGATCAGTTAGAAGACTTCGAAGTAGAACCCGAGGCGGTTGGGAACCGCAAGCCGGCCCGTATTGTCGAGCACGACATGAAGCGACTTCGAAGGAAGGCGGTGAAGCTAGTCAAAGTTCAGTGGGGCGAGGACGAAAATGATTGTACTTGGGAGACAGAGGAGAACATTAGGAAGTCACACCCAGAACTCTTTGCCTGGTAAGATTTTGGCTTCGATTTAGTTTTTCCGCATGCTAGGATAGGCTTGTTTGCTTGTTTTGCATGATTGATTGTTGTATGTGGTTGTTAGGCATGCGGGATCCTTTGTATGTTTTGGGTTAAGGAATTTCGGGGGCGAAATTTCTTAAGGGGGGGAGAGTGTAACGACCCGTATTCTATGCATCATAGGATCGTAGGATATTTATTTCTTTCACATACGAAGTCGTATGGTCATGTAACTTTGGGAGACGACTATTGGGGTCATTTCCCATGTTCATGATTTTTCTCGATTTTTAAATGACCATTTTACCCCTAGTTGGCACTGTTTTGGCCATAACTTTTGACTGGAAAGGAATTTTGACCTGAAACCACTTCCATTGGCTTCGGGTGATGGTTTCTCTTTCCGTAGAGTGGTCACATTAGCCAAACGGACTTACCGTTTGGGAGATATGGCTGAAACAAGTTTCAAACGGTGAAAAACAGCTTAATTGGGCTTAACCGGGTGATTAGCAGCTAGGCCCAGAGGGGAATTTCGGGTTTAGAGGTATAGGAGGACTGATTAGGGTTAGGTTATCACTTTCATTTCAGTTTTGAGCCGCCACAAACCTTCTTGAAACCTTAGTAATGACTTCCATCCTCTAAAACCATCCCAAAACACATTTTTAGTGAAGATTAGGCCTAAACTACATCAAAGCAAGGCCAAATAGCAACAAAGCAAGGTTGGAGCTGCTGCTATACACAGGAATTCGACCCAAACAGAGAGTATTTCAGATTTGGTGTTTCATTTGTGGCCAAGGTGAGTGATTTGCATAGTTTTTGCACTAATTACGGTGATTAAGGGTAATTAGTGAAGATTAGCGAATTTATACGTAAATAAATTCTGGAAAAATTCTTAAAATTCTAAAATAATGTTTTAAGGCTCTGTTAGAAATTTGGGTTAATTTCGATAGGTTTTGCTAATCGTATGCTTAAAACATGATTAAGAGGGATTATAGGAAAATGTGAGGTTTTAGCCACTTTTGATCCATTTTGGTTCATTTGAATTGTTGTTAGCTGTTTGTGGTTGTTCTTACATGTTGCTATGACTCTATGGTATGTTCTATGATTGATTAGAATAGTTGGATTGGTCGAAAATGCCGTCGAATGGCGTAGAAAACTCGCTGGAAAGTTGCAGAAGTGTGCAGGTTCCGAACCGGTTCGGATCGGAGAAAGGGGTCGGATCGGATTTGTGAACTGACCAAGGGAATTCGAACTGGATTGGAACTTGTCACTGGAGGAAGCTTGGCGAGAAGGAAGGCCGTTTACTTGGAGTTGGAGTGGACAAGGGGATCGGATCGGAAGAATAATTGGAGGCCAGATCGGATCGACTTGGAGATGCAGGGCTCGTATCGGAAGTAAACATTTGGGAGAACTAGCAAGAGGGAAGGCCACGCGGATCAGATGGCAAGGAGGAATCGGATCGGAATACGTGAAGAAATAAGGGAGCGGATCGGAGCGCTGGAAGGAAGGACACCCGACCCGACCCGGAGGAGGACACCGACCCGACCTGAAGTGGAATACCTGACCCGGACCGAATGGAAAGATGACAAGGAAGGAGGACCGAACTGAACCGACGAGGGTAATGACCACCGAACCGAACCGTATTCTAGGGCTGCTACTGCACGACAACTCTTCTGAAGACCCACTCCAATTCGATCAAAACCCGAGATGCAAAGGAAGTCCAAATGAGAAGTTAGAGCTCAAGATTTAGATGGGAATCAATGAGTTCGCTTCATGGTTGGGCTTTGCTGCGGGACGCGTGCCAAGGAGTTATCGACATCTATAGCTTTGAACCACTATGGTAGGAGGTACGAAGGCGGATTCAGGGCCATTATGGCATCGGTAGAACCAAGGGCTACGACCAATGAAGTGAGTCATTGAAATGTTTGGTCATGACTCCAAGTGTTTGGCTTGGTCACAGCAGGGTTTCTACAAGTCGGGATTCGTCGTTACCTCAGTTTGTCTAGTGTTCCAAAGTGGTAGATGTTGTACGCTTTACGCACTGAGTGAGAGATGTGAGGATAGTTGCTATGGATGATTTGTTTGCTATCATTATGACATACACACCCCACCCCCGTATTCTTTACACTATTCATTATGGCACCTTAGAGAACTGTACGGTATGTGGTACTAACTCTTCGGTTGCAGGTCCAGGTTCAGGTATGGTTTAGTATACCTGTTATTATTCTGTTTTCATGCTTATCGCTCATACCAGGCTTTATGTCTGACCCAGAGTTTTATGTCTCCTCTTATTACTCTGGGTGCTCACACGAGCAGACTAGAGACAGGTTAGCTGGTGATGCACGGGTAGATGATCCGGAGACGAGCAGGAGGCTTCCATGTAATATACATATATAATATTCTCCCTATGTTGTTGAAGATCACTGCTTGGGCATTGTTGGTGTATCTTCTACTTTAGCTTTCTTTTGTTTAGAGACAGTAAATTTGGAAAATTGTAATAAGCTGTATATGGATTTCCGCTGCTCTGATGATTGATGTTGATTTTGTTATCAGCTTATGCACTGTCTCGCCTGTTTTATGTCAAGTATGTTATTATTATATTTTATCCCATGCGCTGTGAGACATTCTACAGGTTCCTTGATTAGTTCATTCTCTTCTTTCTTTTCTTCTGACGACCGTTCTGTGCTAGCTGGGCATGTGTACAGCGCACTTTCGGAGGAAATGTAGGCTGGTGCGGGACGGGCCGTCACACTTGGGCAAAACATTCTCAGATTCAAGTCTTTCTAGGTGAACAAATACTTCAATGACTGATGGTCTGTATACAGTTCGAATTTCTCACTCAAAAGATAATGCCTCCAGATTTTCAAAGCAAATACAATGGCTAACAACTCAAGATCATGAGTAACATAATTTTTCTCATGCGGTTTCAGTTGACGGCTAGCATAAGCAACCACTTGACCTATTTGCATTAATACTGCACCAAGGCCTTCTCTAGAGGCATCTGTCCAGACTTTCAAGTCTCGATTGCCATCGATAATCGTTAACACTGGAGCAGTTGTTAATCTTAATTTTAGCTTCTGAAAATCCTCCTCACATTCGGGAGTCCACTTGAATCTTGCGTGCTTCTTTGTAAGCTTTGTTAAGGAACTAGATATCTTCGAAAAATCTTTAACGAACTTCCGATAATAACTAGCCAATCCAAGAAAATTTCGAACTTCTGTAGGAGTACTAGGCTGCTTCCAATTTTGAATAGCGGTGATTTTACCGGGATCCACAGAAATTCCTTCTTTTGACACGACGTGGCCACGAAACTTGACTTCTTCTTGTCAGAATATACATTTGGAAAGTTTGTCCTTTAAAACATTCCTTCGCAGAATTTCTAACACATGTTCCAAATGTTTCGCGTGCTCGCTCTCTGCCTTAGAGAAGATCAATATGTCATCAATGAAAACCAGAACAAATTTATTCAAGACTTCTCTGAATACCCTGTTCATCAGATCGACAAAATACGTTGGAGCGTTACATAAGCCGAACGGCATTACTAACCACTCATAGAATAAATCGGAACCTCTGAATGCTGTCATAGGAACACACTCTTCGGTAATACAAAGCTGATGGAAGCCTGTAGCTAGGTCCATCCTTGAAAATACTTGTGCGCCATTCAATCGATCTAACAAATCATCAATCCACGGCAATGGGTATTTATTATTTAATGTCTGCTTGTTCAAGTCACGATAATCCACACATAGTTGAAGAGTACCGTCTGACTTTGGAACAAACACCGCTGCTGCTCCCCAATCAGATAAACTAGGCCTGATCAGACCCTTCCATACAAGCTGTCGAGTTTGATTGTCTAATTCCTCTTTCTCCTTTAAAGTCATTCTCCGAATAGCATGCACTACTGGCCTTGCATTCTGAATTAAAGCGATCTTGAAATCAATTTCTCACATCGGAGGTAAGCTAACGACTTCTTCGAACACATCCACATAATTGTTGATGACAGGAATATCTTTTATGATGTCCGGAATATTCTCTGTGACTACAGGGATATTTTCTATTTGAGCAGGAGAAACATCAAGAGCTGACCAAAAGTCTTTTCTATCTGAATTCGGACCTTCACATGGTATGATTATATAATCCCCTGATTTAATCTTTGCCATAACCACTCTCTCGGCGCATTTAACCTCAGCTTCATATTTGGTTAACCAATCCAATCCCAAAATAAGATCGAATTCGGTAAAATTCATGACGATCGAGATGGTAGGAAACCAATATCGGGAAAAAGAGAAAGTCACCCCACAAATCCAACTAAGATCGAGAGAACCCCCAACCGGATTATGGACAAGGAATAATACTATCCACACAATGATCCTCAAACTCAAGATCCATAAATAATTTTGCTCGATCCGAATTGTAACACCCCACATCCATTAAGGTCACTCACAAAGGGAATGCCTTAACTTCAATAGAGCATTATGGGTACTGGAACAGAAATATTACAAGACAGACATATATAAAACAACGGAAAGTAAAGTGGAAGTACTTAAAATCATTTATTAAATATAAATGTTTACAATAAAAGCCCATCAACTTCCAATACCCAATTACATAGTTAAGATATCTGTCTTGCTCAAAAACAAAGAAGCATAAAAACAAACTGTAGTATTCCCCAATAAAGCAAAGCAAGCCATAGCCAAGAGAAATCCAAGCCATACATGAAAGAGCCTTGGAGCTTGGTAAGATCCGAACTAAGCTGTATTCCCACCCTGCGAACCTGGGGGGGGGAAACGGAAGAAAGAGAGGCGAAACAAAATGGGTCAGTCATAAAGACTGAGTAAATCCTAGTGACTTTCAGCATAAAAACAGGTAAAGATAATATGACATGAGTAAACTGAAAGTAAACATAAGCATGATGACAAGATAAGCAACAGGTAAGATAACTATGGATAACATGATGTGATTTTTGTCAAGTAACATCGCAAGGTTCCCATTCAAGATAAACTAAGTATAATTTCGTAGGATTCCTATCAAGCATAACAAGATTCCTCTGCTTCGCCATTAAAATATTTCTATGAGATCTATTTGCTCTGCACCACCTAACTAGCATCTTTACAAGTGTCTTACATGGAATGTTTCGTATTCCTACTAGTACTTCAACTAGTGTCCTATGTAACAAGGATCCTTACCCACTACTAGTGTCCCAACTAGTAGCCCGTGTTATATAATAAGGTGATCCCACCCACTACTTAGAAATCATAATACTAGTCTTATGTACCCCTAGCTGACTACATAGGTGCCGCCTGCCCCTATCTCCACTAGGTGTACCCACCAACCCCCATGCGATCGGCTCCCTAACTCGTAGATACCCGTGCTAGCCCCATAGTGGGGTGTATCATTTCCCAAAGTGGCAACCCGATACAACTTGAGGATGCACGGCTTATACCTACACGATGCAACAACGTCTTACCTACCAGCCCGGATCCACACACGCATATGAAACCCGTTGGACTTGCGTTGCCACCGCTAACCCGTTTTGACATCTTAAAATAAAACCCAGTATGCGTGTCCCGTCCTCGACATGGGTCGAGCTCACAAAGATACGTAATGGGCTACTGGTCTGGAAAGGGTCCCCTTTCCTCGACACAAGCTTGCCTCCTCTGCTTGGTCCCCTCTAGTAATTCTTACTTAACCCCTTCTTATTCATGTCCACTTACATGCTTAAATTTTGGTTAAGTATACACCAGTTATGTCTTACATGTTACCCATGTCCTCCACTTAACCCCTACATCATCCTCATGTCTTAATACATGCTTTATCTTGGTTAAGTGCTTATTGGTTATATTTTACTTGTCATTCATATTACCCCCAACGTCTGGGTTTAACCAAGCGCCTTGGCTTTATCTGCCATTAGACCCTATGTCTATCCATTAACTATGCGCTTGTGCTACCTCATCAGTCTTATCATTTAACTTGGTTATTTCCATTTATACCAACCTTCAACTTGCTTATTAATTCAATTCTTAACTTGAACTATACTAAGTCCATTAATAAGCCCGCAACATGTTATTCCTATGATTCATACATTAACCCCTGTTATGGTACAATAACATGTTCTTATTCAATCTTTACAACCAAGTACCCCTTAACTTACAAACACACTGGAAAGAGAGAATAATTCCCTAAATACCAACCCCGAAGACCGGAATCAACATCAGATTGATACTCAGAGGATTATCCAACCTAACCAATGTTTTGTTCCTTTTTATAATATAACTTATGTCGCCTTCAATTGTAAATCCATTCTTGTCTTTACATATTGCTTAATCTACAATGAAGCACATCTTTCCTTATTACATAAGTTATCTCATCTTATCTATTGTTCCGCCTAACTTACTTTATTCCATAAGTTATCATTCCCACTTAGGCATTAATTAAGATTTATTTAACTCAATCATTCATGTCATAACAGTTAAGTGTCATTAGCCTGGTCATATTACTTAACCCACCCATTCATACCATATTGGTTAAGTGTTCTTAGTTTACTTAACCCTATCCACTGGTCTAATTACCATGTTATGTTGGTTAAGTATTACTATTCGTATTTCCACATGTCACCCACTTAACCCCCATGTCCCACCACATGTTTATCTGGTTAAGTATTTCTTAATTCATTAAGGCCGTAACCCTAAAAAGACCTCTCACATTAGACTGACATTTATGGCAGCTGGATTTGTCGGGCGGGTCCGGGCAGTCTTACACCATAAAAGAGTCTAACCTCGTGTCTTTACAACTGTTATGCTTTTAATTTGGGCTTAGGACCTCTCACATTGGGCTACCATTTGTGACTACTGGATTCGCCGGGCGGGTCCGGGCAGTTTTACGTCACAAATGAGTCCAACCTCGTGTCCTAAGCATTGATTATCGCTTATAATCTTTTACCCCAGTCTTAATAATTTCCTTATTCAAATTATTAATTAATTCCTAATTTAACAATGTCCATAATTGACTCAATTATGTTCATCAATTAATGGTATGCAAAATCATACCAATTTTATCACAATTTATCTTATGCCATTAAAGGCAACTTATCTCAATTTATATTTATCCCTCCTTTAAGGCTATTACATGCCAACTACCCAAAACCCACTTAGGCGTGTTCATATTAGCCCCTTTTCAAGACATAAATTATCATACGTGTTTCAACTACAAATCTCACATAATTAACATATGCCCAAGTTCTAGATTACATATCAGTTTTACATATGCCCAATTCATACCAAATCTACATATGTTCAGTTCATGTCGTTTTATACGTATGTCAATTTTTATGTCAATTTACAAATATCAAGTTCTAGCCAAAAATTACATATTCCAATCCCAATTCTTACAATTACCATTTTAATGGCAATACCCAATTCTATATTATGCCTTCGATTCTACCAAACACACATATATCTAACTAGGCAATATCTCAGTATTTCCCCCGTATCCAATCGCACATAAATCGCAGTTTAGGCCTAGGTCCGAAATTGACCTAGGTTCATCAAAGGAAAATAAATAGGGGGAGGTAGAAGTTGCAATGAAACAAGATCAGGGAGAAAACAGCATAGATCGTCATGATAGGCATAAAGATTAGATCTTGATAATAATATCAACATGAATCCAAGAAACTGATTTACAACGACTGAATAGAGCATGAACCAGACATAAGAATGGAGATAAACAAGTCTCAAAACTCAAGGTTCAAAGGTAAACAGGAATAGATCTGAATTGGTAAACATGCTTATATCCAATTACACTTTATTCCATAGCCATATTAAAATTAAGTATTTTAATCTAAAAAGTAACTAGAACTTACATAGCATGGCTAGTGAATTTAAGAATTGAAATCGATGTTGTGGTGTTGTTGATTCATCTCCTTGAATCATTGTAGAAGTCTTCATCTTTGCATTGGATTGCGTATGAGAGCTTAAGAAGATTAGAGACGGCGGCCATGACCAAGAGGAATTTTAGCAGCATAATGGTGGCTAGATGTGTTGTAGTGAATTGGGGTTTAGGAATCAGGGGGTTTATATAGGATTAGGTAGACGAATCTGGACAGAAACGAGACTAGAAACATCAGAATGCACCCAGGCCCAAAAGTGGGCTCGGGGACCAGGTCGACACCCAGGTCGACTGCCCAGTCGACCTGGTCTAGGGGGGGTCGACTGCCCAGTCGACTCCCTAGTCGACCTGGGTACTGGGTGGGAAATTTCCCGCCCAGCCTTTTCTGGGTTTTGAATTCAAAATTTGAATTCGAATTCGAGCTGTTTTCGATTCTGAAAATCCTGAAACTTCAGAGGGTCATATCTCTCTCATACGGACTCCGATTCTCGCAAACTCGGACTCGTTTTCAAGCAGAATTTCGAGATGAACGCAATGGTGCAACCCATTTCCCTTGATTCCTATTTTAAAATTTAATTCTGCCTTGATTTATGATTTTAATATGTTATTAAAATTCGGGTTGTTACACGAATCGATCGCTAAACCGACCAAGACCGTTCGAAACCCCTGATTATTTTGAGAACACGACAAATTGGAATGCAAACAGAAGAACATTTCATTGTTTATTACAATAGTTCCATCAGAATACAAGAATATACAGAGTATGAATAAAAATTACACATTATTCAATATCAGAGATTTAAATACATACTGCAACGGAAAAATAATACAAAACACAACTGAAAGTAATACACGGATACAGAGCTTTCGAGTATCGTTCCAGCTGTAAACCAGGATCCTGTGAATATAAATTTGCAAAACCAAAACTACTAGCTGCCCGTGCGGAAAATAGAGGCACCCAGAGTTTAGGTTAAAATAATAAACTCCAGGTCAGTCATGTGACTGGTGTGAGAACTAAAACAGTTAATAATATTTATTTTAAAGTTAGGTAAATCAAGGGACCACGCCGTACAACACGGAACGGGTTTCCTCCCAAGAATACCAGTGCATAAAACAATAGCGCAATGCTAAAATAAAGAACAATGAAGCTATTATAAGACCCAGGTCCCATCACATAATGCAACACAAGTCGGAGGATAGGGTTTTACCTTATAATAGCCAAAGCATGCTTGATACGCTAAATTTCATGTTTTATTATTACTATAAGTGTATAGTGTCAAAACAATTTCAATCATAAGTATCAATCATAGACGGCATAAGTGCCCCATACCACTATGTCGCCATATATAGGTATACAATCAAAACCGCAAAGTCACGTATTGGAAGTTGGATTTCCATTTGTGAACCGAGGCAAGGGATCGTCCTCTACCGAATTCGAGACAATCTAGCCCATGTCTCAGGATCAGAACGCATCGACCCTTGGAGCGACAGGGCCGGTCCACCGATGTGGATTAAAATGCCCGAACACTACGTTTCCCCGCCCTTTGGGGAGTAAATGAGCCAAATGACTCCATCGGCTCCACATAGTCACTGATATATCTGAGGCGCCTCGAAACAGCAACAACCACACAGGTGAAAATAATATAAATGTCAGGGCTGGTAGGTCACTGACACCACCCTAGCTAGAAGGAAACGCATGCCCTTCCTGAGGTCCTCTCCCGTTTCTGGTTCACAACCAGGGTGTGAGGCTCACGAATCAATGCTACACAAAGCTATGCCACACATGCCGTGCTTTTTTCATCAACCACAAGACTCTGCTTTTCAACAAAAGCCTTGATCATTTGCCACTTAGGCATGCTACACAGGCAATTCACTCCATGCGATTGATATCCATCAATATATAACCTCTGAGCTCGTACGTCTCAGAGAAAGGCGTTAATCAAGAGAATAAATTCTCCGCCGCCAAACAGATATATATTTAATAGAAATCAATCACACATAATGAAATCCAATGTCAGACACACAGTCCATTTACAAGTTCGTTCTGGGTCTGAACGAAACCGGAGGCACCTTGTACCTCGCATATCCATCGATCTCCAAATACGTCTGGACGATCACCAACGGATTCCCTCCTCTTGGGTGTACAACCCAATCAAGATCATTAGTAATTATCCAAACGATGTGAAGACCTCCGGTCTTCGACCACCGTCTTCATCCTCGACACATCGTCGAATCAGTTATCCAGAATGGGTTAAACCAGGTCTTTCTGAATAACTCGCGTATATAATAAACAAGTGTTACACAAACACAACATACGCCTCATTCCAATTCAGAATATTCTTTTATTCAATATTCTTATACCTTGGGAAATGTTCCAATTAATTTTATTAAAGATAAATTCTTTAAATTTATTCTTTAATCTTCCTTTGAATATCAAGTCAAATTAGTCACGATTAGCGAACCACACCGAAGTAATCATTTATTTTATTTCTCAATCCCAACCTATTCATCCCATGAAGTAAAACTGGTCATACTTCATATCTAACACCACGGTGTTATTGGTAAATTCAATTACCATTTCACTTTCAAATCTAATTAAATATTTAACTATCGCCTGGAGCAAAACTGGTGATACTCCATTCTCGATCATTTCAATCTAATTAAAGATTCATTAAAACTCCACTTGGTTTTAATCCTCCCAAAAATCAATATTAATGATTGTTTAATTTGGGAAATCATATGCTGTCTTTAACTGGGTTAAAGATCCAATCTCATTTAAAACACGGTTCACGATAAACCCAAAATCACGTTCTAATCCAATTCTAATTAAATCCCATTTAATTGGTACACTTCATTAAATCTAAATAAAAAGATTTAATTTTTTTCCAACTAAGTTTAAGAACAGTGTTAATGAAGACACCATTCACGACAAACCCAAATCCCATTTGATATTAAATACAAGGCTCCGAATAGAAAATATATCGGCTTATATTCAATATCAAATTCTACGACCAACAAATATCGTATTGGAAATAACGATATAAATATATTTTCAAATTTCCATAACAATATCCGTATAATCACGAAATCCAACATCGAAATATTCCGAAGACAATTTCGATTCAAATCCATTTCCACTTTATATATTGGAAATTCTAGTTATTTTCAAAACCATTTCAAATCCACTTTATTTATTTAAAAAAAAACGGGATTATAATTCTAGTTCAAAACTAGTTCATTTCGATAAAAATCTATTTTTATCTTTTCAAACTTGGAATTTTTCATCCCAATTCTTCACAAATCATATCTTATGATTTTACACAAATTATTGCTATTTTTAATAATTTTATCAAGGCTTGTACAGTCGATTTCCATCAACGGCCATCGAACTGCACTTACAGCGACCTTTTCCAAATTTGATTTGGACATAATTCCAAATCCAACCGTTAGATTTGAAATCTCTAATATTCGTTAGAAAGCTCTTTTCGATACGTACCCAACGGTTCTGGTTTCAGGAGAATCCGACGGTCGGATCTCCCGTAATATCTATTCGAAGTCAATGGTCGAAATTCGCGAACTGTCGCGGCGCGGCGCGTTCTATTTAGGCCATTATATATATAATATTATATATATTTCGTCGATTTCCTTTTAAAACGTATTTTATAAATCGTTTTAAATTCGTTTTCAAAATGATTTCAACTTCATATTCAATTTCGAATCAAAATTGAATATTCCACATCATCGATATACAAATGATAATATTTTCAAAATGTTATATTTTGAAATCACTTCCTTTTCTATAATCATTATAAAAACGAATATAATCGATATAAATATCGTTCGCTTCAAAATGGCGCATATCTAACCAAAACGGCTTTATATATTTCAATAACTTCGTTATTCTATTCAACAAATGAATATTTTCTTCTATTCAACACATGAATTTTTATTCTATTCAACACATGAATTTTTTCTCTATTCAACAAATGAATTTTCATTCTATTCAACACATGAATTTTTACTCTATTCAACACATGAATTTTCTTTTATAATATTCCTTATTTTCCAAACTGGAATGAGGCCCAATCAATTACCATATAACGTTAATTATATGGATTCCCTACAACACATGTATATAATAGCAGCGATAAATCATCAACCATCATCCAGAGTGCACCACACAACTCCATAAGCATTAAATATAAATAATTCACGCTTACACAGTCTGTCAACCCATCGATTGACATACAACTAAACAATCGGGATTAGTGTACGTCAATATCATCCCAACACCCGTGTGGGGTTTCAGTCAATCAAACACATATTTTATTTGTGCAGTTGGGCGATGTGTAAAATTTATCGTCCCAATCAATATCAATCAAATCGGTGTACATAATCAAATCGTTCGATTTATAAATGAATATTTATTTTACTTCAACACATGAATATATATTTTACTTCAACACATGAATATATATTTTATTTCAACACATAAAAATATATATTTTATTTCAACACATAAAAATATACATTTTATTTCAACACATGAATATATATTTTATTTCAAAACATGAATATATATATTTTATTTCAACACATGAATATATATTTTTCACATCACAATCAACAGTCAAATTTCACAACATAAACAATCACACAAGTTGTCCATGGTCTGTGGACAACGGGTGTCGGGTGCTTCTAAGCACCGTCTGCATCCTAGTATATATTTCAACTAGAAAATAAATAAAAGTGAGGAGTTCTCACATTGGGCTAAACCAAACGCCGCGACTCTTCTTATGTAGGAAATCTTCGCCGTGCTCGCCTTTTGTCACTTTCGTCGTCCGTGTTCGCTACATATATAGAAATCATATTTTTATCGCTTCATTCAAATAAATAAAAATCACATTTTTATTTGTACTTCATATATTTTTACAATGCTCCTATATAAAAATTATATTTTTATATTCCTACCTCTTATATAAAGATTGAATTTTTATTTCGACGCTATAAAAAATTGCATTTTTATCTTAACACATATATAATAAAAATCAGATTTTTATTTTGCTCCATATATAAAAATTATATTTTTATTCTCTACATAAATAAAAATTCTATTTTCATAATCTCTACTATATAAAAATCATATTTTCCTAATCATAAAAATCAAATCTTTAAACAAATAAAAATCACTTCTTCATGTTATTTAAAAATCAATGCTTCATGTTATTTATAAATCAATGCTTCATGTTATTTATAAATCAATGCTTCACTAATATAAAAACGGATTTTTATGGTGTTTAATAGCTAATTAACTAAATTGACTTCATAAAAGAAAAAAAAAATTAAAAGCTCACCTTTTCTTTTGCAAAATTCAAATCTTTGGTGGGGGGGACTTCCACCGCCGGCTGTTGGTGGTAGGGGAGTGGTCGGCGGCGGTCTACAGGCGGTTGGTGGTCGGTGGTGTTGGCGGTTTGGGTTTTCAGGGGCTAGGGCTTTTCGGGTTAGAGGGAGAAGAGAGGGCGTGGCGCGAGGGAAGGGGGCTGCCGGAGATGGCGGAGGTCGGTGCGCCGTTGGGGGGCGCGACGGTGGGCGGTGGCGGCTAAGGAAGAGCGTCGGTTTCCCTTTTCTTTTTCTTTTTCTTTTTTTTCAATTTTAAAAACTGTCGGGTATGAAGATGGGGGAGAGAGATTAAAGGAGAGGGCCTAGAATATATTTTATTATTTTAATTTCCAAAAAGTTACCCTTTTCATTCGAAATCAAAATCTAGCCCAATGACTGTCGTCCCTAGCATAATACCCCCATTCTGAACACAATGGGATATGTTTTATAAGCTGATTCAATCGTTTCGATCAGTTTTCGTCAAAATCAAATATAAACCTATATATTGAATTTGAACGCGCACTTGAATTTGTCGGGGCCACATACGAACTCCAAAAATTCCCGAAAAATATTTTCTAACTTCGTATAAACGATACGGTCCTAACAAAACTAATTTTATCAAATTCTGAGACCGTTTGAAAAATGGTCATTTTCAGGTCGAACGAAATTGACTGAAACTGTTAAAACACGTTTTACTTCGCCACGCTCACATATGGATTCAGAAAATTATGAATTTTGGAATCTAGCAATAACTTGACATCACAGATCCAACAAAAGTAGTTTTGTAGAAAACCGAGGTCATTTGCAAAATTTCCATTTTTAGGGCCAAAAATTCCATAACGACTATTCTGAAATTTCTACTGGGCATAACTTTTTATTCCCGCTATGAAATTTCAATTTTTCGGATTCGTTGGAAAGATATTTTCAAATACATTCAAATATTTTTTGTTTCGCTAAAATCCGGTTTATTTTGAATCCTGTACATTCATTTGAATTTTGAAATCGAATTTTCAAACTACCGCGCCATTTTCAATTCCTTTTATAAATATAAATATAAATATTTATTTGTATTCTAACGACGATTCAAATTAATATATACATTCTAATTCTATTCAAAATAAATTTCTCGTCGTTATTATTTAAAATAATCCATTTTAAATCTTCAAAATTCACTAATATTCCCAAAATAAATTTTTAAAATTGGTTCAGATTTTCCGGGTTATTACAATCTCCCCCACTTAAAACTTTTCGTCCCCGAAAAGGAACGAAGCCGAAAGTTATTTTACAAATCAACTCAACTTCCATTACTTTCTTTATGGCTTAAGTTCTTCAACTTTTCAGTTTCTAAGAATTTTTCAATTTTTTCAAAAATTTGGCTAACACCCTAAATTTTCGAAAAATTTCGCCATAACCTCCCCCTGCACCGGGAGCTTGGGGATATTTCAAATAGCCTCCCATGGCCCTCACCAATCCAAAAAGAAAAAGAAACAGCCAATCGGCTCATAAAATCATCAAAAACCCAATAAATTTGTAAACATGTACCTATTTGTCGGGCAAACAATTTTATTCTTCTGCTCTAGCCTTCTTGCTATGACTTGTTCAATGTAAGTACATGTATTTGCATGCAATTGCGACTAATTTTCAATACAACTCACTATTTGGTTCAATTTAGCTAAAGGTTCAACATTTAATTAATCAAACAATAATCAAACAACACAACCATCAATCAATTAGTCGATTAGCTTTTCAAATTCATAACTTTGATACATAGTCAAAAGATCACATTTTTGGTGCCAAATCACATCAATAGACCCTATCTAGTTTTGGTTCTCATACCAGTCAATTGGAATCATATAGAAATCCCACTTTCGTCACTTGAACATAAATTCTGATGGCGAGTACTCAATCATCAGAATCATCTTCGGGCTACTAGAGTATGATTTTATATCCATCCAGTATATTAAAACTTCGATTGCACGCGGATCAGACGTATACGCAAAATCTTTATATATTGGATTGTCCAAATTCAAAACAAATAAATATTCAAATACGAATAATTGATTTAAATTTTCAAAACAAAAATTGTTTTTAATTTTATTTTAAAAACATCACTGTTCACACTCGTTCTAGGATACTATTGATCCCTTCTCTAACGGGTCATTCTCGTTGGATATTACTAATCCAATTTCTGATGAATCCTTTTGTTTGGTTCTAATGTGCCTTGTTCTCCGAACTCTGTAAACCAAAGCTCTGATACCAAATGTGACAATAAATAATTTCGCTCGATCCGAATCAATCGCTAAACCGACCAAGACCGTTCGAAACCCCAGATTGTTTTGAAAACACGAAAAATTGGAATGCAAACAGAAGAACATTTCATTGTTTATTACAACAATTCCATCAGAATACAAGAATATACAGAGTATGAATAAAAATTACACATTATTCAATATCAGAGATTTAAATACAACATTGCAGCGGAAAAATAATACAAAACACAACTGAAAGTAACACACGGACAAAGAGCTTTCCGAGTATCGTTCCAGCTATAAACCAGGATCCGGTGAATATAAATCTGCAAAACCAAAACTACTAGGTGCCCGTGCGGAAAATAGGGGCACCTAGAGTATAGGTTAAAACAATAAACTTCAGGTCAGTCATGTGACTGGTGTGAGAACTAAAACAGTTAATAATCTTTATTTTAAAGTTAGGTAAATCAAGGGACCACGCGATATAACACAGAACGGGTTTCCTCCCAAGAATACCAGTGCATAAAACAACAGCGCAATGCTAAAATAAAGAACAATGAAGCTATTATAAGACCCAGGTCCCATCACACAATGCAACACAAGCCGGAGGATAGGGTTTTACCTTATAATAGCCAAAGCATGCTTGATACGCTAAATTTCATGTTTTATTATTACTATAAGTGTATAGTGTCGAAACAATTTCAATCATAAGTATCAATCATAGACGGTATAAGTGCCCCCATACCACTATGTCACCATATATAGGTATACAATCAAAACCGCAAAGTCACGTATTGGAAGTTGGATTTCCATCTGTGAACCGAGGCAAGGGATCGTCCTCTACCGAATTCGAGACAATCTAGCCCATGTCTCAGGATCAGAATGCATCGACCTTGGAGAGACATGGCCGGTCCACCGATGTGGATTAAAATGCCTGAACACTGCGTTTCCCCGCCCTTTGGGGCGTAAATGAGCCAAATGACTCCATTGGCTCCACATAGTCACTGATATATCCGAGGCCCCTCGCAACAGCAACAACCATACAGGTGAAAATAATATAAATGTCAGGGCTAGTAGGTCACTGACACCACCCTAGCTAGAAGGAAACGCATGCCCTCCCTGAGGTCCTCTCCCAATTCTGGTTCACAACCGGGGTGTGAGGCTCGCGAATCAACGCTACATAAAGCTATGCCACACAGGTCGTGCTTTGATCATCAACCACAAGACTCTGCTTTTCAACAAAAGCCTTAATCATTTGCCACTTAGGCATGCCACACAGGCAATTCACTCCATGCGATTGATATCCATCGATATATAACCTCTGAGCTCGTACGTCTCAGAGAAGGGCGTTAAGCAAGAGAATAAATTCTCCGCCGCCAAACAGATATATATTTAATAGAAATCAATCACGCAGAATGAAATCCAATGTCCGACACACAGTCCATTTACAAGTTCGTTCTGGGTCTGTACGAAACCGTAGGCACCTTGTACCTCGCATATCCATCGATCTCCAAATACGTCTGGACGATCACCAACTGATTCCCTCCTCTTGGATGTACAGCCCAATCAAGATCATCAGTAATTATCCAAACGATGTGAAGACCTCCGGTCTTCGACCACCGTCTTCATCCTCGACACATCGTCGAATCAGTTATTCAGAATGGGTTAAACCCGGTCTTTCTGAATAACTCGCGTATATAATAAACAAGTGTTACACAAACACAACATACGCCTCATTCCAATTCAGAATATTCTTTTATTCAAATATTCTTATACCTTGGGAAATGTTCCCATTAGTTTTATCAAAGATAAATTCTTTAAATTTATTCTTTAATCTTCCTTTGAATATCAATTCAAATTAGTCAGGATTAGCGAACCACACCGAAGTAATCATTTATTTTATTTCTCAATCCCAATCTATTCATCCCATGAAGTAAAACTGGTCATACTTCACATCTAACACTATGGTGTTATTGGTAAATTCAATTACCATTTCATGTTCAAATCTAATTAAAGATTTAACTATCGCTTGGGGAAAAACTGGTGATACTCCATTCTCGATCATTTCAATCTAATTAAAGATTCATTAAAACTCCACTTGGTTTTAATCTTCCCAAAAATCAATATTAATGATTGTTTAACTTGGGAAATCATATCCTGTCTTTAACTGGGTTAAAGATCCAATGTCATTTAAAACACGGTTCACGATAAACCCAAAATCACGTTCTAATCCAATTCCAATTAAATCCCATTTAATTGGTACACTTCATTAAATCTAAATAAAAAGATTTTTTTTTTTCAACTGAGTTTAAGAACAGTGTTAATGAGGACACCATTTACGACAAACCCAAATCCCATTTGATATTAAATACAAGGCTCTGAATAGAAAATATATCGGCTTATATTCAATATCAAATTCTACGACCAACAAATATCGTATTGGAAATAACGATATAAATATATCTTTCAAATTTCCATAACAATATATGTATAATCACGAAATCCAACATCGAAATATTCCAAAGACAATTTCGATTCAAATCCATTTCCACTTTATATATTGGAAATTCTAGTTATTTTCAAAACCATTTCAAATCCACTTTATTTATTTTAAAAATAAATGGGATTATAATTCTAGATCAAAACTAGTTCATTTCGATAAAAATCTATTTTTATCTTTTCAAACTTGGAATTTTTTATCCCAGTTCTTCACAAATTATTTCTTATGATTTTACACAAATTATTACTATTTTTAATAATTTTATCAAGGCTCGTACAGTCGATTTTCATCAACGGCCATCGAACTGCACTTACACCGACCTTTTCCAAATTTTATTCGGACATAATTCCAAATCCAACCGTTAGATTTCAAATCTCTAATATTCTTTAGAAAGCTCTTTTCGATACGAACCCAACGGTTCCGTTTTCAGGAGAATCCGACGATCGGATCTCCCGTAATATCCATTCGAAATCAATGGTCGAAATTTGCGAACTGTCGCGGCGCGGGGCGTTCTATTCGGGCCATTATATATATATATATATATATTATATATATATATAATATATATATATATATATATTTCGTCGATTTCCTTTTAAAACGTATTTTATAAATCGTTTTAAATTCGTTTTCAAAACGATTTCAACTTCATATTCAATTTCGAATCAAAATTGAACATTCCACATCATTGATATACAAATGATAATATTTTCAAAACGTTATATTTTAAAATCACTTCCTTTTCTATAATCATTATAAAAACGAATATAATTGATATAAATATTGTTCGCGTCAAAATGGCGCATATCTAACCAACACGGCTTTATATATTTCAATAACTTTGTTATTCTATTCAACAAATGAATATTTTCTTCTATTCAACACATGAATTTTTATTCTATTCAACACATGAATTTTTCTCTATTCAACACATGAATTTTCATTCTATTCAACACATGAATTTTTACTTTATTCAACACATGAATTTTCTTTTATAATATTCCTTATTTTCCAAATTGGAATGAGGCTCAATCAATTACCATATAACGTTAATTATATGGATTCCCTACAACACATGTATATAATAGCAACGATAAATCATCCACCATCATCCAGAGTGCACCACACAACTGCATAAGCATTAAATATAAATAATTTACGCTTACACAGTTTGTCAACCCATCGATTGACATACAACTAAACAATCAGGATTGGTGTACGTCAATATCATCCCAACATCCGTGTGAGGTTTCAATCCATCAAACACATATTTTATTTGTGCAGCTGGGCGATGTGTAAAATTTATCGTCCCAATCAATATCAGTCAAATCGGTGTACATAAACAAATCGTTCGATTTTTAAATGAATATTTATTTTACTTCAACACATGAATATATATTTTATTTCAACACATGAATATATATTTTATTTCAACACATAAAAATATATTTTTTATTTCAACACATGAATATATATTTTATTTCAACACATGAATATATATATTTTTCATATCACAATCAACAGTCAAATTTCACAACACAAACAATCACATAAGTCGTCCATGGTCTATGGACAACGGGTGTCGGGTGCTGCTAAGCACCGTCTGCATCCTAGTATATATTTCAACTAGAAAATAAATGAAAGTGGGGAGTTCTCACCTTGGGCTAAACCAAACGCCGCGACTCTTCTTATGTAGGAAATCTTCGTCATGCTCGCCTTTTGTCACTTTCGTCGTCCGTGTTCGCTACATATATAGAAATCATATTTTTATCGCTTCATTCAGATAAATAAAAATCACATTTTTATTTCTACTTCATATATTTTTACAACGCTCCTTCCTATATAAAAATTATATTTTTATATTCCCGCCTCTTATATAAAGATCGAATTTTTGTTTGGACGCTATAAAAAATCACATTTTTATCTTAACACATATATAATAAAAATCAGATTTTTATTTCGCTCCATATATAAAAATTATATTTTTATTCTCTACATAAATAAAAATTCTATTTTCATAATCTCTACTATATAAAAATCATATTTTCCTAATCATAAAAATCAAATCTTTAAACAAATAAAAATCACTTCTTCATGTTATTTAAAAATCAATGCTTCATGTTATTTATAAATCAATGTTTCACTAATATAAAAATCGGATTTTTATTGTGTTTAATAGCTAAATTAACTAAATTGACTTCATAAAAGAAAAGAAAATAATTAAAAGCTCACCTTTTCTTTTGCAAAATTCAAATCTTTGGTGGAGGGGACTTCCACCGCCGGCTGTTGGTGGTAGGGGAGTGGTCGGCGGCGGTCTACAGGCGGTTGGTGGTCGGTGGTGTTGGCGGTTTGGGTTTTCTGGGGCTAGGGCTTTTCGGGTTAGAGGGAGAAGAGAGGGCGTAGCTCGAGGGAGGGGGGTTGCCGGAGATGGCGGAGGTCGGTGCGCCGCTGGGAGGCGCGACGGTGGGCGGTGGCGGCTAGGGCAAAGCGGCGATTTCGCTTTTCTTTTCTTTTTTTTTTCAATTTTAAAAACTGTCGGGTATGAAGATGGGGGAAAGAGATTAAAGGAGAGGGCCTAGTATATATTTTATTATTTTAATTTCCAAAAAGTTACCCTTTTCATTCGAAATCAAAATCTAGCCCAACGACTGCCGTCCCTAGCGTAATACCCCCATTCTGAACACAATGGGATATGTTTCGTAAGCTGATTCGATCGTTTCGATCAGTTTTCATCAAAATCAAAATATAAAACTATATATTGAATTTGAATGCGCATTTCAATTTACCGGGGCCACATACGGACTCTAAAAATTCCCGAAAAATATTTTCTAACTTCGTACTCACGATACGGTCCTAACAAAACTAATTTCATTAAATTCTTAGACCGTTCGAAAAATGGCCATTTTCAGGTCGATCGAAATTGACTGAAACTGTTAAAACACGTTTTACTTCGCCACGCTCACATATGGATTCAGAAAATTATGAATTTTGGAATCTAGCAATAACTTGGCATCACGGATCCAACAAAAGTGGTTTCGTCGAAAACCAAGTTCGTTTGCAAAATTTCCATTTTTAAGGGCCAAAAATTCCATAGCGACTATTCTGAAATTTCAACTAGGCATAACTTTTTATTCCCGATATGAAATTTCAATTTTTCGGATTCGTTGGAAAGATATTTTCAAATAGATTCAAATATTTTTGGTTTCGCTAAAATCCGGTTTATTTTGAATCCTGTACATTCACTTGAATTTTGAAATCGAATTTTCAAACTACCGCGCCATTTTCAATTCCTTTTATAAATATAAATAATTATTTATATTCTAGCGACGATTCAAATTAATATATGCGTTCTAGTTCTATTCAATATAAATTTCTCATCGTTATTATTTAAAATAATCCATTTTAAATCTTTAAAATTCACTAAAATTGCCAAAATAAAAATTTTAAATTGGTTCAGATTTTCCGGGTTATTACAGTTAGCTAATGGAATTAAGTTGAAGATGGTCTCATTAATTGAAAAGCTTATTCAAGGAAGATTTATTCTTGATGGGGTGCTTTGACTCAAAATGTTATTTCGTATTATGATAAATTTAAGATTCCACGTGTAGTTTTGAAGTCGGGTTTTACGAAGTTATTTGACACTATTGATTGGGATTTTGTTTTGGATGCTTTAAAGGCGAGAGCATCTGGTTCTTGTTGGATCGGTTGGATTAAAGATCTTTTATGGCCTAGCAATTCGCGCATTTGTGTCGATGTAATTGTGGGTTAAACGATTTCTTGTAAAAGAGATTTAAGATAAGGCGATCCATTATCCCCTTTGTTATTTGATATTGTAGCTGGTGTTTTTACACAAATTCTAAAAGTTGTGGTTAATAATATTAAAAGTTTTGATGATGAAGCTACTGTAGATGGCTTTACTTCCTTACATTATTCCAATGAGATCGTTCTTTTTAAGTCACCAGAATGTAAATATTTAGCAGCATTGAAGGTAGTCTTATATTCTTTTGGAAAACTTTCTTGATTGAAAATCAATTTTCATAAGAGTTTTGTGTATGTTTTGGGTAATGTGAGTGTTAGAGAAAGAATCGTTGATATATTGAATTGTAAAATGGATTAGTTCCCACTTTCCTATTTGGTATTAATACTAGACCAGGGAAACTTCATAGAATTGACTGGCAAAGTGTTGTTGAAAATTTTGATGTTAGACTTGCTAGATGGAAAAGTTCTTCATTATCCAAACATGTAGATTGGTGTTAATCAATGTAGTGCTTCTGACTGGCCATTCCACTGCATTGGCTATCTTTTTGCAAATGTCTAAAATGGATGGTTGAAAAAATTGATAATACTAGAACTTCCTTTGGCATGATGGTAAATAAGGTAGCTCTTTGGGTCGTTTATTTGCTTGTAATCAAGTATGCAAATCGGTCGACCACAGAGGATTAGGAGTTTTGAATTTGACTAAGATGAATAGAGCTTTATTATGTAGATGGATATGAGATTTAATTGGCGATAAGGATGTTTGTGGCGGAAGTGCATATTGAAGTTGAATTTTAATGATAGTTTCCAATAAAAAAAAGGAGATTAAAAATTATTCTATTTTTTTAAGAAATATTTGGTATATTTCTCATTTATTTAGACCGAATGTTTGTTGTATTCTAAAAAAATGGAAGGTCTGTTTTTTTCTTTTTTTTGACAAAAGGATTTTAACCATTCCTTTGGCGATGGAATTTGCTAAGTTGCTTGAGATTTCTTTAAACAATTTAGTTCGATGGCTGAAGTTTACAGAACTGATAATCATAATTTTCAATAGGACCTATCGTTTTCTAGAACTTTACAAGGAAGAGCGATGGTTCAGTTTATTCGGTTAATTAATTTCATAGATTCAACTATTTTTGACTCGAGGACTGGAGATATATTTTTTTGAACTGGAGGTGGAAATTTGTTAACAATTAAATCTATGTATAGATTTTTTAACTTCTTGAGTAGTATATTCTTTAGTTTTAAGGCATAGTGGGAATTAAAGGTTCCACTGAATATGAAAGTACATATGTGGATTATGATTGTAACGACCCACTTTTTCCGTACAGTTTAAGCCAACATCTAACAACCCATGTCAACTCAAATTGCATAGAAAAGCATACAGTTAATAGAAAGAAATTAGAGGGTGAGATAAGAAAGAAAGAAATATTAGAATAGAAGAAGAACCACCACAACACAGAGTCTCACATCGCAGCGGAACAAAATAATATAGAAATAAATCTTTATTGAGAGTTTGAATTAAAAACTTACAATCATCAGAGGACATCACACATCTGGACAGTAATAACAACCTGTCCTCATATAGAATCACACAGCGGAATAATAATTATATAATATCATACGTCTAAACCCATCCAGCTCGTCTTTTCGCAGCATCCGATAACCTGAACCTATAAAACTCGGTCTAACCCGAGCTTATAAACGTCGGATCAGCCTGGTGAACCAAAGTAAGAAACCCACAAAATTTTACTAACAACATCCAACTTGATTTTAAAGTCAAAATTCTTTTCGAAATAATAAGACCAAATCCATACATAAATATGGACGATTTTTAACTTACGATAACCCAAAACGTCTTTAAACAAATCTTTTCTGATATTATAATAATGTCTAAATACAAATAAATAACAATCTATAGCAGAACGCTTGCATCTCACACTCTACATATATAGTATACAATCAAAACCGCGCGAACTTATTGGAGAATGGATTTCCAACTGGTAAGGTATAGGACCATCTTCTGACAGTGTATCTCTAGAGAGGAATACACCAGGTTCAACAAGAAATCTTGCAACCCAGGCTAAACACGACCAACCATTTACTTTGCTTGAATGTTCCGAATATATTGCCACCTATGGTCGGTACCAACATAACGGTTCCCGCGAGATACAAAAGTGAAAGAAGAACAAATATGAATATTCTCTGGATGGTGACAATACACCCTAATGGGAGCGACCCACATAGTCATGTGACCTACCCGATTTTTTCCATTTTCCGGTTGATGAGGCTTGAGGTTATAATTATTCTTTTGAACATCTGGCCACCATTCACTTTGAATGCCACATTGTTAGATCCGTCAAATCACTAGTTAATGATCAAAAATATACACTGGGTGTAAAATAAGTGCCTTTCTTCGCCACCAACTCGGTGTGTTTGTAAAAATCAATGTACGTGATTCTTAAGAAATACTCTGTCAAACATCCGTCCATGCAAGTCATCCGGGAACAGGATGAACTGAAGGAACCCTCCTACCACATCCTAGGAATCACCCTATAGATTGGTAGCGAGCAGTCCTTGCAATCTGCAGATTCCAACCACAACCGAATTACCATCATAACCCTTTGGTTGCAACAAGAGAAATTTATCAAGTAGCTCTTCTGTTTATGAAGATCAACGGTCTTCAATTGCTTCATCTTCAACATCTTTGAAAGTTCATATTTGCTGGTTCAGAATGGTTTTCGAATATAAATTCGATTCCCGTCTTTCCCTACCAACAAATGTATAGGCCAGATTTGATAGTTGGTTATTTGACTATCAAATAAAGAATCATTCATACATAAAAGAAAAATGAATTCACCGATTCAATACTCGGCATCATTTAGCCTCTTTAATTAACCAGTCGTTAATTAAATATTAAACTTTGAATTCGGAAAACATTTCCTTTTCTTATTAGATATAAGAAAATTCAATTATCATTACACTTCTACCTCATTAGTTCCTCATTGTAAATTGGTAAGTAAATAAGTCTCTCAGTATCATAATTGACACCTTGAAAGTTACTCAACTCAACCAACGTACAATAAGTTCCAATTTCTCAAAAACCACATTATATTCCCATTTAACATTATTAAACCAATTACACTCCTTTATAATCTCACAAATCATTTCCAAATTTATTTTAAATCCCATTTCATAAAGTCAACTAAAATAATTCAACTTAACATCTATAAATAAGTATTACAGATTCCCTTTCAAAAAACTCGTCACCCTCCATTTATCAAAACCATTGATCTTTTGTTTATAAATTCCTTATCTGTTTATTTATAAAATCCTATCTATTTGCAAATATTTATTAGATAACTTATATTCTTCTACTTCGCAAAACTTTTAACCAATTTGTCAATATTAAATTCTAATTTGACAAATTCCTTTATATATTACATAAATCCATTTCACAACATTCCCCATATGCCCCAGTTTATACGTATTTCCATTTATAATTCCCTTTCGGCAAATCTTGCACCCCATTTATTAGACAATTATCTCAATTCCAAATATACACCAATATTCATATTTTATTTTCAATTCCATTATTTCGCTAATCTCCTTCACGAAAAACCCATTTAATCACATTTCATATATTTATAAACAACGTTTACAAAATTGTTCATTTGTTATGAAAAATCACTTTTCAATTCCTTTTAAAATAAATTCTCGTACACTTCTAATTCAATTAATCCATTTCACATCTTAAAATCCTTTTTAAAATTCCATTACACCACTTAAGCCCTTCTTCAAAATCCTTTTAATATTTCCATTTAATTTATATCGTTTAACCATTTTATTTCCATTTGGATTTCTGGTACGATTTCCATTTCATATTTTCACACTTCTAAGCTTCCATTCCATTCATAAGCAAAATTTAAGTTTATAACTTTAATAGCTTATCTCCACAGTTGAAATCAACTGCAACACTTTCAAACAAACCTGATTTCTTTATTACTTCGTCAAACTTGGATTCAATTAAATAGAATCCAATAAGAATTCAAATTAACTTAACTTATATTACTATTAATATAAATTCTTTTGAAAATATCATTTGACTTTAACTGGTCTTATAGTTTCATAAATCTCCGTTAATGCCTTTTCACCACTTTGATTATTAATAAATAATAATCAATTTCAACTTTAAAAAAAACAACGGTTTACTTCCTTATAAACCATTTCCATTTAACTAAATTATAACAAATTAATTTAACAAAGCGATTCCTATTTAGGCAATTGACTTAGTCAATTTAGCATGGTTAACTCATTTCTTAAATTCCAATTAGTGTTTCTTTTAAATTAATAAATAAAATAATTAATTTAAATAATCTCATTTACTTTGATTTTTATTAAATGAATAGTAAACACTTCAATTATTCCTTTTCTTAAATTAATTAATAAGAATAATTAATTTAACAAATTCCATTTAATTGTTTCTTAACGACAATTAATCTCAGTTATTAATCGTTGAGTTAATTCCTGCTCACTTTCTTATAAAACATCAAAATTGGCTTTATAATAATTATTTATAAACTTAAATAAATATTGGTTTATTTTAAAACACATGTCGTATTTTAATATAGGTTTAGAAATATATTTTAGAATCGACCTAAAATCGATTCCATTAATCTTATATTATATGTCGACGGTACTTAAAGAGGCAATGTCTTCTTAAGTACCCAACTGTGAAATATTACTTAATTTCACATCCAAATGAACACAAAAAATCATACTGATAAACATTATCGATATCAGTGAGGGATCCTGTTGGATTCCTCCAACCTGTCAGTCTTTGCATCACAATTTCATATAATATAATAAAATTTAACAACTACCGTGAGGAATCTAGTTGGATCCCTCCAACTTGTTATTCCCTACATCCAAATACATTACCTCAAATAAAATCATTCAATAAGAATTATTAAAATTTAAACTAATAACTTATATAACAGTCAAAAATAATAATTTAACACAATAATAACAATTCGAACAATTTATCGAATTTAACATGTTTATTTTATAAACGTGACCAACAAGGTAAGTTACCTCTATTGGTTCCAGTCATTAAAATAACGATTTGGTTTTTCACTGAAATTAAACAACGTTTAATTTCATCGGTTCAATCAATATATGCAATATATAATTAACAAACAACCATTAGCAACTATAGCATACAATTATAAAACCCGATTTAAATAAATATTAGTGGGAAGAACTGAGTGAGTTTAACTCACAAGATTTTATTTGTCGCTGAGCGATTTGTTTAATTGAATTAAACCAGTGTTTAATTTAATTAAAACTCTCATATGCTTCCAGATCTGTTCAGACTGGTCCCGGAACGAAGTGCTTTCCTGTACGGGCCGAACGCAATTGGCTTTGCTCAATACTATTAGTGTACGTGAGAGTTACACATAATATAAGTACACATTTTAATTTTAAATTAATTAGTCCTTAATTAAAATTTATTTAATTAATTACTTTTTAAAAATTTGGGTTACAAGCTGAAAGGCTTCCATTGTCTTCGTTCGTCCTGTTCAGACCATGATTACCTATACATGAGTTATAAGTAATATTAGATACCTATTCAATCAAATTAATAAGATTTCTTAATTATAAAATTAAATTACTTTGGTTTGCTATTTGATCAGGCAGCATGTTTGGTTTGGAAAAATAAGGTCCGACATTTGATTTTCCTCCTTCACGTTTTGAACAGAATAGGCAGGGACGGAACTATAGGGGGGCAAGTGGGGACGGCGCCTCCTCCCCTTGATTTTAAAATTATAAAAAAAAAATATTACCCCCTTGGTTCAAAAGTAACTATTATTAAGGCATTTTTATTAGTATTTATGCAATATTTTTGTCTAAAACTTAATAATATGAAACATTATAGGTTGAAATTATGATAAATTCAGGGTAAACTGGTTAAAAAAAAAATTTGGCCCCCCTTCGAATCCCCCCCCCCCCCCGGATTCCTGGTTCCGTCCCTAAGAATAGGCTCGACTTTTGTTTTAGTTCCATATGCTCTTCGTTCCAGAACGTTTCTCCTTTGTTGTTCTGAAGCATTATTTCACCCCAATACCACGCATCCTTCCTCCTTCGTGCCCTGTTCAACATCATCACCACGCTATTAAATACGCCCAAAAATTCATCATTGTTGCGCTGAAGTTCGACCACCTGAGATCGATCCGACTCTGCCATGAACCACGCCTCAGCTGCCTCGTGCGCCGACCCCAGTATTAGCCTACTGTGCTCCGCAATACGCCAGAAAACCTCCCTGAATGTTGGCGGCCTTCGAGAACAATTCCGGCCCCTATGCTGCGATGATGGTCATCAAGACCGTTCAACTTAAAGAGCTCAGTGAGCTCGATATCTTTGGAGTTGGAAGTTTCAGGTATAACTGATTGGATGAGAGGAAATCGAAAGGGTGAAACGGGATGGTTTTAGCCATCGAATAGTTTGGGTGGCGGTTGTATAAGGTTTGACCACGCAGTGAAGAGATTTTAGGGTTACTGATGGATGGTGTTTGTACAATGGGAAGAATTTAATATTTAATTAATAAACGCAACTTCGGGTTGTAATAACACACAAAAATAACCACAGACGGTCCCCATTTTCGATGAAAATTGAAATCTTAGCATAAAACAATATTCTGGACACGATGGAAAAAGTTTCGTCGAATTTTGAGTTCGTTTATAAAAATTCCTTTATACCACATATATGTGAATCGACACACATTTAAATTGCACATGATCGCAAAATAAATTCAATTAACTTGAAAATAGAAATACTAAAATTATAAATCATTACGGATTTAATAAAATTAATTTCGCTGAAAACGGAGTTCGTTAGATAATCAGTTATTCTTGATTTCCAATTTAAAGCGACAAAACGATTAAATAAAAATTTAAGCGTTTTTGGCTACCAAAGTGGTTTCATATAATAATTTAACGTTATGGTTCCAATGAAACTAATTTCATCGAAAATCGAGGTCGTTTGCAAAATGGCCCTTCTTAAGGCTTACATATTATATAAATAATATATGAATTCCAAAATAATCGAATAATAAGTTATTATTATCGTAAATATCCAAATAAAATATCATATTGCTTCAAATATTAACCAATATGGATTATAACTCAACATTATCATTTTTGGGTTAAACGATATCCAAATATATATAAAAACCCTTAATATTTATTTAGTAAACGTTATCGTTTATTAACGATTCCACAACTACTATTTCAAAATTTGAATCGGACATAACTAACAATCTATAACATGAAATCTTGATTTTTCTCTTTCGTTAGAAAATTATAATCAACTGGATTCAAACATTTCTTGTTTCATAGCATTCCTACTTATATCGGATCATGTATATATATTCAACTGAAGTTCAAAACTCAAAATTACGAACTACCGTGATGTTACGAGCTCGATTTATATTAAATATAAGTTTAACGTTCAAACCTCGTTTTAATAAACAAATTAAATATTAAAATCCATTAATATTCCAAATATAATATTTAAAATAATAAAATAATTTAAATATCTGACCACTAAAAATACGGGAAGTTACAATGATTCATGGGAAGTTGAATACAATTGTTATGTTGAGAAGAAAGAATATGCATGTGGATAGAAGATGTGTTTTTTGCAGCATGGAAGATGAAGACTATCATCATTTATTCACCATTTACGATAATGGTTTTTGCGTGTTGATTAAATGCTTACTTCATTTTGATACTAATACCAAATAAGGGAATTTTCTTGTTAACCAATTTGATTACTGAAACCTGGACAAACTGCATATTAGATACCATAGAAGGAGAAATTTATTTGAGCTTATCAACCTTGCCTTTTGGTGGGCACTTGGAATAAGAGAAACCGGAAATGTTTTTCAAATTCTTTTAAAAGTTCAAAAGCCTTTTTTTTCTCCTTTTTTAGATTTGTATGCTTGTGAAAAAATGTTGAAAGTTGGAAACATGTTGATAAGATGGACAGTATAGCAGCTAGAGTGAGGAGTCGTCGTGCTGATGGACGTGCTTGACGTTTTCTTTTTAGTTTGATGATAGATGTCTAAATGTAATTGTTGATGCATATTTTGTGTTTTGTATGCATATTGTATGTATATATGGGTTGCTATGTTGTGACCATATTGTAGTAATTGTTTTATTGTGGTTTGTATGTTTTTTATAGGGCTGATGGTGTATTATTTTGTTCTGTGGTGTTGTTCTTATTGTTTTTGTGATGTTATTGGGTTGATAGTGGTGTAACGTGTTTCGCTTTATACCTTCTTGTTGTTAATATATCGCGTGATCCTATTATCACTACCTTATTTATCACAATATTATGGTGAAACCTAGGATATTATGACATTTATGTGAACCGTTAAATTTAAATAAAACTTTACATAGATGATTCTATATGGATTGAATATCTATAAAATTTTATGAGATTTAAAATGTTATATTCTACGATAGGGATCCTGCGAAATAGGGATAATGTCACTCTCTCACACACATGATGATTGGTTACACCTTATTTTTGCTACACCTGAAATCCCCTTGAATATTAACCTTAAGCGAGGTGTAGCAATATTATGGTTGAGACACATACACATATAGCGTTCAACAACATCTCAAACAATACAACACCTCAAATATCCGATGATTTCCACAAGTTTCTAGTTAAATAATGTGAATATCAAACATGTATAACTAGTGGATCCATATACAAATATCAAATGTAAGTGGCATTCCTATGATTAGTTTATTGTAGCGAACTTGTTTCTTGCTTTTTTGTTCCATTACTTTAAAAGGTTCATAAAAGTATAAGTACTAAGAGCATCTTCAATGCAAGTGTGATTGAAAGGTAATGTCAAGGACGCATAGGCATTTGGCATCAGCAAATAAATTTAGCCTCCAATGCTAGTGTAATTTGAATTTGTAATATGACGTGTCACTCAATTTTGTAGACATTATTCAACTCAATGTCTAGTTCTAGACAACCAACTTCACAATGTGAAGTGTGTTGAGACAAGATTTTGATCGATGCCAACGTATAAAGGTGCAATGAAGATCATTTCATAGAGATAAGGTTTTTTACTTTGAGTCGTGTTAGAAAAATGTTAAAATCTATCCTCAAAGTATAACACGAATGCACAAAATAATATCATATCTTCGTTGCTGAAATCTGTATATTTGAGGAATTGAAAAGTCACAGAAAAAGCCCAAACGGTCCAGGCTCCGACCGGGAAAGAATGCAGAGTGATATAGACTATGGACCGAGGTCCTCTGGTCCACAGCCATAAAACGGTCGACCGCCCAAAAAGGACCAGTCGACCGGTTCTGCTGTGTTTTTTGAAACAGAAACTAAAACGGTCGACCGCCCAAAAAGGACCAGTCGACCAGTTTATGTGTTTTTGCACATAACGGCTATTTTTCTGGAATTTTCAATTCAACCAGTCGACCGGTGATTTTTGACCTGTCGACCGTTTCCGAAACAGCAAGCTTTTTCCTGAAGGGTTGCTTCCATTCATCAAGAGTTTTCTCTTCAATTTTCAATGGAAACGGATGCAATCTTTTGTAAAAACTCTTCATGAAGGAATGCAACTATTCTACACTATAAATAGACTTGAAATCATACTTTCAAATCACCGATTCTTGCTCTAAATTCTGATCTTACTTTCTAAATATTCTTGCATTCTAAAAGCTCTAAAATATTTCAATTGCTTATTGAATCATTGAAATTATTTCATATCTCTTGATTCAATAAGTAATATACTTCCTTAAATCTACGCATTCAAAGTATATACTTGAGGATAAGATTATAGGAAGATTGTACTCAAACTGTTGACTATCTGTGTTGAATCAAGAACACAAAGCAGAAGTCAAAACCATTGTATCAGTTGAAGTCCTGTGTGTGATCAGGCAAGTGTTGAAGTCCTCGTGTTGTTAAAGGCGTGAAATCCCGTTCGGCTGCTCGGGTGTTGTGAACCTGTTCCTCCGGGTGAAGCGAGGTTGTTGATTAGTGAAAATCCAGAGAGAGGTCTGGGACTGGACGTAGGACGGTGCTCCGAACCAGTATAAAAAGCCCTGGTGTGATTTTTCCATTTTTACTGCATTTACTATACTACAGTTCTGTGATTAGTTATTACTTTATACTTGAATATTGTTTGTCATATTACACGATCCTTGTGAGTGTACTATACTTAGCAAGCACACGCGCACTTTCATTTGGTATCAGATCACGGTCATCTTATAACCGTAACACAGTTATTTGATATATTCTTGTAATATAGCAAATAACCTAAGTTCTAGCACTCAAAACACCACTTACGCGGAAGGTCAATCAACACAAAGACCTCCATTCTTCAATGGCCTTAATTATAGCTATTGGGCAACACGTATGTCATTTTACATGCAATCAAATAGCTATGATGCCTGGAATGCTACACAAAAAGAAATAGTGATTCTAACAACTGAATATTCAGAATGGACACAAGCTGAGAAAACGGCAGCAGTCGTAAATGCAAAAGCAATAAACATGTTGTTTTGTGCATTAGACCAAAATGAATATAACCGTGTTAGTATCTGTACCACTGCATATCAAATTTGGCAAACGCTGAAAACCACTCATGAAGGTACTAACAAGGTTAAACAAACCAAGATAGCCATGCTGAAAAGTCAGTTTCAAAATTTCAAATTGAAGCCGAATGAGACAATCAATGATATGTATTCGCGGTTTCAAACTATTCATCATGCACTTATTGGATTAGGGCAAAAATATTCCGATTTTGATGTTGTCTCGACAGTCCTACATTCTCTGACTAGTGAATGAGAAGGAAAAGTATTAGCGATTGAAGAAGCTAATGACCTTTCTGTCATGAAGCCAGATGAATTGATAGGAAATCTAATGTCCTATGAAGCAAATTTGCAGGCTAGAAAGGAACAGAAAGAAGAAAAGAAAAATGTAGCATTTCATGCCGGAAAAGATGAAGATGAATCAGAATCTGAAGATGAAGATTTAGCTTTTATTGTAAAAGGTTTCAAAAAATTCTTGAAACAACGAAAAGCTAGTCGATATAACAAAAGGAAATCTGGTTCAAATAAACCTTCATCATCAGCTATAGAATGTTTCAACTGCCATAAAAAGGGGCACATGCACAAAGATTGTCCGGAGCAAAAGAAGAAGCCAGAAAATGACAAATTCAAATACAAGAAGGACAAATCAAAGAAACGAGCTTTCTCAGTCACATAGGATGATTCAGACTCGTCTTCATCAGAGAGTGAAAGTGATTCAGAAGATGAACAAGCAAACGTTTGTTTCATGAAAACAAACGATGAGGTACAAATTCCTACATTTGATGAAATACTTGATATTAATGTTGAATTGATAGTCAAATTTAAAGAAATAAAACGACAACTCAAACAAGCCAAAGCTGATTTGAGTAGAGCAGAGTTTGAACGAGATATGTTAAAAGACGAGAAGATAATATTAGAAAAAGAACTTGAAAAACTTCAAGAATCATCATCTAATATTGATTCTCAATTATTTCTTTTGAGTCAAGAAATTGAAACTCAAAAGGAGAAAAACGATGCTCTTACTGCTGAAAATCATGAACTTAAGGCAAAAGTCAAAATTCTAGACCTAGAAAAGGCTGGTTTACAAACTAAGTTAGATAACATCACTCAAAATGTTTCTAACTTCAACAATGGTCGAGAAAATTTGGCAAAGACTATTGAAAATTCACAGTCTGTATCAAATAAGCAAGGGTTGGGATATAAGAAACAAGGAACTCAGAAATATCATTCTTACAAAAAGAAGAATGTAAAAGCTAAGAAGAATTCTAGTTTGTTATATTCCAAGCCAAAACCAGTTATGAATTTTCAAAAGAAAAATGTCAAGACTATCAAAATATGGGTTCCTAAAACAAATAATAATTTGATTAGGAACAAATATATTCAGCAGTTCATAAATACTGTGCATCATAATTCTAATTATATATATAAAGGGGATACCGGGCCCGTGTGGGTTTGGACTCCTAAGACCTAACTCTTAGGACCTCATAAAAAGTGGGTACCATGGACTTAATTATATATTTTTTGTAGGTCCCACTTAAGAAAAGAGGAAAATGGATATTGGACTAAAGGTGCTATAATTATTTACTACTCTCGATTACTGTGTTTATTATGGTATTTATTCTTTTTAATCGATGACAAAGGGAGAGAAATATTTTCTCTTATGATGATATATACATATTATTCATGTTACATATACTATCATCTAAAATTATGTGCTTAACATGATAATAGTATATGTATGCTAACATTTGTTAATGCAGGAATCAAAAGGTAAGATTATTTATATTATGAACTAACAAATGTTGCAGAAATTCAGGGGGAGCTTTATATTTAGAGGGAGAAAATCCAAGGTGTTGTCATCAATCAAAAAGGGGGAGAATGTTGAGACAAGATTTTGATCGATGCCAACATATAAAGGTGTAATAAAGATCATTTCATAGAGATAAGTTTTTTTTACTTTTAGTCGTGTTAGAAATATGTTAAAATCTATCCTCAAAGTATAACACGAATGCACAAAACAATATCATATCTTCGTTGTTGAAATCTGTATATTTGAGAAATTGAAAAGTCACAGAAAAAGCCCAAACGGTCCAGGCTCCAACCGGGAAAGAGTGCAGAGTGATATAGACTGTGGACCGAGGACCTCCGGTCCACAGCCATAAAACGGTCGACCGCCCAAAAAGGACCAGTCGACCGGTTCTGCTGTGTTTTTTGAAACAGAAACTAAAACGGTCGACCGTCCAAAAAGGATCAGTCGACCGGTTTATGTGTTTTTGCACATAACGGCTATTTTTCTGGAATTTTCAATTCAACCAGTCGGCCGGTGATTTTTGACCTGTCGACCGTTTCCGAAACAGCAAGTTTTTTCCTGAAGGGTTGCTTCCATTCATCAAGAGTTTTCTCTTCAATTTTCAATGGAAACGGATGCAATCTTTTGTAAAAACTCTTCATGAAGGAATGCAACTATTCTACACTATAAATAGACTTGAAATCATACTTTCAAATAACCGATTCTTGCTCTAAATTCTGATCTTACTTTCTAAATATTCTTGCATTCTAAAAGCTCTAAAATATTTCAATTGCTTATTGAATCATTGAAATTATTTCATATCTCTTGATTCAATAAGTAATATACTTCCTTAAATCTACGCATTCAAAGTATATACTTGAGGATCAGATTATAGGAAGATTGTACTCAAACTGTCGACTATCCGTGTTGAATCAAGAACACAAAGCAGAAGTCAAAACTATTGTATCAGTTGAAGTCCTGTGTGTGATCAGGCAAGTGTTGAAGTCCTCGTGTTGTTAGAGGCGTGAAATCCCGTTCGGCTGCTCGGGTGTTGTGAACATGTTCCTCCGGGTGAAGCGAGGTTGTTGATTAGTGAAAATCCAGAGAGAGGTCTGGGACTGGACGTAGGACGGTGCTCCGAACCAGTATAAAAAGCCCTGGTGTGATTTTTTCATTTTTACTGCATTTACTATACTACAGTTCTGTGATTAGCTATTACTTTATACTTGAATATTGTTTGTCATATTACACGATCCTTGTGAGTGTACTATACTTAGCAAGCACATGCGCACTTTCAAAGTGGTACACATCACCATATTTTCGGTTGCACATTTAATGCTGTTTCGTTTTACACATCACCATATTTTCGGTTACACAACCCACGTACTGCTGTTTCGTTTTACACATCCCATATTTTCATTTCTATTAACTGTTGTCTCATTGCTGCGTTGGAGACAATTTCTTTTTCACATTGTTATATGGAATAACATTTTCTCCACAAGTTAAAAAATGTCGTGGCTGCAAGATCCACAATTGCACAGCATTGGAGATGCTCTAAAACTAGGCAATTGAATAAAAACAAATGATAAGTGCAGAGATGTCTGCACTTATCGAGAAATATCACAAACATATAGACAAATATTCTCATAATAATCGCACACATCCACAAATATTCATTCGTCTGCACTTATCGAGAAATATCACAAATATATAGACTCATAATAATCGGACACATCCACAAATATTCACTCGATAAGCCAATATTTACAAACATAAAAAAACTACAGAAATGTTTGCATTTACTCTATAAAATTGCAAAATTTTCTGCAATTTTCTGCTAAAAGTGGTGTGTTTTGTTTTGTTTTCTTTTTCCATAAACTTTTTCTTGTTTTTTCATAATAAATATGATCTTCTCAAATAATTTAAAATAAATCTTGGCTACAATTACTAATAAACCAGCAAATTTTAAATAATTGCATACATTTCTACAAGTTGAGCTAGAGCTTTTTTTTATTTTCTAAAGATAAACATAAATTAAAATAAAGCTTAAAATTTGAAAATATTTACACTGCTCCTTGATTTTTTTTTTTTTTTTTCTTCCCCTTTTTTCGATGATATCCCCAAAAAAACATGATTTACATACTTTTTAAGAATGTTTTGCATGCTTCAAAACCTAGCAGGGACCTTTGTCACACTATCCCTAAAAAATAGTAGTAAAAAGGGAAGAAACTGCTGTCATTCAAATAGAAACATGTGGTCAAACTCAATGAATACTTGCAATGCTACACGTCTTAGATACCACAACTCAACTAAAAGCCCACAAATAGCCAATAGCTTTATGCTATTGGTATAAATCAGTGTCTCCACGTTTCGTATATAAAACAAGGACTCCATGAAACAATTGCACAAAGCAAGTGTTCATAACAAAACAAATGGACATCCAATTTTTTTGACTAATCCTAACATGAGAAATATTAAGTTGCTGGTGGCTAATATGGCTATAAAAATGAAAATCTCATAAAACAAAAATGACAAAGAACAGCAACATCTCAAGCACAGCCTTTCTTCGTATTTACTTACATATACGCACCAACCACATGACACCTAGCATTTCTTAATTTATATGCCAAGTTTACTAACAAAAAGGTAAAAGACAGACAGTTGAAGTCTTGAAGAGCCTGAATCATCTGATCATGCTTATGCTTCAAATAATAATGATAATTCCAGTATTTCTGAAAGTGAGTGTGTGAGACGCAACAGATTCAACCTCTGTTTGCTTGTTTCTTTCTCACTATCATTTTATATTTAACTTGAATCAAATATGCTCTTCGTTTCTAATCTAGAATAATGATCTGATTCAAGGTTTACCATTTTCCTTATGACTGAGTTGACCGCTTCTAAGCTTGCTAAATTCTTCTCTGGAAACGATGGTGGTATAATCATTCACTGAAATGCTAAAAAGTGCATACCTGCAAAAATGCAAAGATCAATTGATTGTTAAGCATTCGGTAAAAGATCCTCAAAATAAAAATGAAAGCATGTACTCTTAGGGATGAAAACATGGTCGCAAGGGAAAGCTTAACAACAACTAAAGCTCACACCGAAATGGTAAAGTGAACCAGTTGATCTGGCACAGTTTCAGATGTAATGCTAGTTATCTGGTACAGCAAAGATGACACAACAGTTAACTAAAGCTGAAATTCATGGTCCAACAATGAATATCAGAAAGCATGAATTCCTGTTCAGGTGTTATTCCTGCTTAATCCTATAAAAGAAACATCCACATTTAACTCTTTTCTACCAATGTTGGTTAGAGAGTGGGTAATTAACCAAGGAGATCAGTGACTGGAAATTTTATCAAGTTACTTAAAAAGAGAACCAAAGGTGTTTGTATTACTGTTCGAAACATGAGAATAAAATGATTTTTTTTTTCTTTTTAAAAAAAGCAACTGAGAACCATCACTAAAAATATTATATTTGCTGTGTAGCTTAAATAATTATATTGTTCCTGTAATGGAAGCTATATCAACAAGATGCAAAACCAAGGCCCTGTTTGATTTGCTCCTTTCAGTTTTTGGGTTTCCATCCATATAATAAACATGCACAACACTCGTAGTTTCAAAAGACAACTAATTTGGAAAATGGAGTTAACATGCAAATAGAAAATAAAAATCATCTTGCTTTCCGTATTTCAGAAAACGACAAAGGCACGGAAAAAATTCATTACTACCTTTGTCGTCTTAATAACTTAGAATTTTCAGATTTCTCCTCTACTCTCTTTACGTTTTGTAATGCATGTTGAAAAAACAAATCATAGAACTCAAAATGAAACCAAACAGACCCTGGTAGTTTCACAAAACTGACAGATAAAGCTGTAAAAGCATGAAATTTAGTGCTAAAGCAAATATTCTTATGAGCACTGGGGCAACACCAATCCATAGTATGACGCTTAGGGTATTGATCCTAATTCCTACATACAAATGCATTTGTAGACCCAAATTGCATCTACAATCAATCATGTGTATTCAATGACATTTGCACACGAAAATTTCATACATTTGTGGACCAGCATAAATAAAATGGATCGAAATACAAATAAATATTCCTACCCAAACTTCTGAATCTTCAGCAAGTATTGACACTGGATAGTAAAATTTAGCTAGCCAGTAGCTAGATTCCATCATAAAATACCAATTGCTACCTATGTCGGGGTAGCATCTGAGTAGCAAGTAGCAGTAGCTAGATTCCATCATAAATTATCAATTGCTACCTATGTCGGGGTAGCATCTGAGTAGCAAGTAGCAGTAGCAGTAGCTAGATTCCATCATAAATTACCAAATGCTACCTATGTCGGGGTAGCATCTGAGTAGCAAGTAGCACTCAAATTCTACTCCTGTTAGGAATGCTTTTACATGGGTGCAAAACAAAATGTTGCAGAGAAATTTTATAGCTCATTTTGCGGCAAATTATTTGAAATCTCATTAGAAGGAACATTGAAAAGCAATTTTTAAAGTGTTTTTTTTTTTCTACTGGTAAATAAAAAGTATTAGTCTTTGGATAAATAGTCAGAACTGTGGTAAAACTTTGGTTGTATAACTTGAAATAAGTCATAAGCAAAGTAACTGTTGTTTTTTGTCCATTACTTATCAACTTATATTCAACTTCTATAACACAAAAATCAAATTGTTGTCGGGCACTTCAGATTACAGAATTAACATAAAAGCTATAATTGTTACAAGTTATTGCCAAACCCCCTTTTTTATCATTTGAGTGCAGAAATGCAGAATAAGGTTACAAGTTCCAGTAAATTATGTAAAATACTGTGACAGATAACTTGAATTAAGGAAGATGCCGATAGAAGCAAAAGGTAACTATAAATGAAAATGAAGATTATGGGAAAAAAAATCACGTGTTAAACATAAAGCAGGGTCAGTTCCCTAAACGGATTTTTTTGCAAGAAATTGCAAGGCCCAGTCCTTTGAGTAACTGAGTCATTTTTGACAAGGCAGGCAACCATGGGAAACTTTGAAAAGGACATATATATTACAGTAGTACAATGTACATGCTGCAAGGAATGACATGGTACATTATCAATTAACATGTAAAGTTCCAATCAAACTCAAACAATGACAAGTTTCAGTTCTAGCTAAAAGCCTATTGAGATTCAGTAATGACCTGTATTGCCAATGACATCTCCAAGTTTGGGTGTTTGGAACTTCAAAGTAAGAAACTATGCATTTACCTCTACCAAAATCAATCACTCTAAACATTAACTGATGTATATAATTATTATTAAAAAAAAAAAAAAACATTACTTAATATTTCTTATGCTGGGGTGATCAATAAATTAAATCCTATAACAAGAAAAGCATAACATCAACAATAATTCATAACCACATGCAAACTTATATCATCAATAATAGTACATAAGATTGCATCATATTTAGTCAAATGAAAACTCTTCCATAAAATTATTTTTTGTATTGCTTGAGCTCCTAACCATTTTAGATTCCAACATTTGAGAACTCAGTTTAAGTATGGATTTCGATCTTTCAATGTTTTAAAAGTTTGGAGCAATTTCATTAAATTTCCCAAGCTTTGACAAATGTCCCAGCTTTGAATTCCAATGCTATTTTAATAGGTCCGGGTCATCATTCAACAATTCATATCCAAGCGTGCAGTATTACTTTGACGGCTCATTTGTATAGTGGTTATGCTCGTGTACCTGACTGCCTGGCATACAGTTTTTATGCTAGTGTACGGTATTATTCAACAGTTAGCAATTGATTTAGTAAAGAAAATACCATAAAACAAAAAGTAAGACTTGTACACAGTATGTCACTATCATTGTTTTTAAAAACGTGCATGAGACGCGCCTTGAGGCGCAACTCATGAGGCGTTTTACCTTTGAGGCTTAAGCCTCAACCCATTGAAGCGTGAAAAACGCAAAAAAACATACGCCTCAATCCATTGAGGTGTGAACAACGTACGCCTCAAAGGCTTTTCACTCCGTCTTCTGCTCTATCGATCAAATATTCAGACGAAAAAAAGTAACCTCAAGCTTGAAATTTTCGAACTAGAAACTCGTTTGAACTGGAATCGAGCTCGATTTCATCACTGGAATCGAGCTCGATTCCTTCCCTGGAATTGAGCTCGTTTCCAGTGATGGAATCGAGTTTGATTCCTTTTTTTAAAATTTACTGTATTTTTTGTGTCTTTTTTTTACTATATTTTTTTTTATCAGTCCTTATTTAATTGGTTCCTAATTTCTATTGTTGGCTAGGTTAATTTATATGGTTTTTACTTATTATTTGAAGTTTAATGTTATTCCATATTAAAAATTATGTATATGTGTTGCGCTTTTTCTTTACCCAAAAGGCTTACACCTCAACGCTTCGAGGCTTACGCCTCGCCTCACGGACTCAAAAGCGCCTCACGTACGCCTATTGCGTTTTAAAACATTGGTCATGATCACTGTTTTAAAAAACCCGCACTGTTGAGGCGTGCGACCCTATAGTTTTAACCCTCAAATCGAAATACCGACGTTAGCAAAAATTATTAAACTTCAACTACATGATTAAGCATTAAAAAGAACTCTCCCCCCCCCCCCCCCCCAAATAATAATAATAATAATATGGACATGATTAAGTTAAGCCAGTTTCTGAAACACTGATCAAAAACTATATAATTTATTCCTTGATTGATATTTAATATCACTGTTCTAAAAGCCACCGCACTGTTGAGGCGTGCGACTCTATAGTTTTAACCCTCAATTCCAAATATTGACACTAACATAAATTAGTAAACTTCAACTACATGATTCCAAGCCAAAAAAATTGAAAATTAGCGTCCCCCCCCCCTCAATATCGACATGATTAAGTTAAGATAGCTTTTGAAATACCGATCTAATTTATTCCTCGGTCGGTATTTAAATAAATTTTTTGAATTATCATCACTGAACCTTCAAATAATTTTGTGGATCAAGTTAAATTAGTAGAGGTGTGTATATATATATATATATGTATATATATATATATATATATGTATATATATATATGAGGAGCGATCAAGAGCACCCCAAATAGTCTAGCACCTCTTTAGCCCCCCCCGATTTCCACCACACAATCATCTTTCTCTCTCCTTCCACTAACTCTCTCTCCCTCCACTAACTTAATAAATAACAAATGAGTGGCTATCATAGAGGTGCAAAAGGGTGCCAACAAAATGGGGTGTCATATAACCTTCCTCTCTCTCTCTCTCTCTCTCTATATATATATATATATATATATATATATATATAGAGAGAGAGAGAGAGAGAGAGAGAGAGAGCTTATATGGTATCCTACCGCTTGTACTAGAAATCGATTTCAGTGGAATCGATCAAAGCTCATTTCAAAAAGAGAGAGAAAGTACGTTACCATTGTGGAGTAAAAGTTGAATATGAACTCTACGAGGGATTGAATCATTTATATATATATATATATATATATATAAATCAAATGCTTAAGTTTTATTTATTATTATTTAATTATTTATACTTTTGTGAAAGAATTATGAAGAATGATTAGGACTGAGTTATTTAAAGTTAAGTGTTTATATTATTGCTTACTTATGGTTCTATACGATTACTTGTTCATTAACGAAAAATTAATAGTACCAAAGCAATAACAACTTACGCATGAATGTTTACTTGAAAAACAGTGTAGTCAATAGCGAATAGCGCAAGGCTTCCGCTATGCGCTATAGCGCGCGCTATTTGGTCCACTTTTTTTTTTATTTTTTAATAACTAATCAACTATATTATATCTAATTGAAATTTAATTCTATGTTTTTGCATATTTCATGCCATATCCAAACCCTTCAATACTCCAAGCACAAAAACTATCATACTTTATGCATGTACTAAATATTTGTTGATGTAAAATGCATGTAAAACTATTATATTAGAGAAATATTAATAATTTTATATTATACATTAAAAATAATTGATGGCTCGTAATATATTTGTCGTATAGAATTTAAAATCTAGTCTTATATGTGTGAATTATGATACAATTTATTCTTGTTTTGTGAGTAATGATGGTAAAATTATACAAACAAAATACATGAAAAATACAATTTTGCATAAACTGTAAAATATTTTCTAATGACAAGAATTAAGTAAGAATATAAACAACAAAAAGCAACGAAGTAAAAATATAAAAAGTCAAAAACTATAATTATAAGTTATTTTGTGTTTAGAGATCTCTCATAGAAAATAAGGAAATATTTTGATACTTTAAGGGTAGCAAAAAAAAATGTTGTCCAGCATACTAGACATATCGAAATTGCTTTTAGATATTGCATGCATCTTTTTTCTGATGATGCTCAGACAAACAAAAGAGTCTATTGTTTCTAGATATTGGATCTAATAGCCTAAATCAAAGAACATAGATATAGAATAGTGTATCTGGACAACGGTCCAACCAAGTCAAGTTCTCAATATATAAAAAA
Organism: Allium sativum; assembly: GCA_030737875.1. Taxonomy (NCBI): domain Eukaryota; kingdom Viridiplantae; phylum Streptophyta; class Magnoliopsida; order Asparagales; family Amaryllidaceae; genus Allium; species Allium sativum. The sequence goes on from CM060919.1 coordinate 208,728,165, forward strand.
TTGTGAAATGCGTTGATAAAACTTGATGGAACACTAGCTAAAGCAATATGTAAACCATAAAAGAAAAAAGCATGCATGCAAAATCAGAAAACAATGTAAATATGGTTGCATCTCAATGGGTATGGGCTTTAATTGCTATACAAAATAAAAAGAACCAAATAGCGCGCTATTCTGCGCTACGCGCTATTTTGCGCTTCGATAAAATAGCGCGCTATTTATGCGCTATAGGGAACCCCTGCGCTATTTTAGGTTCCATAGCGCAGAGCTTGAGCTATGCGCTATAGCGCGCACTTTGATAACACAGTTGAAAAAACTTACGCTCATTGTTATCACGTCGACGACTAGTCGTCGACTAGTCGTCGACTAGTCGAGAAGTCGCTTGGAGGGATTCCACGACTCTCGACTTGTGCAATTCCACGATGGTGGGCCCAAATCGAGCCCAGAACCTAATTCGAGACCAAAAACCCTAGTTGAGCTGAAGTCGATTTCGATTTTCCTCTTCGTATAATGCATTAATCAGTTGAACGAGCATCGATTTAAAAAAAAAAACCTAATTAGCTGAAGTCGACTTCGACTTCGATTTTCAACCGCTGCTCCTCCCTCGTCCGCCGCCAGCCCAGGTATGTTAATCAATTTGTGTTTTTTTTTTCCATCGAAGAAAATTATTTCAGCAGCAGCTTTTGTTTTTACTGCACTGTTTTTAATGAACTGTTTTTAATTTACTGAACTGTTTTTTTTTTTTTTTTTGACTGAATTATTTTTAATTACTGAATTATTTCAGCAGCAGTTTTTTTGTTACTGAACTGTTTTTAATTAACTGATTTGTTATTAACTTTTAATTATATTCGCAGCGGTTCAAATGTTTGTTGAATTTGAACCTATTATTATGTTATCTTTGTTGAATTTGAACCTATTATTATGTTATCTTTATAGTTTATATCTAATTATATTATATATTTAAGTCTAATAAATATATGCATATAAAAGACTTGTCGACTAGTCACGACTAGTCGGACGACTTGTCGACTAGTCTTCTAGACGGTAGTGGCTCGACTTGGCTCGACTTGGCGTCGTAATAACCTTGCTTACGCTCTAACTCATTAGAGAAAAAAGGCTTTGCATCCACTTTACCCCATTAAAACTCTGGTCTCCCTCCCTCCCTTGCATGTTTTTTCTTTTCTCTCTTGCATGTTTTTCTTATCTTTTTCTACCATCATCTTCTATGCAAATAATAATGATCAACTCCAAGAGCTAACTTTATCTGCTTTCTCAATTAACTCATGATATTCTTTATTTCTATTTCTAGTAATTTATCAAACAAAAATTTTCCTCTAAACTTTGATCAAAACGAAAATTTTAATCAAATATCTTACCAGTATCATTAGAACCAGTGCAAGGAGATTTCCACCTGTTCAAAACTTCACACCATGTTAAAAACATCAAAAACAAATAAATAATAGTGCTCATATAGCACATATCGCAAGAGCTTGAGCATTTATTTTCCATCCTTTTTCAGCAAAATATCATTTAAACTATTGGTATTGATATACCATATTAATGTTTGTTGCTAAATACCGTCTTTTCAGTTAACTATGAAATGGCATTGAAAACAATAAAAATACATTTTGCATTACTAGTACTAGTATAAAGCGCTCGAATATGCATCTAATGCTCAAAGATATTGATATTATATTAAATATAAAAAAATTAAGTGAATGGAGGTTTGTTACAACACTTCTATTTTTAGTTGTTATATTGGAGGTATGGATGACAAATTAGCAGTAAAATTTTGTTGGTCAATAGTGGGAAAAGGGATGATGGAAATGGATGCAAACTGGATGTGAGATTTCATTGATTGATGGAGGCATTTTTGGAATTACAAAAAGACACCGTAGAAATCACGTTTATTGAATTTTATTTATTAATAGTAGAGATACATGGACATTCTTATAGTAAAATGAATGCCCATCTTCGATGAATGGCAATGCTAACTGCAAAACTAGCTGACTGTAAAAGGCTTATATTTGAAGAAAGCAATGTGTTTCGAATGTAAAGGTCAATAGAGAAATATTCCAATTATTTCACATGCGCTAACTGTTAGGTGCCTATTTAATAAGCACCTAAATCTTACGCTTATTTTATAGGCATCTAAGATCAAGCACCTAAATCTTAAATGCTTATTTTATAGGCATCTTAGATGCTTATTTTATCACTTATTTGTAGACTCGTATTTAATAAGCGTATGGCATAATTCTTAATTTTGACTTGCAAACCGAATATTACTCCACATATCTGAAGTACGTCAGTCCGTTAGAGAGTACTGTTTGCAAAAGCTCGAATATTTATGTGTTGTTGTAGATGCTTTAAACCTTACATTTTGATTATTCATTATTTATATTTTGCTACTTAACATATCGAAATTATCATTATCAATTGTTACTAATACGATTCCGAGAACAACTAATTGAATTAATGAAATAAACTATATGATTTTACATTCATATTGATATCAGTAAAAGTGCCAAAGATTACTTCATTGAACCATCATTCACCGTACTGTAAGTCATCGAACCATGTGATCATGAACACATCCTACATAGTATTTTTGACATTAGCGTTTTATTTTATCCATTTTTATATTGTTTTCTCGAAGAATTGAAGTGATGCTCTTTCAAAACCAAAATTTTAAAATCTTTCCTTCAATGTTCTTAAAGAATGATGAAACCCCAAACAAAAGAGGTAAACTAAAGTTTCATGCAAGTTATTTAGATTAATAATAAGTCGTATTGGAGAGAGATCCACATCAATGATCTTTATTTTAGCCTCACCTACAATATCTCACACTTCCCCAAAGGAATACTCTATGTTTTAAACAATTAAACATTGACATCATATTAGCATCAGAATATGAGACAAAACAATTTAGTGGCAAACTTAATGGCTATCCCTCATTGCTTTCTCTTCACTCCTTCCTTAACATTGTGGCCTGACCTTATACAGGTTCATCAAGGTAGAAAATGCTTCTACGAATGGTAGCATTCCACCGCTTTGAAAAGAACTTTGTCGAGTAATATTTTAATCTCAATTCTTCGAACTCGAGAGCTTATTGCAAACATATCAAGTAAGTTCGACAGCAGATCCATTCACTTGGGGTCTTAAAATAAGTGATACCTTTTCAGCCTACTCCCAGTACAAAAAAATTAATTTCTGCAGGAAAAAGCGTGGAATGTCATTTAATACATTGACAAACTTCGTTTCTTACACCCAAAGACAACACTTAATACAACTTTGGTATTCTTCTGTCGAACATCTAAGTGTTTGAAAGACAGGTCATGAGGTAAATAATATAAAAGACAAGGAAAAGCAAACACGGATCTTTCTAGCCACGTCAGAGTTCATACATCATCGCAGAATGGTACAGGTGGTTACTTCAAAATGTTACATCAAAGTTACAAGTATTATTACTAAAGAGGACAAATATATAATAAGCCTGCCAAAAACTAACTAATACATAATATACAATAATAACAGAAATATAGTCGACTACTAGTTGCTGATGGAAGCTTCTACATGACGCTTTCTAAAATGCAAAAAAAAAAAAACTGGGCTCAGCATAAAAATTCGAGTAATATTAAACTAATACAAATATATGCTGGAATTCCCCAGTATCTATTATCCACAATTTATTATTTAAATCAATTATTAGAAACAATCAAAATAAATTGTATTATAGAAGCAGTCGAAAAACTGGGTCGTTACAGGAATGTTCAACAGAGAGAACCCAAATTCTCTTCGTGTACGGAACTCAACTCTTCTTTAAAGGATATTTATTTAGATATTCATGAGGTTTCTTCTTTTAGAAAGCCTCTCGGGAAGGAGCCAACGCAGAAGGAATGGGAGTCCATTAAACAATGTTTGTTCCACGAGCTGGGTCATAATACAAAGAAGTGTAAGCATATGCGAGATATGATTGAGGAGCGTGTCAGATGCGGGGAGCTGCACAATGTTAGGAATCGAACAACAGAAGCGAAACAGGTGCAACAGACTACTGCTCCCCGACCAGTAGCAAGCCAGGACCTAGCTCGCGTGGATTGATCATCAATTGATTGAGATTTCTTTTCTAAACATCGGAATATATGGACACTAGACTTCAATATTTTGGACTCCTTGGACTTTGCCTTTTGGATGTGGATTTTTGTTTTTGAACGGCTACGTCGGCATATCCATGTACAAGATTAGGACTTAATCTCTAGGCATGCTTTGTACCCGACAATAAACCATCCACCCTCTCAAATAATGTGTAATTAAAAACGGCTAAGCAGACCCACCCACGTAAGGAGTTAGGATTTAACCCCTAGGTCTACTCTATATCCAGCGACATTGGTTTTGTAACAACTTGAAATCTTTTGGAACTTTAGCAACATTACTTCGTTCGTATGGATTATACTTGTGAATTATGGAACTGAAAACAAAATGTCAAACTTTAATAAACCGGTGCCCGAGTATGGACATGCATAAGAGGAATCGGGTTGTCTCATCAGGACTTGGCAAGATTGTCTGGTCAAGGCTCGAATATGGACTATCCTCGACGGGATTTGGATTGTCTTCACATGATTTAGCAAGATCGTTCGGTCATGGCTCGAGTATGGACTATACTCGATTGGAGTTGAATTGTTCTGTCAGGACTTAGCAAAGCAGTTCATTTATTTGCAGGTGGGGGTATAAAGGATTATACCCTCATTGGCTAGGCCAGCTGAGGCCATGAATTTTGAATACGGATTTTACATTGGATATTCTAGATTTTGTATTTGTCGAATTTTTATGGTTTTCTGGCTACTTGGATTTCAAAGATTATGAACTTGGTTTTCTCTTATAATAATACAATCCAGACAGATCGTGAGATTCTATTATTGAACCTCGATTTTCTTGAATTTCAGATTCTGGTTTTCTATTAATACGATCTGATGTGATCATGGCTTTCTAAATTTCTAATCTTCGATTATTGGATTTCTATTTGGATTTCTCTCAGATTATGGCTCTTGGATTAATAAAAATACGTCTTTCACTGAAAGACATGTTTTAGAGGAGCAAGTTGTTGATTCGCCTTTTGGCAAGGCAGTAACACTATGTATTTTTGGTTGTTGAGCGCTCAGGACATGAGTATAAGTCCCCAGATCCCAGTTCGGCACGACTCCCTTACCTCGGTTCGGCATGTGCCCACAAGGCAACCTCGGTTCGACATTACTCCCAGAATTGGGATAGACGCTTTATGTTTTCAAGGCCTCGATTCAGCATGGGTCCCACATGGCAAGATGACTTGGACTTGAGGAAATTGGCTAAAAGTGGAGCTTCTTCTTCAGTTCGGGATACCTGGTTCGACACTGATTCGAAATGGGTTGGCCGATCCAGAATCTACCACTTCCTCCACTTTTGAATGTGGCCCATGACTTCAAATTTCCAGCAACTACTCCAAGCCGAACTGGATCACTGTAACATCTATAAATGGACCATGACTTGTCCATCTCAAAGGATCTTCGGCTCTCTGATTGGCACTCGTACACGAAGGCTTTGCTATTGTCATTCAACTGCATTCTTATCTCTACTTTTCTTACAAGGTAACAAACTGTATTTTAATCGTACTGTATAAACAATAAAATTGCAACAAGTGGATGCAGGTAGGATTTGTCGAACCACTATAGTTCTGGGTGTTCCTTTACTTTTATATTCTCTGTGTTTGGATATGTTTGGTTAATCTCTGGTTTCAACCTGGGTTTGGATGTTGATGATTGATTGGCCAAATCGAACGTCAACAGTGTTTGGACAAAGTCAATGCCAGCTACGAAGAATATAGTGGAAGCTCTTGAGAACTAGCGTGTTTGTGTTATGTTGATTTTCAACTTGCTTGTATTTAATGCGTAAAATTTAATGTTTTTTTTTTGAATGCTATGCTTGTGTGCTAACGGCCAGGCATGTCGATTGCATATGGTGTCTATACAATCCCCTAAAACTCTTGTATCTATGCCATTTTATTAGTAATACATCGTGCCATTGTGTAGTACTTGTACTACACATCCTTTCTCCCAAAAGCATCTTCATTTTTCTTAAAGTTAAATCATTACTCACCAAGTACTTACCTATTAATTCAATATTTGGTTGTGGAGATAATTGCTATCTGCGATTATCAGTTTATGTATTATTACAAATTTTAAAACTCAAAATTTTGTTTACCCCCTTTATTATCGCTGGTAAAGCTAGCAGGTATAGACGAAACACTTTCTTAATTAAGCAAGATATGGTAAAATTGGTAAATTAGTAAAATATACGCATAGTATGATTTCTTTTGAGATAATGATCGGTGTTTTAAGCTACAAAAAATATTTAGAATTTGAAAATCAATAACCAATGCTATTTTAATATCATCCTATCTAATATTATATGATATCATGATATTATTATAACATGTGATCCTTGAGTGATATATTTTATCATTATTAACACTAGCTACTTAGATTAAACCATGTAGACTGTTTTCTATCAATAAGTCACTAATGCGAAATCTTATATTACATTGTTCATTTTATTTTTTCCGTTTGCTATTTTGCTTCTATTTTAAGTTGTATTGTGCTAAAATCATTTTCGATATGCTAAACAATAAATGTGTTGATTTAAAGATGAATATCACAGGATATAAGGTTCATATAAGTTTAAAACATAATCTGTGAAATTTACATGTTATATAATTTTGCACAACATTACGCACTAGCTAGAATAGAAATCATTTGAATGATATAGCATACCTATGCTAAAGGAATGCTCAATCATCATCTCCACTCTCATCACTAAAATAGCTCACTTTCTTCTTCTTATTCTTAAAACTAGTCGCTACATCGTTTTCTTCCCTCTGCTCTTTCCCTCTGGTGTCCACAACAGATGCCCAATTATCATCCTCGAAAACTTCATCATAGCTTTCCTCATCGCTCTTATTGTAAAACTTTCTCTCTCCACCACCACCATCACCTCCTCTTCTCCTTACATGCTTACTAACAGGCCTCTCCCTCTTGCCCAACTGATTCCTATCGCATTCATAGGATAAATGCCCTTCTTCCCCGCATTCATAGCACCTGCTCTTATCCTTATATATCCTCTTCTTTATAAATTCAGTCGTTCTTCCATTATCAGCAGCAATCGATGCAGTTAAAGTTCTTCCATTTAAAACCTTTCCGTTTAGAGTTTGAGCAGCGTTTTGGGCATCAAATTTGGAAACAAAGAGAACAAACGCAACGCCCTTTGATTTGCGGGTTTGCCGATCTTTAAGGACGGTAACGCGAGCGATCTTACCGAAAGTGGAGAAAAGGGTGTGCAAATCGGAGTTTGTAAGGGAAAAATCGAGATTTGAGATGTATACCGTCGATTTCGAAGGTGCCAATCCTCCGGAGCCACCAGAGTTCGTCTTCGATGCGGTGGATGTGGAGTTTGGGAGCGGGTAGCGGAAGAGAAAATCGTCGTCTTCCTCATCTCTGTCTGCTTTGCGGCGGTGTGTAGACATTTTCTTTTCGGGTTTCAAATGCTAGGGGTTCGTGAATTTTATGGGTCACAAAAATGGATTATTTTCCATTTTTTCAGTTTAGCCCAATTTAAAACGTTATTGACCAATTCGATGCTAAGGGCATCTCCAACAAAACATTAGATATCCAAATATCTGAAATCCAACCCCATAATCAGCTCCAACAGTGTGTGGAAACACCACACAGTTCAGATTTCTGGGTTGAAAGTTTCGAAATGTGCAAACTCTTTACGCGGTTGTTCAATAGACGCGTGAATACATGCGGTTGTTCAACAGGCGCTTGTATCACGCGTTTGTTGAACAACCGCGTACGTTTCAATGTATGACGCGCATGTTGAACAAACGCTTGGAGTGTCCTATAATAAATTGTTTGACCTATTTAGAAATTTAGATTACTGATTTCTGATGAAATAGTGTGACAAAAATAGAAATGCAGACACGAAAATGTACTTAAATAAAAACGATGAACGGTTATAAAAGCTTAAGATACATGATTTCACTAACAATAAACAGATACATAGGTTCAAATATTAAATAAAGGTTACAGAACAATATTACAACTACCAAAGCAACGAAAACACAACAACTAACGGTAAATAATTTTACCGACTTCCAACAAAGTTCCATAGATGATCCGTTAAATCTTTCTGGAGTCTTCGATGAATATGAGCGTTACGGTAGGACATCTGGCTTTCGACGTGAAACTCAAGCTCTAGCTCGTTTCCAATCATATTTTCGCGCCAAATCTCAGGTGGAGGAGCAGGGCAGTCGTAATTGAAGTCATCCTCCATGTCTCTTTCGTCCTCTATAATCATGTTATGTAAAATAATACAAGTATACATTATTCTAGTCATTTTATTTGGAGACCAAAGTCTGCATGGATTACTGACTATGGCAAATCTGGATTGTAGAACGCCAAATGCTCTTTCTACATCTTTTCTTTGTCCTTTTTGCATTGCTGCAAACCTTGCTTGTTTATTGTTTTGTGGGTTCGGTATTGTCTTGACAATGGTACTCCATTATGGGTATATATCATCGCCTAGATAATATCCATGGTCATAGTCGTGGCCCCCTAAAGTAAAATGATATGGAACTGATATACCGTTCGCCAAATCGTTAAACAACGTTGAGCGCTTAACTACGTTCAAATCATTGTTGGAACCCGACATTCCAAAAAAACATGCCATATCCACAGGTCGTACGATGCTACAGCTTCAAGTATAATAGTTAATGTATGAGACTTACCCTGATAAGCTCCAACGTATGCTTTTGGACAATTCTTCCACTCCCAATGCATGTAGTCTAAAGATCCTAACATCTCAGGCCATTCTCTACTACCGTGCATATCCATTAACATTGCAATGTCGGCTTCGTTTGGTCTACGCAAGTATTGATTACCGTAAACGTCTACGATAGCTTGGCAGAAATGGTCCACGCATTCTAGTACTGTGCTTTTTGCAATTTTCAAATTTTCGTCTTGAGTGTCAGTAGGACCTCCATAGGCTAACATACGCAGTGCAGCTGTCATCTTTTGAATTCCGGTGAGCCCCATTGTCATAGACGCATTGCGTTTGTAGATGAAGTAGGAATCGTGTTGTTTAATACAGTCTAGGATTTGAAGAAACAAAGGACGCCTCATTCATAATCTCCTTCTAAACTCTGTAGCTGTATACCTTGGATTTGACACAAAATAATCTTCCATTAGTCTGTCGTTGTTCCATGCATGATGACGATTTTTATATCGACGGCCAACACCAGAACCTCCAGGTTTTTTGCTAGATTCACCATCTCCTAACGCAGCAATTAGCTATCTTTGTCGATGAAAATGATCATCCACCATAATATCAAAGTCTTCGTCAGAATCATCGAACAACATACACTCTTCGGTGGAGATTGTGGCCTTTCGAGTTTTTTGAGCGTATATACTAAAAATATTGGACTGTGTTTGAGTACTGAATGCTGAAAGGTTTCCTCCTTATATGACATAGTTTTCTGCATTCTGGTCTTCATTGGATACCAAAAAGGGACATAAAGCAACACTTACTGTAGTTCTGATATAAAGCATTAATGGCTTTCTTGCTGACATAAAGCAATAATGGTTGTATTGTATTGTTATCTTTCTCTCTTTCTGATATAAAACAGTACATCGAGGACGACCCCAACTGTACAAATTCCCAAGGACTCCACTATAATCCGAAAACTCTCAAAACAAAGTGACATGACTCCACTCTGCCATAAAACGTGAAATGTGCAAGACTTGACCAGTCCAAACAGTACAAATTCATTAAATGTTTCTGGCTTTGCTTTATTAAAGAAGTGGTCAAGTCATCTTTAATCAGTACGAGTTGTCAAATCAACTGCAAAATGCAGAGCTGTAGCAACTCAACTGTTTAGGACAGAGGGTTGTCTTGTCATATGTTTGTATCCTACAGCTCACTTAATGATGACAGAGCTTTACCAAATAGCAACCCCCTTTGTTAAATAGTTTACAATTGAGTGTTCTACATCAACCACGACAATAATGGACTGTGACTTTAGTTAAGTTTAATTTACCACCTGCATTATTCAATGCAATTCAATACAATTCATTCAACACGCGTCATTGCAATTCATTCGATACAATAAAAATCCTTCAAAGTTAAGTGCACTAAACACACACATACAAACTAGTGGTTACGGTCGAAACACATATGTTCAATAACATTTTGGAGTCGTCTAATCTCGCATTCTAGTTCGTTTGCATAAGCTACTGCCCTCGGGCTGAAAGGTTTGTCTACCCATTCGGTGTAGTTGCAACCATTTGGATAGGCTCGACATATATGACTGCAGCGACCTATATCGTTGCCATCAGCTCGAACAACAACGTCAAGCTCATAACCGCAATAGCATCGTACGGGATAAGATTCAACCATGTGTTCATGCGGTGGTTGACCTTGTTGACGTGCTTGAGTATGTTGATGTGCGTGAACTTGACGACGTTCTTGACCTTGTTGATGTTATTGGCCTTTTTGACATGCTTGAACTTGTCAACATACTAGAACTTGTTGACGCGCTTGAACTTGTTGAGCTGATTGAACTTGTTGATGTGCTTGAACTTGTTGAGGTTCTACATCCTGAAGTCCTAACAGGTTTAGCTCCGGGAATTCGTCCGCATACTGTTGAAGTCGCATTTGTTCATACGCTTCTTCTTCAGAGTCTGAGGAGGATGGCCAAGATGGCATTTTGTCTTAGTATTAGAAGGAGGAGGTATTCTAAGAAGGTGAACAAGTATTGTTATATAAGAAGGTGTGATTTGCGTAGGAGGAATAAATTATGGTAGTCGCCCTTGTATTTGGTCAAAAAAGCAACAATATGTAGCTGGTGCCTACTACCTACTTGTTATTTGACCATTCAATGCAAAGTAAATGGAACAAAAGTGAAATCAAAATCCTCATTTGTCTTTTCTTCCTGCCACTTTACCAAAATCCATGTTCACTTCTAGCTTTTAGCAATTTGAAGAACAAAGGTGTGTGCTTCCTTCTCTTTATCAAAATAGTGCTCTAACCAAGGTACTTACATGAACTTCTCTTCACTTCTAGCTTTTAGCAATGAATTTTAAATAGTTGATTTGAAAATAAAATTTTAACACATTCCTGTGTAAGATGAATCAATGGGAAACGGACGACGACACTTTGGCAAAAAAATGGGAAAGTTTGGAGTCCGACGCTTAGGACCGCCTGACGGTTATTGATGATTCCCAACAAGTGTCCCCAAATCACCGTCGACCGGGTAAAGAAGTTTACCCCGATCCTAAAACATTTGACATGGTAGAACTCCCAGATCATCTCGGCGGTGCACCCCAAACTCATTTCGTTGCGATGCATGGGGGTAAGTATACTAATCGATACCGAGCTCTAGCAATCGGCGAGGCAGTACCAAGAAAGCTTTGTTACTGTGGGTCGGCCTGCTGCGTGGTTGTGAACAAAAATAGAAGCGTTAGTACATGGCGTAGGCTATACAAATGCGCTAGATACGATATGAGCCTACTTTATCTGAACACCTTCAGAGTTTGTAAGTATACCAAGTGGGTTGATCCTCCGATGTGCCGAAGAGGACATGAGTTTGCATTAGAAATGCAAGATGAGAACGACAGCTTGAAAAAGGAGATTTTCGTCTGAAACAACTTAACTCGGATTTAGAATCCCAGTTACCACGATATCCCAATGAGTAGGCAATACTTGTATCGTTGTACCAGTGTATTAACGTATCCGAATGCTTATGTAGTATGCAACAATGTATTAGTCATCGTACCCAAATGCTATCGTATCCAAATGCTATTGTATCAGTGTATTAGGCAATACTTGTATCGTTGAATGTTTTTTAAAATTTTAAACGTTATAAAATATACTAATAACAATTTTTTAAATTTTAAACGTTATAAAATATACTAATAACAAATTGCTAAACAAGAAGTTCCACGCGCTTGTTTAACAAATGCGTGAATCCACGCGGTTGTTAAACAAGCGCGTGGTCCACGCGTTTGTTAAACAAGCGCGTGGATGGAAAACTGTTGCGTTTCCCCGCTTTCCGGAGTGTGGAGAGGTGGAATTCAAGGGGAGATCCAATGGTGTAGATTTTATGTCCCCTTACTTGTGTCTATTTGTTGTGTTCAAATAGACTTTCCATATATATATATATATATATATATATATATATATATGCTAGTGCCATGACGCATGTTTTAAAGAAAAAAGTTGTCAAATGCATTAGTATCATTTGAATGACATTAATGCATAACTTTTTCTAGTTATATTGACTTCATTTCAAATGGAGTCAATGTAAGCTTAAAAAGCAAAAAAAAAAATACATACATTCATACACACTTACACATAATATATGTGTATATATATATATGCGTGTGTGTGTGTATATATTGTGTGTGTGTGTGTATATATATATATATAGCTTTTAAATTTGCATTGACTCCATTTCAATATAACTAGAAAAAGTTATGCATTAATGTCATTTCAAATGATACTAATGCATTTGACAACTTTTTTCTTTAAACATACGTCGTTTCATATGGCACCAGCGAAAAAAGAAAATATACTGGTACAATTTGAACTGACATTTTGACCAACGTAGCATTGAGTTGATCCAAATAGGACTATTTTTGTAATTAGTTTCCAAATTAGTCTATATGCATAATAACTCTGTAAAAACTAGGTCAAACTAGAAAAAAAAAATCCATATAAAAATGGTCCCTTCAACACTAAGAGCGTCTCACGAATTTAGAAATGTAAATTTTACAAATTGTACACTCCAAATTCCTACACCTGGTTCGGAGATTACCGAACCAGGAGTCTTTTGAACAGGCGCTGACTCTCAGATATCTATTCAATAGGCGTGCCTATATCAAGTGTAGAAACTTTTTTATCCATTTTTTATCCTCTCCTTCATTATTTTATTTTTCGTTTATTCGCCGAGAGGTCCAAATGGCACCACGACCGATCAAAGTTGGTAGACGGACCCGTTCGTTACACGACCGAAGCCAATGCTAGACCAGCTCATATTATTCTTGATCAGGGTGTGACTGTAAATGACCTACAAGTATTGCATGAGTTATCTCCGACTGTATCACGTCATCTTGCTTCGGCATTAGCGACACCATACGTATAATTTTCATTTTTAACCATTAATCAATACATTCGTAATATATGTTATAGATTACTAGTTTGATTAGTATACTGTTAACATTAAATAACTACTTATTTAAGTTTGTCACATAGCCATGTGCGCTAAGTGGTATATGTATATTATCGATTATTTTGACGCATTACCTGACCCGCTTAGAGGCGTACTGCTTGCATAACCTTTTGGTGAATTTATATAGTTACATACATTTGCACACATCGACCGTTGTATAGTTAAGGAACTTAGCAAGAGATTGTGGCCTACCACTCATACATTTCATTTTCCTGATTTTGAGTTATGAGATTTTTATATGCTGATTAGTATAGATATTGACCGATCAACCATATGCTGGTACCAAATTTAATAGCTCATATGAGCGTTTGGAGTCATATTCCATTCAGTTACTGACTTTAGCTGTTGAGGATGTTAAAGAAGGTTATATTACGCTGACATGCTTATATAGATATATCGTATACTACAGGGACGCCAAGAAGACGTGTGCTGCTGTTATTCATGCCTTTAAATTATTTATGTTTGGTTTTTGACGAATAATAATGGCACGATTAGACTTAGATACTTAGCTAAATTGGTAGATGTTGACGGGCTTTACATGTACGACTATGATATTGTCATCCTCGATTATTTCTTTTTAGCATTGTATACATGTGCTTTACAACAGTCTAGACGGATGTGTGGTTTTTAATACATCCTTCCCTTATGGTATTACAAGTATACATAGCCTCCCTCATTTGACCTCCCTCGGCATACGTTCAGAGTTTATGGTTTGTAGACTGAGCTACTACAGTATCCACTATCATTTCCTACAGACGACGAGGTTCAGGTTGTACCATTTATTGGTTTGTATCATCTGCACCAGGTATGTAAAACTTTCGAGCTTTGCATATTTTCTATTTTTTACGTACTTTGATATAAAACATGTATAACTTCTATTTTTTACATTGTAGTTTGCTCAGTATATGGACTGTGATAGACGAGTGATTACTGCATTTGACCAGATGATGCTTGAGTATAGTCACCTTATATAACAGAGTTATCAAACTGATTTGCGACAGCAGCAGACCTAGTATGAAGCTCAGGTGCATTAGTACCAAACTTAGGTTTGATAGCAACGGCAGCAGCAACCACCAGAGCCATATGACATCGGTGACATCAATGATGATAGTGACGAGGTTGATGGTGGTGATGACAAGGAGCTTAATGATGGTTCCCCTCACATAGACCGATGTCCTTTTATGCATTGTACATAATTTGTCATTGTACGTTTATGTATTCATGTTATGGTGGTAGATTTGTGTATGTATCCATATATTCTCGTTGTAGGTGTATCTCGTGAATATATTCATGTATGTATTCGTGTTATGTCTTATTGTGTCTTATGACTCTTATCATAACTTCTAATGATTAAGACAACTCGAGTGCATGAGTATCAAACTTAGATTCAACATTAGCAGCAGCCACCAAAGCCATATGACTTCTGTGACGTCAATGATGATAGTGATAGTGTTGATGGTGGTGATGATAAGGAGATTGATGATGGTTTCCCTCACATAGACCGATGTTATTTTATGTTGTGTACATATTTTGTCATCGTACATTTATTAATTGATGTTATGCTGGTAGATTTATGCATGTATTCATATATTCTCATTGTGTGTGTATCTCGTGTATATATTCATGTATGCATTCATGTCATATCTTATTATAACTTCTGAATGATTAAGGCAGCTCGGCTGCATGAGTATCAAACTTAGATTCAGCAGCAACAGTAGCCACCAGAGCCACATGACTTCTATGACATCAATGATGATAGTGATGACGTTGATGGTGGTGATAACAAGGATATCGATGATGGTTCCCCTCACATAGACCGATGTTATTATTGGGAACACGGATTATGAATCTTAAGGCTAACTTAACACTATAGGGGAGTGAATAGTGTTTAATGGAATTTATGACTTTCTTGAAATCTTTTTGAATGTATCTGAATCAAATGCAAATCACAGATGTGAAACAGTCACATAATCAATCACAGATGCAAATAATAAATAAAAGCAGTAAAGGAAAGAATATACCGGGATTTTATATTGATTCGGAGTTATCCTACATTCAGTCCCACACAACTCAGGGTTGTGCAGATTTCTTTATAAATAATCTTCAAACTACAACCCTTGATTTCAAGGAAACGAGGTCCACCCCCAATTGCTTCTGAGCACAGGGAGCTCCCTTGATTTAACCAAGCTACAAGATCACCTAATTGATTTACGGGCTACAATCACATCCAATTGATTTGAACGGGCAACAACCACACCTTTTTTGTAATAGTTTAGTAGAGAGACTCGATAGAACTTTGATCTTTCGATATTTGATTATAATTGCACTTATAACTCCGAATAACACTTTGATCTTTGAGAGAGAAAGGCAGATTGGTTTGATTCTCGTTGGATTTTGGCAGAGTTTGGTTAAGGATATTTGAAAATTCTAGAGAATAAATGGAAAGAAGAAGATACTAAAAAGTTGTTAAAAAATTCGTTTTTAGTTGGGTATATATAGGGAAACAACAATCATGTCTATTCAGGAAAAGTTTTAAACGAATAGACACTTCTTTTAAAATTTGAATATTTTGGAGAAAAAAACTTCTACCATGTCGACATGGTCACCCCTTTATGTCGACATGCTTATGAAAATTTTGAATTTTGAAATTTCGATAATAATAGGAATGATGTTTAAATAAATCAAGGTGATTCTGGAGTTTAAACAAAATATTTTCCTAAATAATAAACAAGTGTAATAGAGTAACAATATAAATTTAAAACATATATTTGTAATTTATAAAATTGATTTAAAACTTAATATTAAACTATAAATAAAAATATAAGAATATTAAAACTTAAGATGTAAAACTTTAGATATGAATATAAGTAAATAAGAATATTAAAACTCAATTAAATATTATATCTTTGGGGTTTTCAAAGTTAAAATATTAAATCAGAAGTTAGTTTAAAATCAAGGAATATTAAAGCCAAGTGATATTTTTCAAATAGGAAGTGATTTTGATATCAATTGAGAATAAAAGTTATGAAGAGTTTTGAAGCTAAAAAGGAAATTTTAAAACTTTAGTTTTATGGGTTCGTACTTGCAAAATATATTATCATGACAAGCCATGGTTCCCATCAAAACTGATTTGATTGTGGGTTCCATCCCACTATATGGCAGAAATGGGTTTCATCCTATGAGAAAAATTGGAATAAATATTTTAGTGCTGTTACAAAGTTTTAACAAAAATTCTAGACTCTATTACTTATCATGTTATCGTGAATTCTTGAATGCTTGTTACTCATGAGTCTTTAATTTTGAATTCTTCCTCTTTGTAATCTTCAATCTTAAATCTTTATACTGTACATTTTTCAATAATCAATACCTGTAAATAATATATATATATATATATATAGACAATAGTGTTAGTATATATTTTATAATTTTAATAGTTAAAAAAGGTTGTTGTCATCAAAAACATCGTCTCAGTTCTTAACAATCTCTCCATTTTTAATGATGACAACCTTTGTTTATAAAATATACTTACCGTTCTTTTGGTTCTTCGATTACTCGCCCTTACTCTAATATCTCCTCCTCTAGTTACTACTTCCTTCTTAATCTAAGCCTATTCTAACCAATTTTATATTTCTCCCTTTGTCATCAATAAAAACTAAGACAAGTCTATAATAACTCTAGTACTCCCCATTAAACTATGTCTAATGTATACTACTCCCCCTTAAACTAATATTATAAGACTTAGTAAGATATTCAGTTAAAAAAATAAACATATATTAATTATTATTATACCTTTACGTGATTTATACATAACAGAGTTGCTTAACAATACAATAGATTCCTAATTATACGTTGAATACTTACAAATAAACGTAACCCATCCAACGAGTGTGCAAAGGCCCGAAAATCTGTACCATTTGAGCTGACTGAATATGAAGCGACCCAAACTTCCCCATAAAGGAAAGCCTGGATTAAGTTGAGAACATGACAAATTAGAACACAATCAGAAGAACATTTCATTGCTTATTACAACAATTTACATCAGAGTACAAGAATATAACAGAGTATGAATAAATAATATACATTTGGTAAACATCAGAGATTTACAAATTACAATGCAGCGGAAAAATAATACATAACACAACTAAAAGAAATACATGGATACAGAGCGCTCCGAATATAGCTCCAGCTGTAAACCAGGATCCTGTGAATATAATATCTGCAAAACCGAAACTACTAGCTGCCTGTGTGGAAAATAGGGGCACCCAGAGTTTAGGTTAAAACAATAAACTCCAGGTCAGTCATGTGGCTAATGTGAGAACTAAAACAGTTATTAATTTGACTTTAAAGTTAGGTTTTCAAGGGATCATGTCGTATAACACAAAACGAGTTTACCCCTAAGAATACCAGTGCATAAACTAAACAGCGCAATGCTAAAGAGAAAAATGAAGCTATTATAAGACTCAGGTCCCAACACACAATGAACGCAGTCGAGGATAGAGTTTTCCCTTATAATCGCCAAATATGCTTGATACGCGAAATTTCATTTTTTATTATTACTATAAGTGAACAAATCAACTTTAAATATAAATGTATCAATCATAGGCGGCGTAGGTACCATTAGATTACATCGCCATATATATATTTACAACTAAAACCGAATATCACGTATTGGAAATTGGGTATCCATCTATGAATCGAGGACAGGGATTGCTCCTCTCCGCTTCGAGACACGCTAGCAAGTGCCTCATGACTACGCACTCTAGGAAACCCTTGGATCTTCATGGTCGGTCATCCGTCGATGATTAGTTATACCATAAATTATATGTTAGCCGGTTCTATCGAACCTCTAAAATGGTCGGTATGTCGACCATATCCATCAGTCCCATATTGATTGATATAATATCCATCAACCCAGATGAGCCGATATATCCGAGTAACCTCGTCTCCCATCAAGTAATAATAGTTTGCAACATCCACATGAGTAAACAGCCTGGGCTCCATACCATGACGTTACTCGTAACTAAAACAAACATATGTCCATTTCCATGCAGTCACTATCCCGTTTTTGGTTCACACCTGGGTGCGAGGCTCGCGAATTAATGCTACACAAATCTATGCTATTTAAAGTCGTGCCACAAGGCTCTGCTTTTCAACAAAAGCCTTGATCCTTTGCATCTCGACATGCCACACTAACAATTCACGCCATGCGACTGATATCTATCGATACATAACCTCTGAGCTCGTATGTCTTAGAGAAGGGCATTAAGCAAGAGAATAAATTCTCCGTCGCCAAACAGATATATATTTATTAGAAATCAATCAACACAGAATAAAATCCAATGTCAGACACACATCCATTTACAAGTCCGTTCTGGGTCTGAACGAAACCGGAGGAACCTTATTCCTCGTCCCATATGTCCAATACAGGAGAGAGGTCCTCTCATATCCGGTCGATCTCCAAGTACGTCTGGACGATCACCACTTATTACCTTGTCTTGGGTGTACAGCCCAATCAAGACATCATTAATCATCTAAACGATGTGAAGACCTCCGGTCTTCAACTATCGTCTTCATCGTCGACTTATCGTCGAATCAGTTATTCAGAATGGGTATAAACCCGGCCTTTTTTAATAACTCGCGTATTTTATAAACAAGTGCTATAAAAACACAACATACGCCTCATTCCAATTCTGAATATTCTTTTATTTAAATATTCATATCATTTGGGAAAGGTTCCCATTAATTTTATCAAAGGTAAATTCTTTAAATTTATTCTTTAATCTTCCTTTGGATAACATTTCAAACCAAATCAAGGTTTATCAAGTAGTCGGGATTAGCGCACCTTACCGAAGTAATCATTTGTTTAATTTTCCAATCCCAACGTATTCATTCCATGGAGAAAAACTGGTAATACTCCACAACTAACACCACGGTGTTATCGGTAAATTTAACTACCATTTCATGTTCAAATCTAATTAAAGATTTAACTATCGCTTGGAGTAAAACTGGTGCTACTCCATTCTCGATCATTTCCCGAATTTAATAATTTAAATTATCACATTCTCTTTTCAATCTAATTAAAGATTCATTAAAACTCCACTTAGTTTTAATCTTCCCAAAAATCAATATTAACGATTATTTAACTTTGGAAACACAAACATGCCGCATCGACAATCTACACCGTACTATTGATTTCTGCCGATATATATAACCCCTAAGCTCGTACGTCTTAGAGAAGGGAGATAAGCAAGAGAGTAAATCCTCCGCTACCAAACAGATATATATTTAACAAACATCAACCATACAGTTCGAAATACAATGCTAGACATGTAATCTTGCCTTTAACAGGGTTAAAGAACCAACGTCGTTTAAAACACAGTTCACGATAAACCCAATATCACATTCTATTAATTATGGAATCTTCACGGAAAACAGATCAATATATAGTCGATGTCAATTTCTGTATCTGACTAATACTATAAATGGAATAACGACAAAGCCTTTCAAATTCCATATATATTAACAGTCTTCCTCCACAGAAGCACACTTCGATTATTATCAAATCGATTTCCATTCCATTCCAATTTAATATATTAAATTGGAAAACTTTACTTTGGAAAATTCCCGTTAAATCTTAATAAAAAAAAATCACATTTCACTGTTAATCGTGTTGAAGAATAAGTGTTATTTAAAACACCGTTCACTATAAACCCAAAAATCCAATTCTTTTATTCAGTTCCAATTAAATATTAATTAATTGGAAAACTTCACTAAATCTTAAATTAAAGATTTTTTCTTTTCTCAACTAGGTTTAAGAACAGTGTTAATAAAGACATCATTCACGACAAACCCAAAGTTCCATTTGATATTAAATACAAGGCTCTGAATAGAAATTATATCAGCTTATATTTAATATCAAATTCTGAAACCAACAAATATTGTATTGGAAATAACGATATAAATATATCTTCCAAATTTCCATAACAATATCCGTATAATCACGAAATCCAATATCGAAATATTTCGAAGATGATTTCCATTCAAATCCATTCCAATTCATATATTGGAAATCCTGGTTTTATTAAAACCATTCACAAATCCATTTTATTTTATTTAAAAATTATTGGATTTCAAATCTAGTTAATAACTAGTTCATTATGATAAAAATATTTTTTTATCTTCACAAATGTGGAATTTTTCATCCCAATTCTTTCCAAATCATTTATTATGATTTACACAAATATTGATATTTTCAATGATTTTATCAAGGCCCGTACAGTCGGTTTCCAATAACGGCCACCGAACTGCACTTACAACGATCTTTTCCAAATTTGATTTGGACATAATTTCAAATCCAACCATTAGATTTCAAATATCTTGTGTTCGTTGGAAAGCTCTTTTTGATACGAATCCAATGGTTCCCGTTTTAGGAGAATCCGACGGTTGGATCTCCCGTAATGTCAATTCGAAGTAAATGGTTGAAATTCGCGAACTTCCGCGGCGCGGCGCGTTCTATTCAGACCATTAAATATATATGATATATATGTTATATATATTTGATCGATTTTCGTTTAAAACTTATTTTATAAATCGTTTTGAATTCGGTTTAAAAACGTTTTCAACTTCATTTTCAATTTTAAATCAAAACTGAATATTTCTTTATAAATTCGTTTTAAATTCAATTTAAAACGATTTCAATCTCATTTCAAATTTCAAATCAAATTTGAATATTCCTTAATAAATTCGTTTTAAATTCATTTTAAAATGATTTCGGTTTCATTTCAAATTTCAAATCAAATTTGAATATTCCTTATCATTATAATATTAAAATGATAATATTTTCAAAATATCTGATTTTGATTATACATTGAATATTATTTTAAAAATATTCGTTAATTCTGAATTGGAATCAGACACTGTCAATTACCATATAATGTTATTTATATGGATTTCATACACACGTATACACAAAAATAATTATACACAGTCAACCGTCATCCAGAGTGCATCACACAACTGCATAAGCATTAAATGTAAATAATTAACGCTTACAACAGTCTGTCAACCAATAGATTAACATACAACTAAATATTGGGATTAGTGTATGTCTAATATCATCCCAATACCCGTATGGGGTTTTCAAACAACTAATACTGATTATTATTTGTGCAGTTGGACGATGTGTAAAATTTATCGTCCCAATCAATATCGGTTAAATGGGTGTACATAAACAAATCATCCGATTTGTGTATGAATATTTATTTTCAACACATGACCATTTTATATGGTTCATATATTCAATAAAAATTATATTTTTATTTTTTCCAATATTATTCCATACATGTATTTTATATATTATATTCATTCAATAAAAATGATATTTTTATAGTTCAAATATTTAATTTCATACATGAATATTTTATATATTATATTCATTCAATAAAAATGATATTTTTATAGTTCAAATATTTTATTCCATACAATGCAATCAACAATCACAATACAGTTCATTTCCACAACATAATATAGTCAAACAAGTTGTCCATGGTCTGTGGACGACGGTGTCAGGAGCTACTAAGTCCCGTCTGCAACCTAGTGTATATTTAACTGTAATTTAAATTGAGTGAGAAAAAGTTCTCACATTAGGATCCACTCCGTCAGTTTTATTTCTGAGTTTCTGTGCTGTCTGATTTGAATTTTCTTGAATTTCTAACGTGCCCCATTTGTCTTCTAGTCTGTTCCATTTGTAGCTTTCGTCAATACGAGTTCAACGCATTTTGTTTCACTGAATTCCGACGATGTACGAAGAAGTTATGCAATTTTATATATTATTTACATAATTAAATAATAAAAAATTACTTAATTACTTCTCTAATTAGTATCTCCCTCAATCCGTCGAATTCTGGAACCGCTGAACAAACCCATCGCTCGAAATGAGTTCACCATTGCCGCTCCACCGTTGGATGATCGGAATCCGATCAGGATTGCCCACTCCGTCCAGCGTCAGCCCCTCTTCCATTGCCATGAACCGCGTAGGGTTCGGTGCCCCCTGGCACACGCAAAATGAGGGCAAAACGGAGCCTTTGCGGTGCGATTCCTCATTCCATACCAAACGATACTCGATCAGGTTTGTAGGGATTTGAAGAGCTCAGGACGCTCTTGAATTTCTCCTTATTGCATTTCTGAAATTAGGGAAGGGATTGGGAGCGATTTGGGAAAATGTTTCGGAGCTTTTTCACCGCACAAAGTAGGGCCAACGGACTGATTGGTTGAGGGAGAGAGAGGGTGTTATTTTATATTTATATATTTATATTTTCAATTATTTTAATTTCCAAAATACCCTTGTGTTGGTACGAATTCCAAATCAAACCCAACGACTGTCGCCCCTAGCTAATCACCCCAATTCCAAACACAATGGGATATGTTTCGTAACCCATTTCAGCTGTTACGATCAGTTTCCGCTAAATTTAAAATATAAATCATTATATTTTAAATTCAAACGCACATTTTAATTTACCGGAGCCACTTACGGACTCCAAAAATTCCAGAAAAATAAATCTGCCTTTGTTTTGACGATACGGTCCTAACAAAACTAATTTTGTCGAATTTGGAGACCGTTTGAAAAACGATCATTTTTCAGTCGATTAAATTCAAACTAAATTGACCAAACATGTTTAAATTCACCACGCTCACATATTGATTCCAAAAATTATGAAAATTGGAATCCAGCAATAAATTGACATTCCGGATCCATCAAAAGTGGTCTCATCGAAACGGAGGTCGTTTGCAAAATCTCCACTTTTATGGGCTATATATTATATAAAATTCCATAATGACTATTCTGAAATTTCAGTTGGACATAACTTTTTATTCCCGTTATGTAATCTGAATTTTTCACATTCGTTGGAAAGATATTTTCAAACAGATTCAAATATTTTTGGTTTTACCAAAATCCGGTTTATTTTGAATCTTGTACATTCATTTGATATTTGAAATCGAATTTTCAAACTACCGCACCATTTCATACTCGTTTTATAATTAAAATAAATTTATTCGTTTTAACTTCGATTTAAATAATTTTTTAGTCATTATTATTAAAAATAAATCATTTTAAATAATCAAAATTCATTAAAATTGCCAAAATAAAAGTTTTAAATTGGTTATAATTTTCCGGGTTGTTACAATCTCTCCCACTTAAAATCTTTTTATCCTCGAAAAGGAACGGAGCTGAAAGTTGTTTAACTAATCAACTCAACTTTCAGTTTGGCTTTCATTATTCAACTTTTCAGTTTCTAAGAATTTCTAATTTTTCAAAAATTTAGCTAACACCCTAAATTTTCGAAAATTTTCGCCATAACCTCCTTTGTACGGGGAGACATTTAAAACCGCAACTTGCCACGCAGAGCCCTCATCATCCAAAAAGAAAAAGAAAAGGCCAAGAGGCTAGCCAATCAGCTCATAAAATCATCCAAACCCAATAAATTAGTAAACATGTACCTATTTATCGGGCATACAATTTTATTTCTCTTCTCTAGCCTCCTTGCCATGACTTGTTCAATGTATATGCATGTATATGTATGCAATTTCAAACAATATTCAATTCAGTTCAACATTCGACACAATTTGGTTATATTTACCGTTCATTCACATTGATTTTATTAGTTAACAAATAATCATGCAACACGAACAGCAATCAATTTGTGAATTAGCTTTTCAAATGCATAACTTTAATATATATTCAAAAATCATCTTTTTGGTGCCAAATCACAACAATAACCCTATCTAGTTTTGGTTCTCACACCAGTCAATTGGAAATATATAGATATCCCACCTTCGAAACTCGAACATAAATACTGATGATGTCATGACAATCATTAGTATCATCTCCGGGCGACTAGAGTGTGATTCTATATCTATCTAGTATATTTGAGGCTTCGAATGCATGCTATTTAGCCGTATATTCAAAATCTTCATATACTCGATTGTCCACATCAATTTAAAATAATATATTCAAATACGTATAATAAGGTTTAAATTTTCAAAACAAAATTTGTTTTCTTTTTTTATTTTAAAAATAACACACTTCGGACTCATTCTAGGATACTGCTGATCCCATTTCTAACGACTCATTCTGTAACAACCCGTATTTTCAATAACCTGTTATAACATAAATCAAGGCAGAATTTAATTCAAAAATCTGAATCAAGGGAAACAGGCTATGCCATTGCGTTCGTCCCGGAAAAATACGCGAAATAGAGTCCGAGTTTTCGAAAATCGGAGTCCGTATGACCCGATTAAGGCGCAACGAAGTTTTCAGAAAAATTCAAAGTAAAAACAGATTTCAAATTCAAGTTTGAATTTGGAAAATTTGGGCCAGTTTGGGCCAGGCGGGAAAATTCCCGCCAAAGCACCCAAGTCGACAACCCTGTCGACTTGGGAGTCGACTTGGTTGGACCCAAGTCGACAGCCCTGTCGACTTGGCTGTCGACTTGGTCCAGCCGGGCTGTTTAGCCTGGTGCACCATTTAGAGATTGTGTTGAGCTTGGGGGCCAGATTCGGTTTTAAGGGCTGAGATTGCAACTAGGGTTTAATCCTATGGCCTAAAACACTTGCCTAATCTATAAATAAGACCCTAAGCTAACCCTAAATCATCATTAATCAATCCTACAACTAAACTATGGCAAAATCAATCCTCTCATGGCCTCCACTCTCTTCATAAAATTCCTAAATAAATTTCTAAGTGATTTTCCATGCATACAAGTGTTTTCAAACTTGTATGAGCAACATTAGCTTGCATTCAAGTCAAGTTTCTATATTTGCATCATAAAGAAAGAGTTTTGATCATTTTGGCTCAAGGGTTTTTATGTTAGAGCTTGCATTTTGGGTCTATTTGATTGCATAAGGGCTTTGTCATATTTTTGAGTCTTCATAAGCTTTGTAAGCCCTATTCTACTTTCATACTTATACTCTAAAGTTAAATGTATGATATGCAAGTTTATATGCAAGTTTACTATGCTATGATATGCAAGTTTATCATGTTGTGATATGCAAGTTTATATGCAAGTTTACTATGCTATGATATGCAAGTTTATCATGTTGTGATATGCAAGTTTATATGCAAGTTTACTATGCTATGATATGCAAGTTTATCATGTTGTGATATGCAAGTTTATATGCAAGTATGCCATGTTATGATATGCAAGTTCATCAAGTTAGGTTATGCAAGTTTGATATGCAAGTTTGTCATATGATATGCAAGTTATGTTATGCAAGTTTGATATGCAAGTTTGTCATATGATATGCAAGTTATGTTATGCAAGTTTGGGTTGATCCTTTTGTTCATGTTATCATGTTATGCAAGCTTATCTCGGGTTTATGAGCTTAAAGCTTCAAGCTTTATGCTAAAGGTTGCATTTTGGCAACATGTAAGTTATCATATCCCTTATGATAACTTGCATGTGAGGCCAAATGCGAACTTATGGCCATTTCTACATGTCATTTATCACCATGTATCTCCAATATGCTAAGTTTGGTTTTATGCATGCTTTTGAGGCCTAAAATGTAATATGCAAGTATATGAACATATGTACATTTCATATGCCACCATGTTGAATTTGTGGCTTCAACACCTTTATGTCATGATTATGCCAAGTTCCCTCTTTCTATCATTTATGCGCTATTGCGATATGTAAGCGATGGGATTGCGTTTGGGGTTGGGTAAACTTAAAAGACATAAAAACATAAGCTTGGGAATTTACCTATTAAGTTAGGTCTACCCATTGAGAATTTACCTATTAAGTTAGGTCTATCCAATTGCTTGAAAATTTGTAACATGTTTTGGAAACATGATGGACATGACACTTAGAAAAGATAAGTGTGACCAACTCGAGGTTGGGTTGAGTTTGTAGCGTAAACCTACCCGGAACCAACCGGCTTAACTAGTTGCTACAAACAATAGGACCCAATGTGAGAAGTTGGCCATGTTGTACCTTGAACCCGAGGTTAGACCAAGTTGTGGTGTAAAGCTACCCGGACCCGCCCGGCTTAACTAGTAACCACAACAAGGTCTAATGTGAGAGGTTAAGGCGCATTAAATTAATTAATGTCTCGTGATTAGGGTTAAGTCATGGTCCACTTAATACTTAACCAATTTGGGCTTGGTAGATTAGTCAGGGTTAAGTCGTGAACTCATCGTTACACTTAACCAAGTTAATCCATGATTAGCAAGAGGGATAAACCGTACTTAACCCACTAGAAAATCCTAGCAATGGGGGCCCACTCCGCAGTAATCCCAAAAATTGGTATCATTAAGGCCCTAGGGACTAGGCTAGGGAGGGAGCACGATTACTGGGCTGGAGTCAAGCGACCAAATAAACGACGGCCGGGTGGTACGCCGATGTAGTTCCGGACGGACTATGGTCGTGCACGTAGTCCGTATTTGGATGTAACGACCCGGAAAAATGCGATCTTGGTTATCCGATATACAACACATATCGAACATCCAAGGATCGAAAATAACCGAATAGTAAATGAAAGAAATTAGAAGGTGAGAATAGATAAGATGGAAACTTAGAATAGAAGAAGAAGAAGAACACAACATCAGAGTAACACGAACCTCACAGCGGAACGAATAACATATAATAGATAACATAACTTTGAAATATAACAGTTATGTATACAATAGCACTTATCAGAGTACAACACTTACAACACAGCGGAAATAACTATAGCTATATGATCTTGAAGCCTCCTGCTCCACGCTCTTCCAGTATATCTGTAAATTCCTGACTACTTGACTGCCCGTACAAAATTAGGCACCCAAGAGTTTAGGGAAAACAAAACAAATAAACTCCGGGTCAGTCATGGGACTGGTATGAGTAAAACAGTTTAAACAGGTATATGAACAAGTAAACGATATCTCATAAGACCACGCCGCAGAACGGAACGCGTTTTTCCCTTATGAGGATCCAAAATATCTTTATATCAAAAACCTTTTGATATTATAATAATGTCTATGTACAAATAGATATCAACTAGCAGAAACGCTTTCATCTCAAGTTCTACATATATAGTATACAATCAAAATCGCAAGCACGTATTGGATAATGGATTTCCAACTATGACAAGGTATGGAATCACCTTCCGATCAGTGTACTCTAGGAACGATACACTGGAGTTCAACAAAAACATCTTGCAACTCCGCCACACATGACCGACCACTCATTTCGCTTGAGTGTATCGAATGTACATCACCAACGGTTGGGATCAGCAACTGTTCCCGTATATATATGGGACATCGTTGATAGATTTAAGAAACAAATGAATATTCACTAGATAGGTGATTATACACCCTACTTCGGTGCGACCAACTTAGCCATGCTGCCTGCCCGATTTCTGTCATTTACCGGTTGATGAGGCTAGAAGCTACGCTTTATCATCACATCAGATTTACTTCGAATGTCCCATTGTCAGATCCATCGAAAATCACTAATTGACGTTTACAACAGTACATTACGTGTCAGCTAAAAGAAGTTTCCTTCTCCGCTTCCACTCTTGGTACGATTGAAGAAATCAATGTACGTGATCGTCTGGAAATACTCTGTCAGACATCCATCTTCATTCACTTAGAAATGTCACATCGTCATACCCGCCAAATCACAAATTGACTTATCCAAAAATAACACGGGTATACAGCTAAGAGAAACGAATTCCTCCGCCACCAAACGTGAATACGTTTGAACAGATCAACTTACGCGATCCATTGGATATACTCTGTCAGACCTTCGTCCATACAAGTTATCCTGGGACTGGACAAACCGAAGGCACTATTCTGTAAACAGGATAGCCCTTGCATTTTACTCCGTCTTCAATTATCTTTGGCATATATGATTCGCGACGCTTATGCCAATACAGAGTGGTTCTATGGATAATAATCCAACCGGTCTCTCCATATTAACAACGTTAAAATGGTCAAAACTTCGATAGTCGGTGAGTTAACGATCAAAGAAAAACAAGTGTGCAAACAACGATATTATTTCCAGATGGAAATTATATCGAACAAACATCATTTAACATTAATCTCTTTAGTTCATTTATTTACTTATCTCCTGTTTCCCTATATTCTAAATTCTTATTATTATTTTTCTTTTATCAGAAAACATTTCTGATTCTCGTTTGGAAAACATTACCAAAACTCCTTTACGATCAAACCTTACCATTTCTTAGTCAAGAAGGAAGTCACTCAAGTTGGGGTATGATTACCTCTCAGACCTTAACTGAACAACGTTATAACTTCGAAATGGTCAAAGTTTATCTTTTAATCTTTAACAACTTCTTTACGTCTTTCTCGGATCCAATTTTACTAATCTACTTCTATATTTAACACATTGGTTATAACGATAACGTTATAATCCTTACTTTCGAATTATCTAACTTTAATTATAACTTCTATTCTTATTAGTGAATAATTAACCTAACACTTATTTATTTATAAATAAATAAATCTCTATTTAGACACTGGAAAGTATAAGTACTTTCCCGAATTCGATATAATCGAATTTCCGATTAACTCTCTTCGAGAAATCTCTATTTGATTAACTCTTCTTCGAATAACCTATATTCGATTAACCTCTTCTCGAATAAACGATATTCGATAATCCCTCTTCGAATAACTAATATTCGATAACTCTTCCTTTTCAAATATCTCATATTTGAAAATCTCACTTCGATTAAACTATAATCGATAACTCCCTACGATGAAACTAACATCG
Source organism: Allium sativum (assembly GCA_030737875.1). Lineage (NCBI taxonomy): Eukaryota > Viridiplantae > Streptophyta > Magnoliopsida > Asparagales > Amaryllidaceae > Allium > Allium sativum. The sequence goes on from CM060919.1 coordinate 208,757,244, forward strand.
ATAACTCCTTTCGATGAAACTAACATCGATAACTCCTTTCGATGAAACTAACATCGATAACTCCTTTCGATGAAACTAACATCGATAACTCCTTTCGGTGAAACTAACATCGATTTATTTAACTCGACGAACTTAACTCGACTAACTTAACTTGACTCGACTAACTCGACTTACTTGGTTCGACCAATTCGATTCGATTAACTAGGCTCGACTAACTTGACTCGACTGACTAATTCAACTCGATTAACCTAACTTGATTTACTTATCTCGATTAACTGAACTAATTACTTTGATTAACTCGACGAATTCACTTTGGTTAACTTAACCAATTCACTTAACTAATTCACTTAATTTAACTTAACTAATTCACTTAACTCCTGTCGAATAAACTATATTCGATAACTCCTCTAACTCTATTCGAATAAACTATATTCGATTAACTCCTCTAACTCTATTCGAATAAACTATATTCGATTAACTAACTTTGAATACCATATTCGATTAACTAACTTTGAATACCATATTCGATTTCCCCTTTCGAATGTCTATATTCGATTAACTAACTTCGAATACCATATTCGATTTCTCCTTTCGAATGTCTATATTCGATTAACTAACTTCGAATACCATATTCGATTTCTCCTTTCAAATGTCTATATTCGATTTACTTTATCCACCTTATAAAGATTTCCTTTTTAACAACGTTTTATTCATTTGAAAAGATTTACTTTTAAATAACGGTTCTACACTTTACAAATGTCCTTTTTATAATGTTCCCTTTCCAATTCTATTTGTAAATGGTTTACAAGTATTTCCTTTTCAAATTTATTCTTGAAATACTCTAACTCCTTAAATTCCCGGGAAAATTCGCCATAGCCTCCTTTGTATTGGGAGCATCGGGAAAATTCCCAAACCCGCCACACAGGCCTTTCCATTCAAAAGAAAATGTTTTGAATTTATTTCCTTTCTAAAACTTCTATTTACCGTTACAAATATTTCCTATTTACAACTTCTATTTACCGTTACAAATATTTCCTATTTACAACGGTTTATTTATCCTCTAAATAAATATTCCTTATTTCTTTTTATTTTCTAAATAAATATTCCCCTTTTCAATTCTATCTATTTTCTAAATATTCTCTTTATAATCCTATTTGCTTACTAACAAATATTTCCTTTAATAAAACCGTGTTCGTTTTATAAATAATTTCCTTTTATAAAATCCTGTGATTTTATAAAATTCCTTTATTTCAATATACATTGAAATATTCTTTTTTTTACAACTCAAGGTTTCTTATGATATTTAAAATATCAAACAACGATGATCAATATCGTTCTAACATCCATAATCAATAACAGAATATAAATCACAACGTATATCACAATATATGAAAAACAGTAAAATAATTGTTGAGGAACCCAGTCGGATTCCTCCAACCTGTCTCCCTGCATCCACAGATGTTACACAGTATAATATACATCAATTTCATTTCAATATGAAATATTCTACTGGACAAAATCAATATTTGATTAATGATATAACATATGACTATATCTATGTTTTCAATCAAATCTATTTAACAGTCCAGTTTGACAATCAATATACAGCAGTCAACAAAATAAAGTACAATTTATATTAAAATATAAATTGAGGAGAGTTAGTGAGTTTTACTCACATTTTGACGATCATCGTCAATGACGATAACCATCGCTTGATTCAGACGGACAATTTATTTCGCTATAAATTAAGGTGAGCTCCAATCCATTTCAAACCAATTCCAGAACGTAGATGTCATCGTTACGATTTCAATGTTTATCAATTTCAACTGATTCCATTATATTTCGGCCCATCCAATTTTCTTTGGCCCAAACCATTCTAACCCGTCAGCCCAATAGCCTTTCCCCAACTTCAAAAGCCCAGCTCCGCTCAATGCTTGTTCTATCCGAACTTCACCATGTTCCTTGTAGTTCTCGGATTCCCAGCAAAACCAAACAAAGCTCCATTTCGCAACCACCAAACATGAGCAAAGTCCCTCCAGTATACACACCATCATCAACCCCTTCTGTACACAATGAACTCCTTTAACCCATGAATCTACTCACGTCCTGACCCCTTGAACGACCACACCCCCTCCGTTCTTCAGCCTTCAACAACAACCCGTCATCATTTACACAGTTCGAAGCCTGCTACCCATCACCTACTCCCTCACTCAGTACAAATCCAACTACCCTTTTGCCATTAAACTCGCCACAGTAAAGATCGAGAAACCCCAACGCCTCATTTACAGCTAGCGCCAGAGACCTTAGGCCACGCCATCTTGAAACCAGCGGAAATAAAGGAGGTTCGAACACTCCAAAATGTACCCGAGCTTGAAGAGGAAGGTTCAGGGATCACCGATCTATGAGTTACGCGATTTATAGGATTTGATTTGATTTTATGTGGATTTGTTTTTTATCGCCATTTTCGTTTTCTGGAAAAGTTGTCTGGCGGCTCGATTTTAGAACGAGAGGAGTGAATGAAGATTAGGTCTTAAGGACTGACGTTGGTTATTATATTCGATTTGTATTCTTTGATGGATGGTGAGTAAATAGTATACGTTGCATGCATTGGTTGTGTGGTCAAAACTAGGCTTCAACAGTTTGGCGGATTAGATATTAAAGAAAAAGTAGGTTGTAGTTTGCCTTGGTCACGAAGTAGGGACGTAGAACGTATGTATATATTTCCTTTAAAGATTTAAAAGCTATACACTCTACCATGTACAATTATATTCATATACGAACGCTACAGACGGAAATAAAGATGTCGTTGTGATGAGCCCTGTGTTACGATCCCAAAAATATAATAATACCGGTAGATTAATTCATTTTGTGAAATCCCAAAATCGCTTATTAAGGGTGCAAAATACTCCAAATAAAAAGTCACTTATTTAATTAATTAAAAATTACCATAAAATTCTAAAAATTAAATTATCACTATGTCCCAAAAGAACCTTATCTAAATTCAAACCCGATCTCTAGTTATATCGAAATAACCGTTATGGTCGATAAACGATTCTATAGCGACTATTTTAAAATTTGATTTGGACATATTTCAAAATCTACACGACGAAATCCCGATTTTTCTCTTCCACTAGAAAGATATACTCCACCAGCTCCACACGTTTCTTGTTTCACAGAAATCCGGCTTAAAACGAATCCTGTACATTCAGTTGAAGTTCGAATCGCCAAATAGCGAACTGCAGCGCCATTTCAAGCTCTATTTCAATCATAATATAATTCCACGTTCAAACTGCTGTTTATAAAATATATTCGTTATTCAAATTCAAATTCCAAACTGAATTATACCTTATATAAAATCCAATTCACACTGTATTGTGGATTTAGCTATTTTGACTATTTCGACATTATAATATATTATTATATTATAATTATCAATTAAATATTCAACATTATTTTAATTCCAGTTATCAATATCGCCAAAACGATATTTAAATAATTAAATTAGTTAATTATTCAACGGTCAGAAATGCGGGTCATTACAATCTTCCCCACTTAAAATAATTTCGTCCTCGAAATTGCTAAGGTAGTGGACGACCCTATCTATTGGAATTCCTAAGATTTGTTTACCCCTTCTTTCTGATTTTAACTGAACCAATTAATATCGACTAAAATATTTATTCATTTCGACTAACTAAAATTTTCAAAAATTCTGAAAATTTTCTAACACTTTAAACTTTCGAAAAATTTCGCCAGCACCTCCTTTGTACTGGTCAATAGCTCAAACTCCAACTCGCCTCTCTGGGCCTTCTTCAACCCAAAAGAAAATCAAACAGCCAAGCGGCTTGCCAATTCGGCTCAAAAATCACCAAACTCATATGAAATATAAACTTGTACCTTTTTGTCGGGCATATCATTATATCCCTACCATCTGTTATCAACTCGGCATATACAAATGCCATCCCAATCAACTCCAGCCAAGTTATTCTTAACACAACCATTCGCTTATTCAAGCCGAATTCAATTTCAAGTTCGAGTTTCAAATTCCAAACTCTCAACTTATCATTTCAAATTCAAATCCAGATTATTCTCTAATCCAGTTCAATTCTATTTAACTCAGTTCAAGTTAATATTTCAATTTATTTTTACCATCTCATTTTATTTAACTTCATTAGTTAATTTTAATTTCTAGAACTTAAATTCCTGGGTAAATTTCAAATCAATTTGAAATCATACTGCCAATTCAAAACCTTTGAATTTTTCTAAATAACTTGTTTCCTCAAATCAATTCAAATCGAAATCTCTGGTAGTAATCCACCACTTAGAACTCGAAAATCACACCGATGATACTGCGCAGTCATCATCGGAATTATTTTCCAGCGACATAAGTGATTTCAATACTATATCATTTCAAAACCATTACTGAATACTTCCATTTTGAAAACATTTTAAAATCTCCCAGGAACTTAAAATTTCCTTATTTTAATCCCAAATCTGATTTAAATTCATATTTAATTCATCTTATTTCATATACTTTACTTATATGATTCTGATTGGTTATATATAACCATTTCACTTTATAATCTCATTCGATTATAATCACAACCTATATATGATAATATATCACATATCCATACTGTGTCGGTCCATCGTATTCAAGTATTTATTTACTCCTACCGATACAGTGGATCAAACTGATCGACCAGAACTCATAAACAACTCAGCCAATGAATCTCCATAATATAAAACCATTTTTATATCAAATACAAATACGCACTCGTATATATACACTCAAACTCAATCTAGGGTGTTACTAACCCTATCTCTACCGAGTCACGCCACAGAGCCAAGGTAATTCTTAACTTAAGCTCTGATACCAACTGTAACGACCCGGAAAAATGCGATCTTGGTTATCCGATATACAACACATATCGAACATCCAAGGATCGAAAATAACCGAATAGTAAATGAAAGAAATTAGAAGGTGAGAATAGATAAGATAGAAACTTAGAATAGAAGAAGAAGAAGAACACAACATCAGAGTAACACGAACCTCACAGCGGAACGAATAACATATAATAGATAACATAACTTTGAAATATAACAGTTATGTATACAATAGCACTTATCAGAGTACAACACTTACAACACAGCGGAAATAACTATAGCTATATGATCTTGAAGCCTCCTGCTCCACGCTCTTCCAGTATATCTGTAAATTCCTGACTACTTGACTGCCCGTACAAAATTAGGCACCCAAGAGTTTAGGGAAAACAAAACAAATAAACTCCGGGTCAGTCATGGGACTGGTATGAGTAAAACAGTTTAAACAGGTATATGAACAAGTAAACGATATCTCATAAGACCACGCCGCAGAACGGAACGGGTTTTTCCCTTATGAGGATCCAAAATATCTTTATATCAAAAACCTTTTGATATTATAATAATGTCTATGTACAAATAGATATCAACTAGCAGAAACGCTTTCATCTCACGTTCTACATATATAGTATACAATCAAAATCGCAAGCACGTATTGGATAATGGATTTCCAACTATGACAAGGTATGGAATCACCTTCCGATCAGTGTACTCTAGGAACGATACACTGGAGTTCAACAAGAACATCTTGCAACTCCGCCACACATGACCGACCACTCATTTCGCTTGAGTGTATCGAATGTACATCACCAACGGTTGGGATCAGCAACCGTTCCCGTATATATATGGGACAACATTGATAGATTTAAGAAACAAATGAATATTCACCAGATAGGTGATTATACACCCTACTTCGGTGCGACCGACTTAGCCATGCTGCCTGCCCGATTTCTGTCATTTACCGGTTGATGAGGCTAGAAGCTACGCTTTATCAACACATCAGATTTACTTCGAATGTCCCATTGTCAGATCCATCGAAAATCACTAATTGACGTTTACAACAGTACATTACGTGTCAGCTAAAAGAAGTTTCCTTCTCCGCTTCCACTCTTGGTACGGTTGAAGAAATCAATGTACGTGATCGTTTGGAAATACTCTGTCAGACATCCATCTTCATTCACTTAGAAATGTCACATCATCATACCCGCCAAATCACAAATTGACTTATCCAAAAATAACACGGGTATACAGCTAAGAGAAACGAATTCCTCCGCCACCAAACGTGAATACGTTTGAACAGATCAACTTACGCGATCCATTGGATATACTCTGTCAGACCTTCGTCCATACAAGTTGTCCTGGGACTGGACAAACCGAAGGCACTATTCTGTAAACAGGATAGCCCTTGCATTTTACTCCGTCTTCAATTATCTTTGGCATATATGATTCGCGACGCTTATGCCAATACAGAGTGGTTCTACGGATAATAATCCAACCGGTCTCTCCATATTAACAACGTTAAAATGGTCAAAACTTCGATAGTCGGTGAGTTAACTATCAAAGAAAAACAAGTGTGCAAACAACGATATTATTTCCAGATGGAAATTATATCGAACAAACATCATTTAACATTAATCTCTTTAGTTCATTTATTTACTTATCTCCTGTTTCACTATATTCTAAATTCTTATTTTTATTTTCTTTTATCAGAAAACATTTCTGATTCTCGTTTGGAAAACATTACCAAAACTCCTTTACGATCAAACCTTACCATTTCTTAGTCAAGAAGGAAGTCACTCAAGTTGGGGTATAATTACCTCTCAGACCTTAACTGAACAACGTTATAACTTCGAAATGGTCAAAGTTTATCTTTTAATCTTTAACAACTTCTTTACGCCTTTCTCGGATCCAATTTTACTAATCTGCTTCTATATTTAACACATTGGTTATAACGATAATGTTATAATCCTTACTTTCGAATTATCTAACTTTAATTATAACTTCTATTCTTATTAGTGAATAATTAACCTAACACTTATTTATTTATAAATAAATAAATCTCTATTTAGACACTGGAAAGTATAAGTACTTTCCCGAATTCGATATAATCGAATTTCTGATTAACTCTCTTCGAGAAATCTCTATTTGATTAACTCTTCTTCGAATAACCTATATTCGATTAACCTCTTCTCGAATAAACGATATTCAATAATCCCTCTTCGAATAACTAATATTCGATAACTCTTCCTTTTCAAATATCTCATATTTGAAAATCTCACTTCGATTAAACTATAATCGATAACTCCCTACGATGAAACTAACATCGATAACTCCTTTCGATGAAACTAACATCGATAACTCCTTTCGATGAAACTAACATCAATAACTCCATTCGACGAAACTAACATCGATAACTCCTTTCAATGAAACTAACATCGATTTATTTAACTCGACGAACTTAACTCGACTAACTTAACTTGACTCGACTAACTCGACTTACTTGGTTCGACCAATTCGATTCGATTAACTAGGCTCGACTAACTTGACTAACTTAACTCGACTGACTAATTCAACTCGATTAACCTAACTTGATTATCTCGATTAACTGAACTAATTACTTTGATTAACTCGACGAATTCACTTTGGTTAACTTAACCAATTCACTTAACTAATTCACTTAATTTAACTTAACTAATTCACTTAACTCCTGTCGAATAAACTATATTCGATAACTCCTCTAACTCTATTCGAATAAACTATATTCGATTAACTCCTCTAACTCTATTCGAATAAACTATATTCGATTAACTAACTTTAAATACCATATTCGATTAACTAACTTTGAATACCATATTCGATTTCTCCTTTCGAATGTCTATATTCAATTAACTAACTTCGTATACCATATTCGATTTCTCCTTTCGAATGTCTATATTCGATTAACTAACTTCGAATACCATATTCGATTTCTCCTTTCAAATGTCTATATTCGATTTACTTTATCCACCTTATAAAGATTTCCTTTTTAACAATGTTTTATTCATTTGAAAAGATTTACTTTTAAATAACGGTTCTACACTTTACAAATGTCCTTTTTATAATGTTCCCTTTCCAATTCTATTTGTAAATGGTTTACAAGTATTTCCTTTTCAAATTTATTCTTGAAATACTCTAACTCCTTAAATTCCCGGGAAAATTCGCCATAGCCTCCTTTGTATTGGGAGCATCGGGAAAATTCCCAAACCCGCCACACAGGCCTTTCCATTCAAAAGAAAATGTTTTGAATTTATTTCCTTTCTATAACTTCTATTTACCGTTACAAATATTTCCTATTTACAACTTCTATTTACCGTTACAAATATTTCCTATTTACAACGGTTTATTTATCCTCTAAATAAATATTCCTTATTTCTTTTTATTTTCTAAATAAATATTCCCCTTTTCAATTCTATCTATTTTCTAAATATTCTCTTTATAATCCTATTTGCTTACTAACAAATATTTCCTTTAATAAAACCGTGTTCGTTTTATAAATAATTTCCTTTTATAAAATCCTGTGATTTTATAAAATTCCTTTATTTCAATATACATTGAAATATTCTTTTTTTTTACAACTCAAGGTTTCTTATGATATTTAAAATATCAAACAACGATGATCAATATCGTTCTAACATCCATAATCAATAACAGATTATAAATCACAACGTATATCACAATATATGAAAAACAGTAAAATAATTGTTGAGGAACCCAGTCGGATTCCTCCAACCTGTCTCCCTGCATCCACAGATGTTACACAGTATAATATACATCAATTTCATTTCAATATGAAATATTCTACTGGACAAAATCAATATTTGATTAATGATATAACATATGACTATATCTATGTTTTCAATCAAATCTATTTAACAGTCCAGTTTAACAATCAATATACATCAGTCAACAAAATAAAGTACAATTTATATTAAAATATAAATTGAGGAGAGTTAGTGAGTTTTACTCACATTTTGACGATCATCGTCAATGACGATAACCATCGCTTGATTCAGACGGACAATTTATTTCGCTATAAATTAAGGTGAGCTCCAATCCATTTCAAACCAATTCCAGAACGTAGATGTCATCGTTACAATTTCAATGTTTATCAATTTCAACTGATTCCATTATATTTCGGCCCATCCAATTTTCTTTGGCCCAAACCATTCTAACCCGTCAGCCCAATAGCCTTTCCCCAACTTCAAAAGCCCAGCTCCGCTCAATGCTTGTTCTATCCGAACTTCACCATGTTCCTTGTAGTTCTCGGATTCCCAGCAAAACCAAACAAAGCTCCATTTCGCAACCACCAAACATGAGCAAAGTCCCTCCAGTATACACACCATCATCAACCCCTTCTGTACACAATGAACTCCTTTAACCCATGAATCTACTCACGTCCTGACCCCTTGAACGACCACACCCCCTCCGTTCTTCAGCCTTCAACAACAACCCATCATCATTTACACAGTTCGAAGCCTGCTACCCATCACCTACTCCCTCACTCAGTACAAATCCAACTACCCTTTTGCCATTAAACTCGCCACAGTAAAGATCGAGAAACCCCAACGCCTCGTTTACAGCTAGCACCAGAGACCTTAGGCCACGCCATCTTGAAACCAGCGGAAATAAAGGAGGTTCGAACACTCCAAAATGTACCCGAGCTTGAAGAGGAAGGTTCAGGTATCACCGATCTATGAGTTACGCGATTTATAGGATTTGATTTGATTTTATGTGGATTTGTTTTTGATCACCATTTTCGTTTTCTGGAAAAGTTGTCTGGCGGCTCGATTTTAGAACGAGAGGAGTGAATGAAGATTAGGTCTTAAGGACTGACGTTGGTTATTATATTCGATTTGTATTCTTTGATGGATGGTGAGTAGATAGTATACGTTGCATGCATTGGTTGTGTGGTCAAAACTAGGCTTCAACAGTTTGGCGGATTAGATATTAAAGAAAAAGTAGGTTGCAGTTTGCCTTGGTCACGAAGTAGGGACGTAGAACGTATGTATATATTTCCTTTAAAGATTTAAAAGCTATACACTCTACCATGTACAATTATATTCATATACGAACGCTACAGACGGAAATAAAGATGTCGTTGTGATGAGCCCGGTGTTACGATCCCAAAAATATAATAATACCGGTAGATTAATTCATTTTGTGAAATCCCAAAATCGCTTATTAAGGGTGCAAAATACTCCAAATAAAAAGTCACTTATTTAATTAATTAAAAATTACCATAAAATTCTAAAAATTAAATTATCACTATGTCCCAAAAGAACCTTATCTAAATTCAAACCCGATCTCTAGTTATATCGAAATAACCGTTATGGTCGATAAACGATTCTATAGCGACTATTTTAAAATTTGATTTGGACATATTTCAAAATCTATACGATGAAATCCCGATTTTTCCTTTCCACTAGAAAGATATACTCCACCAGCTCCACACGTTTCTTGTTTCACAGAAATCCGGCTTAAAACGAATCCTGTACATTCAGTTGAAGTTCGAATCGCCAAATAGCGAACTGCAGCGCCATTTCAAGCTCTATTTCAATCATAATATAATTCCACGTTCAAACTGCTGTTTATAAAATATATTCGTTATTCAAATTCAAATTCCAAACTGAATTATACCTTATATAAAATCCAATTCACACTGTATTGTGGATTTAGCTATTTTGACTATTTCGACATTATAATATATTATTATATTATAATTATCAATTAAATATTCAACATTATTTTAATTCCAGTTATCGATATCGCCAAAACGATATTTAAATAATTAAATTAATTAATTATTCAACGGTCAGAAATGCGGGTCATTACATTGGAGAAGTCACCCATGGGTACCAGTAGATCGAGACTGTGCACTCATGTTTATGGTGTCCAGGGGTTGGCACCCTAGGGCTTGATACACCCGAAGGGTGGACCCGGCACAGTTCGACTACAATTATGTTTGGGCCGTATTGACACCAACACGTGACGAGTTAGGCTTAGGGAGCCGATCGACTAGACCGTTTGGTTGGACCTTGTATTAGGGTCATTTCATGTTATTGGGCCAAAGCTTGGGCCAAGGGATCAATACTTGTCTATTCCAGTCATGTTAGTTTGCTAGTACACCTGTGGTGCAAAACCTTAAACCTGATTATGCGATGACACCTTTATCTACCTTATTAGTTAATCACCAGGCTAGTATGTTGTATCCTTATGATCATACCTGCTTCTCATGCCAGTTAACTTTATTAGTTTACATTGATTGTAGTAGGGCTTACTCAGTCTTTTTGACTGACCTGTTTTCTTTCGCCTCTTTTCTTCCGGTTCCCCCCTCAGGTTCTCAGGGTGGGAACGTTGGAGCTTAGCTTGGATTTCGGACTACTTGCTTGTGGAATTTCAGCTCATGTACGGTTTCGACATGAAGCTAGCTATGGTTATCACTTATTTGGGGATAGTACTTATGTATTTCAGTTTTTCAGTTGATGTTGTTTTTATCTAGACTTGTTTATTTGGAAAGCTATGTTGTACCAGACCTGTTTTGAAATAGTATGAAATCTTCCGTTGTTTTATCTATGTTTTATACTCTGTTTACATATATACATATGTTCTTGTTCTGCCTTGATATATCATTATGCATGTTTACCTGATTCAAACGCCCCTCCAAAGTCAGAGTGCTTGCAAGAGTCACCCTGGCGAAGGTGGGGTGTTACATTTGGTATCAGAGCATATGGTTTACGAGAAGGAACAAAAAGGTTTTTAGAAAACTTTTGGAAAACTATTTTCAAAACCAAGTATAAAGTATTTTCCAAAGAAAAGTCTAGTTTATTTTAAAGGCTATTCCCCAAAAAGCCATTAGCAAAATCCCTTCGTTTTTCTCTATTCTGAATCTGTCTTTTTCTTCGTTTTCAGTATGGCCGATAACTTTGCTATTCCGGAGGGAGTACACGTACCTATTTGGTATAGGAGGCTTTTGGAGGCTAGGGCGACCGAAGCTGGCCCCGCAGATGTTCCTCCTCCTCCTCCAGTAGTTAGTGTTCCTCCTCCTCCTGTCGCTAAGGTTCCTCTTCCTCCTCCCCCTCAGCATCCACAAAAGGATTTCGCGGAGATTTGCAAAGACTTTAAGGCGATGGGTTGCAAGAATTTCATTGGAACCGAGACTTATGTAGAGGCAAGGAATTGGTTGAAAGAAACCGAAGATCTTTTTACCTTCTTTGATATAGTTGACCGTAGGAAGGTTTTATTAGCAGTGTGGTTGCTAAAGGAAGAAGCTGCACGTTGGTGGGTGGTCACCACCGCTACTAGGCCAATTGAGACTTGGGATGACTTTCGGGGAAAGTTTGGACTAAGGTTCCTATCACTGAAGCAAGGGGACATGACTATTAGGGAATACATAGATAAGTTTAATCAACTGGCTCAGGTCGGTTTAGACTTGGTTAACACAGCTCAGAAGAAGGCCCTATACTTTGCTCTAGGATTGAACGAGCCATTACATGGTTTAGCCATGACTCATATACCCTTGGGGGCAACTTTTGAGAGTTTGGTGAATATGGCCCTACTCAATGAAGAGAATAGGAGTGACAAGAAAGAGATCAAGAGGAATGATACTCAAGCCAAGAAGACCGATTCCCAGTGGAAAGGAAATCAGGGTGATCCAAGTGGTCAGAGCAGTCAAGGCAATCAGAACAAGAACAAGAGTCAAGGCAACAAGGGGAACAACAACAAGGGCAATAACAAAAAGGGAAAGTGCTATTATTGCGGTTTAGTTGGGCATCTTATTAAGGAGTGTAAGAAGAGGAAAAGGAATAATGGTGAATGCTTTTTCTGCGGTGAGACTAGACATTTCAGTAAGGATTGCCCGAAGAAGCGAGGGCAAGGCCAGGGTCAGACTCAGCGTGCTGGACCTTCAGGAGGGCAAGTTCATGTTCTCAATGCCGCTCCAGTTCCCGATCGAGGTAGTATTTCTGTTGAAAGTCTTGTTTACATTTCTGTTCATACCTTGTTTGATTCTGGTGCATCGCATAGCTTTATCTCGTCTGATCTTGTTGAAAGTTTACACCTAAGTACTAGTCTAGTTAATGATCCCGTGTGTGTTTCAAATCCAATTGGGGTTTCCGCCCATTTGTCTATTGTCTAAGTGGATTTGAAAATCTCTATCTTAGTGTAGAGTTCTCGTGTGATGCTTATATTCTCGGTTTCATGGGGTATGGGTTGATTTTTGGGCATGGATGGGTTGTCCAGTTTTGGAGCCATCCTTGATTTTTGAGCATAGGGTTGTGAGGCTCATGACTCGCCTCGGTAATACCCTAAAATTTTCTAGTAACCCTATGAGTCCCGTCATGTTGTATTGTCTTGAATCCCTCAACTCGTCTATCGATAGTTTGTAATCGGTGAGGGTGGTCCGAGAATATCCTGATATCTTGGGTGAAGTGAAGGGGGTTACCCCTAAGCGAGAGATTGATTCCCGCATTTATCTGGTTGATAATGCCAAGATAGTTTTGTGGCCGGTTAGGCACATGGCCCCGCAAGAAGAGAGTTAAGAAAGCAAGTCAAGGAGTTGCTTGAGAAGAACTTCATCAGATGAAGTATATCGGAATGGGGAGCGCCTGTAGTATTTACTACCAAGGCAGATGGTTCTCTTCGACTTTGGGTTGATTATCGTGAGTTAAACGAAGAGAATAGACAACCATTGCCAAGGATCGATGATTTGGTTGATCAGCTTGTAGGAACATCTGTTTTCTCTTGATCTTGCTACTGGATTCCATCAGCTCAGAGTAGCTGAGGATAGTATAGACAAGACTGTGTTCAGAATTCCAGATGGATTCTTAGAATGGCTGATCATGCAATTCGCACCCACCTACTTCGTGGACTTGATGAGTAGGGTGTTCAGGGTGTTCTTGAACAAGTTTGTCGTGGTCTTCGTAGATGATATTCTGATCTTCTCTAAGGATGAGGAAGAGCACGCAAGGCATCTCGTGGAGGTGATGGATACGCTTAGAGCGCATCAGTTGAAGGCCAAGTTCTCCAAGTGTCATTTTGGAGAAAAAGGAGTTAGATTTCTTGGGCACATAGTTTCTAAGCAAGGCTTAGCGGTGGATCCCGCTAAGGTAGTTGCAGTTCAGGATTGGAAGACTCCAAAGAATGCAATTGAAGTAAGAAGTTCTCTCAGTTTAATTAGTTAGTTAGCGTCCCTTGAACTTAGACCTACCCTTCTGGATCAAGTAGGGACTTCGCAGAAAGAAGACCCGCAGTTAGTCGAGATCATGAACAAGTTGATTCGAGGCGAGATGTTAAGACACCTCGCTATAGATGACAAGGGATGGCTAAGACGCGATGAGAGAAAGAAGGTTCTTGAAGATGTACATCACCCGAGGAGGTGGCCGAGTTTGTCCCAAGGTGCATGTTGTGCCAACAGGTTAAAGGCCAAGTCATAAAAGCCCGGTGGGCTATTATATCCGTTGGAGGTCCCCGCAATGGAAGAGGAAAAGCATCATGAAGGATTTCGTGGATGGACTGCCTAGGCCAAGGAAAGAGAATACGAGCATGTGGGTCATAGTAGGTAGACTCACGAAGAGCGCCCATTTCACTCCGGTAAAGAGCGAAAGGACTGCATCATAGCTAGCGACAGTTTACTTTCAAGAAATAAAGCAGTTGCACGAGGTTCCCTAAAGTATAGTTAGTAACCATGACTTAATCTTCACTAGCCAGTTTTGGGGTAGTCTACGGGAAGTCATGGGCAAGCAACTGAATCTAAGCACAGCCTATCATTCGCAGGCGGATGGTTCATTGGCCACGTGGATTGGTATTTTCGAGAGAAGTTCTGCTGCGTGGAATACTTTATGGTAAGTAAACGAGATCCAGGATTCACTAGTGAATTTTGGAGAGCTTGCATGAAACCATGAGGTCATAGTAAGTGAAAAAGGAAGACGAGAGGCGACAATGAAATGGGTTCCAACTCATATTTGGAAATAAGAGTTAAGAAGCTAAGAAATCATGAAGTAAAAGACGGCCAAAACACGGTGGAGTTAAACTCAAGGAAACGTGACTTAGAAGATTGAAGGCTAGATACGCGCATCATATCTCTTTCTAAGAGTATATCCTTGATCCTTGTTTTCCTGCGGAACTTACTCGCATGTTATCTTTTTATGTATATCCTCTCGGTCCCATTCTCGGTCCTATTTCTGTCGGGAGGTATGACTTATTGGCTAGTAATACATGTTAGGGTTTGAAGGAGTCCGTTAGGATGACTAAACCTTTTGGGCTTTTATAGAATATGGGTTGGGTTAGGAAGGGATTTCTTGTAATCCGAAAAGAGTATATCTTGCTTATCTTCCCGATCTCTTTGTAGCATATCTTTTGCTATCCATGTTTGTCTTGATTATCTAGTTTATCGTGTTAATCTTGTCATGAGAACCTTAGGTAGAAACCCTTTGGATGAAACATGTGTTTGAAACATGTTATGCTTGATGTTTGCAAGTGGTTGCAAGTGTTTGCAAGTGGTTACTCGTGGATGCATTATACACATTAGGCACTAGATCGGCTCACACACTCCTCATATTGCATATGCATGAGTGTTTATGCTTATTCATGGATGAAAATTTTTGTGCTATCACATGGATGTTGCATATGGATGTATGTTATGTGCACACATATAGATGTTATACACTATGTTAGGAATTGCATACATATGGATTCATTTCACTAACATAATTTGCATTGAGGATATTTGCATTAGATAAGGACATATACACACACCTTTGCATATGTTCATACAACATTTAGAATCTTGTAAGGACAATGATTGCTCGTGGATGATGTTTTGAGTAGATGGATGATTGGATGGTAGGATATGTTCTTCCTAACTTGAAGATTTCGGGGACGAAATCCTTTAAGGAGGGGAGAATGTAACAACCCGTATTTTCAATAACCTGTTATAACATAAATCGAGGCAGAATTTAATTCAAAAATCTGAATCAAGGGAAACGGTCTATGCCATTGCGTTCGTCTCAGAAAAATACGTGAAAAAGAGTCCGAGTTTTCGAAAATCGGAGTCCGTATGACCCGATTAAATCCCAACGAAGTTTTCAGAAAAATTCAAAGTAAAAACAGATTTCAAATTCAAGTTTGAATTTGGAAAATTTGGGCCAGGCGGGAAAATTCCTGCCAGAGCATCCAAGTCGACAGCCCTGTCGACTTGGGAGTCGACTTGGTTGGACCCAACTCGACAGCCCTGTCGACTTGGCTGTCGACTTGGTCCAGCCGGGCTGTTTAGCCTGGTGCACCATTTAGAGATTGTGTTGAGCTTGGGGGCCAGATTCGGTTTTAAGGGCTGAGATTGCAACTAGGGTTTAATCCTATGGCCTAAAACACTTGCCTAATCTATAAATAAGACCCTAAGCTAACCCTAAATCATCATTAATCAATCCTACAACTAAACTATGGCAAAATCAATCCTCTCATGGCCTCCACTCTCTTCATAAAATTCCTAAATAAATTTCTAAGTGATTTTCCATGCATACTAGTGTTTTCAAACTTGTATGAGCAACATTAGCTTGCATTCAAGTCGAGTTTCTATATTTGCATCATAAAGAAAGAGTTTTGATCATTTTGGCTCAAGGGTTTTTATGTTAGAGCTTGCATTTTGGGTCTATTTGATTGCATAAGGGCTTTGTCATATTTTTGAGTCTTCATAAGTTTTGTAAGCCCTATTCTACTTTCATACTTAAACTCTAAAGTTAAATGTATGATATGCAAGTTTATATGCAAGTTTACTATGCTATGATATGCAAGTTTATCATGTTGTGATATGCAAGTTTATATGCAAGTTTATCATGTTGTGATATGCAAGTTTATATGCAAGTTTACTATGCTATGATATGCAAGTTTATCATGTTGTGATATGCAAGTTTACTATGCTATGATATGCAAGTTTATCATGTTGTGATATGCAAGTTTATATGCAAGTATGCCATGTTATGATATGCAAGTTCATCAAGTTAGGTTATGCAAGTTTGATATGCAAGTTTGTCATATGATATGCAAGTTATGTTATGCAAGTTTGATATGCAAGTTTGTCATATGATATGCAAGTTATGTTATGCAAGTTTGGGTTGATCCTTTTGTTCATGTTATCATGTTATGCAAGCTTATCTCGGGTTTATGAGCTTAAAGCTTCAAGCTTTATGCTAAAGGTTGCATTTTGGCAACATGTAAGTTATCATATCCCTTATGATAACTTGCATGTGAGGCCAAATGCGAACTTATGGCCATTTCTACATGTCATTTATCACCATGTATCTCCAATATGCTAAGTTTGGTTTTATGCATGCTTTTGAGGCCTAAAATGTAATATGCAAGTATATGAACATATGTACATTTCATATGCCACCATGTTGAATTTGTGGCTTCAACACCTTTATGTCATGATTATGCCAAGTTCCCTCTTTCTATCCTTTATGCGCTATTGCGATATGTAAGCGATGGGATTGCGTTTGGGGTTGGGTAAACTTAAAAGACATAAAAACATAAGCTTGGGAATTTACCTATTAAGTTAGGTCTACCCATTGGGAATTTACCTATTAAGTTAGGTCTACCCAATTGCTTGAAAATTTGTAACATGTTTTGGAAACATGATGGACATGACACTTAGAAAAGATAAGTGTGACCAACTCGAGGTTGGGTTGAGTTTGTAGCGTAAACCTACCCGGAACCGACCGGCTTAACTAGTTGCTACAAACAATAGGACCCAATGTGAGAAGTTGGCCATGTTGTACCTTGAACCCGAGGTTAGACCAAGTTGTGGTGTAAAGCTACCCGGACCCGCCCGGCTTAACTAGTAACCACAACAAGGTCTAATGTGAGAGGTTAAGGCGCATTAAATTAATTAATGCCTCGTGATTAGGGTTAAGTCATGGTCCACTTAATACTTAACCAATTTGGGCTTGGTAGATTAGTCAGGGTTAAGTCGTGAACTCATCGTTACACTTAACCAAGTTAATCCATGATTAGCAAGAGGGTTAAACCGTACTTAACCCACTAGAAAACCCAAGCAATGGGGGCCCACTCCGCAGTAATCCCAAAAATTGGTATCATTAAGTCCCTAGGGACTAGGCTAGGGAGGGAGCACGATTATTGGGCTGGAGGTAAGCGACCAAATAAACGACGGCCGGGTGGTACGCCGATGTAGTTCCGGACGGACTATGGTCGTGCACGTAGTCCGTATTTGGAGAAGTCACCCATGGGTACCAGTAGATCGAGACTGTGCACTCATGTTTATGGTGTCCAGGGGTTGGCACCCTAGGGCTTGGTACACCCGAAGGGTGGACCCGGCACAGTTCGACTACAATTATGTTTGGGCCGTATTGACACCAACACGTGACGAGTTAGGCTTAGGGAGCCGATCGACTAGACCGTTTGGTTGGACCTTGTATTAGGGTCATTTCATGTTATTGGGCCAAAGCTTGGGCCAAGGGATCAATACTTGTCTATTCCAGTCATGTTAGTTTGCTAGTACACCTGTGGTGCAAAACCTTAAACCTGATTATGCGATGACACCTTTATCTACCTTGTTAGTTAATCACCAGGCTAGTATGTTGTATCCTTATGATCATACCTGCTTCTCATGCCAGTTAACTTTATCAGTTTACATTGATTGTAGTAGGGCTTACTCAGTCTTTTTGACTGACCTGTTTTCTTTCGCCTCTTTTCTTCCGTTTCCCCCCCCCAGGTTCTCAGGGTGGGAACGTTGGAGCTTAGCTTGGATTTCGGACTACTTGCTTGTGGGATTTCAGCTCATGTACGGTTTCGACATGAAGCTAGATATGGTTATCACTTATTTGGGGATAGTACTTATGTATTTCAGTTTTTCAGTTGATGTTGTTTTTATCTAGACTTGTTTATTTGGAAAGCTATGTTGTACCAGACCTGTTTTGAAATAGTATGAAATCTTCCGTTGTTTTATCTATGTTTTATACTCTGTTTACATATATACATATGTTCTTGTTCTGCCTTGATATATCATTATGCATGTTTACCTGATTCAAACGCCCCTCCAAAGTCAGAGTGCTTGCAAGAGTCACCCTGGCGAAGGTGGGGTGTTACACATTCTTATTGGATATTACTAATCCAATCTCTGATGAGTTCTTTCGTATGGTTCTAATGTGTCTTGTTCTCGAGCTATATAAACCAAAGATCTGATACTAACTGAAGCGGCCCAAACTTCCCCGTAAAGGAAAGCCCGGATTGAGTTGAGAACACGACAAATCAGAACACAAACAGAAGAATATTTCATTGCTTATTACAACAATTTACATCAGAGTACAAGAATATAACAGAGCATGAATAAATAACATACATTTGATAAACATCAGAGATTTACAAATTACAATGCAGCAGAAAAATAATACATAACTCAACTGAAAGAAATACACCGATACAGAGCGTTCTGAATATAGCTCCAGCTGTAAATCAGGATCTTGTGAATATAATATCTACAAAACCGAAACTACTAATTTCCTGTGTGGAAAATAGGGGCACCCAGAGTTTAGGTTAAAACAATAAACTCCAGGTTAGTCATGTGACTGGTGTGAGAACTAAAACAGTTTTTAATTTGATTTTAAAGTTAGGTAAATCAAGGGACCACGTCGTATAACACGGAACGGGTTTACCCCTAAGAATACCATTGCATAAAAAAATAGCACAATGCTAAAGAGAAAAATGAAGCTATTATAAGACTCAGGTCCCATCACACAATGAACGTGGTCGAGGATAGAGTTTTCCCTTATAATAGCCAAATATGCTTGATACGCGACATTTCATCGTTTATTATTACTATAAGGGAAGAAATCAACTTCAAATATAAATGTATCAATAATAGGCGACGTAGGTACCATTATATTACGTCGTTATATATATATATATACACACACATACATACAACTAAAACCGAATATCACGTATTGGAAATTGGGTTTCCATCTATGAACCGAGGCAAGGGATGGCTCCTCTCCTCTTCGAGACACACTAACAAGTGCCTCAGGACTACACACTCTGGGCAACCCTTGGATCTTCATGGCCGGTCATCCGTCGATGATTAGTTATACCATAAATTATATGTTAGCCAGTTCTAAAATGGTGAGTGTGTCGACCACATCCATCAGTCCCGTAGTGACCGATATAATATCCATCAGCCCAGATGAGCCGATATATCTGAGGTACCTCGTCTCCCATCAAGTAATACTAGTGTGCAACATTACCATTAGTAAACAGCCTGGGCTCCATACCATGACGTTACTCATAGCTAGAACTAACATATGTTTATTTCCATGCAGTTACTATCCCGTTTTTGGTTCACACCTAGGTGCGAGGCTCGCAAATTAACACTGCACAAAGCTACGCTATTTAAAGTCGTGCTTTGATCATCAACCAAAAGGCTCTGCTTTTCAACAAAAGCCTTGATCCTTTGCATCTCGGCATGCCACACTGACAATTCACGTCATGCGACTGATATCTATCGATATATAACCTCTGAGCTCGTACGTCTTAGAGAAGAGCGTTAAGCAAGAGAATAAATTCTCCGCCACCAAACAAATATATATTTAATAGAAATCAATCAACACAGAATAAAATCCAATGTCAGACACACATCCATTTACAAGTCCGTTCTGGGTTTGAATGAAACCGGAGGCACCTTATTCCTCGTCCCATATGTCCAATACAGGAGAGAGGGCCTCGCATATCCGGTCGATCTCCAAGTACGTCTAGACGATCACCACTTATTACCTTGTCTTGGGTGTACAGCCCAATCAAGACATCAGTAATCATCCATACGATGTGAAGACCTCCGGTCTTCAACCACCGTCTTCATCGTCGACTTATCGTCGAATCAGTTATTCAGAATGGGTATAAACCCGGCCTTTTTGAATAACTCGCGTATTTTATAAACAAGTGCTATAAAAACACAACATACGCCTCATTCTAATCCTAAATATTCTTTTATTTAAATATTCATATCATTTGGGAAAGTTTCCCATTAATTTTATCAAAGATAATTCTTTAAATTTATTCTTTAATCTTCCTTTGGATAACATTTCTAACCAAATTAAGGTTTATCAACTAGTCGGGATTAGCGCACCTTACCGAAGTAATCATTTGTTTAATTTCCCAATCCCAACCTATTCATCCCATGGAGCAAATTTGGTAATACTCCATAACTAACACCACGGTGTTATCGGTAAATTTAATTACCATTTCACGTTCAAATCTAATTAAAGATTTAACTATCGCTTGGAGTAAAATTGGTGCTACTCCATTCTCGATCATTTCCCGAATTTCATAATTTA
Organism: Allium sativum; assembly: GCA_030737875.1. Classification (NCBI taxonomy): domain Eukaryota; kingdom Viridiplantae; phylum Streptophyta; class Magnoliopsida; order Asparagales; family Amaryllidaceae; genus Allium; species Allium sativum. The sequence continues at coordinate 208,778,498 of CM060919.1, forward strand.
AATTATCACATTCTCTTTTCAATCTAATTAAAGATTCATTAAAACTCCACTTAGTTTTAATCTTCCTAAAAATCAATATTAATGATTATTTAACCGTGGAAAGATAAACATGTCGTGTAGACAATCTACACCGTACTATTGATTTTTGCCGATATATATAACCTATAAGCTCGTACGTCTTAGAGAATGGTGTTAAGCAAGAGAATAAATCCTCCGCCACCAAACAGATTTAGCAGAGATCAACCATACAGTTCGAAATACAATGCTAGACATGTAATCTTGCCTATAACTGGGTTAAAGAACCAATGTCGTTTAAAACACAGTTCATGATAAACCCAAAATCACATTCCATTAATTATGGAATCTTCAAGGAAAACAGATCAATATATAGTCGATGTCAATTTCCATATCCAACTAATAATATAAATGGAATAATGACAAAGCCTTTTAAATTCCATATATATTAACAGTCTTCCTCCACAAAAGCTCACTTCGATTATTATCAAATCGAATTCCATTCCATTCCAATTTAATATATTAAATTGGAAAACTTTACTTTGGAAAATTCCCGTTAAATCTTAATAAAAAGATTTATAAATTCCAAATCACATTTCACTGTTAATTGGGTTGATGAACAAGTGTTATTTAAAACACCATTCACTATAAACCCAAAAATCCAATTCTTTTATTCAATTCCAATTAAATATTAATTAATTGGAAAAATTCACTAAATCTTAAATTAAAGATTTATTCTTTTCTCAACTGGGTTTGAGAACAGTGTTAATAAAGACACCATTCACGACAAACCCAAAATCCTATTTGATATTAAATACAAGGCTCTGAATAGAAATTATATCGGCTTATATTCAATATCAAATTCTGAAACCAACAAATATTGTATTGGAAATAACGATATAAATATATCTTCCAAATTTCCATAACAATATTCGTATAATCACGAAATCCAATATTGAAATATTCCGAATACGATTTCCATTCAAATCCATACCAATTCATATATTGGAAATCCTGGTTATATTAAAACCATTCACAAATCCATTTTATTTTATTTAAAAATTATTGATTTCAAATCTAGTTAATAACTAGTTCATTTTGATAAAAATATATTTTTATCTTCACAAATGTGGGGATTTCAAATTTTGATAAAAATAAGGCCCGTACGGTCGGTTTCGAATAACGGCCACCGAACTGCACTTACATCGACCTTTTCCAAATATGATTTGGACATAATTCCAAATCCAACGGTTAGATTTCAAGTCTCTTCTATTCGTTGGAAAGCTCTTTTCGATACGAACCTAACGGTTCTGGTTTTAGGAGAATCCGACAGTCGGATTTCCCGTAATGTCAGTTCGAAGTCAATGGTCGAAATTCGCGAACTGCCGCGGCGCATTCTATTCAGGCCATTAAATATAATATATATATATATATATATATTTCGTCGATTTCCGTTTAAAATTTATTTTATAAATCGTTTTAAATTCGGTTTAAAAACGATTTCAACTTCATTTTCAATTTAAAATCAAAACTGAATATTTCTTTATAAATTCGTTTTAAATTCATTTTAAAATGATTTCAATTTCATTTCAAATTTCAAATCAAATTTGAATATTCCTTAATAAATTCGTTTTAAATTCATTTTAAAACGATTTCGATTTCATTTCAAATCAAATTTGAATATTTCTTATCTTTGTAATGTTAAAATGATAATATTTTCAAAATATCTGATTTTGATTATACATTGAATATTATTTTAAAAATATTCGTTAATTCTGAATTGGAATCAGACACAGTCAATTACCATATAATGTTATTTATATGGATTTCGTACACACGTGTACACAAAAGTAATTATACACAGTCAACCATCATCCAGAGTGCATCACACAACTGCATAAGCATTAAATGTAAATAATTAACGCTTACAATAGTCTACAACCAATCGATTGACATACAACTAAATATTGGGATTAGTGTATGTCTAATATCATCCCAATACCCGAATGTGGTTTTCAAATAACAAATACAGATGATTATTTGTGCAGTTGGGCGATGTGTAAAATTTATCGTCCCAATCAATATCGGTTGAATGGGTGTACATAAACAAATCGTCCGATTGTACATGAATATTTATTTTCAACACATGACCATTTTGTATGGTTCATATATTTAATAAAAATTATATTTTTATTTTTCCAATATTTTATTCCATACATGAATATTTTATATATTATATTCATTCAATAAAAATGATATTTTTATAGTTCAAATATTTTATTCCACACATGAATATTTTATATATTATATTCATTCAATAAAAATGATATTTTTATAGTTCAAATATTTTATTCCATACAGTACAATCAACAATCACAATGCAGTCCATTTCCACAACATAATACAATCAAACAAGCCATCCATGGTCTGTGGACGACGGTGTCAGGAGCTACTAAGCCTCGTCTGCAACCTAGTGTATATTTAACTGTAATTTAAATTGAGTGAGAAAAGTTCTCACGTTGGGATCCACTCCATCAGTCTTATTTCTGAATTTCTGTACTGTTTGATTTGAATTTGCTTGAAATTTTAACATGCCCCATTTGTCTTCTAGTATGTTCCATGTTGTAGCTTTCGTCAATACGAGTCCAACGCATTTTGTTTCACTGAATTCCGACGATGTACGAAGAAGTTATGCAATTTTATATATTAATTACATAATTAAATTAATTAAATAATAAAAAAATTCCTTAATTACTTCTCTAATTAGTATCTCCTTCAACCCGTCAAATTCTAGAACCGTTGAACAAACCCATCGCTCGAAATGATTTCACCATTGTCGCTCCACCGTTGGATGATCGGAATCCGATCAGGATTGCCCACTCCGTCCAGCGTCAGCCCCTCTTCCATCGCCATGAACTGCGTAGGGTTCGGTGCCCCTGGCGCACGCAAAGCAAGGGCAAATCGGAGCCCTTTGCAGCGTGATTCCACATTCCATACCAAACGATACTCGATCAGGTTTGTAGGGATTAGAAGAGCTCAGGACACTCTTGAATTTCTCCTTAATGCGTTTCTGAAATTAGGGCAGGGATTGGGAGCGACTTAGGAAAATGTTTCGGAGCTTTTTCACTGCACATCCTAGGGTCGGCGGACTGATTGGTTGAGGGAGAGAGAGGGTGTTATTTTATATTTATATATTTATATTTTCAATTATTTTAATTTCCAAAATACCCTCGTGTTGGTACAAATTCCAAATCAAACCCAACGACTATCGCCCCTAGGTAATTACCCCCATTTCGAACACAATGGGATATGTGTCGTAACCCAATTCGGCTATTACGATCAGTTTCCACTAAATTTAAAATATAAATCATTATATTTTAAATTCAAACGGACATTTTAATTTACCGGGGCCACATACGGACTCCAAAAATTCCAGAAAAATAAATTTGGCTTTGTTTTGACGATACGGTCCTAACAAAACTAATTTTGTTGAATTTGGAGACCGTTTGAAAAACGATCGTTTTTCAATCGATTAAATTCAAACTAAATTGACCAAATACGTTTAAATCCACCACACTCACATATTGATTTCAAAAATTATGAAAATTGGAATCCATCAATAACTTGACATTCCGGTCCAACAAAAGTGGTCTCGTCGAAATCGGAGGTCGTTTGCATAATCTCCACTTTTAAGGGCTATATATTATATAAAATTCCATTGCGACTATTCTGAATTTTCAACTGGACATAACTTTTTATTCCCGCTATGAAATCTGGATTTTTCACATTCGTTGGAAAGATATTTTCAAACAGATTCAAATATTTTTGGTTTTACCAAATCTGGTTTATTTTGAATCCTGTACATTCATTTGAAATTTGAAATGAATTTTCAAACTACCGCGCCATTTCAGGCTCGTTTTATAATTAAAATAAATTTATTCATTTTAACTTCGATTTAAATAAATTTTTAGTTGTTGTTATTTAAAATAAATCATTTAAATACTCAAAATCCATTAAAATTGACAAAATAAAAATTTTAAGTTGGTTCTGATTTTTCGGGTTATTACAGAATATAACTCACATCCAACCCAAACTACACGAAAATACGAATCATTAATAGAAAGAAGTTAGAGGGTAAGAAATAGAAAGAAAGAAAATTAGAATAGAAGAAATTAGATAGAACTGAACCACGACATTGAATCTCATAATCGCAGCGGAACAAAATATAATATATGTCATAACTTTTCGAATACAAAACCGTATTTTTACTTATATACATCATCAGAGTACATCACATACACAACTCAGCAGAAATAAACTCTAAATATCTAACACTGAAGCCTCCTGCTCCAAGCTCCTCCAGTATCTGTAACTACTTGACTACCCGTACAAATTTGGACACCCAAGAGTTTAGGGTAAAACAAAACAAAATAAAGTCTGGGTCAGTCATGGGACTAGTGTGAGTAAACTCCAACCATTGGTTTAACTTTTAAAAATTCTTTTTAAAAGAAAGGATAATCGTAAAACCAACACACACATAAACAAGGATGGTTTTGCATTGTGATAACCCAAAACATTTTTTAAAATTAATACTATTCTAATATTATAATAGTGTCTGAATCAAATAAATAACAATCTAGCAGAACGCTTGCATCTCACGCTCCACATACATAGTATACAAACAAAACTACGGGCTCTTATTGGATAATGGATTCCAACTGGCAAGGTATAGGACCACCTTCCGACAGTGTATCTCCCGAGAGGAATACACCGTGTTCAACAAGAACATCTTACAACCCAGGATAAACATGACCGACCACTCACTTCACTTGAGTGTTCCGAATGTATTGTCACCAACGGTTGGGATCAGCAACCGTTTCCCGAAAGGAACAACATCAAAAGATTAAAGAAGCAAATGGAATTTCTCTAGATCAAGCGACAATACACCCTAACTGGGAGCTACCCACTTAGCCATGCGACCTACCCGATTTTATACCATTTCCAGTTATAAGGCCAAGCTTATCTTTTGACATGCCACATATTCATTTACTTTGTATGCCACATCGTCAAACCCGCGAAAACCATTTATTGATTTCCTCAAAAATATCATGGGCATAAAGATAAGAGAAACGAATTCCTCCACCACCAACGTAGATACATTTGAAGAGAACAATGTAGATGATCTATTAGGTTTACTATGTCAGACATTCATCCATACAAGTTGTCCTAGGGCTAGACAAACCGAAGGCTCTATTCCATCAATCCATCTCAGGCAATTTCGTCCTAGAATTAACAGAAGAGCCCTTGCATTTTACTCCATCTTCAATTATCTTCAACATAATCTGATTCACGACGCTTATGCCTATACGGAGTGATTTTCATATAATAATCCAACCGGTCTCCTCGTATTGACAACAACGGTATTAAATTGGACAATACTCCGATAGTCAGTTATTTAACTATCAAAGAAACAAACATTCATTCAAAGATCATATTCCCAAGGGAATACTAATAATTAACATCAAACAATCGCTGAGCCCATTTTTTATTAATATTTAATTAATTAAATTTACCATTTCCTCATTTCTCTTTGATATCTTTACCAGATATTTCTCTATATCCGTTGAGCCTCTCATGATTCTTGGAAAACATTTACATCTAGCATAACTATTTATTTTCTATATTCCAGTAAATATCACTTTCTAATATTGGAAAACATTTCCATATATTCACAAATCACAATTCTTCCACATTCATCAGTCCCTAACCGTAAATTAGTAAGAGAACAACTCCTTAAGTATCAACCCCGAAGGCCGAAACCAACATCAGATCGACACATAGGACGCCATTCAACTCGACTAATCTCCAGTCAGCTTCTAATTTCCTAAACTCTATTTCTTAACTTCTTATCAACAAAATCATTTCAATCTACAAAACGTTTGCTTTTAACCCATTATTCACTTTGAAATGTATATACGTTTCTCCTTCCAATCTCTCAATATTTACTTTCACAAATTCCCCTTTTTACTTATAAAATTTAATTATACATTCATCCTCTTATTATATTTTCATATACAATTAATAATTCGATTTCTAATTATCAAACTTTCTTAAAATTTTCTATCTCCTTAAATTTCCGGAAAAATTCGCCAGCGTATCCTTTGTACGGGTCACTCGGTACAACTACAAATCGCCTCTTTGGGCCCTTTCCATTGAAAAAGAAAATCAAAAAGATAAGCGACTTGCCAGATAGGCTCATAAAATCTCATATCCAATTAAATACGTACCTTTTTGTCGAGCATTCAATTTATTTCTTCCATTAGCTTCATTCCATACCTATTCAAACATGTATTCAACCATTCCCAACTTATTTCAACTCAATCCAATCGTTTTAACTCAATTCGCTAATTAGCTCTTTTACCTATTTTATTTTTTATTTGAACATAACATGTTCAAGTATATATTTAACTTTCTTATAAACTAATTGAATTTTATTTTCAATTCAAGTTTCGTATTCGATTTCAAATAGGAATTCACAAATCCAATTTACTTATCCAAAGTCAGACTCGATCCAAAACTCGATTAACTAATTATTCTTCTACTTAGTTAATTCTATTCAATAATAAATAAACGATTTTATTTCAAAAATCAATCCATTAACTTCACTTGAGTTCATATTAATTTCTATAACTCAAGTCTGGATTTTTCTAATGGAAATCTATTTTTTTTAACTTAAAATCTTTTTATTAATTTAAATAAAACCGTTATGGTTTAATAGCGATTATTGCGCTGTTTTTCTGGAAATTTGATTTTGACATAACTCAAAATCTATAAGGCGAAATCTGGATTTTTCTCTTCCATTAGAATATTATCACTCAATGGGTCAAAACAATTCGTGTTTCAAAGAATTCCAACTTAAATATAGTTCTATATACTGATTGTCAAATTACGAATTACTGCGCTGCGACAAGCTCATTTTATTTAAATTTAAATATAAATTTTAAACTTTGTTTATAAATAAATTCCAACTTCATTGTCCCATATTTTTTAACATAATTTAAACCAGTTTTCCAAATCCAACTTAATGATTCTGATTATACCTAATCGTCGATTATTTCATTACTTGCTTATAAATTTATTCACTACTCCATTTTTAGTATTAGTTTCAAATTCCATTAGAAATAAATTATTTTATAAAATTTGATGAAATCGTATTCCAATTATAATATCTTAGATCTAACTAAATTTAGTTTTATTCTGAATTTTGAAATAAGATCTATCGTTCCCATTTCGAAATGATTTCCAATTTACTTTTAAATTCATACTTGAATTTAAATTCACAAATTATCATACGATAATTTCTTCACTAAATTTATAAACATCGTTTATAAATTAACCTCCTTGTTTATAATTTAAAACAAACTTCCGTTCAACATCTATTTAAAACTCAAATCTTATTTTGGAATATTTTATTTACTATAACTTATATATATATATAAAGAATCCATTTCCATAATAAATGGGTAATTTGTTTCTATTTAATAAAATTCCAATATCCTTTCTAGAAATAATTTATATTTATAAATTCAACATAGTTGAATTCAAGTCATAATTCCATATAGATTTATTTTAGTTTAACTTACATTCATAATGTCAGAATAAATTTCATCGTTTCCTATCTAAAACGATTCCCAATTCCCATTTTAAATTCACATTTGAATTTAAATATTCAATTTATTTCCTTTCACTTATAAACATCGTTTATAAATTCAATTACTTGTTATTATTATTATCAAACAAGTGTATATTTTTTAGCCCATTCGAAATTCAAATTTTATATTCGAAAAAAATAAAATTTTCCTTTTTAAAACTCAAATCCTTTTCTTTTCACTCAAATATATTTTTATAGTATTTTAATTACCAATACCTAGGTCCGGTGTTATTCAAACATCCAAAACACACAATCATCAATCACAGGTTTCCTAACACATCATATATAATAATATATATGAAACAAACAATAATAAATTTGAGGAATCCAGCTGGATCACTCCAACCTGTTTTTCCTGCATCCACATTTGTTAGACAACATAAATAATACACATCCTGCTTCAAGGAAGGATATCGCAGTATAGATAGTCATGCACTATATATATTGTGGGGCGCATAGGGAAATCATCCACTAATGGTACTGCGGGAAATATCCTATATATATATATATATATATGTGTGTGTGTGTGTGTGTATAATAGCCACAACCACCAAGCCTAAATAGAACTAATATATATATATATGTATATGTATATGTATATATATAGTTGCCACAATAATATTTCAATGCATCCAAACAGCATATAATTTTTTTTAAAAATAAAATTATAAATGAAGTAGAGAGTGAGTTTACTCACCTTGATTTTAGTAGATGACTATCGTTGTTTTATCTAATTTTAAACAACTGTTTAAAATTAGACAAAAATTCTAGGTAACTTCAAAGCACTTCAAATCAATCCCAATGCGTAGCCTTTGCCAGTAGAATTTCAATGGATCCTATTTTGTTTGATTTTGATAACGTAAAAAATATATATATATATACGCATTATATAAACTCGATGCAATTTAAATGATTATTAATTAGTTATTTTAAAAATTAATTAATAACTTTGTTTACCTTAGTCCATGCACAAATACTGCTACAACTCTAAACCCCTTTACTCTAACAAACGTGAGCCACCAACATCATCTGGCAAACTATCACCAACCTAACTCACCACTTTCCATTACTGTCATACTGGTACTACCTCAAGTTTCTGCTTTGTGTTCCCTGCTTTACTAATATCATCTTAGCTCCAAACTCCCAATGCCCGAACGCTACAACCTCCGTCCCACAAACTGACCTTACCATTCACTTTTCATCATAAAAGCTCCTCTGGAAACAACCCATTTCCACGATCAGCTTTACCCCCTTACCTACCTCCTAATCAACAAGTTCGAATAACATTATCGTGTTCAACTTCTCTTTGGTTCCCCGATTTCCCAGTCACTGCTTCCTTGAACCTGATTCAGCTATTCCATTCGTGAGCGCGCCCCCTATTGTCAAAGTCAATCCTTGCGATGCTGGCTGGAATTACAATTTCGATGTGCGATTGCTTGAAGACGCTCACGAGCATCAGGAATCTCGCGATTCCAAGTCCTGATTAGATTTCATTTTTTATAAAGATCGGGAGATTTGGTTTCAGGAAGAGTTGGAAAATAAATAAATAAAAAGACTTCGATCCTTTGATTGTAGAGGTAATGGGTTGCAAAAATACTAATTTGAGGAATTTCGATTTTAATTGCTGAAGGAATGAGTGATGTGAGGAATGAAAAAAAGAGAAAAGGGGAGAGTTTACTCGCGTGTATATAGGCAAAGAGGGGAACAAAACATACGCAAGCCATTAAATTTTCTGATATCTTTGAAGGGAAGGAAGGGGACATCATACGAGACAGTAGAGATTAAATTAACTGAAGTACCAATTAGGTAATGCACTTTTCAAACGTAGGGTGGTTCAGGTACAATGAGACTTGACATTTATTTATTTTTCTTTGATTTAGTACTTATCCACTTAATTTTAAAATCAATATATATCGCGGTTTTGAACTCCTATTTGAGCGCAACAACCAGCGTTTCTAATGTTATACCACTATTCTGAACACGACAGGACAGGTTCTGAAGCCTACTTTATAGCATGTTGAAGATATCAATTTGAATCAACGATTTAAATAAACTAGATTTAATTATTCCTAGGCGTTTTCTGATTGTATAATCAAATGATAAATCCAAATGCTACAAAATTTGAAATTCGATAATAATACACTATTACGGATCTGATAGAATTGGTTTCGTTGAATTCCGAGGTTGTTTGTATATTTACTATTCTCACGTATGAATTAAATTGATAAGATTTGATTTATATTCAAAACAATAAATTTCTCAAGAATAAATTAATTTTTTTTTTTATTCAAATATATTTTATATTAATCATGTGAATTGTTTTGACTCAGTTTTAATTTCAAATTCAATTATTTCAGATTCTCGTATTACATAACTCAATATACTTGAAATTAAGCGTGATCGATTATTAAATCGGTAACTCAATATAAAAATCCATTTATATTATCAACTCAATGTTTAAAATAATATTAAATGTTTAATATTAATCGACCAAAAATCCAGGTCATTACATTCTTCCCCCTTAAAAGAATTTCGTCCCCGAAATTACTAAGGTAGGAAAAATGCTACAAACCTGTTAACTTTTCCAAAATCTCTCTTATGTTGAAACTCGACCTTTCATACTTCTACAATTTCGGTTCTACCAACACCTTTTGTTTTCATTCATATTATACACCATATATGCTTACATTCATTTATCTGAACGATTTACAATCAATATATTCACATTCAATTCATATTTCATTCGTATGCATTCAAATTGATTCTAAATCAATTTATTCACTTCGATCAATTTAACTTTCTTAAGTTAAATTTAAATTCAACAATGCAAATTCCCTGATTTTTATTTCAAATTCTTTAGAAATCACAAAAATATATACATATATTTACTTCCATCTCAAATTCGAAACATCTGAATTATTTCAAAACCAACTTATTTCCTTTCAAACAAATTTCCATCAAAAATTTTCTAAGGTAGCAATCCATCACTTAGAAACTCGAAAATGAACACTGATAATGCTGCAATCATCATCGGAATTATTTTCCAGCCATTGAAGTGAGTTCAGTGCTTTATCACTTAAAAATCCATCTAAAATGATTTTTATTCAAAAATTCCTCCAAAACTAAGCTATATTCTTTTAATATACTTTAGAAAATATTTTTCAACTTCCTAGGATTAAATTCCGAATTCTGGTTTGAATTCAATTTGATTTCATCTCATATGTATTTTCTTTCTTATACAAATTATATTTGGTTATACAAAAGCATTCCACTTTTATAATCTCAGTGGATTATAATAACAACCAACACATCCATATATTATAATAATTTCAGAAATTTATTCTTTTTATATCAAAATATAATTTTGGGTAAAATTATTTTGTTTACCCAGTTTAAAACCATATAGCGTCGAATCACTTTGCCCAAGTGTTTAAAAACACCTATCGATAAAGTTATACTTCCTGTATCGACAAGAATTCATAAATCACTCGCCAAACCAACCAACATAATATAAAATAGTTTTCATATCAACTAACAAATACACGCTCTCGTATATATACAATCAACTCATTCTAAGGTTCTACTGAACCTATCACTAATGAGTAAATCCCCCACCAATGCCTAAGTATTCGCGTAACCTAAGCTCTGACACTGACAGTAAAGGCCCGAAAACGCGTATCATTTGAGCTGACTGTCGCATTCAAGTAGTTGGAGGAAGCATAGCTCCGGGAGAAGGTGCGCATTATTCCATCGGTGCAAAGTTTCCTAGCAAGAGATGGATAACGACTATAATGGAAGGAGTATTCCCCAATCTCGGTAGTCATACTACTCGCTCTGCTCGCTCCTCCAGTAGTCGTTCTACTCGCTCTGCTTGCTAATTGATTTCTTTTCTTTCAGTCATTCTCTTATCCCCCTAGTTAATTAATACCAAAACAGATTATTCTGATATATAAAATATAAATTCCAATGGCTTTTGCTACTATGACCTTCCCAACCATGAGTGAATATTTGAGACAAGAAATGAATCCTAATTTTTGGATGACTGATCCATCTAATCCAGTTCATCTAATGTCCTTTTTAGGAGCTCGAGGAAATGCATCTCAGGTACATCAACTAGTAGGTATGAGAGGATTAATGTCAGATCCCCAAGGACAAATGATTGATTTACCCATTCAAAGCAATTTACATGAAGGACTTTCTTTGACAAAATATATAATTTCCTGCTACGAAGCTCGAAAAGGAGTCGTGGATTCGAAATAGCAAAATTCTTGGGTCATCTCAATGGGTTCATAAACCACACGTTTCTCTAGATCATCATAGTGTACTTCCACATATCCACTCAGAGGAGACCCACTATGTGACAACCCGGAATTTCTGAACCAATTTTAATTTTTTATTTTAGCTATTTTAATGTATTTTGAATATTTAAAATCATTTATTTTAAAAAATAACTACTAAAAATTTATTTAAATCGAAGTTAGAACGTATAAATTTATTTTAAATATAAAACGAGCCTGAAATGGCGTGGTAGTTTGAAAATTCGATTTTAAATTTCAAATGAATGTATAGGATTCAAAATAAATAGGATTTCAGTAAAACCAGAAACATCTGAATCTGTTTAACAATATCTTTCTAATGAATGTAAGAAATTCAGATTTCGTAATATCAATTGAAAGTTATGTTCAGTTTAAAATTCAAAATAGTCGCTATGGAATTTATATATATTTTATATAATATAAAGCCCTTAAAAATAGCCATTTTGCAAACGACCTCCGTTTTCGACGAAACTACTTTTGTTGGATCCGGAATGTCAAATTACTGTTAAGTTTAAAATTTCATATTTTTTGGAATTAATATGTGAGCGTGACAAATTTAAACGTGTTTTGTATATTCAATTTTAATTTAATCGACTGGAAAAGGGCCATTTTTCGAAGGGCCTCCAAATTCGATGAAATTAGTTTTGTTAGGACCGTATCGTCAAAACATAGCTAGTTTTTTTTTTGTAATTTTTGGAGTCAATATGTGGCCCCGGTAAATTAAAATGTATGTTTAAATTCGATATATATTGATTTATATTTTAATTTTGATAAAAACTAATCAAAATAGTCGAATTGACTTACGGAATATATCCCATTGTGTCCAGAATGGGGGTATTTAGCTAGAGGCGACAATCGTTGGGTTTGATTTGGAGTCCGGATGCGAAAGTTTACTTTGGAGAAATAGTTTGAATTAAGTAATATAATTTTAATTTCCTATATAATACCCTATTAGCTAAACCTAATTCGTTGTTTCTGAGCCCCCGCCCCTAAGCTAATCCACAGCTGAAACTTCACGATTTAATTTGATAAAAACTTCAAATCCCTTCATTTATTTCAAAATCTTCCAAGGCAAAATCAGAGATCTTTTCGAGGGCGTGGAAACGATGCGGAGATGATCGTATCTCATTATGTGTGCTATTCGAAATTTGTTCTCAAACCAGCCCAGTTCGAGCTCGGCGTATGAGGCAAATGGGAGGCCGAGCTCCACCCTGATGATGGTATGGAAAGGCGGTGCTCAGGCAGTCGGAGTGGAAGTGTTTGATCGGAGTCTGGGGGGGGGGGGTGCGTGCGCTTTGGGATTGGGAGGCGTGATGTTGGGTTCAGCCAGTTACAGGAAGACGTCGGGATAGAAGATGATTAAAGGGGGGTTAATGTTAATGATGGTAATTAAGGGTTTAAGTAAATGATTTATTTATTTAATTTTATGTTTAATTGTTTGAAAGTTTAAAATAGCATAACATCTTCGTACAGCAACGAAATCGAACGATTCAAAGTGCATTGGAATCGTGGGATCGAGCACTACATTTCTAAACCGACTAGAATAGAAACGGGACTACTTGGAATTTTTGATAAAATTAAACGTCTAGTTTAATTTTATTAAAATAAAATCCTTCAATAAATACTGATAGAGTGGAAACCAATGTGAGAACTTCTCACTAAAAATTCTATACAGTTATTTATTTATTTATTTATTTTATAACCGAAAAATATATAGAATTACCAATGTACATTTTTATTAGTTTTAATCATTATAAATTGTATACGTTGCTTGTTAGCTCACCTCCCTCGTCCACAGACCATGGACAATTTAATTGATTGTATTGTGTTTTGATTGTGATGCTAAAATGTTTGAAATACTAAAAATAATTTAATATTATTTTGTGGTAGTTGAAATTAAATTATAAATTTCTATTTATAATTTAAACAGTGAAAATGGGCTAATTAGAAAAATAATTCAAATCGAATTAGAACTGGTTAAATTTATTAACCAGTGATTATCTTGAATCGACTGTTGTTGTTCGGAAACCCCACACGGGTCTGGGGATGATAATTTATTCACATCTCCCCTGAATTTAATTATATGGCAATTGGTTGATCGACAGACTGTGATAAGCGTTATTTAATTATTTAACGCATATACAGTAGTAAATTGCACTCTGGATGATGTTTGAATGGTTAATGATTATTTATCGTTATTGTTGAATGCATGTGATATATGAAATCCATATAACCGAAATTATACGGTAATTGATTGAGTCGCATTCTGATTCAGAAATAAAGAATATTTAAAAAAAATGAATATTTTAAAATAACAAATGTTTTAAAATGATATTCAATGAAGAATTAAAATATGATTTTGATGTTCGATTTTGGATGGACACGAAAATATGGGAATATATGAAGCCGAGTAAGTAGATATTCGCCATTTTAACCCGAACGGGTTTATCGATCGATTTTATTCATTTTATATTGAATACGAAAAAGAATTGATTTCAAAATCTGATATTTTGAAAATATTATCATTTTAATATTATAATGATATGGAATATTCAATTTTGATTTAAATTTGAAAATAAAGTTGAAATCGTTTTAAAATGAATTTATAAACGATTTATAAAATACGTTTTAAATAGAAACCGATGAAATATATTATATATATATAAATGGTTTGAATAGAACGCGCCATGCAGTGACCGTTCGCGAATTTTGACCATTAACTTCAAATTGATGTAACAGGATATCTGACCGTCGGATTCTCCTACAACTGGAATCGTTGGGTTCGTATCGAAAAGATATTTCTAATGAATATATGAGATTTAAATTTGAACGGTTGGATTTTAAATTATGTCCAAATGAATTTCAGAAAAGGTTGCTATAAATGTAGTTCGGTGGCCGATATTGGAAACTGACTGTAAGGGCCTAAATAAATTTATATAAAAATATGGAAAAATTGTGTAAATTCATAATAAATGATTTGGAAAGATTTTGGATGAAAAATTCCATATTTGAAAGGATAAAAATATATTTTTATTGAAATGAGCTAGTTATAAACTAGAATAATAATTCAATATTTTTCAATAAATAAACTGGACTTGAAAAGGGGTTTTAAAATAACAAGATTTTTTCCAATGAATAAATTGGAATGGATTTGAAGGGAAATAATCTCTGGAATATTTCGATATTGGATTCCGTGATTATACGGATATTGCTGAGGAATTTGGAAGATATATATATCGTTATTCCTAATACGATATTTGTTGGTTTCAAAATTTGATATTGAATATAAGCCGATATAATTTCTATTCAGAGCCTTGTATTTGATATCAAAATTGGATTTTGGGGTTTGTCGTGAATGGTGTCTTAAATAACACTGTTCTTAAACCCCGATGAGCAAAGAGTAAATCTTTTAAATAAGACTTAGAGAAGATTACCAATTAATTAATATTTAATTGGAATTGAATTGAAATTGGATTTTTGGGTCTATCGTGAACAGTGTTTTAAATAACAATCGTTCCTTAACCCAATTAACAGTGAAGAGATGATTTGGAATTTATAAACCTTTTTATTAAGATTCAATGGAAACTTTATAGAGTAAAGTTTTCCAACTTAATATATTGAACTGGAATTGAATGAAATTCAATTTGGTAATAATTGAGATGAGCTTCTGTAAATGAAGACCGTTACTATGCGTGGAATTTAAAAGGCTTCTCCGTTATTCCATTTATATTATTAGTATGATATGGAAATTTATATCGATTATATACTACTATGATTTCCGTGAAGATTCCATTTTGATGGAAGATGATTTTGGGTTTATGGTGAACTTTATTTTAAATGACATTGATTCTTTAACCCAGTAACAGTGGGTTTAATTTCCATAAAATTTAACAATCATTTAGTAATGATTTTTGATATTGAAACCAAGGGGAGTTTTAATGAATCTTTAATTAGATTGGAATGTGAATAAGAGAATTAAATTTATCGAATTCATGAAATGGTAATTAATTTTACCTAGAACACAGCGGGTGTTAGATATGGAGTACTAGCAGTTTTGCTAATAGTTTGGGATTGGAAATAAAAATAATAAATGATTACTTCGGTAAGGCTCGATAATCCCGACCAGTTTTATAAACCTTAATTTGGTTTAGAATTGATAAAGGATTGAATAAAATCTTTTGAAATTGATATCCATAGGAAGATTAAAGAATAATTTTAAAAGAATATCTTTGATAAAATTAATGGGAACCTTTCCCTAAAGAAGTGAATATTTAAATAAATGAATATTCTGAATTGGAATAAGGCGTATAATGTGTTTTTATAGCACTGGATTATTGATTGTAAAATATGCGAGTTATTCGGAAAGACCGAGTTTATCACATTCTCAATAACGGATATAACGACTAAAAGTCAACGATGAAGACGGTGGTTGAAGACCATAGATCTTCACATCGTTTGGATGATTACTAATGTCTTGATAGGGCTGTACACCCAAGACAAGGTAATAAGTGGTGATTGTCCAGACGTACTTGGAGAACGACCGGGTATGCGAGAACCTCTCTCCTGTATTAGACATATATTACGAGGAATAAGGTGCATCCGGTTTCGTTCAGACCCAGAGCGGACCTATAAATGGATGTGTGTCTGACATTGGATTTCATTCTATGTTGATTTATTTCTATTAAATATATATCTGTTTGGTGGCGGAGAATTTATTCTCTTGCTTAACACCCTTCTCTGATACGTACGAGCTTAGAGGTTATATGTTGATAGACATCAGTTGCATGGCGTGGATTGTCAATGTGGCATGCTGAGATGCAAATGAACAAGGCTTTTGTTGAAAAGTAGAGTCTTGTGGTTGATGATCAAAGAACAACTTTAATTAGCATAGCTTTGTGTATAGCGTTAATTCGTGAGCCTCACACCCGGTATGAGTCAGAAACGGGATAAGGGACGCAGTGAGTGCATATGCACTACAAGAAAATAGGGTCTTTACCTACCAATTGTAAGCGTAGGTAAAACTAACATAATGGTAGGTAATATATTTTCGCTACCAATACTGAATTGGTAGAAACTGGTAGGTAAAAATTAGTAGAGAAAGAGCTTTAGCTACACTTATTGATATTGGTAGGTAAAAGAATCAATGGACCCCACTACATTATGACTCAAATAATGAGTCATCAGCTGATGTGTTTGATGATGTGTCATCCTACATGGCTGCTGACATGGCTGATGATGTGTCATCCTACATGGTTGTAGTAGTAGTATACACATGGGATATATTAATGTCGACACTTGGCTTTTAATGGTTGGTTCATGTGTCAAACAATAATTTGTACATGTGTCAAACAATAATTTGTCCATGTGTCATCATTTGATTAGTGCATATGACATCATCTTTTAGGCCACATGGCATTATTTACTATAAATTAATATTTACAAGAATTGAATATTTACAAAGAATTTATTTTTAAACAAATAACAAATATTTATTCAAATAAATATTTATTACACTTTCGAATAGTACACATATTGTTTCCTTATTATTACACAATCACTTATACATACACTTCCTCGCTACATTTCACTCATATACATTGGCTCCTTACTACATACTCTCATTCACTTATATACATGTACACAGTCACTCACACTCTCATTTTGGTTAGTCATCGTCTTCTTGCTCCAGAATTTGTCATGTCGTACCTGTCATAATAAAATAACATATTAAATTGAAAAAGAAACAATTTAATTTGCAAATATAAATTTGATTTAAATTTTATTTAAATCAGTAGATTAGGTTGTTTCTCATCATTTTTATGGACATGATCAAACAAGTGTATGTTTATACACACACACTCTCTAACAAAATATAGATATTTTAAATTTTCAATATTTCTTGTCATTATTGTTTATTGTTATATGTTATTTACTTTTAAACTTGTATCATGTTATCATTATATATCCGTATTATCTGATTAAAATCAACTGTCAACATTGGATAGATTGGACGTGCTGGACGCGATTTTGAAGGGCTCGATTCTCCTGCATGAAGCTTTGCTCCATTACCAAATTTTGGACACGTACATGCATAACACATCGATCATGCACGCTACTTGAAGCATCCTCCAGGCAGTGCCTGTCTCCTTCCTATTGGTCAACGTTTTTGGTTTTTCTTTAATGCTTCAAAGTGTTTGATTCATCTAGAATAATTTCAATTCCATGTGAACTTAATTATAGGCAAATATAACGAGAAGGTAGAATCAGGGCATGAGGATTCAATAATATGAGACGAGATGAAACAAAATGCAAATATATCATGAGACCCTTTCCACTGATTTGCTCATAGGCTGAAATAACGTTAAAGAAATATGAAACGAGGGGCCTTTTTTCAATTATTATTATTATCCGGAGGAAAGCCTTTTTTCTGTATGGAAACAAATTTCTCAGAAGGAAAGAAGGATGAATAATTTAAGACCTACAACACTTATGGCTACTTCCACCATGGTTGCATCAGTATAAATAAGTATCGAACTGCAACATTTAAATACTTTATAGGACCCTTTATACAAGTATATACCTGTGATAAAGAAACACTCAAAATGCAGCACCTCGGTAGCTTACATGGAACTTGTCTTTTGCCACTAAACCCTGTTAAACAAGCAACATTAACAAAGTTAGGACCCGAATTACCAACATGAGGTGTTAGAATGTATCACTAAAGGAAAAAAAATACTTCAGTATCAACTTCTGGTGATTCAACGTCCACATTGATGTCAGCTGAAATCTTGATGACCTAGTGTGAGTTTTCCTCATAAATTAGCTTAAGAAATTTCCTGCTACTGGATTGAAGCTTTAGTTTATCTCCTCTCAGCAGACCAACCGAAAAAACTCAGAAAATTATCAGAGCTGAAGGAATGTCAAACCCCTGATTAGCGTCTGGAGGATACTCGTTAATGTGCAAGAACCCCTTGTCAAAATCCAAAGCCAGTGTTGTTGACTTCGTACTACATGGAAATTTCAGTTTCATTCCAATATTCCAGGTGTGACTCCTTCTCTCTACCGTTTAATCCAAAGCTAGTGAACTCCTCCTTTCTACCGTTGGATCTGTATCTAGAGATCTGATGGCATAGATTAAATTGGAGAACAAGGAGACAAATGAAGTGGATCTTCGCCGCCATAACATTGCTATATTTTTAGTAGGAAATGTACAATGAATACAATAGTGAGAAGTCAATTTTTTTCACTTGAACGATGCTTCTCCAAAATCGAAGCTTGGATCTCCAATCGAGGAACTGCATAACCCGATGACTCAATTTCCCAAGTTTGCTTAACCCAGCTGTTGAAGATCCGAAAATAAAATACAATTTAGGGTTTCGAGGTAAAAAGTGGCATCAAATTTAAATTCGAATCACCAAAATAAGATATTAAACTTCCGACCCTGCAATTTTTTACTAGTTTATTTCACAGTTTAATCGACCCTGAACGAAGCTTCTCCCAAAAACTCAGAAAATAACCCAAAAATTCATTTTAGATTTATGGAAAAAAGTGAAAATTGAAAGGTACGTGTTATAAGTTAGTACCAATTGCCTGAAATGATTCCTCGAAGCATGCTTGAAAACTTGGACTGTCAGTTCATGTCAAAGAACGTACCGTAGATAAGAAAGCAGACAATGAGGTAAAGTTGGAGGATGGATCTGTGGTAGTCAAAATTGGTTCAAAGGAAGTACGTCATGCCAGCGTGATGCTCGTATCATCACTGGACCCTTCTTCTTCTCAGTTCGCTTTCGTTTTTACTATGGGAGGAATAGGCTGATGTTAGTGCTTGCTGAAAAAAATTTCTTGTTTGCTTGCTTGCGGAAGCATGAATGGTGGTATTGTTCATTTTTTTATTTGATTATGTGTAGTAAAGATGGAAAGTAGCGGGATTTGTTTGTGTATTAGTGTGTATGTAATTATGTGTGTGAATTGAGGGATAATTAATAATGATTTATCGCAGATTCTATCGAAAGATTTGCATGTGTTAATATATTACCATAACCAGTGTTATTAGGCAATAAATATTTCTTTATCATACATTAAGACCTACAGTCTGTAATACTGACAATTAATATTTATTTACCATATATAAGACAAATAGTCTGTGATACTTAAAAGAAGCCTTCACCAATGTTTTGAACACAAAGGAAAAAATTGTAATATTCCATTTGTTTGAATACTAAAAAGACAAATTCTATTCATACACCATTAATTGATCTACCTACACCATAAAAAAAATACAATTAAACGAAAAAAATACTCTTATTAAATTAAAGATAGAAATACATATATTAAAAAATAATTAAAATTAAAGAATGAAAATTTGATACATCCACATCGTATATAATTGGCAAAGTTTCATACAAAGAATAACTGAAATTTCTATGTGTTATCAAGTGAATTTAATTTATTTTCCATCGAAGCATTAAATTTTATTCATATTCTTTTTAATTATATTTATATATACTTAGTTTTTACGTTTTGTATTTCAATTTGATAAAATAAAATTTCAAATTAAGTACTAAAATTAATATGGTTCATGAAGTACAATTTTTAATTTTTATTTTTTTCAATATTTAAATTAATATTTAATTTAAAATCAAAATTTAGATATTTTAACATTATATTATTCAAATTTTAAAGTTAAATTTTGATATATGAATAACTGAATAAATATAACTTCAATTCAGGAACTGAATTTGGATTTGAATTGCAAAAGTGAATTCACTCATTTTAGAAATTAAGGTTCCTTTGTTCGATCAATGCATGAGAGAAAGATACTGAAATGAGACAATTTTTTTACAGTAACCTGAGTATAGTTTAGTAATACGTATGGTGTATATACTAAGCAAAAGGCGGTGTATATAAATTTAAGGAAAAAAATAGTGTATGTAAGGCAATTTACAATGTACAAATAGAATTTGCCTACTAAAAATTAAAATGACCGAAATCCACTTTATACTCAAATTTGATTTTACATTATTAATGAAATTTTATGCCATCTTTGCTTTTAGTATCCTATTCTACAGGTGGCCAATCAAAAGAGACTACATGGATTGAGGCCACAAAGAAGATCACGTGGATTGAGATTTGTACCATTAGATTTGATTTGAAATAAGCTGTTAAATTTATAGCCAGAGGATGGTATGGATTGTATCTTTGCAATAAACTAGAGAAAATATGTTTTAGTCATTTGAGATAATGACATATTAGTGTGAAATTGTGAAACATTTTAGAAAAATTTAAAGTTAAAACTTTTGTAGTCAATTGCTTAAAAAAATAACAATGTATGATAAGTTATTAACAAATGATTATTTAATATTAATTATTTAATATTAATTATTGTTTATCAATTATTTATCTGTTAATTATTTCATATTTCAAAATAATTAATAAAGAAATGATTTTATAAAAAAACATTGGTAGGATATGTAAATGAAATTTTCAATTCAAAAAAATTGCTAGAATATTTTTTGACACATCATCACACAACTCAGCATTATTTTTAATGAAAGTTAAAAATGATATGAGAAAAATGTAGGGGCTAATCGCCAAAAAATTCTCCTTATGTATATGTGTAGATAATACAATTTACCTACATATAATTATTGGTAGATAATCATCCTTCAACAATTTTATAACATTGACAATATTTACCTACCAATAGATTTTACCATTAAATATTGGTAGATAAAAGTTCTCTTTACCTACCCATATTATTAGTCGATAAAATATTGGTAGGTAAAGGTAAAATTTCTTGTAGTGACGTTTCTTTCTAGCTAGAGGTAGTGTCATAGTATGGAGCCCAGATAATTTTACTTATGTGGATGATGGATTGCGAGGCGCTTCGGATTATAGGTCGACGTACTGACCATTTTGGAGGTCCGATAAGACCGAAAAACGTATTGTTCAGGAATAATTAATCCACTAAAGTATGTGTGGACCGACACTGCAGGATATAAGGGTTTCCCGTAGGTGTGATCCTGGGTCATCTTGCTAGAGGTGATCCGAATCGGTAAGGAGACCATCCCTTGCCTTGATTCATGATGGAAATCCAATTTCCAATACGACATTATGGATTTGATTGTAAACCTATATGGCAACATAATACATGGTAGCTATGCTGCCTAGGATTGATACATTTACATTGAAAGTGTTTTAAACTGACGAGACACTAGTAATAGTATCAAATAATTTTGTTTTATACGTATCAAGCATATTTGGCTATTATAAGCGAAAACTCTATCCTTCGGCTTGCGTTGCACTGTGTGATGGGACCTGGGTCTTATAATAGCTTCATTTTTCAAAAAGCATTGCGTTGTTTTATGTTTTAAACTAGTATTCATGTGGAGTAAACCCGTTCCGTGTACGGTGTGGTCCCATGATTTCCCAACTTTTAAAGTAAAGGTTTAATAACTGTTTTAGTTCTCACACCAGTCCCATGACTGACTCGGAGTTTATTGTTTCTACCTAAACTGTAACACCCCGCCTCCGCTAGGGTCACTCGCAAGAGAATGCACTAGCTTTAGAGGGGCATTATTGGTAAACATCCACAGAAATATCACAAGACAGAACATATAAAAATAGCGGAAGTAAAAACAAACTTTCATAACATTAATAAATGAGGTCAAAAGCCTTTTTACATCAGAGTACATCAAAACCTGTCTTGCTGAAATAAGGAAGCATGAAACCTTTTCCATAAATTATTCCCCAATTAAAACAGTAAAGTAGCCATAGCCAAGGAAAGTCCAAGCCATCCAAGATGACCTTCAAGCCGAAGAAGTCCGAACTAAACAGCATTGTTTCCTCCCTGAAACCTGGGGGGGGGGAACGGAAGAAAAGAGGCGAAACAAAACGGGTCAGTCAAAAAGACTGAGTAAGTCCTATCTACTTCCAGTATGAAAACAGGTAAAGGTAACATGACATGCATAAACTGAAAGTAAACATAAGGATAACTACAAGATAGATAAACCAGGGTAGCCGGTTGAACTACTGTGGCAAGGTAAACTAAGGTATCATGATAAACTACGGTGTTATGATAAGTCAAGGTATCACATCGTCAGATTTCTATCGAGTACAATATCCCAAGGTATCTACCCCGTCTAACATCCCACGGTATCTATTATGTATATTCTTCCTAGTTCTAACATGCATATTTGCTCTGCACCTCTCGTACTAGTATCCCTACCCGCGTCATGTGTTAACCATGAATGTCCCTTGCTCAAAGTCGTGTAATGGTCCATGTCAACCTAATATATCGCATATATAGGTTACTCAAATCATATGTTTCTTTCCATGTGTATAAGTTCAGTCCTTTGCCGTACCTCGTACGGGCTTCCTCATGTCGTACTATCCTTGAAATCGTTTGGACTGTCACCCTTGTTCTAGCTAGGCTCTTCCATATGAATCATCGTTTGAACTACTAGGACTTACGCCACCTAGCACCCCTAGGGATTACGCTTACCTATTGCACGCTTTCGTATTTCGGCTTGGGTTAAACCACCTAGGCCACTAGGGATTACGCTAACCCTCAACCGCGCCCTTTTTCCCACGCATTCATCGTGAATCGTTTTTCTATAACTGTATGCACATGTATCACATCGTGCCATCCGAGTCCTGTCACAGGGCAAACCAAGAAATACAGGACTCGGTCGGGAGCTTTAGATTTATCTGCCGATGCAGATACTAAGGTCTGCTTTTCTACACGTGGCTATGGTCCCACGAGACCCCTCCCTCAACTAGTGAAAGGCAACACGAGAGAAAATCTTGCATGAGAACTACACTCCGGCCAGCCCACATCCTACGGCCTACCTCACCCATAATTAGATAGCAAATTATGGTCTGTTGGGTGTTCCCTGCCTTTCCGTACGTACACGCTTGACTTAAGATGGTAGATGATCGACGAACTTGCTATCTCGGGCACCTTATGTATCCGTCGACTCACTGCTATCCACCCCAGTCTTTAGGTCGCTCGCATAGCAACCAAGGCATATTCTTGGTTCTTCTACCGCAGACCTCAACCTCTCGTGAGCCTAGTATAATGACCTGGCAGCTCACAGAGGGATCCCAAGAATATCCTCACGTTCCCCGAAGCCGCTGCTTCGTTACCCAGTTCGTTGGAGCCTTTATCTAAATCAGATAGCCTGCTCCTACACGCATACTTAAACGTTGATCTAACATATCGGGTTACTAATCTATCTAAGAAATGGTCCAAATTTCCTTGACTAAGAATTATTACTTAGTTTCCCTTAACTAAGGTTTACCACTTAGCCTTATTTCCATAATCCTTGTTAACTATGGTTATTTACCTAATCCTCCGAATTAGGGTTTATCTAATGGGTTAAGTGTCACTTAAGTTCATAGCTTAGCCCGTCTATAAACCATGTCAAAATTGGCTAAGTATCCAAGTCCAAGACTTAACCCTACAAACCATGTGTCAAGTTGGCTAAGTATATTAAGCAATCCATAACTTAACCTCGTCTAATTATCATTTTAGATTGGTTAATTATATAAATTAACTTGACCTTGTCAAATTACCAAGTCAAATCGGTCAAGCGTATTCAAGTGATTCGTGACTTAGCCTTATCATGTTTTCACGTTAGATTGGTTAAGTATAGGTTAACTTAACCTCATCAAATTAACGAGTTAGATTGGTTAAGTTTAGGTCACTTAACCACATCAAATCATCATGTATAATTGGTTAAGTATAAGTTGCTTAACCCCATTAAATTATCACATTAAGTTGGTTAAGTATTGGTTACTTAACCTCGTTGAATTACCAAGTTTAAATTGGTTAAGTGTTTAACTTAACCCCATCGAATTACCGTGTTTAGATTAGTTAAGCGTGGATTACTTAACCCCAGCTAATTTCCGTGGTTAGGTTAGTTAAGTATCAATTACCTAACCCCGTCTAATTACCGTGTTTAGGTTAGTTAAGTCTTAATTACTTAACCTCATCTAATTACCAAGTCTGATTAGTTAAGTGTAAATTACTTAACCCCATCCCCTAATCATCTTGCATGGTTAAGTGTCATTAAGGAATCAAGTCCGGTCCCACTTAACCTACCCATTCGTGTCATATCGGTTAAGTGTCATTAGTCAAATTTACTTAACCTTATCCTGTGGCATTAATTTAATTAATGCACTCTTAACCTCTCACATTAGACCTTGTTGTGGTTACTAGTTAAGCCGGGCGGGTCCGGGTAGATTTACACCACAACCTAGTCTAACCTCGGGTCTTAAGCGCGACATGACCAACTTCTCACATTGGGTCCTATTGTTTGCAACTACTAGTTAGGCCGGTCGGTTCCGGGTAGTTTTACGTTGCAAACTCAACCCAACCTCGAGTTGGCCACACTTATATTATCTAAGTTCATCATGTTTCCAAAACATGTTACAAGTTTTCAAGCATTTGGGTAGACCTAACTTAATAGGTAAATTCCCAAAGGGTAGACCTAACTTAATAGGTAAATTCCCAAGCTCATGTTTTTATGCATACTTACATGCCAACTTCCATGTTATCTTTCACGTCATATTTTCAAGTATAAACACATGTCATAATCAAGTTAAGATTTTGCGACATGTTCATGTTTATCCAACTACCCAAAATCGTGTTTTCCCAACGCAAGCAAAGCGAGTCAACATAGTAGGTATACTATGGCTACATGTAGACCCCAAAACATGCACGATGCCACAAAAGGGATTTGCTCCAAACATGCATGGCGTCATAAGGGGGGTTTGGCCTTAAAACATGCATGATAGAGTCATGTAGGGATTGACCATAAGCATGCATACTATCATATAGGATTTGGCCACAAACTTGCATAATATCATAAGGAGGTTTTGCCACAAACATGCATGAAACATAAGGGGTTTGTGTTCATATGCATGCATAAGCCCCAAGGTCAAGTATTTGCCTATGTTTCACAAGTCAAATGGTTCCCAAAGGTTCATGCTAGCATTTCATGCATAAAGATCCAAACTTGCAAGTTAAACTAGGTTATGCATAGCATGAGAGGCATGATTAAGTCACTCACAAGGCCTAAAATCATAAATATAAACACAAGAGGCAAGGTAAAGTTCATATAGGTTCGCATAATCATGTTTAGCCTCATTTTATCCCATGTCATTATCAAAACTACCGTTTCCATCTAAAAGTAGCTAGAACTTACCTAGTTAGGCCTAGGCAAAGAAGCATGAATCATCTTGACGAAGAAAGGTGGCTCCTTTGAAGAAGAACCTTCATGAAACTCGCATAGCAATGTTGATTTGGCCTCTATTTGGTGTAGCAAGCTTGCACCTTTTGATTTGAACCCGATTTGAATGCATAGGCTCTAGGGATTTGAGATGGAGGCCATGAGAGTAGAAATTTGGCCATAGTTTAGTTACATGAGTGAATAATGAGGGTTTAGGGGTAGGTTTAGGGTCTTTTTATAGAGATTAGGATAGTTTTAGGCCCTTAGATTAACCCTAGGACCAACCTGAACCGTCAGATTTCAAACCAGGCCCAAAAACCTAGCCAAGATAGAAAATAGGTGCACCAGACCAGAATCAGCCGACAGGGCAAGTCGACAGCCCTGTCGACACGCCTGTCGACATGCCTGTCGACATGCCTGTCGACTTGCAAGTCGACAGCCCTGTCGACATGCCTGTCGACATGCCTGGGCGGGAATTTTCCCGCCTGGCCCCATTTCTGCATGTTTCGAAATTCAAATTTCCCGAAAACTTCTTTGGGCCTTAACCGGGTCATACAGACTCCGGTTTTCGAAAACTCGGACTCTATTTCGCGTATTTTTCCGAGACGAACGCAATGGCATAGCCTGTTTTACTTGATTCAGAATTTAAAATTAAATTCTGCCTTGATTCTCGTTTTAACATGTTATTGAAATACGGGTTGTTACATTCTCCCCACCTTTTAGGATTTCGTCCCCGAAATCTCCAAGTTAGGAAGAACATATCCTACCATCCATCATCCATCTACTCAAAACATCATCCACAAGCAACCATTGTCCTTAGATGATTTCTAATGTTGTATGAATACATGCAAAGAGTGTGTGTATATGTTCCTTAGCTAATGCTAATGATCAGGCCTGAAAAATCTCTTGAATACAAAAATATGTTTAGTGCTATGAATCCAACATGTATGCAAATAGTCCTAGTCATATATATACACTATATGCGTGCACAAACATTCAACCACATGCAACATCCGCATGATAACACATTCAATTTCATCCATAAACAAGTATAAATACTCGTGCATATGCAATATGAAATGTGACCGAGTCGAGCTAATATCTAATGTAAATTCGCGCATCCACGAGCAACCACTTGCAACCATTTGCAACCATATCAACCATAACATGTTTCAAATGCATGTTTACATCCATAGGGTTCTACCCAAGATTCCCTGAAACAGGGTCGAGCAGATAAACAAAACAAACTCCGTACGGGGTTTGTAACAGAGACAGGACCGAGAGGATATCCATAAAAGATAGCCTACAAGCAAGCTCAACAGAAAAACAGGGATCGAGGATATATTCCCAAAAGAGATATCATGCACGTATTTAGTCTTCAGTCTCCTGAGTCGCATTACCTTGAGCTTAGTTCCATCGTGCCTTGACCGCCCCTTTTACTTCACGATTTCGCAGCTTCTTATTTCCTGTTTCCATAACATGAGTTGGAACTCATTTCCTCGTCGCCTCTCGTTCCACCTGCACTTATTCTCCTTCTAGAATACTTGGCGCAAACAGGACTGCGTACACATTATTCCATGCGAGCCCTCAAAATTCACTAGTGAATCCTGGACCTTGTACCATAAGGTATTCCACGTAGAAAAACTTTCTCTTGAAAGTAAACAAGTTACCGTGCGCACTTACTAGGGTAATTCCCATAACCCATACATAATCGAAGTAAACCATCCGTCTTATTAGCGAACACCATTCGATCGGGTTTCTAATTTCCAACAAGGGCATCTAGGGATTCTAAGTAACTAATCATGACAGAACCCAAAAAGGTTACGCGATACTTCAAGGGTATTACCAAAGCAAGCCAAGAGTCTAACTACCCTCCTTCTAAAACCGAGAGTGGCACCCCTTACTGGATAACCACTTCATCCCTAGAACCCATCCACAACTTATAAACATAAGCATTATTTCCAAGCTCAACACTTGATATAGACATTCTCAAATCCAAACAAGCCATGAGTAAATGGACCGATCTTCCAATAGGACTTGAGACAAAAGCGGGATCCTCTACTATGCTAGTACTAAGGTGCAGAGACTCAACTATCGAATCGGACTTAAAAGATGCGGTGATCAAAACAAAGTCCCGACAGGATGATAGAGAAGAAAAGCTAAACCTTTAACAAGATCGTTACCCTCCTTTTAGGACTCAGCCATACCAACATGTTGCTTATCCCTGAGCTCGTATCATTTATCCTTGTTCTTACTATCCTTTCATGCATAACTCTGCAACGGTCTTTCGAGAACCACCTCCATCGTACGGGAAACACTTACGCAGCTAGAAAGACTAGTCGCAGTCAAAACCACTGTGACTACAGATGGAGGAAAGAAAGGAAAAGAGATTCAATCAAGGAAACAAGGATAATGCTAATGGCCTTTGGGGAATAGCCTTTTTCTTTTTAAAAGAAAATTTTCTTGAAAAATGCTTCTTTGTAAACGGTTTTTTTCAAATAATTTTCAGAAGGTCTTTAAAAACTTTTGCCCAGTCTGGTAACCTGGCTCTGATACCAAATGTAACACTCCGCCTCCGCTAGGGTCACTCGCAAGGGAATGCACTAGCTTTAGAGGGGCATTATTGGTAAACATCCACAGAAATATCACAAGACAGAACATATAAAAATAGCGGAAGTAAAAACAAACTTTCATAACATTAATAAATGAGGTCAAAAGCCTTTTTACATCAGAGTACATCAAAACCTGTCTTGCTGAAATAAGGAAGCATGAAACCTTTTCCATAAATTATTCCCCAATTAAAACAGTAAAGTATCCATAGCCAAGGAAAGTCCAAGCCATCCAAGATGACCTTCAAGCCGAAGAAGTCCGAACTAAACAGCATTGTTTCCTCCCTGAAACCTGGGAGGGGAAACGGAAGAAAAGAGGCGAAACAAAACGGGTCAGTCAAAAAGACTGAGTAAGTCCTATCTACTTCCAGTATGAAAACAGGTAAAGGTAACATGACATGCATAAACTGAAAGTAAACATAAGGATAACTACAAGATAGATAAACCAGGGTAGCCGGTTGAACTACTGTGGCAAGGTAAACTAAGGTATCATGATAAACTACGGTGTTATGATAAGTCAAGGTATCACATCGTCAGATTTCTATCGAGTACAATATCCCAAGGTATCTACCCCGTCTAACATCCCACGGTATCTATTATGTATATTCTTCCTAGTTCTAACATGCATATTTGCTCTGCACCTCTCGTACTAGTATCCCTACCCGCGTCATGTGTTAACCATGAATGTCCCTTGCTCAAAGTCGTGTAATGGTCCATGTCAACCTAATATATCGCATATATAGGTTACTCAAATCATATGTTTCTTTCCATGTGTATAAGTTCAGTCCTTTGTCGTACCTCGTACGGGCTTCCTCATGTCGTACTATCCTTGAAATCATTTGGACTGTCACCCTTGTTCTAGCTAGGCTCTTCCATATAAATCATCGTTTGAACTACTAAGACTTACGCCACC
This sequence comes from Allium sativum, assembly GCA_030737875.1. Lineage (NCBI taxonomy): Eukaryota > Viridiplantae > Streptophyta > Magnoliopsida > Asparagales > Amaryllidaceae > Allium > Allium sativum. Next base: position 208,808,296 of record CM060919.1, read on the forward strand.
TAGCACCCCTAGGGATTACGCTTACCTATTGCACGCTTTCTTATTTCGGCTTGGGTTAAACCACCTAGGCCACTAGGGATTACGCTAACCCTCAACCGCGCCCTTTTTCCCACGCATTCATCGTGAATCGTTTTTCTATAACTGTATGCACATGTATCACATCGTGCCATCCGAGTCCTGTCACAGGGCAAACCAAGAAATACAGGACTCGGTCGGGAGCTTTAGATTTATCTGCCGATGCAGATACTAAGGTCTGCTTTTCTACACGTGGCTATGGTCCCACGAGACCCCTCCCTCAACTAGTGAAAGGCAACACGAGAGAAAATCTTGCATGAGAACTACACTCCGGCCAGCCCACATCCTACGGCCTACCTCACCCATAATTAGATAGCAAATTATGGTCTGTTGGGTGTTCCCTGCCTTTCCGTACGTACACGCTTGACTTAAGATGGTAGATGATCGACGAACTTGCTATCTCGGGCACCTTATGTATCCGTCGACTCACTGCTATCCACCCCAGTCTTTAGGTCGCTCGCATAGCAACCAAGGCATATTCTTGGTTCTTCTACCGCAGACCTCAACCTCTCATGAGCCTAGTATAATGACCTGGCAGCTCACAGAGGGATCCCAATAATATCCTCACGTTCCCCGAAGCCGCTGCTTCGTTACCCAGTTCGTTGGAGCCTTTATCTAAATCAGATAGCCTGCTCCTACACGCATACTTAAACGTTGATCTAACATATCGGGTTACTAATCTATCTAAGAAATGGTCCAAATTTCCTTGACTAAGAATTATTACTTAGTTTCCCTTAACTAAGGTTTACCACTTAGCCTTATTTCCATAATCCTTGTTAACTATGGTTATTTACCTAATCCTCCGAATTAGGGTTTATCTAATGGGTTAAGTGTCACTTAAGTTCATAGCTTAGCCCGTCTATAAACCATGTCAAAATTGGCTAAGTATCCAAGTCCAAGACTTAACCCTACAAACCATGTGTCAAGTTGGCTAAGTATATTAAGCAATCCATAACTTAACCTCGTCTAATTATCATTTTAGATTGGTTAATTATATAAATTAACTTGACCTTGTCAAATTACCAAGTCAAATCGGTCAAGCGTATTCAAGTGATTCGTGACTTAGCCTTATCATGTTTTCACGTTAGATTGGTTAAGTATAGGTTAACTTAACCTCATCAAATTAACGAGTTAGATTGGTTAAGTTTAGGTCACTTAACCACATCAAATCATCATGTATAATTGGTTAAGTATAAGTTGCTTAACCCCATTAAATTATCACATTAAGTTGGTTAAGTATTGGTTACTTAACCTCGTTGAATTACCAAGTTTAAATTGGTTAAGTGTTTAACTTAACCCCATCGAATTACCGTGTTTAGATTAGTTAAGTGTGGATTACTTAACCCCAGCTAATTTCCGTGGTTAGGTTAGTTAAGTATCAATTACCTAACCCCGTCTAATTACCGTGTTTAGGTTAGTTAAGTCTTAATTACTTAACCTCATCTAATTACCAAGTCTGATTAGTTAAGTGTAAATTACTTAACCCCATCCCCTAATCATCTTGCATGGTTAAGTGTCATTAAGGAATCAAGTCCGGTCCCACTTAACCTACCCATTCGTGTCATATCGGTTAAGTGTCATTAGTCAAATTTACTTAACCTTATCCTGTGGCATTAATTTAATTAATGCACTCTTAACCTCTCACATTAGACCTTGTTGTGGTTACTAGTTAAGCCGGGCGGGTCCGGGTAGATTTACACCACAACCTAGTCTAACCTCGGGTCTTAAGCGCGACATGACCAACTTCTCACATTGGGTCCTATTGTTTGCAACTACTAGTTAGGCCGGTCGGTTCCGGGTAGTTTTACGTTGCAAACTCAACCCAACCTCGAGTTGGCCACACTTATATTATCTAAGTTCATCATGTTTCCAAAACATGTTACAAGTTTTCAAGCATTTGGGTAGACCTAACTTAATAGGTAAATTCCCAAAGGGTAGACCTAACTTAATAGGTAAATTCCCAAGCTCATGTTTTTATGCATACTTACATGCCAACTTCCATGTTATCTTTCACGTCATATTTTCAAGTATAAACACATGTCATAATCAAGTTAAGATTTTGCGACATGTTCATGTTTATCCAACTACCCAAAATCGTGTTTTCCCAACGCAAGCAAAGCGAGTCAACATAGTAGGTATACTATGGCTACATGTAGACCCCAAAACATGCACGATGCCACAAAAGGGATTTGCTCCAAACATGCATGGCGTCATAAGGGGGGTTTGGCCTTAAAACATGCATGATAGAGTCATGTAGGGATTGACCATAAGCATGCATACTATCATATAGGATTTGGCCACAAACTTGCATAATATCATAAGGAGGTTTTGCCACAAACATGCATGAAACATAAGGGGTTTGTGTTCATATGCATGCATAAGCCCCAAGGTCAAGTATTTGCCTATGTTTCACAAGTCAAATGGTTCCCAAAGGTTCATGCTAGCATTTCATGCATAAAGATCCAAACTTGCAAGTTAAACTAGGTTATGCATAGCATGAGAGGCATGATTAAGTCACTCACAAGGCCTAAAATCATAAATATAAACACAAGAGGCAAGGTAAAGTTCATATAGGTTCGCATAATCATGTTTAGCCTCATTTTATCCCATGTCATTATCAAAACTACCGTTTCCATCTAAAAGTAGCTAGAACTTACCTAGTTAGGCCTAGGCAAAGAAGCATGAATCATCTTGACGAAGAAAGGTGGCTCCTTTGAAGAAGAACCTTCATGAAACTCGCATAGCAATGTTGATTTGGCCTCTATTTGGTGTAGCAAGCTTGCACCTTTTGATTTGAACCCGATTTGAATGCATAGGCTCTAGGGATTTGAGATGGAGGCCATGAGAGTAGAAATTTGGCCATAGTTTAGTTACATGAGTGAATAATGAGGGTTTAGGGGTAGGTTTAGGGTCTTTTTATAGAGATTAGGATAGTTTTAGGCCCTTAGATTAACCCTAGGACCAACCTGAACCGTCAGATTTCAAACCAGGCCCAAAAACCTAGCCAAGATAGAAAATAGGTGCACCAGACCAGAATCAGCCGACAGGGCAAGTCGACAGCCCTGTCGACATGCCTGTCGACATGCCTGTCGACTTGCAAGTCGACAGCCCTGTCGACATGCCTGGGCGGGAATTTTCCCGCCTGGCCCCATTTCTGCATGTTTCGAAATTCAAATTTCCCGAAAACTTCTTTGGGCCTTAACCGGGTCATACGGACTCCGATTTTCGAAAACTCGGACTCTATTTCGCGTATTTTTCCGAGACGAACGCAATGGCATAGCCCGTTTTACTTGATTCAGAATTTAAAATTAAATTCTGCCTTGATTCTCGTTTTAACATGTTATTGAAATACGAGTTGTTACATAAACACTAGGTGCCCATATTTTCCACACGGGTAGCTAGTAGTTTTGGTTTTCGCAGATTTTTTTCCACAGGATCCTGGATTACAACTGGATCCATATTCGGAAAGCTTTGTATCCGTGTATTTCATTCAGTTGTGTTAGTTGATGTATTTCTGTTGTACCTTGTATTTATACATTTAAATTTGTGTATTTTAATATCTGATAATTTCCCCTGTGTAATATTTATTCATACTCTGATATATTCTTGTACTATGATGTAAATTGTTGTAATAGCAATGAAATATTCTACTGTTTGTGTTCTGATGCGTCGTGTTCTCAACTCAATCCGGGATTTCTCGTAAGGGGGATTTCGGATCGTTTTACGCTACGATAATTTTTAGTCATAATTCACAGCTAAATGGCATTTAATTGGTTTCTAGAATGACAAATACAAAACCAGCATTTGTCACGTATGTATCAAATGCATAAAACCATATACTTTTACAAAAATAAACTATAAATTGTTTACCTCCAAGTTTACATAGGAATCCACCACTTAAGTTTTCCTTGTAGCTTGAATTTACCCAATTGTACTGATTGACAGCTACTACGATGGCCAATTGATGATGTGTTGTTGATCTCTATATTATTAGGCATTCGCATACCAATCATGCTCAAAATGTTCACTATCTTCTTGTAACGCCCCTAATTTTCAGTCAATTTATTTTGAACATTTAAAATTTATTTTAAATGTTGACGTAGAAATGTAAATGGATTTTAACATGGAATTTGTCGATTTAATAATCGATATACAATTTAACATCGAATATTTCGAATTATCGTAATCCGAAAATGATAAACAATTAAATTCAGAGTTAGAACTAAATCAAAATGATTCAGTTGACTAATATAAATTATATTTCAACTAGAACGATAATAAAAATTTATTATCGTTGAATTTAATTGTTTGAATCGACTTATATTTTAAATCGAATTCAATTTAAATCATTAATTTAAATTGTTATCTCTTCTATACAATTGAATTAAAATTTCAACGAATATAGCGTTGTAATCTGGAAACGTCGGTCGTTAAGTTAAAATATGGGTTCGGGGTTGAAGTTAAGGGACCGTAAGACATTTCACTTATTTAATTCAAACAAAATCAAATCAACAGCCACCCTATTTTTTTCAGACCGACCTATACATTTATTTATGCAGCCAAAATTCCTTCCTCGAGCTGTAGTCATTGTCTCCTCCCTTCAAAACAAAGTAAAACATAAATTTAATGGTTGTTCATGCACTGTTATTTTCGCGCATATATATAAATGGCAACGCCATCAGCTATTGTCCCATTCTCAAAACCAATCCATTTCATTCTTTTGGTTCCATTTCTTCTGTAACTCGGTAAAAAAAATTGAAACCACCAATCCTTTTAAAAGAAAAAAGAAAAAAGAGAGGGGACTGAAATTCAAAATCGTGAGCTAAGTCGAGGGATTGCCTGAAGCTTGACAAAGTTCGGGAAACTCGTGATTAGGGTGTCAATGTCGAAGGTCGATTTCAGGGAAATCAAAGTTGGGTTTCGCAGTTTGAATAACCGCCGAGGATCCTGGAGCTCGACGATGCGGTGGAGGCGCTTGAGTGGGAGGGTGCGAGAGTCGGTTTGAAATGATTTGGTTGGGGTTTTGTCAGAGGGGGCGATGCGATTTCATGGTAAGGTCAACGTTGAAACAAGGTTAAACAATGCTGGTATTTGGGGATTGAAGTGTGGCTGGAGTTGATGGTGGACTAAGGAGTATGGGTCCTATGTTGAGATATGCATTTTGTAATGGTCATTGTGTTTCAAAGGGAAGGACTGGAGTTCAGTTTATAGTGGATATGCTACATCAGTTTGGTGTTGGCAGAATTTGTGTGGGAAGTTGGAATTGTTTGCTTTGGGATCAATGTTTGCTTGCAACTTTACAAGTGGAATAAGTTAATGAAGATAAGGTAATTAAATAGTAATCAATTTATTAACAGACTATTTATTTATGTTAACGTAGAAAAAAAATATAGTCAACTTAAATAATGTATGTGTAATTTATACGAGGTTCAGAAAAATATATACAAGCACGAGTCACGTTGGATTTGCGAAATATGCGAGCTAGGATTGATTGGAGATGTTTTTGAGTCAGCTAGTGATTTAGATAACTCAAAAAGATGGATATTCGACGAAATGAAAATCAAGGTGAGTAAACTCACTTCTTTGTTCGATTATAATTTATTATAATCAAATTTTTATTTAATACATATGTTTATATGTTGTTGGTTGGCTGATTGGTTGCATTTCCGTTTATTTAAAAATTGTGGAGATTATATATATTAGTTATTTAGGCTTGGTGGTTGTGGCTATTATATATATATATTTATTTATATATATATAGGATATTCTCACAGTACCATTAGCGGATGCCCGTAGTATCATTAGCGGATGACCCTATCGCCCCATAATATATGAGTGGATGACCTTCTATACCGCGATATCCTGCATTGAAGCAGGATTGGTATTATTTATGTTGTTTGACATCTGTGGATGGAAGGAAAACAGGTTGAAGGAATCCATCTGGACTCCTAAAAATTTATTATTATTGTTTACCAGATTATATATGTGTGATGTGTTGAATTGGATTAATTGTTTGTGTTTGGATGTTGAATATCACTGGCCATAGATATCAATATTTAAAAATATCATATAAAGGATTTTTAGATTTAAATAGGAAATTTTATTTTTTCGAAATAGAAATTTAATTTCGAATTGGCTAGGAAAATATTAACTTGTTTAATAAAAAAAAACAAGTAGCTGGATTTATAAACGATGTTTATGAATGGGAAGAAATATTATCATTTGATGATATTAAATTTTAAATTCAAGTCTGAATTTAAGAAGGAAAAATTATTTTCCAATGTGAAAATTGGATTTTCAAATGGAGTTTGAAATCGAAGCTTGTTTTAGTATTTAAAACAAGAAGTGAAATTTATGACGATATTTATAAATAAAGAAAACAACTTTTATTGGATAATTTGAATTTTTAAATTCAAGTATAAATTTTAAAAGGGATTTATAATTTGAAATCGTCTCGGGGAAAGGAAACGATGCAATTTATTCCGATGTTCAGAATGAAAAATGAATTGAAATAAATCCATACGAATTTATGATTAAAATTTGACCACGTCGAATTTATAAAATAATTAAATTAGTTACAAATAAGACATGGTGATTTTATTGGATAGAAACTAAAATTTAAGATACAAATATGAAAATAGATGTCATGTTAATATATATATATATTTATAAGCTATAAAAATATAATATTCCAAATAGAAATCGAGTTTCAATAGATTTTTAAAATGGAAGTTGATTTAATAAAGAAGCTGATTTACAAATAACATTTATAAATGTGATGAAGTCATTTCCATCGGATAATTTGGAAATAGATTTTTTCCAAAGTAAGTATGGTTTATAAAACCATATTTTTATTGGATTAGAAGGTGTTGTTTTAATTGAGTTTTTGTGTTACAAGCTTTTATACGTCTCGAGATAAGAACATTGTCGATCAAGATCTGAGAGGTAAATAAAATACCCCAACTTGAACAACTTCACTATTATCAAGGGATGATATTAGTTTGTAATGGTAAAAGATGCTGAATTAATTTAATTATAAAGAAATAATAATTAGAATTTGATCATATCGAATTTTATAAATAATTTAACTCCAAGGGGATTGGAATCAGATATAGGAAATTGAGTTTAGGATAAATTCATAACTAAGTTGTGAATGTGGAATAAAATAATCGACAAGTTTGAATAATCTGAATTGTTAAGTTATTTTTGGATAACTGGTTCAATTTATTGAAAATGCAGTTGGAATTATTTTATAATGAAGTTTTTAAATGATTATAATTAAATTTAATTAAAAAAAACTCGCCGCAACGTGGCGGTTCGTAATTTGGCATTTCGAATTTCAATTGAGTCATAGAACTCAATATAAGTCGAAATTCGATGAATCAAGAAGTTCCCGGATCTATTGAATAATAGTTTGCTAATGGAAGAGAAAAATCAAGATTTCATTTTATAGATTTTGATTTATGTCAAAATAGCGCCATAATCGTTTTAAACCATAATGGTTTATTAAATAAAATAAAAGGATTTTAAGTGAATAAAAATCCGAATTTCCAATAGTAAAAATCTAGATTTGGGTTATAAATTAAATATGAATTCAAGTGAAGTAGATGAAGTGATTTTTGGAACAAAAATCATATTTTAATTATCGAATGAAGTTAACTAATTTCTTTGAAATTAATTAATAGAGTTTGGTCTTGAATTTAACTTTGTTTAAGTGGTTTGAATTTGTTAATTGAATTTGGGAATCCGGGTACGGAACTTGAATTAAATTTTGGACTTTGACATGGATATTGAACTTGACTTATACATATATAAGCGAATAAAGGTATATTTGAACATGAGAGGTTCAAATTGAAAGTGGATTAAGAAAAAAGGGTAAATTGGAAATAAAGTGGTAAAGTGAATGTGAATGAAATCTTAAAGTTGAATTGAATTGGAATTAGATGAATATCTGATAGACAAGTATGGGATGATGAGTAGGAAGAGAGAATGAAGATTATAAGTTGAGTGCCCGACAAAAAGGTAAATATTTAAATTTCCATATGAGGTTTTATGAGCCTGTTGGGCAGACCCAGGATAACTTGTATGGACGAATATCTGACAGAGTATTCCTAACATATCACATAAGACAATCTTTTCGAGGTATTATTTTTAGTGGCGGAGGAATTTGTTTCTGTTAGCTTTTCATACCCGTAATATTCTTGAGAAGATCAACTAGTGATTTAACGGGTTTAACGATGTCGCATTCAAAGTGAATGGTGGCCAGATGTTCTAAAAAGATGAACGTAGGCTCAAGCCTCACAACCGGAAAATGACAAAAAACGGGCAAGCAACATGGCTAGTTGGGCCATACCCAAGCAGGGTATATTTGTCACCGATCTAGAGAAAATTAATTATTTATTCTTCTTTCGATTCTGTATCTTACGAATTACGGTTGGACGACCGACAACCATGGGTGACAATATATTCATTACACTCAAGCTAAATGAGTGGGCGGTTATGTGTGGCCAGGTTGCAAGATGTTCTGCTGAACCCCGGTGTATCCCCTCTAGAGTACGCTGATCGGGAGGTGGTCCCATACCTTGTCATAATTTGAATCCAATCTTCAATAAGCGCCCAGTGGTTTTTGATTTTATACTATACATCTAGAGTGTGAGATGCAAGTGTTCTACTAGATGGTTATTTATTTGATTAGACATTATTATAATATCACTGGTTTTGATATCAAAAATGTTTTGGTTATAGTAATCTAAAAACTGTCCATGTTTATGTGTGAGTTGGTCTTACTATTACCCTTTCTTTCGAAGGATTTTCAAAGTTAAACAATATGGTTAGAGTTTACTCACACTAGTCCCATGACTAACCCAGAGTTTATTTTGTTTGTTTTCCCTAAGCTCTTGGGTGCCCAAATTGTTCGGGCATTCAAGTGTTTTAGGATTTTACAGATATACTTGGAGGAGCTTGAAGCAGGAGGCTTCACCGCTAGATATTTAGAGTTATTTCCGTTGTGATGTATATGTATTGTACTCTAGTATGGTATGTATATACAATACAGATTTGTATTTCAAAGTTATGATTATGATATTATATTTTATTCGTTCCATTGTGAGATTCTATGTTGCTATTTCTGTTCTTTTTCTGTCTTTTATTCTTTAACTCATAATGACTCGTAATTCTGTGTTATTTGGGTTGGTCATGTGTTGTATTTAGTCAACTCGGATACTACGGATTTGAGGGCCGTTACATTTGGTATCAGAGCTTAGGTTGAGCAAACATCTAGGCTTTGGTGGGGGTTTACTCATTAGAGGTAGAGTCAGTAGTACCCTAGAATGAGTCGAGTGTGTGTGTGTGTGTGTGTATATATATTTATGAGAAAGCATATTTGTAAGTTGATATAAATAATTGTTTTTTATTGTGTTGACTTGTCCGTTGAGTGGTTTATGAATTCTAGTCGAATCGTGCGACGCCACGACGTCGGTAGGAGTTTCTAAACACTTGAACATAAGGATTGACATAATATTATATTTTGATATAAAAGAATAATTTTTTGAAACTATTATAGTATATGGATGTTTTGGTTGTTTTTATTATAGTCAAATGAGATTATAAAAATTAGAATGGTTAGATATATTCAAATAAAATTTGTATCTGAATAGCATATACAAATGAGATGAAATTGAATTGAATTCAGATCATAATTTGGAATTTAAATCCTAGAAAAGTAGTAGAATATTTTTCCAAAGTATATAAAAATTATATAGCTTTGTTTTGGAAGGATTTTGGAATAAAAAACATGTTAAATGGATTTTTGAAAATGGTAAAACACTGAATTCACTTCGATCACTGGAAATAATTCCGATGATGAAGCGTGCCATCGTCGGTGTTCATTTTCGAGTTTCTAGGTGATGAATTGCTACCATAATGAGTTTTCCAATGAAAATTTTGTTTAGAAAACAAGTTGTTTTGGGAAAATTTAAATGTTTTGAATTTGAGATGGTTATAAATATACGTATATATATTTATATGATTTCAAAGGAATTTGAAATAAATACCGGAAATATGAATTCTAGAAGTTAACTTAAGCAAGTTAAATGAATTGAAATAAATAAATTGATTTGGAAATAAATTGAAATGGGCTTTTGAAAACTTAACGGGTCTATAGCATTTCTTCTGTCTTAGTAATTTCGGGGACGAAATTCTTTTAAGGGGGAAGGAATGTAACGTCTCAAATTTTTAGTAGATTTATTTTGAACATTTATAATTTATTTTAAATGTTGAATTAGAAATATAAATGGATTTTAATATGTAATTTATCGATTTAATAATCGATATATGATTTAATATCGAATATATCGAATTATCATTATCCGGAAATGATAAACAATTGAATTCAGAGTTAGAACTAAATCAAAACAATCCACTCGAATAATATAAATTCTATTTGAATTAGAAAGATAATAAAAATTTATTATCGATGAATTTAATTATTTGAAATCGATTTATATTTTAAATTGAATTTAATTTAAATCGTTAATTTAAATAGTTATCTCTTCTATACTGTTGAATTAAAATTTCAGTACTGGGTCCATTGAGTTCTGAATAGCGTTGCAATCTGGAAACGCCGGTCGTTAAGTTAAAATATGGGTTCGGGGTTGAAGTTGAGAGACCGCAAGACATTTCTGTTATTTAATTCAAACAAAATCAAATCAACAGGCACCCTATTTTTTTCAAGCTGACCTATACATTTATTTACGCAGCCAAAATTCCTTCCTCAAGCTATAGTCATTGTCGCCTCCCTTCAAAACAAAGTAAAACATAAATTTAATGGTTGTTCATCTGTTGTCTGTTTTCACGTATATATATATATATATATATATATATATATATATATATGGCAACGCCATCAACTATTGTCCCATTATCAAAACCAACCCATTTCATTCTTTCGGTTTTATTTCTTCTGTCATTTGTAAAAAAAAATCGAAACCCCCAATCCTTTTAAAAAGAAAAAGAAAAAAGAGAGGGGACCAAAATTCAAAATCGCGAGCTAAGTCGAGGGATTCCCTGAAGCTTAACAACGTTCGGGAAACTCACAATTAGGATGTCGATGTCGGAGGTCGATTTCAGGGAAATCTAAGTTGGGTTTCCCAGTTCAAACAAACGTCGAGGATCCTGGAGCTCGACGTCATGGTGGAGGCGCTTACGTGGGAGGGTGCGACAGTGGGTTCGAAGCGATTTGGTCCGGGTTTTGTCAGAGGGGACAATGCGATTTCATGGCAAGGTCAACACTGAAAAAAGGTTAAACGATGCTGGTATTTGGGGATTGAAGTGCAGTTAGAGTTGATGGTGGACTAAGGAGTATGGGTCCTATGTTGAGATATGCATTTGGTAAAGGTCATTGTGTTTCAAAGGGAAGGACTGGAGTTCAATTTACGGTGGATATGCTACAACAGTTTGGTGTTGTTAGTATTTGTGTGGGAACTTGGAAATGTCAGTGGAGGTTTGGCCAGTGTTCCTGTTGTTTGCGCAAAAGGTGTTCGAGGGAACGCCTCATTCAATTCTCAATTGCCTAAAGCATGTAACACTAGCCAGTGTGGACATCATTCTTCACAAACTGCCGAGTGATGCTATAGGAACCAACATTTCAAGATTTTGGGATCAATGTTTGCCTGCAACTTTACAAATGGAATAAGTTAATGAAGATAAGGTAATTAAATAGTAATCAATTTATTAACATACTTTTTATTTATGTTAACATAGAAAAAAAATATAGTCAGCTTAGATAATGTATGTGTAATTTATATGAGGTTCAGAAAAGTATATACAAGCACGAGTCACGTTGGATTTGAGAAATATGCGAGCTGGGATTGATTGGAGATTTTTTTCGAGTCAGTTAGGGATTTAGATAATTCAAAAATTTGGATATTCGAAAAAATGAAAATCAAGGTGAGTAAACTCACTCCTTTGTTCGATTATAATTTATTATAATTAAATTTTTTATTTAATACAAATATTTATATGTTGTGGGTTGGCTGATTGGTTGCATTTTAGTTTATTGAAAAATTGAGGTGATTATATATATATATATTAGTTATTTAGGCTTGGTGGTTGTGGCTATTATATATATATATACACATATATATTGGATTTTCCCGCAGTACCATTAGCGGATGCCCATAGTATCATTAGCGGATGACCCTATCGCCCCACGATATATGAGTGGATGACCTTCTATACCGCGATATCCTACCTTGAAGCAGGATTGGTATTATTTATGTGGTTTGACATCTGTGGATGCATGAAAACAGGTTAGAGGAATCCGACTGGATTCCTAAAAAAATTATTATTGTTGTTTACCTGTTTATACATGTGTGATGTGTTGAATTGGATTAATTGTTTGTGTTTGGATGTTGAATATCACTGGCCCTAGATATCATATAAAGGAATTTTTAGATTTAAATAGGAAATTTTATTTTTCCGAAATTGAAATTTAATTTCGAATTGGCTAGGAAAATATTAACTTGTTTAATAATAAAAAAACAGGTAGCTGGATTTATAAACGATGCTTATGAATGGAAAGAAATATTATCATTTGATGATATTAAATTTTAAATTCAATTATGAATTTAAAAAGGAAAAATTATTTTCCAAGGTGGAAATGGATTTTCAAATGGAATTTGAAATCGAAGCTTGTGTTAGTATTTAAAACAAGAAGTGAAATTTATAACGATATTTATAAATAAAGAAAACAACTTTTTTTGGATAATTTGAATTTTTTACTTCAAGTATTAATTTTAAAAGGGATTTATAATTTGAAATCATTTCGGGGAAAGGAAACGATGCAATTTATTCCGATGTTCGGAATGAAAAATGAATTGAGATAAATCCATACGGATTTATGATTAAAATTCGACCATGTTGAATATATAAAATAAATAAATTAGTTACAGATAAGATATGGTGATTTTATTGGGTAGAAACTAAAATTTAAGATATAAATATGAAAATAAATGTCATGTTAATATATATATATATATATATTTATATGTTATAAAAATAAAATATTCCAAATGGAAATCGAGTTTCAATAGATTTTTGAAACTGAAGTTGATTTAATAAAGAAGCTAATTTATAAACAACGTTTATAAATGTGATGAAGTCATTTCCATCGGATAATTTGGAAATAGATTTTTTTCCAAAATAAGTATGGTCTATAAAACCATATTTTTATTAGATTAGAAGGTGATATTTTAATCTAGTCTTTGTGTTACAAGCTTTTATCGGTCTCAAGATAAGAACGTTGACGATAATGGTCTGGGAGGTAAATAAAATACCCCAACTTGAATGACTTCACTATTATCAAGGGATGATATTAGTTTGTAATGGTAAAAGATGTTTAATTAATTTATTTCTAAAGGAATTAATATTTAAAATTCGATTATATTGAATTTTATAAATAATTCAACCCCAAAAGGATTGGATTTGGATATCAGAAACTGAGTTTTGAATAAATTCATAACTGAGTTGTGAGTGTGGAATAAAATAATTGACGAGTTTAAATAATCTGAATTGTTAAGTTTTGGATAACGGGTTCAATTTATTGAAAATAAAGTTGGAATTATTTTATAACGAAGTTTTTAAACGATTATAATTAAATTTAATTAAAACGAACTCGCCGCAGCACGGTAGTTCGTAATTTGGCATTTCGAACTTCAATTGAGTATCTAAAAATCAATATAAGTTGGAGTTCGTGAAACAAGAAATGCTTGGACCTATTGAATAATAGTTTGCTAATGGAAGGGAAAAATATGGATTTCATTTTATAGATTTTGAGTTATGTCAAAATCAAATTTTCAGAAAAACAGCGCCATAACCGTTTTAAACCATAACGGTTTATTAAATAAAATAAAAGGATTTTGAGTGAATAAAAATCTAAATTTCCAATAGTAATAATCCAGATTTGAGTTATAAATTAAATATGAATTCAAGTGAAGTAGATGAAGTGATTTTTGGAACAAACATCATATTTTAATTATCGAATGAAGTTAACTAATTTCTTTGAAATTAGTTAATAGATTTTTGGCCTGAATTTAACTTTGTTTAAGTGGTTTGAATTTGTTAATTGAATTTGGGAATCCGAGTATGGAACTTGAATTAAATTTTTTAATTTGACATGAAGATTGAACTTGACTTATACATATATAAGCGAATAAAGGTATATTTGAACATGAGAGGTTCAAACTAAAAGTGTATTAAGCAAAAAGGGTAAACTGGAAATAAAGGGGTAAAGTGAATGTGATTGAAATCTTAAAGTTGAATTGAATTGGAATTAGATCAGTATCTGATAGACAGGTATGGGATGAAGAGTAGGAAGAGAGAATGAAGATTATTAGTTGAGTGGCCGATAAAAAGGTACATGTTTAAATTTCCATATGAGGTTTTATGAGCCTATTGGGCAAGCCGCTTGGCTTTTTGATTTTCTTTTTGAATGGAAATGGCCTAAAGAGGTGAGTTGGGGTATGAGCTATTGACCGGTACAAAGGAGGTGCCGGCGAAATTTTCCGAAAATTTAAGAAGTTTTAATGACCAAAAAACCAATATATATATATATATATATATATATATTATGTACACAATATCGAAAGGAGATTGGGAATTGGTTTAATTAACGAAATATTTAAAAAGGGCCAGTGATTTATTTGATTGATGTTTGTTTTCTTTTGATAGTTAATCACCGGCTATCAAAGATTTTGACCATCGTTGTCAATACGGAGAGACCGGTTGGATTTATTATCCAAAAATCACTCTGTATAGGCATAGGCGTTGCGAATTAGATTATGCTGAAAATAGTTAAACATGTAGTGAAATGCAAGGGCTGTTCTATTTGTCCAGACCCAGGACAACTTGTATGAAGAATGACAGAGTATTCCTAACAGATCACATAAGACGGTCTTTTCGAGGTATTATGTTTGTGGCAGATGAATTCGTTTCTCTTAGCTTTTCATACCCGTAATATTCTTGAGAAGATCAACTAGTGATTTGGTGGGTTTGACGACGTGGCATTCAAAGTAAATGGTGGCCAGATGTTCTAAAAAAGTAAACGTAGCCTCAATCCTCACAACCAGAAAATGACAAAAATCGGGCAGCGGTATGCCTAATTGGGTCTTCCTAAGCAGGGAATATTTGTCATCGATCTAGAGAAATTTCATTATTTATTCTTCTTTTGATTCTATATCTTACGGATTACAGTTGCACGGTCGACAACCATGGGTGACAATATATTCGCTACACTCACTACGCCATAGATTGCATACAGCAACCCCAGAGAAGTGATGCAGGAAGTGCAAAATAATGTTGGTATAGGCCAAAAATGATCTTTGGCAACACTTTTTTGGGGTTGCCTTTTGTCGCGTTGCCTTAGAGTCAAAGGCAACGACTTTGCTATCTTAAGGTAACATCGCTACAGGTGTTGCTACAGGCACTAAATTTACATAAATGTAGGGCCCACTAAATTCTGAATCCTGGGATCACGGAATCATGTTGCGCCCCTAAATTCTGTAGCCGGGTTCAAGGAATCCTATTGTGGGGCCCACATTTATGTAAATTTATGGCAACACTATATAATAGCTACGGCAACATTTAACACTGCATACTGCAACATTATATCATAGCTATTGCATCATTATATAACATACTGCAACATAACAGCAATTACCATCACACACTGAAATTAATAAAAAACTTTTCATTTCAAATTAATAACCAATAACACAAATACTAGTTAGTCAACTACAGAATAACAAAAAATAGCCAATAAATTCAGTTTTACAGAGTACTTACAAATACAGCCGGTACTAAATTCATGTTTACATCAAACTAAAACAGTTTCAAATTAATAAAGCCCGAGCCTCTAGTGCATTCAGTACCTCTCTACTGCCTCCTTCACCTACAAAATAAAGCAGTTTCAAAAGTCATGCATTTCAGCAAAAGCCTTTAGTACAACTAATGCATTTCAGCACAACCAAAGTCATGCATGCCTCGGCTACAAACTGATGCAATGCCTTGTTTACATTGCAACACAAAATGGAAGACATGCATGCCTCAGTTGCATTTCAGCACAAACTATGGCTATAGTATAACTGACTTGCACTTCAGCACAAAGACATTTCAGCACAAACTATGGCCAGAGTTGCTTTTCAGCACAGAATTGCATTTCACAATCTATGGCTGAGTTGCTAATTAATGCAATGACTCAGCTTGTTCAAAGCATTTACGATATTTAGGAATGCAACAGAATGTCTGAGGCACTAAAAATTTAGACATGCCACGACTCGTTCAAGTACAAACTCAACCATTGCATCAATTACGAACTGACACGATCATTACAGATTGAAGAGAAAATAAAATTCTTAAAAAATTGTAGTTCATTACTGAAGCATCAGCCTTGTACATGGTCAGTTACATACCAGCATTGAACTACAGAATTGTAAGAATTAGAATGATGCTTCAGCAAGCGGAAATTGTAAGAATTCTGAACCATACCACCAGCCAACCATAAAAATAAGCAAAAATACATACCAGCAATGTGTGTCTATATACGGTCTCCGATTTGCACAATTTGTAAGGGCCTTGGACTACAAAAACATGAAATTAAGAAGCCATGTTTTTCACTTGCTAGGTGGAAGGCGGATTCGTCTTATTGGGACATCATCTCTACACCAACGAACATCAAAATATTGATTTCCCATTCCATAAGCAGGCTGGATATCATTCAAATCTTCATTTTCATACTCTCTTTCGAGTTCACACCAATCTTTCGGCAATTTCTTGATAACATTGTGGAACATCTTATCAATTGGATCTGCTATATAAAACACCTGTTTTACCTATTAAGCCATAACATAAGGATCAGATTTCTGGCACAATTGATTAAAATTGACATGAGTCAGCCCATATAAATCTTTCTCTTCTTGGTACCAGCGACACTTAAATAAAACCACACTAAATTCTCCCCAATAATCTAGTTCTAGTATTTCTTCAATTGATCCATAGTAATTAACTTCACCAACCAATGTATTTTGATCTTTCGAACTTGCAAAGCTAGTAGTCAAGGCTGTCAAAAATACACCACTGTTTTGTGTTGTACATTTGGCATCTCTGAACCTTGTATAAAATCTGTATCCATTGATAACATATCCAGTAAACCACTTAGATGTTGGAAGAGGCCCCATTGCAAGTAGTTGTACTTCTTTTGAGATGTCCTCCTTTTTCCCAACCTCTTCCTTTAACCACTTTCAAAATTCTTCACTGTGTTCTCTCTCTCTTTTATATATTTTTTGATGATGCATGACCATCAATTAAAGCTCGATGTTCCCTAGAATAAAGACTAGGTTAATAAAAGATAGAAAAAAATTTGGCTGGATCTATTACTAAAGCTAAAACTGACCATACCGAAAACAATTCTGCATGAATGAGAACATAGCTTAACTACAAATCATGCCTGGAATCCCTGAAAGTGCTGAAACTTGGAATTTACAACTAACACTACGTTAGGCTAGAATCAATAACATGTTTGTAGATTTTTTAAAAGAACTGATTTTGCTGGCAAAAGGATGACATCAAAAATAGTTTTTTTTAATAGTTGACATCATTTCACAAGCTATGCGAAGAATATTATTACTGATGTTAACCGAACTTGTCCACTTTTCTAATTAAATAAACCATTGTAAACTTTAATTGCATAAAATTCCATCTGCTAGGTTCAAAAAGGAAAACATTATTTATTATGAAAAAAGGAACAAAATAACTAATAAAGGATTCATAAAGATAGGGATAATACTTCAATACTTACTAAAATAAAAATACTTACCCAAGTAAACTCTCTATTTCCTTGTTACCACAATTGAATAGAATGTAACGGTGACATTCCTTCCATTGAGAATTTTTAAGATGAATAGTTTTTCCATCTTTGTTTCTTCTTATGCCAATAGGATATTCCAGATTTTGTGGACTTGTTTCAAATTGTATTTTTCCTGCTCCATCGCCACCTAAGAACCTTGAACATAATATCAAACATTCCTCTGCAAGTTAACCTTCAGCAATGGACGCCTCGGGTTTACTTTTGTAGCAAACATATGATTTCAGTTTACAAAGATAACGCTCAATAGGAAACATACAACGAACATGTGCAGGTCCATCATATTCAAGTTCCTTGCATAAATGAACTAGCAAGTGCACCATTGTATCGAAGAAAGCATTTGGAAATATCATCTCAAATTGACAAAGAATTTCCACAATTTCCTTTTGTAGCCTCTTAAGATCAGCCAAATCGATACTTTTACTCCAAACACTTCTTAGAAATGCACCTAATCTTATCATAGGTATTGCAACTTCAGGTTTTACAGATTTCTTCACGGCAAACTGCAGCAAGTAGTGGAGAAGAAAATGAGCATCGTGGCTCTTATACCCTGCAATTTTCCTCTCTTTCTTGTTTACATACCGGCTGATATTAGCTGCACAACCATAAGGCAGTTTAGCATTCTCTAAACCGAGCAAAATAGTTATTTCTCCTTGTTCGTCATTTCAAATATGGCAGCCCTCATCTCAAGGTAATTCCCATCAGTTGATAAAACCGGATGAAAGACCTCCCTGATGCCTATCTCTTGTAAATCATACCGAGCATTTAAATGGTCTTTCGACTTCCCATCAATATTTAGTAAAGTGCCAAGTATGTTATCACAAACGTTTTTCTCTATGTGCATAACATCAAGGTTATGTCGTCATACATTTTGACTCCAATATGGTAAATTAAAAAATATTGACTTTTTTTTAAAAGGAGATTTATTTTTATGCTTCTTGATCACCTCTTTCTTCCCAAAATTATTTTCATAACCAGCCAACAATTCTTCGATGTCAGTCTCGGATAAAATACCGGGAGGTGTTCCCATTTCAATTTCACCATTGAACCTTTTCTTATCAAACCTCCACTTGTGTCCCGAGTCTAAAAATTTCCTATAATTCATGTAGCACATTTTTCTACTATGTTTCAAGTAAGTTGAAGAAGTCTCGAAATGGCATACGGGACAAGCTAAATAACACTTCGTGCTCCAGCCGGATAACATTGCATAGCCTGGAAAGTCGCTGATCGTAGATAACACGCTTGCACGTAATGTGAAATCATCACCAGTGAAGGCATCATAAGTTTATATGCCAAGATCCCATAGTTCTTTCAATTCTGCGATAAGAGGCTGCATGTAGACATCAATGTAATTGTTAGGAGACTCTGGACCAGGGATAAGGGTTGAAAGTATCAAATTTTCTGTCTTCATGCATAACCAAGGTGGAAGGTTATAATTTACCAATACGATCGGCAATGTGCTGTGTTGTGTAGTCATTGTACGAAAAGGACTGAATCCATCAGATGCTACTCCTAACCTGATATTTCTGTTATCTGATGAAAAATGAGGATAATTGGCATCCATAGTCTTCCATACCTCGTCATCAGCTGGATGTCGAAGTTTGCCATCGTTTTTTCGTCCCACTGCATGCCATAACATAAGTTCTGCGTATTCCTTTGACATGAACATCCTTTGCAACCTTGGTTTTAGTGGAAAATAACGCATCACTTTTGCGGGTACTTTGTGAATCCGCTTCTCTGAATCTTTGTCAATACCCACTTTCTCTTCCGGTATAACCCACCTTGAAAAACCACAACTTTTGCAGTTATTTTTCTTTTCATTTTCTGCCCAATATAGCATGCAGTCATTTGGACATGCATGTATTCTTTGGTAATCAAGGCCTAAATCTTTAATGATATTTTTGGTAGCATTGAAAGATAAAGGGATGTGGGTTTCTGGAAAAGCTTCTTTCATCAACTCTAATAAATCGCTGAATGCAGACTCAGTGATTCTATGTAGGCATTTTAAAGAATAAAGCCTGACAATGAAACTTAATCGCGAAAACTTATTACACCCGGGATATAATGGTTGTTTTCCCTCTTCAACACGTTGATGAAATTTTCTAGCATCGACATCTATTCCATTTGACCCATCAGAAGATCCATCTTCATTGTTCTGCATATTTCCATAAGTACGTTGCAAGATCTCATCGAGATTATCTCCAAAATTTATTCCTGCTTCACAATCCATATTATTATCGCTCCTTTCGAGATCTAAACAGGAAACTTCACAAATCCATTTCATGTACAATTCAAATGGACCATTCCAAATCAGATGGTTGTAGACTACTTTTTGACAATGCCACTTGCGATTATGACACTTTTTGCAAGGGCATGTAATTTCATCACCTACCGGAAATCTTGAAAAAGTATTTCGAATAAAAAGTTTCACTCCACTGATGTACCCTTCACTGAATTTAGGAAGTTCTGCCCATAGTTTTTCCTCGTCGTTCATTGAGTGATACCTTAAAGCAGTAAATTAGGCACAAGTAAAGCAACACATTACGCAACACAACAATCAAATCATAAAAAATTGAAATATTCATTGAGGGATACTTGAAGCAACAGATTAAATCGAAACCCTAACTGAAATCTGAAACCCAAGACGAACCCCAATTGAAGACCTAATTGAACTTGAACTCGAACCTGCCCTACTCGAACCCTAATTAAGCTTGTAAACTTGAACTTTTAGCCCTAATTGAACCTGAGAGTGAGTGTGTGAGAGGTTGAGCAGCGGAGTACTTTGGTATAGTTCGATTGAAATTTTCAATATTTTTTTAGTTTTCCCCCCCTTTGTTTTTGCTTCCCGCACTAGACATTATTTCACGCGCGCATTGCTAATCTGGACTAAACATTTCTTCATGCGGATCGCTAACCTGAACTATTGGATCGTGTTGACACGGATTGATAATTTTATTCACGAGGCTACTGCAACACAAGTTGATATATATGCTAACACATTTAAGTGTGCGTTGCAGTAGACAAAAAACAACATAGCAATGGCAACATTGTAGCTAGCAACACCATGCATTTTCGTTGTGATAGGCCATCTATAGCGTAGTGACTCAAGCTAAATGAGTGGGCGGTTATGTGTGACCGGGTTGCAAGATGTTCTTGCTGAACCCCAGTGTATCCCCTCTAGAGTACACTGATCGGGAGGTGGTCCCATACCTTGTCGTATTTGGAATCCAATCTCCAATAAGCGCCCAACGGTTTTTGATTTTATACTATATATGTAGAGGGTGAGATGCAAGCGTTCTACAAGATGGTTATTTATTTGATTAGACATTATTATAATATCACTGGATTTTGATATAAAAAATGTTTTGGTTATAGTAAGCTAAAAACCGTCCATGTTTATATGTGGGCTGGTCTTACTATTACCCTTTCTTTCAAAGGATTTTCAAAGTTAAATAATATGTTTGGAGTTTACTCACACCAGTCCTATGATTGACCTAGAGTTTATTTTGTTTGTTTTCCCTAAACTCTTGGGTGCCCAAATTTGTTCGGACAGTCAAGTGTTTTAGGATTTTACATATACACTTGGAGGAGCTTGAAGCAGGAGGCTTCACCGTTAGTTATTTAGAGTTATTTTCGCTGTGATGTATATGTATTGTACTCTGATATGGTATGTATATACAATACAGATTTGTATTTCAAAGTTATGATTTATGATATTATATTTTATTCGTTCCGCTGTGAGATTCTGTTTTGTTATTTATGTTCTTCTTCTGTCTTTTCTTCTTTAACTCATAATGACTTGTAATTCGGCGTTATTTGGGTTGTTCCCGTGTAGTATTTAGTCAACTCAGATAGTATGGATTTGCGGACCGTTACACTTCTTCTCAACCATAGTACATACCATGTACCAAAATCTTTGGATTGTTTTTGTCTCTATTTCTTGGTTGATAAAATATAGCTCATCTGCTGATATTACACCACTTGGACCTTTATTTCTTTTCTATGCCTTCCCAAGTATGTCTTTAATACCGATTGTGCCACCAATCCCTCTAACTCGACCTGGATGCTCTCTTTTTTCAAGAGCACGACTTAAGACATCATCACGTCTATTTGGAAATCATGTTCCTTCGATGGCTTTTTCTCTCCAATCATTATGTCATTAAAAGAAGGTTTTTCAATATTTAACTGCTATGTTTTGCAAAAGATTAAGCAGAAGAGATAAATAGCATAAAAACTAATCATACCTTTTTATCTGCAATTATCTTAGTCTTCACATTAGGGATTGTATAATTTCCATCGGCTCTTTTTTTTATCTTTTCAAAATCCAATCAATACTTTGATCTCTAAAGGATTCTCCATTTGGTAATGTGGTCGAGGAAGTATGTAACAACACGGGGTTTTCGCGATCCTGGATATCGGCATACAACACTATGTGGACTATTCAAGCATCGGAAATACCGGATAGTCCATGAAAGAAATTAAAGGGTGAGAATAGATGAGATAGAAACTTAGAATAGAAGAAGAAGAACATACAACATCAAAGTAAACACGAATCTCATAACGGAACGAATAAATATATTTCATAACATACTTTGAAATAAAACAGCATCTGTCTACAATACCGTTATTAGAGTATAACACTTACAACACAGCGGAAATAACAATAGCTATAATCCTGAAGCCTCCTGCTCCAGCTCTTCAAGTATTTGTAAATCCTGACTACTTGACTGCCCGTACAAAATTGGGCACCCAAGAGTTTAGGGAAAACAAAACAAAATAAACTCTGGGTCAGTCATGTGACTGGTGTGAGTAAACTCAAATCATTTTATTTAACTTTCAAAATTCTTTTGAAACAAAGGATAATCATAAGACCGATCCACACATAAATACAGATGGCTTTTACCTTATGATAACCCAAAATATTTCTAAAACGATACTTGTTTGATATTATAATAATGTCTAGATCAAGTAAATAGAAATCTAGCAGAAACGCTTACATCTAACGTTCTACATATATAATATACAATCAAAATCGCAGGCTCTTATTTGGGGAATGGATTCCAACTATGACAAGGTATGGATCCACCTTCCGCTCAGTGTACTCTAGAAGCGATACACTGGAGTTCAACAAGAACATCTTGCAACTCGGCCGCACATGACCGACCACTCATTTCACTTGAGTATATCGAATATATTGTCACCTTACAGTTGGTAAACCAACATAACCATTCCCGGGAGATACAGAATTGAAAGAAGTAACAAATATGAATATTCTATAGATGGTGACAATATACCCTACTTGGGTGCGGCTCACTTAGCCATGCTGCCTACCCGATTTCTGTCATTTCCCAGTTGATGAGGCTGGAGGTCATAACGTATCTTTCAACAGATTACTCATTCATTTACTTTGAATGTCACATCGTCATACCCATCAAATCACAAATTGATTTCCCCAAAAATACCACGGGTATAAGCTAAGAGAAACGAATTCCTCCGCCACCGACGTAAATACGTTTGAAACGATTAACTTACGCTATCTACCAGATATACTCTGTCAGACATTTGTCCATTCAAGTTGTCCTGGGACTGGACAAACCGAAGGCACTATTCTATAAACATGATAGCCCTTGCATAACTCCATCATCAATTTGTCTTCGATCTATTTGATTCGAAACGCTAACGCCCATACGGAGTGGTTCTCGGATAATAACCGAATCGGTCTCTCCGTATTGACGACGGAAAAATGGTCAAAACTTTGATAGTCTGTGATTTAACTATCAAAAGAAAACTCGTGTGCAAACAACGATATTATTTCCAAATGGAAATTTTATCGATCAACCAACATTCAACATTTATCCCTTTAAATTAATTTATCATTAATTTATTCATCTCCTTATTTCCCGTTTTCATATATTCGAAAATCCTTATTTTCTAAACTTAGAAAATATATTTTATTATTCACCGGAAAATGTTTCCATATTTATTCCCATTTCTTACATTCTATTATCAGAAAACATTTCTGATTTTTATTTGGAAAACATCTCCAAAACTCCTTCATTTGATTTAAACTGATGTTTAAATAAACATCGCTATGCCAACACAAACCATTACGCTCATTAACTAAATTCACTTAACCTACCTTTACTATCAAACTTTAACCATTCCTTAGTTAAGAAGGAAGTCAATCAAGTTGGGGAATAATTACCTTTCAGCCCTTAACTGAACAATGTTTTAACTTCAGAATAGACAAAGTTTATCCTTTTAAACCTTTAACAACTTCCTTGCAAACCTCA
This sequence comes from Allium sativum, assembly GCA_030737875.1. Taxonomy (NCBI): domain Eukaryota; kingdom Viridiplantae; phylum Streptophyta; class Magnoliopsida; order Asparagales; family Amaryllidaceae; genus Allium; species Allium sativum. The sequence continues at coordinate 208,832,581 of CM060919.1, forward strand.
CGGATTCTATTTACGAATCCACTTCTTTTATAAAACATTGGTTATAACGATAACGTTATAATCCCTACTTTCGAAATATCTAACTTCAAATATAACTTTTATTCTTTAATTTAAATAAATAAATAAACACCTAATTTATAAATAAATAAATCTTGATTTAAACGCCGGAAAGTATAAGAACTTTCCCGAATTCGATGATTAACTCTCTTCGAATAACTAATATTCGATTAACTTACTTCGAATAACTAATATTTGATTAACGCACCTCGAATAGCTTATATTAGATTACTCTCTTCGAATAACTAATATTCGATAACTCTTCTCTTCGAATAACTTATATTCGGCTTAACTCCATTCGAATAACTTATATTCGATTTAACTCCTTCATTCTATTCGAATAAACTATATTCGATTGACTCTTTTAATTCTATTCGAATAAACTATGTCTTTTTTAACTTCGAATAGCTAATATTTGATTTAACTCCATTCGCCTGACTCTAGATCGCAGCGATCACAATGGTTACGCCTAATTCCCTCAGGAAACATCTGACCGCCGTAGGCTATCTGCATCCCAACGAATTATGCTAGCAGTCATACGAAATGGCAACTCATCCTGAATAACTATGTTTGACTAACTCTATCTCAAATAACTATATACAATCAACTCTAATTGAATAACTAATATTCAATTAAATACTAATTCGATTAACTATGTTCAATTAACTCTACCCGGTTAACTCTTTATTCGAATAACTCATATTCGATTAACTCTAATTGAATAACTAATATTCAATTAACTTTACTGATTAACTCTAACTGGTTAACTCTATCCAATTTACTCTCCGTCAATATTCAGTTTCAAGTATCGATGTTGAAATCGATTCTTACTTCTCCATATAAGTCCTGACTTATATATTCTATTTATCCAATGATAAATATTTTATTTAATTTATAAAATATTATTTATAAATTTATCTTCTCCACTTATCTGTTTAAAATATATTTCTATTTAAATCTACTTTAAATTCATATTCTATTATACCCGTGTGCGAAGCACGGGTCTAAACTTTCCTAGTGTAAAATTCTCTTTTTATACAATTCTATTTATTATCAAACAATTCCCTTTTTATAATTCTATTTATTTCCTAAATAAATATTTCTTTTTATAACTTTATTTATTTTCTAAATAAATATTTCCTTTTAAAAATTATTCTATTTACATTCTAAATAAATATTCCTTTTACACTTCTTTTACAAGTATTTTCCTTTATATTTGTTTTACAATTAATTCCCTTTTTAACTCTTTGATTTTATAATTATTTCCTTTTATAAAATCCTTTTCCTTTTATATATGAAATCCATTGATTTTATATAAATAAATTATTTTCAAAATATACTTTGAAAATCCCTTTTTTATATCCCAGTTTTTCTTACGGTATTTAAAATACCAAATAACAATGATTGATATCATTCAAACACACATAATCAACAACAGATTATATATCACATCACATATCACAATATATGAAACAAAATAGTATTTTATATATTGAGGAACCTAGTTGGGTCCCTCTACCCGGTTTCCCTGCATCACAGATGTTAAACAATATAATTAACATCGATTTCATTTCAATATGAAATATTTTGCTAAACAGAATCAATATCTGACTAACGATTTATATATATATATATATATCATTATCTATAATTTCAACCAATACATAAGCAATTCAACCAAACAGTTAACACACAACAATCCACAGATAATTATCAGTTCTAAGAATAAGTTACAAAAATATATCTGTTCAGAGTTGGTGAGTTTTACTCACATTGGACGATCATCGTTAATAACGATAACCATCGTTTGATTCAGACGGTCAATTTATTTCGCTATAAATTGCAACGAGCTCCAATTGACTCCTAGTCTGTTCCATTGCGTAGCCGCTGTCCGTACGATCCCAACGGATTTGACCGTTTGCAAAACTGACAAAGTATGCACAAGTTATTTAATTTACAAGTTGACATACTTATTTAAATTTAAATTAAACTAAATAAATTCACAATTGCGCTTATCTTTTCTTTTCTGGCCCAAACCCAACCTTATACATACAGACCCGCCTCCCTATTGCTTCTTCCCCAAACAAGTGTCGTGGCCTCCTGTACAACACTCACCATAGCCGCCATCTTTCTTCCAACCTCCCTCCTTCTCTACTCCATCGAATCAACCGAGACAACCACCATCGAACTCTCCTTCTTGAACTCTCCCTACCCGTCACCTCTATTACCAGCTCGCATCATCCAAGGGAGATCCGAAGTCTCCCCACAACCGGACCCAATAGTGAAACACGCGCCCAATTTTATCACCATAATTCCCAAAAGTTGCGCATAAGGTGCGGTTTCCTTCCATGAACCCAAATCCAACATCCATTCGAGCTAAATCTACCTATAACCCGATCAAACCCCAACCCTAGAAATACAATCGAACGCTGTATAATTTCGCTCGACCAAATTCAATTTCAAAAAATCCAAAACCTATATAGAAACAAAGAGCATCAATCAATAAACACAAATATGTAAATTCCAAGATTTTAGGATTTATATTTAAATTTCTATGAATTTTTAAACTCACGTTCGTTGTTTGAGCTGAAGAAAATTAGCGGCTGAGAAGATATTGACTTCGGGAGGAATTGTTTTAGGTTTAGAAAAAGTGTGTGGTATTTATAGAAAATTATAAATATTTTTATATTTATTATTATTTCCATATTCAAGCAATCGTTATATGCGTTTGTCCTTTAAAAATTCCTGTGACCACAATGATGCCCAAAAATTATGGAAATGGACGTACACCTACAGTTCGGCGTTACAGACTCAATGAAACTGGTTTTGTCGAATTCCGACTCCGTTTGCTCACACAACGTATTTTTAACGTCATAATACTGTCTGTTTTTCACATTAAAAATCCGTACGGCCACACAGTGACCCCAAAAATCACGAAACTGAAATCCAACAATAATTAAATATTACGGATCCAACAAAAGTAGTTTCGTCGAAAACAGAGGTCGTTTGCAAAACTGGCTATTTTTAAAGCTCTAAATAACCCTTTTAAATATATAAATATATTTAAAAATAATTAAATTAAATATAAATAAATATATATTATCGTATATATTCACAATAGAATATCATACAGCTCCAATTGTATTTATAACTCGATATTCCAAGTTCCCAGTTATATCGATCTTCGATTTATATTTAAATCCTTTTTAAAATATAAATAAACCGTTATGGTTTTTAAATGGTTATGGCGCTGCTTTTCTGAAAATTTGATTTGGACATAAATCAAACTCTACATGACGAAATCCCGATTTTTCTCTTCCACTAGAAAAATATACTTCACCAGCTCTATACGTTTCTTGTTTCACAGAAATCCGATTTAAAACGGACCCTGTATATTCAGTTGAAGTTCAAATTGCGAAATAGCGAACTGCCGTGCCATTTCAAGCTCGAATTTAATTATAATAGAATTATACATTCAAACTTCGTTTATATAATATATCCGTGAATATAATTCAACTCTCAAATGAATTATATATTATAAATAGTCTAATTCGCACAATATTGTGAATTCCACTATTTTTGATTATTTCTGAATTAAATATATTATTCTATTATTTATATTGTTAGCCTGCTTTGTAACCAGGCTACCAAAGCCAGGGACTTGAGTACGAACTTACATTGATTGGCGATCACTTGAGTGGAGTGATAGAAAGCTGCAAAACTTGAATTATTCATGCAAATGTCACCCGATCGGATCCCCCCTTCGGATCGGATCCCCCCTTTCGAATCGGATCAGATCGGATCCCCCTCTCTGGATCGGATCGGAGTACCCTCTACCTGAAGTTGCAACCACTCCTCAACGTGCTCCTATTTTCTAAGCTTATCATTCGGATCTACTTACACATGGTAGCCCATGATCTGGAAACCGTTTCTCCACGTCTCCCACCACTTCTCCATGTCCCGCTGGATGGCTGCCACGTCACACCCGAACCGATCCCAGGAGAAACCTCCATTCGCCTATAAATACAGCATTTCGTGGAGATTTCAGGGGACTTTTGGCATTTCATTCATTCATGGTAGCCATGGTCGAATGCCCCCATCAATAACCACCTTCTTCTCCAATGAAAATCAATGAATTCAGAGAGAATTATTCATTGTATTTGAGTGATTAATTGTCAATATTCATTGTAGTTGTAATTATGGAATGAAATGAAAAACTATGAAGTGGACGTAGGCTCATTAATGCCGAACCACAATAAATTTCGTGTGTTGACTGATTTTTTTTGCTTTTAGTTCATGATTCCTCATTATTCTCTGCAAAATATAATCAATTGGGTGTTAGGACCATTTTTTGGTCTAACATTTTGGTGCTTTCATTGAGAGATGAATATTCTCAACATATAAGGATTCTCCATTCTACTATTGGATTGCCAAGTCCGATGAGGAAATCCTGCAACATTCAACAACAATCGCTAAAGTTCAGAAATGAAGTCCAAGAAAGCTGCTAGTTAAGGTCGGATAGGTATCCAGCGGTTACAGCAGCTCTGATGTTCGGGTCGGATTCTGCATAGGGTCAAAAATGCCTCTGGGTCGGATCTTATACTTCTGGTCGGATCGAGTTAAAGTAGCTCTACACCGTCACTTCCAAAAGCAAATGAATCGGTTCGAGGTAACCGGGTCGGACCGGAACCGTACTCATACAAAGACTGAGTTTCAGCAAACAAACATCGGATCGGGTTAGGGAAACACCCTTCCGAACCGAACCGATTTTTCCGTTCCGACCCCCAGTCAATGACAGACCCGAACCGCGATCCGATGACATCTCCGAATCGCGACTTGAAGGCAAATTCCGATCCGACCCGGTATAGCTGTTTTTGGGAAAAAATACATTTTTTGGATCATTTCAGAAAAGGCTCCATCTTCCAAAATTGAAAAAATCGTGCGGGACTGTGGGGCCCCGGAGCCCCACCGGCGCTGCGCCCGGACCCATTGACGGCCTCGCCTTCGGCTCGGAGTACGGCCTCGCCTTCAGCTAGGCGTACATTTTTGCTAACAGCAGTTATCAAAGCTTGTCAATGAAGATTAGACCGATAGTTAGAGAATATCACAGCAAGTTGGCAATGGCTGGGATTCTTCCCAGAGCCATGACACTTATTTACATCGGTAAGCCAATTTGAGGAGCTATCGATCAGATTCGGCTTGTTATCAAGGACAGTATACAAGACAATGATTGTCTCATAGAAGCTTCCTCTTCCTCAATTCTAATGGTGTATAGATTTCACCAATGCAACCGATGTTGCTCGCTAACGAGTAGTGACCCTCTTATTTATGCGATCTAAACTTGTCTAATCGGCGGGGCATCGAATGACGGTTATATGGAACAGTCCGAGCACTACTCCGAAGATAATTCCTATGATCTTAGTGACCATGATTGTCAATAATGGGATACCAGAAAGCAGCTAAGGATCTCAACATCCCAAAGCTACACTTCAATTGTATGATGTGATCAATGAAATATGTTCTGCGGTTCACCTTCCGAAGAACTTGGCGAACCTTTGCAATTGCTGTTTGCTATCAAATACATTGAGGAAGACTGATTTCCCTCGAATAAGGGTTAAGTCAACATACTTTGTTGCCCAGAGTTAGGTACTAGTTGAACCACCACACGCCATGATTGGACATATGGATCCTTTCCTAGATTATAACAACTTGACTACTCACCAGCCACCATACGACCTTGATCAAATGATGAGAGCTCGAGATTAAAGTAAATATGAATCAACCATTAGCTCTCTACTTCTTATTTCCATTGTGACATAATGCATGAATATTACTTAAAGTCTCGCAAGTTATGCTATCATACTCAAGTTTATGTGATAAAGATCTAGACCGACCAGCTCTAGCAGAAATCAGAGCTTACATTGCACCCTAGTGTCTACTGCTCAATCCCCAAACATTAGCTGAATCCATCGCTGAATTTACCATTCCCGAAGAGATGTGTTAGATGAAGAAGATGGCCCTTCAAAACGAAAAATGAATACAAGCACCCGTTACTGTATACCGACGATGCAATGAATAATCGATGACCCGGCGTTGGAGATGTATTGATTCAAAGGAAATTCCAGATGAAGGGACTATAACTCATAGCTTACCTCGAAAAGGTAGAAGAGCTATTGGATGGATTGGAACGTTACAGCATATCTTACGTCCTACGAACGAAAAATCAAAAGGTCAATAATCCGACCAAGTTAGACAGTTCCGACAACTCAAAAGAGAGTCATAGACAACCCCATGATGAAATTCCTGCAGCACGGAATGCATTTAGCAAGGAGAAGTGAAAGAGGTGCCATCGCTCTTTATGCCTCGAGATATGACATGCAAGGCGACAATGCTTATTTCCCTTGGAAGGTTGTCAAAAGACAGACACCAACGAGCCTCATTGCTGAATTCACCGCCCTAAATGATTGAACAAAACCACTAATCAGCCTCCCGCTAGATGGGAGATGAACGCGAATGAAAATTTTGACAAACGACGTTTTGGAGTTAGAAAGTAAAGATTTACAATTTCACTCCCTTCATCGAGGATTAGTCAAGTAACTCATGTCCCAGACATTAGGTGCGACCGGAGATTCGAACGTTGATTGCTCATGATTACATTATTTAATTCAAAGCTGATACATAATAGGCTTGCATGATAGACTGCCTCAGCCCTGCCCGAAAATTGATGAGTTAAAAGTTTAGAGCACTTAATCCTGGATGCTGATTGATTATCTGTCCAATAGATCTTATTCCGGACATGGGATTGAAGGCATATATGCGGACGGATGAGATATAACTATCCCACTAGCAGCCATATCCTACTTCCCGGCATGGAAAGCACAAAAGCTTCTATAAACATGGATCCATTATTCTCCAGCCAATTACTGTCCTAGCACCAACGTGATGATATGATACCATTAGCAATACATACATAACTCCCTGACATTCAACCCTTGCCCTTAACATGGGGGCAGGGAGGCGATTCAAAGGTGACATGACCTCGTCATTCGTTTACAGTATTTACCTAACTGCCTTTGTCACTCCAAGACCACAATCAAGCCATCCCCTGGTAGAGATTAGGCGAGGCAAAATGGACCTGCAGATAGCATGCAATGCCATTTTCGCACAGAATCATATTCATTCCTTTAACAGGATTACTCTTTAACCATGACTCCTATATTTGCATGCTTTATGAGGTATTGATGTAATTAACTCAGATGAATTAATATGTGGATGATGTAGGTACTTAGTATTTGATGCTGATCAGACTTCTAACACCTGCGTATAGAGTTATGGAACAATACCATAACGAGATTGACTAAACAACTCATTTACAAAGCCACGCCCTCCGCCTGAAATAAGTTGTATAGCTCAAGGCGGATCCGAGATGACCATCCACTCCTTGGCTCATACATGGCAGACATAAAGATAATTATGCATTGACTTTTACATTTCAAAGTTGGAATCTGATTTCAGACAGATGTAGTTCGACCGTCTACATGGCTCAGTCTTATGTTTGATGCAATCAGATTACATGAATCCAAATAAAGGAGGCAGCATTGCCCCTTGATATGCTGACTTTTCAATCATGCAATTTACTATTACATTCTTCCTGAATTATTGACATGACTAATTCATGCGATATGAATGATGCAGGTACCCAAAGTTCGGTGCCAATCACTCCTCCCATAGATTGATCGGAGGAACGTAAAGCTTCTACAAACATTTTCCGACTGTTTGCCAGGCTAACTCTAACCCTCAGAGATTGGATAGAAGTACCAATCTAGGATGAATGTTATGGGCGCGCCATGATTAAAGACCACTCGATCCATGGGTCTGGCTCTCATGATTTGAGAGAACATTTGAAGGACGATATTGCAGTGTTCGACCAAACTCCATCCCACGAATCAATGGGACGAGAGAAACTTGATTATTATGAATGGCCACCTCTACCTGTGAATCGGAGATTAGGAGGTAGCGCCTCGGCGAGTGTGACCCAACCACTTGCCCGAAAATATTCATCTACCAGAGTGAAGCATGGAGTATGGACTAAAGATCGAGTTCGAGAATGACACTCGAGGCGGTAGAATCCCGCTCTTAGGATTAGAGCGCAGGAGGAAAGCCGAGGCGAATGACATGACCATTCGCCTGATTAACTCTAACTCTCATGATTCGAGTGAGAGTATAAAGGACGGGAAGATGACATCCCCAAGGCGTGATGGTGCACCACGATTAAAGACCTCCTTGATTACACTCTAACCTAGGCATACGTCAGGAGAGTATAAAGGTGCTAAGATTAAGCACTGAAGACAACATGTTCCTACCCCACTAAAGGATTGGGGATAAGATTGAAAGCTGAGCCGACACCCCCCACGGAAGGATTGGGGGCAACATGATGTCGAATTAGCCCTGACTAGGCACTTTATTCATGTTTGATTGGGGGCACACACACATCGCCCCCTTATATAAATACTATATGATCTGCTAGATATTATTTGATTGTAGGGGTTCTGAATTGGAACCCTTATTTGATTGTGATGTGCTTTATTACCTATTACTTAGAGATTCACTTTGTTTACAGAGTGCAGGCTTGTACAAGATAACAGGACAAGAATGCGAGGGCCACACTCGCGACAACCGTAGCAGGCCAGTGGAAAACAAACAAAGGGCCACGTCTAGAAGGCTGACACTGATGCCCAATGCTAAATTTTTCATGCGACTCAAGGCGACGACCGAAAGGAGGCCTTGAGAGTGAATTGTTTAATGACGTGTCACACGACTTAAGTCAACGACCAAAAGGAGGCCCTAGGAGTGATATATCGAATCAGCATACACACCCACATGTGACTGGCCATAGCCCAAGTGCATCGACAAGTGCCACTTCACAAATACACTGAATGGAAAATGCGATAACTTGTGCACTTGGATAACTCAATCACATAATCTTTGAAAGCAAGGTCTCTTTTCCATGCATCCGTGTCTAAATTTGAATGGGACGTGATACAACTACCGATCTTTTGCCGTTACCCCTGGACTGGGGCCACATTGTTGAAAATATTTACAAATGGCATAATTTATATGTTTTTGTCTAACTTATACCTCGATCTTGATAGGCTGCTTGAGGACCATGGAATGGATGCAGACTGAACGTCCATTTGCTTGTCCCGACCGACTTCCCGGTTAAAAGACCCCATATAAAGGGGGACGCCATTACTTTGACTTCTAACTTACGAGGACGCAAATTTCCTGACACTCAGACTCAAAGGCTAAGAAGAAGGAAGATAGAAATTTCTTCCGTGCTGAGGATATTTGCGCAGAAGGCGCTAGGAATGAAGGAAGTCAGCAGATTTCTTCTTGCGATGATCCCTCAACATGTCAAGCTAGATATGAAATGGATGGTACCCTTGCTGATTTGAGAACTCATATGGCTCAGCGAGATGAACTTCTCCAGAAACTACATAAAGTGATGGATAACTTCTTTACTTGGATAGTTGGAAGGCCGAGTAACTACGACTTACTCGCTGGAGCGAGCACCGTGGGAATTCAAGCGACAACGAACTTGGCTCAAACACTCCCTGCTCCGAGGTCCGGATCATATGAGACCCTAGGACAAGTTGGCATAGTCGTCTTTAATAAAACAAGATGCAACCAACCTCCTCCCAGGCAGTTGTAGCATGCAACTTCTGACCGTAACATTTTGGATGAAAACTATGGATATGCAAGAGCCATTGAAAACTTAAACGGAGTCTGACCAACCTTTGCTCTAATTCAGATGAATGTTTAAAATCCATCTCAACCTCAACATGAGGCTCCCCATGTAGTGGGCAAATGAGAGCATTTGAGACAGCTATAATCTGACTTTATCGCCACCCGACTTCGAACCTCAGAGCTTGGATGGGAGATCAAAGACTAACATGAGTTGAACACGAACAAATCATTTTGTATCAAACTTTAACTCACAGCTTGATGAGGGAGTATGAATTTAGAGAATATGTGGATTTGATGATTACCGTTTAGTAAAATCCCCGTGGATAGGGGTACGGGATACGAGCTTCGAGCAACATAATTTGACTATCCGCCAACTTTAGACACATTTATTATTATCGGAGTTCCGCAAGATCCCAAACTATAACCAGAAGAATGGATCCTCAAGAGCAACCTGCATACATCTAAGTAGCGGATCACCATCCAGAATTAAGAGACAGAAGCCTGATTGACAGCTATTAAATATGCGCAACCAAGAAGCCAGAGACTGGCTTCCACCCACTTTAAGACTTCATACCGGGGGCACTAGCGCTAAATTGGACAATTGGCAACAACTTCTCAAAGACGAGGGCCAGAATGCCAACATTAATTGATGCTTCAACAGAGCTCCGATGAGACCCTACATGCATTCCTTTGAAAGATTCAACGCCGCAGTGGCATCGGTAAATCGACCTGGACCATATATGGTGTTGATTGCAGTAGTATCTTGTATTATGGATATCTCAAGCTTCAAAATCTCTCAGCATCCAGACCCACCAAGAGGACTTGGCCGATTCACCTCTGAAACAAATCTCGGTATCTCTCTACCATGAGATTTTCATGGAAATATTGGAAAATCCTATCCTGAGACAGATAGATTCATGCAATAAGAGGGTGCTAATGTTGAAATGGATGATCTCAATGTCTTCTCGACAAAATGGAGCACCATATGACTCTTGACATGATAAAGAGATAAGAAAAGCCCCGAAAAAGACTAGCAGAAATGTACAATTTTGGAAAGGATCAATTTCATTGATCAAGCCCTCAATTTTGATTGTCAAGCTCAATGGAACCAAGCATGAGGATAGACCCAACAAAACTATGATGGATATTTTGGATTGTGCCAAAGCATGAGTAAAGGAGCTCGAATAACTGCTTAATGATGTTCGCTCGCTTGCAAGATTGACGAGCTTACTCGACTCTGTGGCTGATGCGAGGAGAGTATCTAAGTTGGCTGATACTCAATGAGGCGATCACTGCTTTCTGACTAAACAGATAGGATGACCCCGACGCGAATGTAATTCGACCATTCGCATACAAAACTCCAACCCTTGATGATTTGAGAAAGAGTATAGAACGACACGGGTCGTCTAAGATTGTTGAACCTGCAGCTCAAACCCAATGCGACAATAGAAAGTATAAAGATTAGAAGAATGGATGCCCGATAGACTTGGCCTAGCCCCCACCGATGCTTGGGGGCATAAGCACCAACTCATTCATCCTCTACTGATGCTAGGAGCATGAGCTTCAACATGCAGACTGATTTTGAATATGATCCTAACTTGATGCTTGATTTAGAACATATACACTATATATCCAGAGTATGACATGATTCGTCTTGACCGTCCAAGTGAGCCAACAAATGGGTCTGGCATGAGTCCAAAGACTTGATCCGCCACTACATTAAATGGAGAGTGTGATAAACTACCCTGCTGTCATACGACTATGATGATCATACCAGCCGTTAGCTTGCATGTTTTCAACAATATCTCGAACTGACTCATATGTGATCACGGGATTAAAAAACCATCTGGAGCGATCATAGATTTTTCCCAATACGGTCTGACGCGACTATTGGTTTTTGATTTTCTATTAACACGATCTGGAGTGATCGTCACTTTCAGATTCCTTAATTTTACGATTCAATGCGATCGTGGAGCCCTAGATTAATATTTGATATCGAGATAGTCCAAATCCAAGAACAAATGACAAATTCCTATGCCAATTCCGAGGTGCTCTCTGCCGATCCCAGCTTAGAGCGCGAAGATTCTTATACTACCACATGACTTGGAAGACTACTTCATACATTTGCTTGTATGCAAAAGAAGGTCTAACTTTACAATACTTTTGGTTTGTGTGGGAAGACGACCCCATTTGGCAACGACCAATGCGGGCATGATCGCATGCATGGGAGCCAGCAATCCTACATGACTTTTTGATAAAAGAGTTAAAATCTCTTAATTCAACGAGTTTAAAACAGTTACCTGATCATTTCAACTAATCCTTCTATAGAATTTGGCCTGGCTAGCTCCCATGGAAGTAATGCAACAATTTGATAAAACCTCCTCAAGGGTGGATGACGTTCCAAAAAGATTTAGCTCGACTTATTCAAAGCACATCTCATCTGCAATAAGATGTACTTTAAGGGGGAAAATGTTAGCCTGCTTTGTAACCAGGCTACCAAAGCCAGGGACTTGAGTACGAACTTACATTGATTGGCGATCACTTGAGTGGAGTGATAGAAAGCTGCAAAACTTGAATTATTCATGCAAATGTCACCGGATCGGATCCCCCCTTCCGGATCGGATCGGATCCCCCTCTCTGGATCGGATCGGAGTACCCTCTACCCGAACCGCCTGAAGTTGCAACCACTCCTCAACGTGCTCCTATTTTCTAGGCTTATCATTCGGATCTACTTACACATGGCAGCCCATGATCTGGAAACTGTTTCTCCACGTCTCCCACCACTTCTCCATGTCCCGCTGGATGGTTGCCATGTCACACCTGAACCGATCCCAAGAACAACCTCCATTCGCCTATAAATACAGCATTTCGTGGAGATTTCAAGGGACTTTTGGCATTTCATTCATTCATGGTAGCCATGGCCGAATGCCCCCATTAATAACCACCTTCTTCTCCAATGAAAATCAATTAATTCAGAGAGAATTATTCATTGTATTTGAGTGATTAATTGTCAATATTCATTGTAGTGGTAATTCTGGAATGAAATGAAAAACTATGAAGTGGACGTAGGCTCATTAACGCCGAACCACTATAAATTTCATGTGTTGACTGATTTTTCTTGCTTTTAGTTCATGATTTCTCGTTATTCTCTGCAAAATGTAATCAATGGGGTGTTAGGACCATTTTTTGGTCTAACATATATTAATTAAATAATCCATATAATTTAATTAAACGACCATTTAATTCTCTGAATTACTACTTATATAATTAAATAGATTAATTATAATACCGTAAAAATACGGGTCGTTACATTCTTCTCCACTTCAAATAATTTCGTCCTCGAAATTGCTAAGGTAGAAAACAAACCCTATTGACTGGGTTAAAATTACTCGCTTACTTTTTAACTCCTATTTCAACTGAACAATCCATTCCTATTAAAATATTAATTAATTCTTATCAACGAAAATTTTCAAAAATCCTGAAAATTTTCTAACTCCTTAACTTTTTGAAAAAATTCGCCAACACCTCCTTTGTACTGGTCAATCGGTACAACTACAACTCGCATCTATGGGCCTTCTCCAACCCAAAAGAAAATCAAATAGCCAAGCGGCTTGCCAATTTGTCTCATAAATCTCATATCCAATAGAAATATAAACTTGTACCTTTTCGTCAGGTATATCATTATATCTTTCGATCTGCTGTTAATTCAGCATATACCCATGTCATCCAAATCAACTTCCAATCTGTTTTTATCCACAAATCCAACCATTCCCTAAAACCTAAGTGGAATTCCATTCAAACTCCAATTCCAATCTCAATTCAAAATCCTTACTCAACAATTCAACTTACTCGATATCATTATATTCTAATTCCATTCAATTTTCACATAATTGATTTCAATTTAATTCCAATTGCTTTTCCAACTTTCAATTCAATTGGGGTTTAATTCAACAATCTTTCCCTGGGAATTTTAAATAGTTTACCATATCAAAAATCAAACTCTCCTTTTCAGGATTCATACACTTGCTTTTCTCAATCAATTCAAAAACAATGTCTTTGGTAATAATCCGTCACTTAGAACTCGAAAATGAGCACTGATGATGTGGCCAGCATCATCAGGGTTATTACCCAGCGATCGAAGTGATTTTAATACTATATAACTTTTCAAACCCATTTTCAAACATTTTCACTTTGAAATACATTTCAAAATACAATTCACATTGCTTGTAACCAATTTAAAATCTCTCAGGATTTTAAAATTCACATATATTTAATCCAAATCCATTTACAACACTTATTCAAACCGCAGAGTTTAAATTTCAATTCTGGTGTAAATTCAGTTTTAATTCATCCCGTAATACCTATACGAATATTATTTGGTTATATATATATGACCAACTCAATTTTAATCTTATTTGATTAATATACAACCAACACACCCAATATACTATAATATATCAAATATTTATACTTTGTTTATATCAAAATATAATTTGGGTAAAATTATTTCGTTTACCCTCTTTTCAAAACATACAGTGTCGGTTCATCGTATTCGAGTGTTAATAAACCCCTACCGATACAGTGGATCAAACTGATCGACCAGAACCCATGAACAACTTAACCAATAAATCTCCGCAATATATAACCAATTTATATCAATAAAAAATACGTTCACTCGTATATATACACTTAACTCAATCTAGGGTACTACTAACCCCATCTCTACTGAGTTACGCCACAGAGCTAAGGTAGTACTTAACCTTAAGCTCTGATACCACTATAACGACCCGGGGTTTTTACGAACTTGGATATCGTCATACAACACTATGTCGACTATTCAAGCATCGAAAATACCAGATAGTCCACGAAAGAAATTAAAGGGTGAGAATAGATAAGATAGAAACTTAGAATAGAAGAAGAAGAACATACAACATCAGAGTAAACACGAATCTCACAGCGGAACGAATAAATATATTTCATAACATACTTTGAAATAAAACAGTATCTATATACAAAACCATTATTAGAGTATAACACTTACAACACAGCGGAAATAACAATAGCTATAATCCTGAAGCCTCCTGCTCCAGGTCTTCAAGTATCTGTAAATCCCGACTACTTGACTGCTCGTACAAAATTGGGCACCCAAGAGTTTAGGGAATACAAAACAAAATAAACTCTGGGTTAGTCATGTGACTGGTGTGAGTAAACTCAAATCATTTGATTTAACTTTCAAAATTCTTTTGAAACAAAGGATAATCATAAGACCGATCCACACATAAACACGGATGGATTTTACCTTGTGATAACCCAAAATATTTCTAAAACGATACTTATTTGATATTATAATATTGTTTAGATCAAGTAAATAGAATTCTAGCAGAAACGCTTGCATCTAACGTTCTACATATATGATATACAATCAAAACCGCGGGCTCTTATTTGGGGAATGGATTCCAACTATGACAAGGTATGGATCCACCTTCCGCTCAGTGTACTCTAGAAGCGATACACTGGAGTTCAACAAGAACATCTTGCAACTCGGCCACACATGACCGACCACTCATTTCGCTTGAGTGTATCGAATATATTGTCACCTTACAGTTGGTAAACCAACATAACCATTCTCGGGAAATACAGAATTGAAAGAAGTAACAAATATGAATATTCTCTAGATGGTGACAATATACCCTACTTGGGTGCGGCCCACTTAGCCATACTGCCTACTCGATTTCAGTCATTTCCCAGTTGATGAGGCTGGAGGTCATAACGTATCTTTCAACAGATTACTCATTCATTTACATTGAAAGCCACATCGTCATACCCGTCAAATCACAAATTGTTTTCCCCGAAAATACCACGGGTATAAGCTAAGAGAAACGAATTCCTCTACCACCAACGTAAATACGTTTGAAACGATCAACTTACGCGATCTACCAGATATACTCTGTCAGATATTTGTCCATTCAAGTTGTCCTGGGACTGGACAAACTGAAGGCGCTATTCTATAAACAGGATAACCCTTGCATAACTCCGTCTTCAATTTGTCTTCGATCTATTTGATTCGAAACGCTAACGCCCATACGGAGTGGTTCTCGGATAATAACCCAACCGGTCTCTCTGTATTGACGACGGAAAAATGGTCAAAACTTCGATAGTCTGTGATTTAACTATCAAAAGAAAACTCGTGTGCAAACAATGATATTATTTCCAAATGAAAATTTTATTGATCACTCAACATTCAACATTTATCCCTTTAAATTAATTTATCATTAATTTATTCATCTCCTTATTTCCCGTTTTCATATATTCGTAAATCCTTATTTTCTAAACTTAGAAAATATACGTTATTAATCACTGGAAAACGTTTTCATATTTATTCCCATTTCTTTTTTTTCTATTACCAGAAAACATTTCTAATTTTTATATGGAAAACATTTCCAAAACTCCTTCATTTGATTTAAACTGATGTTTAAATAAACATCGCTATGCCAACACAAACCATTACGCTCATTAACTAAATTCACTTAACCTACTTTTACTATCAAACTTTAACCATTCCTTAGTTAAGAAGGAAGTCAATCAAGTTGGGGGGAATGATTATCTCTCAGACCTTAACTGAACAATATTTTAACTTCGGAATAGACAAAGTTTATCTTTTTAAACCTTTAACAACTTCCTTGCGAACCTCAAGGATTCTATTTACGAATCCACTTCTTTTATAAAACATTGGTTATAACGATAACGTTATAATCCCTACTTTCGATAACGTTATAAATAACAGTTTATAAATTAAATTAAATATTAATCATTCGATAAATGGAATATATAAGTCTGAACTTATATAGAGAAGAGATATTGGTTTTTAACACCGATAGTTTTAAATAGAAGGGGTACACAACACTTGTATAAGCGAAGTAACGTTATTAAAGAGAACATTTATAAAGTGAAGAACCGTTACTAAAAGTAAATCTTTATAAATAAATAAACGTTATCCAATAGGAGTTATTCGAATAGGAGAAGTCGATTAGAGTTAGAATAATTCGATTAGAGAAAGAATTAAGCAGTTAGAGTTAATCAGTTAGGGTAAATCAGTAGAGTTAATTGAATATTTGTTATTCAAATAGGAATTTATCGAATATTTGATATTCAAATTAAGAGTTAACCAGATAGGGTAAATTGAACATAGTTAATCGAATTAGAATTTAATTGAATGTTAGTTATTCAATTAAAGTTGATCAAATATTGTAATTGAGATAGATTTTGTCAAACATAGTTACTCAGGATAAGTTTCCATTTCATACGATTGTTAGCGTAATTCGCAGGGCTGTAGATAGCCTAGGGCGGTCGGATGTTTCCTGGGGGAATCAGGCGTAACCATTGTGATCGCTGCGATCTAGAGTCAAGCGAATAAAGTTGAATCAAATATTGGTTTATTCGAATAGAACTAAAGGAGTTATCGAATATAGTTTATTCGAAAGGAATTATCGAATTTGGTTATTCGAAAGGAGTTATCAATTATTAGTTAATCGAAGGAGTTATCGATTATTTGTTAATCGAAATGAGTTATCGATTATAGTTTAATTGAAAAGAGTTATCGATTAGTTTAATCGAAGTGAGTTATAGAATATTGGTTATTCGAAGGAGTTATCGAATTTAGTTATTCGATGGAGTTAATCGAAAAGAGTTAAATCCAATAGAGTTAACTGATAAGAGTAAATTGAATAGAGTAAATCGAAGAAAGGTTTTCGAATATAGTTATTCGAAAGAGAAATTATCGAATATAGTTATTCGAAGGGAGGAGTTATCGAATAAGGATTTATTCGAAAGAGAGTTACGTATTGAAGTTTGAAATGTTGAATATCAACATAAATAAGTTCTGAAAAGTTAATGGGTTTGTAGCACTTTTTCTACCTTAGCAATTTCGAGGACGAAATTATTTTAAGTGGGGAAGATTGTAATGACCCGGACTCTTAGGGGTTAAATTTAAAATATTTAATATGGATTTAAATATTGAGTTAAGTAAATAAATCAATTTTTATAGGGAGTTATCAATTTAAAAGTCAATTCAATTTAATATTGAATTATCAGAATAAGAAAATGGATTTTAGTTGAATTCAAATTTTAATTTGAATTAAAAACAGTTCAAATAATTAATATGAAATTTTACCGATAATAATATTTATTTATTTTCGAGGAGAATAAAAGTTTGAAATTTAAATTATATCAATTTAAATTAATATCTTCTTCAGATGATCAAATTAGACTTTGTGACCTATCCCAGTGTGTCCGGAATAGGGGGTTAAACCCTAGAATTGGCAGTTATTGGGGTCAGAAAGAGTTCGAAATCAGGGTATATTTTAATTAAAGGATACCGGTTTAAACAAATATAATTAAAATAAAATAAGCATTAATCCCTTTTTGTTTGTAGACATGAACAATACAACAAGGCAAAAATAAAAAGGGGTGTTGTCTTCGTTTTCACCACTAAGTAAACCAACGAAGGGAAATGGTGGTACGTTGTGTTCCTTCTTAGCTATATAAACGCGCAACCCCTCTTTCCTTTTTTTTTTCATTTTTCGATTTACTCCTTTACAGACCGAAGTCCCTCTCCAAAATCAAATCATCCCAAATTGCAATCTTAAGAAGCGATAGCAGGCGCGATTCAAAATCCAGTTATTCAATAGTTCGATAGCCCGCTTAGGTTCGACATCGCGCTCGAGATTGGGGGAAACTGGAGGCGTGAACATCGAGTTGCGATTTCTGGAGGTGTGTGGTTCGATTGAGGGTTCTAGTTCAAAATCTTAAGGTCAACGCCTTGACGTGTTATGGAATAGTTTGATTCACTGATGAACAAACTGAATGAACGGGAAAAGTGCGACAGTAAAGCAGCAACAAGGAGGAGTTCGATTTAGGCAGCAGAAGTGTACTGATTGGGGTTGGGTGGTATAATCGCGTGCGGTCAGTTCTAATGATATAGCAGCAACAAACAAAGGATGAGGTGATTCGATGATGTTGGGGAGGTCTCGCGGTCTTACAGGAAGGGCGATAGGGCAATTCAACGTTGAAAGGGGAGGGGTTCGATTGGTTGATGGCGATGGGAAATAGGGTTCGACAGTGACTTTGAGGTATCGGCAGTTTCAAAAGGGGTTACAGGATGCTTGGAAGTCGAAATATTCATCTGGAAGAAAGGAGGAATTAGGAAGTTAACAAGGTAATTAATTATAAAATTTGTTAGTTAATATTTTCTTATAAGAATTTAATTAGTATAGTGGTTAGAATTAAATTTGTATAATGGTTAGGATTTTTATTAGTATATCAGTATATATTAGTTTAATTATTTGTTAAGATAAAATTAGTTTAGTAACCATTAGAAAAAGAAAAAATATAAAGGAAAGTTATTTATTTATTTAAATAATTAATTTAAATAAATAAATGTTTAATTGGTAAATTTGAATAAAATCATCGCAGGTGTGAATTTATTCGAGGAAATACATATCCGAGATGAAATGGAAATTTACTGGTTGTTCGGCAATTTAAATTCAGGTGAGTAAACCTCACTCACCTTTTATTTAGAAATTATTTTTATATAGTTAAAAATAATTGTCTGTGCTTGTTTGGATGCTGTCTGATTGTTTAAAAATATATATTAGTTATTTAGGACTATTATATATATATTGGGTTGATTGATTGGTTGGATTCCCGCAGTATCATTAGCGGATGCCCGCAGTATCATTAGCGGATGATTACCCTATACGCCCCACGCTATGATTAGTGGATGACCTTCATACCGCGATATCCTGCCTCGAAGCAGGATGGGTATTACTATGTTGACTAACATCTGTGGATGCAGGAAAACAGGTTGGAGGAATCCAACTGGATTCCTCAAAAATATATTATCTGTTTGTTGTTTGTTTAATTTCATATATATTCCTATATGATGTGTTAAAAATCAAGTGATTGAAAATTGGTTGATCTGATTGTTAAAATATCCCTTGGCTTGAATATTGATTCATAAAAATATCGGAAAGGGTATTTGATATTTAAAAAGGAAATTCTCTTTTTATAAATAGAATTTGAATTTTTAATAAAACTATAGAAAATATTAACTTGTTTTGAAGGTACATAAAACAAGGAATTGAATTTATAAACTCTGTTTATAAATGAAAGATGGGATTTGAATCAAATTTATAAACGTTGTTTATAAATGAAAATATGGGATTTGAATCGAATTTATAAACTTTGTTTATAAATGGAAAGGTGAGATTTGAATTGAATTTATAAACTTTGTTTATAAATGGAAAGGTGGGATTTGAATTGAATTTATAAACTTTGTTTATAAATGGAAAGGTGAGATTTGAATTGAATTTATAAACGTTGTTTATAAATGGAAAGGTGGGATTTGAATTGAAGTTATAAACGTTGTTTATAAATAATGCACAGAATTCAAATGGACTTTGAATATAAGGAATTGAAATAGAATTTGAATAATAGAATTCAAATGGAGTTTAACTATAGAATTTGAATATAGTATTTCAAATGGAATTTGAATATAGAAATTCAAATGGGATTTATAATAAATAGATTTGGATAAATAGAAGTGGATTAGACTAAGAAGTTAAGTAACAGATTAAATTAACAAATTTAGTTAAAAAGATTGGTACAGTTAAAATAGATTGGACAGGTATAAATATACAGGAGACAAGTATGGAATAAAGTATAGAAGTGAAATAAATAGAATGCCCGACAAAAAGGTACATATTTAATTCATATATGAGATTTTATGCGCCGTATCGGCAAGCCGCTTGGCTTTTTCTTTTTCTTTTTGAGATGAGAAGGACTGGGAAAGCTATTTGAAATTTCCCGATGCTCCCGGTACAAAGGAGGTTATGGCGAATTTTTCCGGGAATTTAAGGAGATAGAATATTTTTAAGATAATTTGATAGTTAGAAATCAACATATCAAATTATATAGAAGTCGATAAAGAAACGAACTTAGAAATAGAATAGTATAATTATAAAGGGAAGTATAAGAATAAAATCTCGTAGGAATAGAAAGAGAAAATGTATATGTGTTTAAAAGGTGAATAATCAGTTGTATGGTATTGATTATTCGAGTAAGTAGTCTTGTCTGTTTTGACGTTAAATGTTATTCAGTCAAGGTCTGAGAGGTAATTATACCCCAACTTGGTTGATTTCATGATATACCGATAAGTAGCAAGATTCAGGCTCGAAGATCAATGTGGAACAAGAATTAGTTAAATACTGTATTTGGGTTGTCGTAACGATGTTTTACACAACATCTGTTTTAACCCAAATATGTACAAAGCTTGGAAATAGAAAAATGAATATTTCCTAGTATTGAAAATAAAGGAAGGCGATATATGGAAATGTTTTCCAAAGAACGTATAAGGCCAATATGGTTATTGAAAATATTTGGTTAACAAATATTGATAAAGAAATAGAGAAGAGATTTAATTAATGGAATATTAATTAAAGGCTCACTGATTTTTGGATGTTTGGATGAACACTTGTTTTATTCGATAGTTAAATCATCGACTATCGAAACACTTGTTTTTATTCGATAGTTAAATCACAGACTATCGAAGTTTTGACCATCGTTGTCGATATGGAGAGACCGGTTGGATTATTATCCGAAGAACCACTCCGTATTGGCAGTAGCGTGCGAATCAGATTATATAAATAAAATCGAAGACGGAGTAGAGTGCAAGGACTTTTTCTATTAATAGAAATTGTACCTTCGGTTCATCCTGTTCCTGGGTGACTTGTATGGATGAATGTATGACAGAGTATTTCCAGACGTTCACGTATATTGATTTCTCCAACCGTACCAAGAGTGGAGGCGGAGAAGGAAACTTCTTTTAGCTAACACATAATGTATTGTTGTAGACGTCAATCGGTGATTTGATGGATTTGACGAGGTGGCATTCGAAGTGAATCTGGTGTGATGATAAAGCGTAGCTTCTAGCCTCATCAACCGGTAAATGACAGAAATCGGGCAAGCAGCATGGCTATGTAGGTCGCACCTATTAGGGTGTATAATCGCCTGATCTAGAGTTTCATTTACTTCTAAAAATCTATTGTCGATGCTGTCCCATTCGGGAAACGGTTGCTGATCCCAATCGTTGGTGATATACATTCGATACTCTCAAGCGAAATGAGTGGTCGGTCATGTGTGGCTGAGTTGCAAGATGTTCTTGTTGAACTCGGTGTATTCTCCTCTAGAGATATACCAGCGGAAGGTGATTCCATACCTTGTCATAGTTGAAAATCCATTACCCAATACGTGCTTGCGGTTTATGATTTGTATATATATGTGGAACGTGAGATGCAAACGTTCCACTAGATTGTTATCTACTTGATTTAGACATTATTATAATATCAAAAGAGTTTTGATATAAAGATTATCGTTTCTTCCAAAAGGGATTTGAAAGTTAAATCAAGCGTTTGGATTCTCATAAGGGAAAAACCCGTTCCGTGTTATAGGGTTTGGTCTTATGAGATATCATTTAGTTTTCTGAAACTGTTTTAAACTATTTACTCATACCAGTCCCATGACTGACTCGGAGTTTATTTGTTTTGTTTTACCTAAACTCTTGGGTGCCTAAATTTGTACGGGCAGTCAAGTAGTTCAGGATTTTTCAGATATATCTAAAGGAGCTTGGAGCAGGAGGCTTCAGCGTTACCTAGTTATAGTGGTTTCGTTGTGTTGTAAGTGTTGTACTCTGATAAGTGTATGTTATACAGTTAAGATTTTGTATTTCAAAGATGTGATATATTATATTTTGTTCCGCTGCGATGTGAGATTCTGTGTTGTTAGTTCTGTTCTTCTTCTACCTCTTTCTTCTAAGAAAAAAATGTTTCGTATTTTCGTGATATTTGGGTTGGACGTATGATGTATATAGTCAGCTCTGATGTTGCGGATTTGCGGGTCATTACAGTTGGTATCAGAGCTTAGGTTGAGCGAATACCTAGGCTTGTTGGAATGTGCTCATTAGAGATAGGATCAGTAGTATCCTAGAATGAGTTGAGTTTATATATATACGAGAGAGCGTATTTGTTATTTGATATAAAAACCGTTTTATATTGTGTTGACTAGTCTGTTGAGTGGATTATGAATTTTGGTCGAATCGTGGGACGCCACGATGTCGATAGGAGTTTATAAACACTTGAACAGAAGATTGGACACGATATTGTTTTCAAATAGTTAAGTTGATTGTTAGGATTATAATCAAATTAGATTATAAAAACAGAAATAGATATATAACCAATGGAATTTGTATATGAAATCAAATATACAAATGAGATAAATTGAAATTGAATTCCAACCAGAATTCAGAATTTAAAATCCTGGAAGTTGGGAAAATATTTTTCTAAATGGAGTTTGAAAGAAATAAAGCACTGAACTCATTCAGTGACTGGGAAATAATTCTGATGATGGTCGCAACATCATCAGTGTTCATTTTCGAGTTTCTAAGTGATGAATTGCTGCCTTAGAAAAGTTTTTGATGGAAATTTGTTTGAAAAGAAATAAGTTGTTTGAAAATTCAAATGTTTTGAATTTGAGATAGATATAAATAAATGTATATATTTATATGACTTCAAAGGAATTTTGAAATGGGAATTGGAATATAGATTTCAAATAGAAGTAAAATAAAGGAATTTGAATATATATATATATATATAATTCAAATAGAAGTGAAATAGAATTTGAATTCAAGGAATTCAAATGAGTTTGAATAAAGAATATTCAAATAGAAATTGTATAAGAAAAATTGAAATGGAATTTGAATTCAAAGGAATTCAAATGGATTTGAATAATGAAAAATCAAATAGAGATTTGAATATTAGAATTCAAATGGAATTTGGTTAAATAGAATTTCAAAGAGAATATAAAGTAGAGGTTGAATATTAGAATTCAAAGAAAATATAAAGTTTGAAATAGAATTTGAATTCAAAAGGAGTTAAAATAGAATTTAAATTCAAAAGATTTCAAATAGAAATTGAACAAAGGAATTTAAATAGAAATTGAATAAAGGATTTCAAATGGAATTTGAATAAGGGGTTTGAAATGGGTTTTGAATAAAGGATTTCAAATAGAAATTGAAGATAAGAAATTCAAATAGAATTTGAAGATAAGGAATTGAAATAGAATGTGAATAGAAGAAAATTCAAATAGAAAATGAATAGAAGGAAATAATATAGAGTTTGAATAAAGAAATTCAAATGGAATTTGAATATTGTAAATATCTAGGATTTGAATATCGAAAGTGAAATGAAATTGAATATAGGAATTCAAATAGAGTTGAAATGGAAAAATGGATTTGATATATATTAAAAATATATCAAAATGGAGTTGAATTTATTATAAACAAAGTTAAAACGTTTATATTTATAAATATAATTAAAACGAGCTCGCCGTAGCGCGGCAGTTCGTAGATTGGCGATTCGAACTTCAATTTAGAATACAGAACTCAATTGAAGTCGAAATTCTGTGAAACAAGAATCGTCGGGACCGATTGAACAATAGTTTTCTAATGAAAGAGAAAAATCTGGATTTCTTCATATAAATTTTGAGTTATGTCAAAATCAAATTTTTAGAAAAGCAGCGCCAGAACCATTATAAAAACCATAACGGTTTAATTAAATAAATAAAAGGATTGTCAGGAAATAAAATCCGAATTGGCATTAGAAAATCCGGACTGGAGATATATAGTAAATATGAACTCCAGCGAAGTAAGTGAAATGATTTTTAAGACAAAAATCATATTTTATTTTGTTAAATAGAATTAAATAAATTGGAAAATAATTAGTTAAAGGAAATTTGAATCGAAACTGGGTTTTTGGATAAGTGAAAGAGATTGAGAATTTATATTCGAAATCGAATATATAACTCGAGTTGAAATATAAGTAGATTAGTTATAATTAAGTTGACATATATTTGAATAAGTTATATTCAAATAAAAAGGGTGAAATAGGCAAGACGGTTAATTAGCAACTAGTTAATGGGAATTTGAATGATTGAAATTAAATTTAACTTAAGTAAGTTAATTGGATCGAAATGAATAAATTGAGTAAAATCAATGTGAATGAAATATAAATTGGGTGTGAATGAAGGAAAAACCAAAAGAGTTAAAAAGAAAATATATTTGTAAGACAAATATAAAGGAAATATATTTGTAACACAAATACAAAGGAAGTTATGTGCAAACAAATAAAAGGAGAAATATTTGTAAAAACATTTACAAATAGAATTTAAAAGGGGAATATTTGTAAAACGTTTACAAATAGATTCAATGGACATATTTATTTATTTATAGAAAATAAATAGAATGTTATAAATGAGATATTTATTTGTTAAATAAAAAGAATTTAATCAAAGGAATATTCAAAAGATAAATAGAAAATGGAAATCTGTTTTAACAGATAAATAGAAAAGATTAATTTATAAATAACAGTTTATAAATTAAATTAAATATTAATCATTCGATAAATGGAATGTATAAGTCTGAACTTATATAGAGAAGAGATATTGGTTTTTAACACCGATAGTTTTAAATAGAAGGGGTACACAACATTTGTATAAGCGAAGTAACGTTATTAAAGAGAACATTTATAAAGTGAAGAACCATTACTAAAAGTAAATCTTTATAAATAAATAAACGTTATCCAATAGGAGTTATTCGAATAGGAGAAGTCGATTAGAGTTAGAATAATTCGATTAGAGAAAGAATTAAGCAGTTAAAGTTAATCAGTTAGGGTTAATCAGTAGAGTTAATTGAATATTTGTTATTCATATAGGAATTTATCGAATATTTGATATTCAAATTAAGAGTTAACCAGATAGGGTAAATTGAACATAGTTAATCGAATTAGAATTTAATTGAATGCTAGTTATTCAATTAAAGTTGATCGAATATAGTAATTGAGATAGATTTTGTCAAACATAGTTACTCAGGATAAGTTGCCATTTCATACGACTGTTAGCGTAATTCGCAGGGCTGCAGATAGCCTAGGGCGGTCGGATGTTTCCTGAGGGAATCAGGCGTAACCATTGTGATCGCTGCGATCTAGAGTCAAGCGAATAAAGTTAAATCAAATATTGGTTTATTCGAATAGAACTAAAGGAGTTATCGAATATAGTTTATTCGAAAGGAATTATCGAATTTGGTTATTCGAAAGGAGTTATCAATTATTAGTTAATCGAAGGAGTTATCGATTATTTGTTAATCGAAATGAGTTATCGATTATAGTTTAATTGAAAAGAGTTATCGATTAGTTTAATCGAAGTGAGTTATAGAATATTGGTTATTCGAAGGAGTTATCGAATTTAGTTATTCGATGGAGTTAATCGAAAAGAGTTAAATCCAATAGAGTTAACTGATAAGAGTAAATTGAATAGAGTAAATCGAAGAAAGGTTTTCGAATATAGTTATTCGAAAGAGAAATTATCGAATATAGTTATTCGAAGGGAGGAGTTATCGAATAAGGATTTATTCGAAAGAGAGTTACGTATTGAAGTTTGAAATGTTGAATATCAACATAAATAAGTTCTGAAAAGTTAATGGGTTTGTAGCACTTTTTCTACCTTAGCAATTTCGAGGACGAAATTATTTTAAGTGGGGAAGATTGTAATGACCCGGACTCTTAGGGGTTAAATTTAAAATATTTAATATGGATTTAAATATTGAGTTAAGTAAATAAATCAATTTTTATAGGGAGTTATCAATTTAAAAGTCAATTCAATTTAATATTGAATTATCAGAATAAGAAAATGGATTTTAGTTGAATTCAAATTTTAATTTGAATTAAAAACAGTTCAAATAATTAATATGAAATTTTACCGATAATAATATTTATTTATTTTCGAGGAGAATAAAAGTTTGAAATTTAAATTATATCAATTTAAATTAATATCTTCTTCAGATGATCAAATTAGACTTCGTGACCTATCCCAGTGTGTCCGGAATAGGGGGTTAAACCCTAGAATTGGCAGTTATTGGGGTCAGAAAGAGTTCGAAATCAGGGTATATTTTAATTAAAGGATACCGGTTTAAACAAATATAATTAAAATAAAATAAGCATTAATCCCTTTTTGTTTGTAGACATGAACAATACAACAAGGCAAAAATAAAAAGGGGTGTTGTCTTCGTTTTCACCACTAAGTAAACCAACGAAGGGAAATGGTGGTACGTTGTGTTCCTTCTTAGCTATATAAACGCGCAACCCCTCTTTCCTTTTTTTTTCATTTTTCGATTTACTCCTTTACAGACCGAAGTCCCTCTCCAAAATCAAATCATCCCAAATTGCAATCTTAAGAAGCAATAGCAGGCGCGATTCAAAATCCAGTTATTCAATAGTTCGATAGCCCGCTTAGGTTCGACATCGCGCTCGAGATTGGGGGAAACTGGAGGCGTGAACATCGAGTTGCGATTTCTGGAGGTGTGTGGTTCGATTGAGGGTTCTAGTTCAAAATCTTAAGGTCAACGCGTTGACGTGTTATGGAATAGTTCGATTCACTGATGAACGAACTGAATGAACGGGAAAAGTGCGACAGTAAAGCAGCAACAAGGAGGAGTTCGATTTAGGCAGCAGAAGTGTACTGATTAGGGTTGGGTGGTATAATCGCGTGCGGTCAGTTCTGATGATATAGCAGCAACAAACAAAGGATGAGGTGATTCGATGATGTTGGGGAGGTCTCGCGGTCTTACAGGAAGGGCGATAGGGCAATTCAACGTTGAAAGGGGAGGGGTTCGATTGGTTGATGGCGATGGGAAATAGGGTTCGACAGTGACTTTGAGGTATCGGCAGTTTCAAAAGGGGTTACAGGATGCTTGGAAGTCGAAATATTCATCTGGAAGAAAGGAGGAATTAGGAAGTTAACAAGGTAATTAATTATAAAATTTGTTAGTTAATATTTTCTTATAAGAATTTAATTAGTATAGTGGTTAGAATTAAATTTGTATAATGGTTAGGATTTTTATTAGTATATCAGTATATATTAGTTTAATTATTTTTTAAGATAAAATTAGTTTAGTAACCATTAGAAAAAGAAAAAATATAAAGGAAAGTTATTTATTTATTTAAATAATTAATTTAAATAAATAAATGTTTAATTGGTAAATTTGAATAAAATCATCGCAGGTGTGAATTTATTCGAGGAAATACATATCCGAGATGAAATGGAAATTTACTGGTTGTTCGGCAATTTAAATTCAGGTGAGTAAACCTCACTCACCTTTTATTTAGAAATTATTTTTATATAGTTAAAAATAATTGTCTGTGCTTGTTTGGATGCTGTCTGATTGTTTAAAAATATATATTAGTTATTTAGGACTATTATATATATATTGGGTTGACTGATTGGTTGGATTCCCGCAGTATCATTAGCGGATGCCCGCAGTATCATTAGCGGATGATTACCCTATACGCCCCACGCTATGATTAGTGGATGACCTTCATACCGCGATATTCTGCCTCGAAGCAGGATGGGTATTACTATGTTGACTAACATCTGTGGATGCAGGAAAACAGGTTGGAGGAATCCAACTGGATTCCTCAAAAATATATTATATGTTTGTTGCTTGTTTAATTTCATATATATTCCTATATGATATGTTAAAAATCAAGTGATTGAAAATTGGTTGATCTGATTGTTAAAATATCCCTTGGCTTGAATATTGATTCATAAAAATATCGGAAAGGGTATTTGATATCTAAAAAGGAAATTCTATTTTTACAAATAGAATTTGAATTTTTAATAAAACTATAGAAAATATTAACTTGTTTTGAAGGTATATAAAACAAGGAATTGAATTTATAAACTCTGTTTATAAATGAAAAATGGGATTTGAATCAAATTTATAAACGTTGTTTATAAATGAAAATATGGGATTTGAATCGAATTTATAAACTTTGTTTATAAATGGAAAGGTGAGATTTGAATTGAATTTATAAACTTTGTTTATAAATGGAAAGGTGGGATTTGAATTGAATTTATAAACTTTGTTTATAAATGGAAAGGTCAGATTTGAATTGAATTTATAAACGTTGTTTATAAATGGAAAGGTGGGATTTGAATTGAAGTTATAAACGTTGTTTATAAATAATGCACAGAATTCAAATGGACTTTGAATATAAGGAATTGAAATAGAATTTGAATAATAGAATTCAAATGGAGTTTAACTATAGAATTTGAATATAGTATTTCAAATGGAATTTGAATATAGAAATTCAAATGGGATTTATAATAAATAGATTTGGATAAATAGAAGTGGATTAGACTAAGAAGTTAAGTAACAGATTTAATTAACAAATTTAGTTAAAAAGATTGGTATAGTTAAAATAGATTGGATAGGTATAAATATACAGGAGACAAGTATGGAATAAAGTATAGAAGTGAAATAAATAGAATGCCCGACAAAAAGGTACGTATTTAATTCATATATGAGATTTTATGCGCCGTATCGGCAAGCCGCTTGGCTTTTTCTTTTTCTTTTTGAGATGAGAAGGACCGGGAAAGCTATTTGAAATTTCCCGATGCTCCCGGTACAAAGGAGGTTATGGCGAATTTTTCCGGGAATTTAAGGAGATAGAATATTTTTAAGATAATTTGATAGTTAGAAATCAACATATCAAATTATATAGAAGTCGATAAAGAAACGAACTTAGAAATAAAATAGTATAATTATAAAGGGAAGTATAAGAATAAAATCTCGTAGGAATAGAAAGAGAAAATGTATATGTGTTTAAAAGGTGAATAATCAGTTGTATGGTATTGATTATTCGAGTAAGTAGTCTTGTCTGTTTTGACGTTAAATGTTATTCAGTCAAGGTCTGAGAGGTAATTATACCTCAACTTGGTTGATTTCATGATATACCGATAAGTAGCAAGATTCAGGCTCGAAGATCAATGTGGAATAAGAATTAGTTAAATACTGTATTTGGGTTGTCGTAACGATGTTTTACACAACATCTGTTTTAACCCAAATATGTGCAAAGCTTGGAAATAGAAAAATGAATATTTCCTAGTATTGAAAATAAAGGAAGGCGATATATGGAAATGTTTTCCAAAGAACGTATAAGGCCAATATGGTTATTGAAAATATTTGGTTAACAAATATTGATAAAGAAATAGAGAAGAGATTTAATTAATGGAATATTAATTAAAGGCTCACTGATTTTTGGATGTTTGGATGAACACTTGTTTTATTCGATAGTTAAATCATCGACTATCGAAACACTTGTTTTTATTCGATAGTTAAATCACAGACTATCGAAGTTTTGACCATCGTTGTCGATATGGAGAGACCGGTTGGATTATTATCCGAAGAACCACTCCGTATTGGCAGTAGCGTGCGAATCAGATTATATAAAGAAAATCGAAGACGGAGTAGAGTGCAAGGACTTTTTCTATTAATAGAAATTGTACCTTCGGTTCATCCTGTTCCTGGGTGACTTGTATGGATGAATGTATGACAGAGTATTTCCAGACGTTCACGTATATTGATTTCTCCAACCGTACCAAGAGTGGAGGCGGAGAAGGAAACTTCTTTTAGCTAACACATAATGTATTGTTGTAGACGTCAATCGGTGATTTGATGGATTTGACGAGGTGGCATTCGAAGTGAATCTGGTGTGATGATAAAGCGTAGCTTCTAGCCTCATCAACCGGTAAATGACAGAAATCGGGCAAGCAGCATGGCTATGTAG
Source organism: Allium sativum (assembly GCA_030737875.1). NCBI lineage: Eukaryota > Viridiplantae > Streptophyta > Magnoliopsida > Asparagales > Amaryllidaceae > Allium > Allium sativum. Next base: position 208,863,117 of record CM060919.1, read on the forward strand.
GTCGCACCTATTAGGGTGTATAATCGCCTGATCTAGAGTTTCATTTACTTCTAAAAATCTATTGTCGATGCTGTCCCATTCGGGAAACGGTTGCTGATCCCAATCGTTGGTGATATACATTCGATACTCTCAAGCGAAATGAGTGGTCGGTCATGTGTAGCTGAGTTGCAAGATGTTCTTGTTGAACTCGGTGTATTCTCCTCTAGAGATATACCAGCGGAAGGTGATTCCATACCTTGTCATAGTTGAAAATCCATTACCCAATACATGCTTGCGGTTTATGATTTGTATATATATGTGGAACGTGAGATGCAAACGTTCCACTAGATTGTTATCTACTTGATTTAGACATTATTATAATATCAAAAGAGTTTTGATATAAAGATTATCGTTCCTTCCAAAAGGGATTTGAAAGTTAAATCAAGCGTTTGGATTCTCATAAGGGAAAAACCCGTTCCGTGTTATACGGTTTGGTCTTATGAGATATCATTTAGTTTTCTGAAACTGTTTTAAACTATTTACTCATACCAGTCCCATGACTGACCCGGAGTTTATTTGTTTTGTTCTACCTAAACTCTTGGGTGCCTAAATTTGTACGGGCAGTCAAGTAGCTCAGGATTTTTCAGATATATCTAAAGGAGCTTGGAGCAGGAGGCTTCAGCGTTATCTAGTTATAGTGGTTCCATTGTGTTGTAAGTGTTGTACTCTGATAAGTGTATGTTATACAGTTAAGATTTTGTATTTCAAAGATGTGATATATTATATTTTGTTCCGCTGCGATGTGAGATTCTGTGTTGTTAGTTCTGTTCTTCTTCTACCTCTTTCTTCTAAGCAAAAAAATGTTTCGTATTTTCGTGATATTTGGGTTGGACGTATGATGTATATAGTCAGCTCTGATGTTGCGGATTTGCGGGTCATTACAGTTTTAACTCTATTTCGAATAACTAATATTCGATTTAACTCCATTCGCTTGACTCTAGATCGCAGCGATCACAATGGTTATGCCTGATTCCCTCAGGAAACATCCGACCGTCGTAGGCTATCTGCAGCCCTGCGAATTACGCTAGCAGTCGTACGAAATGGCAACTCATCCTGAATAACTATGTTTGACTAACTCTATCTCAAATAACTATATTCGATTAACTCTAATTGAATAACTAATATTCAGTTAAATCCTAATTCGATTAACTATGTTCAATTAACTCTATCTGGTTAACTCTTTATTCGAATAACTCATATTCGATTAACTCTAATTGAATAACTAATATTCAATTAACTCTACTGATTAACTCTAACTAGTTAACTCTAACTGGTTAACTCTATCCAATTTACTCTCCATCAATATTCAGTTTCAAATATCGATGTTGAAATCGATTCTTACTTCTCCATATAAGTCCTGACTTATATATTCTATTTATCCAATGATAAATATTTTATTTAATTTATAAAATATTATTTATAAATTTATCTTCTACACTTATCTATTTAAAATAGATTTCTATTTAAAATCTACTTTAAATTCATACTTTGTTATACCCGTATGCGAAGCACGGGTCTAAACTATCCTAGTGTAAAATTCCCTTTTTATAAAATTCTATTTATTATCAAACAATTCCACTTTTGTAATTCTATTTATTTCCTAAATAAATATGTATTTTTATAACTTTATTTATTTTCTAAATAAATATTTCCTTTTAAAAATTATTCTATTTACATTCTAAATAAATATTCCTTTTACACTTCTTTTACAAGTATTTTCCTTTATATTTGTTTTACAAATATTTTCCTTTATATTTGTTTTACAATTAATTCCCTTTTCAACTCTTTGATTTTATAATTATTTCCTTTTATAAAATCCTTTTCCTTTTATATATAAAATCCATTGATTTTATATAAATAAATTATTTTCAAAATATACTTTGAAAATCCCTTTTTTATATCCCAGTATTTCTTACGGTATTTAAAATACCAAATAACAATGATTGATATCATTCAAACACACATAATCGACAACAGATTATATATCACATCACATATCACAATATATGAAACAAAACAGTATTTTATATATTGAGGAACCCAGTTGGGTCCCTCCACATTGTTTCCCTGCATCACAGATGTTAAACAATATAATTAACATCGATTTCATTTCAATATGAAATATTTTTCTAAACAGAATCTATACCTGACTAATGATTTATATATATATCGTTATCTATAATTTCAAACAATACATAAGCAATTCAACCAAATAGTTTACACACAGCAATCAACAGATAATTATCAGTTCTAAGAATACGTTATAAAAATATAACTGTTCAGAATTGGTGAGTTTTACTCACATTGGACGATCATCGTTAATAACGATAACCATCGTTTGATTCAGACGGTCAATTTATTTTGCTATAAATTGTAACGAGCTCCAATTGACTCCTAGTCAGTTCCATTGTGTAGCCGCCATCCGTACGATCCCAACGGATTTGACCATTCGCAAAACTGACAACGTATGCACAAGTTATTTAATTTACAAGTTGACATACTTATTTAAATTTAAATTAAACTAAAGAAATTCATAATTGGGCTTATCTTTTCATTTATGGCCCAAACCCAACCTTATACATACAAACCCGGCTCCTTATTGCTTCTTCCCCAAACAAGTGTCGTGGCCTCCTGTACAACACTCACCATAGCCGCCATCTTTCTTCCAACCTCCCTCCTTCTCTACTCTACCGAATCAACCGAGACAACCACCATCGAACTCTCCTTCTTGAACTCTCCCTACCCATTACCACTTTTACCAGCTCGCATCATCTAAGGGAGACCCAAAGTCGCCCCACAAGCGGACCCAATAGTGAAACATGCAACCAATTTTATCACTATAATTCCCAAAACTTGCGCACAAGGTGCGGTTTCCTTCCGTGAACCCAAATCCAACATCCATTCGAGCTAAATCTACTTATAGCCCGATCAAACCCCAACCATAGAAATACAAACGAACGTCGTATAATTTCGCTCGACCAAATTCAATTTCGAAAAACCCAAAACCTATATAGAAATAAAAAGCATCAATCAATAAACACAAATATGTAAATTCCAAGATTTTAGTATTTATATTTAAATTTCTTTGAATTTTTAAACTCACGTTCGTTGTTTGAGCTGAAGAAAATTGGCGGTTGAGAAGATATTGACTTCGGGAGGAATTTTTTTAGGTTTAGAAAATGTGTGTGGTATTTATAGAAAATTATAAATATTTTTATATTTATTATTATATCCAAATTTAAGCAATCGTTATATGCATTTGTCCTTTAAAAATTCCTGTGACCACATGCGATACCCAAAAATCATGGAAATGGACATACACCTACATTTCGGCGTTACGGACTAAACGAAACTAGTTTCGTCGAATTCCGACTCCATTTGCTCACACAGCGTATTTTTAAAGGTCAAAATACTGACTGTTTTTCATATTAAAAATCCGTATGGCCACACACTGACCCCAAAAATTATGAAACTTGAAATCCAACAATAATTAAATGTTACGGATCCAACAAAATTAGTTTCGTTGAAAACGGAGGTCGTTTGCCAAACTGGGTATTTTTAAAGCTCTAAATAACCCTTTTAAATATATAAATATATTAAAAATTAATTAAATTAAATATAAATAAAATAAATAAATATATATTATCGTATATATTCACAATAGAATATAATACAGCTCCAATTGGATTTATAACTCGATATTCCAAGTTCCCAGTTATATCGATCTTCGATTTATATTTAAATCCTTTTTAAAATATAAATAAACCGTTATGGATTTTAAATGGTTATGGCATTGTTTTTCTGAAAATTTGATTTGGACATAAATCAAAATCTACACGACGAAATCCCGATTTTTCTCTTCCACTAGAAAAATATACTTCACCAGCTCCGTACGTTTCTTGTTTCACAGAAATCCGATTTAAAACGGACCCTGTATATTCAGTTGAAGTACAAATCGCCAAATAGCGAACTGCCACGCCATTTCAAGCTCGAATTTAATTATAATAGAATTATACGTTCAAACTTCATTTATATAATATATCCGTGAATATAATTCAATTCTAAACTGAATTATATATTATAAACACAATATTGTGAATTCCACTATTTTTGATTATTTCTGAATTAAATATATTATTCTATTATTTATATTAATTAAATAATCCATATAATTTAATTTAACGACCATTTAATTCTCTGAATTACTATTTATATAATTAAATAGATTAGTTATAATACCGTAAAAATACGGGTCGTTACATTCTTCCTCACTTAAAATAATTTCGTCCTTGAAATTGCTAAGGTAGAAAACAAACCCTATTGACTGGGTTAAAATTACCCGCTTACTTTTTAACTCCCGTTTCAACTGAACAATCCATTCAAATTAAATTATTAATTAATTCTTATCAACAAAAAATTTCAAAAATCCTGAAAATTTTCTAACTCCTTAACTTTTCAAAAAAATTCGCCAGCACCTCCTTTGTACTGGTCAATTGGTACAACTACAACTCGCCTCTTTGGGCCATTTCCAACATAAAAGAAAATCAAACATCCAAGCGGCTTGCCAATTCGGCTCATAAATCTCATATCCAATAGAAATATAAACTTATACCTTTTTGTCGGGTATATCATTATATCTTTCCAACTGCTGTTAATTCAACATATACACATGTCATCCCAATCAACTTCCAATCTGTTTTTATCCACAAATCCAACCATTCTCTTACACCTAAGTCGAATTCCATTCAAAATCCAATTCCAATCTCAATTCAAAATCCTTACGCAACAATTTAACTTACCCGATATCAATATATTCTAATTCCATTCAATTTTCACATAATTGATTTCAATTTAATTCCAATTGCTTTTCCAACTTTCAATTCAATTGGGTTTTAATTCAACAATCTTTCCCTGGGAATTTTAAACAGTTTACCATATCGAAAATCAAACTCTCCTTTTCAGGATTCAAACACTTGCTTTTCTCAATCAATTCAAAAACAATGTCTTTGGTAGTAATCCGTCACTTAGAACTCGAAAATGAGCACTGATGATGTGGCCAGCATCATCAGAGTTACTTCCCAGCGATCGAAGCGATTTCAATACTATATAACTTTTCAAACCCATTTTCAAACATTTTCAATTTGAAATACATTTCAAAATACAATTCACATTGCTTGTAACCAATTTAAAATCTCTCAGGATTTTAAAATTCACATATATTTAATCCAAATCCATTTACAACACTTATTCAAACTGCAGAGTTTAAATTTCAATTCTGGTGTAAATTCAGTTTAAATTCATCTCGTAATACCTATACGAATATTATTTGGTTATATATATATATATAACCAACTCAATTTTAATCTTATTTGATTAATATACAACCAACACACCCAATATACTATAATATATCAAATATTTATACTTTGTTTATATCAAAATATAATTTGGGTAAAATTATTTTGTTTACCCTCTTTTCAAAACATACAGTGTCGGTTCATCGTATTCGAGTGTTAATAAACCCCTACCGATACAGTGGATCAAACTGATCGACCAGAACCCATAAACAACTTAACCAATAAATCTCCACAATATATAACCAATTTATATCAATAACAAATATGTTCACTCGTATATATACACTTAACTCAATCTAGGGTACTACTAACCCCATCTCTACTAAGTTACGCCACAGAGCCAAGGTAGTACTTAACCTTAAGCTCTGATACCACTATAACGACCCGGGGTTTTTACGATCCTGGATATCGGCATACAACACTATGTCGACTATTCAAGTATCGAAAATACCGGATAGTCCACGAAAAAAATTAGAGGGTGAGAATAGATAAGATAGAAACTTAGAATAGAAGAAGAAGAACATACAACATCAGAGTAAACACGAATCTCACAGCGGAACGAATAAATATATTTCATAACATACTTTGAAATAAAATAGTATCTATATACAATACCATTATTAGAGTATAACACTTACAACACAGCGGAAATAACAATAGCTATAATCCTGAATCCTCCTGCTCCAGGTCTTCAAGTATCTGTAAATCCCGACTACTTGACTGCCCATACAAAATTGGGCACCCAAGAGTTTAGGGAATACAAAACAAAATAAACTCTGGGTCAGTCATGTGACTGGTGTGAGTAAACTCAAATCATTTGATTTAACTTTCAAAATTCTTTTGAAATAAAGGATAATCATAAGACCGATCCACACATAAACATGGATGGCTTTTACCTTATGATAACCCAAAATATTTCTAAAACAATACGTGTTTGATATTATAATAATGTCTAGATCAAGTAAATAGAATTCTAGCAGAAACGCTTGCATCTAACGTTCTACATATATAATATACAATCAAAACCGTGGGCTCTTATTTGGGGAATGGATTCCAACTATGACAAGGTATGGATCCACCTTCCGCTCAGTTTACTCTAGAAGCGATACACTGGAGTTCAACAAGAACATCTTGCAACTCGGCCACACATGACCGACCACTCATTTCGCTTGAGTGTATCAAATATATTGTCACCTTACAGTTGGTAAACCAACATAACCATTTCCGGGAAATACAGAATTGAAAGAAGTAACAAATATGAATATTCTCTAGATGGTGACAATATACCCTACTTGGGTGCGACCCACTCAGCCATACTGCCTACCCGATTTCAGTCATTTCCCAGTTGATGAGGCTGGAGGTCATAACGTATCATTCAACAGATTACTGATTCATTTACATTGAATGCCACATCGTCATACCCGTAAAATCACAATTTGATTTCCCCAAAAACACCACGGGTATAAGCTAAGAGAAACGAATTCCTCCGCCACCAACGTAAATACGTTTGAAACGATCAACTTACGCGATCTACCAGATATACTCTGTCAGATATTTGTCCATTCAAGTTGTCCTGGGACTGGACAAACCGAAGGTACTATTCTGTAAATAGGATAACCCTTGCATAACTCCGTCTTCAATTTGTCTTCGATCTATTTGATTCGAAACGCTAACGCCCATACGGAGTGGTTCTCGGATAATAACCCAACCGGTCTCTCCGTATTGACGACGGAAAAATGGTCAAAACTTCGATAGTCTGTGATTTAACTATCAAAAGAAAACTCGTGTGCAAACAATGATATTATTTCTAAATGGAAATTTTATTGATCACTTAACATTCAACATTTATCCCTTTAAATTAATTTATCATTAATTTATTCATCTCCTTATTTCCTGTTTTCATATATTCGTAAATCCTTATTTTCTAAACTTAGAAAATATACATTATTAATTACTGGAAAACGTTTTCATATTTATTCCCATTTCTTATTTTCTATTATCAGAAAACATTTCTAATTTTTATTTGGAAAACATTTCCAAAACTCCTTCATTTGATTTAAACTGATGTTTAAATAAACATCGCTATGCCAACACAAACCATTACGCTCATTAACTAAATTCACTTAACCTACCTTTACTATCAAACTTTAACCATTCCTTAGTTAAGAAGGAAGTCAATCAAGTTGGGGGTATAATTACCTATCAGACCTTAACTGAACAACGTTTTAACTTCGGAATAGACAAATTTATCTTTTTAAACCTTTAATAACTTCCTTGCGAACTTCACGGATTCTATTTACAAATCCAGTTCTTTTATAAAACATTGGTTATAACGATAACGTTATAATCCCTACTTTCGAAATATCTAACTTCAAATATAACTTTTATTCATTAATTTGAATAAATAAATAAACACATTTATAAATAAATAAATCTTGATTTAAACACCGGAAAGTATAAGTACTTTCTCGAATTCGATATAATCGAATTCGACGATTAACTCTCTTTGAATAATTAATATTCGATTAACTCACTTCGAATAAGTAATATTCGATTAACGCACTTCGAATAGCTTATATTCGATTAATCTCTTCGAATAACTAATATTCGATAACTCTTCTCTTCGAATATCTTATAATCGGTTTAACTCCATTCGAATAACTTATATTCGATTTAACTCCTTCATTCTATTCGTATAAACTATATTCGATTAACTCTTTTAATTCTATTCGAATAAACTATGTCTGTTTTAACTTTATTTTGAATAGCTAATATTCGATTTAACTCCATTCGCTTGACTCTAGATAGCAGCGATCAAAATGGTTATGCTTGATTCCCTCAGGAAACATCCGACCACCGTAGGCTATCTGCAGCCCTGCGAATTGCGCTAGCAGTCGTACGAAATGACATCTCATCCTGAATAACTATGTTTGACTAGCTCTATCTCAAATAACTATATTCGATCAACTCTAATTGAATAACTAATATTCAGTTAAATCCTAATTCGATTAACTATGTTCAATTAACTCTATCTTGTTAACTCTTTATTCGAATAACTCATATTCGATTAACTCTAATTGAATAACTAATATTCAATTAACTCTACTGATTAAATCTAACTGGTTAACTCTAACTGGTTAACTCTATCCAATTTACTCTCCGTCAATATTCAGTTTCAAATATCGATGTTGAAATCGATTCTTACTTCTCCATATAAGTCCTGACTTATATATTCTATTTATCCAATGATAAATATTTTATTTTATTTATAAAATATTATTTATAAATTTATCTTCTCCACTTATCTGTTTAAAATAGATTTCTATTTAAAATTTACTTTAAATTCATATTCTATTATACCCGTGTGCAAAGCACGGGTCTAAACTTTCCTAGTGTAAAATTCTCTTTTTATACAATTCTATTTATTATCAAACAATTACCTTTTTATAATTCTATTTATTTCCTAAATAAATATTTCTTTTTATAACTTTATTTATTTTCTAAATAAATATTTCCTTTTAAAAATTATTCTATTTAAATTCTAAATAAATATTCCTTTTACACTTCTTTTACAAGTATTTTCCGTTATATTTGTTTTACAAATATTTTCCTTTATATTTGTTTTACAATTAATTCCCTTTTCAACTCTTTGATTTTATAATTATTTCCTTTTATAAAATCCTTTTCGTTTTATATATATAAAATCCATTGATTTTATATAAATAAATTATTTTCAAAATATACTTTGAAAATCCCCTTTTTATATCCCAGTATTTCTTACGGTATTTAAAATACCAAATAACAATGATTGATATCATTCAAACACTCATAATCAACAACAAATTATATATCACATCACATATCACAATATATGAAACAAAACAGTATTTTATATATTGAGGAACCCAGTTGGGTCCCTCTACCCGGTTTCCCTGCATCACAGATGTTAAACAATATAATTAACATCGATTTCATTTCAATATGAAATATTTTGCTAAACAGAATCAATATCCGACTAACGATTTATATATATATATCATTATCTATAATTTCAACCAATACATAAGCAATTCAACCAAACAGTTAACACACAGCAATCAACAGATAATTACCAGTTCTAAGAATAAGTTATAAAAATATAACTGTTCAGAGTTGGTGAGTTTTACTCACATTGGACGATCATCGTTAATAACGATAACCATCGTTTGATTCAGACGGTCAATTTATTTCGCTATAAATTGTAACGAGCTCCAATTGACTCCTAGTCTGTTCCATTGCGTAGCCGATGTCCGTACGATCCCAACGGATCTGACCATTTGCAAAACTGACAACGTATGCACAAGTTATTTAATTTACAAGTTGACATACTTATTTAAATTTAAATTAAACTAAATAAATTCATAATTGGGCTTATCTTTTCTTTTCTGGCCCAAACCCAACCTTATACATACAGACCCGCCTCCCTATTGCTTCTTCCCCAAACAAGTGTCGTGGCCTCCTGTACAACACTTACCATAGCCGCCATCTTTCTTCCAGCCTCCCTCCTTCTCTACTCCACCGAATCAACCGAGACAACCACCATCGAACTCTCCTTCTTGAACTCTCCCTACCCATTACCACTTTTACCAGCTCGCATCATCTAAGGGAGACCCGAAGTCGCCCCACAAGCGGACCCAATAGTGAAACATGCAACCAATTTTATCACTATAATTCCCAAAACTTGCGCACAAGGTGCGGTTTCCTTCCGTGAACCCAAATCCAACATCCATTCGAGCTAAATCTACCTATAGCCCGATCAAACCCCAACCCTAGAAATACAAACGAACGCTGTATAATTTCGCTCGACCAAATTCAATTTTGAAAAACTCAAAGCCTATATAGAAATAAAGAGCATCAATCAATAAACACAAATATGTAAATTCCAAGATTTTAGGATTTATATTTAAATTTCTATGAATTTTTAAACTCACGTTCGTTGTTTGAGCTACAGAAAATTGGCGGCTGAGAAGATATTGACTTCGGGAGGAATTGTTTTAGGTTTAGAAAATGTGTGTGGTATTTGTAGAAAATTATATATATTTTTATATTTATTATTATATCCAAATTTAAGCAATCGTTATATGCGTTTGTCCTTTAAAAATTACTGTGACCACATACGATACCCAAAAATCATGGAAATGGACAAACACCTACAATTCGGCGTTACGGACTCAACGAAACTGGTTTCGTCGAATTCTGACTCCGTTTTCTTACACAGCGTATTTTTAAAGGTCAAAATACTAACTGTTTTTCACATTAAAAATCCGTACGGCCACACAGTGACCCCAAAAATCACGAAACTTGAAATCCAATAATAATTAAATGTTATGGATCCAACAAAATTAGTTTCGTCGAAAACGGAGGCCATTTGCAAAACTGGCTATTTTTAAAGCTCTAAATAACCCTTTTAAATATATAAATATATTTAAAAATAATTAAATTAAAATCTAAATAAATATATATTATCGTATATGTTCACAATAGAATATCATACAACTCCAATTGGATTTATAACTCGATATTCCAAGTTCCCAGTTATATCGATCTTCGATTTATATTTAAATCCTTTTTAATATATAAATAAACCGTTATGGTTTTTAAATGGTTATGGCACTGTTTTTTTGAAAATTTGATTTGAACATAAATCAAAATCTACACGATGAAATCCCGATTTTTATCTACCACTAGAAAAATATACTTCACCAGCTCCGTACGTTTCTTGTTTCACAGAAATCCGATTTAAAACGGACCTTGTATGTTCAATTGAAGTTCAAATCGCCAAATAGTGAACTGCCGCGCCATTTCAAGCTCGAATTTAATTATAATAGAATTATACGTTCAAACTTCGTTTATATAATACATCCGTGAATATAATTCAACTCTCAACTGAATTATATATTATAAATAATCCAATTCACACAATATTGTGAATTCCACTATTTTTGATTATTTTTGAATTAAATTTATTATTCTATTATTTATATTAATTAAATAATCCATATAATTTAATTTAACGACCATTTAATTCTCTAAATTTCTATTTATATAATTAAATTAATTAATTATAATACCGTAAAAATACGGGTCGTTACAAAGTATGTCCTTCAGTTATCCATTTAGCCTTCTTCCCTGCATATCCAGCTTGCCCCAAATAGTAAGGATGCTCGTTGTGTGTCTGACTCTGCCTAGCCTTCTCACTGATTTCCTATTTTATAACTAAGATGTCATTCTTCATGAATAGAAACAAATGAAAACGTTGAATAACTAAGATGTCATTCTTTATGAATAAAAACATATCCTTATAATTTGAACTTACTATGAAAATGAAAAATAAAAATATAATTTAAGAAAACAAAGATAATAAAAATATACCTATTCTATTTTTCTGTGTGCATGAGTGCTTATTGATATATGTATGTATGTAAGTATGTACATATATATATATATATATCTTTGCTGAGTAAATAATATACATATACATGCGACGCTTGTTTTCTCTAACATGTTGTCATTGAAAATTACACTACATCCCATAAGTATTTTGGTTACCAAATCAAACTAACAACTTTAATTTGAAAACTTGTATTTGATAAGGTTCTAACTTAAGTTTCAAACATCCCGTATGTATCGGCACATCTTTGAAAGAACAAAAAATCGAATAAAATTTTATAGTCAAACATGCTCATGTCTGATGGTAACAAATTTACTATGTATTCAGCAAAGATAAATTTTATAATTTCATTACAAGATATGACATATATTGAGAGATCTGGTTACTTGGTACATTGTTTTTCCAAGACATATTGAATGACTTATCCGTCCACACACACACCACTTGTTATAACCTCATGACACGCAATTAGAGATCTTGTTAGTTCGAAACAAATTTTTTTTGAGTAATTCCTAATTCTTAAGGGGCCATCAAACATTACCAAAATTTGCTTTGATCCTATTTATTTATTTTGCACAAGAAGAGAAAAGGGGTTTCAGAGGGCTAAACTAGATGAAGATCTAGATTCCATGCACATACACATATATAGCCATTCATGTCAGTTCCATTAGGGTATTCGTATTCAGTTGGTTTGTAGCATAAACAACTAGTATTGTGTTCGACACCTATCGCTGCTGCATAGTATATGTGTTAGTGTATACTTCCTCGGAGTTTACAGGCATCACATTAGTTTACAAGCATCACATATTGCCTTTTTAGAAAATTTATATACTCCATTCTGTCTAACTCTTCTGCTAAAACAACTTGAATTTTTCATTTTTCCTTCTTTCTCCACGTCATTTGACATATCTTTTTTCTATGGAAAAAGAGCGACACTTTACTAAGATATGCTGCATCTGTACACGTTTCAAAACAACTGTAAATAAAGCAATGTAATCTTTCTTATTACATGGTTTTCTTTTAATGATAGAGGATAAATATAAAGCTATTAGTTATATATATTTCATTAATTCCCAAATATCAATACATGCACAGTTTAACAGAATTATTTTAATGAAGGCAGTTAAATTTGTTTTGGTAGATAATTCTTTTAACGAAGTTTAGATAAAATTTGAGAATCAAACTAAAAAAAAGAATAAATTTTGTTGTATGAATCTAAGAATAAAATGAGTCTGAAATTTGCATCCTATGCTAAATAAAATATATACCTTGGAAGAAACATTAACTTGGACGAAAGGTTAAAAACTTAAAATGAAATCTTCATCATTTAAGCTATCTTACCCATTACAGATAATATTGAATGTTTTTATTTATTTACACAACAATGAATAATTTTTAATATTGAACCCAGATAATATTGAAGTAATATAATATTGAATATATATACCTTAAATTCCTCAATTTGGCAATTATTCTTAAATGTTTCCCATTGTGCTTGTGAAATACCATCGTATAACTCGTACGACTCTTTATGGTCCTTCGAAAGTTTCCGTATCTTCATAATCCAACCACTAACCAATTTTGTTTTGAAATCCTTCCATCATATACAAACGTATCTTAGCACCATGTCCTTCGTTTTGTCCTTCATATGGTACTCGGTCTGAGATAACATGTAACACCCTACATCCGTTAGTGTCACTCACAAAGGGAATGCACTAAGTTCTATGGAGCATTTAGGGTAAAAGATGCAGATAAATTACAAGACAGACAGAAATTAAACAGCGGAAAATAAAACTTTGCTTTATTGATAAAATAGTTTGTACAATGGTTTCTTCACAACATCAGAGTATCATCTGTCTTACAAAATAAAGAAGCATAAAAACAACATTTATATTCCCCGATTTTAGCAAGAGCCAGCCATAGCATCTGAAAAGAGAATCCAAGCAAACTTCGACAAATCTTCAAGCTGGGAAAGAGTGGCAGTCCAACTTAACCTGAGCTAAACTATTCCCTCCTTTACTACCTGGGGGGGGGGGGGAACGAAAGAAAAGAAGACGAAAGAAAAACAAAGTCAGACATAAAGCCTGAGTAAGTTCAGTAACTTCTAGCATGTGAACATGGAAAAACAAACGACATGAATTAACTGAATACAAGATTACACCATGACGATAGGGTCAACAAGATTAGACAAGGTAATCACAAGATATGCTAAGATAAGATAAACTGGATACGCTCTAGTACTTTCGCCGCTTCGCTATTTCCTTGTTATACTGGTTTCTATATCTCTGCACCACCTAACTAGTGTCCCAACTAGTAACGATAACGTGATCCCAATCCCTGTATTTTCCCTTGCCTTCGAGCATCCATTTATTATTTATTACATAGATCTAATCTAGGGTTTTCTATCCAGTGCTTTCTAGATTCAACTAGAGTTTACGTTATCTGCCGAACGCTTCTTGGATTCAGGATTTATGACACCTAGTCCAACTAGTGCTACCTGTCGAACGATGCCCCCAAGTCTAGGACACACTACCTAGAGTGGTATATGTTCTTATACTTCCCCACGCATGTATCGCGAATCGTTATCGCTTGTCTAGATGCACATGTCCCATAATGTGCGGTCCGAGTCCTGTGTCAGGGCAAATCAAGGAATACAGAACTCGGTCGGGAGCTTTCAGATATCTGCCGATGCAGATGCTAAGGTCTGTTTTTGTTCCAGTGGCTATGGTCCCACTTGACCCCTCCCTCAACTAATGAAAGGCACCCTTTGTAAAATGAGAACTATACGCCGGCCCTCGGTGCCCCACTATCCTATGGCCATCCTCACCCATAACCAGATAGCAATTATGGTCTTTTGGAGTTCTCCGCCTTTCCGCTTCACGTATCTCGACTGACTCAAGATGGATGGTAGATGACGAGTTGCTATCACAGGGCTACCGTTTTCTCGCCGAATCACGCCGGTCCATCTTAGTCTTTAGGTTGCCATGTATTGCAACCAAGGCATACCCCTGGTTCTTCTACGCAGACCTTAACCTCTGTGGGCCCAGGCGGATCATCTGCAGCCTCACAGAGGGATACCAAGAGTACCCTCACGTCCCCTCGAAGCCTCGGGCTTCGTAACCCAATTCGTTGGAGCCTCCTTTTTACTCAGACGGACGTTCGCTCCTCCTCGTGCTATACTAAGAATTACTACTTAGTTTTACTAACTAAGATTTACCACTTAGTTTCCAGAATCGTTGTTTCCTTAACTAAGGTTTACTTAGTTCTCTTTCCCGTTAGTTTAGATTGGTTAAGTGTCATAGTCAATTCAAGCTAACTTAACCCTCCTTATTTATCCTGTTAAACTGGTTAAGTGTTGTCAATAACTCATGTTGACTTAACCCTACCACAAACCAAGTTGTATTGGTTAAGTATTTATTACTTAACCCTACCCATTCACCCTGTGTTGGTCAAGTGTTCCTTTTTAACTTAACCTTGCCCGTCTGTTTTAACTAACATGTTATTATTAATGGTTAAGTATTATCCCTTCATGTTCTAGACTTAACCTCATTCCTTTATCACAACCTGATGGTTAAGTGTTCAAGTTTACTTAACCCTACAGTCTAGCCCAGCTAACATATCAAATTGGCTAAGTGTATTAGATTTTACTTAACCCCAACCTCTAGTCTAGTTAACATATTAATTTGGCTAAGTGTATTAACTTTACTTAACCCCTACAAGTCACGTTTTGCTACCTTGAGTTTGGTTAAGTGTCTCTATGGACTTAGCCCTCCCATTCTAGCTTAACTGTGTTTAAATTGGTTAAGTGTTCCTATGGACTTAACCCTCCCATTCTAGCTTAACTGTATGGCCCTAACCCCACCCACCAGTCTGGTTGTCATGTTGAATTGGTTAGTGTCTTAGTGAATTTAACCCTACCATTCTTGTTCTAGCTTTAATTAAATGAATTAAAGTCGCTACCACTCACATTAGACAGGTATTGTTGCGACTACTGGATGTGTCGGTTGGTTCCGGGCAGGTTTACATCGCAACTCAGTCTAACCTCGGGTTAGGCATATTCGTGTTTTCTAAGTTCAAAAGGAGTTTTGATTAGTTTTCAAATCAGGTTTTGAAAGTAACCATCCCGTCCGTCGGATCAGTTAGGGATAGCCAGGGAGAGCAGGAAACTTGTATTTTCCAAACTCAAGCCTAGACACTATCCTCTCTGTCACCCTAGAACTTTCTGGTGTTTCATTAAAAGAGATGTTGTTAATAAATCTTTAATTTGTCTAAATTTACATTTCCTCATTCAGGCCAAATTCTATAAGTAAATTATTCCTAATTTACTTATTTCCCAATTACTCTTTTAATGTAAATTGTCAACATTTATTCTTATGGCCCATTTCCCCTTCTAAATCATATTTATACTTTTTGGTATGTGGATTTTACCAAATTAAGTGTCACTAACCATGATTTTTCTAACCCTGACAGTTATTCTCAATTATGGCCAATTTCACATTTATGCCAATATACTTATCGTGCCAAATTAGCTAATCTAATTCCGATTCAACATTCTAATTTACGTCAAACTAGACTTATTACTCTAGTTCATTATTCATGTAAATGCTAGATTTACATGTCAATACTAAATTCAAATTACACATCTTATAATTCATGTCAAATTTATCCAATTTGCATTTCTATGAACATGCCATAATACATGTTCCCAATTTATGCCAATTTCCTAGTTTATAACTATGTTTCTAGTAAATTTCATATTTTGCCCAAACCGCATTCCCACCGTTCGTATAATCGTGATTCAGTCTAGATTATAAATAAAGCTAGGCTCGTAGAAAATAGGGAATGAACCAAAGATGCTATGCAAAAGATAGACATACTAACTGGCATAAAAAGGGTTGAATAACGATGTCGGTTCAAGAACATGGGTAGACCTAACTTAATAGGTAAATTCCCAAGGTCTAAAACCAAGAATAGACAGAATAAAGGCGTAGGTTCAAGAACATGGGTAGACCTAACTTAATAGGTAAATTCCCAAGGTCTAAAACCAAAGAACAGACAAGATAGATAATCGGGTTCACAGTCACAAAATTTTAAACACATTCCTAGTCATGAACCATAGGTGCTTAATCACAGTTGTCCCATTTATGTCATAGACAATAGTTTTGCTTCCTAATCAAAGGTATAGGCTATAGTCATGGAAATAATTCTCATGGTCACAGTCACAGTCATAGGCAATGTCCATAGTTATAGGCAATGTCCATAGTCATAGGCAATGTTCATAGTCTTAGGCAATGTTCATAGTCTTAGGCATTGTTCATAGTCAAAGAGGCATATGGTTCTAAGGTCCATAGTTTCATAGTTATAGTCTTATTTGTCCTCGAAATCATAACAGTTCTTAATTTGGTCCAAAGAAATAGGCACTGATTCAATAGAAAAAATTGGCATACTCTTTTATTCCTTTAATTTCATGTCACGAAAAGATAAACGTTCAAATCTAGAAATAACTGACTTACAGAGATTAGATTAGAATAGAAAGATGGCGTTGCTATGATTCGTAGAAAAACGGTCGTTGCAGTCGTTCGAATCTTCACTTGAATTCTAGCTTGAATCTCCTCTTTGAAAGTCTTTGAGCAGCACCTCCTCGTCTTGATTTATTTTATATATATTATTTTATTTATTATTTGATTAAGAGGAGGAGAGGAAGCCATGTTTACTAAGAATCTTTGCAGCATAAGGGTAGAGAAAAATTGTGAATAGAGAAGAAGACCAGGGCTGTTTATATAGTTGCTCAAGACCTTATCGTACACGCAGCGCTGAGTCAGCATTGAACCTAGTTAAGAAAATAGTCCAGGTTCGCAGATGAATCTAGCCAAATCTTATCGTACATGCAGTGCTAAGTCAGCATTGGGTCCCACAAGCTGTTTTGGCGCAGAAATTTGAATTTCGAACTTTTGAATTCCTGGAATTTATTTAACTGTTTTATTCACATGAAATATTCTTATATGTATACAATTCCTTTAACGACCATTTTACGCGTATATATATATATATATATATATACGCACAACTTTCATTTTATTTTCAAAATTCAAACGATGTTGCACCGTTATTTAATTCTTGCCATATTTCATTTACTATAGCCTTATCTTAAATTTTATCTTTCGTATACATATATTTTTGCATATATATATATATATATATATTCTCATGTATATACATATATTTTCTTTATTTCCTTATATGTACGTTCTTATCCTTTCAAATTTTGAATTTGTATATGTACATATATTTGCATGTTCAGTTGGCCTTCTTTAAAACATAGATAAAAATTATGTTGTCGCCGAGGTTCGAACCCCCGGCCTCCATGTTACAAATCCAATGCCTTAACCAACTGAGCTACAAAGTCTTTTGTTAATAAGTCTTAGAACAATGATAATTATTGTTCTTTCCTTACTTCTCTTTTTCATGTTAGTTACAATACTTAAATTAAACCAATGCATGAATCTTTTTCTTTTAATGTTAATACATTATGTTTGCAAATCAGTGCATGCAACATATTTACATCGCATGCAACCAAATTTTTTTTTTCCATATATTAATTAATTTTCATTATACATCACCATATTAATCTTATCTGTGGATATATATACATTTTTAATTACATTAAAAATATGGGGTGTTACATAACAACATATGAAACATAACAAGTTCAATGGACATTTGAAAGTAATTTTATTTAGGTTATTTGAAAGTAGTTTTTTTGAAAGAAGCAATGGTATATTCCATGTAATAAGTGAACTAATGAATTTATAATACCTTAACATCCTCCTAGATAGTGCTCTTGAGTCCTTGACTAACGCTATCCCAATTTTTAATAGTAATATTGATTTTGGATCTAGCTGTATCGCCTACATCCGCCTTAAAAGACTTCGCCCACTTTCCAATGGGTTTGCCATTATCATTCCTCTCAATGTATTTTGGCTCTTGTGTTCTATATTTCTTTTCGATGGTTGGACTTCTTCGCCTCTTCTTAAACGACATATGTTAAGTAGAAGCGCCATGATCTTTATTATGTCCATATTGTTGTATTTCCATTGCTCCTGCTTACGGACATCCAGAAAAATTAAAATTATGTTCATAAGGAAAATAATTTAGCACCAAAATATGAAACTGTCATCAACAAAAAGAAAATATAAACTAAACCAACGCACTAAATTAATGACATTAATTAGCAAGAGCCCACATTATGTTATTATTTTTGTTATTTTTCTTGACAGTTGATAGATTTGCCTCTGATATTGTTAACATATTTTGATGGAGACTTCGAGCTTTCAAGAAGACAATGGAGCTTACTGAACATTTTTCCTCTGCTCAGTTATGGAGTTTGGCCACATTATTATTGAAGTAGGCATAGTGTCTTGTTTCAAATTTTCCATATTGATAGTTCATAGCCATTTTGACATGAAAGCCATATAATTGACCATATTTGTTGAGATGAGGAATATACTTACGTATTAAGCTGTTGAAATTCAAACTACGTTGTGAAAATTTATGTAATAAAAGAATATTTAGTACAACTTGAACTCCAATTTTAGAAAACTGTGATGCACGTACTTCTAATACGGATTTAGGATTTGTGGTGGTAGTTGAAAATTGTAATACTTCAAAGATAAGTACTGCATGAACATTTGTTTGCAAATAACATACTGCTTATCTCTTAATTATAAGCTTTATGGCACAATTTTTCAAATTTCTATCTAAGTAGGCCGGTGTACTGAATACTGGTCCACTGGGCGACGATACCAAATTAGAATGTAGAAGTTTTATTTTCCCTCCTATTTTTCTAGTGAAAAACAAGTGGCAAGATTTCACGCTAGTATGTCATGAATTAAGAAAAAAGCTTGTAAGCTACCGTTTTGCAGCTCCTCAGCATGTTTCGTTTATTCTGTATCTTATAAAGGATTATATCCTTGTTAATGTTGTCAACTAAATTGTGTATTTTAAAATGCATATGCTTACAATTTAAAAATGTTATACTTGTAACATTTGAGACCTAGACAGCAAATATTTAAAGTGCAGAACACGAATTCTTAGGGAATGTACAGTGATTTTCATAAAAGCACGCATCTAGCACATTAAATTTTTGCAGCGTAGTACAAATATTCAATAAAACTTTATTTTAAAGACAACATGTGAATTTTGAAAAGCTTGTTTTTTAATTTACAACCTGGAAAAGATAATAATATAACAATGTTCATATTCAAAAACTATTTTATCAAAGCTAAAAGGTGATTTTTTTTTGTTATGAAATTCGATGTTTAATAATTTGATTTAATTTTTTCATCGCTTGTAAAATAATATTTTTAAGAAAAAAACATCTGTTTTAAGAAATTATAAAAAAGTAGGAAAATGGAACCCTAAGATTTATCTTGCATGTGAATTTTAATTATTTCTGAAAAGAAAAAAAATTTAATTAAAAAAATAAGTAACCAAAAAATGTAAAACAAATTCTTAATCGGTTTAAACTAGAATTTTGAGTTTTGTATGTTCATACCCAGTTATAAAGGGTTGCAAGCACAAATATACAAGCCATAATTTCGCACTCGAGGAAGCATAAAATTAATCAGATGCTTTAGCTTATGGGATACGTAAAAAAACATTCACTCAAACGTAAAAATATCATTCATGGAGAGCATAATAAAAGCCAAGATAGAATATGTTTGTAAAGTTAGTGGCAAATTAATAAAGTCATTATTAATGATCATACAACTGTAAATCTGATGCCATAGACTTTTAACATATTTTTTTGCAACATAATTTACATGCTTTGTGCTTGACGTATGTTTGTTATGATTGAGTAGTTAAACCATGCTCATATCATTTACTGCACAGTTTCGATTGTTATTGTATACAATTTGTTAGAAAATGCAGACTTCAGATGTTGGTTAATGCAGACTTAAAACCACCAATTGCATCTAAACAAATACACCCCTCCCAATACAAATAAAACACCCAAAAAACAAAAACACACACACTCTCTCTTTCTTCCTCCGTCTTCCTTCCTCTTTCTGGAAGATAAAAATTTGAAAATTTGTAGAGCACACCCAAATGTAGGCTTAGAATAATTTCTACTAAGTAGTAATCTTCTTGTTCCTTTCCTATAGACAACAAAAAATTCATGGAAACAATTGAAAACGTATTGAGTGTTTCAGAAACTAAATCAGAAAGTTAATAATATAACAACGTTGTTATATCATATTTACAAAAAAAATGTGTAATTTTACTTTATACTCTTTGTAATACAAGAATTTTTTTTATCCATTTTTGCATGACAAACAATCATCTACCAATATCATTTTTTTGTGAACATCAACCCCTGAACTATAGTACTTTGATTATTGGTGATTGTTTACAATGCAAAATGAATTTGCACCGTAGTTGACTGTCATGTGAAAAAACCTTAATGTTAAAAAACATATAAATCTCAGTGTTTTTATTATTACTTGATGCTCTTATACACTTGTTATGAAAACTGCGCCTTTGCGGAAGCGACCATGATCTTATTCATCCAATTACTTAAAAATGATTTCTATGGAAACAAACACAGATATGAAATCACACGCGCAAATACAAGATATTCCACCCAACCACCCTCTTTATTGATTCTCAAAAACAAATTTTGTTTACACTCAATGGATCAAAACCAACAATAAACAAAATTACAAGAATCAATAACCTTATTGAGAAAGGGAAAGAATATCTAGATGACTAACACTCTTTGTTGGAGAAGGAAAACAATGAAGAACGACGGCTAAGCTTTGGATTAACTGGAGGCACCAATCATCTCTAGGGCACCAAGCCCTAGAGGCATGCAACCGTCACTCTATTCGGTCAAACATTAATCCAACCAAATGTGTTGCTTTTATAGGAGAATAGAAGGCCTAGGAAAAATATCCAATTTTCCTCTTAGAGATATATTAGGAATATATCCCCTCAATTCTTGCAGATAAGTAACAGAAAGACCGGGTCAAAATCCAGCAATAAATCCGCTCAAACGCCAAACTGCTCCTTCTAACCTTCTTTCTGTTGCTGCACCATCTCCTCTACCGCCAAGCACATCCACGCCTCGTCTCTATCAACATATGTGATTTTATGTCACAAATCACAACACTCCACCTTGATATGAAATCACATCAACAACAAGTCAACCGACTTCCATGGACATGTGAAATCACCATCACAATGCTTCACCTTAATCTGAAATCATATCAACACTCCAACAATCACCAAACAAGTCATCTAGCTCTTTCAACGACACCTTCTCTCAATTAAAACCAACCTTGATTTCCAGGCAACGAGATACACCCCACAACCTCGATTTCAGGGCAACGAGATACGCCCAGTCGATTTGAAAGGACTACGACCACACCTCAATTACAAACACAACTCACCGCCTGCAAAAGATGCATCTACCACCTGAGTTGTACCGTGCATCAACCAACGGTCTAAAAGTGCTTGTAATTCCACAACGACACCCGTCTACCACTTGACCTGAGCTCCGTCCTCGATCACTCCGGATCCCTCGAGCATCATCAACGTGAAGACCCTATCGAACACATCAGCAGTGACCAAATTAACCTCTCCACCTTGCTGTGGACTAGGTTCTTCAACCGTCACTCGCTTGCCATATCGACACCCGTCTACCACTTGACCTGAGCTCCTTCCTCGATCACTCATGATCCCTCGAGCATCACCAACGTGAAGACCCCTGTCGAAAACATGAACCGAATCACCAAGGTATAGGCATATCAAACCAATTGCCAACATCTTCGTCTTATTCCATCTTCCCCCATCCACATCTGAGGGCTCATGTTCATCTCCATCAACCAAACAATTGAGGCCTTCAAATCCCCAATCAAAATTAGTCATCACCAACAGCGCCATCATATCCAACGTAAACAAAAAAAAATCGATTTTTTTCAACAAAAAATCAATTTTTTCCGAATAAAAATCAATTTTCCAATCCAAAATCACTATAAGCTTTGTGATGATCTAGCTCTGATACCAACTGTTATTGAAACTGCGCCTTTGCGGAAGCGACCAGGATCTTATTCACCCAATTACTTAAAGATGATTTCTATGGAAACAAACACAGATATGAAATCACACGCGCAAATACAAGATATTCCACCCAACCACCCTCTTTATTGATTCTCAAAAACAAATTTTGTTTACATTCAATGGATCAAAACCAACAATAAACAAAATTACAAGAATCAATAACCTTATTGAGAAAGGGAAAGAATATCTAGATGACTAACACTCTTTGTTTGAGAAGGAGAACAATGAAGAACGACGGCTAAGCTTTGGATTAACTGGAGGCACCAATCATCTCTAGGGCACCAAGCCCTAGAGGCACGCAACCGTCACTCTATTCGGTCATACATTAATCCAACCAAATGTGTTGCTTTTATAGGAGAATAGAAGGCCTAGGAAAAATATCCAATTTTCCTCTTAGAGATATATTTGGAATATATCCCCTCAATTCTTGCAGATAAGTAACAGAAAGACCGGGTCAAAATTCAGCAATAAATCCGCTCAAACGCCAAACTGCTCCTTCTAACCTTCTTTCTGTTGCTGCACCATCTCCTCTACCGCCAAGCACATCCACGCCTCGTCTCTATCAACATATGTGATTTTATGTCACAAATCACAACAACACTTTTATAAATGCCCATAGCATATCACATTAAGTTTTCTATGTTTCACATTACAAAATTTCCATTATTTACAATATCGAGAGAACATATGGTCATTAACGTAACCGCCAACAAACAACAATAAGATAATTCGACTATGGCAAGAACGTTAAACAAAATAATACTACTATATCTTCAAAACTAAAATACTAAAATATATAAACATCTGTATAGCTTGTTTCAATATATTGTGATTTATCATAAACCAAAGATGACCTAACAATAAATGGCAATACTGATGACAACAAGGATATGCGTGCTCAACTCGAACATGTAATTAAATAATGCATATTATGAAGTGATCAATAAAGCTATAACGCAACATCTCTGAATTTGTGTATATTTCATTGGAAGCTAATGGAAACATACACATAAATCCACTCAGAAAATTTCTTCTTTTTATTGCTTCAATTAAATGGAAATGGGAAAGATAACATGCTTAAAGCAAATAAATAAAATAAGTTATAAAATACCTATCACTTTCTAAAGCGGTTGCAACAGTTTTTGTCTGATGCTACAAAAACCAGTGTCCAAAGTTTCAGTTTTGATCTTTGTTGTTGCCTATGGAAATAAATAAAGATAAGTTATAAAAGGAGAAATACAAGAATAGTTGATAAAAGGAGAACTACTACTTGCATTCGAATGCGATGATTTCGTAAAAATGAATGTAAACTTACATGCGTAGGACTGTAATGAATATACAAACATTTAATTTGATTTTATTCTGTTGTAATGCCTACGTAAATAATTAATGTAAACCTACTTCTGCCATTTTAAGACCTTTAATTTTGTAACGATCTACCATTTCAAACAATTCAAATCGACAATAATCCACACATGTCTGACTTGAATTGCTCAAATAGTAAATTGTTATATAAATTGGCAATACTTAGTATAAACAGTAAGTAAATCAATCCCAGAATCACAGATCACAGACACAGAGTATTACAACATTTGCAGCGGAATAAACAACATAGTAGTTCATGAAGCTACTAGAAGTAAACAAAGTCTCAAAACAAATACATAAGAGAGGTCCAAAATAGCGAAGTTGCTAACAAAACAAATAACATGAGTCTGAACGGAAATAACTAAATAACATAAAGCTGAATAGATATATATCCAACGAACTCCAACGACTTCAGCTTCAAGAAGAGTTCCTTAAGCTGCAACACTTAAGCTGACCCGAGCATAAAGTAAAAACAAAACACTCGAGTTAGGACTAACATTCTCGTGTAAGTAAACAAACTCAAGTGAAATGTCAACTGAAATGCAAAGTAACTTAAAGGATGTTGGGATTACCATCCTTCAAGGATCCGTTAAACTATTTACTACGTAATAGAATATGTTACATACGATAATGTCTATCAGTAAGATAAAGTATCAAAATAGTGTAAGCGTGATTACCATATTACCCTTACACCGTTTATATATATTCCTGTTGTCTATACAGTACTGTAAGCCCCTCCAAACCAGCGGGATACTCAGGGAGAACTCCATAGGTACAGTACAAAACAAACTCGTAGTGGGCGCGATCAGGATAAATATGATAAGACACTCGAGACAATACCCAGGGTAGGAATCTACTAGTTACAGAACCGGACTGGTGGTGACGCATAGCCGCAACTACCGCCCACCTCGAACACACTTCGAATCAAAGGTGCGCACCAAATCGAACACAAAAGTAATAGAATGGGTTCAAAGAAGCATGTTCGATAAGGGGTATGACCCCATTGGTCTCGGTATAGCTCCTGTTTTAGTCATTTTAATTATGATCCGAAAGTCAAGGCAATCCACTATCGTTCTCTTACTTCATTCCAGTAGCGTTCATCATACTTTATTATGAATTCTCCATCACGTACACAGTTGTTAAAGTGGTTTTCGGTATTGGCAAAGAGGGTGACAATAGCCGATCCCGGTCTCTTTAACAACCAATCGTTTATATTTTTCACACTGTGGTCATTTTAAATAAAACATATTTATATGGATCGCTTATAGGAAAATCTTAGATTTAAAATAATTTATAACATATGTATACTAAGTTAAAATAAAATATTTGTTAAATTACCTAAATTCTTATTACTTTATTTTAATTTAAAAATACCTTGAAAATAATTTACTTTAAAAGAAAACTCTAGATTTGAATAAAACTGATTTGATAACTTCTAAAAATACATATACATATTTTAACTTTTATTAACCAAAAGCATAATGAAATCTTAAATCCAAAATAATTTATAAGTGAAAATATTTTATAATTTTTAGAAAACTTCAAAAATAGACCAGCGGTGTCCATATAATAATTTTCTATCTAGGTCAAGTAATACAGATGTATATCATTTCAATCCGATAAGTTTCAAATCCCGGGTGTGTATCATTTCATCCCGCATCCCAAATCGTTTCAGTTTGGTCCCTAAATCTATACAATGATTCAGGTATATAGCATTTCAACCCACAATGATTTCTAAGCTACAGGGAACTTGCATTGTGAATTTCAGTAATCAAATAAACACAGAAACAATATCAATCATCAAGTCAAACATAAGTACAAGTTGTGTGTGTCGGTGTGTCATACTTGCATATACGGTGCTAACATTCAAATACAGTTATTTCACTTTCATGAAAATATTATGTCAATTGTGAGCTGAACTCACCTTCAGTGGCGCAGAAACAGAGACAACAACCGATAGACGCTGAAAAAGAATGGCACCGAAACTTCACCAAATTGGACAAACAAATTACGGTCAAGACACGTATAAATCGAGTAACGTTTGATTTCAAAAATAAAATAAAATAATAATAAAAAAAAAAAGTTTGTTATTTTTTCGCAAGCATAAAACGCTCCTTTCATTCTTCCCAAAGGTTCATAATGCCATGAACATTATTATCGTTCTCTACATATGGTACAAATAAACACGATAAAGCCATGTTACAATCACATTGTATACGAACAACGAGTATACCATGACTCAATATATGTACAGCAACTCTAGACTACCAACATGCACTCAATATTATATTATAAATGTATGCTGTAGCACACCTAACCGAAGCCTCACTCTCGTCATTTTTCCCTTTTTTTTTCTTACATATAAAACGCATCTTCCTGGCACAAAGAGAAATGAGCTTTGTTTCCTAAATTTGAACCATATATACATTGCATTAGAGTAATGCAAAATTAAAAAAATGGAATGACTTTCTTCAACTCAACTATACAGTTCGGTTTTGAACATTTCTTTTCGTAACTCACTTTTGACACAGACAAAACATTGTATTTATTCAAAAAAAAAAAAAATCTTAAAAAACGCAAATACCTGGTACTAAACGTAACAAAACTGAAAATCCTTTCACATAAAACTTTTACACTTATTCACATATCAAAACTGAGAAACCATATTAATAAACTTTGCTGCATATAAAATATAAAGAGTTATTATATCACAAATGACAACACGTTTTTTTTTTATTATTATTATGCCCACAAACGAAATTGAACCCATGAACTATTCTATACACAAACTTATTAAATACGTCTAACCCAATCTCAACAAGTTAGAGATGAATATATGAAGAAAAGAAAATAAAAACGAAAGCTCACAAAAGAGGAGGAATGGCTGAACGTTGGTGCTGAGTTCGGTTGGACGTATACCGGTCGACACTGGTGGACAGAGAGTGCTGCGTTCCAAGTAGAGATTTTTTTCTTTTTTTAGTAGTTCTAAGGTGGACGACTGATAAAAGAGGAGGCAAAAATGGCTACAGGCTAATGAAGATAACACTACTTAATATTTGCATCCCACACGATTAGCTTGGATAGATCGTGATATATTCTTATGCAAAAGAATAGGACCTGATCCAGAACTATTCAAATATTTGAATTGTTGAAGTTGTAACATAAATTGGAACTCACGTTGCACTTAAATTCCGAAGACAAAACAAAATAATTGGGTGAAAAGAAGAGCACGTAACATGCATACAACATGTCATGCGCCATAGCTTCTTCATCCCATTTCATGATACTAGATTAAAAAAAAATCCATATCCAAAAATTAGCAATGATGGTGACCGAAAGGAAGGGGGAAACATAATGTAGAGCACTTCACGTCTTCAAAAAGACACACGTATGGACACAAAACTCAAAAAAATAAAATTATATAGGACAAAGTACCAATATAATACACTGTTTTATTATTACGGCTGTCCGTCGGATACCAAAATGTGCAAATAAATATATCATGGTGATCAGTGCGACAAGACAGACGCGATGGTACAAAAACATCAGTGCCATGACTCTTTTATCAAAACTCATATTTTTAAATTACGATACACTGCTACATCTTACGGAAAAATTCAAATGGAGCTAGAAACGTCCGAATTTCGCGAAACGAATTACGCCGTCGTCATCAGAATGAGCAAAATATTTTTCTTATGTACAGAAATTTAGGTTTAAGAAATAATTTCGCTCGTTTAATATTTGAACCTACTTACGCCGAAATAACGCTACCAAATGGACTTTTAAATTTACTGACAAAATTTTACCATTCACTATTTTTAAATGGACGCATACCAAAAATCAAAATTTTCATTGTTCAAATCGATCGCTAACATTCGAGAAACTTTGATTTAGTCGTAGTTCAAAACGTAGAAAATGACGAATCGTTACACTCTCCCCCACTCAACACTTTTCGTGCTCGAAAAGAAATGGAATGGGAAAATTGCAAACAAGATAAAACAGAAATAATAAATTCAAAAAAAAAAAAGAATACCTGAATCAAATAGCTCTGGGTTCGAAGCACGTATGCTTTCCTCAGTCTCCCTGGTACAATCTCGATTGTCAGTACTCCACTGTACTTTGACCAAGTTGACAAATTTTCTTCTTAGATGTTTCATCCTACTATCGTTGATACATAGTGGCTTCCTCTCTACAGTGAGATTCGGCTCCACGTCCAATGTCTCTAATGTAGAGGGCTGAACAAATAGGGAAGGGTCATGAAGATACTTATAAAGATGCGATACATGAAACACGTTGTGCACTCCCGACAATTTCTCAGGAAACTCCAATCTATAAGCCAAAGAACCAACTCTATCCAAGATATGAAAAGGACCAATGAATCTAGGAGCTAGCTTCCCTTTCCGACCAAAGCGAATCACATTCCTCAACGGTGAGATCTTAAGGAAAACTTGATCCCCTACAGCAAATTCAAGATCCTTTCTCCGTCTGTCCGCATATTTCATTTGTCTATCCTGAGCGATTCGCATCTTCCTTCTAATCTCCTCGACTTTCTCGGTTGCTTCCAATATCATATCAGGTCCAAGAACAAGGTGGTTGCCCGACTCAATCCAACAAGCTGGTGATTTACAAGGTCGTTCGTAAAGAGCGGTAAACGGAGACATCTCGATGCTTGCCTGAATTTAAAAGAACGGGATCCAATTGATTCAAAATTTGATTTAAACAAGATTGATTCTAAATCTAAATAAAAGATATACCTGATAACTATTATTATAGGTGAATTCGACGAGGTGGAGATGATCTTCCCAGGATCCTCCGTAATCAAGAACACAAGCGCGAAGAAGATCCTCTAGAACCTGATTTACATGTTCCGTTTGACCGTCAGTTTGAGGATGGTAGGCAGTGCTGAGATTTAGACGGGTACCTAGAGCTTCTTGAAAAGCTTTCCAAAATTGCTAGTATAGATAGGATCACAATCGCAAACTATACTGGATGGAACACCATGAAACCTTACAATCTCCTTCATATAAATCTCTGCTAAGCTCGAAGCTGTGCGACTAGCTTTAACCGGAATAAAATGAGCAGATTTGGTCAATCGGTCGACTACTACCCACATACTCTTGTTACCTCTCCTCGTCCTAGGCAAACCATCAATAAAATCCATAGAAACTTGGTCCCACTTCCCCATTGGGATCTCAAGAGGCTGCAACAATCCAGCAGTTTTCTGGTGATCAGCCTTGACCTGTTGGCAAGTGGCACACTTACTAAAGTATGTGGAGATATCCTGCTTCATGCCGCTCCACCAATACAACTTCTTCATATTGTGATACATCTTCGTGACACCGGGATGGATAGAAAGTCTGGAACGGTGATTCTCCATAAGAACTTCTTGCCTCAAGCCATCAACATTTGGTACACAAATACGATTATTTATTCGTAAAACCCCATGTTGATCAATATGAGCCCCTAATTCATTATGTTGATCTCCTTCTCTATTCTGAATATTATCCTTCATGAGCTTAAGTATTACATCATCATCTTGTTTGGCTTTTATATGGTCCATAAGAGGTGAAGTAACCACTATCTGACACAGCATGGCCTTCTTTCGACTCAAGGCATCCGCTACCACATTGCCTTTCCCTGGTGTATAATTAATGTCGAGGTCATAAGCTGCTAAGAACTCGAGCCACCTAACTTGCCTCTAATTCAGATCTTTCTGGGAAAATATATACTTAAGCGACTAATGATCGATAAAGAGTTCAAACTTAGTACCTAAAAGATGGTGCCTCCATAACATCAAAGCAAACACAACAGCGACCAATTCCAAATCATGAGTGGTATAATTAACTTCATGCGTCTTCAGCTGGTGACTAGCATAAGCAATAACCTTCCCATTCTGCATCAACACAACTCCTAATCCTTCTTTACAAGCATCAGTGTATACCGTTAATCCTTCACTTCCATTTGGAACATTAAGAATAGGAGCAGAGGTAATCTTTTGCTTCAACTCATTAAATGCAGCTTCACACTTATTGCTCCAGTCAAACTTGGCATTCTTTCGAGTTAAAGCAGTAAGAGGGGTAGAAATTTGAGCGAAATTCTCGATAAATCTTCTATAATAACCGGCTAGGCCTAAAAGCTACGGATATCAGTTGGAGTCCTAGGTCTCTCCCAATCCTGAAATAGAATAGGGTAAATGAGTTCTGAAGAAGGAAAGGAATTCAAATAACAAAAGAAAGTTGAAAATTCTTACATTAATTGCAGCGATCTTAACTGGGTCAACGGAAACTCCATTCTCTGAAACAATGTGCCCTAGAAATCGAACTTCATCTTTCCAAAAATGGCATTTAGAGAATTTGGCTTTCAGCTGATGGTTTCTAAGTGTTTGAAGGACAAAGGTCAAGTGTGCTAGATGCTCCTTCTTAGACTTAGAAAACACAAGAATGTCATCGACGAAGACAAGGAAAAATTGGTTGAGAACATCTCGAAAAACTCGATTCATAAGTTCAACAAAGAAAGCTGGGGCATTAGTTAATCCAAAAGGCATGACTAACCATTCGAAAAATCCACTATCAGTTCGGAAAGCTGTCTTAGGAATACTCTCCTCAGCTACTCTAAGCTGGTGGAAGCCAGTAGCCAAATCAAGCTTAGAGAAAACTTTAGCTCCATAAAGCTGATCAAACATGTCATTAATACGAGGCATGGGATAACGGTTCTTCATTGTGAATTTGTTTAACTCTCTATAATCAACACACATTCTTAAAGAACCATCAAACTTGGTGACAAAAACAACAACAACTCCCCATTCAGAAAAACTAGGCCTAATCAGACCTTTAGAAAACAAATCATCAATCTAGTTCTTCAATTCGACTTTCTCCTTAGGTGCCATTCGTCTGGGAGGAAGGACAACTGGACGGGCTCCAGGAATAAGATCAATGCGAAATTCTATTTCGCGTTTAGGTGGAAGAGAAGTGACCTCACCAAATACATCGGGAAAATCCTTGACTATAAGAGTAGAGTCAAGGTCACTCGGATGGGAATCAAGAGAAAATATAAAGCTGCCTGCATAGTCCTGAGGCATTTGACATTCGATTATTAAGGATACACCCCCAATCGCTTACTAAAGTAACGGTTCGGGCTTTACAGGAAATAACAGCATCGTACTTTCTAAGCCAATCTCCTCCAACTAAAATATCAAAGGCATCAAAACCCAAAACATAGAAATCTCCAGTGAATCGTTGCCTGTTGTGAAGGAGTTTCACTCCTTTACAAATCATACTCAAGTTGGTGGGACCGCCAATCGGGTTAGACTCACATAAAGGTTCAGTTGCTACTTGAGGATGCAAAAGGTGCTCAAACTTATCACAAAGGTCAACAAAAATAAAACTATACGAGTCTCCAGTACTAAATAGAACACGAATAGGGAAATCAAATAAGGTAAAAGTGCTCTGAAGAGTACCTTGGTCACCGGGAGTAGCGGGAGAAGTAGAAGATGTCATGGCAAAGACTCCACTTGTGATGGCCCGCCCCGCACCAACCGACATTTACTCCAAAAGTGCGCTGTACACATGTCCGGTCAGCACGGGACGGTCGTCAGAAGGAAAGGAAAGAGGAGAATGAACTAATAAGGAACCTGTAAACTGTCTCACAGCGCATAGGATAAAATATAATAACAACATACCTGACATAAAACAGGTGAGACAGTGCATAAGCTGAAAACAATTAACATGGCATCGGAAAATCTAAGTACAGCTTATGATCCAAAGTTCACATTATTACAACTTTTCAAACTGTCTCAAAAGCAAAAGCAAGATAAGGGAGGTACACTACTAATTCCCAAGTAGCGACCACCAACGACACAGGGAGAATATCTATATATCATACGTGGAAGCCTCCTGCTCTCCTCCAAATCAGCTACTCGCGCATCACCGGCTAACCTTTCTCTAGTCTGCTCGTGTGAGCATCCAGAGTAATGAGAAGAGACATAAAACTCTGGGTCAGACATAAAGCCTGGTATGAGCGATAAGCATCTAAACAGAACAATAATAGGTAGACTAAACCATACCTGAACCTGGACCTGCAACCAAAGAGTTAGCACTACATACTGTACAACACTCTAAGGTGCCAATAACATGTGGTGTAAAGATAATGGGGGTGGGGGTGTGCATGTCATAGTGATGGAAAACAATCAAACATAGCATCCATCCTCACATCTCTCACTCAGTGCGTAAAGTATACGATATTCACCACTTCGATCACCCAACATACCTTGCTATGATCACTTTGCCCCCATGAAGTCATAAATGGCTTCACTGCACTGATACATAGCCACTAATCCTTCGCTATGTCCACTTTGCCCCCATGGAGTCGCATTGACCCCACTGCACTGGCTCATAGTCTCACTAATCCTTTACTATGTCCACTCTGCCCCATGGAGTCACAATGACCCCACTGCACTGGCTCATATTCTTACTACGCATCACTTTGCCCCTCGAGTCATAATGACTCTACTGCACTGATAACGTAGTCTTGCTACCATCACCTTGCCCTTCGAGTCATAGTGACTCTACTGCACTGATAAGTAGCCCATCAACCATTTTCAGTGGTGAATCGAAGTTATGAACGTCGACAACTCCTTAGCATACGTCCCGCAGCAAAGTCCAACAATGAAGTGAACTCATTGGTTCCCAACTGGATCCTGAGCTCTAACTTCCATTTGTACTACCTTTGCATCTCGGGTTATTGGTCATCACCGGATCGGTTCAGATCTCCCCCTACTCATCAGTTCGGTTCGGATCGGAATGCTTCTCTTCACTGGATCGGGTCGGATACCTCGAGCTCCCTCCCAATATGTCGGTTCGGATCGGAAGACGTCGCCCCTAGGGGATCGGGTCGGGTTCTTCAACTCCATTCACCACGCGTCGGTTCGGTTCGGAGGTGACCATGCGGGTCGGATCGGATGGTGCCTGCCACGAGAAATGCAAGTGGATAGAAGCTTCCCCAGTCCTCGTTGTCTTCATCTGTTCGGATCGGGGTATGGAGCGTAAAAACGGATCGTAGCTTCTGAATTCGAGTGGGGGTTCAGATCGGTCCTTCTAACCGATCCGATCCGGTTCGGATGTCTTCCTGCACTTTTTCCAGCAAGCGGTTTATGCCACTCGACGGCGTTTTCGACCATTCCAACTATTCTAATCAATCACAAAGCATACCATATAGTCATAGCAACATGTATAATCACCCACAAACACCAAAACAACTATATGATAGGTTAAAATTGATTAAACATAGCCAAAACTCCATATTTCCCCTTAAGCATGTTTAGGTGAAACTAATGATATGATTAGCAAAACTTAAACAAATTAACCCAAATTCATATCAGAGGTCTAAAACATCATTTCGAATTTTATAAATATTTTTCCAGAATTTTATCATGTTTAAATTCGCTAATTAACACTAATTACCCTTAATTAGCCATGATTAGTGAGGAACTATGCAAATCACTCACCTTAGCCACAAATAAAACTTAGATCTGAAATAGATCTCTGATTTGGTGCGAATCCCAATGCTAAGAAGCAGCTCTAACGTTGATTTGGTGAAGTTCTCCCTTGATTTGACGTTGCTAAGCTTAATCCTTGATTAGAAGGTGATTTGGAGGTGATTTAGAGATTGGAGACCATTTTTAGGGTTTCTAAGAGGTAAGTGGAGGCTAGAAAACTGAAATGGAATGAATCTCTAACTCTTTTCAGCCTCCCCATAACCCTAATCCCGAAATGGGTTATGGGCCCATTCACTAATCACCCTATTTGGCCCGGTTAACCAGTTTTTCACCTTCCAAACCTTATTTCAGCCATATCACCCAAACGGTAAGTCCGTTTGGCTATTATGACCACTCTACGGAAAGGTAAACCATCAAACGAATCTAATGGAACTGGTTTCAGGTCAAAATTCCTTTTCAGTCAAAAGTTATGGCCAAAACAAGATCAGCTAGGGGCAAAATGGTCATTTAAAAATTGAAAAAAATCATGAACATAGGAAATGACTCTAATGGTTGTTTCCCAAAGTTATATGACCATACGACTTCATATGGGAAAGAAATAAATATTCTACGATACTCCCATGCGTAGAATGCGGGTTGTTACATTCTTCCCCCCTTAAGAAATTTCGCCCTCGAAATTCCCTAACCAAAACACACAAAGGGTCCCGCATGCCTATCAACCATAAAACAACAATCAAACATGCAAAACAAGTAAAACAAGTCTATCCTAGCATGCGGAATAACTAACTTGCAAAGTAAATCTTACCAGGCAAGGAGTTCTGGATACGTCTTTCTAATGCTCTCCTCTGTCTCCCAAGTACAGTCATTCTCGTTCTCGCCCCACTGAACCTTGACTAGCTTCACCGCCTTCCTTCGAAGTTGCTTCGTTTCTTGCTCGATAATACGGATCGGCTTGCGGTTCCCAACCGCCTCGGGTTCTACTTCGAAGTCCTCTAACTGATCAGGTGAAATAGTCATATCTGGGTCGTGCACGAACTTCCTTAACTGGGAAACATGAAATATATTGTGAACTCCCGCCATCTTTTCTGGTAAGTCAATTGTATATGCCAAATTCCCAACTTGTTCAAGAACTGGAAATGGGCCAACAAATCTTGGTGCCAATTTGCCTCTCTTGCCAAATTGTATCATGCTCTTCAACGGAGAAACCTTGAAACACCAAGTCACCAACGGAGAATTTTAAGTCTCTTCTCCTTTTATCAGCATAACTCTTCTGCCTATCTTAGACAGCCTTCATTCGTTGTTGAATGGTCTTAATCTTATCTGAAGTTTCCCTCACCACATCTGGTCCAAGCATAAACTTCTCGCCGGTCTCTATCCAACATGATGGTGAGTTGCACGGTCTTCCGTACAAAGCTTCATATGGAGCCATACCGATACTGGATTGGTAGCTATTATTATATGCAAACTCTACTAGATGCAAATGGTCATCCCATGATCCACCAAAATCCAATATACAAGCTCTCAAGAGATCTTCCAATATACGATTCACCCTCTCCGTGTGACCGTCGGTCTGAGGATGATATGCGGTACTGAGATGTAATTCTGACCCTAGAGCCTCTTGTAAGCTCTTCCAAAACCCACTAGTAAACAACGGGTCTCGGTCACTCTCAATGCTTTTAGGTACTCCGTGAAATCTCACTACCCATTTCATATACAATTCTGCCAACTTAGCTGCCGTTCTGGTCGATTTGACTGGTATAAATCTTGCACTCTTAGTCAATCGATCTACAATTACCCAAATGCTATCATATCCCGATCTAGTCCTAGGTAAACCATCGATGAAATCCATCGAGACTTGCTCCCATTTCCATTCGGGAATTTCTAATGGTTGCAACAAACCACTAGGCTTCTTTTGCTCGGCTTTAACTAGCTGGCAATTCATGCATTTGGATATAAACTTCCCAACGTCTCTTTTCATCCCTTCCCAGTAGTAAGTCTGCTTCATGTCTCGATACATCTTATTACCACCGGGATGTATAGTTAGTTTTGAGTGATGACATTCTCTAAGCACTTCATCCCTCAAACCATTCACGTTGGGTACAACTAGTCTTCCATTCTTTCGAAGCCATCCTTCTCGATCAAGCCCATACAAATTCATCTCCTTATCGTCGATATTCATCTCTAACTTGGAGATGATTTCCAATAGATTAGGATCGTCCCTCTGGCTAGAACCAATCCGCTCTATCAAAGTGGGTCTGATCGCCAAACTAGCTAGCATTTCTGGATCCAATTCGCACTTTGGTCTGAAATCAAACCCTGCGATATACTCCAGTTGCTTCCATTAAAGAAACATAGCCCCTAAATTGGCATGTCTCCTACTCAAGGCATCGGCTACTGCATTACCTTTCCCAGGTGTGTATGCGATATCAAAATCATACGAAGTCAAGAACTCTAACCATCTCTGCTGACGGAGATTCAGATCCTTCTGGGAGAAGAGATACTTTAGCGATTTATGATCGGTAAACAACTCAAATCTCTCTCCCAAGAGATAATGTCTCCACATCTTTAGCGCAAACACGATCGCTGCTAATTCCAAATCATGGGTAGGGTACTTTCTCTCATGTGGCTTTAGTTGTCGACTAGCATAAGCTACAACCCTACCTCCTTGCATCAATACATCACCTAGTCCGGTACCACAAGCATCCGTGTATACCGTCATCTCTTCATTCCCTTTAGGAATGACTAATACTGGCGCACGCGTCAACTTTTCCTTTAGACTCTTGAATGAATTCTCACACACTCCGTCCCAGACGAAGGCCTGATTCTTCTTAGTCAACTAAGTCAACGGTGCTTCTATCTTGGAGAAGTCCTGGATAAACTTACGATAATATCCAGCTAACCCCAAGAAACTTCTTACATCTGTTGCATTCTTGGGCGTAGGCCAATCCTGTACCGTAGCCACCTTCGTAGGGTCCACGGCAATTCCATTCTCTGAAACAACATTGCCCAAGAATCTCACTTCCCTTCTCCAAAAGTGACACTTAGAGAATTTCGCTTTCAATTGGTGTTTCCTCAACACCTCCATCACTATCCTCAAGTGTCCCTTGTGTTCCTCCTCTGTCCTCGAGTAAACAAGGATATCGTCTATGAACACAAGAACAAACTTATTCAACTGATCTCTGAATACTTGATTCATAAGATCCACAAAGTAGGCTGGTGCATTGGTCAACCCAAATGGCATAACCAACCACTCATAGAATCCAGATGGCATCCTAAATGCCGTTTTCGGAACACTCTCATCCGCCACTCAGAGCTGATGAAATCCTGTCGCGAGGTCCAACTGGGTGAACACTCTTGCTCCTTCCAGTTGATCAAATAAATCATCTATCCGCGGTAGAGGATACTTATTCTTCCTCGTCACCTTATTCAACTCGCGATAGTCCACACACAAACGAAGGGAACCATCTTCCTTAGTGGGAAACACAACTGGTGCTCCCCACTCGGAGACACTTCTTCTAATAAATCCCTTCTTCAAAAGATTGCTGACTTGCACCCCGAGCTCTCGCTGCTCCCTTGGTGTCGTACGACGAAGTGGCATCACTATAGGTCTTGCATCTTTCACTAAATCAATACGGAACTCAATCTCTCGGTGTGGTGGAAGCCCGGTCACCTCCTCAAAGACGTCCGGATACTGGCCAACCACGGGCACATCTGACAACTCATCCTGCGGGATGTCGAGGGAATTTATAAAATTAGCCATTACCCCATCACTAGGTAGACTACCAAACACTACCCTCCGCCCATCATCTGCCCTAACTGTCACCAAAAATCCCTCACAGTCTACCACCACCCCGTATCTTTGTAGCCAATCGACTCCCAATATAATGCCATACCCAGTAAAGCCCAAAACAAAGCAATCACAAACAAACATACATCTATGACTCGATAAGACCAAATTTCGTCAAATCATACTAAGGTTAGTCGAACCACCAATCGGGTTCGTCGAACCACCAATCGGGTTCGTCACAACCAATGGTCTATCGACTATCTCGGGTTCCAGTCCCAACCTATCACCAGGTCACTAGATATGAATGAACGGGAAGCCCCAGTATCAAACAAAACTTGAACGGGTACATCATAAATAGAAAGCATACCTTGAATAACGACATTCTTTCCTTTCTACGCCGCAGTTGGGGCATTCGACGAAGAAGGAACAACATCAATAGCATATGCTTTCACAATCTGCTTCTCCTTAAGAGGTTGCAGACACTTATCCTTATGATGTCCCACTTGGGCATAGTTATAGCACTTCCTATCCGCTGGCTTGGCCCGACATTCTTTAGCATAATGGCCCTTCTTACCATAGCTGAAGCACTCAACATCTTTCTTGTTCTTTTTCTGGCCATCCTTAGATTGGTTCTGCTTCCTCTTATTCTGAGAGTTATTCTTGCCTCCACCGCCTGCTTGCGGCTTCAGCCCTTCTGCAGATGCAGCCTCAATCTTTGGCTTAGGGTAAAGACTCTCTAATCTCAAAGCTTTCCCCACAATCGATTCAAAAGTCTCATCGATGTGGTTGATAAGCCTTTCCCCCAAGTATCCATCCAAACCAGTAATGAATTTCACATTCTTCTTCTCAGGAGTATCAATAAGAGATAGTCCATACTTCGACAAAGTGTCGAACTCAACAATATAGTCAGATATTGCCCTACCATTCTGCTTGATTTCCAAGAATTTCTTAAACAGCACTGACTTCTGGGCAGTTGGAATAAACTTCTCGCTAAAGCGAGCCTTGAACTGATCCCAAGTAACCTGATCTTATGGTGTAGCTGTTCTAATGGCATTCCACCAATTCATCGCTCGCCCTTGCAGCTAGCGTGACGCTAGCCTTCTCTTCATCGCATCCTCGATACCTAAGTCGTCGAAGATACGATCACAACTATCCAACCAATCCTGAACATCTGTGGCCGACTCCGTTCCGTGGAATGGTTTCCCACCAAGGTTAGTGTAATCCTTGCACAACTTGGCGAAATCGACCCTAGGTGCCTGCACTACTGGACCACCACCATTTCTGGGATTGGGGACTACTCCTTGAACATCCCTAAGCATCTCCCTCATAAAGTTAGTGAACATCGCCCTCATGTCAGGAGCATTCCCATTATTGGTCCCTCTACCAGCACCTCTAGCATATCGGCTCATCGTTCAATCTGTAAAGAGAAAACGATTAACGACCCCATAGTGGTGCTAGTGCAGTACGACTTCATTCCTATACTACTAATAGTATATATATAGCTTTTGAAAACCAAAGTAATCACAAATACGCGCTCTCATATACGTACTATCTCTCCCTAGTGTCTTTCTCTAGGTTAACTACGCAACCTAGAGCTCTGATACCAAATGTGACAGCCCGCCCCGCACCAACCGACATTTACTCCAAAAATGCATTGTACACAAGTCCGGTCAGCACGGGACGGTCGTCAGAAGGAAAGGAAAGAGGAGAATGAACTAACAAGGAACCTGTAAAATGTCTCGCAGCGCATAGGATAAAATATAATAACAACATATTTGACATAAAATAGGTGAGACAGTGCATAAGCTGAAAACAATTAACATGGCAGCGGAAAATCTAAGTACAGCTTATGATCCAAAGTTAACATTATTACAACTTTTCAAACTGTCTCAAAAGAAAAAGCAAGATAAGGGAGGTACACTACTAATGCCCAAGTAGCGACCACCAACGACACAGGGAGAATATCTATATATCATACGTGGAAGCCTCCTGCTTGCCTCCGAATCAGCTACTCGCGCATCACCAGCTAACCTGCCTCTAGTCTGCTCGTGTGAGCACCCAGAGTAATAAGAAGAGACATAAAACTCTGGATCAGACATAAAGCCTGGTATGAGCGATAAGCATCTAAACAGAACAATAACAGGTAGACTAAACCATACCTGAACCTGGACCTGCAACCAAAGAGTTAGCACTACATACTGTACAACACTCTAAGGTGCCAATAACATGTGGTGTAAAGATAATGGGGGTGGGGGTGTGCATGTCATAGTGATGGAAAACAATCAAACATAGCATCCATCCTCACATCTCTCACTCAGTGCGTAAATCATACGATATTCACCACTTCGATCACCCAACATACCTTGCCATGATCACTTTGCCCCATGAAGTCATAAATGGCTTCACTGCACTGATACATAGCCACTAATCCTTCGCTATGTCTACTTTGCCCCATGGAGTCGCAATGACCCCACTGCACTGGCTCATAGCCTCACTAATCCTTTACTATGTCCACTCTGCCCCCATGGAGTCACAATGACCCCACTGCACTGGCTCATAGTCTTACTACGCATCACTTTGCCCCTCGAGTCATAATGACTCTACTGCACTGATAACGTAGTCTTGCTACCATCACCTTGCCCCTCGAGTCATAGTGACTCTACTGCACTGATAAGTAGCCCATTATCCATATTCAGTGGTGAATCGAAGTTATGAACGTCGACAACTCCTTAGCACACGTCCCGCAGCAAAGTCCAACAATGAAGTGAACTCATTGGTTCCCAACTGGATCCTGAGCTCTAACTTCCATTTGTACTACCATTGCATCTCAGGTTATTGGTCATCACCGGATCGGTTCGGATCTCCCCCTAGTCATCAGTTCGGTTCGGATCGGAATGCTTCTCTTCACTGGATCGGGTCAGATACCTCGAGCTCCCTCCCAATATGTTGGTTCGGATCGGAAGACGTCGCCCTTAG
The DNA here is from genome assembly GCA_030737875.1 of Allium sativum. Taxonomy (NCBI): domain Eukaryota; kingdom Viridiplantae; phylum Streptophyta; class Magnoliopsida; order Asparagales; family Amaryllidaceae; genus Allium; species Allium sativum. The sequence goes on from CM060919.1 coordinate 208,903,685, forward strand.
GGGATCGGGTCGGGTTCTTCAACTCCATTCACCACGCGTCGGTTCGGTTCGGAGGTGACCATGCGGGTCGGATCGGATGGTGCCTGCCACGAGAAATGCAAGTGGATAGAAGCTTCCCCAGTCCTCGTTGTCCTCCTATGTTCGGATCGGGGTATGGAGCGTAAGAGCGGATCGAAGCTTCTGAATTCGAGTGGGGGTTCGAATCGGGTCCTTCTAACAGATCTGATCCGGTTCGGATGTCTTCCTGCACTTTTTCCAGCAAGCAGTTTACGCCACTCCACGACGTTTTCGACCATTCCAACTATTCTAATCAATCACAAAGCATACCATACAGTCATAACAACATGTATAATCACCCACAAACACCAAAAAAACTATATGATAGGTTAAAATGGATTAAACATAGTCAAAACCCCATATTTCCCCTTAAGCATGTTTAGGTGAAACTAATGATATGATTAGCAAAATTAACCAAATTAACCCAAATTCATATCAGAGGTCTAAAACATCATTTCGAATTTTATAAATATTTTTACAGAATTTTATCATGTTTAAATTCGCTAATTAACACTAATTACCCTTAATTAGCCATGATTAGTGAGGAATTATGCAAATCACTCACCTTAGCCACAAATAAAACTTAGATCTGAAATAGATCTCTGATTTGGTGCGAATCCCAATGCTAAGCAGCAACTCTAACGTTAATTTGGTGAAGTTCTCCCTTGATTTGATGTTGCTAAGCTTAATCCTTGATAAGAAGGTGATTTAGAGATTGGAGGCCATTTTTAGGGTTTCTAAGAGGTAAGTGGAGGCTAGAAAACTGAAATGGAATGAATCTCTAACTCTTTTCAGCCTCCCCATAACCCTAATCCCGAAATGGGTTATGGGCCCATTCACTAATCACCCTATTTGGCCCGGTTAAGCAGTTTTTCACCTTTCAAACCTTATTTCAGCCATATCTCCCAAACGTAAGTCCGTTTGGCTATTATGACCACTCTACGGAAAGGTAAACCATCAAACGAATCTAATGGAAGTGGTTTCGGGTCAAAATTCCTTTCCAGTCAAAAGTTATTGCCAAAACAAGATCAGCTAGGGGCAAAATGGTTATTTAAAAATCGACAATAATCATGAACATAGGAAATGACTCTAATGGTTGTTTCCCAAAGTTACATGACCATACGACTTCATATGGGAAAGAAATAAATATTCTACGATACTCCTATGCGTAGAATGCGGGTTGTTACACCACTCGCCTTGCCTCTTTGCTGGATGGGACAGTTCTTCTTAAAATGACCAGGTTGCAAGCAAATATGGCATAAGTTGGTTCGAGTCGTCTGAGGTGGAGGGATGGTGGCTTTGGAATTGGTTGGACAATTAGTGGAATAATGGCCCTTTTGATTGCACTTGAAGCAGGTGATAGTAGATAAGTCGGTAGGCTTCTTACCAATGCCCTAAGCCTTCTGCCAGTTACTCTTTTGCTGCTCAAATTTTGACTTCCTTTTCTTAGAATTGTCAGAACTTCCCTGTGACTGAGATGACTGCACCGCCTGTTTCTGCTTTCCTTTATTGCTGGGGTTCTCAAATCTGATCGCCATATCGACGAGATCAGTAAAAGTTCCACGGAAATGGCTAATCAAGCGGTCATAAAAGTCTGGTTTGGCACCACAAATAAACTTTTCATTCTTCTGCAGCGGGGTTTCAATCAAATTGGGACCATATTTTGAGAGTTCATTAAATTTTCTTTCATACTCCGCGAAAGTCATATCACCTTGCTCTAAATCCATAAACTCTCTGTAAAGCTGAGTCTTCCCGAGTCAGGCATCCACTTTGTCACAAAGACATCCCTGGAAAGAGATTGATTTAAAATCAAGATAGATTCGAAGAGAGAGCAACCAAGATAGGAAGATTAAGATTTACCTGAACTGCTGCCAGGTGATGTTTGATTCGATGATATTGGCTGTAACTGTCCGCCACCAGTTATAGGCAGCACCCTTCATCTGCCATGTGGCTAATTGACACATCTGAGCATCAGTGATAACAAGATTGGTGAAAATCCTCTCGAGATTATCCAGCCACAGCTCAGCTTCTACGACACCTTCTAAACCCATGAATTTGGTACCTCCTAGATGATAATACTCCTTGCAAAGCTTAGTAAACTTGGTTGGTTGGGCTGGCAGAATAACTGAATATGGGATCAGCTAGGCCATCTCCCCGACCCCTACCTCTAGCATTCCTTCCAGTGCTCATCTGGAAGGGTTCAAACGAATCTTTAGAACAAGGGATAAAGATTATAGTCAAAAGAAAACGAAAGAAATTTACATCGAGGGTTTCAGGGTCGAACGAATATAACACCATGATTAATTTTCTCACTCTAGAGTATTAATACCCTATCTCTAATGAGATTTACTCTATATGCTAAGTTTTCCTAAAACCTCGCTCTGATACCACTTGTAACGATCTACCATTTCAAACGATTCAAATCAACAATAAACCACACATGTCTGACTTGAATTGCTCAAATAGTAAATTGTTATATAAATTGGCAATACTTAGTATATATAGTAAGTAAATCTATCACAGAATCACAGATCACAGACACAGAGTATTACAACATTTGCAGCGGAATAAACAACATAGTAGTTCATGAAGCTACTAGAAGTAAACAAAGTCTCAAAACAAATACAAAAGAGATGTCCAAAATAGCGAAGTTGCTAACAAACCAAATAACATAAGTCTGAACGTAAATAACTAAATAACATAAAGCTGAATAGATATATATCCAACGAGCTCCAACGACTTCAGCTCCAAGAAGAGTTCCTAAAGCTGCAACACTCAGCCTGACCCGAGCATAAAGTAAAAACAAAACACTCGAGTTAGGACTAACATTCTCATGTAAGTAAACAAACTCAAGTGAAATGTCAACTGAAATGCAAAGTAACTTAAAGGATGTTGGGATTACCATCCTCCAAGGATCCGTTAAAATATTTACTACGTAATAGAATACGTTAAATACAATAATGTCTATCAGTAAGATAAAGTATCAAAATAGTGTAAGCGGGATTACCATATTACCCTTACACCGTTTATATATATTCCTGTAGTCTATACATTACTGTAAGCCCCTCCAAACCGGCGGGATACTCAAGGAGCATTCCATAGGTACAGTACAAAACAAACTCGTAGTGGGCGCGATCAGGATAAATATGACAAGGCACGCGAGGCAATACCCAGGGTAGGAATCTACCAGTTACAGAACCAGACTGGTGGTGACGCATAGCCGCAACTACCGCCCACCTCGAACACACTTTGAATCAAAGGTGCACACCAAATTGATCACAAAAATAATAGAATGGGTTCAAAGAAGCATGTTCGATAAGGGGTATGACCCCATTGGTCTCGGTATAGCTCCTGTTTTAGTCATTTTAATTATGACCCGAAAGTCAACGCTATCCATTATCGTTCTCTTACTTCATTCCAGTAGCGTTCATCATACTTCATTATGAATTCTCCATCACGTACACAGGTGTTAGAGTGGTTTTCGGTATTGGCAGAGAGGGTGACAATAGCCGATCCCGGTCTCTTTAACAACCTATCGTTTATATTTTTCACACTGTGGTCGTTTTAAATAAAACATATTTATATGGATCATTTATAGGAAAATCTTAGATTTAAAATAATTTATAACATATGTATACTAAGTTAAAATAAAATATTTGTTAAATTACCTAAATTCTTATTACTTTTTTTTATTTAAAAATACCTTGAAAATAATTTACTTTAAAAGAAAACTCTAGATTTGAATAAAACTGATTTGATAACTTCTAAAAATACATATACATATTTTAACTTTTATTAACCAAAAGCATAATGAAATCTTAAATCCAAAATAATTTATAAGTGAAAATATTTTATAATTTTTAGAAAACTTCAAAAATAGACCAGCGGTGTCCATATAATAATTTTCTATCTAGGTCAAGTAATATGGATGTATATCATTTCAATCCGATAAGTTTCAAATCCCGGGTGTGTATCATTTCATCCCGCATCCCAAATCGTTTCAGTTTGGTCCCTAAATCTATACAGTGATTCGGGTATATAGAATTTCAACCCACAATGATTTCTAAGCTACAGGGAACTTACAGTGTGAATTTCAGTAATCAAATAAACACAGAAACAATATCAATCATCAAGTCAAACATAAGTACAAGTCGTGTGCGTCGGTGTGTCATACTTGCATATCGGTGTGTCATACTTGCATATATGGTGCTAACATTCCAATAACTTTTCAAATACAGTTATTTCACTTCCATGAAAATATTAGTCAGGTGTGAGTTGAACTCACCTTCTGTGGCGCAGAAACAGAGACAACAACCGATAGACGCTGAAAAACAACGGCACCGAAACTTCACCGAACTGGACAAACAAATTACGGTCAAGACACGTATAAACCGAGTAGCGTTTGATTTCAAAAATAAAATAAAATAATAATAATTTTTTTAAAGTTTGTTATTTTTTCGCAAGCATAAAACGCTCCTTTCATTCCTCCCAAAAGTTCATAATGCCATGAACATTATTATCGTTCTCTACATATGGTACAAATAAACACCATAAAGCCATGTTACAATCACATTGTATACGTACAACGAGTATACCATGACTCAATATATGTACAGCAAGTCTAGACTACTAACATGCACTCAATATTATATTATAAATGTATGCTATAGCACATCTAACCAAAGTCTCACTCTCATCATTTTTCCCTTTTTTTCTTACATATAAAACGCATCTTCCTAGCACAAAGAGAAATGAGCTTTGTTGCCTAAATTTGAACCATATATACATTGCATTAGAGTAATGCAAAACTAACAAAATGGAATGACTATCTTCAACTCAACTATACAGTTCGGTTTTGAACATTTCTTTTCGTATCTCACTTTTGACACAGACAAAACAATGTATTCATTCAACAATTTTTTTTTAAACGCAAATATCTAGTGCTAAACGAAACAAAACAGAAAATCATTTCACATAAAACTTTTATACTTATTCACATATCAAAACTGAGAAACAATATTAATAAACTTTGCTGCATATAAAATATAAAGAGTTATTATATCACATATGAAAAAACGTTTTTTTCTTTTATGCCCACAAACGAAATTGAACCCATGAACAATCCTATACACAAACTTATTAAATACTTGTAACCCAATCTCAGCAAGTTAGAGATGAATATATGAAGAAAAGAAAATAAAAACGAAAGCTCGAGGAGGAATGGCTGAACGTTGGTGCTGAGTTCGGTTGGACGTATACTGGTCGGCACTGGTGGAGAGAGAGTGCTAAGTGTTGCGTTCGAAGTGGAGATTTTTTTAGTAGTTCTAAGGTGGAGGACTGATGAAAGAGGAGGCAAAAATATCTACAGACGGGTTGGTTTCATAATGAAGATAACACTACTTAATATTTGCATCCCATACGATTAGCTTGGATAGATCGTGATATATTCTTATGCAAAAGAATAAGACCTGATCCAGAACTATTCAAATATTTGAATTGTTGAAGTTGCAACATAAATTGGAACTCACGTTGCACTTAAATTCCGAAGACAAATCAAAATAATTAGGTGAAAAGAAGAGACGTAACATGCATACAACATGCCATGCGCCACTTATTTAGCTTCCAAATATCCTTATACTCAAGCTTCCAAATATCCTTAGTTATTCCACAAAATGACATTGTTGCATTTATTGGCTTATTATCTTTAGCACTAGCAAATTCTCTTGAAGATGCCACGACACTTACTTAGCTATTTTGTATTTTTCTCTTCTCATCTTGGCGCTTTGTATAAAAAATATACCCATTGATATCATATCATTCATAAGAGTTAACTTCAAATCGAGGTTCATATGCCAACCATTTTATTCTATCAGAAGTATTATGATTTGTTTCAGATAATTAAGTCATTACCCTTTCTTTAAACCATTTGACGAAGGAGCAGTTATGCTCGTTTGTCAACTACCTTTTGTTCTTTGAAGCATTTTTGGACTTTAGCATTGCCATTTGCTCCTCCAGGTAAAGATGAACCTCGCTAAGATGTTGTAAAACAAGTAGTTGTGCTTTAGGAAAAATTACATCAGCCATTGAAATCGATTTTAACTCAGTGTGCCCTGACCGTCAAGTCTTCCTTCATGCCAAGATTTGTGATTTCCAATAGGCTCAGTATCTTTTAAGTATTGATTGGAAAATTTAATACCCTCCTCAGTTACAGTACCTTCTACGATACCAGCTTCTGGGCTATATCTATTTTTTGTTTTTGTTTTTAAAGTTCCCATGTGCATTTCGAGTGGATACATATATCTTATAAACACATGACCACCAACTTTGATTTTTCTTACTAGTTTAACAATCAGGTGCACCATAATTTCAAAAAAAGAAGCGGGAAAATACATCTCAAACATGCATAAGGTAACGATAACATCATCTTGTTGAGCATCCATCGTATTAGGATCAATTAACTTGTTGCATATTACATTAAAAAATATACAAAGCTTTGTAATAACATGTCTAACGTGTTTAGGCAATATACCTTTAATTACAACAGGTAATAAATGTTGCATTAACACATGGAAGTCATGAGGCTTCATGCCAGTCAAATTTAAATCCTTCATTTATATATGACCGCTAGTGTTTGATGAATAATCTGCTGGAACCTTGACACCATGAAGACACTCACATAAACTTCTTTTTTGGACAGTGTGTAACATGCAGGAAGCAAATAGGTGCGTTTCCCTTTTGGCACTGGTGCTAACTCCTTCTAAATACTCATTTTCACCATATCTTGTCTGGCTTTCTCGCTTTTTTTTGTCTTACCAGGTATATTCAAAAGTGTCCCAATGTATGTCACAAACATTTTTTCCTATATGCATTACATCTAGGCAATGTCTAACCTATAATTCTCTCCAATATGGAGGTTCCCAAAATATAAATTTCTTTTTCCACGAGCCTTCTACAAGAGGAAAAAATTTACCAAACATATTTTCAATGTTCTTGAACCGTTCATAAACATCATTTTCTTTCAATGGAAAATAAGCAACTCCATTCTCTATCTCCCTATTAAAAGGTTTCTTTTTTTACGATAAGCGTGATTATGAGGGAGAAATCTATGTTGATGCATATACACATTTTTCTTGCAATGATGCAAGCGCTCAACATTCATATCATCTTGACATATCAGGCATGCTTTTTGGCACCTTTTGTATTATAGCCAAACATGTTACCATACATGGGGAAATCATTTATGGTACAAAAAATCATGGCACACAATGTAAAATCTCTTCTACTATACATGCACGCCTTTGTCCCATGAAAGTTATAGATCTTCACCATAAAAGTTATAGATCTTAGATAAGAGGACCTAGGTAAACATCGATGTCGTTTCCTGGTTGTTGTGGTCCAGAGATTAAAAAAGACAACATGATATATTTGCGCTTCATACTCAAGTGAGGTGGAAGATTGTAAACCACTAAAAGAACATGCCAAGTGCTATGTTGATTGCTTAGGTTGCTAAATGGATTTATGTCATCTATGCAAAGACCAAGTCTAAGATTTCTTATATCTTTACTGAAATCAGGATGCATTGCATCAATGTTTCTCCACTGTGGAAAATCGACTGGATGTCTTAGCAATCCATCATCTTTCCTTACATCTGCATGCCATCTTAAGTTTTTTGCATTTTCTTTATTTGCAAATAAGCGTTTAAATCTTGGTATAATGGGAAAATACCATAAAACCTTTACTAGATATCCTTTTTTATTTGAGTCGTTATGAATCCCTGATGACTTGTAATGAGATAATCCACACTTGGGGCACTCATGCAGTTTTGCATATTCAATTCAATACAATATACAATCGTTTGGGCATGCATGTATCTTTTTATGCCCTATGCCAATTAGACACATAATTTTCTTTGCTTCATAGGTAGAAGTAGGAAGCTCGTTCTCTTTTGGAAGCATGTCTTTTAGAAGTTCTAGCAATGATGTAAAACTTTTATCACTCCAACCATGATTTGCTTTTAAATTGAAAAGTTTGAGCACAATAGACAATATTATAAACTTGGCGCAATTAGGAAATAAAAGGGTTCTCGACATCAGTTAATAATTTTAAATACAACTTTGGCTCTTCCATCAAATGATCTTCTACATCAAGAAACGTCTTCTAAACGCAAGCATTTTCATCATATTCATTATTTGTCTCATTATTCACGTTACCTTCCTAGTCATTCTCATCATTCACATGACTACTAGAACTAGCTTCACTAAGTATACTTTCACATGTTATATCCACTGCGTATAGTTTTGTCTAAACCCATATCGAATTTATCTATGTTACGAAGTCCCCTCTTATTTTTACAATGTCTACACTGGAAAAAAAGGTTTCTTCTCCTGTTCTTAATTGATCATTCACTAAACGCTAACGCAAAAAAGCATCGGAAATCGCAACGCAATCCCGACGCAATAGCTATGGTTAATACCATCTAAATAAACTGAGAAAAAACATCGCAAAAACTGTTGGTATCGTGACGTTTTTCCTGACTGACTATAAGAAACATCGTCAATAGCGACGCCTAAACGCCAACGGAAAAAACATCGGAAATCGCAACGCAACACCGACGCATTAGCGATGGTTAATACCATCCAAATAAATTGAGAAAAAACATCGCGAAAATGGTTGGTATCTTGACGTTTTTCCCGATTGACTACAAGAAACAGCATCAATAGCGACGCCGAAAAGCCGTCGAAAAAAACATCGGAAATCGCAATGCAACACCGACGCATTAGCAATAGTTGCTACCACCCAACTTAATTGACAAAAAACATGGTGAAAACTGTTGGTATCATGACATTTTTCCCCACCGATTATTAGTATAGTATAATAAAACTACAGTATAAACTATTTTGTCTTTCAAAATTTCATCTTGTCGAACATGCAAACTAATGTATATGCTGACTGTTTTTACGATATTTTAAATAGTCCATCTGTCACAGGTCCCTATTAAGTTTCAAAATTAGGCTCACATCCGGTGCTAAACTTATGGTAAATTAGGTCTCTATTTTTTGAAAATTCATTAAAAAAATTAAAAAAAAATTAAAAAACCACGAAAATTCATTATTAAATAAAACACATACACGCCAAAAAATTCAGGTGGAAAAACAATCAATAACCACGTCAAAACCCAAAATAACACAAAAACAGCGAAACAGCAGTTTTTTGCATCAAAAGATGCACCTATTTATAAATAGTTGCACACATTCATGGTTATATTTCAGTGTTGCGCTAAACTGTAGTATAAATGCATACATGTATGCAGCTTAACACATTATACACATCCTTTTATGCATATATTCAAATTTGACATTTTTTCAATCATTAGCCATTTTTAGACATTGTTGCACGCATTTATGCTCTTGTACAGAGTACATGCATATATTCATGCACATATTCAGAAGCCTTCACCCACTTTGAATTTGTTGCACAAATACATGAATATATACAGAATAGTTTCATTCATGTATGCAACTTTTCGTAACACATGAATCTCAGTTTCAACTTTGTGTGCATACATGTATGCAGTTATTTGCTAATAGTTGAATAAATTATACATATATTGGTCCAGATTTTTCAACAGAAATACACTGTATAAATATATGCATGTATTTATGCTACTTTTCAGACATTGTTGCACAGAATTATGCAACTATTTTTATTTTTTTTGGCGAATGCTTCTTGGAATATTTCCTATTTTTTGAAGAAAAAAAAATTTAGTGGGTGGCGCATTTTTTTGGGTCAAAATGGGGAAAAGGCGAAGGGGCTTGGCTGGATGCAAAAGTGGCCAAAAAAAGGGTGGCAGCTGATTCTAGGGATCAGAAATGTAATGAAACTTTGGGGAGGATGTGGCGTTAATTAAGTTTGGTTTTAGGGATGTGTCCCTAATTTTCACTATTTTAAATATATCTTCAATGGGTTATACTAGTTAATAATTTTGATGCAATTTGAATGAAATAATTATTGTAACTCAAAATTTATTGCTTAAATGTATAGATTTTTTTGAAAAATTAAACAATTTTTTTTTTACAATGTCATATTTGATGCAACTCAAAAATAGTTGAAATGAAATGTGATTTTTTGTCATGATCTAAATATAATTGTATTCAAAATTTTATATATTAATTAACTACCCTTTTGACTGAATTTCAAGATATCAGTTAAAATTATATGTTATTTACTCGATGATAAAATTGTTTACCATTTACCGATAACGAATCCTATCAAAATCAAAACTATATAATATCTTATCAAAGTCAAAACTATATAATTAAGACACACCGTTCATTTCAAAGAGGAATACATTAGCTAACGTTTGATATTAGAAAGGCTACAAACAATTAACGGACTCCATCTATTCGACCGTACCCTGTTGGAGTCGTAGAATAACTTCGGTTTTCAGCAACTCTGCCTTTCTTCCATTCTAATTTTTCGATCTTATTCAATTCTCAGGAACTGCTAAGACAATCTTCGTTTCTCATTCTCAACCAAACCCTAGCCAGAATTTTCCGCTATCTAGTAACAATTTGCTAAGAGCGACTGGCGCATAGGAGAACTAGGGCATGGTACTAATTATTTTGTCATTGATTAATCGATTTGTTTTTCTTTATATGTTATTTGATCTTCATTTATTTCTTTCAGATCTAGGAAATTATCTCTGTAATTTGAGGTATGTTATTAGTTTTTATCTGTATTATTATTGTTTGCTTGATTAGGTTTCTTTATTTATTTGTACTAATTTTCAAATTTTCATTTCAGATCATCGAATTAATTCTCTTCATATTGATTTCAGGTATGTTACTTTTTATTGTTCTTGGTTGATTGATTTATTTGGATATCTTTATACTTAACTTCAGCTATAGTTTTTCGGTGTTTATCTTCTGCATTTTCATAAGCCATTACATAAGAAAACAACTCTATGGACATTTTATAGAAAACATACATATATGGGAATAAATATATAATTTCTAAATGCTCCTATACCTGACGTTTGCTTTTTTCCAATTTCGAAAACTTTCTGCTATATGATTTCAAGATCCATGAAATTTGATGTTGGAAGGCATTCACCTATGACAGTCTCATATAATCATATTATTTTTGTGATTCCAACTAAGAAATACTGTTTGATTTTCATTTCACGTGTTTTGAAGTTTTTCTACATTGGTTGTTTGTTTTATTGCGTGTTCTTGCGGCATTTCATCTTTTTTCTTACCGTAGTAGTCGTAAATCCCAATAGTAACCTGAACGAGCACCATAGGATAAATACGATTACCTGTCTCGTCATCTGCCTGAATCGGGTTCCGTTCAAATATTCTATCTGGTTTCTATTTATAAAACTTTGCAAAAAGATTAATGCATCCCTTTAAGCATTCTCTGCTAGTAACATAACCGCCATTATTATGCACGCTAGGTGTAACAATGGTGCCAATACATTATTTTCACTTTCTAGTAATAAAATAGAAGGGAAGGATTAGATCCTCTTTCTTTTAGATTTTCAAGACCTCTTAGATCTAGTTGATGAAGGTGGAGGTGATGGTGCTGGCAATACACAGTTCCACCTTGCATCGCATTGCGATTGCCTACTTTACTTACAACTTCCTGAGCCTCGAGAAATACTGTAAAATCCCTTATCTGCAAAACAACATTCAGAGTTAAGAAGTGATTGTTCCTCTACTCAAAACTATCATTCAAACTCTTTTTACCACTTCTTCAAGATCATGGATCTTCTCATCTTTCAGCTTATGAGTGTTTTTCCTGTGAACATTTAATAACTTAGTGTTTAAGGGTTTTTCCTATATTTTGATAAAATATATATAATATATGGACCTTTAGGTAAATTAGTTGACGACATTGTAGTGACCCGAACTTCCCCGGTAAAGAAAGCCCGAATTGCCTTGAGAACAACACCAAAGTAGAACGCAAACAGAAGAACATTTCATCGTTTATTACAACAATTCCATCAGATACAAGAATATACAGTATGAATAAATATTATACAACAAAGAATATTAGAGATTTAAATACAGTACTGCAGCGGAAAAATAATACAAAACACAACTAAAAGAGATATACGGATACAGAGCTTTCCGGATATCATTCCAGCTGTAAACCTGGTTCTTGTGAATATAAATCTGCAAAACCAAAACTACTAGCTGCCCATGTAGAAAATAGGGGCACCCAGAGTTTAGGTTAAAACAATAACCTCCAGGTCAGTTATGTGACTGGTGTGAGAACTAAAACAGTTATTTATTCTTTATTTTAAAGTTAGGTAAATCAAGGGACCATGCCGTATAACACGGAACGGGTTTCCTCCCAAGAACACCAGTGCATATAACAAAACAACGCAATGCTTTTTGGGGGAAAATGAAGCTATTATAAGACCCAGGTCCCATCACACAATGCAACGCAAGCCGGAGGATAGGGTTTTCCCTTATAATAGCCAAACATGCTTGGTACATTAAAACAAATCATTTGATACTATTATAAATGTATAGTGTCAAAACAATTTCAATCATAAATATCAATCATAGACGACATGGGTACCATATATCATGTCGCCATACTAGGCTCTACAAATAAAACCGAAATATCACGTATTGGAAATTGGATTTCCGTCATGAGTCGAGGCAAGGGGCAAGCTCCTCTCCGTTCGAGACACTCTAGCAAATGTCTCAGGACCCCACTATGATCCTTGGAATCGGTTGGGCCGGTCCTCTCTTACTTTTGAGGATTAGTTATTCCTGAGCACACATTTCCCGGTCCTAACAGACCTATATCTGAGGCGCCTCGCATTCCAACAACCACAAAGGTGAAAAGTATATATAAATGTCAGCCAGTTTAAGCACTGACACCACCACTAGCTAGAAAGAAACATCGTGTTCTCCCAACGGTCGCTACCCTGTTTTTGACTCATACCGAGGTGTGAGGCTCGCGAATTCACGCTATACCCAAAGCTGCGCTACACAGGCCGTGCTTTGATCATCAACCACAAGACTTTGCTTTTCAACAGAAGCCTTGATCATTTGCCACTTAGGTTGCCACATAGGCGATTCACTCCATGCGACTGATGTCCATCGATATACAACCTTTGAGCTCTTACATCTCAGAGAAGGGCGTTAAGCAAGAGAATAAATTCTCCACCGCCAAACAGATGTATATTTAACAGAGATCAATACACACAGAATAAAATCCAATGTCAAACAAACAGTCCATTTACAAGTTCGTTCCGAGTCTGAACGAAACAGGAGGCACTTTCCTCGCATATCCATCGATCTCCAAGTATGTCTGGACGATCACCAACTGATTCCCTCATCTCGGGTGTACAGCCCAATCAAGATCATAAGTAATCACCTAAACGATGTGAAGACTTCCGGTCTTCAACCACCGTCTTCATCTTCGACTTCTCGTCGAATCGGTTATTCAGAATGGGTATAAACCCGGCCTTTCCGAATAACCCACGTATATAATAAACAAATGTTACACAAACACAACATACACCTCATTCCAATTCAGAATATTCTTTTATTCAAATTTTCACATCATTAGGGAATAGGTTCCCATTAATTTTATCAAAGATAAATTCTTCTAAATTTATTCTTTAATCTTCCTTTGGATATCATTTCAAACCATATTATGGTTTTACAAACTAGTCGGGATTAGCGAACCACACCGAAGTAATTATTTATTTTATTTCCCAATCCCAACCTATTTATCCCATGGAGCGAAACTGGTAATACTCCATATCTAACACCACAGTGCTATCGGTAAAGTTAATTACCATTTCACGTTCAAATCTAATTAAAGATTTAACTATCGCTTTGGAGCAAAACTGGTGATACTCCATCCTCGATCACTTTTCAGATTTGATAATTTAAATTATCCATTCACATTTCAATCTAATTAAAGATTCATTATAACTCCACTTAGTTTTAATCTTCTCAAAAATCAATATCCTGTCTTTAACTGGGTTAAAGAACCAATGTCACCTAAAACACGATTCACGACAAACCCAAATCACATTTGATATTAAATACAAGGCTCTGAATAGAAAATATACCAGCTTATATTCAATATCAAATTCTGAAACCAACAAATATCGTATTGGAAATAACGATATAAATCTATCTTTCAAATTTCCACAACCATATCTGTATAATCACGAAATCCAACATCGAAATGTTCCGAAGACAATTTCGATTCAAATCCATTCCAGTTCAATTATTGGAAATTCTGATTATTTTTAAAACCACTTTCAAATTACATTTAATTTATTTCAAAAATAAATTGATTTTAATTCTAGTTCAAAACTAGTTCATTTCGATAAAAATATATTTTTATCCTTTCAAATGTGGATTTTTTCATCTCGGTTCTTTCCAATTCACATATTATGATTTTACACAAATTATAGATATTTTTAATAATTTTATCATGGCCCATACGGTCGATTTCCATCAACGGCCATCGAACTGCACTTACAGCGTCCTTTCCCAAATTTGATTTGGACATAATTCCAAATCCAACCATTAGATTTCAAATTTCAAATATTCATTGGAAAGCTCTTTTCGATACGAACCCAATGGTTCCGGCTTTAGGAGAATCCAACGGTCGGATCTCCCACAACGTCAATTCGAAGTCTATGGTCGAAATTCACGAACTGCTGCGGTTGCGGCGCGTTCTATTCAGGCCATTATATATATATATATTATATTTCGTCGATTTCCTTTTAAAATGTATTTTATAAATCATTTTAAATTCGTTTTCAAAATCATTTCAACTCTATATTCAATTTCAATTCAAAATTGAATATTTCATATCATTACTATATAAATGATAATATTTTAAAAACGTTACATTTTGAAATCAATACCTTTTCTATATTCATTATAAAAACGAATATAATCGATATAAATATCGTTCACGTCAAAATAGCGCAACTCTAATCAACACGGCTTTATATATTTCAATAAATTTGTTATTCTATTCAACAAATGAATATTTATTCTATTCAACACATGAATCTATATTTCTTTCCACACATGACTAATCTCAACACATGAGTACTGTCAACATATGACTATTTTTGTTATGTAATATATTTTATAAAATTATGGTATCTATCATTTGATTTTTAATCAAACTCCAACCGTAAAGTAGTTTCTAATCTTAAATATGATAAAGATGTAAATTTTATTGTTAAAATATTTTACTCAACACATGAATAGTTTCAACACATGAGTATTTTTATATTCTAATATTCTTTATTTTCCCAATTGGAATGAGGCCCAGTCAATTACCATATAATGTTAATTATATGGATTCCATACAACACGTGTATATAATAGCAACGATAAATAATCAACCATCATCTAAAGTGCACTACACAACTACATAAGCATTAAATATAAATAATTAACGCTTACACAGCTTGTCGACCAATCGATCGACATACAATTAAATAATTGGGATTAGTGTACGCCGAATATCATCCCAACACCCGTGTGGGGTTTCAAATCAACAAACACTGAATATTATTTGTGCAGTTGGGCGATGTGTAAAATTTATCGTCCCAATCAATATCTTACAAATAGGTGTACATAAACAAACCGTCCGGTTTGTAAATGAATATTTATTTATTCACATTCACTATATTCATATTCACGTTAAAAATTATATTTTTGACGATAATTAATTTATTTCAACACATGAATATTTTATTATCCACTTCATATCAACATCACAAACAAATTTCACAACACAACAAATAAGCATACAAGCCGTCCATGGTCTGTGGACGACGGGCGTCGGGTGCTACTAAGCACCGTCTGCATCCTAGTATATATTTTAACTAGAAAACAAGATTTAAAGTGAGAAGTTCTCACCGAGGGTTCCACTCCGCCTTGCTTTGATTGTCATCCTTTATTTTATCCAGAATCTAGTATGTCTATTTTATAAATAACATACATAAGTTAAAAATCATATTTTTTTAAACAACGCTTCGTATATTTAAAAATCTCATTTTTAATCTAAAACCATTTCTATAAAAATCGTATTTTTATAACACTACTTTGTATATAAAAATTATATTTTTATATTGACGCTATATATATGAAAATCATATTTTTAAAACGATGTCTTTTATAATAAAAATCATATTTTGTTTTCTATGTTGTATATATATAAACCATATTTTTATATTTTTAAAATCAATTCTATTTTATATTTTTAAATGTAATGCTAATTATATTATTAAACCATAAGCTAATTTAATTATTCTAAAAACAATGTAAATTTTCTATTTTAATAACAATTTAAATTTTCTATTTTGAAAACAGGCTAATTTATATTTTAAACTGATTTTATATTTATTTCAGATTTTTAAACAAACGTTATATATATATAAAAAGTCTTACTAATAACATGAATAAAATAAAATTTCTAAAGAAAACAAGAGGAGCTCAGTGTAAAACATTCTAACTATCGAACCCTGCTCCCCCAATCTTCATCGTTGTCGCATGCCACAGGCACCGCCGGAGGTGGATCAGACTTCGCCACTAGACGCGCCGGAGCTCGACTCCCCTCCCCCATGAACGACGCCATGTCCGGTGGCATATCGACGCCGGAAATCGGCTTGAAACTCGACGTCTTTGAGCCCCCAATTAAAACGTGATGCTCTACGAGGTTTGATGAAACTAGTATGGAATTAAAGAGGCGAGAAAGTTCTTGAATTTTTGCTTTGGGACGGATTGAAATCAAGGCGCGGGTTCGGTGCGATTTGCGGATGAAATCGAGACAACGTCAGCCCTCGATTTGGTGGGAGGCGGCTACTGAACATGATAAGGAATTAGGGTAAAAAAATCCCCTTTATACTATATTTTTTTATATTATTTTATTATATTATTCCTTATTTTGCTTTGTAATGAAATTTCATGTACTGAACACCAAACAAGACCCAACGAATGTCGCCCCTAGCCAAATACCCCTATTCCGAATGCAATGGGATATGTTTCATAAGCCAATTCTATCGTTTTGATCAGTTCTTACCAAAATGAAATATAAATCAATATATATTGAATTTAAACGTACATTTCAATTTACCGGGCCCACATACGGACTCTAATAATTCCTGAAAAATATTTTCTAACTTCGTATTGACGATACTGTCCTAACAAAACTAGTTTCTTCAAATTCTGAGACCATTTGAAAAATGGCCATTTTCCAGTCGATTAAATTCAACTGAAACTGGTCAAACGCATTTTCCCTTGCCATGCTCATATATTGATTCGAAAAATTACGAAAATTGGAATCCAGCAATAATTTGACATCGCGGACCCAACAAAAGTGGTTTCGTCGAAATCCGAGGTCATTTGCAAAATTTCCATTTTAAGGGCTAGAATTCCATAGCGACTATTCTGAATTTTCAACTGGGCATATCTTTTGATTCACGCTATGAAATTTCAATTTTTCGGATTCGTTGGAAAGATATCCTCAAATAGATTCAAATATTTTTGGTTTCACTAAAATCCGGTCAATTTTGCACCCGGTACATTCATTTGAATTTTGAAATCGAATTTTCGAACTACCGCGCCATTTTCAGTTCCTTTTATATTTAAAATAAAATATTTATATTCTAACAACGACGTATATAAAAATATACGTTCGAATTATATTCAAAATAAATTTCTCGTCGATATTATTTAAAATAATCATTTTAAATAATCAAAATTCGCTAAAATCGCCAAAATAAAAATTTTAAATTGGCTCGCATTTCCGGGTTGTTACAGACATAGTCCGTAATCTTCTCATCATGGAAATATTTTGATAAAATATACATGCCACTACAAGCTTTAAACGATTCATTAATTACAATCAAATGTATATTTACAAATCTAATTTGTTTTATCTGCTGACTGCCAGGGAGCTTTGTTCTCTACAATGGTTGTGCATTCAAAAAATAATAATAATATCAACAGTAAAATAAAAATAGTCCAACCTTAAATTTTTATTGTTTTTTGTTTTACTTTTGCATTATATTTATATTTTACTAATTTTAGACCAATAAGTAAATTGTAAAATTAATATCTAATGATTTCCTAGTTGTAACAGAACTACTACTATTGCAAATATTTGTGTAAATGCTAGCTTGAAAAATATTAATATCGTCTTCGACATCTGTTTTCATTTAGCAGAATAACTGCACATCATTCTTATTTATTTATGAGAGAGTCTACATAAACATAAAATTTTAACACAAAATAGAGAACATAAAGTTTAACTATTGGATTGCCCCTTGATTTTCACCTTTCATATAAGGACAAATTGATTCAATGACTGAGATTTGTTTCTCTTGATTTATGTCAAATTTGTGTTCCAGTCTCATATACATTGCGCTATTGAAAAAGTAAAGTTTCCTATATATATGGAGCTTTAGGCATATAAACAATTGCATAAGCTTTTAATGGATGAGTGTGTGGACTTGAATGTTTTGCTTGATATGATACTAGATGTATAAATTACATAAATTTATAGTGCATAAAAATCTCTATATATACATACATCAAAAAAATATATACTTGATTTCCCCAAAAAAGAAAAAAAAGTTGATTTCATATAGTTTACATGTGCATTCTTCAAATGAACATCCCCTCATTATTTTAGCCTAAATGGTGTCTGTTGATTTACTACCATCCATTACTATGTCTATGTAATGACGAGCAACATGGATACATGTAGGAATACAAGTATTGGATATGCAAATCATTATGATGTATGTTGTTCACATTTGGATAAACATTTGGCACATTCTAAAGATTTGCATACATACCAGCTACAGCTTTGATTTTAAGGATAATTGCACCAAAGCATTTGATTATATTTAAGATATTTTATTAAAACTAAAAAAAATATTAGAGAACGTTTGGACTTTCTTGGTGATTTGTTTTGGAAGATAGATTAATATTTCATGGAAGATGAACAATTCATTTTACAAGAATTTTTTTTTCGTATTCAATATGGTTAATTATGAGTAATTACGACAATATTTTTTATTGATTTGTAAATTTTTTGTAAAATGTTAAGTCGCTCTAAAAGAATCACAAAATTATCAACATCTCCAAGGCATACATGTAGCCTAATTTTTAGTTATGTGACCCTCGTGTAGCATCATACGAGTGTATCCATGTCCGTATGCCAAGATGTATGCACCTTCTTATCCTTGGCCATTAAGAACTTTGTTGACGCGCCTTCTTATCCTTGGCCGCTAATAAGAGACAATTAAAAGAAGTCGTTTGTGGCAGTAATGATAGTGTTATACATCAAAGACCAATAACAAGGCAATTTGCTACTACTTACTGCAAAGTCATGAGTAGACTAGTAATTACATGGCTAAGTTAGTGGGAATGAGAGGCACAATCCCATTATTATTGATGAGGGTGTGCCGATGGATGAAGAATCAGAAGAGACAGGATTATGAGCTCACTGATGAAATTGTGATGGAAGATATTGTCAGTGAAAATGCACAAGATATTGATATAGGCGATGTAGGAAATCCACTAACAGTTATGGATTATGGTGATGATATGCTAGCAGTTGTGTTCATCCTGATTACATGTCCAAGAAATTAGACATCAACAACAAAATGGGTTCTATTCTGATTGACTGGCTCGTAGAGGTACACTACAAGTTTGAGCTAATGGAGGAAACACTGTACCTTACCGTGAACATAATAGATGGATTTTGAGGAAAACAGTTGTTAGGAAGAAGCTTCAGTTAGTAGGAGTTACTGCCATGCTTCTTGCTTGCAAATACGAAGAAGTATCGGTTCCAGTGGTCAACGATTTAGTCACTATATCTGATCGTGCATATACACATGTGGTTTTTTTTTTCATGTGTGCGTGTGCGTTAGGGGAGGGGAGTATCTTCTTTTTAATAACATGACTAGTTAACCATAAGTTTTTATTTACTAAGAGAACGGTTGTTCATGAAAATTGAGAGTTAAATGGGTAGAGTGTTAATTGTATGATGTTAAATTATCCAGGAGGAATGAATTATTTAGAAGAGGGCTATCTGATGATAATGTGAATATAAAAGAGAACTGCAAAGAGTATAATGATAAAAAAACACATGCATATTTATGTATTATATATAGCTATGGTCAGAGATGGGATTTGAATCCACGATATTATTTATTCACTAATTTTTTTGATAATTTTTTTTTGATTGCATGACATTATATATCTCATGTGAAGTTCATAGTTACATCAAATTGTGACACCAACGGTATTGCAATCATTGTTTAAGATCGTCGTACTAATTTTCATAAACTTTTGCAAATACGTGGCAGCTACGCTGTATTGATTTTCGTATTAAAATTTGTAGCATGGTTTAATAAATACATGAAAGAAAAAACATTACAACTTAATTTAATTCCTAATGTCGGCTACTTTCTTTGTTTAATAACAGAGAATGTAACGACACGGATTTTGCCCGACCTTAATCGATCGTAAAATCGACCAAGATCGTTCAAAACTCGCATACGTTAACTTTGGGAATACAATACATTAGAACAATAACAGCAGACTTATATAAACATTACAATAATGTTACATCAGAGTACAGAATATCAGAGTACATGTAATTAAATACAGCGGAAACAAAATACAATAGATTAAATACATGAATTAAATACATTGCAGCGGAAGAAGATAAACTTTAATACAGTGGAAGACTTCCTATGCTCTGGACACAGCTTTAGGCTTCGATCCAGAATCCTGCTAAAGAGATACATATCTGCAAAAAGCTACTCGACTGCCCGTGTGGAAAAGAGGGCACCCGAGTTTGCAAAAGGTGGAAACAAACAACGGGTCAGTCGTGGGACTGGTGTGAGAATTCTAAACTAATATAACTAATAAGACAAATCCAAGGACCACGCCACTTTCGCGGAACGGGTTTACTCCTATAGATTGCCAGTGCATAAACCAAAGTAAATCGAGAAATAACGCAATGTCTTTTTGGAAAAATGAAACCATTATAAGACCCAGGTCCCATCACACAATGCAACGCACACCAGAGGATAGGGTTTTACCTTATAATGGTCAAAAGATGCTTGATACGTATAAAACGGATTTGATATTATTATTAGTGTATATATGTTTTAATAAAAAGATTTGAATCATAAGTATCAATCCTAGACGGCATGGTTACCATATAGCATGTCGCCAATACTAGTTCTACAATCAAAACCGCAAGGGCGTATTGGAAATTTGGATTCCATCATGAGTCGAGGCTAGGGCAAGATCCTCTCCGATTCGAGACACTCTAGCAAATGCCTCAGGATTCCCCGCAGTGAACCCTTGGAAGCGGTAGGGCCGGTCCCCGCCTATGGGCAGTGGATTGGTTATGCCTGAACACACGTTTCCCGGTCCCTTTGGACCTATAGTATGACCACCAACGGCCTATAAAAATAACGAGGCGCCTCAAAATCCATCATCCACATAAGTAAAATGTCAGCGCTGGTAGGTCCCTGACATCACTCTAGCTAGAAAGAAACGTGTGCACTCCCTACGGTCCGTATCCCGTTTTTGACTCATACCGGGGTGTGAGGCTCGCGAAGTCACGATATACACAAAGCTACGCCTAAACAGGCCGTGCTTTGATCATCAACCACAAGGCCTGCTTTTCAACAAAAGCCTTGATCAATGCATCTTAGCATGCCACGTTGTCAGTCCATACCATACCATTGATTTCTGCCAATATATAACCTCTAAGCTCATATGTCTCAGAGAAGGGTGTTAACCACCAAACAGATGTATATTGACAGAGATCAACGAATGTAGTATAAAGGGCTACAACGTCAGACATACATTCCATTTATAAACTTATGCCCTGGGTCTGGACGAAAGTCAAATCCGTACAAATCAACACTACGTCCGGATAACTACCATCTTAGCCCCGTCTTGGGAGCAAATCAATCAAGGACCTCAACACTAGTTACCCATTCGATGTGAAGATCGTCGGTCTTCAATCGCCGTCTTCAACTCTTAGATTTAGAACGTCGTGTAATCATTTGAAATGAGATTGAACTCGGTCTTTTCAAATGATTCTCGCATATATATATATATAATTTGAAAACATTTCATATCGTTATTGATATTTGATAACGATCTATCGCTATTTTTATTTATATAAAAATAGCCTAAATTAATTTAACGACGCTTCGGGTCGATGGGCGACCCTGGCGCTGTTTTTAACAAAATTTTGATTTAAATATATCTTGAAATCTAACCGTTGGATTTTGGCGAAATTTATGTCATTGGAAAGATCTTCCCAAAGCGGTCCTAACGGTTCCAGTTTTGGGAAAATCCGACGGTCGGATCTCTCGGTATAACCGTTTAAAGTAACGATCATCGATACGCGAACTACCGCGCTCGTTTTGTTTAATTTATAATTTATATTTATATGTAAATATAAATACTTGGCGATTTCAAATATAAATTGTCAATTAAAAATTCGACTTTTAATTTAATCATTTATTTACCCTATGTGTAAATAAATTATACTTTTCTACATTTTGCTTTATTCACCTAAATGTAAATAAATATACTTACAATATTTTCCAACCCTAATGCGACAAAAATGATGTTTAACCATATATATAAATTTATACAAAGTATATTTTTGTCCGCAAGTTCTAATGCGACAAAAATTATGGTTTAACTTCGTATACATTTTAAAAAGTATGTTTTTGTCCGCAAGTTCTAATGCGGCGAAAATTACATTTTAATAATGTATATTTAACTTTACTTACATTTAGATAACAAAAATGTACTTTTAACTTTTATTACATTTTTAACACATAAAAATGTATGTTGACTTTTATTGCATTTTTACTACATAAAAATGTATTTTAACTTTTATTTTCTTTTACATTAGAAAATGATATTGCTTTTATTATTTTCTTTTACGATCGATTAGGAAATAATGTTTCTTTATTTACATTGAACAAAAATGTAAATTCTTCTCTTTACTATGCTTTACATTGAAAATGTAAATTCTTTACCTCATTTATTTACAAAAAAAAAATGTAATTCTTTGTTTCATTTTATCTCACTTTGAAAAATGTAAATCTTAATTTCTCTTTATTTTACATTGAAAAATGTAAATCTTAATTTCTCTTTATCTTTACATTGACAAAAGTAAATCTTAACTATTTAATCTTTACATTGACAAATGTAAACTTTTCGTTTAATTTGAAATAAATGAAAATGTCTTTATTTCTTTTACATTGAAATAAATGTTTTCTATTTCTAATCCTTTAAATAGAAATGTAAGTTTTCAATTTCTTTCTTTCACATAGAAAAATAATGTTTTATACTTTCACATAGAAACATAATGTTTTCTATTTATTTCTTTTATTTTACTTACATTAGAAAAATGATTTCTTTTTAATCTCATTTTCTTTACATTAGAAAATGTTTTCTTTCTATTTTCTTTTTAACATAGAAAATGTTTTCATTCCATTTTCTTTTAACATAGAAAATGTTTATATTCTATTTTCTTTTAACATAGAAAATGTTTATATTTGCTTCTTTTCTTGAACAAAGAAAAATGTGTATTTTAATTTCATTTTAATC
This sequence comes from Allium sativum, assembly GCA_030737875.1. Taxonomy (NCBI): domain Eukaryota; kingdom Viridiplantae; phylum Streptophyta; class Magnoliopsida; order Asparagales; family Amaryllidaceae; genus Allium; species Allium sativum. The sequence continues at coordinate 208,927,414 of CM060919.1, forward strand.
ACATAAAATGTACCTTTCATATTTCACATTTTTACAACGTAAAATGTACTTTTATCTATTTTACATTTTAAAACATGTGTTACCTATAGCTTATGTAAATATCTTTACTAGCGCTAGCATTTCTAAATAGTTATATTTCTGATGCCAATCCATTTCAATTATACAGTATGACGATGAATGTGTGTCACAATACCCAAATTTTCACAACTATGGTTTTTTTTTTGGTGTCCTAATACTCAAACTAACCTAATGATGGTATAGATGTCATAACAACTATTTTAACACAAGTATAATTGGGTGTATTTCTGATGAGTAACAATAAAAGTCCAAACTTCACTTTTATTTGTAAATGAAAATGAAGATTTAAAACTCACCTTTTATTTATACATAAAAGTAAAGTTGAACTTACATATTATTATGTTAACAAAAGAAACATAAAAAGTTTGTCTTTTTATTCTTAACAAAATAAACATAAAATGTTATTCTTTTTATTCTTAACAAAATTAACATAAAAAGTTATTCTTTTTATTCTCAACATAAAAAGTAAATCTTTTTATCTTGACAAAGAAACATAAAAATTAAGTCTTTTGTTTTAACAACAAAATTAAGTAAAATGTCTTTTTGTTTCAACAACAAAAATGGTGACAAAGATGGTTCTTTTTGTTTAATCAACAAAATAGTGACAAAATGACTCTTTTAACTTTAACAACAAAAGTCGCGTCAAATTTGTTCTTTTAACTTTAATAATAAAAGTAGCGTCAAATTTGTCAACAAAAGAAACACAAAAATTTGATCTTTTGTCTTTAACAAACAACTATGTTAAAAATGGTCTTTTTATTTTTAACAAACAACTATGTTAACAATTAGTCTTTTTAATGTTAACAAACAACTATGTTAAAAATAGTCTTTTAAATGTTAACAAACACTTGCCTTTTATTTTGTAAACAAAGTAAAGGTAAAATTGGCGGTTTATTTCATAAACAAAATAAAGGAAAACTTTGTCTTTTATTTCCAAATCATGTTTAACAAAAATAAATCCCTTTATTGACAAATAATATATAACCCTTTTTAATTAACAAATAAAAGTTATTTTTAACATGCCTTATAAATTAACAAATAAAAGGTTAATCTAAAAAGGTAAGTTATTCACGTCTTTTTAAAATGTTATTTTAATATGCCTTTAAATCAACAAATAAAATGTTAATTAAAAATGCAATTCCCCTACGTATTCAAATGACAAAATAAGAGAATATTTTTATTTGTTTCAATGACAAACAAAGAGTGATTTATTAATATGCCATTTGTATTCTACTTAACAAATAAAAGGATGACAATTTTATTTGTAAAAATTTCTAATTTAGCTTAACAAAAATGATAATTTTATTTATTAACCATTTCTAATCAAACAAAAGATATTTTGGTTTTAACTATTTTATTTCAATTAATATGATTTTTTTCAATCCAACAAAGATGACAATTCAATTATTGTCCAATCCAATCAACAAAGACGACAATTCTAATTACACAAATATCAATTTTAACTGGTCTACAGAACACACAATTCATAGATCAAACAACATACAGATTACAGCACAAACAGATCTAGATTAGACACATACAGTTATCATATAACAAATAAAATAATTGAATCGATTAACTAATTATTTTTAAATAAAAGAAATCTCACCAATATTGTTGTTCATAGTTTCCAATACACAGTTTTTTCATATAGCATTTGTTTTCAACCAACAAAATAGGTGTTGTTACTTTTGTCTCAACTAAACAAGATAATAGTGTTGGGTTTATATCGTTTCAACTAACATGATGATAATGCTTGGGTTCATATCGTTTTAACAAAATAAAACAAAACAATTGGTTTATATGCTTCAACAAAATAAAACAAAACAATTGATTTATATGCTTCATTATTTCAACAAAAACAAAATGAAATGATTTATTTAGTTTCCAACAAAATATATACATGTTGATTTTTGTTTCAACGACGTGAATCATAAATTACCTTGTTTTCAACAACTCACCATAAAGATTTATTCTATTTTAACCAACTAAGATAAAAAGATTCATTTTATTTCTTTAAAAACAAAATAAAAGAAAGGTTGTATCCTTTATCTCAATAAACAAATAAAATGTTCCAACCTTGTTTCAAATAAAACAAATAAAGTTGATTCAACATTTTCAACAAAGCAAAACAAAAATTTGGTTCTCTATTGTCATCAAAACAAAATAAAAATTGGATTTTTATTTACAAATCAAAAGAGTTACCTTTTAATAATAAAAGCAAAAGTTGAGTCTTTATTATTAAAACCAAAGATTAAATCTTTTATAATTAAAACAAACATGAATTCTTTAAAAAAAAAAAAAATCTTTGCTTTATAAAATAAAAGTTTGATTCTTTTATAATAAAACAAAAGATTTCATTATTTTTATTAAACAAAAAATTTCATTTTTGTTCAACCAAAAACAAATTAAACAAATCTCTATTTTTAAAATAAACAAAAATACCTTTATCATAAAATGATATTTCAACTTTTACGAATAAATTTGTCATCTTTTATTTATAAAACCAAATCCATCATCATCATAGTCCAACGATTTTTCAAGTTATGTCAACACCCAATTTCCAATACAATTCAATGATAATTCAACATAGTGTCATACACAACCAAATCAACATACACACAGAACTTTTCATATGAACATCAATAAATTAAATAGAATAACAACACAATTCGACATCATCATTCATACAATAATTTCAGATTATTTTCAGATTTAATTAAATTTAAACTTAGAAAACTCACCTAGGCCTTTGGATAGATAAATCAAAGAGAGGTAGAACTTGTCACCGTTCCAAAATCATCACAATAGAATGAAACTTATTTTTTTTTCTTTTGATGGAGGAAGAAAGAAGAGAATGGCGGCCATGGCTTGGAGAGGAAGAAAAAAAAAAGAGGCAGCTCATTTTTCACAAATGGGAATGGAGAAGTGCATGAGGTAGAAGTGGGAAAAGAAATTAATACATTAGAGGAAAGAAACGGATGTTCTATTAATAAGAAATAAAGTGGAGAGAACGTAGGTAGTAAGTTTAGGGAAAGAAAAATAAATAAATGATAGAAAAGAAATTAATAGTTAGAAAGAAAAAGGAATAAATGGAAGGAAATAAATGGAATGAAAGAGAAAGGAAATAAATGCAAATAAATGAATTATTTAAAGATTCAAGCTTCAGATATATATATATATATAATCATCTCATTAATCATATTTGTAATATACCTCAATTACCCATTAACACACATTGATTACTGTTGTAACATATGTTAATTGTAATTGTAATGTACATTGATTACCATTAATTCTTCAATCGTTTTTGTCATTATATGTATATATTTTTTTAGTCATGCATTTCTTTAATTAATTTCTATACATATGTCTTATGTTTTTTTTATAAAATAAATGTTAACATTAATTTCCATTAACTGTGGAAATTAAACGTACATTATATCGTTGACACACTGTTTTGTTACTATTCTTTCTATACAAAATTAAACTAGAAACATTCATAATTTTATTTCCAATTATCGTATTAATTCCTATATTGAATCTTTAAAATAAAGACAAGGTTCAACTGCTAATTTTTTTTTTCAACAATAGTTCAAAGTTAGATAGTCCAAATGTACAAACAATTTAATAATTTCCATTATCATCAATCACAGTTCATCTCAATGTCAGTTATTGTTTATCAAAATAAATTTTGGAGTCATAAATTAATGAATCATAAATTATGTTTTAATACCATTTTTAATTCAATAATTAAATTAAATTCTATATTTATTCTATTCCCATTTATTTAACATCTTACAATTTCCCAAAATGTGTAATTCTATTAATTTAACCCCCCTTATGTAAGTTATTTAATATAATCATTGTCCCTTTTACTATAAACAAATCATACTTTTCTTTCAATCTTTTCAATGTAATGATACATTTAAATGCAACTTTTTAATGCGATAAAAACGATACATTTCATTGCAACTTTTTAATGCAAATAAATATGGTACATTCGAAATTCTAATGCGACTAAATTAATGAGTTTTATTTTGTCCGTTCACATTCAACAAAAATATATATTTTGTTTTATAAAATTTTAATGCAACAAAAATAATAAACTTAATATTCCAGCCATTATTAATAAAATAATTTAATAAAAATAGAATACTTTTATTTTCTAACTCGATTTCTTAGCAAAATTATTTAAAATAAAAATTTTAAATTGGCCCCAAAATTCCGGGTTGTTACAGTCGCCCCCACTTAAAATCTTTTCGTCCTCGAAAAGGCACTAAGGTAAAAGTTGTTTAATTTACTAACTAAATTTTAATTTTCTTTTATTAATTTTATTTGTTAGCTAACTTATCAAATATATATACTCTTATATATATAAAAATCATATTTCCAAAAATAGATTATATAATCAAAAATACGCTAATTATAAACTTGTTACTCTTAACTCATTCTAGGGTATTGCTAACCCCATCTCTAACGAGTTTTCTCATTCTAGGACACTGCTGGTCCTATCTCTAATGAGTATTCTTATTGGATTTTACTAATCCAATCTCTGATGAGTCTTTGTTCAGTTCTAACGAGTTGTACCCCAAAGATTTGAGCTAACCAGAGCTCTGATACCAACTGTAAAGACCCGGAAATTCCCGCTCTTAACAGCAGACTTATATTAGAACAAATGGTTTGATTTATATATATAAAGTGAAACTAAGCGAAACACGCGCGGTAGTTCGCGTTTTGAAATCATAACTTTAAACGGTTGTATAGAAAGATCCGACCGTTGAATTTTCCCAAAACTGGATCCGTTAGGACCGTCTTGGAAAGAGCTTTGAATCGACTGCCCGTGTTACGTTTATGGCGGAATTATAAGGTGTGCAAAATAATATATACACTAATAATAATATCAAATCCGTTTTATACGTATCAAGCATCTTTTGACCATTATAAGGTAAAACCCTATCCTCTGGTGTGCGTTGCATTGTGTGATGGGACCTGGGTCTTATAATGGTTTCATTTTTCCAAAAAGACATTGCGTTATTTCTCGATTTACTTTAGTTTGTGCACCGACAATCCATTGGAATAAAACCCGTTCCGCTTTAGCGGCGTGGTCCTTGGATTTGCCTTATTACTATTAGTTATATTAGTTAAGAATTCTCACACCAGTCCCACGACTGACCCGTTGTTTGTTTCCACTTTTGCAAACTCGGGTGCCCTCTTTCCACACGGGCAGTCGAGTAGCTTTTTGCAGATATCTTCATCTCTTTAGCAGGATCTTGGATCGAAGCTTAAAGCTGTGTCCTGAGCATTGAAGTCTTCCGCTGTGTATTGTATTAATTTCTTGTATTATAATCTTCCGCTGTAATATATTTATTCGATGTACTCTGATATTCTGTACTCTGATGTAACGTTATGATAATGTTATAAAAGTCTTTTGTTATTTGTTCTGATGTTGTTGTATTCCCAAAGTTAACGTATGCGAGTTTTGAACGGTCTTGGTCGATTTTGCGATCGATTAAGGTCGGGCAAAATCCGTGTCGTTACAGGTGGTAAAATAATCCGGGTCTTATAATCGTTCAAAACTCGCATACGTTAACTTTGGGAATACAATACATTAGAACAATAACAGCAGACTTATATAAACATTACAATAATGTTACATCAGAGTACAGAATATCAGAGTACATGTAATTAAATACAGCGGAAACAAAATACAATAGATTAAATACATGAATTAAATACATTGCAGCGGAAGAAGATAAACTTTAATACAGTGGAAGACTTCCTATGCTCTGGACACAGCTTTAGGCTTCGATCCAGAATCCTGCTAAAGAGATACATATCTGCAAAAAGCTACTCGACTGCCCGTGTGGAAAAGAGGGCACCCGAGTTTGCAAAAGGTGGAAACAAACAACGGGTCAGTCGTGGGACTGGTGTGAGAATTCTAAACTAATATAACTAATAAGACAAATCCAAGGACCACGCCACTTTCGCGGAACGGGTTTACTCCTATAGATTGCCAGTGCATAAACCAAAGTAAATCGAGAAATAACGCAATGTCTTTTTGGAAAAATGAAACCATTATAAGACCCAGGTCCCATCACACAATGCAACGCACACCAGAGGATAGGGTTTTACCTTATAATGGTCAAAAGATGCTTGATACGTATAAAACGGATTTGATATTATTATTAGTGTATATATGTTTTAATAAAAAGATTTGAATCATAAGTATCAATCCTAGACGGCATGGTTACCATATAGCATGTCGCCAATACTAGTTCTACAATCAAAACCGCAAGGGCGTATTGGAAATTTGGATTCCATCATGAGTCGAGGCTAGGGGCAAGATCCTCTCCGATTCGAGACACTCTAGCAAATGCCTCAGGATTCCCCGCAGTGAACCCTTGGAAGCGGTAGGGCCGGTCCCCGCCTATGGGCAGTGGATTGGTTATGCCTGAACACACGTTTCCCGGTCCCTTTGGACCTATAGTATGACCACCAACGGCCTATAAAAATAACGAGGCGCCTCAAAATCCATCATCCACATAAGTAAAATGTCAGCGCTGGTAGGTCCCTGACATCACTCTAGCTAGAAAGAAACGTGTGCACTCCCTACGGTCCGTATCCCGTTTTTGACTCATACCGGGGTGTGAGGCTCGCGAAGTCACGATATACACAAAGCTACGCCTAAACAGGCCGTGCTTTGATCATCAACCACAAGGCCTGCTTTTCAACAAAAGCCTTGATCAATGCATCTTAGCATGCCACGTTGTCAGTCCATACCATACCATTGATTTCTGCCAATATATAACCTCTAAGCTCATATGTCTCAGAGAAGGGTGTTAACCACCAAATAGATGTATATTGACAGAGATCAACGAATGTAGTATAAAGGGCTACAACGTCAGACATACATTCCATTTATAAACTTATGCCCTGGGTCTGGACGAAAGTCAAATCCGTACAAATCAACACTACGTCCGGATAACTACCATCTTAGCCCCGTCTTGGGAGCAAATCAATCAAGGACCTCAACACTAGTTACCCATTCGATGTGAAGATCGTCGGTCTTCAATCGCCGTCTTCAACTCTTAGATTTAGAACGTCGTGTAATCATTTGAAATGAGATTGAACTCGGTCTTTTCAAATGATTCTCGCATATATATATATATATATATATATAATTTGAAAACATTTCATATCGTTATTGATATTTGATAACGATCTATCGCTATTTTTATTTATATAAAAATAGCCTAAATTAATTTAACGACGCTTCGGGTCGATGGGCGACCCTGGCGCTGTTTTTAACAAAATTTTGATTTAAATATATCTTGAAATCTAACCGTTGGATTTTGGCGAAATTTATGTCATTGGAAAGATCTTCCCAAAGCGGTCCTAACAGTTCCAGTTTTGGGAAAATCCGACGGTCGGATCTCTCGGTATAACCGTTTAAAGTAACGATCATCGATACGCGAACTACCGCGCGCGTTTTGTTTAATTTATAATTTATATTTATATGTAAATATAAATACTTGGCGATTTCAAATATAAATTGTCAATTAAAAATTCGACTTTTAATTTAATCATTTATTTACCCTATGTGTAAATAAATTATACTTTTCTACATTTTGCTTTATTCACCTAAATGTAAATAAATATACTTACAATATTTTCCAACCCTAATGCGACAAAAATGATGTTTAACCATATATATAAATTTATACAAAGTATATTTTTGTCCGCAAGTTCTAATGCGACAAAAATTATGGTTTAACTTCGTATACATTTTAAAAAGTATGTTTTTGTCCGCAAGTTCTAATGCGGCGAAAATTACATTTTAATAATGTATATTTAACTTTACTTACATTTAGATAACAAAAATGTACTTTTAACTTTTATTACATTTTTAACACATAAAAATGTATGTTGACTTTTATTGCATTTTTACTACATAAAAATGTATTTTAACTTTTATTTTCTTTTACATTAGAAAATGATATTGCTTTTATTATTTTCTTTTACGATCGATTAGGAAATAATGTTTCTTTATTTACATTGAACAAAAATGTAAATTCTTCTCTTTACTATGCTTTACATTGAAAATGTAAATTCTTTACCTCATTTATTTACAAAAAAAAAAATGTAATTCTTTGTTTCATTTTATCTCACTTTGAAAAATGTAAATCTTAATTTCTCTTTATTTTACATTGAAAAATGTAAATCTTAATTTCTCTTTATCTTTACATTGACAAAAGTAAATCTTAACTATTTAATCTTTACATTGACAAATGTAAACTTTTCGTTTAATTTGAAATAAATGAAAATGTCTTTATTTCTTTTACATTGAAATAAATGTTTTCTATTTCTAATCCTTTAAATAGAAATGTAAGTTTTCAATTTCTTTCTTTCACATAGAAAAATAATGTTTTATACTTTCACATAGAAACATAATGTTTTCTATTTATTTCTTTTATTTTACTTACATTAGAAAAATGATTTCTTTTTAATCTCATTTTCTTTACATTAGAAAATGTTTTCTTTCTATTTTCTTTTTAACATAGAAAATGTTTTCATTCCATTTTCTTTTAACATAGAAAATGTTTATATTCTATTTTCTTTTAACATAGAAAATGTTTATATTTGCTTCTTTTCTTGAACAAAGAAAAATGTGTATTTTAATTTCATTTTAATCACATAAAATGTACCTTTCATATTTCACATTTTTACAACGTAAAATGTACTTTTATCTATTTTACATTTTAAAACATGTGTTACCTATAGCTTATGTAAATATCTTTACTAGCGCTAGCATTTCTAAATAGTTATATTTCTGATGCCAATCCATTTCAATTATACAGTATGACGATGAATGTGTGTCACAATACCCAAATTTTCACAACTATGGTTTTTTTTTGGTGTCCTAATACTCAAACTAACCTAATGATGGTATAGATGTCATAACAACTATTTTAACACAAGTATAATTGGGTGTATTTCTGATGAGTAACAATAAAAGTCCAAACTTCACTTTTATTTGTAAATGAAAATGAAGATTTAAAACTCACCTTTTATTTATACATAAAAGTAAAGTTGAACTTACATATTATTATGTTAACAAAAGAAACATAAAAAGTTTGTCTTTTTATTCTTAACAAAATAAACATAAAATGTTATTCTTTTTATTCTTAACAAAATTAACATAAAAAGTTATTCTTTTTATTCTCAACATAAAAAGTAAATCTTTTTATCTTGACAAAGAAACATAAAAATTAAGTCTTTTGTTTTAACAACAAAATTAAGTAAAATGTCTTTTTGTTTCAACAACAAAAATGGTGACAAAGATGGTTCTTTTTGTTTAATCAACAAAATAGTGACAAAATGACTCTTTTAACTTTAACAACAAAAGTCGCGTCAAATTTGTTCTTTTAACTTTAATAATAAAAGTAGCGTCAAATTTGTCAACAAAAGAAACACAAAAATTTGATCTTTTGTTTTTAACAAACAACTATGTTAAAAATGGTCTTTTTATTTTTAACAAACAACTATGTTAACAATTAGTCTTTTTAATGTTAACAAACAACTATGTTAAAAATAGTCTTTTAAATGTTAACAAACACTTGCCTTTTATTTTGTAAACAAAGTAAAGGTAAAATTGGCGGTTTATTTCATAAACAAAATAAAGGAAAACTTTGTCTTTTATTTCCAAATCATGTTTAACAAAAATAAATCCCTTTATTGACAAATAATATATAACCCTTTTTAATTAACAAATAAAAGTTATTTTTAACATGCCTTATAAATTAACAAATAAAAGGTTAATCTAAAAAGGTAAGTTATTCACGTCTTTTTAAAATGTTATTTTAATATGCCTTTAAATCAACAAATAAAATGTTAATTAAAAATGCAATTCCCCTACGTATTCAAATGACAAAATAAGAGAATATTTTTATTTGTTTCAATGACAAACAAAGAGTGATTTATTAATATGCCATTTGTATTCTACTTAACAAATAAAAGGATGACAATTTTATTTGTAAAAATTTCTAATTTAGCTTAACAAAAATGATAATTTTATTTATTAACCATTTCTAATCAAACAAAAGATATTTTGGTTTTAACTATTTTATTTCAATTAATATGATTTTTTTCAATCCAACAAAGATGACAATTCAATTATTGTCCAATCCAATCAACAAAGACGACAATTCTAATTACACAAATATCAATTTTAACTGGTCTACAGAACACACAATTCATAGATCAAACAACATACAGATTACAGCACAAACAGATCTAGATTAGACACATACAGTTATCATATAACAAATAAAATAATTGAATCGATTAACTAATTATTTTTAAATAAAAGAAATCTCACCAATATTGTTGTTCATAGTTTCCAATACACAGTTTTTTCATATAGCATTTGTTTTCAACCAACAAAATAGGTGTTGTTACTTTTGTCTCAACTAAACAAGATAATAGTGTTGGGTTTATATCGTTTCAACTAACATGATGATAATGCTTGGGTTCATATCGTTTTAACAAAATAAAACAAAACAATTGGTTTATATGCTTCAACAAAATAAAACAAAACAATTGATTTATATGCTTCATTATTTCAACAAAAACAAAATGAAATGATTTATTTAGTTTCCAACAAAATATATACATGTTGATTTTTGTTTCAACGACGTGAATCATAAATTACCTTGTTTTCAACAACTCACCATAAAGATTTATTCTATTTTAACCAACTAAGATAAAAAGATTCATTTTATTTCTTTAAAAACAAAATAAAAGAAAGGTTGTATCCTTTATCTCAATAAACAAATAAAATGTTCCAACCTTGTTTCAAATAAAACAAATAAAGTTGATTCAACATTTTCAACAAAGCAAAACAAAAATTTGGTTCTCTATTGTCATCAAAACAAAATAAAAATTGGATTTTTATTTACAAATCAAAAGAGTTACCTTTTAATAATAAAAGCAAAAGTTGAGTCTTTATTATTAAAACCAAAGATTAAATCTTTTATAATTAAAACAAACATGAATTCTTTAAAAAAAAAATTTAATCTTTGCTTTATAAAATAAAAGTTTGATTCTTTTATAATAAAACAAAAGATTTCATTATTTTTATTAAACAAAAAATTTCATTTTTGTTCAACCAAAAACAAATTAAACAAATCTCTATTTTTAAAATAAACAAAAATACCTTTATCATAAAATGATATTTCAACTTTTACGAATAAATTTGTCATCTTTTATTTATAAAACCAAATCCATCATCATCATAGTCCAACGATTTTTCAAGTTATGTCAACACCCAATTTCCAATACAATTCAATGATAATTCAACATAGTGTCATACACAACCAAATCAACATACACACAGAACTTTTCATATGAACATCAATAAATTAAATAGAATAACAACACAATTCGACATCATCATTCATACAATAATTTCAGATTATTTTCAGATTTAATTAAATTTAAACTTAGAAAACTCACCTAGGCCTTTGGATAGATAAATCAAAGAGAGGTAGAACTTGTCACCGTTCCAAAATCATCACAATAGAATGAAACTTATTTTTTTTTTCTTTTGATGGAGGAAGAAAGAAGAGAATGGCGGCCATGGCTTGGAGAGGAAGAAAAAAAAAAGAGGCAGCTCATTTTTCACAAATGGGAATGGAGAAGTGCATGAGGTAGAAGTGGGAAAAGAAATTAATACATTAGAGGAAAGAAACGGATGTTCTATTAATAAGAAATAAAGTGGAGAGAACGTAGGTAGTAAGTTTAGGGAAAGAAAAATAAATAAATGATAGAAAAGAAATTAATAGTTAGAAAGAAAAAGGAATAAATGGAAGGAAATAAATGGAATGAAAGAGAAAGGAAATAAATGCAAATAAATGAATTATTTAAAGATTCAAGCTTCAGATATATATATATATATAATCATCTCATTAATCATATTTGTAATATACCTCAATTACCCATTAACACACATTGATTACTGTTGTAACATATGTTAATTGTAATTGTAATGTACATTGATTACCATTAATTCTTCAATCGTTTTTGTCATTATATGTATATATTTTTTTAGTCATGCATTTCTTTAATTAATTTCTATACATATGTCTTATGTTTTTTTTATAAAATAAATGTTAACATTAATTTCCATTAACTGTGGAAATTAAACGTACATTATATCGTTGACACACTGTTTTGTTACTATTCTTTCTATACAAAATTAAACTAGAAACATTCATAATTTTATTTCCAATTATCGTATTAATTCCTATATTGAATCTTTAAAATAAAGACAAGGTTCAACTGCTAATTTTTTTTTTCAACAATAGTTCAAAGTTAGATAGTCCAAATGTACAAACAATTTAATAATTTCCATTATCATCAATCACAGTTCATCTCAATGTCAGTTATTGTTTATCAAAATAAATTTTGGAGTCATAAATTAATGAATCATAAATTATGTTTTAATACCATTTTTAATTCAATAATTAAATTAAATTCTATATTTATTCTATTCCCATTTATTTAACATCTTACAATTTCCCAAAATGTGTAATTCTATTAATTTAACCCCCCTTATGTAAGTTATTTAATATAATCATTGTCCCTTTTACTATAAACAAATCATACTTTTCTTTCAATCTTTTCAATGTAATGATACATTTAAATGCAACTTTTTAATGCGATAAAAACGATACATTTCATTGCAACTTTTTAATGCAAATAAATATGGTACATTTGAAATTCTAATGCGACTAAATTAATGAGTTTTATTTTGTCCGTTCACATTCAACAAAAATATATATTTTGTTTTATAAAATTTTAATGCAACAAAAATAATAAACTTAATATTCCAGCCATTATTAATAAAATAATTTAATAAAAATAGAATACTTTTATTTTCTAACTCGATTTCTTAGCAAAATTATTTAAAATAAAAATTTTAAATTGGCCCCAAAATTCCGGGTTGTTACAGAGAACATCACTAATTCAACTACCATAATGATAGTTGCTTGCATCTGTGCATTGATATTTGAGTTGACATCCAAGGAACGATATTGGTTTATGATAATGCCATAATGGTTCGTGCGTTCAGCTTTTAGTTATTGGGCTGTTTAGCTATAGTAAAAAAAAGATAAGGAATTTTTAAAAAATAAAATAAGTATGGAAACACTTGTCCATAGAAACAAAAGATAAGCGTTGTAGAGCTAGAACACTAAAAAGTTATTTCAAAATAAAAATATTGGTGTGTTTCTAATTTGTCTATTTGTTGTAGTGATTGAACATATTCAAAGAAATGCAATGTATAAACAAAAATTGGGTTTTTTTTTAAATATGAAACAAGAATAATATAAAATAAGTTTTTGTAAGTAAATTACTTATATGCATAATGAATTTCGGAACCTTTACATGGCTACTCATAATTTCAAACATTTGTGCAATCTTATTTAAACATCTTCGATTAAATCCGTTTCTAAAAAAGATGTGCTTAATTTGTCCTTTAGACTGTAACATTTAGGCACAATGCATTTACCGAAAAATTTCTATATAATAACGTGTTCAATCATGAACAAACAAATTAAATTTAGGGGAAAAAATAAATTATTAAAATGAAAGTTGATATAAAATCAAAGAAAATTCGAAGTAGTGTTGTAGTGAATTGAAATCATAGAAAATCCGAAGTTGCATCATGTTGAGTTGGTGTCCTTGATTCCATGAATAAAAGGATCACAATGTGCTTAATTTGAGCTCGATGTCTTGAATCCTGATATTAGTGAACTGCGGAATGCTCAATTCTCATACTTTATTTTTTTCCTTTTCTTCACATAATAAATAAATGATTTTTTAAGCTATTTTACATGGCATTTGTATTTTCCTAGTTTGTACAAATGTGATGAAATCCGACAATTATAGCTGCTAAATACTTATTGTTTTGATATAGAAACAAAAAGAATGACCGATTGAAAATAATTTGATTTAAGAGGCAAAGTTTGGTTATAATATGGTAACGTGGTACTATCCATGTAAATTATATTAGCAATTTAATTGATCAACCATAACTGAATATATGATCCTTTCTTGTTGCAGTTTCAATGAACTACTCAGGTGAGCGTAAACGGATGTATAATAGAAAAGAGGAGAAAGGATGGATAAAGAAATCTTTTTTGGATGGTTTGGACATATTCATGAATTTTACAACAAACAATGGCACCGAAGATGTAATCTGTTGCCCTTGCATTAAGTTTGGTAATAGGAAACTACAAAAGAATGATATCGTAAGAGAGCATTTATTGTCTAAAGGGTTCACACTTGATTACTATATATGGAAATATCACGGAGAAATGGAGAGAACATCTGAAAGAATGAATGTTGGTGAAAATGAAACCACAAATAGTTTTCCATATCAAAAGATAGATACATGTAAAAATGGATGCATGTTATATTGGAAAGATGATATAGATCTAGCTAATTGCAAATTTTGTAATTGTTCACAATACATAATGAAGAAAAATGAAGGCAAAGATGTTCCTTACAGTCGAATGCATTATCTTCCCATTACACCTATACTACAAAGGGTGTATGCATTTCCAACAACTGCATGTCATATGAGATGACATAAAGAAAGAACTCACGAGGAAGGAGTTTTATGTCATCCATCAGATGGTGAAGCTTGGAAGCATTTTAACAATACTTATCCGAACTTTGCAAATGAATCACGTAATATCAGACTTAGCTTATGTACAGATGGGTTTGCACCGTTTATCAGTATGGAAGTAAATATTCTCGCGGCCTGTTATTTTGGCACCGTATAATTTACCACCTTGGATTTGTATGAAAAACCCGTACATGTTTCTGACTCTTATTGTTACTGGACCACAAAATCCAAAAAATAGAATTGACGTGTATTTGCAGCCTTTAATCAAAGAGTTGAGGAAATTATGGGATAAGGGAATTGATGCCTATGATATATCTAAAAAAATTAATTTCAGAATGTATGCTTCTTTATTTTGGACCATAGCGATTTTCCTGCTTATGGAATGCTTTTTGGTTGGATTACAAGTGGTCGACTATCTTGCCCATATTGTATGGAACATACACAAGCATTTCGACTACAAAATGGTGGAAAACAATCATGGTTTGATTG
This sequence comes from Allium sativum, assembly GCA_030737875.1. Taxonomy (NCBI): domain Eukaryota; kingdom Viridiplantae; phylum Streptophyta; class Magnoliopsida; order Asparagales; family Amaryllidaceae; genus Allium; species Allium sativum. The sequence goes on from CM060919.1 coordinate 208,942,676, forward strand.
TCATCGTTGTTTTTTGCATATTGATGACCGTTATAAATATAATAAGAAGAATTTCAAAGCGAACAAGGTTGAAAGAAGATCGTCGCCACCAAATTTATCTAGTGAAGAAATTTATGAAATCATTAAAGATGATCCAAAGATTCATGAAGTAGGTAAAGAAGAAAAAAAATTGGGTAAAGGAAAAACTCATAATTGGTGCAAACAAAGCATATTTTGGGAATTGCCATATTGGAAACATTTGTTGCTTCGACACAATATCGATGTGATGCACAATGAAAAAAAAAATGTTTTATAATGTCTTTAACACAGTGTTGAATGTGAGTGAAAAGACAAAAGATGACTTGAAATCAAGAAGAGATATTGCATTGTATTGTAAGCGAGCTGATCTTGAACTTGACCCAATTCATGGGAATGTTAAACCTTTAGCCTGTTACGAGTTAGATCATGATAGTAGTAAGAAATTATTGAAATGGATCAACACTTTAAAATTCCCAGATGGTATTGCTTCAAATATAAGAAGATGCGTTGATTTAAAATCTAGGAAAATGTCAGGAATGAAGAGTCACAATTGCCATGTTTTTATTGAGACACTTTTTCCAATAACTTTTAAAGAATTATTACCAGCTAAAGTTTGGAAAGTCATCACTGAACTTAGCATGTTTTTCAAAGATCTGTGTTCGACTTCATTGAAAACAGAACACTTGAAAAAACTTAAAGAAGACATACCAATATTACTTTGCAAGATGGAACAAATATTCCCTCCAGGCTTATTTAATGTTATGGGACATCTTCCCATACATCTACCTAGTGAAGCATTGATGTGAGGACCAGTTCAGTATGGATGGATGTATCCTTTTGAAAGGTAATTAAAAAACTAACGACCCTTATAATTAAATATGCTATATTATGTATCACATAAAGTACTCATGTATAGGTACTTGGGTCATTTTAAGAAAAAAATAAAACAAAAAGAACGTGTGGAGGGGTCAATTTATAGGGCATACATTGTGGAAGAAGCATCTACATTTTTTAACCTTTACTTCGAGGAGCATGTTAAATCAATGCTTAATAGCATTTCTCGTAACATTGAAGATACCGTGGATGATTCATTTGAGAATCTTATATCCGTGTTTAAAAAATATAGAAGATCCTTTGGTAAATGTAAAGAATGCTGGTTGAATGATAAAGATCTTCATACTATCAGAACTTACGTACTCCTCAATTGTGCCAAAGTAGACCCTTTTATTAGGTAAATTTTTTTCTAGTTATATATCGAACGACTTACCTAGATACTTGTATAAAGTTTTTGCTTACAATATTATGTGACGAAACAGAATTTTTGAAGAAGAACAATCAACCCTCAAGCTCGGCAAGAAAAATTTGTCGATTGGTTTTTGAATTATGTAAGTATGTTATGTAACTAAAATTATTATTATCATTAATTATTGAAAATTTAATATATTACTAGTACATTATATTATTAACATATTTTATAATAATCGATAGGTACGTGCACATAATATCGTCGATATTGGCTTGAAATGTCTTGCACATGGGCCACAACTCAAAGTTAGAAAATTTCCAACATACTTTGTCGATGAGTTTAAATTTCATACACAAGAATATGGAACTCATAAATCGACATTCAATAGCGGTGCGTGTGTAAAGGGTAGCAATGATCCGAATGTTCATATCGATGATTACTACGGTGTGTTGAAAGAGACTATTGAATTAACATATTCACTTAAGCCAGAACAAAAGGTTGTTTTGTTCAAATATGATTGGTTTAACAGCACGCCAAATGTTGGCATTCGCGTGCATAAAGATTATCCCCTTATTGAAGTAAATCATACTCTCAAATATTCAGAGTATAATCCGTTTGTTTTGGCAAGACAAGCGATTCAAGTATACTACACACCTTATCCATCCATCAACACAAGTAAGTTGGAATGGTGGGTTGTTTGTTAAAAAAAAAGCACGATATTCTTTTGATACCAATATTCTAAATGTCCAAGCTTACTAAGCTGATTTTGAAGCAAGTGAACAACTAAATATAGTAGAACACGATGACGATGTTGGACCTCTTAATGATGAATCAAATGTTGTTGTGGAACTCTTCGAAAATGAAGAAGATGATGATGAAGAAGATACAGAGGTCGAACATGAATTTGATACCGATGAAGATTGGTAGAGTTCAGAAAGTTTTAAATATGTGCTGAAAGCCCATGCCAAATTGGTTTTGAGCATAGTACGCAATTCCTATATATTTTTAGTTGGAATTACTAGGTCTGAATCATTTTATTCATGTATTCCTACATTTTGTAAGCCATTTTGGTAAACCAACTGTTGTTTGTTTTAGCATGGTAAATGTTGTTGTGGTAGTATGATATTCATTTTGACATGGTTGAACCAATTCTTATATGTTATGCTAATTATTGTGGAAGTTTGAATCATGTTTTAAGTCTTTTTAGTTAGTTTGTTTCCTTGGCTATACTGATTTGAAAGTTTTGTTAACATGTGGATCAGACATGTCAAATTCTATCAAAAATCAAATTATGTGATAATATGTATTCCTATATTTCAGCAAATTATTAATTCTATTTTTTTTCTTGAAGTTTGATAATTAATATCTGGGAATTGAACCCAAGGCCTGTGCACTCACACTCTATGGTTTTACTACTAGATTAGTGCCATTAGACATATTATACAAATTAGTACAAAGAATAAATGATAATATTTTTAATGAATTAAAGAAACTTGTAATATTAAAAAAAAGCCCGTAATCCAAAACTCATCCTGTATACCAAACACCTTGATATCCAGAAACTATTATATGACATATATTATAAATAGAGAAAATTATTTACATTTTTTATTTTAGTTACATGTGCGATCAGTCATAATGACTCCCGTTTTATCAAAAAGCTGTGCATCTTCCCTTGAACCAATTAAACTTGTATGTAGTAAAATCAAATTTCAAATAAATGCGATTTTAAATCATTAATGCAGATGTTTGAATTATAGTGGTAACAAGTTCCTTTCAATAAACAAAATTCATGAAGCGATCAAAAGGCGTTGTTGATTGTCAAAGATAATGGCACAAAAAATGAAACAGAGATCCAAACCATTAAAACTACTTACATGGTTACCTTTTTTCTGCATACATTGTAAAATTAATAATCTGGTTCCAAAAGTGTTCGATCAAGCAAACAGTTTGAAATGTGATTAATTTTTTAAGAGTATTATGGAGTGTGATAATATTAATTCCTAGTCTCCTTCTCTAACCTCACTAAATTTGCTTCTATCATTGCAAAGGTTCACCAAGCTAGAGATTATCTAGAACTCTCCAGGAATTGAAAATTTAATAAGACTGCAGTCAGTGTAAATTCCTTTATTTCATTCATATCTTCTTTGAACGGTTTTATAATATCAGTTTTGCAATATTCAGACTTGAAATGAGGTTCGGGCATGAATGTAATGCATTATATATAGAAGTTAATAATACAAACATTTGTGCTTCGTTGTTGATGGACCATATTTTGATCAACAACCTGCAAATTAACGTGGAACAAATTTAACATGAATAGAGATGAATATCAGGTTATAAAATAGCTCAACAATAAAATAACCTATTAAAATTCATTTGCTTAGGTATATTTTTGAATTTGTCGTAAATAATATGCATGGGATTTGCTAAATTACATAAAGTTAAGTTCTCAAACTTTTGTAATAATGTAATAATTTGTGCAAGTTAGGTTCCCAAATTTCGCTACTCTTATGTTCCCCATGATTATTATCTAGTAGTACATGTAATTTTGCATATGATTTACAGTAAGTGGTAATGTCCAAAAGAGCATGGATCCACTATAATTCATTTGGTAAGATAAGTGGATGTTTGATAACTTTCTATTTAAGAGATAAGAATATCGTTTATCCAATGAAATGCTTTGGATTCATAAGCTGCATTTGAATAAATAAAAATGAATATCATTATTTCTTCAACATTTTGTTTTGTAAGACAAAATGAAATGTTTATCCAATGACATATTTACTGGCTATCTTGATTAATACATAAAACGTAGATAATTTTATTTTCAATGATATGATATCTCCCCTTGACTTAGAATATCTACAAGACCTTTTTGTTTATCCATGGTTTTTTTATAGTAAAGTATCAGTATCATTAACAATTACATTTCAGATGCATCTTGGACTTTCATCTCCATATCTAATCATGTTTTTCATTATACATGACATGTTGTAAAATCACGGCTACTAGAAATTTGAGTTTTTAGAGTACTTGTCTGGATCCCTGATGAACATATGTTGATGATGAAGTGCAGTTGCTAGATTAGCTTTAAACATGAAGTTGTTTCAATTCTAAGTCCTTTAAAACTTTTGAGGCTTCTACCTTCGTCCATTTTTGGTCACAGTTTAGTGTAACGACCCGGAAAAATGCGACTTTGGATATCCGATATACAACACATATCAAACATCAAGAGTCGAAAATAACCGAATAGTTAATGAAAGAAAATAGAGGGTGAGAATAGATAAGGTAGAACTAATAGAATAGAAGAAGAATAAGAAAATCATCATCAGAGTAAACACGAATCTCACAGCGGAACGAATAAAAAATAACATAACTTTTGAAATACAAACAGTTATATATACAATAGCACTTATCAGAGTACAGCACTTACAACAACAGCGGAAATAATAATAGCTATAGAATCCTGAAGACTCCTGCTCCAAGTTCTCCGAGTATATCTGTAAAATCCCAACTACTTGACTGCCCGTACAAATTTAGGCAACCAAGAGTTTAGGGAAACAAAACAAAATAAACTCCGGGTCAGTCATGGGACTGGTGTGAATAAAACTCCTAACACTTGGTTTAATAACTGATATATCATAAGACCACGCCGTGAAAATGGAACGGGTTTTCCCTTATGAAAATCCAACAACTTTGTAAAGCAATATCATTATGATATTATAATAATGTCTAAGTACAAATAGATATCAATCTAGCAGAAATGCTTTCATCTCACGTTCTACTATATAGTATACAATCAAAACCGCAAGCACGTATTGGGTAATGGATTTCCAACTATGACAAGGTATGGAATCACCTTCCGATCAGTGTACTCTAGGAACGATACACTAGAGTTCAACAAGAACATCTTGCAAATAAGCCACACATGACCGACCACTCATTTTGCTTGAGTGTATCGAATGTATATCACCAACGGTTGGGATCAACAACCGTTTCCCGTATATATATATATGAGACAGCATTGATAGATTAAAGAAGCAAATGAATATTCTCTAGATAGGTGATTATACATCCTACTTCGGTGCGACCGACTTAGCCATGCTGCCTGCCCGATTTCTGTCATTTACCGGTTGATGAGGCTTGAGGTTACTCTTTCTCATCACATCAGATTCACTCCGAATGCCACATTGTCAGATCCATCTAAATCACTAATTTGTCGTCTACAACCATACATTACATGTCAGCTAAAAGAAGTTTCCTTCTCCGCTTCCACTCTTGGTACGGTTGAAGAAATCAATGTACGTGACCTTTCTGGAAATACTCTGTCAGACATTCATCCGTTCAAGTCATCCAGGAACAGGATGAACCGAAGGCACTATTCAGTACATCCATCTTAGGCACTGTTATCTAAGACTTATACAATAGCCCTTGCACTTTACACCGTCTTCAATTATCTTTGGCATATATGATTCGCAACGCTTATGCCAATACAGAGTGGTTCTTTAGATAATAATCCAACCAGTCTCTACATATTAACAACGTTAAAATGGTCAAAACTTCGATAGTCTGTGATTTAACCATCAAAGAAAAACAGTGTGCATACAACGATATTATTTCCAGATGGAAATTCTATCGATCAATCATCATTCAACGTATATCTCTTTAGTTCATCAATTTACTTATCTCCTGTTTCCCTATACTCAACATTTGCTATTTTCCTAAATTCAGAAAATATACGTTATTTACATTGGGAACATTTCCATTTCTCGCTTTCTGTATTAGAAAACATTTCTGATTCTTGTTTGGAAAACATTTCCAAAGTTTCTTCATTGGATTTAAACACATGTTTAAATAAACATCGTTATGCCAACTCAAACCATTTACTGAATTCACTTAACCATCATTCACTATCAAACCTTACCGTTCCTTAGTTAAGAAGGAAGTCAATCAAGTTGGGGTATAATTACCTCTCAAACCTTAACTGAACAACGTTATAACTTCGAAATAGTAACAGTTTATCTTTTAAACCTTGAACAACTTCTTTACGTAACTCTCAGATTCAATTTACGAATCCACTTCTTTATTGAAAACATTGATTATAACGATAATGTTATAATCCCTACTTTTGAAATATCTAACTTCAATTATAACCTTATTCTTTATTTCGAAAAATCAAACCTAACCCTAAATTATTAGTGTATACTCTTGAATTAAAAACCGGAAAGTAAATATTACTTTCCCGAATTCGATATAATTGAATTCGACATATAATTCTCGTTCGAGTAATCTCTACTTGATTAACTCTTCTTCGAATAACCTATGTTCGATTATCTCTCTTCGAATAACTTATATTCGAAATCTCTCTCCTTCGAATAAACTATATTCGATCTCTTTCTTTCGAATACGATATATTCGATAATCTCCTTTCGATTTAAACTAATCGATAGCTCCTTTCGATTAAACTATAACCGATAACTCCCTTCGATTAAACTATAATCGATAACTCCTTTCGATTAAACTAAAATCGATAACTCCTTTCGATTAAACTATAATCGATAACTCCTTTCGTTTAAACTATAATCGATAACTCCTTTCGATTAAACTAAAATCGATAACTCCTTTCGATTTAACTAAAGTCGATAACTCCTTTCCTTTAACTCTATTCGAATAAACTATATTCGACTAACTCTTTTAACTCTATTCGAATAACTAATATTCGATAACTCTATTTAACTCCATTCGAATAACTAATATTCGATAACTCTATTTAACTCCATTCGAATAACTAATATTCGATAACTCTATTTAACTCCATTCGCTTGACTCTAGATCGCAGTGATCACAATGGTTACGCCTGATTCCCTCAGGAAACATCCGACCGCCGTAGGCTATTTACAGCCCTGCGAATTTCGCTAGCAGTCGTGCTGAATGACACTTATCCTGAATAACTATGTTTGACTAACTCTATCTCAAATAACTACACTTGATTAACTCTAGTTCGTTTTAACTCAAATCGATTAACTCTAACTGATTAACTCTAACTGGTTAACTCTAACTAACTGGTTAACTCTAACTGATTAACTCTAACAGGTTAACCCTAACTGATTAACTCTAACTGATTGACTCTAATGGTTAACTCTAACTGGTTAACTCTATCTGGTTAACTCTAACTGATTAACTCTAACTGGTTAACTCTAACTGATTAACTCTAACTGGTTAACTCTAACTGGTTAACTCTAACTGATTAACTCTAACTGATTAACTCTAATCGATTTACTCTGTTTGGCTAACTCGACTCGACTAACCCCTTTCGAATAACATATTCGATTAACTAACTTCGAATACCATATTCGATTAACTAACTTCGAATACCATATTCGATTAACTAACTTCGAATACCATATTCGATTAACTAACTTCGAATACCATAATCGATTAACTAACTTCGAATACCATATTCGATTAACTAACTTCGAATACCATATTCGATTAACTAACTTCGAATACCATATTCGATTTCTCCTTTTTGATAACGTTTATCCATTTAAAAAGATTCCCTTTTTACAACGTTTATTCATTTATAAAGATTCACTTTTTAGTAATGGTTCTTCACTTTATAAATGTTCTTTTAATAACGTTTTCCTTTTTATAATGGTTTCCTTTTTATAACTTCTTATTCCGTTATAAACCAATTTCCTTTTTATTAACTCTATTCATTTTCAAAATATTCCCTTTCCAATTCTATTTGTAAATGGTTTACAAATATTTCTTTTTTCTATTTTATTCTATTTGCAAATGGTTCCTTTTCAAATTTATTCTTAAAAATATTCCGACTCCTTAAATTCCCGGAATAATTCGCCATAACCTCCTTTGTATCGGGAGCACCAGGAAAATCCCCAAACCCGCCACACAGGCCTTTCCATTCAAAAAGAAAATGGTTTGAAATTATTTCCTTTTTGAATATCTCATATTTATAAATATTCCAATTTATAAATATTTCTTATTTATAAATATTTCTATTTATAAATATTTCTTATTTATAAATATACCATTTATAAATATTTTATTTTCACTATCACTATGAAAATTCCCTTTATCAACATTTCGGTATGTTATGGTACTTAACATATCATATAACAATGATCAATATCGTCCAAACACATACAATTGACAATAGATTATATATCACATCATATAACACAATATATGAAATCAAACAGTATTATAAATATTGAGGAGTCCAGTTGGACCCCTCCAACCTGTTTCCCTGCATCACAGATGTTAAACCATATAATTAACATCACTTTCAGTTCAGTACGGATTATTCTGATAACAACATCAATATATAATATTTAACAGTTTATACATATATATTTATATATATATATAATTTCCACTAACTGACTAGCAGTTCAATCAATCAACCAACACACAGCAATCAACAGATGATTAACAGTTCTAAGAATACATTATAAAAATATAACTGTTCAGAGTTGGTGAGTTTTACTCACATTTTCTGTTCATCGTTAAAGAACGATAAACTGTTATTTGATTTGAATCAAACACTTTATTTCACCATAAATTCATACGAGCTCCACTCCACTTCCAGTCAGCTCCATGTTGTAGTCGTCGTCCATACGATCCTGTCGGATCTTGTTTCGCTGAATTCCGTTACCATACGAGCAAGTTATTGTTATTACAAGGTCCTACATATTTTAATTAAAAACTTTATTTTAAATGGGCCTCTTTCTCTTTCCATACCTTTTCACTTAGCCCACGTTCTGGCCCATTTACCCTTCGTTAAACCCAACCCGTTCCCCCGTGATATTTTCCTTCTTCCTCAATGAAAACGCGGCTACTTCCTGTACAGATATCCATTTCCATACTTGACCACCGTGTAAAACAACACGCCCACCCCCTTCCATTCTTAAATGCGTCAACGCACTGCCCCCATTCAACAGATGTCACACGCAAGGGCCCACCATCTTTCTACCTTCTCAGAACAGGACGTGAGCTCCTCAACAAATTCCATTTCCAACAGCAGAACCGCAAATCAACTAAGACAAACCCATCTTCTCATCAATCCACAAACAAAATCAACAAACCGGTACTGTTATCATCCAGCTCTACCTCAAGACAAGAATCACGACTTAGGGAGCTCACCGCACCCGTCATTTACCAGTCTTCCTCCCACTTTAACCGAACGCCACTCAACTCCTCGACAATCAAGGTGTTCGCACGTTGAAAAACAGCAGGCCCAAACTCCATCGAAATCAGCAGCACATCCGCACCATACACTAGTGCTTCATCCCCCTTTTGATTTGTATTTTTTTTTGAATTTCTTTGATTATGTTTTCTCTTTGTCTCGTTTTGGAGATCGAAAACTGTGGCGGCCGAACTCAAATGAGAAAAATTAGGTTACCTTTGGCCTTTTATAGAGAAAATTTTGTGGACAGGGAATATTCCCTGGAATATTCCCTTTCCATTTCATTTCGATCCATTTTAAATTCGTATGATTTCCATTTTTGACAAACAAAGCTAATCCTAGCATAAAAACACATTCTGGATCCAATGGGATAGGTTTCGTCGAATTCCGACACCGTTTGCGAAAATCCTTTAGAAAATATCGATGAAAAACACCGAGCAATAATTCCTTAAAATTACAAAAAAAATCCTAAAAATATGAGGCCTTGACGTTTCACTAGACCTCTTTCTAAGGTTTCGTATGAAACTTGTTTCGTTGAATTTCGAGTTCGTTTGACTAGTTAACCATTCAGTTTAGTTTGTTTTAAGTAAAAAACATAGCGTACCCCACTCTGAAATATTCTGTTTACGTAGGGACTGTTATGGACAGAAACAAAAATACCATTGAAATGAGTGACGTGCTCTGGTCCCAAAAATGTAATAATACCGGTAGATGAACTCATATTGTGAAACCCCGAAATGTCGATACAGGGTGCCAAATACTCCAAATAAAAAGTTGCTTATTAAATTAATTAAAAATTACCATAAAATTCTAAAAATTAGATTATCACTATTTCCCAAAAGGACCTTATCTAAATTCAAACCCGATCTCTAGTTATATCGAATAAACTGTTACGGTCGATAAACGATTCTATAGCGACTATTCTAAAATTTAATTTAGACATATCTCAAAATCTACATGACGAAATTGTGATTTTTCTCTTTCATTAGAAAACTATTATCAAATCGGTCCTGACGGTTCTTGTTTCACAGAAATCCGACTTAAAACGGACCCTGTATATTCAGTTGAAGTTCAAATCGCCAAATAGCGAACTGCAGCGCCATTTCGAGCTCGTTTATAAATATATTATAAACTATACGTTCAACTGTCGTCGATTCAATATATTCGTTATTATAATTCAACTCCAAACTGAATTATAGCTTATATAAGATCCAGTTCACATCGTATTGTGAATTCTACTATTTCCGACTATTTTGGAAATATATTATCCTATTATTTATATTAATTAAATACAAATATTATTTAATTCCAGTTATTGATATCGTTAAATCGATATTTAATAATTAAATTAGTTAATTATTCTCCTGCCAAATTACGGGTCATTACATTTAGTCTATGTAATTTTGCGATTCTTCCTACCTTCAAAAAATAGCACATAGACTATCTAGTTTTAAAAATGCAGCAATAGGCATATGATCCATAAGTTACCATTTCAACCCTATAGGCATTACCACAACTTGAATTAAATCTGCTCTGTTTGCCATGAAGAGTAGTTAACTATACCAATTATCAAATATATCCATTTCTCTCTAAAATGAACACGTGCATTTTGAATAATATAGATAATCACTGAATCAAAGAACCCTTAAACATTTTACTAGCAAAGATGATTCTTGTACTTGCAAAATTTCCTGTAATTCATTTTTATTCTATAAGCTGCTACTGAAGTATAATTTGTTTTTTATTTGAATTATGCTCAAACATGCATTTCTTCTGAATCTTTGGGTTATGTTGTTATTGCATTGTACACCTTTGTCTACCATAGCAAATAACGTAACATCAACAACATATAACAAGTGAGATATACATGGTTGAACCGGCTGCTTATTTTTCTTTAGGTTGATCATAATATGTCGGCTCATTGTCAAGGAAGAGGTGGCGATATTAGCAGTGTGGATACTACAGAAAATGGTTGTGGTCGTAGTCGAGGAGCTTATTCCAATCGCATTGTTTGAACATTTAAATCAAACTGTCACAGCGCAAGAGTGATATCACATCCTACCAGAGATGCATCATCGACCCATGTTGATTCTGAGACAACTGCTATGCCAGGTCATGGTCGAGAAGCTCAGACCAATCATGGTATTCGTGCTACAACTTGACCGCATTACCACCATGTGAGAGCTATACCATGTACGACTAGTGATATATCATCCTCTCATGATGAGCTAGATGATACAGAAATTGCTGCATCAGGAGGAACATCATATCAAACATCTAATTGGCACACCCACCATGTCTATATATCATCAAAATAAAATGTGAGTAGTTTAGCATATTCAGTCTTTATTTTAATAATATTAAACTCTTATGTGACCAAATATGTGTGGTTTACATAGGAAATGGGAGTTTAGTAACTCGTATTTAGCCTCAAGTACTATTGGATGTTGCTTCGAACGACGTATGACAGACTTCTGGCCGAGGATGAGTGATATTCCTCCTGAAACAATGGATATATTATTCTCAGATTTTAAGGTAATTAACCATAACCTATTTTTTTGAAACCAAGTTACATGATTTCGGACTATTTTTTTTAGTAATTATGTATTATTCTTAGACTTTGACCTATATTAACCTATATATTATTCTCAGGTTTTCAGTTTTTTCCTTTTTTCCAACAAGTATTGCATGCTTATATGTTACTAAGAATAAGCAACAGTAGGAAAGCAAATAGAGTGACATAGAAGCCAAGGACACACAGGTTTAAAAAATGTTCACAAAGACAACAGAAAATATATGAACCCCTAAAGAGACGATGAACCTTGCTGTAACACCCCGTATATTCTATAACAGTGAAATTCATAAATTAAAGTAATGAAAGAATTAAGGGAAATGGCTTACGCCATTGCGTTCGTCTTGGAATTCTGGTTGAGATAGAGTCTGAGTTTGCATGAAACGGACTCCGTATGAAGGAGTTACGACCTCCGGAAGTTTCAGAATAAGTTTGAATTCAAAAAACAGCTCAGATCACGTTTAAAATTTGAAATTCGAGTTCAAACTGGGCTGGGCGGGAAAACTCCCGCCCAGTGACCAGGTCGACACTAGTGTCGACTGGGCAGTCGACCTGGCCCCCCCAGGTCAACTACGCAGTCGACTTGGGTGTCGACCTGCAGGTCGACTTGCCTGGTCGGCCTGACTAGGTGGGTTTGACCCTGGTTCGACTCTGGTGTGTTGTACGGTCTGATTTCCCTCCCTGTTTGCATCTGATGGCTCAAATTTACTTGAAAACTCTATAAATACACACTAAGACTCAACTAATTCACATAAGAAAATAAGAGAGAAGTCGTCATGCTGTCTGGAAAGAGTTGATCATAGCCGCCAAGAATCAAACTAAGAAGCAAACTAAAGTCTAATCAAATCAATCAACAAATTGCTACCCAAAGGAGAGCATCTCCAAATTCAGAAAACAGAAATCAGAAAACAAGATCTCGTCACGTTGTAAGTATAGCGGTCTTTCAGAATTTGAATAAAATTATGATGTGATACGATGTAATTGGGAATAGAATTGTATCATTGTAATGATGTAGATCATGTGTATTGTAATGTTTCTATCATAATTATTTTTTGTGGATTGATTTGTGGCATAAATGGATCGATGCAAGTTTATTATACGTTTGTATATGAAAGTGATGGTAATTGCAAGTTTTGTGGCAAAGTCTATGATTAGATCCCTCTCATGTTTATGTTAATATCCCCTTTATGTTTATGTTGATATCGTGGACTATATACTTATGTAAACATGTTATAGATCTGGGATCTTTTATGCCTACATGACTCAAAACCTATGTATACATCTTAGATTCATCACAAGTATAATTGGATTAATATTAAGTATATTTGGGTTACACAAATTATGCTAGTATCATGTTAAAATGTACTGCTTGTTTTAAAGCTAGTTTACACCTTTGGGTTATGATAAAAAGTGGACATTTTATGAACATGTAACATGCTAGTTGGTGTTTGACATTATGCCTAGTTATATATGTTTAGACTCACATCTAGGAAAATCCAAAGTTATGCTATTTCACATGTCACCTACTTAGTCATATGCCTATTTGAATGCAAGTTCACATGATCAAATGTGTATGTTAGTTGAATCGCCTTTTATGTGACATAGAAATATTACATGTTCTTGATTTCCCCTTTTCTCACGCTTATCAAGTTGGGCTGAGTTGTGTCGAGCCCAACATTAGTTCGTACAAACGGGGGTAATAGCGTTGGGTGTAAAACATGATATAAATAAATATGTTGGCATGCTTGGCGCATGCCAACAACTGTGATATTATAGCGGTATAAATTGTTATACCCAAAAATGAAGGACATGATATTTACATATTAAATTGAATGGTGAAATGTAAAATTTAGAAAATATGACATGTTTAACCCGAGGTTGGATTTAGTTGTGACATAAACCTACCCGGACCTGCCTGGCTGTCCAGTAGTCACAATAATACCTATCCAATGTGGGTGGTTAAACATTGAGCCCAATAAAGACCCGAGGTTAAACTGAACTACAGTGTAAACCTGCCCGGAACCAACCGGCACATCCAGTAACCATAGTGATATCTGTCTAATGTGAGTGGTCGGTGCTCTAAAAGGCTAAGGACAAGTTGTAGGGTTAAGTCAACTGAAATCACTTAACCAATGATTCAACATGTTAACAAATATTGATGGGTGGGGTTAGGTATATACATACACTTAACCACTTAACATGTTTGACTAGAAAACCCTGGTAACGTAGGGACCCGTTTTAGCAGTAACCCAATTTAGGTGTCAACGGTACCCTGAAACTAGGCAGGGTGGGGCACGATTACTGGGCTGATTGTAAGCGGTCAAATAACGGCAATGTTAGGTCCACAGTGTAGGTCTAACGGTGTGCGGTCGTGCACGCACTCCGGAGCAGACAAGCAGGGAACTGGGGGCACCAGTAGAATATCCTATGCCTTCTAGTAATTGTGTCGGGGCCGCCACCATGGGTCTTGATACACCCCATGGTGGGACCAGCATAGGTATCTACACTTCTTGGGGTAGCCGTAAGACACACGTACGAGTAGGAGCCGATCTTTAGAAAACAAAAAGGATCACTTCACCCTCAGCATGGGGTGCCGGTTAGAGTAATACTAGTAAATCCAGAGATATGGTGTGGGTTCGATAGTATATTCGACTCTAGACTACACTCCCTTAGTTATGATACTATCATGTTTTCAGTTTATGTCTATCATATCCTTTTCTTATTCACATACTGAAAAGTCACTAGATTTACTCAGGCTTTATGTCTGACTCCGTTTTTCTTTCGTCTTCTTTTCTTTCGTCCCCCCTAGGTCCACAGGGAGGAAACAACTCAGCCTAGCTAGACTCTTTTACAAGCTTGAAGACAGTAGATGTACGGTTTGGATCTCTTTGGCTTGGATCATGGCTTTGGATATCATTATGGGGATTTTGTTGCTTTACTTTATGTTTTATGCTTCTTTGTTAATCAAGACAGTTATGGAAATGTAATGTTTTTGGAAGTATTGTAAGACAATTATGGTGTGGTTTGTGTAACACGTATTTTGGTGAAATAAAAGTTGTTGTTGTTTCCGCTGTTTAAAAATATGTGTATTTATATCTGTCTTGTATATCTGTGACTTATACTTATAAACCTCCTCCAAAATTAGGGCATTCCCTTTGTGAGTGACCCTAACGGAGGTGGGGTGTTTCACTTGGTATCAGAGCATAGGTTTACCAGATAAGATAAAAGTTTTTGAAATTGTTTTCATAAGAAAATTTAAAGAAGCATTTTTTTAGAAAGTGTTATATTTTAAAAGGCATAATCCCCCGAAGCCGTGTGCATTATCTCTCTCTATCCTTCGTTTTGAATCTTTTCTTTCTGTTTCAGCATGTCCGGAGACCTTAACCTTCCTGAAGGAGTAACGATACCCGGCTGGTTTAGGAGGTACTTAAAAGCAACGGCCAATGACGCAGGCCCAGCAAACATTCCTCCTCCAGTGGTAGCGGTTCCTCCTCCTCCTGCTGCCCCTCCTCTTGGAAATGCTTTTGCCAAAACATGTAGAGACTTCAAATCTATGGGTGGAAAGGAATTCCATGGAACTGAGCCTTTTGTAGGAGCAAGAAATTGGCTAAAGGAGACTGAGGATCTGTTTGACATCTTCGGAGTTGATGATAGGCAAAAGATACAGCTAGCAGCGTGGTTGCTCAAAGATGAAGCTTCCTATTGGTGGGAGATCACTAATGCTCAGAGGGCATTGGAAACTTGGGATGATTTTAGGACAAGGTTCGAACTGAAATTCCTCTCCTAAGCTGAAAGGAGCCTGCAACTAGAGAAGTTCTTGAATCTTAAACAGGGAAGCATGACGGTCAGGGAGTACGTCAATCAATTTAATCAGCTGGCCAGATTTGGATTGGACTTAGTAAATACCTAACACAAGAAGGCGCTTCACTTCGTCAAAGGTCTGAATGAGCCTATACACAGCCTTGCCATGACCCATGTGTCCACGGGAGCGACTTATGAAAGCTTGGTGGACATGGCGTTGCTACATGAGGAAGACCACGGCAAGAAGGAGACTAAGGTTGAGGAAAAGAAAGAAGGTTTACAGGCCAAGAAGACAGACTTTAAGAAAGGAGCAAAAAACAAGAAGTCCCGTGAGAGGAGAAAGTGCCATTTCTGTGGCATAGTTGGACATATAGAGAAAGACTGCCGGAAGAAGAAGGCAAAGATGGGTGGTTGCTTTCATTGCGGAGATACTGGGCACCAAGCTAAGGACTGCCCAAAGAAGAAAGGACAGGGACAGAAAGCTGGATCTACTTCAGGGGGACAAGTTCATGCTCTGACAGCCCCTTCACAGGAACGAGGTAGTAATATTTCTGTAGAAAGTGTAGTCTATCTTTATGATCATCCAGTTCGTACACTTTTTGACTCTGGTGCATCACACTCCTTTATTTCATCTGCTTTAGTAGAATCTCTGCATCTAGACACTAGTATGGTTGAGGATCCCTTAGTAGTTTCAAATCCAATTGGGGGCTCCGCTTACTTGTCAACGGTTTGTTTGGGTTTGAAAATCTCTATTCTCAGTGTTGAGTTTAGTTGTAATGCCTTTGTTCTTGGCTTCTCGGGATATGGTTTGATCTTAGGCATGGACTGGTTATCCAGTAATGGTGCCATTCTTGATTGTGAGAAAAGAGTAGTTAGACTCTTGACTCGACTTGGTAACACTCTAGAAATTTCCTGTAGTCCTTTGAATGCTGTTATGCTTAGTTATCTAGAGTCGCTTGATGCTTCTAACAAGAATTTGCAATTGGTTAGAGTAGTCCGGGAATATCCGGATGTCTTCGAGGAGGTGAAAGGCTTACCTCCGAAGCGGGAAATAGACTTTCGAATCTATCTTGTGGATAAAGCAAAGCCCGTAGCTTTACCTGTCAGACATATGGCTCCAAAAGAGAGAAAGGAGCTCAGTAAGCAGGTTAAAGAACTTCTTGAGAAAGGGTTCATTCGAAGGAGCATTTCAGAATGGGGTGCTCCAGTGGTGTTCGCAACCAAAGCAGACGGTTCGCTTCGCCTTTGCGTTGACTAGAGGGAGTTAAACAAGTTGACCAAGAAAAATAGGCACCCTCTTCCCCGTATCGACGATTTGTTTGATCATCTTGTAGGCGCGTCAGTTTTCTCCCAACTTGATCTAGCAACTGGGTTTCATCAGCTAAGAGTAGCTGAGGATAGTATTGATAAAACGACTTTCAGAACCCCAGACGGTTTCTTTGAGTAGCTTGTCATGCCTTTCGGCCTGACAAATGCACCCGCTTATTTCGTGGACCTAATGAGCAGAGTGTTCAGAGAATTCCTCAACAAGTTTGTGGTTGTCTTTGTGGACGATATCTTTGAAACACCCCACCTCCGTTAGGGTCACTCTCAAAGGGAATGCCCTAATTTGGTTGGAGGTTTATAAGTATAAGTCACAGATATACAAGACAGATATAATAACACATATTTTTGAACAGCGGAAAACAAAAACAACTTTTATTTCATCAAAATACGTGTTACAAAAACCATGCCATAATTGTCTTACAATTCTTTCAAAAACATAACATCTTCATAACTGTCTTGATTTCATTATTTAAAGAAAACATAAATAAACTGCATAAGTCCCATAATTGTTGTCCAAAGCCATAGTCCAAAACGAAAAAGATCCAAGCAATACATTCTTTCTCTTTAAGCTGGATGTGAAAGCTGGTCAGGCTGCGGTATTCCCTCCCTGAGAACCTGGGGGGGGGGGGAACGAAAGAAAAAGAGGCGAAAGGAAAAGGGTCAGCCATAAAGACTGAGTAAGTCCTAGTGACTTTCAGTGTAAAAACGGTTAAAACAACATGTCATGTATGAACTGGAACTAAACTTAAGAAGGGTGTCAAGGTGGACAAGATAGACTAAGGTGATCATGATAAGTCAAGACAAGTCAAATAAAACATCACATGTTCAAGATTCGTTGCATCGACTGTACTAGTATACTAAGCCGATGTCACAAGTTAATCATGAAATAAATCCCATGGCCCAATATCATGAAGTGACCCTGAAACGGGGTCTGACCCAAGTACGGGGTCCTACGGAGCATTTATCTAGTCGATCGGCTCCCTAAAAGTTCTAGCTCGTCAAGAGTCTGTGTCATACGGCTAATCACGAATGTAGTCACCTGTGCTGGGTCCACCTTCGGGTGTATCAGCCCTAGGGTGTCAACCCCGGACACGATTCAAGATGCACAGATAAATCTACGGATACCCAGTGTCTGCCCCGGAATACGTGCACGACCGTAGTCCGCCGTACCTACACTGGCGTACCCCACTGTCGTCGTTCACCTCTTACAATCAGCCCAGTAATCGTGCCCCACCCGGCCTAGCCCCAGGGTACCTTGATACATCTAGAGGGTTACTGCTGAAAAGGGTCGTGTCTAGGATTTCGCCTAACAGATTAGGTCATGTAATTTGTGACCTAACCCGCCTAACCGATTAAGTCATGTAATTCGTGACTTAATCCTTTTCCAGTCTAGTCATGTCAAGGTGGTTAAGTAAGTCATTTAAATTCGCGACTTAACCCGCCTACGTGTCATGTCAAGTTGGCTAAGTGTTGTCGTTTCAAGTTCATGACTTAGCCCTACAAATCGTGTTCAAGTTGGTTAAGTTGTCTTTCCATGTTCATGACTTAACCCTAATTGGCATTAATTGATTCGTTAATGCACCGAACCACTCACATTGGATCCTGTTGTTCGTAGCCACTGGATTTGTCGGGCGGTTCCGGGCAGGTTTACGCTACGAACTCAACCCAACCTCGGGTTTCAAGCGCGATGTGACCAACTACCCACATTGGATCCTATTGTTTGTAGCAACTGGATTTGCCGAGCGGTTCCGGTCAGATTTACACTACAAACTCAACCCAACCTCGAGTTGGCCACTTTCTTGTTTTCTAAAGTCATGCCCATGTTCTTAGCAGATTCGTGTTATTTCCATAGCATGTTCATATGTCAACTTCGTGGCCAACTAAGGCATGTTTTTCAAGTCAAGTTATGGCATGTTCAAGTCAAGTTTTCGTGCCATATTTCATGTTCTACTTATGCCAAATTTCACGGTTTATGATTATAATCAATTCAAGTTTTTCCTATTCTACCCAATCGTATCCCCAACGTATATAAACGTACTTCGTTCACAAGCATAAACAATTCAAGAGATAAAGGGGAATAACACCAAACATGTGATAGGCATATGTGACAATTCCAACATCACTTGCATAATAAACAGGCTATAACATATCACATGGTTTCAATACTAGCATGATGATAACTTGGCATAGTAATGGTTCCAACTTAGTTTAACATGATGATTTTAACTTTACATCATAGGCATAATAATCATTGCGGGCATAATAATAATTTTACTACAAACATGAAACATTAAAGGCATGGTAATTCTAATAGGTATAGTGGATTCCAATTTAGCATTTTTAACATAATGATTCTCATCTAGCATTATAAACATAATGATTCCAACTTTTCATCATAACCTAGCAATTCCCAATTTGTCATTAACATGATAGGTATATTAACATCACAGGCATAGTTCCATCAACATCATAGACATGGCTTAATTAGCATCATAGGCATGGTTTAATCAACATAAAGATTTCAATAAACATAGTGATTCCATGGACATGTATTAGTCCAACTTGCCATACAATTAAGCCCAAGTGATTCATAACAACATCAAAATCATGATAAGTTTAACTTGCAACATTGACATAGCAATATTCCCAAATTATGATTCAAAGTTAAACAATATAAACATGGATTAATAATAGTTCCTAAATCCGGTTTCAATTCATGGCATGTCCATGTTATTTTAGCGTTTTTGCCTAAAAAGTGACATAGAACTTACAATATGAAGCAAGTAATCCAAATAAAAATTCTAAATCAAATAGCCCCAAATCCGTTGTCTAAAGCGTCGTAGTTGTTGTAGCTTCTAGTTGTAGCCTTCAAGAATCGTCCTTCGTCTTCTATACTTTTGTTCTTTGTATTTTTAATTTAGAGCTCTAGGTTTAATGGTGGCTGCATGAGGCTAAAATGAAATAGTATGATTTAGGCTAGGTCTTAGGGTCTTTTTATAGTGTTTGCGAGTTGATTAGGACCATCGATGGAGCTTGGTTTAATAATAGCCGTTCGTTTGAAAGAGAGACCAACCAGGAGCTGACACCTAGCCCTAGTGACAAGGCAAGGCTCAGAAAATCGACCAAACACAGACCAGGCCAGCCAAGGGGGCTGGGTTCGACCTGGCTCAGGGGCCAGGTCGACATGCCAGTCGACACCGTGTCGACTTGGCAGTCGACACGGGTGACCCAGGTCGACTGCCCAGTCGACCTGGTTAGCCCCAGGTCGACTGCCAAGTCGAACTGGGTGCCTTAGGCAGGAATTTTCCCGCCCTGGCCAATTGGGCCCGATTTTGAATTTTGAATTGGTTTTTCTGAGCTGTTTTGGTCTGTTTGAATTTTAAACTGAATTCTGAAACTTCCGGAGGCCATATCTTCTTCATACGGAGTCCGTTTTACGCAAACTCGGACTCTATCTCAAGCAGAATTCCGAGACGAACGCAATGGCCTATCCCGTTTCCCTTAATTCTTTGATTTGAAATTAGTTATACTTTAATTTGTGAATTTCTCTGTTATAGAATACACGGGGTGTTACATTCTCCCCCACTTAAAAGGATTTGGTCCCCGAAATCTTCAAGTTCAAGAAGAATGAATATCCTAACATCCAGACATCCATCTACTCATCCATCAAACACGAGCATCCATTGTCCTTAAAAGACTTCTAATGCTTCATGATCATATGTGAAGTGTGTGTGTGTGTGTACATGTACTTATCTAATGCAAAATCAGGCGGTCTACTGATTCAGTTGACCTCCTTAATGCGAATCATGTAAGTGCCATGAATCCATTATGTATGTAAATTTTCCTATTCATGATTCTACATGAGTGCACAACCATTCATATATAAATGCAACATCCATATGACAACACACTAAACTTCATCCATATACGAATAAATACATTTATGCTTATGCAACATGAAAATGTGTCTGAGCCAATCTAGTGCCTAATGTGTATTCATGCATCCACGAGCAACCACTTGCGACCACTTGCAACCATTTTGCAATCATAACATGTTTCAATTACATGTTTACATCCAAAAAGATTCTACCTATGGTTCTCAAGATAGGATCGAGGAGAGAAACAAGATAAAACAAAGCTTCTAGAAGAAGTTAACGATGTACCCCCAGAAGGTCCGGTCTGCTTCTTATGGCAGTCTTTGCTGATGTGTCCAGTCTCCCCACAATGAAAACATTCACCTTGCTTTCTCTTCCTCTTTCTATAATCCTTGGCTATGTGCCCTTCCGTACCACAGAAATTGCATTTCCTTTTATCACGTGAGTTGTCGTTCTTGCCTCCTTTCTCGTAGTCTACCTTCTTATTCTGAGAATCGTTGGGCTTGATCTCTTTCTTCCCTTGAGAGTTTTCTGCCTTTGTCTCCTTCTTGCCTTTATCTTCTTCGTTCAGCAATGCCATCTGTACCAACCTTTCATACGTAGCTCCCATGGGTATATGGGTCATGGCCAAACTGTGTAATGGCTCATTCAATCCTTTGACAAAGCGGAGAGCCTTCTTGTGCGGGGTGTTGACTAGGTCCAGTCCGAACCTAGCCAGCTCATCGAACTGATTAACATACTCTTTGACTGTCATATTCCCTTGCTTAAGAAATAAGAATTTTTCCAACTGAAGACTCCTTTCAGCTTCTGAGAGAAATTTAGCCTCAAACCTTGCCCTAAAGTCCTCCCATGTTCCCACTGGTCTTTCTGCATTGGTGACTTCCCACCAGTAGGAAGCCTCGCCTTTAAGTAGCCATACTGCCAGTTGTACTTTATGCCTATCTTCTACCTCAAAGATGACGAATAAGTCCTCGGTTTCCTTTAGCCAATTCCTAGCTGCCACGAAAGACTCGGTTCCATGAAAGTCCTTTCCTCCCATAGCTTTAAAATCTTTACATATCTTAGCAAAAGTGTTTCCTCATGGAGGAGGTGGAGGAAGAGGTGCTGCTGCAGCTGGATGATTTCCTGCAGCTGGGGGAGGAGGAACAGTAGGACCTGGCTGAGTGGCCCTTGCTTCTAAGAATCGTCTAAACCAACTAGGTATTGGTATACCCTCTGGCAAGTTAAGTTCTTCGGACATGCTGAAACAAAAAGGATAGATTCAAAACGAAGGATAAAAGATAGTACCTATGGCTTTGGGGGACTTTGCCTTTTTAAAATATTTTATCTTTAAAAATGCTTCTTTAAATTTTCCTTTGAAAATAAATTTTCAAAACTTTTATCTTATCTGGTAAACCTATGCTCTGATACCAAGTGAAACACCCCACCTCCGTTAGGGTCACTCTCAAAGGGAATGCCCTAATTTTGGTGGAGGTTTATAAGTATAAGTCACAGATATACAAGACAGATATAATAACACATATTTTTGAACAGCGGAAAACAACAACTTTTATTTCATCAAAATACGTGTTACACAAACCATGCCATAATTGTCTTACAATTCTTTCAAAAACATAACATCTTCATAACTGTCTTGATTTCATTATTTAAAGAAAACATAAATAAACTACATAAGTCCCATAATTGTTGTCCAAAGCCATAGTCCAAAACGAAAAAGATCCAAGCAATACATTCTTTCTCTTTAAGCTGGATGTGAAAGCTGGTCAGGCTGCGGTATTCCCTCCCTGAGAACCTGGGGGGGGGGGGGGGCGAAAGAAAAAGAGGCGAAAGGAAAAGGGTCAGTCATAAAGACTGAGTAAGTCCTAGTGACTTTCAGTGTAAAAACGGTTAAAACAACATGTCATGTATGAACTGGAACTAAACTTAAGAAGGGTGTTAAGGTGGACAAGATAGACTAAGGTGATCATGATAAGTCAAATAAAGCATCACATGTTCAAGATTCGTTGCATCGACTGTACTAGTATACTAAGCCCATGTCACAAGTTAATCACGAAATAAATCCCACGGCCCAATATCATGAAGTGACCCTGAAACGGGGTCTGACCCAAGTATGGGGTCCAACGAAGCACTTATCTAGTCGATCAGCTCCCTACAAGTTCTAGCTCGTCAAGAGTCCGTGTCATACGGCTAATCACGAATGTAGTCACCTGTGCTAGGTCCACCTTCAGGTGTATCAGCCCTAGGATGTCAACCCCTGACACGATTCAAGATGCACAGATAAATCTACGGATACCCAGTGTCTGCCCCAGAATACGTGCACGACCGTAGTCCGCCGAACCTACACTGGCGTACCCCACTGCCGTCGTTCACCTCTTACAATCAGCCCAGTAATCGTGCCCCACCCGGCCTAGCCCCAGGGTACCTTGATACATCTAGAGGGTTACTGCTGAAAAGGGTCGTGTCTAGGATTTCGCCTAACAGATTAGGTCATGTAATTCGTGACCTAACCCGCCTAACCGATTAAGTCATGTAATTCGTGACTTAATCCTTTTCCAGTCTAGTCATGTCAAGGTGG
The DNA here is from genome assembly GCA_030737875.1 of Allium sativum. Classification (NCBI taxonomy): domain Eukaryota; kingdom Viridiplantae; phylum Streptophyta; class Magnoliopsida; order Asparagales; family Amaryllidaceae; genus Allium; species Allium sativum. The sequence goes on from CM060919.1 coordinate 208,966,301, forward strand.
TTAAGTAAGTCATTTAAATTCGCGACTTAACCCGCCTACGTGTCATGTCAAGTTGGCTAAGTGTTGTCGTTTCAAGTTCATGACTTAGCCCTACAAATCGTGTTCAAGTTGGTTAAGTTGTCTTTTCATGTTCATGACTTAACCCTAATTGGCATTAATTGATTCGTTAATGCACCGAACCACTCACATTGGATCCTGTTGTTTGTAGCCACTGGATTTGTCGGGCGGTTCCGGGCAGGTTTACGCTACGAACTCAACCCAACCTCGGGTTTCAAGCGCGATGTGACCAACTACCCACATTGGATCCTATTGTTTGTAGCAACTGGATTTGTCGGGCGGTTCCGGGAAGATTTACACTACAAACTCAACCCAACCTCGAGTTGGCCACTTTCTTGTTTTCTAAAGTCATGCCCATGTTCTTAGCAGGTTCGTGCTATTTCCATAGCATGTTTATATGTCAACTTCGTGCCCAACTAAGGCATGTTTTTCAAGTCAAGTTATGGCATGTTCAAGTCAAGTTTTCGTGCCATATTTCATGTTCTATTTATGCCAAATTTCATGGTTTATGATTATAATCAATTCAAGTTTTGCATATTCTACCCAATCGTATCCCCAACGTATATAAACGTACTTCGTTCACAAGCATAAACAATTCAAGAGATAAAGGGGAATAACACCAAACATGTGATAGGCATATGTGACAATTCCAACATCACTTGCATAATAAACAGGCTATAACATATCACATGGTTTCAATATTAGCATGATGATAACTTGGCATAGTAATGGTTCCAACTTAGTTTAACATGATGATTTCAACTTTACATCATATGCATAATAATCATTGCGGGCATAATAATAATTTTACTACAAACATGAAACATTAAAGGCATGGTAATTCTAATAGGTATAGTGGATTCCACTTTAGCATTTTTAACATAATGATTCTCATCTAGCATTATAAACATAATGATTCCAACTTTTCAGCATAACCTAGCAATTCCCAATTTGTCATTAACATGATAGGTATATTAACATCACATGCATAGTTCCATCAACATCATAGACATGGCTTAATTAGCATCATTGGCATGGTTTAATCAACATAAAGATTTCAATAAACATAGTGATTCCATGGACATGTATTAGTCCAACTTGCCATACAATTAAGCCCAAGTGATTCATAACAACATCAAAATCATGATAAGTTTAACTTGCAACATTGACATAGCAATATTCCCAAATTATGATTCAAAGTTAAACAATATAAACATGGATTAATAATAGTTCCTAAATCCGGTTTCAATTCATGGCATGTCCATGTTATTTTAGCGTTTTTGCCTAAAAAGTGACATAGAACTTACAATATGAAGCAAGTAATCCAAATAAAAATTCTAAATCAAATAGCCCCAAATCCGTTGTCTAAAGCGTCGTAGTTGTTGTAGCTTCTAGTTGTAGCCTTCAAGAATCGTCCTTCGTCTTCTATACTTTTGTTCTTTGTATTTTTAATTTAGAGCTCTAGGTTTAATGGCGGCTGCATGAGGCTAAAATGAAATAGTATGATTTAGGCTAGGTCTTAGGGTCTTTTTATAGTGTTTGCGAGTTGATTAGGACCGTCGATGGAGCTTGGTTTAATAATAGCCGTTCGTTTGAAAGAGAAACCAACAAGGAGCTGACACCTAGCCATAGTGACAAGGCAAGGCTCAGAAAATCGACCAAACACAGACCAGGCCAGCCAGGGGGGCTGGGTTCGACCTGGCTCAGGGGCCAGGTCGACATGCCAGTCGACACCGTGTCGACTTGGCAGTCGACACGGGTGACCCAGGTCGACTGCCCAGTCGACCTGGTTAGCCCCAGGTCGACTGCCAAGTCGACCTGGGTGCCTTGGGCGGGAATTTTCCCGCCCTGGCCAATTGGGCCCGATTTTGAATATTGAATTGGTTTTTCTGGGCTGTTTTGGTCTGTTTGAATTTTAAACTGAATTATGAAACTTTCGGAGGCCATATCTTCTTCATACGGAGTCCGTTTTACGCAAAATCGGACTCTATCTCAAGCAGAATTCCGAGATGAACGCAATGGCGTATCCCGTTTCCCTTAATTCTTTGATTTGAAATTAGTTATACTTTAATTTGTGAATTTCACTGTTATAGAATACACGGGGTGTTACAATCTTGATCTTTTCAAAGAGCGAGGAAGAGCATGCTCAACATCTGAAGGAAATCATGGATACTCTCCGAGCACATTAGCTAAAGGAAAATTTTTCAAAATGCCACTTTTGGAGAGCAGAAGTAAGGTTTCTTGGGCATGTAGTATCTAAAGAAGGGCTGGTCGTAGACCCCGTGAAGGTAGTTGCGGTGCAAGACTGGAAGGCACCAAAGAATGCAACTGAGGTCCGAAGTTTTCTAGGACTAGCAGGCTTCTACCGAAAATTCATAAGGGATTTTGCGAAAATCTCAGCTTCACTCACAAGGCTGACAAAGAAGAATCTAGTGTTCAATTGGGACTTGGATTGCGAGTTGGCTTTCCAACGCTTAAAAAGGGCTCATACAACAGCCCCAGTCCTGACTTTGCCAGACGGAAGCAAGATGTTCACAGTTTATACAAATGCATGTGGGACAGGACTAGGCGCTGTCTTGATGCAAGAAGGGAGGGTAGTAGCTTATGGTGGAAGGCAATTGAAAGCTCATGAAAAGAACTACCCGACCCACGATCTTGAGTTAGCCGCCATCGTCTTTGCACTTAAGTCTTGGCGACATTATCTCCTAGGTGAGAAGTTCGAACTTTACACTGACCATAAATCGTTGAAATATCTTTTCTCGCAAAAAGATCTTAACCTGAGGCAACAGAGATGGATGGAGTTTCTTGCCTCGTATGACTTTGAGATTTCCTATACTCCGGGCAAGGGCAATGTGGTGGCAGACGCCTTGAGTAGAAAGAAACTGACCCTAGGCCCACTCTTAGTAGAAAGGCAAAGACTGGAGTATATAGCCAGTTTTAACTTTAGGGCCTCCTCTGATTTCGTACCGGGTTTGTTAGCATCTCTTGAGGTGCGCCCTACTCTTTTGGACACAATAGGGACGGCACAATGTGAGGACCCTCAGCTAGTCGAAGTGGTTGATAAACTAATTAAGGGTGAGACTTCTAGTCACCTCAGTAGATACTCTATTGATGATAAAGGCTGGCTGAGACGCGACGGAAGACTATGTGTTCTACAAGCAAAGGAGTTGATAAAGAAGGTTCTCAAGGAAACACATCGTTCCAAGATGACAATACATCCAGGCGGAGACAAAATGTACAAGGACATGAAAAGAGTTTTCTTTTGGAACGGCATGAAGAAGGACGTGGCAGATTTCATTTCTAAGTGTATGGTATGCCAACAAGTTAAAGCGGAACAGAAAAAGCCTGGAGGACTGCTTCATCCCCTAGAGGTCCCACAGTGGAAGTGGGATAGCATTTCAATGGACTTCGTTGATGGGCTGCCTAGGTCGAGAAGGGGCAATACTAGCATTTGGGTAATAGTGGATAGGCTTACAAAGAGTGCCCACTTTTTACCTGTCAAGAGTAGAAGGACCGCCTCATCCCTAGCGTCTCTTTACATCAAGGAGATAGTTCGACTCCATGGATACCCTCCATCATTGTTAGTGACCGAGACCCTATCTTCACAAGCGAGTTTTGGCGAAGTTTGCAAGAAGTTGTAGGCACACAGTTATGTTTGAGCACGGCATATCACCCCCAGACCGATGGACAGACGGAAAAGGTGAATAGAGTTTTAGAGGATCTTTTGAGACTTTGCGTTCTAGACTTTGGAGGGACATGGGAGGATCACCTTCCCTTAGTGGAGTTTTCTTACAACAATAGCTTTCAAGCTACCATAGGCATGGCACCCTTCGAAGCATTGTATGGAAGACCGTGCAAGTCACCAACTTGTTGGTGGGAGTCTACAGATAAGGTTATTCTTGGTCCAGACATGATCAGAGAAACTTCAGAAAAAGTGGACTTGATTCGAAGAAGGATAAAGACGGCCCAAGATAGACAGAAATCCTACGCCGACAAGAGAAGGACCGACCTTGAGTTTGAGGTTAGGGACAGAGTTTTTCTTAAGGTATCTCCTCTAAGGAACGTTGTTCGGTTTGGATCCACTGGAAAGCTAGCACCGATATTTGTAGGACCATTCCCTATCATCGAGAAGGTTGGGAAGATGGCCTATAGATTAGAGCTACCCGAAAAACTGGCCGGAGTTCACAACGTCTTTCATGTTTCTCACCTCCGGAAGTGTTTACACGAGCCTGCTGAAATATTAGAGCCTAGCATTCTAGAAGAAGCCGAAGTAGAACGTGAAGCAACTGTGAGAAGAGTCCCAACACGCATCTTAGTAACTGAAGTGAAAAAGCTACGCAACCGCGAAGTCAAGCTCGTCAAAGTTCAGTGGAGCGACGCCGAGGAAGACGCGACTTGGGAAACTGAGGCTAGAATACGCGCTGCCTACCCTTTTCTTTTGAGGGTACATCTTTGATCCCTCTTTTTCCTTAAGTTATGCTTTATCTATCTTTTAGGTATATCTCCTCGTTCCTTTTCCTAACTCTTTAGGTAGAAAGCAAATGGATGCAAACATGTATTTAAACATGTTATGGATAATGGCTGCAAGTGGTTGCTAATGATTGCTAGTGGTTGCTCGTGGATGCATATACACACACATTCTAGGTTTTAGATCGGCTCAGTCACTTCATATTGCATATGCATATATGTATTCTCGCTCATATGTGGTTGAAATTTTATATGTTATCATATGGTTGTCGCATTTGTATGAATTGTTGTGCACTCATGTAGAATTATGAGTAGGAAAAATTTGCATACATGATGGATTCATGACACCTACATGATTCGCATTTAGGAGGTCAACTGAATCAGTGGACCGCCTGATTTCTGCATTAGATAAGGACATATACACACACAATGCATATGATCATATAGCACTAGAAGTCACACCTGTATTTGTTGGTTAAGTAGATGGACGATTGGATGGTAGGATATACGTTCTTCCTAACTTTAAGATTTCGGGGACGAAATCCATTTAAGTGGGGGAGAATGTAACACCCCGTATATTCTATAACAGTGAAATTCTGAAATTAAAATATAATTAATTCTAATGAAAGAATTAAGGGAAATGGCTTAAGCCATTGCGTTCGTCTCGGAATTCTGGTTGAGATAGAGTCCGAGTTTGCGTGAAACGGACTCCGTATGAAGGAGTTACGACCTCCAGAAGTTTCAGAATGAGTTTGAATTCAAAAAACAGCTCAGATCACGTTTAAAATTTGAAATTCGAGTTCAAACTGGGCTGGGCGGGAAAACTCCCGCCCAGTGACCAGGTCGACACTAGTGTCGACTGGGTAGTTGAACTGTCCCCCCAGGTCGACTACGCAGTCGACTTGGGTGTCGACCTGCAAGTCGACTTGCCTGGTCGGCCTGACCAGGTGGGTCTGACCCTGGTTCGACTCTGGTGTGCTGTACGATCTGATTTCCCTCCCTATTTGCATCTGACGGCTCAAATTTACTTGAAAACTCTATAAATACACACTAAGACTCAACTAATTCACATAAGAAAATAAGAGAGAAGTCGTCATGCTGTCTGGAAGGAGTTGATCGTAGCCGCCAAGAATCAAACTAAGAAGCAAACTAAAGTCTAATCAAATCCATCAACAAATTGCTACCCAAAGGAGAGCACCAAATTCAGAAAACAGAAATCAAAAAACAAGATCTCGTCACGTTGTAAGTATAGCGGTTTTTCAGAATTTGAATAAAATTATGATGTGATACGATGTAATTGGGAATAGAATTGTATCATTGTAATGATGTAGATCATGTGTATTGTAATGTTTCTATCGTAATTATTTTTGGTGGATTGATTTGTGGCATAAATGGATCGATGCAAGTTTATTATACGTTTGTATATGAAAGCGATGGTAATTGCAAGTTTTGTGGCAAAGTCTATGATTAGATCCCTCTCATTTTATGTTAATATCCCCTTTATGTTTATGTTGATATCATGGACTATATACTTATGTAAACATGTTATAGATCTGGGATCTTTTATGCCTACATAACTCAAAACCTATGTATACATCTTAGATTCATCACAAGTATAATTGGATTAATATTAAGTATATTTGGGTTACACAAATTATGCTAGTATCATGTTAAAATGGACTGCTTATTTTAAAGCTAGTTTACACCTTTGGGTTATGATAAAAAGTGGACATTTTATGAACATGTAACATGCTAGTTTGGTGTTTGACATTATGCCTAGTTATATATGTTTAGACTCACATCTAGGCAAATCCAAAGTTATGCTATTTCACATGTCACCTACTTAGTCATATGCCTATTTGAATGCAAGTTCATATGGTCAAATGTGTATGTTAGTTGAATCGCCTTTTATGTGATATAGAAATATTACATGTTCTTGATTTCCCCTTTTCTCATGCTTATCAAGTTGAGCTGAGTTGTGTCGAGCCCAACATTAGTTCGTACAAACGGGGGTAATAGTGTTGGGTGTAAAACATGATATAAATAAATATGTTGGCATGCTTGGCGCATGCCAACAACTGTGATATTATAGCGGTATAAATTGTTATACCCAAAAATGAAGGACATGATATTTACATATTAAATTGAATGGTGAAATGTAAAATTTAGAAAATATGACATGTTTAACCCGAGGTTGGATTGAGTTGTGACATAAACCTGCCCGGACCCGCCCGGCTGTCCAGTAGTCACAACAATACCTATCCAATGTGGGTGGTTAAACATTGAGCCCAATAAAGACCAGACGTTAGACTGAACTACGGTGTAAACCTGCCCGGAACCAACCGGCACATCCAGTAACCGTAGTGATATCTGTCTAATGTGAGTGGTCGGTGCTCTAAAAGGCTAAGGATAGGTATTAGGGTTAATTCAACTGAAATCACTTAACCAAAGATTCAACATGTTAACAAATATTGATGGGTGGGGTTAGGTATATATATACACTTAACCACTTAACATGTTTGACTAGAAAACCCTGGTAACGTAGGGACCCGTTTCAGCAGTAACCCAATTTAGGTATCAACGGTACCCTGGAACTAGGCAGGGTGGGGCACGATTACTGGACTGATTGTAAGCGGTCAAATAACGGCAATGTTAGGTGCACAGTGTAGGTCTAACGGTGTGCGGTCGTGCACGCACTCCGGAGCAGACAAGCAGGGCACTGGGGGCACCAGTAGTATATCCTATGCCTTCTAGTAATTGTGTCGGGGCCGCCACCATGGATCTTGATACACCCCATGGTGGGACCAGCATAGGTATCTACACTTCTTGGGGTAGCCGTAAGACACACGAACGAGTAGGAGCCGATCTTTAGAAAACAAAAAGGATCACTTCACCCTCAGCATGGGGCGCCAGTTAGAGTAATACTAGTAAATGCAGAGATATGGTGTGGGTTCGATAGTATATTCGACTCTAGACTACACTCCCTTAGTTATGATACTATCCTGTTTTCAGTTTATGTCTATCATATCCTTTTCTTATTCACATACTGAAAAGTCACTAGATTTACTCAGGCTTTATGTCTGACTCCGTTTTTCTTTCGTCTTCTTTTCTTTCGTCCCCCCCAGGTCCACAGGGAGGAAACAACTCAGCCTAGCCAGACTCTTTTGCAAGCTTGAAGACAGTAGATGTAGGTTTGGATCTCTTTGGCTTGGATCATGGCTTTGGATATCATTATGGGGATTTTGTTGCTTTACTTTATGTTTTATGCTTCTTTGTTAATCAAGATAGTTATGGAAATGTAATGTTTTTGGAAGTATTGTAAGACAATTATGGTGTGGTTTGTGTAACACGTATTTTGGTGAAATAAAAGTTGCTGTTGTTTCCGCTGTTTAAAAATATGTGTATTTATATCTGCCTTGTATATCTGTGACTTATACTTATAAACCTCCACCAAAATTAGGGCATTCCCTTTGTGAGTGACCCTAACGGAGGTGGTGTGTTTCACTTGCCACCTCATAATACCTTGACAAATCCTTAGATAGATACTATATTCCAGTTTCCCTTACTTGATAAGAAAAACAAATAAAACATGCATTGAAGATAAAACTCCTGGATATAAATCATGGCACCAGAAGTTCACTCCACTTGGACACTCCACCCACGTCCGTCCATCCTTCCACACTCACGAGCATAGCCTCCACTCCCTCTTCCACCATGATAGTTCCCTTCATCTCTACTTAGTCCACCGCCTCGGCCTAATTTGAATATCCATCATTTTCATAGTTCTTGCCATCTCTATCGCGACCGCCCCTACCGCCTCTACCGTAGTTTGAATACCCACAATTCTCTTGGTATCCTTTATTATTATCATAACCTTGATTGTATGGTTGATTGTTCCCATAACCTTCACTGTATCCCTGATTGTACCCATAACCATGATTGTATCCTTGATTGTTATATCCTCGATTGTTCCCATACCATTGTGAATATCCTTGGCTATTTCCATAGCCTTGATACCCTCTACTGTTTTCATACCCTTGACTGTTCCCATAGTTGTCATATCTTCCCCTGCCTCCATAGCCCCTTCCTCTTCCTCGACTTCTGCCTCAGCCATGCATATATGATTCTGTATAATCCAGATTTTGTGTTTGCCTAGGGGGTTGCTGTTAGGGCAGAAGTTTTTTGTACAGTTTCTTCGGCTATTCAAAAAAATATGGTGCTTGGTACCCAGGAAAATTTTTGTTCGGATCATTGAATTAAAGTGTGGCTGAGATCATTGAGACACGATGAGTTATCTCTAAAGTTACAACACCCTCTTCGATAGGTTCCCATACATCAGTAATGCTGGTAAAACTAAGAGAGACATCTTGATATAAACTAGGATACCTTCTCTTCAAGATCTCAGCAATTGCCATAGTCTTGTAGATTGCTTGTCCCATCGCATGCGAGACGATGTGGTTTAAGTTTCTTTCCTCAAGCAGGCTAGTGGCATAGCTGAGATAGTTGCGGGTGAGACGTTGAGTAGTGATTCTTATGTCGTTTTCGCTGATCGCGCATTCCGATTTGGGACGCTCCACTCTCTGGTTACGATCCATGACTACTAGGAAATCTGACTAGATCAAAAGTAATATTTTAGGGGATTTTGTGAGGGGTTCAGCTGACGAGAAGAGGTAAAACCCTAGAAAATGGGATGAGTGAGGGGGAAATGGATGGTACTTAGGTTTTCAGTATTATTTATTGCAAAATATGTTAGTATGCACACTGATCTTTAGTACTTTTAGATTGGTGAATTTAATCATATATTTGTTTCCAATTCATAAAGTTACGTAATCTACATTCTACATTCTGTTAATTCTTGTTTATGATATATTACTTGGAAAAGCCAAGGGTGGTGGCTCTGCATTTTGAAAAATCCTAGATTTTTTTTGTGAAAATATGATACAAATCATACAAGTATGTTAAGGTCCGCCTACTGATTTAATCTTTATGACTTGTACTGCTGTCTAGTTTTGGAATCAATAAACTCTCAACTATATTTGTTAACCATAACTCCCCATTCATATTGTTTGAAAGTTTCATTAGCAAAATATAGTGATGTAAGGTACTTGTTAGCCTGAACCATGAATTGAATTGAGGCATTAAGATGCAGGGGCTGATGGTGTATGTGAGGGTTTTAGTGCCCAAGGAACGTTATAATATATTTTAAACTAAGTCCAAATATTTATTTAAATATGCAGGATAGTTTATGTGGCCAGCAAGAACATATTTCATAATGGTTAGGCCCACATGGAAGCGTGTGGCAGGACGCTATTATAGAGACTTTGTTTCTACCATGAAAAAAGGCAAGAAACCACATTTTCTTAGTGCAACGATTTTAAAGAAGTTCGAGGAATATTGGAAGAAGCCTACGGTGAAGAAATTGTCAGAGATTAACACTAGAAATCGACATAAAATGTCACATTATACAAAGGTGGATCAAAGTCATATATGCAACATCGACGAGATTTGGTAAGTGTTCAAATTGCAGTTAGATATCTATCGCATTAATTTACAGTTAGATATGTTATTTAAAAGTAGCTTTGCTTTGCATTGCATTGATTTTATTTTAGCGTAAGGAGTTAGGACGAGAACCGACTTATATGGGGGTGTACTTACGGGTTCATAGGGTCGAGGTAGAGGATGATGATGAAAATGTAACATATGAGTGGGTGGATCAGAGATCTGCGGATTTTTTTATAAATACTTATGCAACATATAATGTTGAGTTCAAGTTGGGTATTTATGTATTCTACATGTGTATGTCAACAGGATGATTACATGAGGATGAAAGAGGAATTTGGGGATGCTGAGATGACATTGAAGCAAGAAGACTTCATATTTCATCGACTTAACAAAACCCAAAGTAGACATTATGGTTTTGGAAATCAACCGGTAAGTTGAGCAGTCAAAACTTTTCTTCAATTGGATTTAATTAATGACTTCAAGTTTAATTATAAAATGTGCTAACTACTTGCAAGTAGAAGCATGTTCGCTACCATTTATGATACGACAATCTAGCGAGCAGCATCCAAAATCCATCTCATGCACTTGCATCATATTATAGTATCCCTTTTGATAGTAGTATGCTGCAAAATGTAGAATAAGAAAATTCAATTTCAGTAATCTGAATTGTTTGCCTTAAAATACCAAAGATGCAAAATTCAATAATATACTTTTCCAGAGTACAGAGTCATAACAAGAGCATGCACTAACAGTGCATTCTTGATCAAAAATATAATACTGATACACTATACTTGCATATGTCAAACTAATTATTTTAAAGGTTGATACCAATATACATATTTTAAGGATGGATGATTGCAATGTTTATGGTAAGTTTCAGGAAAATGTAAGTATATCTTGAGATTAAAAAAAGAATCTCATACTGGGATTGTTTGTTTAAGGTAGATAAACATGATATTTACAATTTATCTAGCCTTCTCCCTCTTGATGATCATGCTATATATCTTAGGGTTCCTTGTGTTATTCAAAAATTTCTATGGTGCACTATCACCCACTCTTTGAAAAGATTATCTCGAGGTCGAATTATATGCCAATATCTCTCAAGCTAGTAAATTAATTATCGTCAAAAATGTAGGTTTTGCTATATGCTCTAGTTACTTCAGAATTTTTACTGCTCTACTAAAACTTATCAATATGATAAATGTATCCTTTAACCATTACCTATGGCAGACTTTAACTAAAGAAACTAATTTCTATGACTTTTAAGTAGATTCAATCGCCATTGAATCTTGAATGACATGGCGTTATATATATATATATATATATATATATATATATATATATATATATGGTAAAATGGTTGTCTCACATGATGCTAGTTGGCTGAGGCGGAGTATCCTTAAACGGAGTGATAATATTTTGTCTATGATCATATGTGGTCATATGGCCTCATTTTGCCATTCTCATTGGAGCAGTAATGGCATTCATCTTATCCAACATTATTGATCACAATTTGTGTCAAGAATGGGTATTCTTGATACAAAAATTGCCAATGACTTCATTGACTATGGTTAACTCTTGTTGCCACTTCTCAGTTCCATGTCTGTTAGCGGTTCGTCGAATAATATCCAATTCTCATTTTCCCCTATTCTACGCTTTCATTAAGAATTATAAAGCACATAAGTAATTGAGGTATAGTCCATATGTATGAATAAATGTCTTAAGTATTAACATGTGTAACTGTAGTAATTGAGGTGTAGTCCATCTCAATTAGAAAGAACATTGGAAGTCGATAGCATACTAACATTTTGAGGACATCGCACTAGGACAGATGAACCCGAATTTAGCGAAACAAATTTAGTTTGGGTAACCTGTATTTGTAATGTTTTGGTTGAATTTGTTGAGTAGGGGTTTGGGCTGCCATGCCTTCTTAGTGGTCATATTACATTTTCTTGTATTATGTCCAAACGCCATACAATTTTCACATGGTTTGGGTCTACATGAATACCGATCTTTTGCCCATCTGAATTTACACCTTGAATATGATATGGATAACTAAACTTAATGTTAATTTCAATTAATATTTGAGCATAGTTTAACCGCATTTCAAAATATTTATTTTGTTGTGGCTCTGAACATAAAACCATTATTTTATTTCTAGTTTGAATGGGTAGTTGTAACCAATTCTGCTATGACGTATATCATTCAATTCAACTGTTAGTCTTATTTTTAATTTCCCTCACATACAATGAAATGGATATTGCGAACTATACTAAAAAGGAACCATACTGAAAGTACCATAATAATAAAATAAATGTGATGAACCATACTAAAAGTAACAGAGAAACTCATTTTAAATATATTTTATATTAACAGAAGAAAATTGCAAGAAACAATTGGCAATAGAATACAAATTAATCATACAATTCACACAATTAGTGGGGAATCTAATAACGCCTGCCATGAATTTGTATATCCACACGCTTCTGTTTTGAAACTTTGATACAAAAAGCTTTTGTCAATATTATTTCAAGTCGCTATCTCTTCAGGAACAAACTTAAAATTAACAGACATGAAATCAAAGACAATATTAAGTTCATGATAAGAAGATATAATTAGTGTAACTGTAAATTAGCCTGTATGCAATCCTAATTAGTAATGGGTGTAATTAATCATTTATGTGCTTAATTATACAACATGTGCATTCTATTCATCGTATTAATGCACCAACATGATGCTTATCCTAATTTGCAACTTGTATCAATTAAAAAAAAAAAAATTTTCTAGCCTGATATCATGTTTAGAATCTGACAATAATTAATACTGAAACCATTTAATTTCTATATAGTTTTAAATAATAAATAAATTAGCAACTTATATGTTAAAGTGATTGATTGTAGTTTGGCTTTAAAGAAAAAACATTTGATCAAAATTGTCTATAAGCTTCAGGGTCATAAGCAACAATGGGTTGCTTCTCAAATTACTTATGAGAAGTTCTCAAACTGCCACGGATCATCACATATCCCTTATCACCGATCCATATGATCAGTTCTGTACAACTCGGAAAAGAGAAACAAAGATCAAGTGGATGTAGACCTTTGAATGGCCAAACACTAAAATTGTCATGTTTCTGTTTTACAACGTTTCAGTTTAATTAGAATAAGCCAGTTATAAGTAATTCTGACTAGTTATAGGGGAGTTGTGAAACGTGTTTTTCATCAAATCACTAGTTCATCTACTTAATTTTCTTTAGGAGAATTAAAGGACACTGTGTTTTGAGCAATTGTCCCTAATTAGTATTATGCTGGTAAATGAAATGTGCCAAATAAATGATTTTGACATACGCATGAAGCTAAATTATGTATTTCCAATCTTGTACATGAGTGTGTGTGTGTGTGTGTTAGTATATACGTATGTAGATATTTACATTCATACACACATGCTTTTAAGTGTGTGTAATACTATGTATATGTACTTGTAGGTATAGCCGTAGGCCGGTCAATGACATAGGTTTCAGCACAAATCCGCCCTATTAATGCGAGTATGGGTTTTTCCTTTTGCTACCCAAGCTGACCCAATCACTTTTCGGATTGGGTACGATTTTTACAAAAACACAGACCAACTAAGCTCCATCCTGACTGTTTATTTTCTACGTAACAGAATACCAGAGTATGTTATTTGTTACCACTCTTACCATTTTGTTTGCTCCATGCAGTTGTCGCTGCATACTTTGTTGTGAATTTGTACATCACCATCTAATTTATAATGTTAATACTGTTTCTATGCAAATTTTATCAAAGCTGAAATTTAAAAATATGGTTTTAACATATATATTATGAGTTACCTACACGTGTATTTCCCAACGTACTTAAAATTAAAAGCCCAATGGATCAAATTCGGCTATTAGTTTGAAGTAACCTGTGGGTTCGAAATAGGATCAGGTTTCAATTATTTTAATCGAACTCGGGCTCAGGCTTTATGATACCCTGATCGAACACAGCCTATTAACAAATATAGGTGTATATATAACATGCATGGTGGACACTTGGCATGGACCGATTTCATCTATGTGTGGGGGAGCGCAAATAACATGTGCGGGCGTCCTTTTTTTTTTGGGAGAGATGCCATTATTATGGTCTGATCTTTTTGGTCATACTTCCACTTCAATTGTTACTTTCAGAAAAAAAGACAACATTTAGTCTCCCATAAACTTTCCGTGATTGAATTTTTGCCTTGTGCATGTGTATGTATGTATGTATGTATATATATATATATTGTGATTGGATTTTTGCCTTTAATACTGATATGAGCAAGATGGTTACATAATCTGTCTGCATTTGTTCCTTTTATACTGATATGAGCATGATCTGTTTTCCGTCACATGACACTAAAACTCGTATTATTTGTGAATTTATTCAGGCACTTATATCTTCATCTTCGATTATGGTGGATAATGAGGAAGCAATTCACATGAAGAAAATGTTAGAGCAAAATGAGAAGATTGTCAAAGAGCCACAAGAAGAGATGAAATGTGAACAAGTTCAGGTATGCGAACAACTTAAATCTAGACAAGAGTATATCGAAAAACTTAGGCATGAACAGATAGAGAGAGATGAGCGACTACGAGCCGAGTTTGAGGAGCAATTGTATATGGAGAGGGTGAAGGTGAATGAAATGCATGAGCTTATGCAAGCACAAATTCTTTCTCGGTCTAAGATGCAATCGGAGATGTCTCGTATGATGATTGCTTTTGTCAGTAGGCAGTCTGATTCCAATTAAATCAAAATTGTACATGAATTTGCTTATGTTTGTTCTAGCCTAGTGGTTGTGTGATAGTTTTTTTACATGTGATCAAATAGAAAATGATAGAGAAGATTGTGTTGAAATGGCAGTTTTTTTAATTACATGTTACCAAATATAGCAAATGATAGAGAAGATTGTGTTGAAATGACAGTTCTTTTAATTACATGTGACAGTTCCATCTACTGTTCTTGCAACTGCAATTCTTTCTTTTTATGATAAGGCAAACTGAATCTCTGACTCGATTGCTAGAATATAGAAAAACAATGGATAAGTAAATAAGCCTGTAGAGAACTATAAGAAATTTATCCTGTGGGTCAAATATCTTATGTTAAAACTTTAAGATCTTCTGAGAAAACAACTTTAGAAACCCCATATTTAAGAGTTTTGCTTAGAGTCGTGAGCATTTCTCCTCATTTTAGCGATCTTCCATATTTAAGACATTGGTAGCATACATATGGTTTGCTGAAAAGGTTCTTGGCTTTGGTTTATTTGGTTTACATAGTTTAAGGTCATATTACTTTTTTAGAGTTTACTGTTTGAATTAAGTTTAAGGTCACCTTACATAGTTGATCTGCATTCCAAGAGGATATTTCTAGAGAGTATATAAGGTCATATTGTTTGAATTAAGCATAACTTATCCAATCTTGGCTGGAGACTAACTCTCTTATTTCTCTTGGTGTTTTAAGTCTTATCTTGGGTTGTACCCTTTCAATTTGATACAAATTCTGCTGCACGAAAAAACACTTTAGTGTATGTTGTTTTCGGAAAGAAGAAAGAAATCAGACAATTAATATGATATACTTTACATGTCAAAAAACATAGTAAAGTCATCGGTGAGAAATAGAAAAAAAAACATCGTAAAATCGTCGGTAATTTACGTACTTAAAAACCATAGTAAAATCGTCGGTAAGGAATGGAAGAAAAAACATCGTAAAATCGTCGGTAATTTACATATTAAATAAACATCGTAAAATCGTCGGTAATTTACTATTAAAAAAACATCGTAAAATCATCGGTAAGTGATGGAAAAAAAACATCGTAAAATCGTCGGTAAGCAAAAAAAAAAATCGTAAAATCGTCGGTAATCAAAAACAAAAACATAGTAAAACCGTCAATAAAATCATTGGTAAGCTACGGATAAAAAATCATAAAATCGTCAGTAATCAAAAAGAAAAACATAGTAAAACCGTCGGTAAAATCATTGGTAATGTAACACCCCACCTCTGCTAGGGTCACTCACAAAGGGAATGCACTAGTTTTGGAGGGGTATTATCTAGTAAACAGGCACAGAGATAACACAAGACAGAACATAAATTAAACATAGTATATAAAGCAGCGGATATAAATTTAACCAAATCTCATTACGAGGAAAATAGAGTCAAAACCTCTTACATCAAAATACCAAGTCATTATTTCATTACATCAGGAATAAAGAAGCAAAGTACTTAAAACAACATAAGTCCAATATTATTCCCCAAAAAGAGCATGAGTGCAGCCATAGCATAGCTCAAGACCAAACCGTACATGAGCTATCAGAAAGCAAGCAAAGTCCAAGCTAAGAGCTAGAGTTTCCTCCCTGAGAACCTTGGGGGGGGGGAACGAAAGAAGAAGAGGTGGAAGAAAACGAGTCAGTCAAAAAGACTGGTAAGCCCTAGTGACTATCAGCATAAAAACTAATAAAGTTAACTGGGCATGAGAAACTGAGATTAAACATAAAGATAATAACTGGACTGGCACGATAATAAAGGTAACAAGATAAGAGTGGCATCGCATATACAAGGTTTACTGCACTAACTGTACTAGTGTCCAAATCCATGTCAAGTATAAATCCAGAAATGATCCCTAAGCCCAATAACATGAAATGACCCAATACGGGGTCCAACAGTCCATCCTAATCGATCGGCTTTTCTCGTCGTGTATCGGTGTCATACGACCCAATCGCGAAATGTAGTCACATGTGCTAGGTCCACCCTAGGGTGTATCAGGTCCTAGGGTGTCAACCACTGACACAATTCAAGCACGCACAATGTAGTACTATGGGTGCCCATGCCTACTTTTTCACCTCCGGACTAAGTGCACGACCCTAGTCCGCCTGAACCTACACTGGCGCACCTTACTCAGCCGTTATTCTTGGTCGCTTACAATCAGCCCAGTAATCGTGCCCCACCCTGCCTAGTCCCCAGGGTATCGTGATACATCTAAGTGGGTTACTGCTGAAAGGGACCACGTGGCTAGGATTTCTAATGGGTTAAGTATTGTCAGTAAAAGGTCATGACTTAACCCTACCCAAACATGTATCTAGTTGGTTAAGAATATATACAAGCAGTTCAAGACTTAACCCTATCAAATCGACGTGTCAAATTGGTTAAGTATATTCAAGGGGTCCATGACTTAACCTTACCATGTGGCATTAATTCACTTAACGCACCCCAACCTCTCACATTATACTTGGTTACGGTTACTGGATGTGCCGGGCGGTTCCGGGCAGATTTACACCATAACCTAGTCTAACCTCGGGTTTAAAGTGCTATATGACCAACTACTCACATTGGGTCCTATTATTTGCAACTACTGGATTTGCCGGGCGGTTCCGGGCAGATTTACGTTGCAAATTCAACCCAACCTCGAGTTGGCCATTTTCAAGTTATCTAATTGTCATGTCCCAAATTCATGTTTTCAAGCTTATTCTCATGTCAAGTTTTCATGTCATATTTTCATGTCATATCATGTCAATTCCATAGCCAATTTTCAAGTTTTCCTAATCTACCCAAAACGTATCCCCAACGTACGTGAATTCGCATTAATACAACATGTCAAAATAGGGAATAACACAAACAGGATAGTCATAGAATGGCAAAGGTGTTCACAAGTTAAGCATGATGATTATAACATTACAGGCATATGAAATAGGGTCTCAACATCAACTTGACAAGTCATGGTGATAGACATGGTAAAGGATTGACATAAAATAGTACCCCAATAATAGTTTCAACATCACAGGCATAGCAAGATAAAGATCGAAAAGGGGTTTTAGATTAAACATGAATATATCCAAATCAAGTTCATACTGATATTCCACAAGTCAACATTTTAGATGAATAGATCTGGGGTGTACAAAACTAGATTCAAAATAACAGATTTAAAAGTGATAGTCATTGATCCAAGATATGCAAGAGTAGATCCAACTTAGTTATCATGTTTAGACATAATTCTAGTTTACATCACGTTCAGGTTAAATTTACAGTTTAAATCTAAGAGTAACAAAGGGCTTACAGATCGTAGTCTAGAGAATGAGAAAGCAAAAAGAGTAGAAGCAGAATCTCTAGCAAATCCCCAAACCAACGTAGCACTAACAAAGTCCTGAATAGCCTCCTTGTTCTCTATCTTCCAGTCAGAACTTCAGCAGCATATGGTCGGACAAGAATGTGATAGAAAGTCCAGGGTCAGGGGCTGTTTATATAGTGTTTAGAGAGTGAATCTGGACAAGCAACGAGACCAGATACATCTGGCTCAAAAACAGGCTAGGTGACCAGGTCGACACCCAAGTCGACTGCCCAGTCGACTTGGTCTGGGGGGGTCGACTGCCCAGTCGACTCCCCAGTCGACCTGGGTGCTGGCTGGATTTTTCCCGCCCAGTCTGTCTGGGTTTTGAAATTCGAATTTTGAACTTGAATTCGAACTGTTTTGCACTCTGGAATTTTCTGAAACTTTGGAGAGCCATATCTTGGTCATGCGGACTCCGATTTTCGCAAACTCGGACTCGTTTCCAAGCAGAATTTCGAGACGAACGTAATGGCGTAACCCATTTCCCTTGATTCTTATTTTAAAATTTAATTCTGCCTTGATTTATAGTTATAACACGTTATTAAAATACGGGTTGTTACATTCTCCCCTCCTTAAAGGATTTCGTCCCCGAAATCTCTAAGTTAGGAAGAACGCATCCTACCATCCACATCCATCTACTCACAACATCATTCACAAGTAACCATTGTCCTTAAAAAGATTTCTAACGCTGTATGAACATATGCAGTATGTGTGTGTATATGTACTTAAGATCAGGCGGTTACTGATTCAGTAAACCTCCTTAATGCAAGATATGTTAGTGTAATGAGTCCAACATGTATGCAAATTCCTAACATAACTTAAAATTTCTACATGAGTGCACAAACATCATCCATATGCAACATCCACGTGATAGCATAACAAGTTCATCCATGTACAAGTATAAGCACCCATGCAAATGCAACATGAAAAGGTGTCTAAGCCGATCTAGTGCCTAATGTGTGTCATGCATCCACTAGAAATCACTTGCAAACACTTGCAACCATTTGCAAACATCAACCATAACATGTTTCAATTACATGTTTACATCCAAGGAGGGTTCTAAGGTTCTCAAGACAAGATTAACAAAAAAAACATTGGTAGCAAAAGCATGATACGAAAGGTTTATAAGCCCAAAGGAAAAAGAGATCGAGAAAGTACCCTAAAAAAGAAATGGGTAAAGCGCGTGTATCTTCTCCTCGGTTTCCCAAGTTGCGTCTTCTTGGGCTTCACTCCACTGTACTTTGACTAGCTTGACTTCGCGATTCCTTAGCTTCTTGATCTCCGTCCCTAAGATACGAATAGGAACTCGCCTCAGCGTTGCTTCTTTCTCCACTTCTATGCCTTCGAGGATGCTTGGCTCAACCACCTCAGCTGATTCATGTAGGCACTTTCGGAGATGCGAGACGTGATAGACATTGTGTACTCCGGCCAGCCTCTCAAGTAACTCTACCTTATAGGCCATCTGCCCAATCCTCTCAGTGATAGGGAACGGTCCTACGAATCTTTGTGCTAGCTTTCCAATTGGTCCAAAACGAACCACATTGCGCAAAGGAGAAACTTTTATGAAAACCATATCTCCGACTTCGAACTCTAGGTTTGTCCTTCTCTTGTCCGCATAAGATTTCTGTCTATCTTGGGCCGCTTTCATTCGTCTTCGTATCAACTCCACCTTCTCAGAAGTGTCTTGTAATAACCCGAAAATCTGGGCCAGTTTAAAATTTTTATTTTGGCAATTTTGGCGAATTTTGAATATTTAAAATGAATTATTTTAAATAATATCGACGAGAAATTTATTTTGAATATAATTAGAACGTATATATTATATACGTCGTCGTTAGAATATATAATAATTATATATAATTATAAAAGGAATTGAAAATGGCGCGGTAGTTCGATAATTCGATTTCAAACTTCAATTGAATGTACCGGGTGCAAAACAATCCGGATTTTAGTGAAACCAAAAATGGTAGAATCTAATTGATAATATCTTTCCAACGAATCCGAAAAATCGAGATTTCATTGCGGGAATCAAAAGATATGTCCAGTTGAAAATTCTGAATAGTCGCTATGGAATTCAGGCCCTTAAAAATGGACATTTTGCAAAAGACCTCGGATTTCGACGAAACCACTTTTGTTGGGTCCGTGATGTCAAGTTATTGCTAGATTCCAAATTTCATAATTTTTCGAATCAATATGTGAGCGTGGCAAAGGAAAACGCGTTTGACCAGTTTCAGTTGATTTTAATCGACTGGAAATTGGCCATTTTTCCAACGGTCTCAGAATTCGACGAAACTAGTTTTGTTAGGACCGTATCGTCAATACGAAGCTAGAAAATATTTTTCTGCAATTTTTAGTGTTAGTATGTGACCCCGGTAATTTGAAATGTACGTTTAAAATTCAATAAAGTGATTTAAATGTAAATTCAATGGAAACTGATTCAAACGATCAAACCAACATACGAAACATATCCCATTGTGTTCGAAATGGGGGTAATTAGCTATGGACGGCAGGCGGTGGGTCTCGTTTCGAGGTCAAATAAAAAGTCAACTTTAAAAGGAATTAAATAAATAAATAAATAAATATATATATGCCACTTTTCACATTAACCCCCTCTCTCCCCGTTCGTTTACTTTCAGAAAGGAAAAAAAAAAGGGGGGGCCCTAAATCGATCTCCCCCGTCAGCCTCCATCGCACCCCCCCCTCAGGCGCGCTGCCGCCGTAGCCTCTCCAGTCGCCCTCCACCTCGTCGAACCCCCCCTCTCTCTCCTCGTCTGCGTTCCCTTCTTTCCCTCTCCAGCACCGCGAGGACCAAATCGCACCCCAATCTGAGACCGCGCCCAGCCCCGCTCCACTTCGACGATGTCGAACTACCACCCCACCCCATCAGTGACGCTGCGCCGCCCCACTGCTCCGGCGAGACCCCCCCCCTCTCCAATTCGATCCCCCGCTGTAAGTCTTCTTATTTTTTTTTATTATTATTTTTGTTTGTTCACCTAAATTGATTTTAATATGAGTAGATAAAAATCAGTTTTAAAGGTTTATCGAAATCTATAATTTTGATAAATTGAAAAGGTAGGATTTTTATTTATATAGATGACATAAAAATTTGATTTTTATATGCAAGAATTAAAGTATAAAAGACTGAATTTTTAAAATAGGTAGAGGATTAAAAATATAATTTTTGCATGATAGGAATATTAAAAATATCATCTTTATATGTGTAGGAAAATAAAAATGAGATTTTTTATAAAGAAGAAATCTTTAAATTTAAAAAGGCAAAATCTTTATGGTTGAAAAGATAAAATCTTTTTAGTTGAAAAGGCGAGAACTTTAGAAGTTAAAAGGCGAAACCTTTATATTTAAAAGGGCGGAAACTATATATTTTATAACGTTGTAAAAATATAATCTTTGTCTATTTTAAAAGCGTGTTAAAAATATAATCTTTTATATTACAGAATAATAAAAATATGATTTTTATATGTTGAACTTCGAATTAAAAATATGATTTTTATATGTTGAACTTCGGCATAAAAATATGATTTTTATATGTTGAACTTCGAATTAAAAATATGATTTTTATATGTTGAACTTCGAATTAAAAATATGATTTTTATATGTTAAACTTCGAGATAAAAATGGGATTTTTATATGTTAAACTTCGAGATAAAAATGAGATAAAAATGGGATTTTTATATGTTAAACTTCGAGATAAAAATGTGATTTTCATATGTTAAACTTCGAATTAAAAATATGATTTTTATATATTGAATAGCGAAGTAAAAATTCGATTTTTACATAGGTAGTGAAAGCGGGCAACGAAGATGACAAAAAGGCGAAACGACGACGACTTCTGCAAATGAAGTGCCGTGGAGCTAGGATAGCTATATGTGAGAATTTCTCACCTTTCAATTTAAATTTTCTAGTTATATATATATACTAGGATGCAGACGGTGCTTATTAGAAGCACCCGACACCCGTCCACATACCATGGACTTGTTTGTTTGGTTGTGTAGTTGGTTAGATTATTTGGTTTGAACTGAATTGTTTGGTGAAATAAAATTGATTTTGATTGATGTGTGAATGGCGTGGGCCTTCACTAGACCGGGGATAAGGCTAGGCCTTGTCCCGTTTCTAGTATCGTGCCGTTATGCCGCCGAAATTTTATAAAATATGTTAGAAAATAAAAAATATCATTTTATTGTGTAAATGAATAATAGAAATTCATATGTTGGAATAAAATGTTTTATCGTTAAAAATATAATTTTTAACGTGAATATGAATATAGTGAAAGTGAATAAAATAAAATATTCATTTATAAACCGGACGGTTTGTTTATGTACACCTATTTGAATGACATTGATTGGGACGATAAATTTTACACATTGCCCAACAGCACAAATAAAATATGTGTTTGATTGTTTGAAAACCCCACACGGGTGTTGGGATGAAATATGAATCTCACTCATCCTGATTGATTAAATATGTCGATCGATTGATTGACAGGCTGTTATAAGCGTTAGATATCTATATTTGATGCTTATACAGTGTAGTGCACTTTGGTTGATGGTTGATTATCTATCGTTGCTATTATATACATTTGTTGTATGAAATCCATATAATTAACTTTATATGGTAATTGATCGGGCCTCATTCCAATTTGAAAAATAAAGAATATTATAAAGTAAAAGTTCATGTGTTGACAGTACTCATCCATTGAGATTGGTCATGTGTTGAACGAAATATTTTAGTAATAAAATTTGCACCTTTATCGATATTATAAAGTAAAAGTTCATGTGTTGACAGTACTCATTCATTGAGATTGGTCATGTGTTGAACGAAATATTTTAGTAATAAAATTTGCACCTTTATCGATATAAAATAAAAGTTCATGTGTTGACAGTACTCATCCTTTGAGATTGGTCATGTGTTGAACGAAATATTTTGATACTAACAACTATTTTGAAAAAGAAATATTTGAAATAGAATATTTGAAAATAGAAATTTATGAAGCCGTGTTAATTAGTTTGACGCCATTTTGACGTGAACGATATTTATATCGATTGAAAACGATTTCGAAATAAATTGAATTGAAAACGATTTCGAAATGAATTGAATTGAAAACGATTTCGAAATAAATTGAATTGAAAACGATTTCGAAATGAATTGAATTGAAAACGATTTCGAAATGAATTGAATTGAAAACGATTTCAAATGGAATTGAAAGCGAATTGAAATGAATTCAAATTGAATTGAAATTTGAATTGAATAGAAAGGAATTTATAAAGAAGAATTCAATTTTGATTTGAATTGAAAAGGAAGTTGAAATTGCTTTTGAAACGAATTTAAAACTATTTATATAATTCGTTTTAAATAGAAATCGACGAAATATATATTATATATATTATATATATAATATAATGGCCTGAATAGAACGCGCCGCGCCGCGGCAGTTCGTAAATTTCGACCATTTATTTCAAACGGACATTACGGGAGATCCGACCATCGGATTCTCCTAAAACCGGAACCGTTGGGTTCGTATCGAAAAGATCTTTCTAATGAATATTAGAAATTTGAAATCTAACGGTTGGATTTGGAATTATGTCCAAATCAAATTCGAAAAAGGTCGCTGTAAGTGCAGTTCGATGGCCGTTGATGGAAATCGACTGTACGGGCCTTGATAAAATTATTAAAAATAGTAATAATTTGTGTAAAATCATATGAAATGATTTGAGAAGAATTGGGATGAAAAACTCCATAT
Organism: Allium sativum; assembly: GCA_030737875.1. Lineage (NCBI taxonomy): Eukaryota > Viridiplantae > Streptophyta > Magnoliopsida > Asparagales > Amaryllidaceae > Allium > Allium sativum. Next base: position 208,990,212 of record CM060919.1, read on the forward strand.
TTGAAAAGATAAAAATAGATTTTTATCGAAATGAACTAGTTTTGAACTAGAATTATAATTCTATTTATTTTTAAATAAATAAATTGAATTCAAAAAGGGTTTTAAAAATAACCAAAATTTCCAATGACTGCATTGGAGTGGAATTGAATCGAAATTGTCTTCGGAATATTTCGATGTTGGAATTCGTGATTATACAGATGTTGTTATGGAAATTTGAAAGATATATATTTATATCGTTATTTCCAATACGACATTTGTTAATCGTAGAATTTGATATTGAATATAAGCCGGGATATTTTCTATTCAGAGCCTAGTATTTAATATCAAATGTGATTTGGGTTTGTCGTGAATGGTGTCTTCACTAACACTGTTCTTGAACCCAGTTGAGAAAAGATTAAATCTTTTTTTTTTAGATTTAATGAAGTGTACCAATTAAATAATATTTAATTGGAATTGAATCGATATTGATTTTTGGGTTTATCGTGGACAGTGTTTTAAATAACACTCGTTCTTTAACCCGATCATTGATGTAATGTGATTTTGGGTTGTCGTGAACGGTATCTTCAATAATACAGTTCTTAGACCTAAAGGAGTTAAGAAAATCAGAAACTAACTGGAGATTAGTTAAGTTGAATAGTTTTCGAGGTATTGATCTGATGTTGGTTTCGGCCTTCGGGATTCATACTTAGGGAATTGCTCACTTGCTAATTTACAATTAGGGACTGATTGAAATGTGATGTGATTTTGGGTTTATCGTGAACCGTGTTTTTAAATGACACTGATTCTTTAACCCAGTCAAAGATTAAAACTAAGTGGAGTTTTAATGAATCTTTAATTAGATTGAAATAATCGAAAATGGAGTATCACCAGTTTTGCTCCAGGCGATAGTTAAATCTTTAATTAGATTTGAACGTGAAATGGTAATTGAATTTACCGATAACACCGTGGTGTTAGATATGAAGTATAACCAGTTTTACTTCATGGGATGAATAGGTTGGGATTGGGAAATTAAAACAAATGATTACTTCGGTAAGGTTCGCTAATCCCGACTAGTTTGAATTGATATTCAAAAGTAGATTAAAGAATAAATTCAAGGAATTTATCTTTGATAAAATTAATGGGAACTTTTCCCTATGAATGTGAAATTTAGGAACTAACTGTCGGTTAGCCAAGCAGAATGGTTTTCTGGATATTGATCTGATGTTGGTTTCGGCCTTCGGGGTTAATATTTGGGGAATTATTCTCTTGATTAATTTACGGTTAGTGACTAATGAATTGGAATGAGGCGTATGTTGTGTTTGTGTAACACTTATTCAAAATATACGCGAGTTATTCGGAAAGACCGGGTTTATCCCATTCTGAATAACTGATACGACGATAAGTCGAAGATGAAGACGATGGTCGAAGACCGGAGGTCTTCACGTCGTTTGGGTGATAACTGATGATCTTGATTGGGCTGTACACCCAAGAAGATGGAAACAGTTAGTGATCGTCCAGACGTACTTGGAGATCGATGGATATGCGGGGTACTAGGTGCCTCCGGTTTCGTTCAGACCCAGGACGGACTTGTAAATGGACTGTGTGTCTGACATTGGATTTTAGTCCGTGTGATTGATCTCTATTAAATATATATCTGTTTGGCGGCGGAGAATTTATTCTCTTGCTTAACGCCCTTCTCTGAGACGTACGAGCTCAGGGGTTATATATTGATGGATATCAAACGCATGGAGTGAATTGCCTGTGTGGCATGCCTAAGTGGCAATTGATCGAGGCTTCTGTTGAAAAGCAAAGTCTTGTGGTGATGATCAAAGCACGGCCTTTGTGGCGTAGCTTTGTGTAACGTTTACCTCGCATGTTTCACACCAGGTATGAACCAAAAACGGGAGACGGACCTCAGGGAGGGCATGCGTTTCCTTCTAGATAAAAAGTGGCGTCAGTGGTTTTACACGCCCTGACGAGTTTGACTTATGTGGTTGTTGCTGTTGCGAGGCGCCTCGGATTGATCGGTCGTTCTCGAACCGATGGAGTCATTTGATTGGCTCATTTACGCCCCAAAGGGCGGGGGAACGCATGTTCAGGGTTTAAGTTTAATCCACATCGGTGGACCGGCCCTGTCGCTCCAAGGGTCACTCGAGCTCTGATCCTGAGACATGGGCTAGATTGTCTCGAATCGGTTGAGGACTATCTTTTGCCTCGGTTCATAGACGGAAATCCAACTTCCAAATACGTGACATTTGCGGTTTTATTTGTAAACCTATATATGGCGACATGATATATGGTACCCATGCCGCCTATGATTGATACTTATGATTTGAAGTTGTTTTATACACTATGCACTTATTATAGTATCAAATAATCTGTTTTAAAACGTATCAAGCATTCTTTGGCTGTTATAAGGGAAAACCCTATCCCCCGGCTTGCGTTGCATTGTGTGATAGGACCTGGGTCTTATAACAGCTTCATTTCTCTTTATTTAGCATTGCGCTGTTTGTTTTATGCACTGGTATTCTTGGGAGGAAACCCGTTCCGTGTTATACGGCGTGGTCCCTTGATTTACCTAATGATTTAAAATAAAGATTAATAACTGTTTTAGTTCTCACACCAGTCCCATGACTGACCTGGAGTTTATTGTTTTAACCTAAACTCTGGGTGCCCTTATATTTGACACGGGCAGCTAGTAGTTTTGGTTTTGCAGATTTATATTCACAGGATCCTGGTTTACAGCTGGAAGGATATCCGGAAAGCTTTGTATCCGTATATCTCTTTCTAGTTGTGTATTGTATTATTTTCCGCTGCTATGTATTTAAATGTAATTTAAATCTCTGATATTTCTGTGTAATATTTATTCATTAATACTCTGTATATTCTTGTAATCTGATGCATTGTTGTAATATACAATGAAATGTTCTTCTGTATGCATTCTGATTTGTCGTGTTCTCAAACGATAGGGCGTTTCGAGCGGCCTGGATCAGTTTAGCGACTGGTTCGGACCGAGCGAAATTCCTTGCCGTCACAGCTGGTATCAGAGCTTTGGTTTACAAAGCTAGAGAACAAGACACATTAGAAACATACGAAAGAATTCATCAGATATTGGATTAGTAATATCCAATGAGAATGACTCGTTAGAGATGGGATCAGTAGTATCCTAGAACGAGTGTGAAGAGTATATTTTAAAAAAATGAAAACAATTTTTGTTTTGAAAATTTAAATCAATTATTCGTATTTGATTATTTATTTATATTGATATGGACAGTCCAGTATATAAAGATTTTGCGTATACGTCTGATCCGCGTGTATTTGAAATTTTAATATACTGGATAGATATAGAGTCACATTCTAGACACTCGGGGATAATTCTGATGATGTGGCCACATCATCAGTATTTATATTCGTGTTTCGAAGGTGTGATATCTATATATTTCCATTAGACTGGTGTGAGAACCAAATCTTATATAGCTAGAACACTTTGTTGTGAATTGGCATCAAAAATTTGATTTTTGTATATGTATCAAAATTATGAATTTGAAACTCTAATTCACTAATTGATTGATGTTTGTGTTGCTTGTTTAATAGTTTGATAATTTTGAACTATTTAGCCTAATTGTATCAAATATTGAATTATATCGAAATTTGGTTGCGTTTGCTTGCATATACATATATATCATTGAACAGGTCATAGCAAGGAGGCTAGAGCCAGAGAATAAAATTTGTTTGCCCGACAAATAGGTACATGTTTACTACATAATTTCCTGTTTTGTTTGGGTGATGATGATTTTGTGAGCCTATTGGCTAGCCGCTTGGCTTTTTCTTTTTCTTTTTGAGATCTGAAGGACCGGGGAAGCTATTTGAAATTCCCCGATGCTCCCGGTGCAGGGGAGGTTATGGCGAAATTTTTCAAAAATTTAGGGTGTTAGCCAAATTTTTGAAATTTTGAAAATTCTCAGAAACTGAAAAGTTAGAGAATGAAAGCCAGATCGAACGTAGAGTTGATTAATCAAACCACTTTCGACTTTGTTCCTTTTCGGGGACGAAAAGTTTTAAGTGGGGGAGATTGTAATAACCCGAAAATCTGGGCCAGTTTAAAATTTTTATTTTGGCAATTTTGGCGAATTTTGAATATTTAAAATGAATTATTTTAAATAATATCGACGAGAAATTTATTTTGAATATAATTAGAACGTATATATTATATACGTCGTCGTTAGAATATATAATAATTATATATAATTATAAAAGGAATTGAAAATGGCGCGGTAGTTCGATAATTCGATTTCAAACTTCAATTGAATGTACCGGGTGCAAAACAATCCGGATTTTAGTGAAACCAAAAATGGTAGAATCTAATTGATAATATCTTTCCAACGAATCCGAAAAATCGAGATTTCATTGCGGGAATCAAAAGATATGTCCAGTTGAAAATTCTGAATAGTCGCTATGGAATTCAGGCCCTTAAAAATGGACATTTTGCAAAAGACCTCGGATTTCGACGAAACCACTTTTGTTGGGTCTGTGATGTCAAGTTATTGCTAGATTCCAAATTTCATAATTTTTCGAATCAATATGTGAGCGTGGCAAAGGAAAACGCGTTTGACCAGTTTCAGTTGATTTTAATCGACTGGAAATTGGCCATTTTTCCAACGGTCTCAGAATTCGACGAAACTAGTTTTGTTAGGACCGTATCGTCAATACGAAGCTAGAAAATATTTTTCTGCAATTTTTAGTGTTAGTATGTGACCCCGGTAATTTGAAATGTACGTTTAAAATTCAATAAAGTGATTTAAATGTAAATTCAATGGAAACTGATTCAAACGATCAAACCAACATACGAAACATATCCCTTTGTGTTCGGAATGGGGGTAATTAGCTATGGACGGCAGGCGGTGGGTCTCGTTTCGAGGTCAAATAAAAAGTCAACTTTAAAAGGAATTAAATAAATAAATAAATATATATATATATATATATATATATGCCACTTTTCACATTAACCCCCTCTCTCCCCGTTCGTTTACTTTCAGAAAGAAAAAAAAAAGGGGGGGGCCCTAAATCGATCTCCCCCGTCAGCCTCCAGCGCACCCCCCCTCAGGCGCGCTGCCGCCGTAGCCTCTCCAGTCGCCCTCCACCTCGTCGAACCCCCCCTCTCTCTCCTCGTCTGCGTTCCCTTCTTTCCCTCTCCAGCACCGCGAGGACCAAATCGCACCCCAATCTGAGACCGCGCCCAGCCCCGCTCCACTTCGACGATGTCGAACTACCACCCCACCCCATCAGTGACGCTGCGCCGCCCCACTGCTCCGGCGAGACCCCCCCCTCTCCAATTCGATCCCCCGCTGTAAGTCTTCTTATTTTTATTTTTTTTTATTATTATTTTTGTTTGTTCACCTAAATTGATTTTAATATGAGTAGATAAAAATCAGTTTTAAAGGTTTATCGAAATCTATAATTTTGATAAATTGAAAAGGTAGGATTTTTATTTATATAGATGACATAAAAATTTGATTTTTATATGCAAGAATTAAAATATAAAAGACTGAATTTTTAAAATAGGTAGAGGATTAAAAATATAATTTTTGCATGATAGGAATATTAAAAATATCATCTTTATATGTGTAGGAAAATAAAAATGAGATTTTTTATAAAGAAGAAATCTTTAAATTTAAAAAGGCAAAATCTTTATGGTTGAAAAGATAAAATCTTTTTAGTTGAAAAGGCGAGAACTTTAGAAGTTAAAAGGCGAAACCTTTATATTTAAAAGGGCGGAAACTATATATTTTATAACGTTGTAAAAATATAATCTTTGTCTATTTTAAAAGCGTGTTAAAAATATAATCTTTTATATTACAGAATAATAAAAATATGATTTTTATATGTTGAACTTCGAATTAAAAATATGATTTTTATATGTTGAACTTCGGCATAAAAATATGATTTTTATATGTTGAACTTCGAATTAAAAATATGATTTTTATATGTTGAACTTCGAATTAAAAATATGATTTTTATATGTTAAACTTCGAGATAAAAATGGGATTTTTATATGTTAAACTTCGAGATAAAAATGAGATAAAAATGGGATTTTTATATGTTAAACTTCGAGATAAAAATGTGATTTTTATATGTTAAACTTCGAACTAAAAATATGATTTTTATATATTGAATAGCGAAGTAAAAATTCGATTTTTACATAGGTAGTGAAAGCGGGCAACGAAGATGACAAAAAGGCGAAACGACGACGACTTCTGCAAATGAAGTGCCGTGGAGCTAGGATAGCTATATGTGAGAATTTCTCACCTTTCAATTTAAATTTTCTAGTTATATATATATATACTAGGATGCAGACGGTGCTTATTAGAAGCACCCGACACCCGTCCACATACCATGGACTTGTTTGTTTGGTTGTGTAGTTGGTTAGATTATTTGGTTTGAACTGAATTGTGTGGTGAAATAAAATTGATTTTGATTGATGTGTGAATGGCGTGGGCCTTCACTAGACCGGGGATAAGGCTAGGCCTTGTCCCGTTTCTAGTATCGTGCCGTTATGCCGCCGAAATTTTCTAAAATATGTTAGAAAATAAAAAATATCATTTTATTGTGTAAATGAATAATAGAAATTCATATGTTGGAATAAAATGTTTTATCGTTAAAAATATAATTTTTAACGTGAATATGAATATAGTGAAAGTGAATAAAATAAAATATTCATTTATAAACCGGACGGTTTGTTTATGTACACCTATTTGAATGACATTGATTGGGACGATAAATTTTACACATCGCCCAACAGCACAAATAAAATATGTGTTTGATTGTTTGAAAACCCCACACGGGTGTTGGGATGAAATATGAATCTCACTCATCCTGATTGATTAAATATGTCGATCGATTGATTGACAGGCTGTTATAAGCGTTAGATATCTATATTTGATGCTTATACAGTGTAGTGCACTTTGGTTGATGGTTGATTATCTATCGTTGCTATTATATACATTTGTTGTATGAAATCCATATAATTAACTTTATATGGTAATTGATCGGGCCTCATTCCAATTTGAAAAATAAAGAATATTATAAAGTAAAAGTTCATGTGTTGACAGTACTCATCCATTGAGATTGGTCATGTGTTGAACGAAATATTTTAGTAATAAAATTTGCACCTTTATCGATATTATAAAGTAAAAGTTCATGTGTTGACAGTACTCATTCATTGAGATTGGTCATGTGTTGAACGAAATATTTTAGTAATAAAATTTGCACCTTTATCGATATAAAATAAAAGTTCATGTGTTGACAGTACTCATCCTTTGAGATTGGTCATGTGTTGAACGAAATATTTTGATACTAACAACTATTTTGAAAAAGAAATATTTGAAATAGAATATTTGAAAATAGAAATTTATGAAGCCGTGTTAATTAGTTTGACGCCATTTTGACGTGAACGATATTTATATCGATTGAAAACGATTTCGAAATAAATTGAATTGAAAACGATTTCGAAATGAATTGAATTGAAAACGATTTCGAAATAAATTGAATTGAAAACGATTTCGAAATGAATTGAATTGAAAACGATTTCGAAATGAATTGAATTGAAAACGATTTCAAATGGAATTGAAAGCGAATTGAAATGAACTCAAATTGAATTGAAATTTGAATTGAAATTTGAATTGAATAGAAAGGAATTTATAAAGAAGAATTCAATTTTGATTTGAATTGAAAAGGAAGTTGAAATTGCTTTTGAAACGAATTTAAAACTATTTATATAATTCGTTTTAAATAGAAATCGACGAAATATATATTATATATATTATATATATAATATAATGGCCTGAATAGAACGCGCCGCGCCGCGGCAGTTCGTAAATTTCGACCATTTATTTCAAACGGACATTACGGGAGATCCGACCATCGGATTCTCCTAAAACCGGAACCGTTGGGTTCGTATCGAAAAGAGCTTTCTAATGAATATTAGAAATTTGAAATCTAACGGTTGGATTTGGAATTATGTCCAAATCAAATTCGAAAAAGGTCGCTGTAAGTGCAGTTCGATGGCCGTTGATGGAAATCGACTGTACGGGCCTTGATAAAATTATTAAAAATAGTAATAATTTGTGTAAAATCATAAGAAATGATTTGAGAAGAATTGGGATGAAAAACTCCATATTTGAAAAGATAAAAATAGATTTTTATCGAAATGAACTAGTTTTGAACTAGAATTATAATTCTATTTATTTTTAAATAAATAAATTGAATTCAAAAAGGGTTTTAAAAATAACCAAAATTTCCAATGATTGCATTGGAGTGGAATTGAATCGAAATTGTCTTCGGAATATTTCGATGTTGGAATTCGTGATTATACAGATGTTGTTATGGAAATTTGAAAGATATATATTTATATCGTTATTTCCAATACGACATTTGTTAATCGTAGAATTTGATATTGAATATAAGCCGGGATATTTTCTATTCAGAGCCTAGTATTTAATATCAAATGTGATTTGGGTTTGTCGTGAATGGTGTCTTCACTAACACTGTTCTTGAACCCAGTTGAGAAAAGATTAAATCTTTTTTTTTAAGATTTAATGAAGTGTACCAATTAAATAATATTTAATTGGAATTGAATCGATATTGATTTTTGGGTTTATCGTGGACAGTGTTTTAAATAACACTCGTTCTTTAACCCGATCATTGATGTAATGTGATTTTGGGTTGTCGTGAACGGTATCTTCAATAATACAGTTCTTAGACCTAAAGGAGTTAAGAAAATCAGAAACTAACTGGAGATTAGTTAAGTTGAATAGTTTCCGAGGTATTGATCTGATGTTGGTTTCGGCCTTCGGGATTCATACTTAGGGAATTGCTCACTTGCTAATTTACAATTAGGGACTGATTGAAATGTGATGTGATTTTGGGTTTATCGTGAACCGTGTTTTTAAATGACACTGATTCTTTAACCCAGTCAAAGATTAAAACTAAGTGGAGTTTTAATGAATCTTTAATTAGATTGAAATAATCGAAAATGGAGTATCACCATTTTTGCTCCAGGCGATAGTTAAATCTTTAATTAGATTTGAACGTGAAATGGTAATTGAATTTACCGATAACACCGTGGTGTTAGATATGAAGTATAACCAGTTTTACTTCATGGGATGAATAGGTTGGGATTGGGAAATTAAAACAAATGATTACTTCGGTAAGGTTCGCTAATCCCGACTAGTTTGAATTGATATTCAAAAGTAGATTAAAGAATAAATTCAAGGAATTTATCTTTGATAAAATTAATGGGAACTTTTCCCTATGAATGTGAAATTTAGGAACTAACTGTCGGTTAGCCAAGCAGAATGGTTTTCTGGATATTGATCTGATGTTGGTTTCGGCCTTCGGGGTTAATATTTGGGGAATTATTCTCTTGATTAATTTACGGTTAGTGACTAATGAATTGGAATGAGGCGTATGTTGTGTTTGTGTAACACTTATTCAAAATATACGCGAGTTATTCGGAAAGACCGGGTTTATCCCATTCTGAATAACTGATACGACGATAAGTCGAAGATGAAGACGATGGTCGAAGACCGGAGGTCTTCACGTGATAACTGATGATCTTGATTGGGCTGTACACCCAAGAAGATGGAAACAGTTAGTGATCGTCCATACGTACTTGGAGATCGATGGATATGCGGGGTACTAGGTGCCTCCGGTTTCGTTCAGACCCAGGACGGACTTGTAAATGGACTGTGTGTCTGACATTGGATTTTAGTCCGTGTGATTGATCTCTATTAAATATATATCTGTTTGGCGGCGGAGAATTTATTCTCTTGCTTAACGCCCTTCTCTGAGACGTACGAGCTCAGGGGTTATATATTGATGGATATCAAACGCATGGAGTGAATTGCCTGTGTGGCATGCCTAAGTGGCAATTGATCGAGGCTTCTGTTGAAAAGCAAAGTCTTGTGGTGATGATCAAAGCACGGCCTTTGTGGCGTAGCTTTGTGTAACGTTTACCTCGCATGTTTCACACCAGGTATGAACCAAAAACGGGAGACGGACCTCAGGGAGGGCATGCGTTTCCTTCTAGATAAAAAGTGGCGTCAGTGGTTTTACACGCCCTGACGAGTTTGACTTATGTGGTTGTTGCTGTTGCGAGGCGCCTCGGATTGATCGGTCGTTCTCGAACCGATGGAGTCATTTGATTGGCTCATTTACGCCCCAAAGGGCGGGGGAACGCATGTTCAGGGTTTAAGTTTAATCCACATCGGTGGACCGGCCCTGTCGCTCCAAGGGTCACTCGAGCTCTGATCCTGAGACATGGGCTAGATTGTCTCGAATCGGTTGAGGACTATCTTTTGCCTCGGTTCATAGACGGAAATCCAACTTCCAAATACGTGACATTTGCGGTTTTATTTGTAAACCTATATATGGCGACCTGATATATGGTACCCATGCCGCCTATGATTGATACTTATGATTTGAAGTTGTTTTATACACTATGCACTTATTATAGTATCAAATAATCTGTTTTAAAACGTATCAAGCATTCTTTGGCTGTTATAAGGGAAAACCCTATCCCCCGGCTTGCGTTGCATTGTGTGATAGGACCTGGGTCTTATAACAGCTTCATTTCTCTTTATTTAGCATTGCGCTGTTTGTTTTATGCACTGGTATTCTTGGGAGGAAACCCGTTCCGTGTTATACGGCGTGGTCCCTTGATTTACCTAATGATTTAAAATAAAGATTAATAACTGTTTTAGTTCTCACACCAGTCCCATGACTGACCTGGAGTTTATTGTTTTAACCTAAACTCTGGGTGCCCTTATATTTGACACGGGCAGCTAGTAGTTTTGGTTTTGCAGATTTATATTCACAGGATCCTGGTTTACAGCTGGAAGGATATCCGGAAAGCTTTGTATCCGTATATCTCTTTCTAGTTGTGTATTGTATTATTTTCCGCTGCTATGTATTTAAATGTAATTTAAATCTCTGATATTTCTGTGTAATATTTATTCATTAATACTCTGTATATTCTTGTAATCTGATGCATTGTTGTAATATACAATGAAATGTTCTTCTGTATGCATTCTGATTTGTCGTGTTCTCAAACGATAGGGCATTTCGAGCGGCCTGGATCGGTTTAGCGACTGGTTCGGACCGAGCGAAATTCCTTGCCGTCACATGTCTCGTATCATGTCGGGCCCAAGTATAAGTCTGTCAGTCGTCTCCCACCAACAAGTTGGTGACTTGCACGGTCTTCCATACAGGGCTTCGAACGGTGCCATCCCTATGCTAGCTTGGTAGCTATTATTATAAGCAAACTCCACGAGAGGGAGATGGTCTTCCCAAGTACCACCAAAATCAAGAATGCATAGCCTCAAAAGATCCTCTAGTACTCTATTTACCCTTTCAGTCTGTCCATCAGTCTGAGGGTGATAGGCTGTACTTAAATTAAGTTGCGTACCCATTGCTTCTTGCAGACTATTCCAAAACTGGCTAGTGAAAATTGGGTCATGGTCACTGACTATGCTAGAAGGAACCCCGTGCAACCGTACTATCTCTCGAAGGTAAATAGACGCTAGCCATGATGCAGTCCTTTTGCTTTTCACCGGAATGAAGTGAGCACTCTTCGTGAGTCTATCAACAATGGCCCATATGCTAGTATTCCCCTTCCTTGACCTAGGCAATCCATCCACGAAATCCATCGAGATACTTTCCCACTTCCATTGCGGGACATACAAAGGATGTAATAGCCCACCGGGCTTCTTAGATTCGGCCTTGACTTGTTGGCACACCATGCACTTTGAGACGAATTCTGCCACGTCCTTTTTCATTTCGGCCCAAAAGAAAATGCGTTTCATATCTCTGTACATCTTATCCCCTCCGGGATGTATAGTCATCTTCAAGTGATGCACCTCTTCAAGAACTTTATTTACTAAGTCTCCCACTAGTGGAACACATAGCCTTCCATCGCGCCTTATCCATCCTTTGTCATCAATGGCATACCTACCTATGTGACTTGACGTCTCACCACTGATTAACTTGTTCATGATTTCGACTATCTGTGGGTCTTCTTTCTGCGAAGTCCCTACTTGATCTAGAAGCGTAGGTCTCAGCTCAAGAGATGCTAACGTACCAGTCAATGACTCAACAACATGCATAAAATCAAAGGTCGCTATAAACTCTAGACTTTTTCTTTCGACAAATAAGGGGCTCAAAGTCAACCTTTTTCTACTTAGCGCATCCGCCACCACGTTACCCTTGCCAAGGGTATAAGTTATATCGAAGTCATATGAGGCCAAGAATTCCATCCACCGCTGTTGTCTCAGATTCAAATCTTTTTGCAAAAAGAGATACTTAAGCGATTTGTGGTCGGTATACAGCTCGAATTTCTCCCCTAGGAGATAATGGCGCCAAGCTTTAAGTGCAAAAACAATCGCTGCTAACTCCAAGTCATGTGTGGGATAGTTCTTCTCATGAACTTTAAGTTGTCTACCCCCATAGCATATCACTCTTCCTTCTTGCATTAGGACAGCGCCTAATCCCGTGTCGCACGCATCCGTGTACACTGTAAACATTTTTCCTCCATCGGGTAATGATAAAACTGGGGCTGTGGTGAGGGCTCTCTTGAGTCTCTGAAAAGCAATCTCACATTCTATGTCCCATGCAAACGCTAGGTTTTTCTTCGTTAACTTAGTAAGAGGAGCTGAAATCTTAGCGAAGTCCTTAATGAACTACCTATAAAAGCCCGCCAAACCAAGAAAGCTTCTCACCTTTGTCGCATTCTTAGGAATTTTCCAGTCTTTCACCGAAACTACCTTTGCGGGGTCCACGGCTAAACCTTGCTTAGAAACTACGTGACCAAGAAACCGAACTTCCTCCCTCCAAAAATGGCATTTGGAGAACTTAGCCTTTAACTGGTGTGCTCTAAGCGTATCCGGGACTTCCTTGAGGTGTCTAGCATGCTCTTCTTCATCCTTTGAGAAGATTATAATATCGTCCACAAAAACCACCACGAACTTGTTAAGGAACTCCCGAAACACCCTACTCATCAGGTCTACAAAGTACGCGGGTGCATTCGTTAACCCAAATGGCATGACGAGCCATTCGAAGAACCCATATGGAGTCCTAAATGCAGTTTTGTCAATGCTATCCTCAGCCACTCTAAGTTGATGGAATCCTATGGCTAGATCGAGTTGAGAGAAAACAGATGCTCCCACCAGCTGGTCAAAAAGATCATCGATTCTTGGTAGTGGGTGCCTATTCTTCTTTGTCAGCTTGTTTAACTCACGATAATCTACGCACAGACGAAGCGAACCATTCACCTTAGTAGCGAATACCACCGGAGCACCCTATTCAGAAATGCTTCGCCTTATGAAATTTTTCTCGAGCAACTCCTTGATTTGTTTACTAAGCTCTCTTCTTTCTCGTGGGGCCATATGCCTAACGGGCAATGAAACAGGCTTGGCATTATCAACCAGATAAATTCGGAAGTCTATCTTGCGTTTAGGGGGTAACCCTTTCACCTCATCAAAGATATCTGGATATTCTCGGACTACTCTCACGGAGTGCAGATTGTCGACGGACGAGTCGAGAGATTCAAGATAACATAACATGACCGGACCCTTAGGGTTACAATAAAGTTCAAGGGTATTACCAAGGCGCGTCATGAGCCTCACTACCCTTCGTTCACAATCAAGGATAGCTCCATACTTGGACAACCAATCCATGCCCAGAATTAAACCATATCCCATGAATCCGATAACATAAGCATTACACGTGAATTCCACGCTTAAGATGGAAATCCTCAAATCAACACAAATCATAGATAAATGGGCGGAGCCCCCAATCGGATTTGAAATACTAATGGGATCATCAACTAGACTAGTACTTAAGTGCAGATTTTCAACAATATCAGAAGAGATAAAAGTATGCGATGCGCCAGAGTCAAATAAGGTTCGAACAGGAAATTCAGAAATGTAAACAAGGCTTTCTACAGAAATATTACTACCTCGGTCAAGAGCTGGAGTGGTGTTGAGAGCCTGCAACTGCACTCCAGAGGGTCCTGCTCGCTGTGTCTGCCCTAGCCCCTGTCCTTGCTTCTTAGGGCAATCCTTACTGATGTGTCCAGTATCCCCGCAGTGAAAGCATTCACCCAACTTTCTTTTCTTCCTCCTACAGTCTTTAGCTATATGTCCCGTGATACCACAAAAGTTGCACTTCCTCGTTTCACGTGGCTTGTTGGCATTGTTGTTGTTGCCCTTATTATTCTTGTTGCCTCCCTTCTTGAAGTCAACCTTCTTGTTCTGAGTCTCATTAGACTTAACCTCCTTTTTGTCACCATTGTCTTCCTCATGAAGAAGGTCCATATTCACTAGGCTTTCAAAGGTCGCCCCCATGGGCACATGAGTCATGGCCATAGTGTGGAGTGGCTCGCTCAATCCTCGAGCAAATCGTAGAGCCTTCTTCTCAGCCGTGTTGACTAAGTCCAAACCAAACCGAGCAAGCTGATTAAACTTATTCACGTACTCCCTAACAGACATGTCCCCTTGCTTGAGTGCCAGGAACCTCTCCATCTGAAGGTTCGCTTCTGCTGAAGATAAGAATTTAAGCCCAAATCTCTCTCTAAAGTCTGCCCAAGTCTCAATTGGTCTGGTAGCGTTGGTGACTTCCCACCAAATTGCAGCTTCCTCTTTTAGCAACCATGCTGCCAACTGAACTTTCCTATGATCCTCCATATCGAAGATAACGAACAGGTCTTCAGTCTCCTTTAACCAGTTTCGTGCCTCCGCGAAGGTCACAGTTCCAAGGAAGCTCTTGCCGCCCATTCCTATAAAGTCTTTGCATATTTTGGCGAAGGCGGTGCCGGGAGGAGGAGGAGGAACCGCGGCTACTGGAGGAGGAGGAGCAGGGATGTCTGTCGGGCCCGCATCGTTGGCCCTAGCTTCCAAGTACCTTCGGAACCATCCAGGTATGGGTACTCCCTCGGGAAGGTTAAGATCGGCCATGCTGAAAAACGAAAAGAAAAAGATTCAAACGAGGAAACAAGGAAAGTGCTAATGGCTTTTGGGGAATAGCCTTTTCTTAAAAATAGAACTTTTCTTGAAAAATGCTTCTTTATAAATGGTTTTGAAAATAATTTTCAGGAAGTTTTTAAAACTTTTGCCCAGTCTGGTAACCTTCTGCTCTGATACCAAATGTAACACCCCACCTCTGCTAGGGTCACTCACAAAGGGAATGCACTAGTTTTGGAGGGGTATCATCTAGTAAACAGGCACAGAGATAACACAAGACAGAACATAAATTAAACAGAGTATATAAAGCAGCGGATATAAATTTAACCAAATCTCATTACGAGGAAAATAGAGTCAAAACCTCTTACGTCAAAATACCAAGTCATTATTTCATTACATCAGGTTCTAAAGAAGCAAAGTACTTAAAACAACATAAGTCCAATATTATTCCCCAAAAAGAGCATGAGTGCAGCCATAGCATAGCTGAAGACCAAACCGTACATGAGCTGTCAGAAAGCAAGCAAAGTCCAAGCTAAGAGCTAGAGTTTCCTCATTGAGAACCGGGGGGGGGGGGGGGGGGGAACGAAAGAAGAAGAGGTGGAAGAAAACGGGTCAGTCAAAAAGACTGGTAAACCCTAGTGACTATCAGCATAAAAACTAATAAAGTTAACTGGACATGAGAAACTGAGATTAAACATAAAGATAATAACTGGACTGGCATGATAATAAAGGTAACAAGATAAGAGTGGCATCGCATATACAAGGTTTACTGCACTAACTGTACTAGTGTCCAAATCCATGTCAAGTATAAATCCAGAAATGATCCCTAAGCCCAATAACATGAAATGACCCAATACGGGGTCCAACAGTCCATCCTAATCGATCGACTTTACTCGTCGTGCATCGGTGTCATACGGCCCAATCGCGGAATGTAATCACATGTGCTAGGTCCACCCTAGGGTGTATCAGGTCCTAGGGTGTCAACCACTGACACAATTCAAGCACGCACAATGTAGTACTATGGGTGCCCATGCCTACTTTTTCAACTCCGGACTAAATGCATGACCCTAGTCCGTCTGAACCTACACTGGCGCACCTTACTCAGCCGTTATTCTTGGTCGCTTACAATCAGCCCAGTAATCGTGCCCCACCCTGCCTAGTCCCCAGGGTATCGTGATACTTCTAAGTGGGTTACTGCTGAAAGGGACCACGTGGCTAGGATTTCTAATGGGTTAAGTATTGTCATTAAAAAGGTCATGACTTAACCCTACCCAAACATGTATCTAGTTGGTTAAGAATACAAGCAGTTCAAGACTTAACCCTATCAAATCGACGTGTCAAATTGGTTAAGTATATTCAAGGGGTCCATGACTTAACCTTACCATGTGGCATTAATTCACTTAACGCACCCCAACCTCTCACATTAGACTTGGTTACGGTTACTGGATGTGCCAGGCGGTTCCGGGCAGATTTACACCATAAACTAGTCTAACCTCGGGTTTAAAGTGCTATATGACCAACTACTCACATTGGGTCCTATTATTTGCAACTACTGGATTTGCCGGGCGGTTCCTATAATAACCCGCATTCTACGCATCGGAGGATCGTAGAATATTTATTTCTTTCCCATATAAAGTCGTATGGTCATGTAACTTTGGGTTACATCCACTAGAGTCATTTCCCATGTTCATGATTTTTGTCGATTTTTAAATGACCATTTTGCCCCTAGCTGATCTTGTTTTGGTCATAACTTTTGATTGGAAAGGAATTTTGACCTGAAACCACTTCCATTAGATTCGTTTGATGGTTTACCTTTCCGTAGAGTGGTCATAATAGCCAAACGGACTTACCGTTCGGGAGATATGGCTGAAATAAGGGTTTGAGGGTGAAAAACTGCTTAACCGGGCCAAATTGGGTAACTAGTGATTAGACCCATAACCCATTTCGGGATTAGAGTTATGGGGAGGCTG
The DNA here is from genome assembly GCA_030737875.1 of Allium sativum. Classification (NCBI taxonomy): domain Eukaryota; kingdom Viridiplantae; phylum Streptophyta; class Magnoliopsida; order Asparagales; family Amaryllidaceae; genus Allium; species Allium sativum. Next base: position 209,007,175 of record CM060919.1, read on the forward strand.
AAATGAAGTAGAGAATCATTCCATTTCAGTTTTCTAGCGTCCACTTATCACCAAGGAACCCTAAAAATGGCCTCCAACCTCTAAATCACCTCCACATCATCTTTTGGTCAAGGATCAAGCTTAACAACCTCTAATCAAGGAAGATCTACACCAAACTAATATTGGAGCTGCTGTTTAGCATTGGGATTTGCATCAAATCAGAGATTTATTTCAGATCTTAGTTTATTTGTGGCTAAGGTGAGTGATTTGCATAGGTTTGCACTAATTATGGCTAATTAAGGGTAATTAATGTTAATTAGCGAATTTAAACATGATAAAATTCTGGAAAAATGTTCATAAATTCTTAAATGATGTTTTAGACCTCTGATATGAATTTGGGTTAATTTGGTTAAGTTTTGCTAATCCTATCATTAGTTTCACCTAAACATGCTTAAGGGGAAATATGGGATTTTGGGTATGTTTGATCCATTTTAACCTATCATATTGATGTTTTGATGTTTGTGGTTGATTATGCATGTTGCTATGACTGTATGATATGCTTTGTGATTGATTTCAATAGTTAGAATGGTCGAAAACGTCGTCGAATGGCGTAAACACTTGCTGGAACAGTTTCAGAAAGCAGTGCAAGTTTCGGATCGGATCGGATATGGGGGCTCGGATCGGATATGTTGAACTGGGCAAGGGATTCGATCGGATCGGAACCTGACACTTGAGAAAATTGGCAAAAAGGAAGTTCAAGATAACTGAACTGGGATCAGATCGGATAAAGGAGGAGGGATCGGATCGGAGAGAGAAGGAGGGATCGGATCGGAGTACGTGAAGAACGAGGGAGCGGATCGGAGCGGAAGCACAAACTAGATGGGAGATGGCACCTGACCCGACCCGAACCGTGCCAGAGGAGGACCATGAGCTAACGCAACGCAGACACCCGACCCGAACCGATGGTTTGAAGAGAACCCGACCCGACCCAGTATTTGACCAATAACCCGAGATGCAAAGGTAGTCCAATATGGGAAGTTAAAGCTCAGGATCCAGTTGGGAACAGATGAGTTCACTTTATGGTTGGACTTTGCTGCGGGACGTGTGCTAAGGAGTTGTCGACGTTCATAACTTCGATTCACCACTGAAAATGAATGATGGGCTACTTATTAGTGCAGTAGAGTCATTGCGACTCGAGGGGCAAGGTGATGGTAGCAAGACTACGTTATCAGTGCAGTAGAGTCATTATGACTTGAGGGGCAAGGTGATGCGTAGTAAGACTATGAGCCAGCGCAGATGGGGTGAATAACTCCATGGGGCAAGTGGACATAGTAAGGATTGGTAAGGCTATGAGCCAGCGCAGATGGGGTGAATAACTCCATGGGGCAAGTGGACATAGAGAAGGATTAGTGGCTACGTTATCAGTGCAGTGAAGCCATTTATGACTTCATGGGGCAAAGTGATCGTAGCAAGGATGGGTGATCGAAGTGGTGAATATCGTATGCTTTACGCACTGAGTGAGAGATGTGAGGATGGATGCTATGTTTGATTGTTTGCCATCACTATGACATGCACACCTCCCCCACCTCCGTATCTTTACACCGTTTGATATGGCACCTTAGATTGTTGTACAGTATGTAGTGCTAACTCTTTGGTTGCAGGTCCAGGTTCAGGTATGTTTTAGTCTACCTGTTATTGTTCACTTTAGATGCTTATCGCTTATACCAGGCTTTATGTCTGACCCAGAGTTTTATGTCTCCTCTTATTACTCTGGGTGCTCACACGAGCAGACTAGAGACAGGTTAGCGTGTGATGCGCGAGTAGCTGATTCGGAGGCGGGCAGGAGGCTTCCACGTATGATATATATATACACATTCTCCATGTGTCGTTGGTGGTCGCTACTGGGGCATTAGTAGTGTACCTCCTTTATCTTACTTTTGCTTTGAGCAAGTTTGAAAGTTGTAATAAGCTGTATTTTGGATTTCCACTGCTATGATGTTTAGTTCTGGTTTTCAGCTTATGCACTGTCTCACCTGTTTTATGTCAAGTATATTATTATTATATTTTATTCTATGCGCTGTGAGACATTCTACAAGTTCTTGATTAGTTCATTTCCTTCTTCCCTTTCCTTCTGACGACCCGTTCCGTGCTAACTGGACATGTGTACAGCGCACTTTTGGAGTAAATGTCGGTTGGTGCGAGGCGGGCCGTCACACTTGGTATCAGAGCTCTAGGTTGCGTAATTAACCTAGGGAAAGACACTAGAGAGAGATAGTACGTATATGAGAGCGTGTATTTGTGATTACTTTGGTTTGCAAAAGCTATATATATATACTATTGGTAGTATAAGAATGAAGTCGTACTGCACTAGCACCATTATGGGGTCGTTAATCGTTTCCCTTTTTCAGATTGACGATGAGCCGAGACACGAGGGGTGCTGGAAGAGGAACCAACCATGGGAATGCTGCTGACATGAGGGCGATGTTTACTGACCTCATGAGAGACATGCTTAGATAAGTGCAAGGGCCAGCTCCCAATCCCGGAAATGGTGGTTGTCAAGTGGTGCAGGCACCGAGGGTCGATTTCACCAAGTTGTGCAAGGATTACACTAACCTTGGTGGGAAACCGTTCCACGGGACGGAGTCGGCCACAGATGTTCAAGATTGGATGGATAGCTGCGATCGTATCTTCGATGACTTGGGTCTTGAGGATGCGATAAAGAGAAGGCTAGCGTCTCGTCAGCTGCAAGGGCGAGCGATGAATTGGTGGAATGCCATTAGAACAGCTACTCCAGAGGATCAGGTTACTTAGGTTCAGTTCAAAGCTCGCTCTAGCGAGAAGTTTATTCCAGCTGCCCAGAAGTCAGTGTTGTTCAAGAGGTTCTTGGAACTCAAGCAGAGTGGCAGGGCAGTTTCTGACTATATTGCCGAGTTCGACACCTTGTCGAAGTATGGACTATCTCTTATCGATACTCCTGAGAAGAAGAATGAGAAGTTCATCACTTGTTTGGATGGATACTTGGGGGAAAGGCTTATTAATCACATCGATGAGACTTTTGAATCGATTGTGGGGAAAGCTTTGAGGTCAGAGAGTCTTTACCCTAAGTCAAAGAATGAGACTGCATCTGCAGAAGGGCCAAAGCCGCAAGCAGGCGGTGGAGGCAAGAATAACTCTCAGAATAAGAGGAAGCAAGACCAATCTAAGGGTGGCCAGAAAAAGAGCAAGAAGGATGTTGAGTGCTTCAGCTGTGGAAAGAAGGGCCATTATGCTAAAGATTGTCGGGCCAAGACAGCGGATAAGAAGTGCTTCAACTGTGGTCAAGTGGGACATTTCAAGGATAAGTGTCCGAAACCTCTTAAGGAGAAGCAAATTGTGAAAACATATGCTATTGATGTTGTTCCTTCTTTGTCGAATGCCCCAACTGCGGCGGAGAAAGGAAAGAATGTTGTTATTCAAGGTATGCTTTCTATTTATGATGTACCAGTTCAAGTTTTGTTTGATACTGGGGCTTCCCGTTCCTTCATATCTAGTGACCTGGTAGATAGGTTGGGACTGGAACCCGAGATAGTCGATAGACCATCGGTTGTGACGAACCCGATTGGTGGTTCGACTAGCCTTAGTATGATTTGCAGGAATTTGGTCTTATCGAGTCATGGATGTATGTTTGTATGTGATTGCTTTGTTTTGGGCTTTACTGGGTATGGCATTATATTGGGAGTCGATTGGCTCCAAAGATATGGGGGTGGTGGTAGACTGTGAGGGCTTTTTGGTGACAGTGAGGGCGGATGATGAGCGGAGGGTAGTGTTAGGTAGTCTACCTAGTGATGGGGTTATGGCTAGTTTTGTAAATTGCCTCGACATCCCGCAGGATGAGTTGTCAGATGTGCCCGTGGTTGGCCAGTATCCGGACGTCTTCAAGGAGGTGACCGGACTTCCACCACACCGAGAGATTGAGTTCCATATTGATTTAGTGAAAGATGCCAGACCTATAGTGATGCCACTTCGTCGTATGGCACCAAGGGAGCAGCGAGAGCTCGGGGTGCAAGTCAGTAATCTTTTGAAGAAGGGACTTATTAGAAGGAGTGTCTCCGAGTAGGGAGCACCAGTTGTGTTTTCCACTAAGGCAGATGGTTCCCTTCGTTTGTGTGTGGACTATCGCGAGTTGAATAAGGTAACGAGGAAGAATAAGTATCCTCTACCGCGGATAGATGATTTGTTTGATCAGCTGGAAGGAGCAAGAGTGTTCTCCCAGTTGGACCTCGCGACATGATTTCATCAGCTTCGAGTAGCAGATGAGAGTGTTCCGAATAACGGCATTTAGGACGCCGTCTGGATTTTATGAGTGGTTGGTCATGCCATTTGGGTTGACCAATGCACCAGCCTACTTTGTGGATCTTATGAATCGAGTATTCAGAGATCAGTTGAATAAGTTTGTTCTTGTGTTCGTGGATGATATCCTTGTTTACTCAAGGACAGAGGAGGAACACAAGGGACACTTGAGGATAGTGATGGAGGTGTTGAGGAAACACCAATTGAAAGCGAAATTCTCTAAGTGTCATTTTTGGAGAAGGGAAGTGAGATTCTTGGGTCATGTTGTTTCAGAGAGTGGTATTGCCGTGGACCCTACGAAGGTGGCTACGCTACATGATTGGCCTATGCCCAAGAATGCAACAGATGTAAGAAGTTTCTTGGGATTAGCTGGATATTATCGTAAGTTTATCTAGGACTTCTCCAAGATAGCAGCACCGTTGACTCAGTTGACTAAGAAGAATCAGTCCTTCGTCTGGGACGGAGTGTGTGAGGATGCATTCAAGAGTCTAAAGGAAAGGTTGACGTGTGCTCCAGTGTTAGTCATTCCTAAAGGGAATGAAGAGATGACGGTATACACGGATGCTTGTGGTACCGGACTGGGTGTTGTGTTGATGCAAGGAGGTAGGGTTGTAGCTTATGCTAGTCGACAGCTAAAGCCGCATGAGAAGAAGTATCCTACCCATGATTTGGAACTAGCAGCGATCGTGTTTGTGCTGAAGATGTGGAGACACTATCTCTTGGGAGAAAGATTTGAGTTGTTTACCGATTATAAATCGTTAAAATATCTCTTCTCTCAGAAGGATCTGAATCTCCATCAGCAGAGATGGTTATCTTGGCTTCGTATGATTTTGATATCGCATACACACCTGGGAAGGGTAATGCGGTAGCCGATGCCTTGAGTAGGAGACATGCTAGCTTAGGGGCTATGTTTCTTGAATGGAAGCAACTGGAGTATATTGCGGGGTTTGATTTCAGACCAAGGTGCGAATTGGATCCAGTCATGTTAGCTAGTTTGACGATCAGACCCACTTTGATAGAGCGGATTGGTTCCAGCCAGAGGGACGATCCTAACCTATTGGAAATCATTTCCAAGTTAGAGATGAACATCGATGGTGAGGAGATGAGTGCGTATGGGCTTGATCGAGATGGATGGCTTAGAAAGAATGGAAGACTAGTTGTGCCTAACGTGGATGGTTTGAGAGATGAAGTGCTTAGAGAATGTCATCACACAAAACTAACCATACATCCCGGTGGTAATAAGATGTATCGAGACATGAAGCAGACTTACTACTGGGAAGGGATGAAAAGAGACATTGGGAAGTTTATATCCAAATGCATGAATTGCCATCTAGTTAAAGCCGAGCAAAAGAAGCCTAGTGGGTTGTTGCAACCATTAGAAATTCCCGAATGGAAATGGGAGCAAGTCTCGATGGATTTCATCGACGGTTTACCGAGGACTAGATCGGGGCATGATAGCATTTGGGTAATTGTGGATCGATTGACTAAGAGTGCAAGATTTATACCAGTCAAATCGACCAGAACGGCAGCCAAGTTGGCAGAATTGTATATGAAGTGGGTAGTGAGATTTCATGGAGTACCTAAAAGCATTGTGAGTGACCGAGACCCGTTGTTCACTAGTGGGTTTTGGAAGAGCTTACAAGAGGCTCTAGGGTCAGGATTACATCTCAGTACCGCATATCATCCTCAGAACGACGGTCAGACGGAGAGGGTGAATCGTATATTGGAAGATTTCTTGAGAGCTTATATATTGGATTTTGGTGGATCATGGGATGACCATTTGCATCTAGTAGAGTTTGCATATAATAATAGCTACCAATCCAGTATCGGTATGGCTCCATATGAAGCTTTGTACGAAAGACCGTGCAACTCACCATCATGTTGGATAGAGACTGGCGAGAAGTTTATGCTTGGACCAGATGTGGTGAGGGAAACTTCAGATAAGATTAAGATCATTCAGCAACGAATGAAAGCTGCCCAAGATAGGCAGAAGAGTTATGCTGATAAGAGAAGAAGAAACTTAAAATTCTCCGTTGGTGACTTGATGTTTGTCAAAATCTCTCTGTTGAAGAGCGTGATACGGTTTGGCAGGAGAGGCAAGTTGGCACCAAGATTTGTTGGCTCATTCCCTGTTCTTGAACTAGTCGGGAATTTGGCATATAGAGTTGACTTACCAGAGAAGATGGCGGGAGTTCACAATGTATTTCATGTTTCCGAACTAAGGAAATTCGTTCACGACTCAGATATGACTATTTCACCGGATCAGTTAGAGGACTTCGAAGTAGAACCCGAGGCGGTTGGGAACCGCAAGCCGATTCGTATTGTGGGGTACGATACGAAGCAACTTCGAAAGAAGGCGGTGAAGCTAGTCAAGGTTCAGTAGGGCGAGAACGAGAATGATAGTACTTGGGAGACAGAGGAGAGCATTAGGAAGGTGTATCCAGAACTCTTTGCCTGGTAAGATTTACTTCGTAATTTAGTTATTCCGCATGCTAGGATAGACTTATTTTACTTGTTTGCATGTTTGATTGTTGTTTTATGGTTGATAGGCATGCGGGACCCTTTGTGTGTTTTGGTTAGGGAATTTCGGGGGCGAAATTTCTTAAGGGGGGGGGGGGGGGAGAATGTAATAACCCGCATTCTACGCATCGGAGGATCGTAGAATATCTATTTCTTTCCCATATGAAGTCATATGGTCATGTAACTTTGGGAAACATCCATTAGAGTCATTTCCCATGTTCATGATTTTTGTCGATTTTTAAATGACCATTTTGCCCCTAGCTGATCTTTTTTTGGCCATAACTTTTGATTGGAAAGGAATTTTGACCTGAAAACACTTCCATTAGATTCGTTTGATGGTTTACCTTTCCGTAGAGTGGTCATAATAGCCAAACGGACTTACCGTTTGGGAGATATGTCTGAAATAAAGTTTGGAGGGTGAAAAACTGCTTAACCGGGCCAAATAGGGTGATTAGTGAGTAGGCCCATAACCCATTTCGGGATAAGGGTTATGGGGAGGCTGAAATGAAGTAGAGAATCATTCCATTTCAGTTTTCTAGCCTCCACTTATCACCAAGGAACCCTAAAAATGGCCTCCAACCTCTAAATCACCTCCAAATCATCTTTTGGTCAAGGATCAAGCTTAGCAACCTCTAATCAAGGAAGATCTACACCAAACTAACATTGGAGCTGCTGTTTAGCATTGGGATTTGCATCAAATCAGAGATTTATTTCAGATCTTAGTTTATTTGTGGCTAAGGTGGGTGATTTGCATAGGTTTGCACTAATTATGGCTAATTAAGGGTAATTAGTGTTAATTAGCGAATTTAAACATGATAAAATTCTGGAAAAATGTTCATAAATTCTTAAATGATGTTTTAGACCTCTGATATGAATTTGGGTTAATTTGGCTAAGTTTTGCTAATCCTATCATTAGTTTCACCTAAACATGCTTAAGGGGAAATATGAGATTTTGGGTATGTTTGATCCATTTTAACCTATCATATTGATGTTTTGATGTTTGTGATTGATTATGCATGTTGCTATAACTGTATGATATGCTTTGTGATTGATTTCAACAGTTAGAATGGTCGAAAACGTCGTCGAATGGCGTAAACACTTGCTGGAATAGTTTCAGAAAGCAGTGCAGGTTTCGGATCGGATCGGATATGGGGGCTCGGATCGGATATGTTGAACTGGGTAAGGGATTCGATCGGATCGGAACCTGACACTTGAGAAAATTGGCAAAAAGGAAGGCCATGCTAACTGAACTGGGATCGGATCGGATAAAGGAGGAGGGATCAAATCGGATAGAGAAGGAGGGATCGGATCGGAGTACGTGAAGAACGAGGGAGCGGATCAGAGCGGAAGCACGAACTAGATGGGAGATGGCACCCGACCCGACCCGAAGGGGGACACCCAAACCGATGCGATGGAGTGGACCTGAACCAAACCGTGCCAGAGGAGGACCATGAGCTAACGCAACGCAGACACCCGAACCGATGGTTTGAAGAGAACCCGACCCAGTATTTGACCAATAACCCGAGATACAAAGGTAGTCCAATATGGGAAGTTAAAGCTCAGGATCCAGTTGGGAACCGATGAGTTCACTTCATGGTTGGACTTTGCTGCGGGACGTGTGCTAAGGAGTTGTCGACGTTCATAACTTCGATTCACCATTGAAAATGAATGATGGGCTACTTATCAGTGCAGTAGAGTCATTGCGACTCGAGGGGCAAGGTGATGGTAGCAAGACTACGTTATCAGTGCAGTAGAGTCATTATGACTTGATGGGCAAGGTGATGCGTAGTAAGACTATGAGCCAGCGCAGATGGGGTGAATAACTCCATGGGGCAAGTGGACATAGTAAGGATTGGTAAGGCTATGAGCCAGCGCAGATGGGGTGAATAACTCCATGGAGCAAGTGGACATAGTGAAGGATTAGTGGCTACGTTATCAGTGCAGTGAAGCCATTTATGACTTCATGGGGCAAAGTGATCGTAGCAAGGATGGGTGATCGAAGTGGTGAATATCGTATGCTTTACGCACTGAGTGAGAGATGTGAGGATGGATGCTATGTTTGATTGTTTGCCATCACTATGACATGCACACCTCCCCCACCTCCGTATCTTTACACCGTTTGATATGGCACCTTAGAGTGTTGTACAGTATGTAGTGCTAACTCTTTGGTTGCAGGTCCAGGTTCAGGTATGTTTTAGTCTACCTGTTATTGTTCACTTTAGATGCTTATCGCTCATACCAGACTTTATGTCTGACCCAGAGTTTTATGTCTCCTCTTATTACTCTGGGTGCTCACACGAGCAGACTAGAGACAGGTTAGTTGGTGATGATATATATATATATATATATATATACACACACACACATTCTCCCTGTGTCGTTGGTGGTCGCTACTGGGGCATTAGTAGTGTACCTCCTTTATCTTACTTTTGCTTTGAGATAGTTTGAAAGTTGTAATAAGCTATATTTTGGATTTCCGCTGCTATGATGTTTAGTTCTGGTTTTCAGCTTATGCACTGTCTCACCTGTTTTATGTCAAGTATGTTATTATTATATTTTATTCTATGCGTTGTGAGACATTCTACAGGTTCTTGATTAGTTCATTTCCTTCTTCCCTTTCCTTCTGACGACCCGTTCCGTGCTAACTGGACATGTGTACAGCGCACTTTTGGAGTAAATGTCGGTTGGTGCGGGGCGGGCCGTCACAGTTCCGGGCAAATTTACGTTGCAAATTCAACCCAACCTCGAGTTGACCATTTTCAAGTTATCTAATTGTCATGTCCCAAATTCATGTTTTCAAGCTTATTCTCATGTCAAGTTTTCATGTCATATTTTCATGTCATATCATGTCAATTCCATAGCCAATTTTCAAGTTTTCCTAATCTACCCAAAACGTATCCCCAACGTACGTGAATTCGCATTAATACAACATGTCAAAATAGGGAATAACACAAACAGGATAGTCATAGAATGGAAAAGGTGTTCACAAGTTAAGCATGATGATTATAACATTACAGGCATACAAAATAGGGTCTCAACATCAACTTGACAAGACATGGTGATAGACATGGTAAAGGATTGACATAAAATAGTACCCCAATAATAGTTTCGACATCACAGGCATGGCAAGATAAAGATCGAAAAGGGGTTTTAGATTAAACATGAATAAATCCAAATCAAGTTCATACTGATATTCCACAAGTCAACATTTTAGATGAATAGATCTGGGGTGTACAAAACTAGATTCAAAATAACAGATTTAAAAGTGATAGTCATAGATCCAAGATATACAAGAGTAGATCCAACTTAGTTATCATGTTTAGGAATAATTCCAGTTTACATCACGTTCAGGTTAAATTTACAGTTTAAATCTAAGAGTGACAAAGGGCTTACAGATCGTAGTCTAGAGAATGAGAAAGCAAAAAGAGTAGAAGCAGAATCTCTAGCAAATCCCCAAACCAACGTAGCACTAACAAAGTCCTGAATAGCCTCCTTGTTCTCTATCTTCCAGTCAGAACTTCAGCAACATATGGTCTGACAAGAACGTGATAGAAAGTCTAGGGTCAGGGGCTGTTTATATAGTGTTTAGAGAGTGAATCTAGACAAGCAACGAGACCTGATACATCTGGCTCAAAAACAGGCTAGGTGACCAGGTCGACACCCAAGTCGACTGCCCAGTCGACTTGGTCGGGGGGGGGGGGGGGATGGGTCGACTGCCCAATCGACCTGGGTGCTGGCGGGATTTTTCCCGCCCAGTCTGTCTGGGTTTTGAAATTCGAATTTTGAACTTGAATTCGAACTGTTTTGAACTCTGGAATTTTCTGAAACTTTGGAGAGCCATATCTTGGTCATACAGACTCCGATTTTCGCAAACTCGGACTCGTTTCCAAGCAGAATTTCGAGACGAACGTAATGGCGTAACCCGTTTCCCTTGATTCTTATTTTAAAATTTAATTCTGCCTTGATTTATAGTTATAACACGTTATTAAAATACGGGTTGTTACAGGTAAGCTATGAAAAAAACATTGTAAAACCATCGGTAAAATCATTGGTAAGCTATGAAAAATCATCATAAAATCATCGTTAAAATCATTGTTAAGCTATGAAAAAACATCCTAAAATCGTTGGTAAGCTATGAAAAAAACATTGTAAAATCGTCGGTACACTTTGACGTTTCCAAAGATAAATCACTGAAAATTTAGTTGGAAAAATTTAATGACGTTAAATATAGCGATGTTTTTATTTCGTCAATAATTCCGTCGGGGATCTCTATTCCCAACAAAATACTGACGTTTAAGAGCATCGGAATATACAGTTTTTCTTGTAGTGATTCAGTGCACAATTGATGAACTCTTCAATTCTTTTTAGAAACTCATCATCGCTACGTTTTATGTTGTACATCCAACTACGATCCATTCACAAATGCTAGAGACACGCTACATAAAGGAAAAAAATTAATGAATACCAACAACAACCAATGTCTAACTTAATGTCTATAATTTAGTCATTTTAGATACTAAAAGATAAACTGGAATGAGTATTGTTAATGCCACCCCAAAACGGTTAAGGAGGGTCACTTTTTTTATTTTAAATTTACCAAGGGGAGAATCATTTAACATAGCCCCCCTTAGCAATTTGTAAAACATAGACCAAAATTCCCTTTTATTATTTTATCCTAATTACATTTTACTGTTAGTTAAACCCTAATCATCTTTTTCTTCTCAAAGTAAACAATTAATCATTTTTTCATGAAGGAACCAATTTCTAACGAAATTTCTAACTTTATAAAAGAAGACAATATGATTTTTACTTAAGAAAGCAATTGGCATGTTGAATTTGTTGAAGAAATTACTGAAAAGGTAACAATTTACTATAAAAACGGAGGTTCGTTTTGATCATCGATTTTGGCATGTTATTTCCAAACTTTGTACTGAATTTCGATATGTTCTTGGAGTGAAAATAAAATATGACCCACCCCTCAATCTGTTTTTGGAGTGGAATTAACAATACTCAATGGAATTCTGAAAAGAATTAATTTAGATCAGTAGCATAAAAGTACAACATATCACATTCAACATTTAATTCATATGTTGTTAATCTTAAATGACATTATTGCTAACCAAGGCAATTTTAGATAAATTTTCCTTAGCACGTGTAAATCTAAAATAGAACATGGTATTTAATTCTAAAAGTTTTAATCAATAGTGTCAAAAGCCTTAGCACAATCCAATTCTAAAATAGAACATGGTATTTAATTCTTATTACAATATGAAACCACTACTTAAATTAAAGCAGCACCATTGAGAATTATTCATATTTTTGTTCGTTGTTTTGAGTTTCTCATGCATTAATATCACATGTGAATTCTCATTCCATAGAAATTGTCCATGTCACTTTATATTGGTGCTACCATTTATATTTTTAGCAATTATAGTATCATATACACATTAATTCTGACATTGACCTATTTGTAGGATGACATGTAGATGATTTTCTTTCCTATCCATACTTGAATCAGATTAAGTTTTGAATAATGTTAACTTTTAGGAAAATACCTATAGCAGAAAACCATCTTATGTCTAGAACATGCAATTTAACATGGAAGCACACTTTCACAAAAACCATCTTTTATGATAACTCGTATATTGTATTATTATGAACCAATGATTTTCAATATGGTTAATGGCATCATATATTGGAAAGCAGGTTTTCTTTATAAAACATGTTATATTGTAAAATAAGTCTCGTTATAGACTTCCATACTATTGACCCAATCTTTCTGTACATTATTATCCAACTAAAAAGTGAAATCAACTATTTTCTTCAATTTTCATTCCTCCCTTCCAACCCATCAAAAGTCTCTTCATTTGTTTCAAAAAACACCATTCATCTAGTAGGATCCCTTTCTTGAACTTGCGATTATAATTAATGGAGTTCATAGTAAAAATATCAGTGTTATTGCCAATTAAGATGTCATAAAAGGTTTGTCCATCTCATGCATTTGCAGTAGTATGGACGCCAGCCTTGTCTATTAAAATTATAGTACAATTATATCGGCAATGCATGCATGATAAATAATGGTAAGTATAATAATATAATTCGTGCATTTTTTTAGTTACATATACATGGTTATTAATTAATCAAAAAATTATTCAATAATCATACATGAAACAATATAATTTTTTTGACTGATACGCACCAACATAAAAAATCGTAGATACCAAACCTTCAGATAAAATGGCAAAAAGGTTTTTTTTGAGACATGTAACAAACACAAGTTAACAACAATATATGTAGATAGGTTACAAACGGAAGTGAAAAACTGTAGCAACTAAAATGCCTGTCACTTGCTGATTGGGTTGCAGGAGTTTTTGTCTGATGCTGCTATAACCAACGTTCAAGTTTTAGTTTTGATCTTTGCTACTGTCTATGGAAGTAAATAAAGATAAGTTATAAAAGGAGAAATACATGAATAATTAATAAAAGGGGAATTACAACTTGCATTTGGACGTGATGATTTCATAACAATGAATGTAAACTCACACGCATAGGACTGTAAATATGCACTTTGGTAATCAAACTATTGGAAATAAACTTGGTTTTAAAGAAACATTTATTGCATTAATAGAAAGGATTATTAGTGAGATTATGTTTGCATTTGTGGAAAGGGAAAAATCTAGACTAAATAAATACGTAATATGAAGAAATATTTAAAAAGTATAAAATTTAGGCAGAATCTAGAAAAGAATAGTCTAGAGATTTTCCCTAATATAAATTGAGATATACTCATCCATTTGTAATCAAGAAGTATGAAGCAGTATGAATGTTGTATCAAGAAAAAATCAAGGGAAATAAAAGCAATCAATGAAAGCAATAAAATGTTCCTTCTTTCTTCTAGTTTCCTCTTTTTCCTCTAAAATTTCAACAAAGTGGTATCGGAGTTATAAGATCCTAAAAGATGGCGAGTAACAACGTTCCTACACCAATTCCAATGCTTACCAAGATCAACTATGATAATTGGATTTTAAGGATGATGTTCCTACTTGAAGGATATGATCTATGGGAGGTAATCGAGAAAGGCTATACCGAACAAGAAGACGAAAATAATCTATCTCAAACCCAAAGGGATGAATTGGAAAACATAAGGATGAGAGACAAGACGGCTCTCTGTCTAATTTATCAAGCATTGGATAATGACATTTTTGAAAAGATTGCGGAAGCAAAGTCAGCAAAGGAGTATGGGAAAAGCTTCAGATATTTTACAAGAGAGCTGACCATGTGAAAAAGGTGCGTCTTCAAACATTAAGAGGAGAATTTGAATCTCTACATATGAAAGAAGGTGAACTTGTTTCTGATTATTCTTCAAGAGTTTTAATTGTTACTAATAATTTGAAAAGAAATGGTGAAAAATTAGATGATGTCAGAATCATGGAGAAGATTCTTAGATCATTAGATCCAAAATTTGAACATATTGTCGTCATCGTTGAAGAAACAAAAAATTTGAAGACTATGGCTATAGAGGAGCTTTTAGGCTCATTGCAAGCTTATGAAGAAAAGGATAATGAAAAGAAGGAAGATGCAGAAATATTAATGAAGATAGAGAAATCAGAGGGGGAGAAGGTCGTGGAACCATCCGAGAAGACAAATGAGAGGTCAAGCAATAAAAGGATGTTGTCTGACGCTGATGCAGCAATTATTATTTAGTCTGCATATCGAGGATTTGAGATTAGAAGGTGACACCCATTGGAGAAGCTGAAAAAGATTGCAAAAGTGCGCAAAGAAACAGAAATTTCAGAAGGCAAGTATATGACCTTGAAACATGTCCTTCATCCCAGTTGGATGCAAAAAAGAAGGTTGTTCTTGAAGAAAACGAAATAAAGAATAAAGAAAAGGTAAAAGGAGAAACAACAAAAAAGAAAATGAAAGGGCTTAGGTATGAATTTTATGAAAGTGAGAACAAAGTGGTGTGCAATTGTGACGGCCCGCCCCGCACCAGCCTGCATTTACTCCAACAGTGCGCTGTACACATGCCCGACTAGCACAAGACGGTCGTCATAAGAAAGGAAAGAAGGGAATGAACTAATCAAAGAACCTGTAGAATGTCTCACAGCGCATGGAATAAAATATAATAATAAATATGTACTTGACATAAAACAGGCGAGACAGTGCATAAGCTGATAACTAAAACCAACATCAATCTCAAAGCAGCGGAAATCCAAATACAGCTTATTACAACTTTTCAAAATCTACTGTCTCTGAACAACAGAAAGCCAAAATAGAAGATACACCACCAATGCCCAAGCAGTGATCTTCAACAACACAGGGAGAATACTATATATGTATATTACGTGGAAGCCTCCTGCTCGTCTCCGGATCATCTACCCGTGCATCACCAGCTAACCTGTCTCTAGTCTGCTCGTGTGAGCACCCAGAGTAATAAGAAGAGACATAAAACTCTGGGTCAGACAAAAAGCCTGGTATGAGCGATAAGCATGAAAACAGAATAATAACAGGTATACTAAGCCATACCTGAACCTGGACCTGCAACCAAAGAGTTAGTACCACATACCGTACAATACTCCAAGGCGCCATAATGAATAGTGTAAGAATACGGGGGTGGGGTGTGCATGTGACAATGATAGCAAACAAATCATCTATAGCAACCATCCTCACATCTCTCACTCAGTGCGTAAAGCGTACAACATCTACCACTTTGGAACACTAGACAAACTGAGGTAACGACGAATCCCGACTTGTAGAAACCCTGCTGTGACCAAGCCAAACACTTGGAGTCATGACCAAACATTTCAATGACTCACTTCATTGGTCGTAGCCCTTGGTTCTACCGATGCCATAATGGCCCTGAATCCGCCTTCGTACCTCCTACCATAGTGGTCCAAAGCTATAGATTTCGATAACTCCTTGGCACGCGTCCCGCAGCAAAGCCCAACCATGAAGCGAACTCGTTGATTCCCATCTGAATCTTGAGCTCTAACTTCCCAATTGGACTTCCTTTGCATCTCGGGTTTGGTCGAATTGGAGTGGGTCTTCAGGAGAATTGTCGTGCAGTAACAGTCCTAGAACTCGGTTCGGTTCGGTAGTCATTGCCCTCGTCGGTTCGGGTCGGTCCTCCATCCTTGTCATCTTCCATTCGGTTCGGGTCGGGTACTTCACTCCGGGTCGGGTCGGTATCCTCCTCCGGGTCGGGTCGGTGTCCTCCTCCAGGTCGGGTCGGGTTGCTATCCTCCTTCCAGCTCATGCTCCTTCCCGATCAGCTCCCTCGTTCCCATCTACTCCGATCCGATCCGATCACTTCGCCTTACTTCAGTCCGATCCGCTCCGCCCCCTAGCTTGCTCCGATCCGATCCCCTTGTCCACTCCAACTCTAAGTAAACGACCTTCCTTTTTGCCAAGTCTTTTATGTGCCAAACTCCAGTTCAGCTTGGGTTTCTTGCCCAGTTCACATATCCGATCCGAGCCCCCATCCGATCCGATCCGAAGCCCTGCACAACTTTCTGCAACTTTTTCCAGCAACTTGTTTACGCCGTTCGACGAAGTTTTTGACAAATCTAACTATTCTAATCAATCACAATTCATGTCAAATAGTCATAACAACATAGCAAACTAACCACAAACACCAAAACAATGAATTCATATGTCAAAATGGATCAAATGTGCCCAAAACCCCTTATTTTCCCTTAAGCATGTTTTAAGCAAATCTACTCATAGGGTTAACAAAACTTAACCAAATCGAACCAAATTTCAACCAGAGGCATAAAACCTTTTTTAAGAATTTCTAAACATTTTTCCAGAATTTATTAGTGTATAAATTCGCTAATCTTCACTAATTACCCTTAATTAACTGTAATTAGTGTCAAGACAATGCTATCACTCACCTTGGCCACAAATGAAACACCAAATCTGAAATACTCTTTGTTTGGGTCGAATTCCTATGTATAGCAGCAGCTCCAACCTTGCTTTGTTGCTATTTGGCCTTGCTTTGATGTAGTTTAGGCTTAATCTTCACTAAAAATGTGTTTTGGGATGGTTTTAGAGGATGGAAGCCATTACTAAGGTTTCAAGAAGGTTTGTGGCGGCTCAAAACTGAAATGAAAGTGATAACCTAACCCTAATCAGTCCTCCTATACCTCTAAACCCGAAATTCCCCTCTGGGCCTAGCTGCTAATCACCCGGTTAAGCCCAATTAAGCTGTTTTTCTCCGTCTGAAACTTGTTTCAGCCATATCTCCCAAACGGTAAGTCCGTTTGGCTAATGTGACCACTCTACGGAAAGAGAAACCATCATCCGAAGCCAATGGAAGTGGTTTCAGGTCAAAATTCCTTTCCAGTCAAAAGTTATGGCCAAAACAGTGCCAACTACGGGTAAAATGGTCATTTAAAAATCGGGAAAAATCATGAACATGGGAAATGACCACAATAGTCGTCTCCCAAAGTTACATGACCATACGACTTTGTATGTGAAAGAAATAAATATCCTACGATCCTTTGACGCGTAGAATGCGGGTCGTTACACTCTCCCCCCCTTAAGAAATTTCGCCCCCGAAATTCCTTAACCCAAAACATACAAAGGATCCCGCATGCCTAACAACCACATACAACAATCAATCATGCAAAACAAGCAAACAAGCCTATCCTAGCATGCGGAAAAACTAAATCGAAGCCAAAATCTTACCAGGCAAAGAGTTCTGGGTGTGACTTCCTAATGTCCTCCTTTGTCTCCCAAGTACAATCATTTTCGTCCTCGCCCCACTGAACTTTGACTAGCTTCACCGCCTTCCTTCGAAGTCGCTTCATGTCGTGCTCGACAATACGGGCCGGCTTGCGGTTCCCAACCACCTCGGGTTCTACTTCGAAGTCCCCTAACTGATCAGGTGAAATAGTCATATCTGAGTCGTGAACGAACTTCCTTAGTTGGGAAACATGAAATACGTCGTGAACTCCCGCCATCTTCTCCGGTAAGTCAATTCTGTATGCCAAATTCCCGACTAGTTCAAGAACAGGGAATGGGCCAACGAATCTTGGTGCCAACTTGCCTCTCCTGCCAAATCGTATTACGCTCTTCAACGGAGAATTCTTGACAAACACCAAGTCGCCAACGGAGAATTTTAAGTCTCTTCTCCTCTTATCAGCATAACTCTTCTGCCTATCTTGGGCAGCCTTCATTCGTTGTTGAATGATCTTGATCTTATCTGAAGTTTCCCTCACCACATCTGGTCCAAGCATAAACTTCTCGCCAGTTTCTATCCAACATGATGGTGAATTGCACGGTCTTCCATACAAAGCTTAAAATGGAGGCATACCGATACTGGATTGGTAGCTATTATTATATGCAAACTCTACTAGATGCAAATGGTCATCCCATGATCCACCAAAATCCAATATACATGCTCTCAAGAGATCTTCCAAAATACGATTCACCCTTTCCGTCTGACCGTCGGTCTGAGGATGATATGCGGTACTGAGATGTAACTCTGACCCTAGAGCCTCTTGTAAGCTCTTCCAAAACCCACTAGTGAATAACGAGTCTCGGTCGCTCACAATGCTTTTAGGTACTCCATGAAATCTCACTACCCACTTCATATACAATTCTGCTAACTTAGCTGCTGTTCTGGTTGATTTGACTGGTATAAACCTTGCACTTTTAGTCAGTCGATCTACAATTACCCAAATGCTGTCATGTCCCGATCTAGTCCTTGGTAAACCATCAATGAAATCCATCGAGACTTGCTCCCATCTCCATTCGGGAATTTCTAAAGGCTGTAACAACCCACTAGGCTTCTTTTGCTCGGCTTTAACTAGCTGGCAATTCATGCACTTGGATATAAACTTCCCAACGTCTCTTTTCATCCCTTCCCAGTAGTAAGTCTGCTTCATATCTCGATACATCTTGTTACCACCAGGGTGTATAGTCAGCTTTGAGTGATGACATTCTCTAAGCACTTCATCTCTCAATCCATTGACATTGGGCACAACAAGCTTTCCATTCTTTCTAAGCCATCTATCTCGATCAAGCCCATACTTGTTCATCTCCTCATCGATACCCATCTCTAACTTGGAGATGATTTCCAATAGGTTAGGATCGTCCCTCTGACTAGAGCCGATCCGTTCAATTAAAGTGGGTCTCATCGTCAAACTTGCTAACATCTCTGGATCCAATTCGCACTTTGGTCTGAAATCAAAACCCGCGATATACTCCAGTTGCTTCCATTCAAGGAACATAGCCCCTAGGCTGGCATGTCTTCTACTCAATGCATCAGCCACCGCATTGCCCTTTCCTGGTGTATATGCGATGTCAAAATCATATGAAGCTAAGAACTCTAACCATCTCTGCTGACGGAGATTTAAATCCTTCTGGGAGAATAGATACTTCAACGACTTATGATCTGTAAACAGCTCAAATCTTTCTCCCAAGAGATAGTGTCTCCACATCTTTAACGCGAACACGATTGCTGCCAATTCTAAATCATGGGTAGGGTATCTTCTCTCGTGCGGTTTCAACTGCCGACTTGCATAAGCTACAACCCTACCGCCCTGCATCAATACAGCACCCAGTCCGGTACCACAGGCATCCGTGTATACCGTCATCTCTTCATCCCCCTTAGGAATGACTAACACTGGTGCTCTTGTCAATTTGTCCTTTAGGTTTTTAAATGCATTCTCTCACCTTTCATCCCAGACAAAAGCTTGATTCTTCTTGGTCAACTGGGTCAATGGTGCTGCTACCTTGGAGAAACCTTGGATAAACTTACGATAATATCCAGCTAATCCCAAGAAACTTCTCACATCCGTTGCATTTTTAGGCGTAGGCCACTCTTGTACCATAGCCACCTTTGCTGGGTCCACGGCAATACCGTTTTCTGATACAACATGGCCCAAGAACCTCACTTCCCTCTTCCAGAAGTGACACTTAGAAAACTTGGCTTTAAATTGGTGTTTTCTCAACACCTCCAGCACTACTCTTAAATGTTCCTTGTGTTCTTCCTCTGTCCTCGAATAGACCAAAATATCATCCACGAACACAAGAACAGACTTGTTCAACTGATCTCTGAATACCCTATTCATAAGATCCACAAAATATGCCGGGGCATTAGTCAACCCAAATGGCATAACCAACCATTCATAAAATCCAGATGGCGTTCGAAATGCCGTTTTAGCTATACTCTCAGCTTCCACTCTAAGCTGATGAAAACCTATCGCGAGATCCAACTGAGAAAATACTCTCGCGCCACTCAACTGATCGAACAAATCATCTATCCGCGGTAGAGGATACTTATTCTTCCTCGTCACTTTATTCAATTCACGGTAGTCTACACACAAACGAAGGGAACCATGTGCCTTGGTAGCAAACACAACTGGTGCTCCCCATTCAGAAACACTCCTTCTGATAAATCCCTTCTTCAAAAGATCGCTAACTTGCACCTCGAGCTCTCGCTGCTCCCTTGGTGCCATACGACGAAGTGGCATCACTATAGGTCTGGCATCCTTTACCAAATCAATACGAAACTCAATCTCTCGGTGTGGTGGAAGTCCGGTCACTTCTTCGAAAACATCCGGATACTGGCCAACCACGGGCAAACCTGACAACTCACTATGCGGAATGTCGAGGGAGTTTAGAAAACTAGCCAATACCCCCTTACTGGGTAGACCACCAAACACTATCCTCCGCCCATCATCCGCTCTAGCTGTCACCAAAAAGCCCTCACAGTCTACCACCACCCCGTACCTTCGGAGCCAATCTACTCCCAAAATAATGCCAAACCCTGTAAAGCCCAAAACAAAGCAATCACAAACAAACATGCATCCATGACTCGATAAGACCACATTACGACAAATCATGCTAAGGCTAGTCGAACCACCAATCGGGTTCGTCACTACTAAAGGTCTATCGACAATCTTGGGCTCCAATCCCAACCTATCTACCAGGTCATTAGATATGAAAGAACTGGAAGCTCCGGTATCAAACAAAACTCTAACAGGAACATCATAAACAGAAAGCATACCTTGAATGACGACATTCTTTCCCTTCTCCACCGCAGTTGGGGCATTCGACGAAGAAGGAATAGCATTAAGAGCATATGCTTTCACCATTTGCTTTTCCTTAGGGGGCTGTGGACACTTGTCCTTGTGATGTCCCAATTGGCCACAATTGAAGCACTTCCTATCCGCTGGCTTGGCCCGACAATTACTAGCATAATGGCCCTTCTTACCACAGCTGAAGCACTCCACATCTTGTTTGTTCTTTTTCTTCTGGCCATCCTTAGCTTGGTTCTGCTTTCTCTTATTCTGGGGACCACCCTTGCCTCCACCACTTGCTTGTGGCTTTGGCTCATCTGCGGATGCAACCTCAGTCTTCGGCTTAGGGTAAAGACTTTCCGATCTTAATGCTTTCCCCACAATCGATTCAAACGTCTCATCGATGTGGTTAATAAGTTTTTCCCCCAAGTACTGATCCAAACCAGTTATGAATTTCTCATTCTTTTTCTCGGCAGTATCAATAAGAGATAACCCATATTTTGACAAAGTGTCAAATTCAGCAATATACTCCGAGACAGCCCTGCCATTCTGCCTGAGCTCCAAGAATTTCTTAAACAACATTGACTTCTGAGCAGCTGGAATGAACTTCTCACTAAAGCGAGCCTTAAACTGCTCCCAAGTAATCTGATCTTCGGGAGTAGCTGCCTTTATAACATTCCACCAATTCATTGCCCGCCCTTGCAGCTGACGGGACGCTAGCTTTCTCTTCATCGCATCCTCGATACCCAAATCCTCGAAGATACGTTCACAACTATCCACCCAATCTTGAACATCCGTAGCCGACTCCGTTCCGTGGAACGGCTTCCCACCAAGGCTAGTATAGTCCTTATTCAGCTTGGCGAAGTCAACTCTTGGCGCCTGCACTATTGGACCACCACCATTTCCACCATTGGGAGCTGCCCTCTGTACATCTCTAAGCATCTCTCTCATGAGGTCAGTAAACATCGTCCTCATGTGTAACAACCTGTATTTTTTTAATAACCTGTTATAATATAAATCGAGGCAGAATTTAATTATAAAATGTGAATCAAGGGAAACGGACTATGCCATTGCGTTCGTCTCGGAAAAATACGCAAAATAGAGTCCGAGTTTTCGAAAATCGGAGTCCGTATGACCCAGTTAAGGCCCATTGAAGTTTTCAGAAATTTCCATGTTAAAAACAGATTTGAATTTTAAGTTCAAAAACAGAAATTAGGGCAAACTGGCGTCAGGTGGGAAAACTCCCGCTAAGACCCCCATGTCGACAGGCATGTCGACAGGGGTCTGAGGGTGTCGACTGCCCTGTCGACAGCCCTGTCGACACGGGGTGGCCGGGCAGTTTTGCCTGGCGCACCATTTTTGATCTGGGCTTGGTTGTGTGGCTTAGTTCTGGAGACTTCCGAAATCTGATGGACCTAAACTAACCTAGGGTTAATCCTAGGGCTAAAAACACTTTAATCTTCTATAAATAAGACCCTAATCCTACCCTAAAACCTCATTTATTCATTCTAGTAGCTAAACTATGGCAAATTGATTTCTCAAATGGCCTCCACTTAAAAACCCTAGCCTCCACCCTCTTCAAAAATCATTCCTATGAAGATTTTGATGTTCATACAAGCATTTCTAAGTTGTATGAATGATCATTAGCTTGCATACATCATCAAGTTGCAAGCTTTATTGGCTAAGCTAGAGTTTTTGGAATTTTTGTTAAGAGTTTTCTTATTGGAGCTTTGTTTTGGGTTTTTATATGCTTGCATAAAGGGCTTCTCAATCTTTATTAGTAGATTTGTGTCTTCATAATATTTGTAAGCCCTCTTACCTTCATTTTAGAAACTCTAAAGTTAATATGTGATGCAAGTTGGGATTTATGCAAGTTTATTGAGTTATGCATGTTTATGCAAGTTCACTAAGCCATGATTTGCAAGTTTATTGAGTTATGCATGTTTATGCAAGTTCACTAAGCCATGATTTGCAAGTTTATTGAGTTATGCATGTTTATGCAAGTTCACTATGCCATGATTTGCAAGTTTATTGAGTTATGCATGTTTATGCAAGTTCACTATGCCATGATTTGCAAGTTTATTGGGTTATGCATGTTTATGCAAGTTCACTATGCCATGTTATGCATGTTTAATAAGTTATGCATGCTTATGCAAGTTCACTATGCCATGTTATGCATGTTTAATAAGTTATGCATGCTTATGCAAGTTCACAATGACATGTTATGCATGTTTGACAAGTTATGCATGTTTATGCAAGTTCCCTATGCCATGTTAGGCAAGTTTAACATGTTATGCATGTTTATGGTAATATGCAAGTTCACTATGCTAAGTTATGCAAGTCTAACATGTTATGCATGTTTGTTGTGATATGCAAGTTCATCATGTATGTTATGCCAAGTTCCCTCTTCCTATCCTTTATGCGTTATTACGAATACGTAAGCGATAGAATGACGTTGGGGGGTTTGGGTAAACTTAAAATACATGAAAATATAAGATTGGGAATTTACCTATTAAGTTAGGTCTACCCCTTGGGAATTTACGTATTAAGTTAGGTCTACCCAAGTATTTGTTGACTTGTAATTATGTTTTGAAATAAAGTGGACATGACACTTAGAAAACATAAGTGTGGCCAACTCGAGGTTGGGTTGAGTTTGTAGCGTAATTCTACCCGGAACCTACCGGCTTAACTAGTGGCTACAAACAATAGGACCCAATGTGAGAAGTTGGTCATGTGGTGCCAAGACCCAAGGTTAGACCAAGTTGTGGTGTAAATCTACCCGGAACCCACCGGCTTAACTAGGTAACCACAACAAAGTCTAATGTGAGAGGTTAAGGTGCATTAAATTAATTAATGCCTCATGATTAGGGTTAAGTCAGGGTCCACTAATACTTAACCAATTTGGGGATTCGAGGGATTGAAATGGGGTTAAGTTGTGAACTGTCGGTTACACTTAACCAATTTAATCCATGATTAGTGAAGGGTTAAATCGCACTTAACCCTCTTAGGAAACCCTAGCAACGTGGTCTGTTCCAGCAGTAATCCCAGTTTGGTATCATCACAACCCTAGAGGCTAGGCTAGGGCGGGGCACGATTACTGGACTGATGTAAGCGACCAAAGCGATGGCTGAGTGGTACAGCGGTGCGGGTCCAGGCGGGCTACGGACGTGCACGTAGTCCGGTATTGGACAAACTCGAGGCACGGGTACCAGTAGGTTTAGACTGTGCATTATTGCTTCAGTGTCTGGGGTTGACACCCGAGGGCTTGATACACCCGAAGGTGGACCCAGCACAGTCTGACTACATCCATATGTGGGCCGTATGGACACCAACACTTGACGTGTTAGGCTTATAGGGAGCCGATCGACTAGACCGTTTGGTTGGACCTTATAATAAGGTCACTTCATGTTATTGGGTCAAAGCTTGGGCCAAGGGATCAATACCTGTTATGTTGGTTTGCTAGTACACCGTGGTGCAAAACTTAACCTTGTTTATGCGATGACACCTCTATCTATCTTGTAGTTAATTTATCATGCCAGTATGTTGTTATCTATGATCATCTCAGTTTCCATCATGCTGTTAACTTTATTAGTTTATAGACTGATCGTAGCAGGGCTTACCAGTCTTTATGACTGACCCGTTTTCTTTTCGCTTCTTTTCTTCCGTTTCCCCCCCAGGTTCTCAGGGTGGGAACATTGGTGCTTAGCTTGGATCGCTTAGCTTGCTTGCTGGATTAGCTCATGTACGTTTGGATATTGAGCCCGCTATGGTTTATCACTCTTATTTGGGGATAGTACTTATGTATTTCAGTTTATCAGATGATGTTTTTATCTAGACTTGTAATTTTGGGAAATTGACATTTTGATGTACCAGACTTGTGTTTTGAAATGGTTTAAAAATCTTCCGTTGTTTTATCTACTTACTCTGTTTATTTACATATATATATGTCATGTCCTGCCTTGTTATATCATTATGCATGTTTACCTTGTTTTAAAACGCCCCACCAAAGTCGGAGTTGCTTGCAAGAGCCACCCTGGCGGAGGTGGGGTGTTACATTTGGTATCAGAGCATATGGTTTACGAGAAGGGATAAAAAGGTTTTTAAAACTTTTGAAAAACTATTTTCAAAACCAAGTATAAAGTATTTTCCAAAGAAAAGTCTAGTTATTTTTAAAGGCTATTCCCCAAAAGCCATTAGCACTATCCTTTGACCCCTCGTTTGAACTCTTTTCTTTTCGTTTCCAGCATGTCTGATAATCTCATCTTGCCCGAAGGAGTAACAATACCCGATTGGTTTCGTCGGTACTTGGAAGTCACGGCACCGGTCCCGGGTGTCTCTAATGTTGTCTTTCCAGTCAAGGCCGCTGTTCCTCCTCCTCCTTCCGTAGCTGATGTTCCTCTTCTCCCTCAGCCTCCACAAGTGGATTTTGCGGAAACTTGTAAGAACTTTAAGATGATGGGTGGCAAGAATTTTAGTGGAACAGAGACTTTTGTAGAGGCAAGGAATTGGTTGAAAGAGACCGAAGACCTTTTAGCCACCTTTAATATAGGTGACCGCAGGAAGGTTTTATTAGCAGTATGGTTGCTAAAGGAAGAAGCTGCATGTTGGTGGGTAGTCACCACCGCTACTAGGCCAATTGAGACTTGGGATGACTTTAGAGGAAGGTTTGGACTGAGGTTCTTATCACTGAAGCAAGGGGACATGACTATTAGGGAATACATAGATAAGTTTAATCAACTGGCTCGGGTCGATTTAGACTTGGTTAATACAGCTCAGAAGAAGGTCCTACACTTTGCTCTAGGATTAAACGAGCCATTACATGGTTTGGCCATGTCTCATATACCCTTGGGGGCGACTGTCGAGAATTTGGTGAATATGGCCCTACTTCAAGAAGAAGATAACAATGACAAGAAAGAGGTCAAGGCGAATGAGTCTCAAGGCAAGAGGGTAAATTCCGGGAAACGAGGCAAGAATAACAACAACCGCAAGGACAAGCCAAGAGAGAATAGGAAATGCAACTTCTGTGGTAAAGTTGGACATATATCCAGGGAATGTAGGAAGAAGAAGAGAAAGCGGGGCGAATGCTTTCATTGTGGTGAGTTTGGACATCTCAGCAAGGATTGCCCGAGGAAACAAGGGCAAGGTCAGACTCAGTGTGCAGGACTATCTGGAGGGCGAGTTCATCCCCTCAACACCGTTCTTCCAGCTCATGATAGAGGTAGTGTTTCTGTTGAAAGTCTTGTTTACATTTTCTGATTTTCCCTGTTCGTACTTTGTTTGATTCTGGCACATCGCATAGCTTTATTTCATCTGATCTAGTTGAAAGTTTGCACCTAAGTACTAGTCTAGTTGATGATCCCATATGTGTTTCAAATCCAATTGGGGGTTCTGCCCGTTTGTCTGTGGTCTGAGTGGATTTGAAAATTTCTATCTTGAGTATAGAATTCTCGTGGGATGTTTATATTCTCGGTTTCAGGGGATATGGGTTGGTTTTGGGCATGGAATGGTTGTCCTGTTTTGGAGCCATTCTTGGTTTTTGTATATAGGGTTGTGAGGCTCATGACTCGCCTCGGTAATACCCTAGAAATTTCTAGCAACCCTATGGGTCCCGTCATGTTATGTTATCTTGAATCCCTCAACTCGTCTATCGATAGTTTGCAATCTGTGAGGGTGGTCCGAGAATATCCTGATATCTTGGGGGAAGTAAAGGGGTTACCCCTAGACGTGGGATAGATTTCCGCATTATCTGGTTGGTAATACCAAGCCAGTTTCGTGGCCGGTTAGGCACATGACCTCACGAGATGAGAGTTAAGAAAGCAAGTCAAGGAGTTGCTTGAGAAGAACTTCCTGAGACGAAGCATTTTCGAGTAGGGTGCTCCAGTAGTATTCGTTACTAATGTGGACAGTTTGCTTCGCTTATGTGCTGATTATCGTGAGAAGAATAGACAACCGTTACCAAGGATCGATGATTTGTTTGATCAGCTTGTAGGAGCATCTGTTTTCTTTTGATCTAGCTACCGGATTCCATCAGCTTAGGATGGCTGAGGATGGAATTGACAAGACTGCGTTTAGGACTCTAGATGGATTTTTAGAATGGCTAGTCATGCTATTTGGTTTGACTAATGCACCCGCATATTACGTGAACTTGATGGGTAGGGTGTTTAGGGAGTCCTTGAACAAGTTTGTCGTGGTCGTCGTAGACGATATTTTGATCTCCTTAAAAGAACGAGGAAGAGCATGCTAGACATCTCAAGGAGGTGATGGATACGCTTAGAGCCACCAGTTGAAGGTCAAGTTCTCCAAATGTCACTTTGGAGGAAAGAAGTTGGATTTCTTGGGCACATAGTTCCTAAGTAAGGCTTAGCGGTGGATTCCGCTAAAGTGGTTGCGGTTTAAGACCGGAAAACTCTGAGGAGGGAAATTGAAGTAAGAAGCTTTCTCCGTTTGGCTAGTTAGTTAGCATTCCCTGAGCTTAGACTTACTCTTCTGGATCAAGAAGGGGGTTTCACAGGAAGAAGACCCGCAGTTAGTCAAGAACATGGACCAGTTGATTCGAGGCGAGATGTTAAGTCACCTCGCTAGATATACTATAGATGACAAAGGATGACTAAGGCGCGATGAGAGATTATGTGTTCCTCGAGTGGAAGACTTGGTAAAGAAGGTTCTTGAAGATGCGCACCACTCGAGGAGGTGGCCGAGTTGGTCTCAGGATGCATGTTGTGCCACCAGGTTAAGGCCAAGTCATAGAAGCCCGGCGGGCCATTACCTCCATTGGAGGTTCCGCAAGGGAAGTGTGAAAACATCTCGATAGATTATGTGGATGGACTACCTAGATCAAAGAAAGGGAATACGGGTATGTGGGTCATAATAGGTAGACTCACGAAGAGTGCTCATTTCAGTCCGGTGAAGAGCGAGAGGACTGCATCATGGTTAGCAACGGTTTACCCTCAAGAAGTTGGCCAGTTTTGAAATAGCCTACAGGAAGCCATGGGTAGGCAACTGAATCTAGGTATGGCCTATCACTCATAGGCGGATGGTTCATTTCGATTAAGCATGAGTTATAGAAAATCACGTTTATAAGGGCAATTGGCAACGTGGATTGGTATTTTCAAGAAAAGTTCTGCTGCGTGGAATACTTTATAGTAAGTAGACGAGATCCAAGATTCACTAGTGAATTTTGGAGAGCTTGCATGAAATCATGAGGTTACAGTTATGTTTAAGCCAAGTATACAGAAAGAAGAATAAGTGGAAAAGGAAGACGAGAGGCGATAATGAAATGAGTTCCAACTCGAATTTGGGAAATAGGAGTTAGGAAGCCAAGAAATCATGAAGTAAAAGACGGTCAAAGCACAGTGGAGTTAAGCTCAAGGAAACGTGACTAAGAAGAGTGAAGACTAGATACGCGCATCATATCTCTTTTTAAGAGTGCATCCTTGATCCTTGTTTTCCTGTGGAGCTTGCTTGCAAGTTATCTTTTGTATATATCCTCTCGGTCCCATTCTCGATCTTATTTCTGTTGTAAACTCCATAAGGGGATTATGACTCATCGGTTAGTACTATATGTCAGAGTTTGAATGGATTTCTTGTAATCCAAAAAGGAGTTTATCTTGCTTATCTTCTAAGATCTCTTTTTAGCATATCTCTCTAGTTTATCTAGTTTATCGTGTTTATCTTGTCATGAGAACCTTAGGTAGAAACCCTTTGGATGAAACATGTATTTGAAACATGTTATGCTAGATGTTTGCAAGTGGTTGCAAGTGTTTGCAAGTGGTTACTCGTGGATGCATTATACACATTAGGCACTAGATCGGCTCACACACTCTTCATGTTGCATATGCATGAGTGTTTATACTTATTCATGATTGGAACTTGTTGTGCCACCACATGGATGTTGCATATGGATGAATGTTATGTGCACTCATATAGATACTATGAATTATGTTAGGAATTTGCATACATATGGATTCATTTCACTGACATACATATGCATTAAGGAGGTTTACTGTATCAGTAACCGCCTGATTTTTGCATTAGGTAAGTACATATACACACACTTTTGCATATGTTCATACCACATTTAGAATCCTTTAAGGACAATGATTGCTCGTGGATGATGTTTTGAGTAGATGGATGTTGGATGGTAGGATATGTTCTTCCTGACTTGAAGATTTCGGGGACGAAATCCTTTAAGGAGGGGAGAATGTAACAACCTGTATTTTTTTAATAACCTGTTATAATATAAATCGAGCCAGAATTTAATTATAAAATGTGAATCAAGGGAAACGGGCTATGCCATTGCATTCGTCTCGGAAAAATACGCAAAATAGAGTCCGAGTTTTCGAAAATCGGAGTCCGTATGACCCAGTTAAGGCCCATTGAAGTTTTCAGAAATTTCCATGTTAAAAACAGATTTGAATTTTAAGTTCAAAAACAGAAATTAGGGCAAACTGGCGTCAGGTGGGAAAACTCCCGCCAAGACCCCCATGTCGACAGGCATGTCGACAGGGGTCTGAGGGTGTCGACTGCCCTGTCGACAGCCCTGTCGACACGGGGTGGCCGGGCAGTTTTGCCTGGCGCACCATTTTTGATCTGGGCTTGGTTGTGTGGCTTAGTTCTGGAGACTTCCGAAATCTGATGGACCTAAACTAACCTAGGGTTAATCCTAGGGCTAAAAACACTTTAATCTTCTATAAATAAGACCCTAGTCCTACCCTAAAACCTCATTTATTCATTCTAGTAGCTAAACTATGGCAAATTGATTTCTCAAATGGCCTCCACTTAAAAACCCTAGCCTCCACCCTCTTCAAAAATCATTCCTATGAAGATTTTGATGTTCATACAAGCATTTCTAAGTTGTATGAATGATCATTAGCTTGCATACATCATCAAGTTGCAAGCTTTATTGGCTAAGCTAGAGTTTTTGGAATTTTTGTTAAGAGTTTTCTTATTGGAGCTTTGTTTTGGGTTTTTATATGCTTGCATAAAGGGCTTCTCAATCTTTATTAGTAGATTTGTGTCTTCATAATATTTGTAAGCCCTCTTACCTTCATTTTAGAAAATCTAAAGTTAATATGTGATGCAAGTTCGGATTTATGCAAGTTTATTGAGTTATGCATGTTTATGCAAGTTCACTAAGCCATGATTTGCAAGTTTATTGAGTTATGCATGTTTATGCAAGTTCACTAAGCCATGATTTGCAAGTTTATTGAGTTATGCATGTTTATGCAAGTTCACTATGCCATGATTCGCAAGTTTATTGAGTTATGCATGTTTATGCAAGTTCACTATGCCATGATTTGCAAGTTTATTGGGTTATGCATGTTTATGCAAGTTCACTATGCCATGTTATGCATGTTTAATAAGTTATGCATGCTTATGCAAGTTCACTATGCCATGTTATGCATGTTTAATAAGTTATGCATGCTTATGCAAGTTCACAATGACATGTTATGCATGTTTGACAAGTTATGCATGTTTATGCAAGTTCCCTATGCCATGTTAGGCAAGTTTAACATGTTATGCATGTTTATGGTAATATGCAAGTTCACTATGCTAAGTTATGCAAGTCTAACATGTTATGCATGTTTGTTGTGATATGCAAGTTCATCATGTATGTTATGCCAAGTTCCCTCTTCCTATCCTTTATGCGTTATTACGAATATGTAAGCGATAGAATGACGTTGGGGGGTTTGGGTAAACTTAAAATACATGAAAATATAAGATTGGGAATTTACCTATTAAGTTAGGTCTACCCCTTGGGAATTTACGTATTAAGTTAGGTCTACCCAAGTATTTGTTGACTTGTAATTATGTTTTGAAATAAAGTGGACATGACACTTAGAAAACATAAGTGTGGCCAACTCGAGGTTGGGTTGAGTTTGTAGCGTAATTCTACCCGGAACCTACCGGCTTAACTAGTGGCGACAAACAATAGGACCCAATGTGAGAAGTTGGTCATGTGGTGCCAAGACCCGAGGTTAGACCAAGTTGTGGTGTAAATCTACCCGGAACCCACCGGCTTAACTAGGTAACCACAACAAAGTCTAATGTGAGAGGTTAAGGTGCATTAAATTAATTAATGCCTCATGATTAGGGTTAAGTCAGGGTCCACTAATACTTAACCAATTTGGGGATTCGAGGGATTGAAATGGGGTTAAGTTGTGAACTGTCGGTTACACTTAACCAATTTAATCCATGATTAGTGAAGGGTTAAATCGCACTTAACCCTCTTAGGAAACCCTAGCAACGTGGTCTGTTCCAGCAGTAATCCCAGTTTGGTATCATCACAACCCTAGAGGCTAGGCTAGGGCGGGGCACGATTACTGGACTGATGTAAGCGACCAAAGCGATGGCTGAGTGGTACAGCGGTGCGGGTCCAGGTGGGCTACGGACGTGCACGTAGTCCGGTATTGGACAAACTCGAGGCACGGGTACCAGTAGGTTTAGACTGTGCATTATTGCTTCAGTGTCTGGGGTTGACACCCGAGGGCTTGATACACCCGAAGGTGGACCCAGCACAGTCTGACTACATCCATATGTGGGCCGTATGGACACCAACACTTGACGTGTTAGGCTTATAGGGAGCCGATCGACTAGACCGTTTGGTTGGACCTTATATTAAGGTCACTTCATGTTATTGGGTCAAAGCTTGGGCCAAGGGATCAATACCTGTTATGTTGGTTTGCTAGTACACCGTGGTGCAAAACTTAACCTTGTTTATGCGATGACACCTCTATCTATCTTGTAGTTAATTTATCATGCCAGTATGTTGTTATCTATGATCATCTCAGTTTCCATCATGCTGTTAACTTTATTAGTTTATAGACTGATCGTAGCAGGGCTTACCAGTCTTTATGACTGACCCGTTTTCTTTTCGCTTCTTTTCTTCCGTTTCCCCCCCCCCCAGGTTCTCAGGGTGGGAACATTGGTGCTTAGCTTGGATCGCTTAGCTTGCTTGCTGGATTAGCTCATGTACGTTTGGATAGTGAGCCCGCTATAGTTTATCACTCTTATTTGGGGATAGTACTTATGTATTTCAGTTTATCAGATGATGTTTTTATCTAGACTTGTAATTTTGGGAAATTGACATTTTGATGTACCAGACTTGTGTTTTGAAATGGTTTAAAAATCTTCCGCTGTTTTATCTACTTACTCTGTTTATTTACATATATATATATGTCATGTCCTGCCTTGTTATATCATTATGCATGTTTACCTTGTTTTAAAACGCCCCACCAAAGTCAGAGTTGCTTGCAAGAGCCACCCTGGCGGAGGTGGGGTGTTACATCATGTCAGCAGCATTCCCATTATTGGCTCCCCTACCAGCACCTCTAGTATATCGGCTCATCGTCAATCTGAAAAAGGAAACGATTAACGACTCCATAGTGGTGCTAGTGCAGTACGACTTCATCCTTATACTACTAATAGTATATATATATAGCTTTTAAAAACCAAAGTAATCACAAATACGCTCTCTCGTATACGTATATTATCTCTCCCTGATGACTTCCCTAGGTTAACTACGCAACCTAGAGCTCTGATACCAAGTGTGACGGCCCGCCCCGCACCAGCCTGCATTTACTCCAACAGTGCGCTGTACATATGCCCGACTAGCACAAGACGGTCGTCATAAGAAAGGAAAGAAGGGAATGAACTAATCAAAGAACCTGTAGAATGTCTCACAGCGCATGGAATAAAATATAATAATAAATATGTACTTGACATAAAACAGGCGAGACAGTGCATAAGCTGATAACTAAAACCAACATCAATCTCAAAGCAGCGGAAATCCAAATACAGCTTATTACAACTTTTCAAAATCTACTGTCTCTGAACAACAGAAAGCCAAAATAGAAGATACACCACCAATGCCCAAGCAGTGATCTTCAACAACACAGGGAGAATACTATATATGTATATTACGTGGAAGCCTCCTGCTCGTCTCCGGATCATCTACCCGTGCATCACCAGCTAACCTGTCTCTAGTCTGCTCGTGTGAGCACCCAGAGTAATAAGAAGAGACATAAAACTCTGGGTCAGACATAAAGCCTGGTATGAGCGATAAGCATGAAAACAGAATAATAACAGGTATACTAAGCCATACCTGAACCTGCAACCAAAGAGTTAGTACCACATACCGTACAATACTCCAAGGCGCCATAATGAATAGTGTAAGAATACGGGGGTGGGGTGTGCATGTGACAATGATAGCAAACAAATCATCTATAGCAACCATCCTCACATCTCTCACTCAGTGCGTAAAGCGTACAACATCTACCACTTTGGAACACTAGACAAACTGAGGTAACGACGAATCCCGACTTGTAGAAACCCTGCTGTGACCAAGCCAAACACTTGGAGTCATGACCAAACATTTCAATGACTCACTTCATTGGTCGTAGCCCTTGGTTCTACCGATGCCATAATGGCCCTGAATCCGCCTTCGTACCTCCTACCATAGTGGTCCAAAGCTATAGATGTCGATAACTCCTTGGCACGCGTCCCGCAGCAAAGCCCAACCATGAAGCAAACTCGTTGATTCCCATCTGAATCTTGAGCTCTAACTTCCCATTTGGACTTCCTTTGCATCTCGGGTTTGGTCGAATTGGAGTGGGTCTTCAGGAGAATTGTCGTGCAGTAACAGTCCTAGAACTCGGTTCGGTTCGGTAGTCGTTGCCCTCGTCGGTTCGGGTCGGTCCTCCATCCTTGTCATCTTCCATTCGGTTCGGGTCGGGTACTTCACTCCGGGTCGGGTCGGTATCCTCCTCCGGGTCGGGTCGGTGTCCTCCTCCAGGTCGGGTCGGGTTGCTATCCTCCTTCCAGCTCATGCTCCTTCCCGATCAGCTCCCTCGTTCCCATCTACTCCGATCCGATCCAATCACTTCGCCTTACTTCAGTCCGATCCGCTCCGCCCCCTAGCTTGCTCCGATCCGATCCCCTTGTCCACTCCAACTCTAAGTAAACGGCCTTCCTTTTTGCCAAGTCTTTTATGTGCCAAACTCCAGTTCAGGTCGGGTTTCTTGCCCAGTTCACATATCCGATCCGAGCCCCCATCCGATCCGATCCGAAGCCCTGCACAACTTTCTGCAACTTTTTCCAGCAACTTGTTTACGCCGTTCGACGACGTTTTTGACAAATCTAACTATTCTAATCAATCACAATTCATGTCAAATAGTCATAACAACATAGCAAACTAACCACAAACACCAAAACAATGAATTCATATGTCAAAATGGATCAAATGTGCCCAAAACCCCTTATTTTCCCTTAAGCATGTTTTAAGCAAATCTACTCATAGGGTTAACAAAACTTAACCAAATCGAACCAAATTTCAACCAGAGGCATAAAACCTTATTTAAGAATTTCTAAACATTTTTCCAGAATTTATTAGTGTATAAATTCGCTAATCTTCACTAATTACCCTTAATTAACTGTAATTAGTGTCAAGACAATGCTATCACTCACCTTGGCCACAAATGAAACACCAAATCTGAAATACTCTTTGTTTGGGTCGAATTCCTATGTATAGCAGCAGCTCCAACCTTGCTTTATTGCTATTTGGCCTTGCTTTGATGTAGTTTGGGCTTAATCTTCACTAAAAATGTGTTTTGGGATGGTTTTAGAGGATGGAAGCCATTACTAAGGTTTCAAGAAGGTTTGTGGCGGCTCAAAACTGAAATGAAAGTGATAACCTAACCCTAATCAGTCCTCCTATACCTCTAAACCCGAAATTCCCCTCTGGGCCTAGCTGCTAATCACCCGGTTAAGCCCAATTAAGCTGTTTTTCTCCGTCTGAAACTTGTTTCAGCCATATCTCCCAAACGGTAAGTCCGTTTGGCTAATGTGACCACTCTACGGAAAGAGAAACCATCATCCGAAGCCAATGGAAGTGGTTTCAGGTCAAAATTCCTTTCCAGTCAAAAGTTATGGCCAAAACAGTGCCAACTAGGGGTAAAATGGTCATTAAAAATTGGGAAAAATCATGAACATGGGAAATGACCACAATAGTCGTCTCCCAAAGTTACATGACCATACGACTTTGTATGTGAAAGAAATAAATATCCTACGATCCTATGACGCGTAGAATGCGGGTCGTTACAGCAATGATTATATCAATTCTTTTTTCATCAATTTTGTTTTCAATTAAAATATTTTGAAATTTATTGTGATTGTCAAACTTTGGAAAAACGCAAAAAAATTGAATGGAGAGATATTATATATGATTCATTCAAAATTTATGATGCGGGACCAAGATGGAATTTGATGAGCTTACTTTTTGGAGTATTTTATGGCAATGATGGAGGAAAAGATGAATGGAGCTTTGCAACAAAGATTCGAGAAATCATGTTAAAAGATCTTCATGGTGAAAAAGAAGTGAAGAAAAAAGAATGCTTGGATGATTTCTATACTTCTGCCAAAGCACGTAAAATACAAAAACTAAAACTTTTGGTACGAGTTGAAAAACCAAGTTTACGGGAGATGTTGGAAATAAACTTGGTTTTAAGGAAACATTTATTGCATTAATGGAAATGACTATTAGTGAGATTATGTTTGCATTTGTGGAAAGGGAAAAATCTAGACTAAATAAATATGTAGAAGAAATATTTAGAAAGTATAAAATTTAGGAAGAATCTAGAAAAAAATAGTCTAGAGATTTTCCCTAATATAAATTGAGATGTACTCATCCATTTGTAATCAAGAAGTATGAAGCAGTATGAATGTTGTATCAAGCAAAGATAAAGGGAAATAAAAGCAGTCAATAAAAGCAATAAAAAATTCCTTCTTTCTTCTAGCTTCCTCTTCCTCCTCTAAAATTTCAACAAAGCCTATATATTGTACAAAAGTAATATTAATTCCAACTTCTCATTACATAGTAAACAGACAATAATAAATAGTTTAGAAGTTGTTAGACTATAATGAACTGAAAAAAAATTAAGCTACAATTGTCAATGATAACATTTGTAGAAAAGTTGACCAATTAATCTGGAAAAAAGTAGAAGTCAAATGAACCCATGCTACATACACAAAAAGTTTGACTCATCTGCTACAAAATTTAATGGCAGATCATTCCAATTATTCATATAACATTGTTTGAATTGACTGCTCATGGATATTCTATTGCTTAAAAATATAATTTTGAAAAACATAATAGATGCAAACAAAGAGGAAAAAAGTTGTCTAATATTTGATACTGAAGAACAAAGAAAGCATGTTTTTGTAATACAACTATTAATGATGTATACATGGAACCACAAATACATGTAAAACCTTTTATATGTGTGAAATTTGTATTTATTTAAACTTGTCTGTAAAAATATATTAAATTCAATTGAACTGCAAATACATTTAAAACTTCATGAGCCCTAAATTAGAAGTAGGTATATGAACTTGTGTTATATGTAAAACTATGTATTACAAATCTCCAATACTAAAAAATATAGGTTTTCCAAAATTTCAAGACCATGCACTCCAAAAAAAAAAAACATATAACATCATATAAGGAACTGTAAGGCACGTGCAAAACATTACATGCTTAAAATAGTACACTGAAGCCATATCATGTTTGAAAATTAATACACTGCAGACTGCGCTTCTATAAAGACCATGCATTTGTAATCTAAACAACGCGTATTTGAGAAACTGATATATATATATATAATTTGTAGAAACCTGTATATAATTTTGAAATCACAAATGCTACACACACATGGAATCCCATATTTGTTCAGAATCAATATATTTTGGTATTCATGAATAAATCAATCAGGTAAAGCGAATTGTGACAAAAAAATGATATATTGTTGTTCTTTTTTCTTCCTTACCTGGCAATTGTTATGCATATCCATAAGTAACATGTTTTTGAAACTAAAGGATTGCGTTTATTGGACTGCTTCTTTTTTTTTTGCACCGTATATGATTAACCCTCGTTTGGCATTCCAGCAAATACCATTTCATTTCCAAATATTATATGATTATAGTTGGTTTCCAGATTACCGTGTTAAAAAAAATATGATACTTTACTACCTTTTCTATATTGAACATGGATGCAGAATAACATGAAATATAAATTCTTTGCATCATTTCACACAATAGACTCATTTTTTTTAACTTACTATACTAACCATTACCCCACATGTATCCTGATTTTATTCTTTCATTTAGCCAATTTTCACCTACACTTTTGTCACAATAGCTGATCCTACATAGGCTTATGATATAAAATTAATTAGAATAGGTCATTTTTCCTTCTACTAGGAAAGTAAATTTCTGAATCGGAAATTCAAACTCGTGGTTCGCACTTCGCAAGGCATAATATAGGAACGACTTGGTGGCAATTGTTGTTTTCTCGGTAGCTTCCTTTCTTGTATTTTTTTTATATTTTTTGTAAATTTCATTTTAATTATTATCTTACCAAATTTCATTATTTTTAATATTGGTTACTTATGGGTATCGATGCTCACTACAGATTGACTGGTTTAATAAAATCATCATTATATGAATTTTTTTGCTTCCTCGATCATTAATAAATTCATGAATACCAACAACAATATATTGATTCTGAACAGGCATGGGAGAAAGAAAAAGGAAAAAACCCAAATCAAAATTTAATACCCAAATCAATCAACAATATATTTACAAATAAAACGAATAAATCAATCAAGTAAATGATTTTAATAATCGTTTAAAATTGATGACTACAAATATATCGAACGATTTAAAATAACAGCGAAAAAAGAAAAATCCCAAATCAAAATTTATGTAAAATTAGGACTAGAGAACATAGAAATGCAGTACCTTAACAATGGGATGAAGACAATACGAAATTCAAATCCTCCGAAACAGGGCAAAATCAAGGCCGAAATTATTTTCAGGGTTTAAATTCTTTTCTTCTACTATAATAACAATCGGAACCTGTCGTAAAACTCACAGCGCAAGGATAAAATATAATAGAACATATACAACAGGTTGAAATAGTGGAGTATCATATAGAAAACTTTTGAAAACTTTCACAACATCCTGAAAGTTATCTGTACATCATGGGAATATCAAAGTCTGTAGATGAAGCCTCACTACAAAACTCATAGAGCAACTCAAACAGCGGAAATAGAAATAATATATAGTAAGTAAGATAATACATCAGCCTCCTGCTCGCCTCCGAATTGCAACATCATCCTCACTAAGCTATCACCTCCCACCTAGTCTGCCCATCCACAACCGGATGAACAACCCAAGGTAATAATAGGGAAACATAAAATCTTGAGTCAGACAACAGTCTTAGTGAGCGATAAAACAAATAACAAACATCTTCAATAGAGTATATGAGAAATGGGTAAATAAACAAACTAATCTACCTACAACACTAGAGAAGAACTCAACCTCGTCTTCCCCATGTCGGACAGAAGCCTTTACATAAAACATTTCAACCATACATCCATGGAAACTAGACCATCCATTCAATCATGTCAAAGCACTCATGACATCCAAATTATATATCTTATGTAAACCATCCTAATCGAACTCAACATTCCTCAAGCATAAGCCCCAGAGGCCTAAACCAATATCAGACAAGCACCCAAGGAACATCTCCTTCGACGTTGGACAGTCTACATGGGATGGTTCAAATAAAACAACCAATCATCCATGACAGACTCTGGCTATCACCACCAATCCTGCTTCGAAACCATCATAAATCGTATAATGACCAACCTTGCCATATTTCAAGGGCTAATGGTAGCCCCGGTTCTAGCATAAACTCCACACACCTTTCAATGATACATATGTCCAACCTTGACAACTAGGCCTTTCAACGATACCTAAAGGTACTCGACCAACAACCTTCCAGTCTTTTAGGTGCCCCTATTGTACCCCTGCTTCGAGTCTGCTAGAACTTATGACAACAAGTCTCTCGACCTTCACATCTCTAGTCATCTAGCCTAACGACTTTTCATAGCTCAAGAAACCTTCTCGAGCAACCATTATCCACCAACTCACGACCTTTGAGCTACCACCTCATTCGTTATTCTGCACCGATCAACGAAGATACAACACTTCGAATACAACACTTCAATTTTTTTTCTTCTAGAAATGACCCTGTGCGACTGACCCACTATATGCTCGACCGACCGACCCGCCTCCTTGCTGACCGACCTGACCACATCTTGCTCGATCTATCCCTTGGTGGCCGACCCCATGTTCTCCAAAACATGACCGACCCGACCCATGTTGGCATGACCGACCCCATCCTCCAAAACATGGTGCGATGACCTGATCACCTCCGTGCCTGCTCGATCGACCACTCTTGCCCGACCGACCCCATTTTATACTACATTGTACTGCGCTGTACTACACTTTGTACTACGCGCTCGACCTGTAGCCTGCACGCATAACCAGAAACCTGCACATGTCTAATCCAAGTCCAATTTCGAGCAAAACTTCGCCAATCGACTATCTCGATGAAATCTATTCATCCAATTCACCAATTACAACCATAAATATGTTATGAAACGACCAATAGTATGAATATGACGATTTACACCAAAATAATGCAAATTTCACTAAAATTATAATAAATGAACATATGAACTAAGTTATGGATCTAACCTGCCTAAACATATAAAAATATATGGAAATTACTGGTTTTAAATTGCTAAATTAGATCCTATGGCTATTCATATGAAAATAGATTTACCAAGGTGTAGATATAAGGAAAACAACTTGAAAATGATGAAATTATGCACATACAACTCATATACTTGATTGAATCCGTGTGAGAGATGCATATCACTCATAAATTCTCCAAATCAAAGAAAAAATGGTGAAATTAGATTTTGGAAAGCGAAGAACTTGATCCAAATCCTTCGATTCGATGAACTCTCACTTTAAATGATGTAGATCTAGTTTCAAGTGGTGTAGATCTTGGATTCCCTTCCTTCGATCTCGATTTTAATGGTGGAAAGGTGTTAGAGGAAGGAGTAACACAAGGCCACCAAATGAGAGAATGGAGAAAGTAAACTATTCTCCATACCTCTCACCCCCTATTTATAGCTTTCCACCAGCCCACTAACGGGCCTCTACAAATCAGGCCATTATGGCATACCAAACCTGAACAGCCAACTGTAAAACCTTAAAACAATGATTCTCCTAAACAGCTAAGCCAAATCTTTAATGTGACCACTCTATGGAAAGGGAAACTTCATTTCCTTTTCAACGGAATAGGTCTCAACACATGATTCAACCCGATTCAAAAGTTATGCCCTGTACAATACTAACAGGGAAAAATGGTCACAAATAAAATTGGTAAAAATTGTGGACATGTCTCACATCCTCATAAGCAACATATTAAAATATGAGAGTAATCCAACCTTCAGGGAATAAAATAAAAATATCTTACAATCTTTCGATACGTAAAATGCGGGTTATTACAACCTATGTAGTTAGGAGGGTCGACCCAGTATTTAGATTACATATGCCTTGGCCTATACGTAAGGCAGCAAACGTAAATTATTTTTACAACATTATTGCTAAATTGGCATTGTTTTATTGTTTGAACCAAAGGCTGACATGGCGCTTTCTTATTGGTCCAATAACATGGCTGGACCAGATCTAATCTTGGATTTGGACGGTTGAGGGCATCTAAAAATTCTTATAAATAAACTAGCAGAGTCTCTCTCATTTCTTCACATTTATTCTCTCTTCTTCTTCTTCCCCGGGCATATCCTAAAAATTAGGAAATGCCACATAATTAAATTTTTAAGGGGTGAAGAAGTATTAAAGGTTTTAAAATATTTATTTTTATAAACATCTCTGGAGGCAGAGGTTCTACTAAATTCAAGAAGAAGGCCATAGAGGAAGTTTAATTCATAATATCTATGAGCTTTTTGTAATTTTTTGATTAGTTATTTTCGTAAGAAAGTTTAGATAGTGAAATAGTTTTAATTTGCAAGTTTTATGTATGCAGTATTTACAGCACCTATATGTTTAGTTTTTCTGTAAGTTATCGTATTTTATTTACTGTCTATATCTATTTATTTCCAGTTGTTTATAAGTAATTCTCCTTCTTCTTGTCTCCTTTTTTGTTATAATTTATTTATAGTTATGCTTATACATACATTATTTGCTTTTTTTATTTTGAATCCAGGCCTTTCGAGTAGCCTGGACCATTTCCCTTTTTTTAACGCGGAGCCTAGGCCCGAAAAGAACCTAGGCCTTTATCGTTATTTGTGCATTAAAATTGGAATAACATTGAAATTGAACAAAAATGGATTTTTGGGCATATTGAAACTAATTAGGTATTGTAATCAGATTAAACTGTATATTAGGGGATAAATCTTAACTTGTAATTGGAGAGCATATAAACAAGTAAATTGGAATAGACTGAACTTAATATTAAGTAACATGGGAATAGGTTGTACAAAAAGATAACATTAATTAGAAATGTTAA
Organism: Allium sativum; assembly: GCA_030737875.1. NCBI lineage: Eukaryota > Viridiplantae > Streptophyta > Magnoliopsida > Asparagales > Amaryllidaceae > Allium > Allium sativum. The sequence continues at coordinate 209,048,476 of CM060919.1, forward strand.
TACGACCTAGGCATATAACATAAGGTTTTATTGGGCTTATTAACAAACTTAAATCGGTTTAAGTTAAATTGATAAAAATTAATAAGCTAAGATATAGAGAGACCATTCTGGTAGCATGGGGGAAGATTGGGGAACATAAGTGGTTCGTAGATTAGGTCTGTTCTGGCAAAATAGGGCTGATTGGGGAAGATAAGAGGCCTAATAATATTAATGAAATCCCAATTCAGGTCCGTTCCGGCAGCGTGGGGCTGATCAGGATAAAAGCCTAATAAAATAATGAATGAGGACCAAGTCTAGAGGAGATTGTGTCATTTGCATGTTTGGTTGGAAACCCGTATCAATCAGTATCCCTTTGTTTTCATGGAGGTCTCACACTAGGTAGAGGCTAGGGCGTGCTTTACTGAACTAGATAGTAAGAGGTTCAAACGAGGTGGGTACGAGCACGTTCCGACAGAATGACGAGCATGCATCATTCGATTGGAGAAGATAAGTCATTGTAGCTCTTGTGATTAATGTCTATGTCCTTTTAGTTGATGGGTTCAGATTGATAACCCCAAATTTTATAGTTGGCATAGGTTATTGCATTTTGGGTAAAGCAACCGATCGACGGGTAGAAATTAGGTGAAGCCTAATTATGATATCTCGGTAGTTGGTGCAGCAATTTTCGCATATGAATAAAGAAGCTATCTTATTTACTGTTTGTTTTCCTCCTATTTCATTTATGTTTTTTGGTCTATTTTTCTTTGAACTATTCATTTGTCTAAATGCTTCCTTAACTTATACTCAGGCTAGAATTTACTAGAACTCACCATACACATGTCTAACCTAGTTTGTTTTCTCTTTCTCTCTTCCTTTCCCCTTTCCCCAGGTTCGCAGGTTGGAGGATCCAGCAGTGTTTCTTGATTATTTGGTTCAACTTAGATTTAGATTCTTTTCAGACTTGTGTATTGGTTCAGTTCTTGTGTTCTGATCATTATATTGATTTATGAGATGGATGGAATTCACAATTTTACTTATATACTCTGATATTTTCCACGAGACAGTATGTTTGTTTTATGATGATTATTATCTGGTATTTTGAGATGTAATAAGTACTATGACTTTATTTGCTTATTTAATAAATGTTTTGAAGTTTCCACTATGTTTTATATTTCTGTCTAGTGAATTTTAGTCTCTTTTTTGTTATTTTATACCTAAGCACTTTATAAACCTTAGTTCGTCCTCGTTTGGATGACATTAAGCGGTGTGGGGTGTCACGTTTGTGTCAGAGCCTAAGGTTACAAGTTTAGAGAAAAAGATTTTTTTAAAAAGTAAAGAATTTTCAAGTAAAACTTACTTTTGAAAAATATCCCCTCAAGTCAAGTACATTATTCCTTTGATCCTTGATCCTTGTCTCTTTTCTTTTCAGCAGTCTAGGGCTCTCAATTTTCCAGAGGGTGTTCCCGTTCTGTCTTGGTTCTATAGTTATGTTGAAGCTACGACACCTACCAAAGGGTAAGAAAATGCCCCACCTCCAGCTGTAGTCACGATAGTTCCACCTAATCCAATGGTTAATTTTTCTAAGCTCTGTAAGGATTTTTCTGCTATTGGCGGTAAGCCAATTCTTGGATTGGAGAGATTTGTTGATACTCGCAATTGGCTGAGAGAGACTGATCGTATGTTTGGATTATTAGAGCTTGATGATAGGATGAGGATTCAGTTAACCACTTGACAACTAAAAGGAGAGGCATCGTATTGGTGGGAAGTAGCTGAGGCAGAGCGGGGTGAAGAGACATGGGATGAGTTCAAGGATAAGTTCGAGAATTTTTTTTATCACAAGCCGAAGGAGGAATGCAGTTGGAAAAGTTCTTGAGTCTGAGATAGGACAATATGTCGGTTAGAGAGTCTGTGAGTAGCTTTAATGTGTCGGCAAGATTTGGCTTGGATCTGGCTAAATACTGCACACAAGAAGACTTTGAGTTTTGTGATGGGACCGAATCAACCCTTCAAAAGGCTAACAATGACACATATTCCGATGGGAGCTACGTTTGAGAGGCTTGTGGATGTGGTTCTTGTGCATGAGGATGGAAGGGAGAGTAAACAAGAGGATAAAACTGAAGTGGCGAATACAGCTACAGGAAAGAAAAAGTGGTGGCCCAAGAAAGGTGCATTGAAAAAGGGAGAGAATCCATATCAAGAAGGAAGTGAGGTGTCATGGTTGTGGCATGGTGGGGAACTTCATAAAATACTGTAAGAAGACAACTAAAAGGGTGCTTGCTTCCAGTGTGAACATATGGGACATTATAGCAGGTAGCGTCCTCAGAAGCAGGGAGATGGGGCAGGTTCATCTGGAGCATAGGTTCATGCGCTTGAGGTGACTCAGACTAGTTGTAACAGTCAAGACAAAGGTAGGAAGGTCACTGTGGAAGGTTTAATTTCTCTTTTCGACTTTCTCATTAGGACCTTGTTCGATTTCAGTGCTTCTCATTCTTTCATATCCAGTTCTGTTGTTGATAGCCTACACCTAGATACTTCTATAGTTTCTGATCCAGTAGTTTTCTCAAATGTCATAGGAGGTACAGCTCACCGATTTATGATGCATAGGGGTTTGAGGATTTCCATAATTGTCGTCGAGTTTGTATGTGATGCTTATGTACTTGGTTTTATGGGTTACATGCTTATTTTAAGGAAGGATTGGTTGGCCATGTATGGTTATATTCTTGACTGTGAAAGGGGAGTTGTTAGGCTTTTGATGTGCCATGGTAGGACTCTCGAGATTTCTTGCGATCTACGAGGGTCAGTTATGCTTAATTTTCTAGATTCCCTAGATGCTTCTGTCGACGATCTCAGTTCGGTGCCCGTAGTTAAGCACTTTCTATACGTAATCGAGGAGGTGAGAGGGCTACCTACCAGGCACAAGATTGATTTCTAGATATACTTGGTGGAGAATGCAAAGCCTATTGCGTTTCCAATGCGCTATATGGATTCGAGAGAGAGGAGGGAGCATAGTAAGAAAGTGGGTGAGCTGTTCAAGAAAAGGTTTATTACACGGAGTATTTCTGAGTGGGAAGCACCAATCGTCTTCTCAACTAAGGTGGACGACTCTCTCTGTCTATGCGTGGACTATAAGGAATTAAACAAGCTCACAAAGAAGAATAGACTCCATAGACAATACTACTTTTAGGTCTCTTGACAAATTCTTTGAGTGGTTGGTTATGACTTTTGGGCTAACCTATACACCAGCGTAATTTGTGGATTTGATGAGCCGGGTATTAAGGAGTACCTGGATAAGTTTGTGCTGGTATTTTTCTATGACATTTTGTTATTCTCAAGGAGGCAGGAGGAGCACGCCTTGCACTTAGGAGAGGTCCTATGTACTCTCTGTGCACATTATCTGAAGGAGAAGTTTTCTAAGTGCCACTTTTGGTGGAAGGAGGTATGATTCTTAGGACATGTTGTCTCTAGTGACGGTATAGTGGTGGACCCCGCTAGGGTTGTCGCAGTTCAAGATTGGAAATCCCACAAGAGAGAGATAGAGGTGAGGAGCTTTTTGGGTTTGGAGGGATATTACCGGAAGTTTATTAAGGATTTTACGAGGATCTCAACTCCGCTTACCCGCCTAACAAAGAAGAGCCTAGTTTTTTGCTTGGGATGTAAATTACAAGGATGTATTCTTAAGATTGAAGAAGGCTCTTACATTAGCTGCAACATTGACTCTTCCTAATGCTGCGAAGATGTTCACCACGTACACGGATGCTTGCGACATGGGTTTAGGTGTGGTTCTTATGTAGAGGGTACAATTGTCTATACAGGAGTAGGTGGTTGAGGGAACATGAGAAGAACTACCCTACCCATAATTTGGAGCTAGCAGCGATAGTGTTTGTGCTCAAGTCTTGAAGACACTATTTATTAGGTGTGAGGTTCGAGCTTTATATGGATCATAAGTCTCTCAAGCACTTGTTCTCACAAAAAGATCCTAATTTGCAACAACAGCATTGGATGGAATTCCTTACATCTTATGATTTTGAGATAGCATATACCCTAGGGAAGGGGATTGTAGTAGGTGATGCTTTGAGTAGGCAGAGAATGACGTTGAGTCAGAGTGGCAGAGTTTGGAATTCATCTCATCGTTCAATTTTAGACATTTACAGACTCTACACCAAGATTATTGACATCGTTGGATGATCGACCTACTCTCTTAGAGTGCATTTGATTTAGTCAGCGCGACAATTAGTAGTTAGAGGATATCATAGTCCGGCTCAGTAGAGGAGAGACCTCTAGTCACCTTGCTAAGTATTCTGTGGACGAGAGAAGGAAGCTATATCATGATGGGAGATTATGTGTTCTTTGAGTTAATGATTTGTTGAGGTCGGTTTTAGAGGAGGCTCATCGCTCTCAGATGACTATCCATCCGGGTGGTGATGAGATGTATAAAGATATGAAGAGGGTCTTTCATTGGATGTGGCAGAGTATGAAGCTTAACGTATGACTTGTTAGCAAGTGAAGCTGAGCAGAGGAAGCCTAGTCGATAGCTTTAGCCTCTAGATGTGCATAGTGGAAGTGGGAGAGCATCTCAATAGATGGGTTGCCTAGATCGAGGAAATGCAACACCAGTATTTCGATTATAGGTAATAGCTTAACTAAGAGACCTCACTTTACCCCGATTAAGAGTAAGAGGATGGTAGCCTAGTTGGCATCAGTGTATCTTAGAGAGATCTTCCGACTTCATGAAATCCCCTCTAGTATTATTTGTGATCGAGACCCCATCTTTACGATCGAGTTTTGGAGGATCTATAAGAGGCATTGGGAACAAAGCTACGACTTAGTACTGCCTATCAATCTCAGACAGATGAGAAGATGAGGATGGTTAATAGGATTCTTGAGGATCTATAACGGCTATGTATCCTAGACTTCGGAGGGACTTAGGAGGAGTATATTCCATTGGTAGAGTTCACATATAATAATAGCTATCAGACGAGTATTGGTATGGCTCCCTTCGAGGCATTATACGGACAACCCTGCAGATCACTTTTATATTGGTGCAAATCCATGGACAAATTTCTACTTAGACCTGAGATGATTAGAGAGACCTCACAGAAGATAGATTCGATTCAAAGTCGGATGAAGGCAACTCAAGATAGACAGAAGTCATATGTTATGAGCAAAGGACAAATTTAGAATTCCGGGTAGAAGACATGGTTTTTGTTAAGGTGTTACCTTTGAGGAGTGTGATTCATTTTGGCTCAGTGGGGAAATTGGCACCGAGGTTTGTAGGGTCATTCCCTATAGTAGAGAGGATAGGCCAGATGGCCTACAGAGTGAGACTATCGGAGAAACTGGCAGGGGTTCATGATGTGTTCCATGTTTCACATTTGTGTAAGTGTTTACAAGATTATGCGGTAGTAGTAGAGCCGACTACTCTAGAGAATGTTGAGATAAAGAGGGGAGGCATCTGTTAGGAGAGTTCTAGCTCGTATGATAGGATCGGGGGTGAAGAAGCTGCGGAATAAATAGATCAAGCTTGTTAAGATTCAATGGGGAGAGGACAACGACGACGCGACTTAAGAACTAAAGGATAGGATTCATGCTTCTTTTATGTTTTCTCTTTGAGAGTACGCTCTTATTCCTTTCCTAAGCTTTGAATTTGACTCATAAGTTTTATGTAGAAGCCTATGGATAGTAGGAAATGGTTTAAAACATGTTAACATAACATGTTATGGTTGAATGGATTCACGTGAATGCAAGTATTTTCTAGTGAATGCAGTGGGTGCATACACACACACTAGGCTCTAGTTAGGGATCAACTGAACTAGGAAACTTACATAATTGCATATAAATGTGTGTCCATTTTAATTTATTTTAAATATGGATGAAAAATGCTTGAGTCGTCACTTGGATGTTTCATTTTGATGAATGATTGTTGCACGCGTAAAGAATTTAATATGTATCATTAGGGTTACTTTGCATACATATCAGATGCATGAAACAAACATGAATTGTATTAAGAAGGTCAACTGAATCAGTAGACCGCCTGATTTCTACACTTGCTTAGGGACATATACAAAACATCTTTGTATATGTTCATGAAAAGCATTAGAAAATCTAAGGACAATGGGTGCCGGTGGTTGATGATTGAGTAGATGGGCGTAGATAATGGTTGATAACATTTATAACATTCTTCTAGCCTTAAATATTTCAGCGAAAAAATTCTTTTATGGAAGGGAGAACATAACACATTAAATTTTAGTAAACAATAAATAAAGGTAAAAAAATTATAAACTAAATACTAATCAAAATAATATTCAGAATTAAAAAAATGATACTAGCACCATTGGGTCCGCTATAATTTTCTGATCAAAATGGATCCTCAGTTTGCTAAAATCGGTGTTAAAATGGATTAGTTATGAGTTAAAGAAGGATTAATAAATAATATATATATATATATAAATATATATAAAACCAACAGTCACTGGGCGACCCAGCTCCATTGAGTCGACACATGTGTCAACCCAAGCAAAGGTGGGTCGACCTCTATGTCGACCCATGTAGGCGGGTGGTTGACCCAGTATGTGGACTATGCATGCCTTGAGCTGCACATAAGGCAACAAACGTTTATTATTTTTACAACGTTGTTTTTTGAGTTGGCATTGTTTAATTGGTTTATTTTAAACCAAAGACCGACATGGCATTTTTTTACTGGTCCAGTGACATGGTCGAATCAGATGTAACCTTGGATTTTGATGGTTGAGGGCATCTAGTAAACTTTATAAATAGACTAGCAGAACCTCTGTTGTTTGTTCACATTCGTTATCTCTTCTCTCTTCTTCTTCTTCTTCCCTAGGACTATCCTCAAAATTAGGAATGGCCACATAACTAAATTTTTAAGGGGTGAAGAAGTTCTTAAGTTTTTAAATATTTATTTTTATAAACACCTCTAAAGGCGGAGAATCTGCTAGATTTAAGAAGATGGCCACGGGGGAAGCTTTATTCATCAGATCTGTGAGTTTTATGTAATCTTAGATTAGTTATTTGCGTATGAAAGTTTAGGCAGTTAAATAGTTTTAATTTTCAAGTTTTATGTTATAGTATTTACAACATTTATATGGTTTGTTTTTCTATAAGTAACTGTAGTTTATTTACTACCTATACCTATTTATTTCCAGTTGTTTATTGCCTATAAGTAATTCTCCTTCTTCTTATTCCCTTCTTTGTTATAGTTTATTTACAATTATGCTTATGCCTATTTTATTTGCTTTTGCTTATTTTGAGTCTAAGCCTTACGAGTAGCCTAGATAATTTCTCGTTTTCTTTTAGCGTGGAGCTTAAGCTTGAAAAGAGCATAGGCCTTTGTCCTTATTTGTACGTAAAAATTATACTAATGTTGAAATTGAACAAAAAGGGATTTTTGGGCATATTGAAACTGATTAGGTATTGTAATCAAATTTTACTGCAAATTGAGGGATAAATCATAACACGTAATCGGTGAGCATGTAAACATGTAAACCGGAATAGACTGAACTTAATATTAATTACCGTGGGAATGGGCTGTAAAAAAGATAACATTAATTATAAATGTAAAAACAACCTAGGGATATAACATGAGATTATATTGGGATTATTAATAAACTTAAATTGGGTTAAATTGATAAAAATTAATAATCTAAGATAGAGGAAGTCCGTTCCGATAGCGTGAGGTTGATTGGGAAAGAAAAGTGGCTCGTAGATTAGGTCCATTCCGGTAGCGTGGGGCTGATTGGGGAATATATGAGACCTAGTAATATAATGAAATCCTATTTTAGCTCTGTTCCAGCAGCGTAGGGCTGACTGGTGAAGATAAGAGGCCTAATAAAATAATGAATAGAGACCAAGTCTAGGTGTGTCTTGTGTCAATTTCATTTTTGGTTGGGAATCCGTATCAGTTGGTATGACTTTGTTATTATGGAGATCCCACACTAGGTAGAGGCTAGGGCACACTTTACTAAACTGGATAGTAAGAGATTCAAATGAGGAGGGTACATGTAATAACCCGGAAATTCTGAACCAGTTTAAAATTTTTATTTTGGCAATTTTAGTGAATTTTGAATATTTAAAATAGATTATTTTAAATAATATCGACGAGAAATTTATTTTGAATAGAATTAGAACGTATATACTATATACATCGTCGTTATAATATAAATAATTATATATAATTATAAAAGGAATTGAAAATGGCGCGGTAGTTCGATAATTCGATTTCAAACTTCAATTGAACATACCGGGTGCAAAACAATCCGGATTTTAGTGAAACCAAAAACATTAGGATCTAATTGATAATATCTTTCCAACGAATCCGAATAGTCAAATTTTCATAGCGGGAATCAAAAGATATGTCCAGTTGAAAATTCTGAATAGTCGCTATGGAATTCAGGCCCTTAAAAATGGGAATTTTGCAAACGACCTCGGATTTCGACGAAACCACTTTTGTTGGATCCGCAGTGTCAAATTATTGCTAGGTTTCAAATTTCATAATTTTTCGATTCAATATGTGAGCGTGGCAAAGGAAAATGCGTTTGACCAGTTTTAGTTGATTTTAATCGACTGGAAAATGGCCATTTTTCCAACGGCCTCAGAATTCGACGAAACTAGTTTTGTTAGGACCGTATCGTCAATACAAAGCTAGAAAATAATTTTTGGGAATTTTTCGAGTTCGTATGTGACTCTGGTAAATTGAAATGTATGTTTGAAATTGAATATATAGATTTAAATGTAAATTCAACGGAAACTGATTGTAACGATCAAATCAGCTTACGATACATATCCCATTGTGTTCGGAACGGGGGTAATTAGCTATGGGCGACAGGCGGTGGGCCTCGTTTCGAGGTCGAATAAAAAGTCAACCTTTTGAATTTAAAAAAAATTATATAATGTATCATTCTCTCCTTTTATCAGCTGGCCCCTCCCCTTTTTCGATTCATTTCAAGAAGAAAAAAAAAACAAAATCGAAGTCGCGCCCTAGCGCGACTGGAGCCCCCACCGCCGCCAAGGCGGCGCACCCACCTTCGCCTTCCCCCGCTCCACCCTCCCTCCTCCCTCCACGTCCGATTCGAGGTCGCGTCCCCCCCCTCAGCAATCGCGCCGCCGCGCGAGGAAGCAGCCCCCCATCGGAAATCGAGCACCGCACCCCCTCCAGCCTCTGACCCACCGCCTCGACGCCCTCCGACGCCCACTAGAGCCCAAGACACCACCGCCCGCTTTCAGCTCCTCCCTCGTCAGAAAGCCGCAGCCCCTCATCCACTGACGAGCGTGACAGACCCCCCCCCCTTATTTCTGTAAGTCCATTCATTTATTTTACAGCCCTATTTATTTTTATTGGTTTAAAGAAATTGGTTTTTATTTTCAGTTTTACGTTTAGTGATTTTTGAATTAAAATTTTTAGATTTTGATTCAATTAAAAATATGATTTTTATATTTTTAAAGTAATAAAAATATGATCTTTATATTTTTAAAGTATTAAAAATATAATCTTTACTATATAAAAGATGTAAAAATATGATTTTTGTTTATGTAGAGAAGTAAAAATATAATTTTTACATGATAAGAATATTAAAAATAGCATCTTTATATGTGTAGAAAAATAAAGATTGATTTTTAAAAGACGATATTTTTAAATATGAAAAGACGATATTTTTAAATATGAAAAGACGATATTTTTAAATATAAAAAGACGATATTTTTAAACATGAAAAGACGATATTTTTAAATATGAAAAGACGATATTTTGAGATGAGTAGTGAAGTAAAAATATGATTTTTTACTTCGAGAAAAATATACAAACTATATTTTAGAAAAGGCGAAAACTATATTTTAGAAAAGGCGAAAACTATATTTTAGAAAAGGCGAAAACTTTATTTTAGAAAAGGCGAAACCTTTATATAGAGAATAACGAAGTAAAAATTCGATTTTTATATATTGAATAGCGAAGTAAAATTTTGATTTTTATATATTGAATAGCGAAGTAAAAATTCAATTTTTACATATGTAGTGACTACGGGCGACGAAAGTGATAAGAGGCGAGAACGACGAAGATTTCTCTAAAAGAAGAGTCAAGATGATTGGATAGCTTTCGGTGAGAATTTCTCACCTTTCAATTTCATTTCTATTTATATATGTATACTAGGATGCAGACGGTGTTTAGTAGCACCCGACACAATCGTCCACAGACCATGGACTTGTTTGTTTGATTGCAAAAATTAGTTAGATTATTTGATTGAAATTAAATTGTTGGGTGAAATGAATGGATTTGATTGATGTGTGAATGGCGTGGGCCTTCACTAGACCGGGGATAAGGATAGGCCTTGTCCCGTTTCTAGTATCGTGCCGTTATGCCGCCGAAATTTTCTAAAATATGTTAGAAAAATAAAGATATCATTTTATTGAATAAATGAACTGAATAAAAATCCATGTGTTAAAATAAAATATTATCGTTAAAAATATAATTTTTAGCGTGAATGTGAATAAATAAATATTTATAAACAAATCGACTGATTTGTTTATATACACTGATTTAACTGATATTGATTGGGTCGATAAATTTTACACATCGCCCAACTGCACAAATAAAAATCTGTGTTTGTTGATTTGAAACCCCACACGGGTGTTGGGATGAAATATGAAGTCCACTCATCCTGATTGATTAAATATGTCGATCGATTGATTGACAGGCTGTTATAGGCGTTAGATATCTATAGTTGATGCTTATACAGTGTAGTGCACTTTGGTTGATGGTTGATTATTTCTCAATGCTATTATATACATGTGTTGTATGAAAATCCATATAATTAATTTTATATGGTGATTGATTGGGCCTCATTCCAATTTAGAAAATAAAGAATATTATAAAATAAAGGTTCATGTGTTGACTGTACTCAGCCGTTGAGATTAGTCATGTGTTGAACGAAATATTTTGAATAATAAAATTTACATCTTTATCAATATAAAATAAAGGTTCATGTGTTGACTGTACTCATCCGTTGAGATTAGTCATGTGTTGAACGAAATATTTCAATAATAAAATTTACATCTTTATCAATATAAAATAAAGGTTCATGTGTTGACTGTACTCATCCGTTGAGATTAGTCATGTGTTGAACGAAATATTTCAATAATAAAATTTACATCTTTATCAATATAAAATAAAGGTTCATGTGTTGACTGTACTCATCCGTTGAGATTAGTCATGTGTTGAACGAAATATTTCAATAATAAAATTTACATCTTTATCAATATAAAATAAAGGTTCATGTGTTGACTGTACTCATCCGTTGAGATTAGTCATGTGTTGAACGAAATATTTCAATAATAAAATGTACAACTTCATCCGTATAAAATAAAGGTTCATGTGTTGACTGTACTCATCCGTTGAGATTAGTCATGTGTTGAACGAAATATTTGAAATCGAAATATTTGAAAAAGAAATATTTGAAATAGAATATTTGAAAATAGAAATATATGAAGCCGTGTTGATTAGATTGACGCCATTTTGACGTGAACGATATTTATATCGATTTTATTCATTTTAAAATGAATATTGAAAAGTGATTTCGAAATGAATTGAATAGAAAACGATTTCGAAATGAATTGAATAGAAAACGATTTCGAAATGAATTGAATATAAAACGATTTCGAAATGAATTGAATATAAAACGATTTCGAAATGAATTGAATATGAAAACGATTTCGAATTAAATTGAATAGAAAACAAATTTGATTTCAATGGAATATATAACGAATTTGAATCGAATAGAAAACCAATTTGAATTGAATTGAATAGAAAACGACTTTGGAATTGAACTGAATTGAAAACGAATTCAAATTGAATTGAAAGCGAGTTGAAATGAATTCAAATTGAATTGAAATTTGAATTGAATAGAAATGAATTTTAAAACGAATTTATAAGGAAAAATTCAATTTTGGTTTGAATTTGAAATGGAAGTTGAAATTGCTTTTGAAACGAATTTAAAACTATTTATATAATTCATTTTAAATAGAAATCGACGAAGTATATATTATATATATTATATGTATAATATAATGGCCTGAATAGAACGCGCCGCGCCGCGGCAGTTCGAGAATTTCGACCATTAACTTCAAACGGACATTACGGGAGATCCGACCGTCGGATTCTCCTAAAACCGGAACCGTTGGGTTCGTATCGAAAAGAGCTTTCTAACGGATATTAGAAATTTGAAATCTAACGGTTGGATTTGGAGTTATGTCCAAATCAAATTCGAAAAAGGTCGTTGTAAGTGCAGTTCGATGGCCATTGTTGGAAATCGAATGTACGGGCCTTGATAAAATTATTAAAAATAGTAATAATTTGTGTAAAATCATAAGAAATGATTTGGGAAAAATTGGGATGAAAAACTCCATATTTGAAAAGATAAAAATAGATTTCTATCGAAATGAACTGGCTTGAACTCAATTTAAAACCCGATTTTTTTTTAAATAAATAAATTAGATTTAAAAAGGGGTTTTAAATAATCGGAATTCCTAATATATTTGATTTGAATTGAACTAGAATTGATTTGTGGATTTATCGTGAACTGTGTTTTAAACAGCACTAGTTCTTTAACCCGACGATAAATAGAATGTGATTTGGGTTTGTCGTGAACTGTGTTTTAAATGACATTAGTTCTTTAACCCAATAAAAGGAGTTTTAACGAATCTGTAATTAGATTGAAATGTAAATTTGTAATCTAAATTATCAAATTTAGAAAATGAGCGAGAATGGAGTATTACCAGTTTTGCTCCAAAGCGATAGTTAAATCTTTGATTAGATTTGAACATGGAATGGTAATTAATTTTACCGATAACACCGTGGTGTTAAATATGGAGTATTACTAGTTTTGCTTCATGGGATGAATAGGTTGGGATTGGGAAATAAAATAAATAATTACTTCGTTACGGTTCGCTAATCTCAACTAGTTTAGAAAACCATAATTTGGTTTGAACGACATCCAAAGGAAGATTAAAGGATAAATTTTAAAGAATTTATCTTTGATAAAATCAATGGGGACCTTTCCCTAAGAAGTGATTTCGTGAATAAAAAGAATATTCTGAATTGGAATGAGGCGTATGTTGTGTTTGTGTAACATTCGTTTTAATATACGCGGGTTGTTCGAAAAGTCCGGGTTTATACCCATTCTGAATAACCGATTCGACGATAAGTCGAAGATGAAGACGGTGGTCGAAGACCGGAAGTCTTCACATCGTTTGGGCAATTACTGACGATCCTGATTGGGCTGTACACCCAAGAGGACGGAAATAGTTGGTGGTCGTCCAGACGTACTTGGAGATGGATGGATATGTGTGAAAACCCGTAACTTCCCCGGTGAGGAAAGCGCGGATAGTTCGAGAACAAGCCACAACAGAACACATACAGAAGAACATTTCATTGTATATTACAACAATGCACCAGAATACAAGAATATACAGAGTATAAATGAATATTACACAGAAATATTAGAGATTTAAATTACATTTAAATACATTGCAGCGGAAAATAATACAATACACAACTAGAAGAGATATACGGACACAAAGCTTTCCGGATATCATTCCAGCTGTAAACCAGGATCCTGTGAATATAAATCTGCAAAACCAAAACTACTAGCTGCCCGTGTCGAAAATAAGGGCACCCAGAGTAGGTTAAAACAATAAACTCCAGGTCAGTCATGTGACTGGTGTGAGAACTAAAACAGTTGTAAATCTTTATTTTCAAAGTAAGGTAAATCAAGGGACCACGCCGTATAACACGGAACGGGTTTCCTCCCAAGAACACCAGTGCATAAAACAACAGCGTAATGCTTAATAAAGAAAAATGAAGCTATTATAAGACCCAGGTCCCATCACACAATGCAACGCAGCCGGAGGATAGGGTTTTCCCTTATAATAGCCAAACATGCTTAGTACGTTTAAAACAAATCATTTGATACTACTATAAGTGTATAGTGTCAAAACAATTTCAATCATAAATATTAATCATAGACGGCATGGGTACCATATATCATGTCGCCATACTAGTTCTACAATTAAAACCGCAATACACGTATTGGAAATTGGATTTCCATCATGTGAACCAAGGCAAAGGGAATATCCTGTGCTTAATTCGAGACTCTCTAGCCCGAGCCTCAGGTTGCAGCCGCGACTGCACCCGGAACATCGGGGCCGGCCACCCGTCGATGGTTAGTAATGCCGTAAACGATATGCTAGCCGGTTCTATGGAACCTCATAGTGATCTGGGACCCGTAAGCCTCTGCAACCACCGTTAACCGAGACGCCCCGCTGGGCAATAAGTAATGATAAGCAACATCCACATAAGTAATGCCAGCCAGTTTAAGCACTGACACCACTTCTAACTAGAAACCAGCATATGTCCATTTCCCGGAGGTCCTCTCCGTTTTCGGTTCACACCGAGGTGTGGGGCTCGCGAATCAACGCTATACACAAAGCCATATCATATCAGCTGCGCTTAGATCATCATCCACCAAACTTTGCTTTTCAACAAAAGTCTGGATCACTGCATCTCAGCATGCCACATTATCAATCCATATCGTACCACTGATTTCTGCCAATATATAACCTCTGAGCTCGTATGTCTCAGAGATGGGCGTTAAGCAAGAGAATAAATTCCTCGCCGCCAAACAGATATATATTTAGTAGAGATCAACGAATACAATATAAAGGAATACAATGTCAGACACACCATCCATTTACAAGTCCGTTCTAGGTCTGAACGAAACCGGAGGCACTTTCCTCGCATATCCATCCATCTCCAAGTACGTCTGGACGACCACCAACTATTTCCATCCTCTTGGGTGTACAGCCCAATCAGGATCGTCAGTAATTATCCAAACGATGTGGAGACTTCCGGTCTTCAACCACCTTCTTCATCTTCGACATATCGTCGAATCGGTTATTCAGAATGGGTATAACCCCGGCCTTTCCGAACAACCCGCGTATATTAAAAATAAATGTTACTCAAACACAACATACGCCTCATTCCATTTCATTAGTTACTAACCGTAAATCAGTAAGAGAGCAATTCCCTAAATATTAACCCCGAAGGCCGAAACCAACATCAGACCAATATCCAGGAAACCATTCTTCTTAACTAACCTTCAGCTAGTTTCTAAATTTCAATTCTTAGGGAAAGGTTCCCATTAATTTTATCCAAGATAAATTCTTTAAAATTTATCCCTTAATCTTCCTTTGGATGTCATTTCAAACCAAATTATGGTTTTCCAAACTAGTCGAGATTAGCGAACCATACCGAAGTAGTTATTTAATTTATTTCCCAATCCCAACCTATTCATTCCATGAAGCAAAACTGGTAATACTCCATATTTAACACCACGGTGTTATCGGTAAAATTAATTACCATTTCACGTTCAAATCTGATTAAAGATTTAACTATCGCTTTGGAGCTAAACTGGTGATACTCCATTCTCTCTTAATTTCTAAATTTGATAATTTAAATTATCAATTCCCATTTCAATCTAATTGAAGATTCATTAAAACTCCTTTTACTGGGTTAAAGAACTAATGTCTTTTAAAACACAGTTCACGACAAACCCAAATCACATTCTATTTATTATCGGGTTAAAGAACAAGTGTTATTTAAAACATTGTTCACGATAAACCCATGAATCAATTCTATTTAAACCCATTTCAAATCCAATTTATTTATTTAAAAATAAATGGGTTTTAATTTTAGTTCAAAACTAGTTCATTTCGATAAAAATCTATTTTTATCTTTTCAAATATGGAGTTTTTCATCCCAATTTTTCCCAAATCATTTCTTATGATTTTACACTAATTATTACTATTTTTAATAATTTTATCAAGGTCCGTACAGTCGATTTCCATCAACGGCCATCGAACTGCACTTACAACGACCTTTTCCAAATTTGATTTGGACGTATCTCCAAATCCAACCATTAGATTTCAAATTTCTAATATTCGTTAGAAAGCTCTTTTCGATACGAACCCAACGGTTCCGGTTTCAGGAGAATCCGACGGTCGGATCTCCCGTAATATCCGTTCGAAGTTAATGGTCGAAATTCGCGAACTGCCGCGGCGCGGCGCGTTCTATTCAGGCCATTATATAATATATATAATATATATTTCGTCGATTACTATTTAAAACGAATTTTATAAATAGTTTTAAATTCGTTTCAAAAACAATTTCAATCTCCATTTCAATTCAAAATTGAATTTTCTATTATAAATCCTTTTTACTTTCATTTCTATTTGATTTCAATTCAAATCGATTTTAATTCGATTCGAATTCATTTTCTTTTCAATTCAATTCTATTCGAATTCGTTTTCTTTTCAATTCGAATTCAATTCGTTTCCTATTCAATTCGAATTCAATTCGTTTTCTATTCAATTCATTTCGAAATCGCTTTATATTCTATTCATTTCGAAATCATTTTATATTCTATTCATTTCGAAATCGCTTTATATTCTATTCATTTCAAAATTGCTTTATATTCTATTCATTTCGAAATCGCTTTATATTCTATTCATTTCGAAATCGCTTTATATTCTATTCATTTCGAAATCGCTTTATATTCTATTCATTTCGAAATCGTTTTATATTCTATTCATTTCGAAATCGCTTTATATTCTATTCATTTCGAAATCGTTTTATATTCTATTCATTTCGAAATCGCTTTATATTCTATTCATTTCGAAATCGCTTTATATTCTATTCATTTCGAAATCGCTTTATATTCTATTCATTTCGAAATCGCTTTATATTCTATTCATTTCGAAATCGCTTTATATTCTATTCATTTCGAAATCGCTTTATATTCTATTCATTTCGAAATCGTTTTATATTCTATTCATTTCGAAATCGCTTTATATTCTATTCATTTCGAAATCGCTTTATATTTTATTCATTTCGAAATCGCTTTATATTCTATTCATTTCGAAATCGCTTTATATTCTATTCATTTCGAAATCGCTTTATATTCTATTCATTTCGAAATCGCTTTATATTCTATTCATTTCGAAATCGCTTTATATTCTATTCATTTCGAAATCGCTTTATATTCTATTCATTTCGAAATCGCTTTATATTCTATTCATTTCGAAATCGCTCTGTTCATTTCGAAATCGTTTTATATTCTATTCATTATAAAATGAATAAAATCGATATAAATATCGTTCCCATCAAAATGGCGTCAATCTAATCAACACGGCTTCATATATTCTATTTCAAATATTTCGTTTTCAAATATTTCTATTCAAATATTTCTTTTTCAAATATTTTATTTCAAATATTTCTATTATCAAAATATTTCTATTTGTCAACACACGACTAATCTCAACGAATGAGTACCGTCCACGTGTGACTATTTTTGTTAAAATATTTCATTCAACACATGACTAATCTCAACGAATGAGTACCGTCAACACATGAACCTTTATTTTATATTGATAAAGATGTAAAATTTATTATTAAAATATTTCGTTCAACACATGACTAATCTCAACGAATGAGTACCGTCAACACATGAACCTTTATTTTATAATATTCTTTATTTTTCAAATTGGAATGAGGCCCAATCTATTACCATATAAAGTTAATTATATGGATTCCATACAACACATGTATATAATAGCAACGATAAATAATCAACCATCATCCAAAGTGCACTACACTGTATAAGCATCAAATATAGATATCTAACGCTTATAACAGCCTGTCGATCCATCGATCGACATACAACTAATTATTGGGATTAGTGTATGCCGTATTTTATCCCAATACCCGTGTGGGGTTTCAAACAGTCAAACACAGATTTTATTTGTGCAGTTGGGCGATGTGTAAAATTTATCGTCACAATCAATGTCAGTCAAATCGGTGTACATAAACAAACCGTCCGGTTTGTAAATGAATATTTTATTTTATTCGCTTCCACGTTAAAATTTTTATTTTTAACGATCAAAATTCTTTATTCAAACTATGAATATTATATTCGGTTCATTTATTCAATAAAATGATATTTTTATTTTTCTAACATATTTTAGAAAATTTCGGCGGCATAACGGCACGATACTAGAAACGGGACGAGGCCTAGCCTTATCCCCGGTCTAGTGAAGGCCCACGCCATTCACACATCAATCAAATCCATTCTATTCACCAAACAATTCAATTCAAACCAAATAATCTAACCAACTACACAACCAAACAAACAAGTCCATGGTCTGTGGACGATTGTGTCGGGTGCTACTAAACACCGTCTGCATCCTAGTATATATATAGAACTAGAAAAAGAAATTGAAGAGTGAGAAGTTCTCACCGATAGCTCTCAAACCATCTCGACTCTTCTTTTGCAGAAGTCTTCGTCGTTCTCGCCTTTTTGTCACCTTCGTTGCCCGCTTTCACTACATATGTAAAAATCGAATTTTCACTTCGCTATTAAATATATAAAAATCGAATTTTTACTTCGCTATTCAATATATAAAAATCGAATTTTTACTTTGTTATTCAATATATAAAAATCGAATTTTTACTTTGTTATTCAATATATAAAAATCGAATTTTTACTTTGTTATTCAATATATAAAAATCGAATTTTTACTTTGCTATTCAATATATAAAAATCGAATTTTTACTTTGTTATTCAATATATAAAAATCGAATTTTTACTTATATTCAATATATAAAAATCGAATTTTTACTTATATTTCTAAACATTTCATATGTAAAAACCATGTTTTTATTTCACACATATTTAATTTTATTTTATTTTTCAAAATCAAATTCTAGTTTATATTTTTCATATCAAATTATAGTTTATCTTTTCAAAAACAAAGTGATATACATTTTAAAAACAAGGAGATATACATTTGAAAAACAAGGTTAATGCTATTTTTAATTTTTAAAACTGAAATAAAAATCATCGTTATTTATTTTTAAATGAAACTGATTTTAAAATGTATGTAAATCAAATAAACTCTCACCTTTTTTTCTTCCTGCTCACCGCCGATATGCCTTCAACCGCTAGGGTTCCTCCTTGCTCGCGCCACGGTGGTCAGAACCACCATCCAACTGTAATACGTGCAGCGCCACCGTGTACCGCTCCTCCGCCCTCGCCTATGCCATGTCCGGTGGCCCCACCTGGTCGGAAACCCGACCTGAACGATGCGACATCGACCCAGGAGTTCGATCTCGTCGTCATATGAGAAACGATCACATTGAGGCGGATTGGAAGACCTCGAACAGGTCTTCTAATTTTGTTTTGAATTGGTGAATTAATACGAAGCGAATTGACGATGGTTTGGGGATTAAAATGAGATGAAATCGTCCGTTCATTATGAGAAAGGGCGGCGGCTTCAGAATGAGGAATGAACTAGGGTTCTGGCCTTTAATTAATATATATTTATATTTTTATATTTTTTTATTCAAATTTTTTTTTTATCACTGTGTACACCAAATCAAACCCAACGACTGTCGCCCTTAGCTAATTACCCCCATTCCGAACACAATGGGATATGTATCGTAAGCTGATTTGATCGTTTCGATCAGTTTTCGTCAAAATCAAAATATAAATCTATATATTGAATTTGAACGCGCATTTCAATTTCCCAGGGCCACATACTAAGCAGAAAAATTCCAGAAAAATATTTTCTAGCTTCGTATTGACAATACAGTCCTAACAAAACTAGTTTCATCGAATTCTGAGATCGTTTGAAAAATGGCCAATTTCCAGTTGATTAAAATCAACTAAAACTGGTCAAACGCGTTTTTTTTGCCACGCTCACATATTGATTCGAAAAATTATGAAATTTGGAATCTAGCAATAACTTTACATCACGGACCCAACAAAAGTGGTTTCGTCGAAATCCGAGGTCGTTTGCAAAATGGCTATTTTTAAGGGCCTGAATTCCATAGCGACTATTCAGAATTTTCAACTGCACATATCTTTTTATCCTCGCTATGCAATTTTGATTTTTCGAGTTCGTTGGAAAGATATTCACAATTAGATCCTATTATTTTTGGTTTCACTAAAATCCGGTTTATTTTGCACCCGGTACATTCAATTGAAGTTTGAAATCGAATTATCGAACTACCGCGCCATTTTCAATTCTATTTATAATTATTTATATTCTAACGACGACGCGTATAAATATATACGTTTGAATTCTCTTCAAAATAAATTTCTCGTCGATATTATTTAAAATAATCTATTTTAAATGTTCAAAATTCGCTAAAATTTCCAAAATAAAAATTTTAAACTGGCCCAGATTTTCGGGTTGTTACAATCTCCCCCACTTAAAACTTTTCGTCCCTGAAAAGGAACAAAGTCGGAAGTGGTTTGATTAATCAACTCCACGTTCGATCTGGTTTTCATTCTCCAACTTTTCAGTTTCTGAGAATTTTCAAATTTTTAAAAAATTTGGCTAACACCCGGAATTTTCGAAAAATTTCGCCATAACCTCCCCTGCACCGGGAGCCACGGGAAAATCCCGAAATTGCCATATAGGCCTTCTGATCTCAAAAAGAAAAAGAAAAAGCCAAGCGGCTAGCCAATAGGCTCATAAAATCATCATCACCCAAACAAAACAGTAAATTATGATAAACATGTACCTATTTGTCGGGCAAACAAATTTTATTCTCTGCTCTAGCCTCCTTGCTATGACCTGTTCAATGTAAGTACATGTATATGCAAGCAAATGCGACCAATTTTCAATACAATTCAATATTTGTTTCAATTAGGCTAAATGGTTCAAAATTATCAAACAAATAAACAAACAACACAAACATCAATCAGTTAGTGGATTAGAGTTTCAAATTGATAATTTTGATACATATACAAAAATCATGTTTTTGATGCCAATTCACAACAATAAGCCCTATCTAATTTTGGTTCTCACACCAGTCAATAGGAAATATATAGAAATCACACCTTCGAAGCACGAACATAAATATTGATGATGCCATGGTCATTATCAACATCATCTCCGGGCGACTAGAGTGTGATTCTATATCTATCCAGTATATTAAAATTTCAAACACACGTGGATCAGACGTATACGCAAAATCTTTATATACTGGACTGTCCAACTCAATATATATAGATAATCAAATACGAATAATTGTTTTAAATTTCAAAACAAGATTTGTTTTCATTTTCAAAAAAAAATATACTCTTCACACTCGTTCTAGGATACTACTGATCCCATCTCTAACGAGTCATTCTCGTTGGATATTACTAATCCAATTTCTGATGAATTCTTTCTTATGGTTCTGATGTGTCTTGTTCTCTGAGCTTTGTAAACCAAAGCTCTGATACCAACTGTGAAAACCCGTAACTTCCCCGGTGAGGAAAGCGCGGATAGTTCGAGAACAAGCCACAACAGAACACATACAGAAGAACATTTCATTGTATATTACAACAATGCACCAGAATACAAGAATATACAGAGTATAAATGAATATTACACAGAAATATCAGAGATTTAAATTACATTTAAATACATTGCAGCGGAAAATAATACAATACTCAACTAGAAGAGATATACGGACAAAAAGATTTCCGGATATCATTCCAGCTGTAAACCAGGATCATGTGAATATAAATCTGCAAAACCAAAACTACTAGCTGCCCGTGTCGAAAATAAGGGCACCCAGAGTTTAGGTTAAAACAATAAACTCCAGGTCAGTCATGTGACTGGTGTGAGAACTAAAACAGTTTTAAATCTTTATTTTCAAAGTAAGGTAAATCAAGGGACCACGCCGTATAACACGGAACGGGTTTCCTCCCAAGAACACCAGTGCATAAAACAACAGCGCAATGCTAAATAAAGAAAAATGAAGATATTATAAGACCCAGGTCCCATCACACAATGCAACGCAGCCGGAGGATAGGGTTTTCCCTTATAATAGCCAAACATGCTTAGTACGTTTAAAACAAATCATTTGATACTACTATAAGTGTATAGTGTCAAAACAATTTCAATCATAAATATCAATCATAGACGGCTTGAGTACCATATATCATGTCGCCATACTAGTTCTACAATTAAAACCGCAATACACGTACTGGAAATTGGATTCCCATCATGTGAACCAAGGCAAAGGGAATATCCTGTGCTTAATTCGAGACTCTCTAGCCCGAGCCTCAGGTTGCAGCCGCGACTGCACCCGGAACATCGGGGCCGGCCACCCGTCGATGGTTAGTAATGCCGTAAACGATATGCTAGCCAGTTCTATGGAACCTCATAGTGATCTGGGACCCGTAAGCCTCTGCAACCACCGTTAACCGAGACGCCCCGCTGGGCAATAAGTAATGATAAGCAACATCCACATAGTAATGCCAGCCAGTTTAAGCACTGACACCACTTCTAACTAGAAACCAGCATATGTCCATTTCCCGGAGGTCCTCCCCGTTTTTGGTTCACACCGAGGTGTGAGGCTCGCGAATCAACGCTATACACAAAGCCATGCCATATCAGCTGCGCTTTGATCATCATCCACCAAACTTTGCTTTTCAACAAAAGTCTGGATCACTGCATCTCAGCATGCCACATTATCAATCCATATCGTACCACAGATTTCTGCCAATATATAACCTCTGAGCTCGTATGTCTCAGAGAAGGGCGTTAAGCAAGAGAATAAATTCCCCGCCGCCAAACAGATATATATTTAGCAGAGATCAACGAATACAATATAAAGGAATACAATGTCAGACACACCATCCATTTACAAGTCCGTTCTAGGTCTGAACGAAACCGGAGGCACTTTCCTCGCATATCCATCCATCTCCAAGTACGTCTGGACGACCACCAACTATTTCCATCCTCTTGGGTGTACAGCCAATCAGGATCGTCAGTAATTATCCCAACGATGTGGAGACTTCCGGTCTTCAGCCACCGTCTTCATCTTCGACATATCGTCGAATCGGTTATTCAGAATGGGTATAACCCCGTCCTTTCTGAACAACCCGCGTATATTAAAAATAAGTGTTACTCAAACACAACATACGCCTCATTCCAATTCATTAGTTACTAACCGTAAATCAGTAAGAGAGCAATTCCCTAAATATTAACCCTGAAGGCCGAAACCAACATCAGACCAATATCCAGGAAACCATTCTTCTTAACTAACCTTCAGCTAGTTTCTAAATTTCAATTCTTAGGGAAAGGTTCCCATTAATTTTATCCAAGATAAATTCTTTAAAATTTATCCCTTAATCTTCCTTTGGATGTCATTTCAAACCAAGTTATGGTTTTCCAAACTAGTCGAGATTAGCGAACCATACCGATGTAGTTATTTAATTTATTTCCCAATCCCAACCTATTCATTCCATGAAGCAAAACTGGAAATACTCCATATTTAACACCACGGTGTTATCGGTAAAATTAATTACCATTTCACGTTCAAATCTGATTAAAGATTTAACTATCGCTTTGGAGCAAAACTGGTGATACTCCATTCTCGCTTAATTTCTAAATTTGATAATTTAACTTTTCAATTCCCATTTCAATCTAATTGAAGATTCATTAAAACTCCTTTTACTGGGTTAAAGAACTAATGTCTTTTAAAACACAGTTCACGACAAACCCAAATCACATTCTATTTATTATCGGGTTAAAGAACAAGTGTTATTTAAAACATTGTTCACGATAAACCCATGAATCAATTCTATTTAAACCCATTTCAAATCCAATTTATTTATTTAAAAATAAATGGGTTTTAATTTTAGTTCAAAACTAGTTCATTTCGATAAAAATCTATTTTTATCTTTTCAAATATGGAGTTTTTCATCCCAATTTTTCCCAAATCATTTCTTATGATTTTACACTAATTATTACTATTTTTAATAATTTTATCAAGGCCCGTACAGTCGATTTCCATCAATGGCCATCGAACTGCACTTACAACGACCTTTTCCAAATTTGATTTGGACGTATCTCCAAATCCAACCGTTAGATTTCAAATTTCTAATATTCGTTAGAAAGCTCTTTTCGATACGAACCAAACGGTTCCGGTTTCAGGAGAATCCGATGGTCGGATCTCCCGTAATATCCGTTCGAAGTTAATGGTCGAAATTCGTGAACTGCCGCGGCGCGGCGCGTTCTATTCAGGCCATTATATAATATATATATAATATATATTTCGTCGATTACTATTTAAAACGAATTTTATAAATAGTTTTAAATTCGTTTCAAAAACAATTACAATCTCCATTTCAATTCAAATCAAAATTGAATTTTCTATTATAAATCCTTTTTACTTTCATTTCTATTTGATTTCAATTCAAATCGATTTTAATTCGATTCAAATTCATTTTCTTTTCAATTCGATTCTATTCGAATTCGTTTTCTTTTCAATTCGAATTCAATTTGTTTCCTATTCAATTTGAATTCAATTCGAATTCAATTCGTTTTCTATTCAATTCATTTCGAAATCGCTTTATATTCTATTTATTTCGAAATCGTTTTATATTCTATTCATTTCGAAATCGCTTTATATTCTATTCATTTCGAAATCGCTTTATATTCTATTCATTTCGAAATCGCTTTATATTCTATTCATTTCGAAATCGCTTTATATTCTATTCATTTCGAAATCGCTTTATATTCTATTCATTTCGAAATCGCTTTATATTCTATTCATTTCGAAATCGCTTTATATTCTATTCATTTCGAAATCGCTTTGTATTCTATTCATTTCGAAATCGCTTTATATTCTATTCAATTCGAAATCGCTTTATATTCTATTCAATTCGAAATCGCTTTATATTCTATTCATTTCGAAATCGCTTTATATTCTATTCATTTCGAAATCGCTTTATATTCTATTCATTTCGAAATCGCTTTATATTCTATTCATTTCGAAATCGCTTTATATTCTATTCATTTCGAAATCGCTTTATATTCTATTCATTTCGAAATCGCTTTATATTCTATTCATTTCAAAATCGCTTTATATTCTATTCATTTCGAAATCGCTTTATATTCTATTCATTTCGAAATCGCTTTATATTCTATTCATTTCGAAATCGTTTTATATTCTATTCATTATAAAATGAATAAAATCGATATAAATATCGTTCCCGTCAAAATGGCGTCAATCTAATCAACACGGCTTCATATATTCTATTTCAAATATTTCGTTTTCAAATATTTCTATTCAAATATTTCTTTTTCAAATATTTTATTTCAAATATTTCTATTATCAAAATATTTCTATTTGTCAACACACGACTAATCTCAACGAATGAGTACCGTCCACGTGTGACTATTTTTGTTAAAATATTTCGTTCAACACATGACTAATCTCAACGAATGAGTACCGTCAAC
The DNA here is from genome assembly GCA_030737875.1 of Allium sativum. Classification (NCBI taxonomy): domain Eukaryota; kingdom Viridiplantae; phylum Streptophyta; class Magnoliopsida; order Asparagales; family Amaryllidaceae; genus Allium; species Allium sativum. Next base: position 209,073,820 of record CM060919.1, read on the forward strand.
ACATGAACCTTTATTTTATATTGATAAAGATGTAAAATTTATTATTAAAATATTTCGTTCAACACATGACTAATCTCAACGAATGAGTACTGTCAACACATGAACCTTTATTTTATAATATTCTTTATTTTTCAAATTGGAATGAGGCCCAATCAATTACCATATAAAGTTCATTATATGGATTCCATACAACACATGTATATAATAGCAACGATAAATAATCAACCATCATCCAAAGTGCACTACACTGTATAAGCATTAAATATAGATATCTAACGCTTATAACAGCCTGTCGATCCATCGATCGACATACAACTAATTATTGGGATTAGTGTATGCCGTATTTTATCCCAATACCCGTGTGGGGTTTCAAACAGTCAAACACAGATTTTATTTGTGCAGTTAGGCGATGTGTAAAATTTATCGTCCCAATCAATGTCAGTCAAATCGGTGTACATAAACAAACCGTCCGGTTTGTAAATGAATATTTTATTTTATTCGCTTCCACGTTAAAAATTTTATTTTTAACGATCAAAATTCTTTATTCAAACTATGAATATTCTATTCGGTTCATTTATTCAATAAAATGATATTTTTATTTTTCTAACATATTTTAGAAAATTTCGGCGGCATAACGGCACGATACTAGAAACGGGACGAGGCCTAGCCTTATCCCCGATCTAGTGAAGGCCCACGCCATTCACACATCAATAAAATCCATTCAATTCACCAAACAATTCAATTCAAACCAAATAATCTAACCAACTACACAACCAAACAAACAATTCCATGGTCTGTGGACGATTGTGTCGGGTGCTACTAAACACCGTCTGCATCCTAGTATATATATATATAACTAGAAAAAGAAATTGAAGAGTGAGAAGTTCTCACCGATAGCTATCAAACCATCTCGACTCTTCTTTTGCAGAAGTCTTCGTCGTTCTCGCCTTTTTGTCACCTTCGTTGCCCGCTTTCACTACATATGTAAAAATCGAATTTTCACTTCGCTATTCAATATATAAAAATCGAATTTTTACTTTGCTATTCAATATATAAAAATCGAATTTTTACTTTGTTATTCAATATATAAAAATCGAATTTTTACTTTGTTATTCAATATATAAAAATCAAATTTTTACTTTGTTATTCAATATATAAAATTCGAATTTTTACTTTGCTATTCAATATATAAAAATCGAATTTTTACTTTGTTATTCAATATATAAAAATCGAATTTTTACTTATATTCAATATATAAAAATCGAATTTTTACTTATATTTCTAAACATTTCATATGTAAAAACCATGTTTTTATTTCACACATTTTTAATTTAATTTTATTTTTCAATATCAAATTCTAGTTTATCTTTTTCATATCAAATTATAGTTTATCTTTTCAAAAACAAAGTGATATACATTTTAAAAACAAGGAGATATACATTTGAAAAACAAGGTTAATGCTATTTTTAATTTTTAAAACTGAAATAAAAATCTTCGTTATTTATTTTTAAATGAAACTGATTTTACAATGCATGTAAATCAAATAAACTCTCACCTTTTTTTCTTCCTGCTCACCGCCGATATGCCTTCAACCGCTACGGTTCCTCCTTGCTCGCGCCACGGTGGTCAGAACCACCATCCAACCGTAATACGTGCAGCGCCACCGTGTACCGCTCCTCCGCCCTCGCCTATGCCATGTCCGGTGGCCCCACCTGGTCGGAAACCCGACCTGAACGATGCGACATCGACCCAGGAGTTCGATCTCGTCGTCATATGAGAAACGATCACATTGAGGCGGATTGGAAGACCTCGAACAGGTCTTCTAATTTTGTTTTGAATTGGTGAATTAATACGAAGCGAATTGACGATGGTTTGGGGATTAAAATGAGATGAAATCGTCCGTTCATTATGAGAAAGGGCGGCGGCTTCAGAATGAGGAATGAATTAGGGTTCTGGCCTTTAATTAATATATATTTATATTTTAATATTTTTTTATTCGAATTTTTTTTATTATCACTGTGTACACCAAATCAAACATAACGACTGTCGCCCCTAGCTAATTACCCCCATTCCGAACACAATGGGATATGTATCGTAAGCTGATTTGATCGTTTCGATCAGTTTTCGTCAAAATCAAAATATAAATCTATATATTGAATTTGAACGCGCATTTCAATTTACCAGGGCGACATACTAAGCAGAAAAATTCCAGAAAAATATTTTCTAGCTTTGTATTGACAATACAGTCCTAACAAAACTAGTTTCGTCGAATTCTGAGATCGTTTGAAAAATGACCAATTTCCAGTCGATTAAAATCAACTGAAACTGGTCAAACGCGTTTTCCTTTGCCACGCTCACATATTGATTCGAAAAATTATGAAATTTGGAATCTAGAAATAACTTTACATCACGGACCCAACAAAAGTGGTTTCGTCGAAATCCGAGGTCGTTTGCAAAATGGCTATTTTTAAGGGCCTGAATTCCATAGCGACTATTCAGAATTTTCAACTGGACATATCTTTTTATCCTCGCTATGCAATTTTGATTTTTCGAGTTCGTTGGAAAGATATTCACAATTAGATCCTATTAATTTTTGTTTCACTAAAATCCGGTTTATTTTGCACCCGGTACATTCAATTGAAGTTTGAAATCGAATTATCGAACTACCGCGCCATTTTCAATTCTATTTATAATTATATATAATTATTTATATTCTAACGACGACGCGTATAAATATATACGTTTGAATTCTCTTCAAAATAAATTTCTCGTCGATATTATTTAAAATAATCTATTTTAAATGTTCAAAATTCGCTAAAATTGCCAAAATAAAAATTTTAAACTGGCCCAGATTTTCGGGTTGTTACAATATGCGAGGAAATTGCCTCCGGTTTCGTTCAGACCCAGAACGGACTTGTAAATGGATTGGGTGTCTGACATTGGATTTTATTCTGTGTTGATTGATTTCTATTAAATATACATCTGTTTGGCGGCGGAGAATTTATTCTTTTGCTTAACGCCCTTCTCTGAGACGTACGAGCTCAGAGGTTGTATATCGATGGACATCAGTCGCATGGCATGAATTGCCTGTGTGGCACGCTAAGATGAAATGATCATGGCTTCTGTTGAAAAGCAAAGTCTTGTGGTTGATGATCAAAGCACGGCCTACGTGGCAGCTTTGTGTATAACGGGAATTCGCGAGCCTCACACCTCGGTATGAGTCAGAAACGGGATGAGGACCCAAGGAGTGCACGACGTTTCTTTCTAGCTATGGGTGGTGTCAGTGACCTACCAGCCCTGACATTTATATACTTTTCACCTTTGTGGTTTGGATGCGAGGCGCCTCGATTATAGGTCCTATAGGGCCGGGAAACGTGTGTTCAGGAATTGCCAATCCTCTAACGTAAGTGAGGACCGGCCTTGGAGGATCCCAGGGTTGCCCAGAGTGCGTAGCCCTGAGACATTTGCTAGAGTGTCTCGAACGCGGAGAGGAGCTTGCCCCTTGCCTCGACTCATGACGGAAATCCAATTTCCAATACGAGATATTTCGGCTTTATTTGTAGAGCCTAGTATAGCGACATAGTAGCATGGGATGCTATGCCGTCTATGATTTATATTTATGATTGAAATTGTTTTGACACTATACACTTATTATAGTATCAAATGATTTGTTTTAAACGTACCAAGCATGTTTGGCTATTATAAGGGAAAACCCTATCCTCCGGCTTGCGTTGCATTGTGTGATGGGACCTGGGTCTTATAATAGCTTCATTTTTCGAAAAAGCATTGCGTTGTTTATTCTATGCACTGGTATTCTTGGGAGGAAACCCGTTCCGTGTTATACGGCCTGGTCCCTTGAATTACTCTCTTTTAAAGTAAAGTTCTAAATAACTGTTTTAGTTCTCACACCAGTCACATGACTGACCTGGAGTTTATTGTTTTAACCTAAACTCTGGGTGCCCCTATTTTCCGCACGGGCAGCTAGTAGTTTTGGTTTTGCAGATTTATATTCACAGGATCCTGGTTTACAGCTGGAATGATATCCGGAAAGCTCTGTATCCGTATATCACCTTCAGTTGTGCTTTGTATTATTTTTCCGCTGCTATGTAATTAATGTAATCTCTGATATTTATCGAATGTAATTTATTCAATTATACTATGTATATTCTTATATCTGATGGAATTGTTGTAATAGCAATGAAATTTTCTTCCGTCTGCGTTCATTTGTGTGTTGTTCTCAAAGTATCCGCTCTTTCCTTCACGGGGAAGTAACGGGTATCTTACAGTACAAGTGTGTTCTAGCAGAACGACGAGCGTGCATATTCCGATTGGGAAAGATAAGCTTCTGTAATGCCTGCGATTAATGGCTATGTCCTTTTAATTGATGAGTTCGGGATTTGATAACCTCGAATTCCATAACTTACATAAGTTATCACATTTTGGGTAAAGCAGTCGATCGACGGGTAGAAATTAGGTAAATCTTAATTGTGATATCTCGGGTAGTTGGTGCAACAATATTCCGATATGAATGAGAAATCTATCTTATTTCATATTTAGCTTTTCTACTATTTTATTTATGCTTCTATGTCTATTGCTCTTAGAACTATTCATCTGTTTAAATGCTTTCTTAACTTATGCTCATGCTAGAAATTACTAGAACTCACCAGATGTATGTCTGACCTAGTTTGTCTTCTCTTTCCATCTTCCTTTCCCCTTCCTTTTAGGTTCGCAGGGTGGAGAGTCTTAGTAGTGATTCTTGATTATTCGGTTCATCAGACTCTTTTCAGACTCATTATTGGTTCAGTTCTTGTTTTCTAATCATTGTATCAACTTATGAGAGAGATGATATTTATGGTTTTACTTATGTGCTCTGATATTTTCCATGAGACAATATGTTTGTTTTATGATGATGACTATCTAGTATTTGAGATGTAATAAGTATTGTGACTTGACTAGCTTATTCAATAAATGTTTTAAAGTTTCCGCCGCATTTTATATTTTTGTCTGGTGAATTTTAGTCTCTGGGTTGTTATTTTATACCCAAGTGCTTAATAAACATTAGCGCATCCTCATATGGGCGAAGGGTGTCACAATAATTGTTATTATTAATGCTATTCTTTTGTTAAATTTCTTTCTAATCTATTTAATTATTTTCAATATTTTTAACGTGTGTTCACATGTGTAAATAAATGCGGGCATTTATTCCATTGTTATCCTCTTCTCTTAATTTATGCTTTAAATTCTAATTTTGAATTTATTCATATATATTTACACACAACCCCATTTATTTCCAAAATTCAAATGGTGTTATGCCGACGTTTATTTCTTGCTTGTTACCTTCGAATTTCTTGCCAATACACACATACACACACACTCTTACATATATATACATACACACACACAGATATACATATACCTATATATACATATACATACAAACACTCATATATATATATATACACACTTTTTTCTTATATGTATATGTGTATATATATATATCTTAGAATATGCATCTTTTTAGTTAACCCTCTTAAAACCTAAAACTTAAAACATGGCGTTAGTGGGATTCAAATTCCTAGCCTCCACTTTCGGAAGTGCATGCTTTACAAACTCACATAACTTAGTTTTTGTTCATAAGATTAAAAAATTTGTAGCTATTGATCATGTTTGTGTTTGTCTTATATCTTCTTTTTCATGTTTGTTTGAAAACTTCATTTAAAGATATATTCTTCGTTTTAAACCTATTTTATGCAAACCATAGGTCTAAATTGATCAAAAAATCTCCCTAGACGTAATGACGTTAATCCCATGACCAAATTTTGAAAATTTTATGAATTTTATTTTATTATTTAGTTTTAAAATGCGGGGTGTCACATTCTCCCCCATTAGGAAATTCCGTCCCCAAAACTTGGTAATGGTAAAACTAAGAATTCCTCACATAATTTACAACCATCAGGTGCACATTTAATGTTGCAACCATTTGTGCACTTGTGCAAAGTGTAACACAACATAATAATACATGAATGCAATGAATGCCTAAGCGGTACCTTCTATATGAAAGCAAATTTTGTTGAAAATATTTTGAAAACATGCACGAATCCTAATATACTGGCAATTTCTATATGAATGCAATATTTTGAAAATAAAAAAAAACACCTTTTTCATCCAATTTTTCCAACACCTTATAAAGTAAGAGCGTAGTTCATCCAATTTTTGCATCCAAACCCAATCAATGAACTTTAAATTTGCGAACTACATAAAATTTTAGATTTTTGAATTTGATTTCTTATATTATAAAGAGGTAGAAAATGGAAAACCACGTATTTTCCATCCACTTTTACACACATTTTTCCCGTACTTGGAAAACTTAATTGCTAATTTTACAAAAAAATTCTATTTTTTATTCCAAGCACGGTTTGCAAAAGAAAATTTACTTTTCATGTTCCAAGCTTACTTGGAAGAATTTGTTTTCTTCTATTGTTCTCAATTTTTGTTATTGACGTCTTTGTTTGCTTTTCTTTTAGTTATTCATATTTTACCTTCATTTTTATTTTATTCATAATATCTTATGTTTTTGTTCTTACTTAGAGATCACTAGAAGCACCAAGGGAGAAAATATCCCACTAAACTACTCTATTTTTTTCCTAAAATAGAACACTACATAAGAAAGCAAATCTATACTAAAAGAAAACTTCCCTATTTCCTCAACGGGTGCTAAAAGGGATTTCTATTAATTACTGACCATGCCATAAATTTACTTGCAAAAATCTCAACTTTCTTTTGCTTATTCATTCTCTCATTATCCTCTTCCCTAGTTCCATGCAAGTTTCAAATCTTTTTTCTTCTAATAAACAGTAACCATTTGAAACGTCTTTTCAAAATTTCTTCAAACCTTTACGAACTGTCCATACACGCTAATGGGATCCTTTCTCAATAAATAATTCTTAGTTAACAAATATTAAGTTTCTATGAACCCTTTCACCTATATTTTATACATATCTCCCACTGCAAAATATGCGGTAAAAGTTTGGTTAAAACGATAACCAATTTTTTTTACAAACTGAATTCAAACCAATTAGTTTCAAAACTGAACCGACCAAAGTAAATCGGTTTGGTCGGTTAATTCGGTTCTAACCGAATATTTCTCACCTCTAGCTGAAGGGAATAAAATATAATAGTACGTAAATACTCAGCAATATAACGACACTATCTAACAAGTGTCTCTGAGCTGCAAAATCTCAACCAGCTGTCTAACTAACAAGTTTATTATGAGGAAGGGATCAGAACAAAAGTTCTATAAATGGATAGATTATACTTTCTATAGATAACACTACATATACCGTTCTATCACTAGTTTATATTTATTAAGTTGTTCGGGTTTATTTCATAATACACTTTTGATTTTTCCACATAAATCATACCCATTTGCTCTTCAGTAGATTAACCTAATAAATAATATATTTAGCTATGTACCCAATATCGAGTTACTTCCCACTGTACACTCCTCGGGTAGTACCTATCGTCGTGGCATGAAAAATGTATTGGACCTCCATCTCCATGCTACAAAAGCATACTTGACTACGCTACGAAGGCATACGAAGTCTCCAAACGTCACGCATGAAAACATACTAGACTATGCTGCGAAAGCGATAACCTCTATCGTTGCGCCATAAGGGCGCCCTAATCCCTGAGTTTTCCCACGAAACTCAGTCGGAGGACTTTAAACATACCCGTAAAGGATATCCTCATTAGGCATATAGTACAAATATCCAAATTTAGTTTTGTCTCTTCGGTGGTTCTCCAAGGCCCCACTCCAGCCTACCCTTAATCTAATGAAAGACTATTCAAATGAGCTAAATGACCGCCCTACCATCAAATTTAAACAAACATGTGGTCCCTCATCCAATGACACAATATTTAATATCATTGGCTTATTGGCTTAGCTCCAATCTTTTCTGCACACGCTTCAACTGACGATGACAGGTATCTGACGAACTACTATCCTTAGTTGGGTTCTGATCACGAAGCCCCCTCTTTGAGGTAGCCGCTGAATCATCCTTCTACCAGTTTTTAGGTTGTCCATCATCCAAAATGCAGCCAAGGCAAACTCACCAGATGGAACCATACAAACCATGCCTTTGTGGGTACATCTTCATTAGACCTACCACAGAGGGTCATCACAGAGTATCCTAACATCCAATAGAAGTCATGCACTTCCTTCCAGTCCTATATAATAAGTTGGACGTGTTTCCACCATATCTCTCAATACCTTCGGTGATCTACCCCGTTAGGTTTTTCATCCTTACAGACTGGATCAAACGTATATCGTTATTTTATTAGACTCTAGGTCTAATTTATTTTTTTGCTTTTTTACTTACTTTTACTTTTTCATTGATTTACATTATTCATTAATCTATTCAATTGAATATATTTTTAGTTATAAATCAACTTTGCTGATTACCAAAGAATATTGCCTAATTACAAGGTCACCATAGAATATCTTAGGCTTATTAAACTTAATTTCCAATTTCATGTTTATTTATAATAAGCACTGTTCCTTACTTTTCACTTCCCAAATTATAACCTTTATGTTATAATCTTTCTTACATACTATTGCCACTGAACGATGCTTATTATATTCCAGTTCTAAGTTGACAATGAGTATTTTTCTTTGTATAACGTCTTTTAATTATGATACTTTTCTTTTTCCATCTTTACCACTTTACTCTTTTAGGAAGTTAGGCATATTCCAAATTGATTGGTTACCAAAACTATAATAAAATCCATTTCCATAGTTTTAGTTAATTAATATAATAGGAATCCAAGATTACAAAACATTCATTTTCTTATTTTAGAAGTTGTCAAATTAGTGCGCAATACAGTTATCTCCCTATTTAACACTAATCTTTATTTATTCATAATTTCAGTTTGTAGTCTTGTTTCCCATTTTTCATTGTTTACCCCAAGCTATGTGAATACATTCCTTCTTCTTTCCTAACCAACCAACTTAGGCTACTGCGAACTCTTAGATTTTATTAATAATATTATCAGTTACTATCTATAACTTGTTTTCTTCTTTTTGCTTTGCACAATTACAATAAAGTTTGACGAAATTGGGTCTGCATCTTTTCCTGCAATTTTCTTTAATATTCCCATTTAAATCTAAAAGTGAATTTCTCACAAGTATTATCCAAATTCACAATTTTTTTCATTTATTACAATACTAACACCGTATGTTCTTTTAGCCCCAATCACTAAAATTTCCCCTTTTAGCTCATAATTTCAATCGAATTGGCACATAAGTACAATTCAGCAACTTCGCTTCTATCCATAACTCAATTATCAAATTTGCGCACAATTCCACTTTTATTCAGTTTTTCATGCATAACTAAAATTTGACATAAACTATATATATTTTGATGGAAAAGAGGGAAAAAGAAGAAGTAGAGCATACTACAATTTCAACAGGAATCAAATGATACAAAAATATTATTATTGAAAAATATAATTTAATCCACTTACCTGACCGTGCACAATTCTTGAATCTGATTTGGACCTGCACTGCTTTCTATTTTGATTCAGATGTGTATATTTGTCTGGATGGAGGATCTGCGCATCTATAACTTAACTCTATATTTTTATCTTCAAATCTTGAATCAGAAACCCTAAAAATAGTATATTTATAAAGCATTTAGAGAAAAAAAAGGCAGAGTTCTGTAGCTCTCTTAGAAAATATGAGTTGGAGGCTAGGCCCTACTGGTATATTTGGTACTTTAAAAAACCTTGTCCGTTGGATTGAAATAAATAAAATTAGAGCCATTTAAAACGTTAAATCTACGTCTTCTTGCCTAGTGTTGGGTTACGAACATTAATTTTGTTGCTATTAAATTTTCGTTTAACGTTACACTCAATGTTTTTTCTAACATAATATTCTTCTCTATATTAATTCTTCCACTTATAACTCAAGTTTTAGTTTTCAAAATCAAACTAGCGCGCATATATTCGCGCATAACTTACTAAATTTTCGTTCCTTGGGCAATAAATGTTATTATTAACATTATTCTTTTGCCAAATTACTTTCTAATTTATTTAATTATTTACTATCTTTTTAATGCGCGTCAACATGCATAAATAAATGCATGCATTCATTTTGTTAATTATATTCCGCTCTTAATTTATGCTTTAAGTTCTAATTTTGAATTTACAGGTATGTATTTACGTACAACCCCATTTATGTTCAAAATTCAAACGGTGTTAAGCAAATATATATTTCTTGCTTGTTACTATTGAATTTCTTGCATATATACACACATAAATGCACACTTACATATACACACACACACACACACACACACATATATATATATATATATATACATACATGTGCCCACATACTCATATATATAATTTTTTTCCTTATATATATATATGTGTGTGTGTATATATATATACATATTCTCTTAGAACATGCATCATTTTAGTTGACTCTCTTAAAATTTAAGACACGACGTTGGTGGGATTTTAACTCCTAATCTCCACTTTGGGAAGTCCATGCTTTACCAACTCACTTAACTTGGTTTTTATTCATAAGAATAAAACATTGGTAGCTATTGATCTTGTTTGTGTTTTTCTTATATCTTCTTTTTCATGTTTGTTTTAAAACTTCATTTGAAGATATCTTCTTCGTTTTAAATCTCTTTTTGCAAACCATAGGTATAAATTGAGCAGAAAATCACCCTGGACGCAATGATGCTAGTTCCATGATCAAATTCTGAAAGTTTTATGAATTTTATTTCATTATTTAATTTAAAAATATGGGGGGTTACAGAGTACATTGTTGCTTCTAAAGGTTCTAAGGAGGATGTTTGGATTAAGAAGTTCATCACCGAACTTACTGTTATTCCATCCATTGTTGATCCAATAGATCTTTATTGTGACTACAATGGGACCATTGCACAGGCAAAGGAACTTAGATCACATCATAGATCCAAACAAATACTTAGGCGATACCATCTCATCCATGAACTACAAATATCAACATATAATAATGTTGCAGACTCACCGACCAAGGCTTTGTCGCAGCAGAAGAATAGTAATAACACTAGTTTCATATGTAACAATACATGAGTGATTGGCTCTAGTGCAAGTGAGAGATTGCTAGAGTTTGTGTCGTAGAGGCAATTTATTTGATGTAATTAATGACATTGTTGATGTTATATTTGTATTTTGAATAAAATGTTTTATTATTTATATTTACTGCGTAATATAAATGTTAACATAATAGAAGTCCTTAGAATAACAATACAAAATTATATAGTTTCAAGTAAGTAACTCGAACATGAGATTGTATAATGCCATATGTATTATAATTCTTGAATGTCCCTAGTCAAGTTTCATTGTATATAGGACAACAATGAAATTTGAGACTAGTATATTGATTGACTAATGATCAATTCTCATAAATCATTAATATATGTGATATTAATGTCAATACATAAATAGTGTATAGGAAGGCCCAACATGAGAAACTTCATGGAGCATGATTTTTAGTGTCATAAGTAACTTTCATAGCGACAGTGATGTAATGGTCTCAGACCTGAAATCATTATATATTTTATTCAATGATATATGTGTTTTGATATCATCAAAAGTTACTCTTAACAAAGTAGACAATAGAGGTGATTATTGGATACATCTAGAATCGATTAAATAATATGAACAATCTAGATGGATTCTAACCTTACAACATAAATAGTGATATCCATGGGGCTCTTGATTGAGTAAAATTATAAAATGCATGACCGTGCTCAAATATTGATTTGTTTTTATAAAATCTACTCATAGATCAATATAAAAGGATTAAATTATAAAGAGGATGATATGTTCCATGCCTCGAATTTAGTCTTGGATATAATAGTTAAAAATATTAAATTACACTTAAAAATTTGTCATAGAAATGGTTGCATCGAGTCATTAATTTTTTATTATAACTTAGGTAACAGTGATGTATTACCAGGTGTCGCTCACTATTTATAATTTTAAATATAATTTAAAATTATTTCCAATGTTGTAATAGCATATAGGGTCACACAATAAGACCGATTAAAAGTGAGAACCATTCTTTGAATTTTAAAATAATCGAACGTTGGTACTTTTAAATTCCTTAAGACTTGGTAGGCCGATATTATTTCATGGGGATATGTTCCTTACCCATTTTAAAAGGAGGCGGCTTCTTCCTTTTAAAACATACGAAGAAAATAAAAATCCTTAATTGATGAAATCAAATCTGTCGTTGCTAGTACCTCCAATCTCCTATTCACTTTCGTTGTCGTTGCTAGTACCTCCAATCTCCCGTTTAGTTTCGTTCGATGATCGACAGACGTTCATGGATAACGTAGAGACGATGATTTCAAGTGGCATTCGAGATTCGATTCATTCCAAATTTTCTTCGACTGCGTGAATTTACAAAACTAGAAAAGGTACTCTATCAACCGATTTACTATTTTTTTTGCTTGGTTCTTGTAATTTTAGGGATGTGAATTTATTATTCCGCTGCCAATTTCATTGGAACTTCATTTAGTAACGACTCATATTTTATCGGAGGACCATCAAATAATTATACTTAATTCCCTAGTGGTTGGATCATTCTTAAATTTTAATATGTTGTTCATAGGGATAATAGAAATATCTGTCATTTTTGCCGATTGATTTATGACCGCTTTTCTCTAGCAAATATTGTTTTAGCTATAACTTTCAAAAGATATTGAATCAGGTGTTGAAATCAGTCTTATCGAAATGGCAGTTGGAAATTCTGTAAAATAGTCACATTAAAGATTTAGCTTAGCGGTTTGAGAGAAATTGTTGTTTTAAATTTAACTTTCTATTTGACGGACTAATGAGCTACTAATAGGCTGATTAATAAAGCCTATCAGGCTAATGAACTACGGTTATAAATAGAGGGGTTTAGGGGAAGAATTAAGGTTTCTCTCTTCATTCAAACATTTAGTCTTACGTCCGTGATTCTCCATATTCAACCTAAATCCTAATTTCTCCATTCTATTCATAGCCTTTATATGCTATATCTACATCTAGGAAGGTTAGATCGCATCATATTACATGGATTTGGGGAGTTTCCATCGCTGTCCAGATTCGGTTTCATCAGATTCACACTAGATCTTGAAATTGGTGAGTGATAGATATCTCACATATGGAAATTACATACTATATGAGTAGATTAAATCATTTCATATTACATATGCTAATTTCATTATAAATATGATCATATATGTTCAATTCATATTTAGACATTTTAGGATAATCTAATTCAATCATATAAACCGATAAGAAGTTTGATTAATCATGTTCTTGTGTATGTTTAGATTCAAATTAAGTTAGATTTATCATTTTATGATATGTTAAATGCACGTGAATGTTTGTATGATCAAGATTGGATGAATCACGGTTTTTTTGATTGAATTGAATGCATTGTTTGAATTGTTTGCTAGAATTATTTTCTATAGAACTTAGGATCGAAGAATCAAGTAAATCGTAAGCTCAGATGATCGGATGTAGACGAAACTTGGCGGAGGAGCTCTGGTGGACATTGGGAATTTACCCAAAAAATTTGGACAAAAAACTGCAATCTCTTAGAGTCGGTATCAATCCATGTTTGAGGGATTGTCACCAATCCATTAGTGATGCTTGGGGACCTCAAATGTTGTGCGTGGCATTTTGATGTTGATTCAAATTTGCAGGCAAAATTTGAAGGCAAAGTATTGGACTAATTCTTGGATGCCCAAATCATTGATCAACAGTAAAGGTGCATGGGGGCAATAACACTTAGTATTTGGGACCGGGCCAATGGAAGTATGCATTGCAAATGGGTAGGCAATAAGGCAAGTATGGATCAGAGACAAGGACTTAGCAAATTTTTGCTAAGTCATTGGATCGATACCGATCCATCATATGATGTGATGGGGAGCTCACAGTATGCAAGCCTGATGGTGATGCCTCCAGTAGGTTGCTGGTGAAGTTTGGTGACCAATGGACTTCGTATGTTTGAAGTGCAACTCAACGATGATTAATACTTCAATTGTGAACTCTAGACGAAGTGATCGATGTTGTTTTGGTGTGGTACTGGTCATGGGATGATGCATGATGCGCTAAGGTGGTAGATTGACTCAGGTGGGAGTCAATCGCAAATGATAATGGAATTGGTTTGAGAAGTGGCTCAAACTAAAGGATGGAGTCGTCAAGGAGAATGATTAGTAAGATTGAAAGTGCACAAATCATTAGGTATCCAAGGTTCTAACGGACTTAAAGAAGGGATATCTTGGGATGCCCATAACAATAGGATGTATTGTGTACCCTCGATCAAGATGGACCTCATTGTCTCTAACGGAGGTAAACGTAGGCAAGGAGGTGTATGGAAATTTGACTACAACCCGGTTTCCATTATCCCTTGACGGGTGGCAATGACTGGTCATTCGATGATTGATGTATTTAGGGATTTAATAGATGATAGCTAGGACATTGGTTGTTGTGGATGCTATGTTGATTGTTTGCTTTCTTATCTATTTCTCCAGGTAAACTATCACAATAAGTCGTTGAAAAGAAGTGGGATTAGGGGATGTCCTTTTCCTATTTTTGGAGTGGCATAATATAAATGATTATCGTGTCTTAACTCTGTAATATCTGAGGCAGATCGAGCGTTGAACCGTCTATACTCATATATCTTGTGTAACTATTGATAGTTATTTTATCGCTCACTAAGACTATTATCTGACACAGGGTTTTTTGTTTCCTCTAATCACCTTGGGTTGCTCACTACTATTTGTGGTGAGTAAAGTGGGATAGAAGGTGAAAGGTTATGGTGCCCATGATGTTGTGCGATGACGAGCATGATGCTAGCGTAGTCTTATATAGTATAAAAATACTTGTTGATTTCGTTGTATATTGATGATTGTTGATACTTTGAGAGATATGTAGCGAAGCTTGATGCACAAATATTTCATTTACACATGTGCTTTGAATTGATGACTCTAAGATGTTATAGAGAATTGATTTTCTATTATGTTATGCTTCATGACTATATCATGTTGTATATTTTCTATTATATGTTGTCCATGTGTTGTGAGTTATACGACAAGTTCTTTTTTGAATTATTCTTCCTTGACGATCGTCCTATATCGATCTGGCACATCACACATTGCACTTTCTCCTTTGTTTAGTGTAGGAATTATTGGGTAGTTCTCACATTTGGTGTCAGAACTTTAGTTAGTCGATTTTACCTAAAGTTCGCGAGCATAAAAGCATATAAGAAATGTACTTGTAATTTTTAAATGGATGATTATTATACAATAATATAATTTAGAAGCTTATTAAGCACTTGAAAACCAATGTGTCCTTTCTCTAATATGGACTAATCATTCTCGTTTCAGAAAGAGAATGAGCCGCTGAACTTCGAGACATGCGACCGCAGATGAGCCTGCTATTGGAGGGGTAGGCGAGGGTAGTTAGTCAGGAGCTTCATTTGCTATTCCCGTTCATCCAACTACGCTCGAGGCCATGATGGAAACGATCATGAGGAGGAAACACACTCTAGAAGCAACAATAGAGCATAGTACTTCTGTGCAGGCACTTAGGGTTATTGATTTCGCCAAGCTATGCAAGGATTGTACTTTCCTAGGTAGCAAGCCATTTACTGGGACGGTACCTACTGTTGAGATTCAGAAATAATTGGATACATGTGTTCGTATCCTCATAGATTTGGGAATTAACGATGTAACCAAGGGTAAGCTTTCATTGAGACAGCTGCAAGGACAAATGATGGATTGGTGATACTCCATTATTTTAGAGAGTCCAGAGGATGATTTTTTTTGGGATTAGTTCTAAACTAGGTTCGAGGCATAGTTTATTTTGACAATCCAGAAGTTCTCTTTAAGTTATTAGGCTTAAGAAAGGAGTAGACCCTCGTTTGAGTATATGTGTTGAGTTTGAAGCTTTATCCAAGTATGCATGTTCTTATATTGAGACTCCTTATCAGAAGAACGAGAAGTTTATATCGGGTTTGGATGAGTGTCTTGGGAAAAAACTGATAGATCATATCGATGTCCCTATGAGAAGCGGTTAAGAAGGCTTTAAGGAAGGATAGTTTGTTCCCACAAAACGTGGATGATGTTGTTGAGCATAAGGAAGAGTTGAAGCCAGATCAAGGTGGTGGTAATAAGAAAAAGTGGAAGAGAAAAGGAAAATAACAACAACAACAAGGGGAAATGACCAAAAGAAACCTAAGGGTGAGGTTACCTGCTATAACTACTAGGAAAAGGGCCATTATTCCAAGGATTATAAGAACCCTAAGATAGGGAGAAGTGCTATAACTATGATAAGCATGTGCGTATAAAGAAGAATTGTTCCAAAACCACCTAAGGATAAGCAGGCTGTGAAAGAGTATGCTTTGGATCTTGTGTCGTCTTCCTCAAGAGGTCCAACTGGTGCTGGAAAGGGGAAGAGCGTTGTTGTGCAAGGTATGCTCTTTATCAGAGATATTTCAGTTCGAGTTTTGTTTGATACTAGAGCATTGCATTCTTTTATCTATAATGATTTGTTTGTAAGTTGTGTTTAGAATCTGAGATTGTTGATGGACCATAAGTCGTGATTAATCAAGTAGGGGGGTCTTCTAGTCTTTGTATGATTTGTTGTGGTCTAGTCTTATGGAGTAATGGTTTCCCTTTTATGTGTGATTGGTTTGTTTTGAACTTCACTGGATATAGGATTATTTTTGGTATGGACCGGCTCAAGAGGTATGCAGCTATTGTGGATTGCGAGAGGCAGGAGGTGACAATCGGGAAAGTGGAAGGACGAACGACGGTGATACGCTGTTTAGAGGAGGGCGAGGTCCTGGTCGGCTTTTTATATTCACTTGTGATTCCACGCGAAGGATTGTCATCGGTGCTAAACGCTAGCGAGTTTTTGGATGTATTTGAAGAGGTCAAAGGACTGCAACCGCATCGAGAGATTGAGTTTTGGATTAATCTATTAGATGAAGTCAAACCTATTGTTATGCCATTTAGGTGGATGGCACCTAAGAAACAACTAGAGTTTAAAGGAGAAAGTGAACGATCTTTTGAGTAAAGGATTCATTTAGAGAAGTGTATCCGAATAGGGTGCACTGGTAGTGTTTGTGAATAAGGCCAATGGACCGTTATGATTGTATGTGGATTATCATGAGCTGAACAAGGTAACTAAGAAGAACAAGTATCCATTGCCAAGAATCGATGACTTGTTTGATCAACTTCATGAAGCCAAGGTGTTTTTTAGCTGGATTTGGTGATGGGATTTTACCAACTAAGAGATGCTAGGGATAGTGTGTCGAAGACTACTTTAAGGACACCATTCAGATTTTATGAGTTATGTCCAAATCAAATTTCAAAAAAGTCGCTATGGAATCGTTTATAAACCAAAACAATTTATTAAGTAAAATAAAAGGACTTATAGTGAATTGAATATCAATTTAGCTTAAAATGGAAATATCGAGTTGAAACCCAAGTATGTTTATTTTGTACCTATATGATATTCTATTTTAATATATATATGATAATATTAATTTGTTATTATTAAATTGAATCATTTTTGAATTTATTAATATTTTATTGGTTTTATTTAAACTTTAAAAATAGTCATTTGGGTGAGGAAAGAATTAGATGTACAGGAGAACAATGTTAACAATGATATCTCTGTCGTTGCCGAAGAGCCAAAGGTTAAGAGTGATCAAAATAGGGAGATTATGAGTGGTAAAAAGAATGAAGATGTGTTAATTATTCATAGTGCTGGTAAGATACATAAGAGTGGTTATTATATCAAAGGTAACGTTACTGACGAGGGCAACTGTATTCCTGAACATGCATCTAAAAAATCAGACTTGGACAAAGGAAAATAGATTGTGGATTACAATGCTTCTGTCAACGAAGAATTTCAATTGCATAATGCTTTTTTAGTTTTGGATAACATTTCATCGATGGAAAATCATTCTACTTCTAATCATATCATCTCTCTTGATGGAGTGTCAACTTCTGATGATCCCCCTCTTAATTTTAATATTCACCCTAACTCTTCCTTTAGCTACAAAATCAATTCGATTTCACCATTAGCCTCTCCTTACTCACACTTATCCACTCCTCCTCAGATAATCCTTACCCCTCCTTTGTTAGGCAGTGCTAGTAAGTCACCTCAGCAATCTGATGACATTAATATCTCTTATGGTAGTAAGAAAAAGAAGAAAGGTAGAAAGAAAAACAACCATATTCCCTGATGTTGCTGCATCACATGATCTCAATGAAGGCAAGGATTTTTCTCCTAATGAAACTCTGTCGTCTGGTAATCTAAAGAACCCTTCAAGAAGACAAACAAGAAAACATCCCACCCCTCTCATTATCCCTCTTCGACAATGATGATGCACAACATTTCTTTCTGGAATATTAGAGGATTACATTTGGAATCTAAACAAGGTGAAATAAAAGCTTTTATTAGAAATAATAATGTCAGCTCATATGTCTCTCTGAAACTAAATTGGACTTAAACCTGAGCATGAAAGCTGCTTCTTTTATTTGCAATGCATGGCACTTTGATCATAATCTAGCTAAGGCACAATATGGTCGGCTCTTAACCCTTTGGAATCCATCTTTCTTTCACTTGACTAAAATCATTTATGCTGATCAATTCATTCTCTACAATTGCACTCATTTACCGTCCAATTCCTGTTTTCTTTTGACATCTATTTATGCTCGTACCAATGTATCCCTACGACATACTTTTCTTGAGAGTTTTCCCTCCATGAATTCTTCTTCTCCATGGATTATTGGAGGTGATTTTAAATGCATGTTCTCTTCTTCTCACAAATCTGATGGTTCCCCTCTCTCCGTCAAAGACATAGCTCCTTTAAACCAAGCTCTAACCAATTCTTGCCTTACTCCTATTAATAGTTTTGGTGTTGCACATACTTGGTCTAATAGAAGTAAAAACAGCCCTCCTACATGATGTAAACTCCATCACATCTTTGTCGATCATCGATTCCTTAACCTTTGGCTAAATTCCTTTTATCAAATTCTTCCTTCCTCTTTATCTAACCATTGTCCTTTACTTTTATTTTGGGGAAGTGATTCGGCCATTAGAAAATGTAATCCCTCATTTAAATTTTTTAACTTTTGGACTAAGTATGTAGTTTTTTCTGATATTTTAGTGCAGGTTTGGTCGCAAAATTTTCAAGGAAATGATTTGCAGAGGCTCATGTGTAAATTCAAATCCTTGAAATTGAATCTCAAGATTTAGTTTGTATATACTTTTGGCACAGGTAATAAGCAGTCATCTTTAATCCGAAAGGAGCTTTTTAGAATTCCAGAGGATATCAATTCAGACCCGAATAATGTTGGTCTCCTTAAAGTTGAGTAAGAGTTGCAAAGACGATTGAAAAGTGCTCTTGACTTTGAAATTCAAGGCTTGAAGCAAAATGCATTCTTTAGTCGAGAATGTGAAGCTGATAGGAACACGAAATATTTTCGCAATTCATTCAGAATTAGGAAATATAAAGATTCTATTTTCTCCATAAAGGACATGCATGGTAATATTCAAACAACTAAGGCTTCCATTAATATTGCTTTTATTGAATACTTTACTTATATCTTAGCCTCTTAAAGTACCCCAATCAATGTCCAACCTCTATTCAATATCACAATCCCTTTGCTTTCCGAGGAGCTGTCTTGTGCCTTTATTAATTTTATTGACGGAGGAGAAACTAAGGATGCGGTTTTTGGTTTGGATGCCACTAGCTGTGGTAGTCCTGACGGATATAATGCTTTCTTTATTCAACATTACTGGCCAAACATTGGTGATGACATAATTAGAGCTATTCATTTTTTCTTTATGAATAATTGCTTTCCTTTCGGTCTCAATGCAACCGCTATTGCGCTTATCCCAAAGGTGGATAACCCAGTCTCAGTATCTGAATTCTTTCCAATACCTTGCTGTAATATACTTTATAAAGTCATCTCCAAGATACTGGCTAATAGACTTCAATCTGTGCTACCCACTATTATCTCTGCTAATCAATCTACTTATATTAGGGGAAGATCGATAACTGATAACATATTGATTACTCAGGAGCTTTACACAGTTATAAAAGGAAAAGCATATCCCCTAGATGTATGATTAAATTAGATATTAGAAAAGCTTTTGATTTCGTATCATGGCATTCTATCTTATCAGTTATGTCTCACATGAACTTCCCTAGGCCTTTTATTGCATGGATACATACTTCTATATCCTCCCCTACGTATTCTATTATTAAAAATGGCAGTCTACATGGCTTTTTTAAAGGCACAAAAGGCATCAGGCAAGGAGATTCGATTTCGGCTTATTTGTTTATAATCATCATGGGGCTATTGAATTCCTTAATCCTTGAGCAAATAAACAATGGAAATTCGGAGCTGCATCCCAAATGTAAGAATCCGCTTATTTCTCACCTTTTTATAGATGATTTAATCATTTTCACAAAGCCAACGCAAAAGAACATTCAATGTATTCTTGATATTCTTGATCACTTCAGATAAAATTGAGTAAATCTCATATTCTAATTGTTGGATTATCTTTTGATAAGAAAAATGAGATTGTTAAATTCTCTGGTCTTAATGAACTACCATCAGGATCTTTTTATTTGGGAATGCCTTTAATTTGATTGAGAATCATCAAGTAGCAATGTTTTCCTTTATATGAAAAAATCGTTGATAAACTGCACCAATGGCCCTATGGTAAACTCTCTCAAGCAGGTAGACTGACTATTGTCCAGTCAATTGCAAATGCCACGACAACTTACTAGCTTAGACATTATGTGCTGCCTATCAAACTCATTGACATGATCAATAGTGCTCTAAATAAATTCTTGTGGCATGGAGATCCTTATAGTAAGAAATTGACTCCATTTGCATTTCATAAGCTTTATGATCACAAGAGATTTGGAGGCCTTGGCATTAAAAATCTTTACATTTGGAATAAAGCTGCCATGTCTATCTATTATGAGAAATTGTTTTCCACGGATAAATGCTGATGGGCTCTACGGGTTCTCAAAAACATGATTGGAAGCAAGAACTTCTGGACAACGTCCATTCCTCAAAATTGTAGCTGGAGTTGGTGTAGTATCCTCAAGCTTCATGATACATTCAAATCTTTGTTTCAATGTAATTATAGATGCAATTTAAATATATCCATTTGGAATTGCCCTTGGGGGGGCCAGGCATTATTTTGAGTCAGATAGTTGATTATAACTTGATGATGAATTTGGGAATTCCTCAAAATGCAACAGTGTCAGACTATATTCATGAGAGCGTTCTTACTCTTCCTTATACTAGTTCTGCGGCTCTTAGAGAACTATGGAAAGTCATCACTAACAGTCCATTTTTTGTTGGCAATAATGCAGCTATTTGGAAAGGTAAGGACACTCAATTAAATTGATTTACAATTTATTACTATCACAACGTCAAATTTTTCCATGGTATTCACGTATATGGAATTGTGGTAGACCGGCAAGAGAAAATCTCCTTCTTTGGAAGATTACGACTAATGCTGTTGATACTAAGAGTAAATTATATGAGCATGGTATCATTCCCGACGATGCTTGTGTCTTGTGTAACTCGCATTCTGAATCTAATGTGCATATTTTCTTCGAGTGTCCTTATGTCTATCAGACCTGGGCTAGACTGCTGGCCTCTGGTGGATTTCATAGACCAGCTTCATCTAATAAGATTAAATGGTTCAACATTTTTAAAACGACCAGATGAAAGAGTAGGAGAACGTGTTTCTTGCTGAAATTGCTAAAAAGCTCATATATGGTGTATGGACAGAAACAAATAATCGGATCTTTGGGCTTGGAAGAATGACCATTGATCAACAGTGCATGGATATCCCTCGCAAAATTACTAAGTTAGTGCAGATATCTTCATGAGCTCCAGTTCTTTATTTGTATTTCATGCATATTTCTTTTCTGCACAATTCTTTAGTCTTTGTAAAAGTTGTATATGCTTTTCTTCTAACCGTGCATTACTACTGGTTGTATTTATTTTGTTGTAATGTACGGTTTACGAGACATGCCATTTTTGTACTCAGTTAGTTATTAATAAAGTCTTCATTAGCCTTTCAAAATAAAAATAGTCATTTTGCAAACGACCTCCATTTTCGACAAAATGAATTTTATTAGATCCTTAGTGACTAATTATTGCCAGATTTCAAGTTTCATGTCAATTAGAGTTGTTTTGTGGCCTTGCATAATTAAAATGTTAATCAATCAATAATTTGAGCTCAAACTAGAGCTATTTGAGCAAATGGACTCAGAATTCCATGAAACAAGTTTCATTAGGACAATAATGACAAAATACAATTGCATGTCAATTTTCATCACAAATGGAGTTCATGTGTAATTAGTGAGTTGTTAAACGTCTATCAGAAGTAACGATAACTAGTAAATAATTAAATATGTAAAGCTTAACCCAGAAGCTAACAGAAATGTCTTCTTTATAAAAATACCCCCACTATAACCGTAAATCCCCCAAAATTTCAACCTTAGCATTAAATCCCCAGAAATTTCAGCCAAAATCCTAAATCCCCAATTTTCTTAACCACATTTTGCAGTAAAGTCCATTTTCAAGTGATAATTTATATCTTACAAAAAAGTGTAAACTGGAGAGAACATCCAACATGAAAGTTGTAGATTATGTTAAAGGCTACCTACTGGTAAAATTTCATGGTCAATGAACACCCAAGGTCGTAGAAATCATGCACGAACAGACATTGTTCGCTTTCGATTTTGGTTGAATTGCATGCATACCGTCGAGAGTAGACGAAGTAGCCAACTAGGAAGTTAGAGAGGGGAGACAGAGCTGCAACTTTGTAGTTGGAGGTTTAACCTGGTATGGGATACGATGACGGTTAAGTCGAGTTGATTGGACGTGAAGTTATTGGAAGTGGAGAACGGAAATGGACATTTTCTGGTGACTGAGGACCGATTCAGGCAAGATGGTTAATGTCACACCCCATATTTTTAACAATAGTAAAGAGGATAAATTAAATAATAATTAATTTAATATTCGGAATAAAGGGAAATGGACTGTGCCATTGCATTCGTCTCGAAATTCTGGTCAAGATAGACATTTGGTTTGCGTAAAGCGGACACCGTATGAAGAAGTTATGAGGATTTTATGTTTGTATACATGCAGAAGAATTTTATATATACATATGAGTCGGATATGAGTCAGAACCTTATCCACAAAGGGTTCAAAAATCAAAATCTCGTAAGGCAGCAAATTTCCTGCTCTAGGGAGTCGACCCCCCTAGAGGGGTATCAACACCGGGGTCGAGGGGTCGACCCCCCTTAATTGGTGTCGAAACCAGGGTCGACACCCTAGGGCTGACGTGCCAGTCGGTTTCAGAGGTGTTGGTAGCTATAAATATGTGTCCATTTCTCCTGTTTTCTTCACTGGAAATCATGGAGGCCAAATGCTGCTGGTGTATGAACTGAGACGGATCCTATCTTCTACAAAAATCAGCTTAAGAAAATCAGTTAGAGATTCAAGATCCATCACCTTTCCCTTTTATTGTTTATGGCTAGGCTACTTTCTAGCCTAGATGCCGCCAAATATATGCGAATGCGTTAGTTAGGAAACGGGGAAAAAGGTTAGAATTGGACATATAATTCAAAACGAATAAAAAGGGGCATAATCACCTATAAAGACATAGGTAAGAATTGGATAAGAATGAAATGTCTAATAATTACAATTAGAAATTGTAATTGCACTTATGACACGAGGTTAGGTTGCAGTAGTGGTGGAAGTCTTCCTGGACCCGACCGGCATATCCAACAACCACTAGTGTTGAACCTAATGTGAGAGGTCTAAGTGCGCAAATACGAGATGGGCCATGACACGAGGTTTGGTCCAACTTGTGGAAGAAATCTGCCCGGACCTGACCAGCATATCCAGCATCCACAAGTTGTAAGCCTAATGCGGGAGGTTTAGCCCATTATAAACCATAAATGGACATGGTAATAAATTGGACTACTTAACCTAATCTAATCCATAAGGGATTGTATGAATATGAACTAAAGTTAGGGTTAAGTAAAAATTGATTTGATAGTGGATGGGTTAAGCAAATCTGGAGGGGGTGGGTAATATTTACATATAGGCCCACAAACTTAACCCGATAAGGTTATGTAATTAAAGATACCTAGTGGTATACATAACCGATGGAAATAATAAAGATATGTAATTAAAGACACCTAGTGTATACATAATCAAATGGAAAACCTAGTGGGGGATACAAGACAAAGGGGAGAGCTTGTATCATATTTTGTGGGACCCGTTTCATCCAGTAACCCAGAGTAGTTATCAAAACATGTACTCCGTACTAGGCGGAGAAGGGGCATGCTTACTAGATTGATTGTATGAGATCCAAACGTGGAGGACGGTGTGGGCGGCGCAAACCGAACGGGCCATGTGCGTGTATGAGCCGGGCATAAGGGGATAAGACGACCGTGACACCTGTAGATATGGGGTTGTGCATATCAGCGAGGGGCTGCCACTTTAGGTATTGATACATCCTACGGTGTGGCTAGCATAGAGTATCTAAGCAGATTAGGGAGCCGATCGATTAGGGTAGTAGTTGGGTACACTTGGATGTATGCTTAAATCTAGCACCTTATAGTGGAAGGGATCATCTCATTTTGGATATACTAGTAATAGTGCAGAGTAATCATTTTAGGGAAGCGTATACGCCTTATCCTATCTACCTTGTCGTGTCTGTCTTTTATGTTGTAATCTCTCTTATGCACTTTATATGCCTGTCATGCTACTTTTATTTATTTACTTGCAAAAAGTAACTAGACTCGCTAAGCTTTATGTCTGACCCCTTTTGTTTCTCCTTCTTTCTTCCGTTCACCCCCAAGGTTCTCAGGGATGAAACACTCAGGCTTTACCATGATTCTACTGATATGTATGGCTCAAGCTCCTATCCTTGTTGCTATGGCTATATTTTGTTTTTTAGGAATTTTATTTCTTTTATGTACTCTGATATTTTTGAAGTACAAGACAGTAGCTTTTATGTTGTAATGGGCTTTTGTGTTTCAAACATGTGATGTTTTTTTGGACCACGGTATCTTATAACAAATAAAGTTTTTATTCCACTATTATTATATATGTCTGTCTTGTAATATTTCCGTTGTGTTTACTATATCGCTCTATGAAACTTAATGCAGTCCCTTTGTGAGTGACATTAACAGACGTGGGGTGTCACACTTGGTATCAGAGCTGAAGGTTACTAGATTAGATAAAAGTTTTTGAAAGCTATTTTCAAAATGGTTTTAAAAAAGCATTTTCAAAAAGAAATGTCTATTTTGAAAAACATTCCCCAAAAAGTCATAAGTAATATCTTTTGATCCCTTGTCTGAATCTCTTTCCTTTTCTTTTTCATCATGTCTGGGGAACCCAACATTCCAGAGGGTTTTACGATACCAGGATGTTTCCATAGGTATCTGGAGGCCACAATGCCTGCCAAAGGCCAAGGAAACGTTCCTTCCCCAGCTGCACACATTGTTCCTCCTCCTCCTCCACGTGCAGACATCTTCCCAAAGATCTGCAAAGATTTTCGTGCTATGGGAGGGAAGCCGTTTGTGGAACTGATACGTTTGTGGAAGCTAGGAACTGGCTCAAGGAGACAAAGGACTTGTTTGTAATCTTTGAAGTAGAGGATCAAAGAAAGATTCAGTTAGCTGCTTGGCTATTGAAGGATGAAGCTTCATTTTGGTGGAGGTACCCCAAGCAGGCCGTCCAGTGGAAACTTGGGATGACTTTAGACAGAGGTTTGAGATGAAATCCCTTTCCCAAGTTGAGAAGAGCATGAAGATGGAGAGGTTCTTAGCACTCAAACAACGGGACTTGATGGTTAAAGAGTATGTGAACAAATTTAACCAACTGGAAAGATGTGGACTGGAACTGGTAGACACTACGCATAAGAAGGCTTTGCGATTTGCTAAAGGGCTAAATGAACCCCTTCATAGGTTGGACATGTCCCACATCCTAATGGGAGCCAACTTTGAAAGACTTGTTGATATGGCCTTGATGTATGAGGAAGAGAAAGGGGAAAAGGAGGAGGCTAAAGCTGAAGAAAAACGCAAAACAAGAAGACATGGCTCAAGAAAGGACAACAACAACAACAACAGAAGAAGAAAGGAGGAAAGAACGACAAGGGTAAGGAGAAAAGGAAGTGTCACAGCTGTGGGAAAGAAGGTCACTTAATCAAACACTATAAAAGAAGGAAGAACACTTGCTTCAACTGTGGAGAGGTCAGACACTTTGTTAGGGAGTGCCCGAAGAAATAGGGATCACAGGGACAAGGTCAAAGGGCAGGAACTTCTGGAGGGAAGGTGCATACTCTCGTGATCCATGCTCCTGATAGAGGTAGAAAAATTTCCGTGGAAGGTTTAATTTCTCTTTCAAACCATCCTATAAGAACAATGTTTGATTCTGGCGCTTTACATTCATTTATATCTAGTTCTATGGTTGAATCTCTGCACTTAATTACTAGTATGGTAGTGGATCCCATAGTTGTTTCAAACCCCATTGGTGGTATGGTTCATTTATCTATGATTTGTCGGGGTTTGAAAGTATCTGTATTAGGCGTCGAGTTCGAGTGAGACACGTATGTGCTCAGGTTTATGGGCCATGGGTTGGTTCTAGGAATGGATTGGCTTACTACATATAGTGTCATTCTGGATTGTGAGAAGAGTGTTGTTAGGCTTCTGACTTGTCATGGGAGGACCCTCGATATTTCTTGTGACCCCTAAGGGTCTGTTATGCTTAGCTTCATAGAGTCTCTTGATGCATCCATAGATGATTTGCAATCTGTTCCAGTAGTCCGAGATTATTATGATGTTTTTGAGGAGATTCGGGGATTACCTCCAAGGTACGAGATCGACTTTCATATATATCTGGTGGACAATGCAAAGCCAGTTGCATTACCAGTGCGCCATATGGCTCCAAGGGAAAGGAGGGAGCTGAGTAAGCAAGTAGGGGAGCTACTTGAGAAAGGATTTACCAGACGAAGCATATCTGAATGGGGCGTTCCAGTTGTATTCGCAACTAAGGCGGATGGTTCGCTTCGTTTGTGTGTGGACTATAGAGAATTGAACAAACTCACAAAGAAGAACATGCTCCCAGTTCCTAGGATAGATGACTTATTTGACCAGCTTGTCGGGGCCTCGGTGTTTTCTCAATTAGACTTGGCCATGGGGTTTCATAAGTTGAGGGTGGCTGAGGACAACATAGATAAGATTGCTTTTAGGACTCCGGATGGTTTCTTTGAATGGCTAGTTATGCCTTTTAGGTTGACGAATGCACCTACCTATTTTGTTGATCTGATGACTAGGGTGTTTCGGGAGTTCTTAAATAAATTTGTTATAGTCTTTGTTGATGACATTTTGATCTTCTCTAAGAGCGAAGAAGAGCATGCCTAACATTTAGGAGAAGTTTTGAAACTCTCCGTGACCATCAGCTTAAGGAAAAGTTCTCCAAATGCCATTTTTTGAAAAAGGAGGTGAGATTCTTAGGGCATGTAGTCTCCAAAGAAGAGATAGCCATGGATCCCGCAAAAGTAATTGCGGTGCAAGATTGGTAGATTCCTACAAATGCAACAGAGTTGAGGAGCTTTCTTGGATTGGTAGGTTATTATAGGAAGTTCATTAAGGACTTCGCAAAGATATCAGCCCCACTCATCAGGTTGACGACGAAGAACTTGGCATTTTCATGGGATATAGATTGTGATGTTGCTTTCCAACGTTTATGAAGAGGGCTCTTACAATAGCCCCAGTCTTGACTTTGCCCGATGGGAACAAAGTGTTTACAGTTTACATCGATGCATGTGGTACAGGGCTTGGTGCGGTTCTGATGCAAGAAGTAAAGGTAGTGTGTTATGGGGGCAGACGGTTGAGAGTTCATGAGAAGAACTACCCCAACCATGATTTAGAGCTAGCTGCCATAGTATTCATACTAAATAGGTGGCATCGTTATCTACTTGGAGAGAAGTTTGATTTATACACTGATCATAAATGTCTCAAGTATCTGTTCTCACAGAAGGGTCTTAAGTTAAGGCAACAAGGGTGGATGTAGTTCTTAGCTTCTTATGATTTCGAGATTGCTTATACCCCTGGCAAAGGTAATGTGGCGGCTGACAGTTGAGCATAGGCAGAGGACGGCCTTATGTCCTCTGTTCGTGGAGAGGAAGAGCTTGGAGTTCAATTCAACTTTTAATTTTAGACCCTCCATCGAGATTTTGCCTAATTTATTTGCGTCGATAGAAATACGACCAACTCTTATAGATTAGATAGGAGCTTTGCGGAAAAGTGACCCCCATATTTTAGACATCATGAATAAGCTCAGAAAGAGGGAGACTTCTAGGCACCTCAGTCGATATACCATAGATGAAAAGGGGTGGTGGCGACGAGATGGAAGGCTTTGTGTTCCTCAAACTAGAAGCTTGATAAAGGCAGTCCTAGAAGAAGCCCACCATTCTAAGATGACTATTCATCCAGGTGGTGATAAGATGTACAGAGACATGAAGAGGGTTTTCTTTTAGGTCGGGATGAAGAAAGATGTGGCTGAGTTTGTTTCTCAATGTTTAGTCTGCCAGCAAGTCAAAGCTGAGCAAAAGAAACCCAGTGGTTTACTTCATCCTTTGAAGGTTCCACAGTATAAATGGGAGAGCATCTCTATGGATTTCATAGATGGTTTGCCTAGATCGAAGAAAGACAACACCAGTATCTGGGTTGTGGTAGATAGAGTCACTAAGAGCGCTCACTTTACTCTAGCTACGAGTAAGAGGACGACATCATGGTTGGCAGCAATCTATGTCCGAGAGAAAGTTTGTCTTCATGGGGTATGTTCCAACATCGTGAGCGATCGTGACC
Organism: Allium sativum; assembly: GCA_030737875.1. Lineage (NCBI taxonomy): Eukaryota > Viridiplantae > Streptophyta > Magnoliopsida > Asparagales > Amaryllidaceae > Allium > Allium sativum. The sequence goes on from CM060919.1 coordinate 209,102,816, forward strand.
CCATCTTTACTAGTGAATTTTGGAGGAGCTTGCAAGAAGCATTAGGTACACAGTTGTGTTTGAGCACCGCTTATCATCCTTAGACCGATGGGTAGACAGAGAGGTGAACAGAATTCTTGAAGATCTTTTAAGACTGTGTATCCTAGACTTCGGAGGGACTTGGGAAGAGCAACTTCCTTTAGTAGAGTTTGCCTATAACACCAGCTATCAAGCAAGCATCGGCATGGCATCCTTCGAAGCATTGTATGGACGACCCTGTAGATCACCATTTTGTTGGTGTGAATCTACAGAAAGATTATTACTTGGACCAGATATGGTTAGGGAAATGTTCGAGAAGGTTTATTCAATGATGGATGAACACGGCTCAGGATAGTTAGAAATCCTATGCAGAAAAGAGAAGGATTGATATCGAATTCGAAGTGGGAGATTTAGTTTTCATCAAAGTGTCACCTCTGAGAAATGTGGTTTGCTTCAGATCGGTAGGGAAGTTGGCACCTGGGTTTGTGGGACCATTTCCCATAACCGAGAGGATTGGTCAAATGGCCTATAGAGTAAAGCTTCCAAAAATTTATCTGATGTTCATGATGTTTTCCATGTTTCTCATCTACGGAAATTTTTGCATGACACCGCAGAAGTTGTTGAGCCAAGCATATTGGAAGAAGTGGAAGTAGAGTGGGAGGCAACAGTCAGACGAGTCCCTACCCGTATTCTTGGATCAAAGGTTAGGAAGCTACGCAATAAAGAATCAAGCTGATAAAGGTTCAATGGGGAGATAACCCAGACGATGCGACTTAGGAGACCAAAGACAAGATTCAGGCTTCGTACCCGTTTCTTTTCAAGGGTATGTTCTTAACTCCTTTTCTAAAATTTTATCTGTGCTTGTTTCTATCATTTGAATATATCCTATCCATAGTATCTTCAATCATTAGATAGGAATCCTATGGATGTAAACATGTGTTTGAGACATGTTATGTTTGATGGATGCAAGTGGATGTAAGTGTTTGCTAGTGGCTTCCTGTGGATGCATATACACACATTAGGCACTAGATCAACTCAATCACTCTCATACTGCATATGGATGTGTGTGCATTTTTCTTTCTTTTAAATTAATGGAAATGGATGTACTATCAAATGGATGTTGCATTTGGATGAATGAGTGTGCACACATATAGAACTCACATGTTATAATAAGATTATTTATATACATATTGGATACATGGCACTGACATACATTGCATTAAGGAGGTCGACTGGATCAGTAGACCGCCTAATCTTTGCATTAGTATAGGGACATGTACACACACCTTTGCATATGTTCATATAAGCATTAGAAATCTTTAAGGACAATGGATCCCAGTGATTAATGGATGAGTAGATGGATGATGGATAGTAGGATATGCATTCTTCTCAACTTAGAGATTTCAGGGACGAAATCCTTTGAGTAGGAGGGAATGTAACACCCCGTATTTTTAACCACACTAAAAGAGGATAAATTAAATAATAATTAATTTAATATTCAGAATTAAGGGAAATGGACTGCGCCATTGCGTCCATCTCGAAATTCTGGTCAACATAGATATTTGTTTTGCGTAAAACAGACAATGTATGAAGGAGTATGAGGATTTTAAGTTTGTATACACGCAGAAGAATTATATATATACATATGAGTCGGATATGAGTCAGAACCTTATCCAAAAAGTGTTCAAAAAACAAAATCTCATAAGGCGGCAAATTTCCCGCTCTAGGGGGTCAACCCCCTAGAGGGGCGTCAATACCGGGGTCGACCACCCTTAAGGGGTATAGACCTCAGGGGTGTTGACACCCCTAGGGCTGATGTGCCAGTCGGTTTCAGAGGTGCTGGCAGCTATAAATATGTGTCCGTTTCTCCTGTTTTCTTCGTTGGAAATCATGGAGGCCAAATGCTGCCAGTGTCTGAATTGAGATGGATCCTATCTTCTACAGCAATCAACTTAAGCAAATCAGTTAGAGATTCAAGATCCATTCTTGTTCTATTTTCTAATCCAAACTCTGTGAGTTCCTAGTTGCTTTTAGATTCAAATATTTAAAAGTAAACGTGATATGACTATAGTTTGGATTTGTTCATGTGCCTATATTATACTGGAATCATTGTAAATTGTGAACATATGACATTCTATGATGTGGATCTTGACCTTATTTGTGTTAGATCTATTTTTAACTATTGGATCTAAATCTCTATCTTGTTGGATCTATTGTAACTTCTATGACATACTATGATGTGGATCTTGACCTTATTTGTGTTAGATCTCTTTTTAACTATTGGATCTGAATTATATGGACATCTAAATTATTAATCAGATCTAGTTTATCACCTTATGTCTATCATATTAGATCTAAACCAGTTGGACATCTAAATTGTTAATTTATATCTTATTATGCTTATTATGACATCATGGTTATGTTAGAATTTGTTAACTGCCACAAGTTCATCAGACTTATGCTCATATGTCCACCTTATCACCGTGCTAGTTTATGTTTATGTTAGAACAATCACTATTATCATTTTTCCCATCACCTTTCCCTTTTATTGTTTATGTCTAGGCTACTTTCTAGCCTAGATGCTGCCAAATATATGCGAATGCGTTAGTTAGGAAACGGAGGAAAAAGGATAGAATTGGCATAATTCAAATAATGTTTATATGAATTGGACATATAGTTAAAATGGGGAAAAGGGGGCATAATCATTTATAAATATAGGTAAGGATTAGATAAGAATAAAATGTCTAATAATTATAATTAGAAATTGTAATTGCACTTATGAAACGAGGTTAGGTTGCATTAGTGGTGGAAGTCTGCCCGGACACGACCGGCATATCCAACAATCACTAATGTTGAACCTAATGTGAGAGGTCTAAGTGCGCAAATACGATACGGGCTATGACATAAGCTTAGGCCAAACTTGCGGAAGAAGTCTGCCCGAACCCGACCGGCATATCCATGATCCACAAGTGGTAGGCCTAATGTGGGAGGTCTAGCCCATTATAAACCATAAATGGACATGGTAATAAATTAGACTACTTAACCTAATCTAATCCATAAGGGATTGTATGAATATGAACTAAAGTTAGGGTTAAGTAAAAACTGATTGGACAGTGGATGGGTTAAGCAAATCTGGAGGGGGTGGGTAATATTTACATATAGGCCCACAAACTTAACCGGATAAGGTTATGTAATTAAAGACACCTAGTGGTATACATAACCGATGGAAATAATAAAGATATGTAATTAAAGACACCTTGTGGTATACATAATCAAATGGAAAACCTAGTGGGGGATACAAGACAAAGGGGAGAGCTTGTACCATATTGTATGGGACCCGTTTCATCTAGTAAACCAGAGTAGATATCAAAACATGTACTCCTTACTAGGTTAGAGAAGGGGCACACTTACAGGATTGATTGTAAGAGATCCAAACATGGAGGACAGTGTAGGCGATGCAAACCAACTGGGCCATGTGCGTGCATGAACCGGGTAGAAGGGGATAAGACGACCGTGACACCTGTAGATATGAGGCTATGCATATCAGCGAGGGGTTTCCACTTTAAGACGTGATATATCCTACGGTGGGGCCAGCACAGAGTATCTACATGGATTAGGGAGCCGATCGATTAGGGTAGTAATTGGGTACCCTTGGACGTATGCCTAAGTCTACCCCCTTATAGTGGAAGGGATCATCCCATTTTGGATATACTAGTAATAGTGCAGAGTAATCATTTTAGGGAAGAGTATACACCTTATCCTGCCTACCATGTCACACCTGTCTTTTATGTAGTAATATCTCTTATCCACTTTATATGCCTATCATGCTACTTTTATTTATTTACTTTGAAAATAACTAAACTCGCCAGGCTTTATGTCTGACCCTTTTTGTTTCTCCTTCTTTCTTCCGTTTCCCCCTAGGTTCTCAGGGAGGAAACACTCAGGCTTGACCATGATTCTGCTTACTTTTGCTGGAGCTGCTGATATGTATGGCACAAGCTCCTATCCTTGTTGCTATGGCTATATTTTGTTTTTGGGGAATTTTATTTCTTTTAGGTACTCTGATATTTTTGAAGTACAAGATAGTAGCTTTTATGTTGTAATGGGCTTTTGTGTTTCAGACATATGATGTTTTTTTTGGACCACGGTATCTTATGATAAATAAAGTTTTTATTCCGCTGTTATTATATACGTCTGTCTTGTAATATTTCCGTTCTGTTTACTATAACGCTCCACAAAACTTAATGCATTTCCTTTGTGAGTGACATCAACGGACATGGGGTGTCACAGTTAACTAGAAACTTGTAGCTGGTGGTGGGACGCGGGTATTGGCAAAATTTCACGGTCGGAGGTGATGCGTGGTGGCGGGAAATCACCTCGAAAGGCATTTCGGTCGACCCCGTTTTCTCGTCGATGGTGGCGCAAACGATGATGGGGTTAGGGTGTTGCCACGGCCTAGAGGGGGGGACATGACGATGGTTGAATTCGATGGCCTGCAACCCTATAGTGGCGGCGCAAGGTGAAGGTAGGTGTGGAGTAACGTTGGTAGTAAAGAACGTGAAGAAGACGAGTTATTTTATTTATTTAATTAACAAATTTAATGATTGTTCAAAGTTTGAACTATTATAACTTGTCCGTATGAACTCAGAATTACGCAAAACTGGATTTGTTGGAATTGTGGAGTCGAGAGCTTCACAACACAATCGATATAGATAAAGTTGGATCCATTTGGAATGTTGGGTTAAATTAAACTCACATTTAGTTTAATCCAAAAGCGTTTGCTATTATAATGATAAAAAATCAATGTGAGAACTCCCTGAACTGATTTAAAAAGTTATTATAATTTATTTGATTACATATTGATTGCTTATTGTTGCTATGGAAGCGTCGTGATTGATGGACGTTTATTTGCAGTTATTTATACACTGTTTATGTACATTTAAGCATTAAAAATTATAAATGCTTATCTTATAGTTGTCGTTTGATGGACAATGAACTGTAGTGGTTGTTATTATAAATGTTTACACACATTGACACCATGAATATGAAATTATTTGGGAATTGACTGATTAAGTTCCATTGATGTTTTAAATGAATATTATATTTATTTAAGTGAAATAGACATGAAAAATTGAAATTGGATTTTTATATCCAAAACGATTTGAAAACGAAGTTAATATGATTCAAACTACTATTAAAAACTTGAAATAGATTTGAAAAGTATTGAATCTGAAATGACTTGCTCTAATTTAATATTGATTTTGAATAGTAAATTCAAAAGCGAATTCGAATTAGGTATATAAACGACGTTTTTAACTCGAAACGATTGTTCAAATGGTCTTATTATTTTTTATAATGGATTTTAGAAAAGTACAGATTTCAAAATATTATATTTGAAAAATATTATTATTTTAATATTATAATAATACCGAATATTCAATTTTAATATATATAGTTGAATTCGAAGCTTAAATCATTTTTAACCGAGTTTATAAACGTTTCATAAAATATGTTTGGATTGGGTCGACGAATTCTAATTTAAATAATAATATGGTTTGAATATGACATGTTGCGCAGCAACAATTCGCGAATTTCAACCATGAACTTCAAACGGTCATAATAATGAAGTTTAAATCGGATTTCCCCGAAACTTGAAACATTTGTTTTCTATTGATAAGAGCTTTCAAATGAAAGAAGAAATTTTGAATTTCAATATATAGATTTCAGGTTATGATTAAATTTATTTTTAAAAAGGGTCACTATAAATGCAGTTCGATGATCGTAATTGGAAATCATCCGAAATGGCCGTATAAAAAGTATTAAAAATATGGAAAAGTTATGATAAATCATAATAAGTGATTTTAAATAGATTTGGAAAAGAAATATGAAATTTTGAGCTATATATGGATATTTGTGTCTTTAGCCTAACGTTCTAAATATGGTAAACAACATTTTTAACGTTTAAAGTTAAATGCTGAATATATAGTTTCCAATAGTTATTATATATGGTTTATATAATTAAGAATCATTTAAGAAGTAACTCGACTTGATTTTAAATTATAAGTCGAGATTTGGTCTGTATAGGACTAGTTGCACAACGACACTTCGCGAATGTCGACCGTTGACTTCAAATGGATGTACCGAAAGATTGACCATCAGATCTTCCGGAAACGAGAAGCATTTTGTTCGTAATGGAAAGAGTTTTTAAATGAAATAGGAAGTTAAAAGATCCAAAGGTTAAATCTTGAAAGATGTGAAAATCAAATTTGAATAAAATTGGATTTGGATAGAAATGTTCTTAGGATATTTTTTGTTGATTACCATTGTGTACATGTTTACTATTTTGAAGAATTTGGAACATGTTTTACATCGTTATTACACTTATAGTATTTGCTGATTGCGAGATTTGGTGTTAAATATAAGTTGATGTAAATTCTGTTTAAATCCTATATTTAATAGCAATTGGTTTTGGGTTTGTTGTGAATAACGTCTTAAATAATGTTATTCTTTTAACCTAACTATAATGAAGACCTTATTTGGAATTGAATAATTAACTTTTAAATTAAGATTTAATGAGTTTTCCATAGTGAAGTTCTCCAATTAATAAATTAAATTGGAATTGAATGAGAATCGGTTTAGTGATAATTGAGATGAGTCTCTGTGGACGAAGATTGTTAGCCCAAAAAATAGTCCTAACACTCAAATTGTTATATTTCGAGCATAGGATATGAAGAAATAACTGAAAATAGGGAAAAAAATCAAGACAACAAGATTTTTATAGTTATTCCATGTTAACGAACCTACGTCTACTTCCTATTTTCACATTTCACTCATAGATTATAATTACAATGTATATTGTCTCTCAATCACTTGAATTCAATGAATAATTCTCTCTGAACCCATTGATTCTATTAGAGAAGATAGTGGTTATTCATGGAGAAGTGTTGGCCATGGCAGCCATGGACTAGGAAATGCCAAAAGTCCGTTGAAAATGCCCTCTGTAGGTGTATTTATAGCTGTAGGAGAGCTCATATGGTGATGGGGTCGTGGTAGGACACGTGGCACCTGATCCGGGAAAGTAGAAGCGATCATATCCTTGAGAGTAGGTAAAAATCTACGTGTGTAGTAGTGGGTCCTGGTCGCGGTTCGTGGTCACGGTTCGTGAACCGGGGTGGTGAGCGGGTGATGGTCGTGATGGTGATGGTCAGGCCGGGTCATGGTCACGAACCGATCCTAGGGAGTGGTCAGGATCCGATCCCAGGGGGTGGTCACAATCCGAACCCAGGGGGTGGTCACGATCCGACCCCAGGGGGTGGTCATGATCCGACTCCAGGGGGTGGTCACGATCCGATTTTCAAAAAAGCCAAAATGCAGGTTTTTTCTCTCCATATTTCTGTATGCGTTCACGGAAACGGACGTAACTTTCAAACCGTAAGGCCGATTGGACCAAACGAAAGCTCTACTTGAAGATAATTCAGAAGGCTACAAGAATTTGATGTGTTTAGATCCAAATGAGGTCGTTTGATAGGGGTTTCAAGGTAGTTTATACTGATGTTGTGATTTTGACCAAACTGCCCTGTGTCTTCTGACGATGCTTCCAATGGCGGAGAGTGATGTTATCCAGATATTCCATATGTGACAACATTTGCCAAAAAGTGTTTCGACATGATCTTTGCTTTGGGTAGCCTGGTCACAAAGCAGGCTAACATTTTCCCCCCAAAGCACATCTTATCGCAGATGAGATGTGCTTTGAATGTGTTGAGCTAAATCTTTCTGGAGGGTCATTTATCCTTGAAAAGGATTTATCCAATTGTTGCATTGCTTCCTCGGGAGCTATTCAGGCCAAATTCTATGGAAGGAGTATCCGAGATGATCAAGAAATTGTTTAAACCCTGTCGAATCAAGAGGTCTAATTCATTCATCAAAAATCATGCTAGATCGTTAGCTCCTGAGCGTGATCCTACACGCACGGATCGTTGCCAAACAACGTCATCATTCTACACGAGTCAAGCGCATTGTCAGGTCAGACTTTCTTTTACATATGAGTCAATTCATGAAGTGGCTATCCAAATTATTGGGTAATTCAAGAATCTTCGAGCTTTTAGTTAGTACCTGGGTAGTTAGGACAAAGCACATTAGAATCAATATATGAATTCATTATTTGTACTCAAGTTTGGACTGTCTTGATATCTTGATATTGATCCAGGTTCTTAAAATCGCCTTGAATCGTAACAGTAAGGAATCCGAAGACCCTGAACACTCCGAATTGTGGTCAAAGGAGTCCGCAATTTCTCTAGATTGCTTCCCTTCAATGTAGCTGCGATTTGAATCTTTGAAGTCACATTTGACCCATAAGCTAGCTTATTTGAACAAGCAGGACACATCCTGCAAAGTTCTAAAGATATGGTGTATATGCTTTAAATCTTGCTCCATGCGAGGGTCATCTTCAAAGTCAGTCTATGAATTTTTTCTTGTTCTCTCAGCGCCGTCAGAGGAAAGCAAAGTCAGGGCTTATGCCCCCAGTATCGATGGGGGTTGAGTTGACTCAATCAGGCATCTAATCTTTAGGATTTTATACTTCTCGTCATCGCATCTGGAAAGAGTTATAGGTTCAACAATCTTAGTTGACCCAGATCATTCTGTACTATTTTCTCAATTTAGCAAAAGTTGGAATTATATATGTAAATGGTCGAACCATATTTGCTTTGATATCGTCTCTTCTCTTTAGCCAGATAGTGAGGATTGCCTCATCGGGCATCAACGAATTCGGTTACTCCCATCGGATCAGTTGCGGAGTTAAGTAAACTTGTTGAATGCGAGTGACTAAATGCCATTATGAAGTTAGTTGGGCCCTTCCATTTGTGCTTCAACATAGTCCGAAATGGTCATCACAATCTTTTTGAGTCTCTTTCTCATGATCGGTTCAATTGAGCTTGACAAACTAGATCATGGGCTCGATAAGTGGTATAGATTCTTTTTGGAACTGCACATTATTATCATTCTTTTCTAGGGCTTTTCCTTTGTCCTTATTGTTTCAGGAGTTGGAAGGTGCTCCATTCTTTATCACAAAAGCATCAAGATCGCCCATTTCGACATTAACACCTTCTTGTCATAAAAGTATGTTGACCTCAGGGTTGAATTCTCTAAAGCTTCTGAGAAAATCTCGTTACTGATAAAGTTTAAAGTTCGGGGGAATAACAGAGGATTCTCCTGTCCCACGTGAAAGGGTTGTGATTGCCGTTATCCCTATCATCTTGAGAAGTGTCTCCCCTCGAGAGGCACCGAATCAAACTGGCGAGCAGGCTGTTATTAAAGAATTGTTGCACATTGTCAAGATCATGGATGGTGCCCCCAGCATCGAGTCTAAGATTACAAAGGGGGTCTTTGTTGATTTCTTGCTTCTGCTTCGATATTGCCCCAGGGTAGTGGTTCGAGTCATTCGACCCGACCGGGTTCCTGTTCTTCGAATTATTGCGTTCTTTCTTGGAGCCGAGTATGGAATTCGAGTTAGGGCTAAAGCAGATCGTGCATAACCTGAGTTTGTTTCAATTCTTGCATTCTCATCTAGGATGTTGCAGGTGGCTGTTCCATTGTCCATGTTTCCATCCAAGATGTTCTGAATCGAAGCCGCATGCTGCATGCCTGCTGATTGGTTTGTGTTTAATCCGAGCTGATGGTTGCTATCTGGCCGAGCCAAGTTTGTCATTGCTTTAACTTCGATTTTATCATTTCTAGCGAATTGATGATTGTTGCTTGGCCTTTCAATTGTCGTTCATCCCCCCAGCGTAAAGTCTTGAAATAAGTGAAGATTGGCCTCGGGCTTCTTAGATCCACATGTGCAGTTGCCATCAATCAGGCTTCTATCACTCAACTGGGAATGGAGGGATCGAGTAGTTGAACTATGCTGCTCGAGGCTCGTATTCTGTGCCCCCATCCTCGGGGGTTTGTTCTGAGTAGCAGTGTTCGAATCCATATCTTCCCTGGATTTATATTCACTCCTCGCACCAAGAGCCGGAGTTGAGTGCAAACCGATTTATTGGTACTCATCCATTGCTAATCTCTAGCCTCCCATCCAAGCTCCAAGCATTGAAATCAAGCAATGAATAGTTGGATCGTAGTCACCTTTATTGCTCCCGTTTACTCTATGCATGAAGGGAAAGGTCAGGGACGAAATGGTTGCGTCACGTTCAATTATTACATGGGATATATCCCGCCTTATCTGAGCTTCCCATTCTGGAAGTAAGTTGGGATCAGCAGATGGACGTTCTCTTTGCATTTGTTTTCTGGTCTTCAAAGGGTCTAGGTCATCCTTCTAAACGCGACCCTTTGTTCGTTTTCCATTGGTATGCTGCTATTGTTGCGAGTGAGGCCCTCGCGTTCTTGACTAGTTATCTTTTGTAAACCTGCATTTAGTAATTAAAATTTTGTTTCTTTCGCAATGTCCTGTACCTACGAACATTCCATAATTAGTTATGCATTTAAACATTTGAAACGCAAATGGCCAAATAAGTCATGAAGCATTCTAAGTTGTCAATGCAATTATAAATGAAAATGCACTAAAATAGTATGTGTGTACTGGTATGCCCCCAATCAATCATTAACTTAGTACCTGGCCAGGGCTTGTTGAGGATTGATTAGGACCATAACTGTGTTCCCCCCCATGTTCGGACATGGAGGATTCGGGCTCAGTTTTCGTTCTTTTTTCCAGTCGTGTAACAGGATAGGAGCCCCTGAGTGGCATGTGTCATCATGCCTTTATACTCTCCCGATCCTTCAGCGGGGTAAGAGTTCTTGTGGCTCTAAGTGTCTAGCACCTTTATACTCTCCCGATCCTTCAACGGGTTAGAGTTCATGGGGAACCAATCCATGGTGCCTTTATACTCTCCCGATTCTTCAGCGGGTTAGAGTTCGAGCTCGGTTCTTAGTCTGCTCACCGATCCTTGGGGGGCAGAAGTTCTGGGGGCGCTAAATCTATAGCGTCTTTGTACTCTCCCGATCCTTCAGTGGGTTAGAGTGTTGTCAAGGCGGTTTTTATCATGGTGCACCTTTACGCCTTGTGGACGTCATCTTCGCGTCCTTTATACTCTCTCTCGAATCTTGAGAGTTAGAGTAGCGGACATCATCTTCCTGTCCTTTATACTCTCTCTAGAATCTTGAGAGTTAGAGTCACGGATCGGGTGGTCTTTAATCATGGCGCGCCCATAACACTCGTCCTAGATTTATACTCCTATCCAAGCTCTGAGGATTAGAGTTTATCGGAAAGTGTTTTCCAAGGCTTTGCGTTCCTCCGAACAATCTACGGAGGGGTGGTTGTCACCAAACTCCGGGTACCTGCATCATTCATATCGCACGAATTAGTCATGTCAATAACTCAAGTGGCATGTAAAAGCAAATCTTATGATTGAAAAATAAGGATATTAATGGGCACTGCTGCCCCCTGTCGGGATTCATGTAATCTGGTGGCATCGAGTACAGGATCGAGTCATATAGACGGTCACACTGCATCTATCTGGAGTTGGATTCGGACTTTGCAATTTGATGACTTATGTGCAATTGTCTTGTGGTCTGCCACGTGTGAGCCAAGGATTGGATGGTCATCTCGGATCTACCTTAAGCTATACAACTTTCTTTAGACGGAGGGTGTGGCTTTGTAAACGAGCAGTTCAATCGGGCTCGTTATGGTAATGATCTATAATTCCTCATGAGGGTGTTAGAAGCCTAATTGGCACCAGATCCTAGGTACCTTCACCATCCACAAATTAATTCATCTGAGTTAATCACATGAATTACTCATAAATCATGCAAATACAAGAGTCATGGCTAAAGAATAATCCTGTTAAAGGAATGAGTATCATTCTGAGCGAAAATGGCATTGCACATTCATTGCAGGTCCATTTTGCTTTCCCCTATCTCTTCCGGTGAAGGGCTTCCAAAGTCACTTAGTTGATGAAGGATATCTTTTCAAACTATCGTGGGGCGACAGTCCCAAAAATGAATAGGCCTTGATTGGGGTCTTGAGATGGCAAAGACGGTTAGGTAAGTATCACAGGCGAGTGATGAGGCCGTGTCTCCTTTGAATCGTCTTTTTGCCCCCATGCTGATGGTAAGGATAGAGTGTAAGGAAGTCGCAACTGTACCGCTAATGGAAGCACACCATCACGTTGGTGTTAGAATGGCAATTGGCATGAGAACAATGGATCTATGCTTATAGAAACTTTTGCACTTTCTATGCTAAAAAATAGGATATTGCGGCTGGTGGGATAGTCAAATCTCATAGATTTGCTGATAGGCCTTCGATTCCATATTGGGACAAGGGTTGGTGCGCAAACAATCAATCATCTTTCGGGCGTGAGCATTCTAAACTTTCAACTTGCTAACTTTAAGGCAAGACAAAGGCAATTGGCCATGCAAACTCCTAACGTATCAGCTTTGAATTTAGATGATGTAATCTTGAGTGATTCATGCTCAAATCTCCAATTGCCCCCAGCGTCTGGGGAACGAGTTACTTGGAAAATAATTGATGAAAGGAGTGGAAGTGTGAATCTTCACTTTCTAATTCCAAAGCTCCACTCATTAGATGTTTCATTCATGTACATTTCCCATCTAGTGAGAAGTTGACTAGTGATTCCGTCAAACCATTCAGGGCGATGAATTCAACAATGAGAATCGTCTGTGTCGATCTTAGGACAACCTTGCTAGATGCATTCCGTGCTGCAGGAAGTTTATCATGGAGTTATTTACGACTCTCTTCTGAGTTCAGTCTCCAACACTAGATCAACTTCCATCTGATTAATTGTTGGATTTTATAGTGTCTCGATGGGGATCATCTCCGTCTTTTCTGGATTGTCGGAACCTTCTAACTTGGTCAGATTATATTCCTTCTGACCTTCTATGTGCGGAATATGAGGTATGTTGTAACGTTCCAATCCATCCAACATCCCTTCTACTAGTTCTAAGTTAGCTGTGAGTTGTAGTTTCTTCGACTGGAATACCTTTTGAGCCGCCCTTCGGGGCTTATCTGCAAAACTCCGGCGTTGGATCGTCGATCATTTCTTACACTACCTGTATACAGTTTCCAGATGCTTGATTTCGTCTTCCATTCCTAGGGGCCATTTTCTACATCTAACATATCCTCTTCAGGAACGGTACATTTAGCGATGAAGTTGGCTAATGCTTGCCCCCGTACGGACCTCTTTAGGAGGGAATTGAGATAAAACTGGTTCAACTCTATGTTCCGTTCGAGCAACTTTCCAGATGCCTCAGGTCGCTGCAGGCCCTATCATAGCGGCTAATGAGTGTGTATCACAATAGGACGAACTAGGAAGTAGCGGGGGAGCTTTCTTAGAACAATTAGCAAGCTGTGGATAAGCTTTTCAATATTTGGGTAGTTGCGTTCTACCACGGCTACCTTCTTGCTCACATTATAGGCTAGTTTCTGGACCCTATCCTTCTTACCTGCAAGTGGTGCCAACTTTCCTGCCAAGCATCAGACAACTTTAATTCTTTGTTGTTCATGGATGTTTAGGATCGTTGCAATTTGATCAGGGTTGATTTTGATCCTATGTAAGCTAACTATGAGGCCAAGAAGCTTTCCTGATGCAATTGGCAAACAAACATTTCAAAGGGTTTAGCTTTATTCCAGGTATTGAACATCTCTGTTAGATAGGAGACGTGATAGGTGGATCGCTCAGACTCCACAAGAGTATCATCTACATGGACTTCCATGGGATTTCAAGGTAGATGCATTCCCTGGACCGAGCATACGTCTTATTTGCTGTAGAAGTCAAGTAAGTTCCCTTGTTTGGAAGAGGTCTATATGAGATCCGATTTCAAGACCTTAGTCAGATCGGCATCGACAGTTGGAACATGTGCAGTTGCGTCATTAGATGTTACCCTTCTGCATCCCGAATCACCATCCTCTCTAGGATCTATGTCTTCGAGTAGATCATCGGGTAATTCCTTTTGTGATGCTCCCTTTATTCGCAATATCGGCACCTCCTTCACACTCCATTTCATCTGGAGGGGAAGTGTCTTTGGGTTTCACGCCATCTGTGTTGTGTAGCATATTCTAGCCAAATAGTCAGCTTCTCCAATAACTTGGTCACCATAGACCATTCCCACTCCATCTTCGGTTGGGATATTTAGTAATAGGCAGTAGGGTGCAATGCAGGCTCTGAATTCTATTGGAGCTGGTTGGTCGAGACCTTGATCAGATAATCTTAAATACAATAGCGTGGATGGCAAATGAACTGGAGAGCTAATGGTTGATTCATATTTGCGTTAATCTCAAGCTCTCGCCTCTTGACCAATGTCATATGGTGACTGATGAGCAATCAAGTTGTTATCACTTGTGCAAAGATCCATACGTCTGATCATGGCTAGTGGCGGTTCAACTGGTACCTAACTCTGGGCACCAAAGTGTGTTGATGTGACCCTTTTATAATGGAAATCAATCTTCATTAATGTTGTGGATAACAGTTATGCATTGGAAAGGTAAGCTAAGTTCTCGCAGGTGTAGACCGTAGGATATATGTCTTTCATTACACCATACAAGTGAATTGTAGATTTGTAATAATGCTTAGTCACTTTCTAGTATCTTGTCATTGCGAGTCATCGTTGCTGTGATCATCCGAGTCTCCGGAATAGCGCCTGGATGGTTCCATTTTAATGCCATCTGGGACCCCACCCATCGGAAAGGTTTAAGTCATGTAAACCAGGTGATTACTACTCGTTCATGGAAAACATCAGTTGCATTGGTGAAATCAATACACCATCAGAACTCTAGAAGAAGAGGCTGCTATGAGACAATCATTATCTCGTACACTGTCGTATCCAACATGTCAAATCTTTTTAATAGCTCCTCATATTGAATAACATCAATAAATAGGTGTGATGGCTCTGGGAAGAATCTCAGTCGTTGTCAATTAGCTGTCGATATGATCAGACTATCCACCGAATGTCGACTGGTAAGTATTAACTATAGGACAAAACATACTCCGACCCGAAGGCGAGCCGTGCTCCGAGCCAAAGGCAAGGCCGTCAGCAGGTCCAGGCGCAGCGCCGGTGGGGGTCCAGGGCCCCACAGTCCCGGCGGTGATCGACCTGAGACCGGGTTGGGTCGTGACCCTTGTTCGAGTCGGGTCGTGACCCTTGTTCACCATTACTTTTATTTGTAGCGGGTCGAGTACACCAGTGCGAGTTGCAGTTCAGATACCTCCGCGGATCGTGGTTCAGGGGTACCCTACTGTTCGTGGCTCAGCAAGTCTTCGGATCGCTAGCACCTCTTCGGGTCGTGGATCGTTGTATCATCAGCTGTTCTGTACGGGCTCTACACTGTGGTTCGTGGCCCCAATATACCCAGCATCGGTTCGGGTTGTGGGTGCATCCTGAGACCGGATCGTGGTCTTCTCTTCGCGAGCCGGTGGGTGAGGACGTGTGTTTCTTTGATTTTCTGCTCTTCGGGATCGGGTTGGGAACATCTTCACGAGCCATTGAATAGGCCTTTACGACCAGACAACGTTCCACGAGCCTTCATCACGAACCCTGTTCATGAGCCCTGCTCACGAACCAGTTCACGAACACTTCGACCTGCTCCTACGAACCATCTGTTCGCTCTTTATTCGCTTGGGAAGTTTGTAATTCCTTACTCCTTTTAGGAGCCGTGGAGTTCTGATTTACTAAAATCAATGAAATCTTCAAAAATGGTAGGAACGCGGATTATCTTCTTCGGACTTAGAGATCCAAATACTATAACAACAATCTGTTAGGCTAAGAATTCAATTCTCAGTGAAAGCACCAAAATGTTAGACCAAAAAGTGGTCCTAACACCCAAATTGTTGTATTTCGAGCATAGGATATGCAGAAATAACTGAAAAATAGGGAAAAAAAAGAAAGACAACGAGATTTTTATAGTGGTTCAACGTTAATGAGCCTACGTCCACTTCCTATTTTCTCATTTCACTCATAGATTATAATTACAATGAATATTGTCTCTCAATCGCTTGAATTTAATGAATAATTCTCTTTGAACCCATTGATTCTATTGCAGAAGATAGTGGTTATTCATGGAGAAGTGTTGGTCATGGCAGCCATGGACCAGGAGATGCCAAAAGTCCGTTGAAAATGCCCTCTGGAGGTGTATTTATAGCTGTAGGAGAGCTCATATGGTGATGGGGTCGTGGTAGGACATGTGGCACCTGATCCGAGAAAGTAGGAGCGATCATAGCCTTGAGAATAGGTAAAAATCTACACGTATAGAAGCGGGTCTTAGTCGCGGTTTGTGGTCATGGTTCGTGAACCGGAGTGGTGAGCTGGTGATGGTCATGATGGTGATGGTCAGGCCGGGTCATGGTCACGAACCGATCCTAGGGAGTGGTCACGATCCGACCCCAGGGGGTGGTCACGATCTGACCCCAGGGGGTGGTCACGAGCCGACCCCAGGGGGTGGTCACGATCTGACTCTAGGGGGTGGTCATGATCCGATCTTCAAAAAAGCCAAAATGCAGGTTTTTCCATATTTCTGTATGCGTTCACGGAAACGGACGTAACTTTCAAACTGTAAGGCCGATTGGACCAAACGAAAGCTCTACTTGAAGCTAATTCAGAAGGCTACAAGTATTTGATGTGTTTAGATCCAAATGAGGTTGTTTGATAGGGGTTTCAGGCTAGTTTATACTGATGTTGTGATTTTGACCAAACTGCCCTGCATCTTCTGACGATGCTTCCAATGGCGGAGAGTGATGTTATCTAGAGATGCCATATGTGACAGCATTTGCAAAAAAGTGTGTCGACATGATCTTTGCTTTGGGTAGCCTGGTCACAAAGCAGGCTAACAAAGACCTTTACTATTTAAGGAATTGAAAAGGCTTTTCCATTATTCTGCTTATAATATTAGTCCGATATGGGAATTTATATTGATTATGAACATATATGATTTTTGTGAAGATTCCGTTTCAAATGGAAGAATGATTTTTGGTTTATCATGATCGATGTTTTAAATAACATTTGTTCTTTAACCCAGTAAAAGGAGAAGATGATTTCTTAAGATTATTTGAATGTAAATCTTTATTTAATTTGAATATAAAGATTGAATGAAAGAGTTTTCCTAAAAAACGACAATGGGAACCAAGTTTAAAGATCGTTTGAAGATAAACGAGTTTTCCTTAATGGAAAGATTTAAAGAAATGGATTTGGATTTAACAAGTTTTCAAATATGCACTTTGTTAAGAATAAGAAATCATAAGTACGATTTTGGGCTTAGCGATATGATTGTGGAAAGATTTAAACAAGAGTTTAAATAATGTAAATCTTTGATAAGATTTAAAGGAGTAATTCCCATGGTAAAGAATGATCTGAGTAAAAGAATATTCAGAAATGGAATGAGACTCATGATATGTTTATATCTCAAAATTGGTTTTAAAGATGCGCTAGTTATTTCGAAAAAACCGGGTTCCGATCCATTCTGAATAACTATACGACGAATATTGAAAATACTGAAGACATTGGTTAAAGACTGAGGATCTTCACATCGTTTAGATTATTGCTAATGTCTTGATTGTGAGATACACCCAAGACGAGGTTATAAGTGGCAATCGTCCAGACGTACATGGAAATTGTCCAAATTTGCAAGGGTCCCTCTTTTTTATTGGACGAGGAATAAGGTGCTTTCGGTTTCACTCAGACCTGTAATGGCCCGAAAATCTGTACTATTTGAGTTGATTAAATACACTACACGTCCAACCTAAATTGCATAGAACTATGAATCATTATGGGTTAAAGAAGAAAAAGATAGAAGAAGAACTAGAGTAACAACACAGAATCTCACATCGCAACATAATAAAATATAATATATATAATAGCTTTTGGAATACAAAATTTTAACTGTATAAACATACCATTATCAGAGTACAACACTTACAACACAACGGAAATACAATAGCTATATAACTTGTACTGGAGCCTCCTGCTCCAAGATACTCCAAGTATATTTGTAAACAACTAAACTACTTGAATGCCTGTACAAATTTCGGCACCCAAGAGTTTAGTGTAAAACAAAACAAAATAAACTCTAGACTAGTCATGGGACTGGTGCGAGTAACTTAAACCATTTGGTTTAACTTTTATAAATCCTTTTAAAAGAAAGGATAATCGTAAGACTGATCTCACATAAATACGGATGGTTTTATCCTTATGAAAACCCAAAACATTCTTTGAACCAATATTATAATAGTGTCTAAAACAAGTAAATTGCAATTTAGCGACACACTTGCATCTCACGCTCCACATACATAGTATACAATCAAAATCGTAGGCTCTTATTGGATAATGGATTCCAGCCGCCAAGGTACGGGACCACCCTCCGATAGTGTATCTTTAGAGAGGAATACACCAGTTTTAACTAGAACATCTTGCAACCCATGCCAAACATGACCGACCACTCACTTCACTTAAGTCTACCAAATGTATTATCACCGAGGGTTGGGATAAGCAACCATTTCCTGAAAGAGATGGCATCTAAAGAATAGAGAAGAAAATGGATTTTCTCTAGATCAAGTGACAATACACTTTAATTGGGAGCTACCTACTTAGCCATGCGACCAACCCAATTTTATACCATTTCTCAGTTGTGAGGCTTGATGTAACACCCCTAAAATTCATAAGTATCCATAATAAATTAAATAATTAAAAAGGAGCAATTATGTAACACCCCACGTCCGTTAGTGTCACTCACAAAGGGAATGCACTAAGTTCTGTGGAGCATTTAGGGTAAAAGATGCAGATAAATTACAAGACGGACAGAAATTAAACAGCGGAAAATAAAACTTTGCTTTTGTTGATAAAATGGTTTGTACAATGGTTTCTTTACAATATCAGAGTATCAGCTGTCTTACAAAATAAAGAAGCATAAAAACAACATTTATATTCCCCGATTTTAGCAAGAGCCAGCCATAGCATCTGAAAAGAGAATCCAGGCAAACTTCGACAAATCTTCAAGCTGGGAAAGAGTGGCAGTCCAACTTAACCTGAGCTAAACTAATTCCCTCCTTTACTACCTGGGGGGGGGGGAACAGAAGAAAAGAAGACGAAAGAAAAACAGAGTCAGACATAAAGCCTGAGTAAGTTCAGTAACTTCTAGCATGTGAACATGGAAAACAAAACGACATGAATTAACTGAATAAACATTACACCATGACGATAGGGTCAACAAGATTAGACAAGGTAGTCACAGGATATGCTAAGATGAACTGGATACGCTCTAATACTTTCGCTGCTTCGCTATTTCCTTGTTATACTAGTTTCTATATCTCTGCACCACCTATCTAGTGTCCCAACTAGTAACGATAACGTGATCCCAATCCTTGTATTTTCCATTTCCTTCCAGCATACATTTATTATTTATTACCTAGATCAAATCCAGGGTTTTCTATCAAGTGCTTTCTAGATTTGACTAGAGTTTATGCTATCTGCTGAACGCTTCTCGAGTTCAGGGTTTTTGCCACCTAGTTCAACTAGGGATTACGCTACCTATCGAACGATGCCCCCAAGTCTAGGAACACTACCTAGAGTGGTATATGTTCCCATACTTCCCCACGCATGTATCGCGAATCGTTATCGCTTGTCTAGATGCACATGTCCTGTAATGTGCGGTCCGAGTCCTGTGACAGGGCAAATCAAGGAATACAGAACTCGGTCGGGAGCTTTCAGATATCTGCCGATGCAGATGCTAAGGTCTGTTTTTATTCCAGTGGCTATGGTCCCACTTGACCCCTCCCTCAACTAATGAAAGGCACACCTTGTAAAATGAGAACTATACGCCGGCCCCCGGTGCCCCACTATCCTATGGCCATCCGCAACCATAACTAGATAGCAAGTATATGGTCTTTTGGAGTTCTCCGCCTTTCCGCTACACGTATCACGATTGACTCAAGATGGATGGTAGACGACGAGTTGCTATCACAGGGCTACTGTTTGCTCGCCGAATCACGCCGGTCCATCCTAGTCTTTAGGTTGCCATGTATTGCAACCAAGGCATACCCCTGGTTCTTCTACGCAGACCATAACCTCTGTGGGCCCAGGCGGATCATCTGCAGCCTCACAGAGGGATACCAAGAGTACCCTCACGTCCCCTCGAAGCCTCGGGCTTCGTAACCCAATTCGTTGGAGCCTTCTCTCTATTCAGACAGACATTCGCTCCTTCCCGTGTTTTACTAAGAATTACTACTTAGTTGTACTAACTAAGATTTACCACTTAGTTTCCAGAATCGTTGTTTTCTAAGGTTTACTACTTAGTTCCCTTTCCCATCAATTTGGATTGGTTAAGTGTCATTAGTCAATTCAAGCCAACTTAACCCTCTTCATTCATCCTGTTATACTGGTTAAGTGTTATCGGTAATTCATGTTGACTTAACCCTACCACAAACCAAGTTATATTGGTTAAGTATTTCTTATTACTTAACCCTACCCATTCACCCTATATTGGTTAAGTGTTTCTTTTTATCTTAACCTTGCCCGTCTGTCTAACATGTTATTAATGGTTAAGTGTTCAAGTTTAGACTTACCCCTATTATTTTATCACCGTCTGATGGTTAAGTGTTCAAGTTTACTTAACCCTACGGTCTAGCCCAGCTAACATATCAAATTGGCTAAGTGTATTTAATCTTACTTAACCCCAACCTCTAGTCTAGTTAACATGTAAATTTGGCTAAGTGTATTAACTTTACTTAACCCCACTTTCTAGACTAGTTAACATGTTAATTTGGCTAAGTGTTTTCTTAGTTACTTAACCTCTACAAATCTCGTCTTGTTACCATGAGTTTGGTTAAGTGTGCCTGTGGACTTAGCCCTCCGTTCTAGCTTAACTGAGCTTAAATTGGTTAAGTGTTCCTATGGACTTAACCCTCCCATTCTAGCTTAACTGTATGAACCTAACCCCACCTACCAGTCTTGTTATCATGTTGAGTTGGTTAAGTGTCTTAGTTAACTTAACCCTAGCATTCTTGTTCTAGCTTTAACTAAATAAATTAAAGCCACGACCACTCAAATTAGACAGATATTGTTGTGATTACTGGATGTGCCGGTTGGTTCCGGGCAGGTTTACATCGCAACTCAGTCTAACCTCGGGTTAGGCCTATTCGTGTTTTCTAGTTCAAAGGGTTTTGATTAATTTTCAAATCAGGTTTTGAAAGTAACCATCCCGTCCGTCGGATCAGTTAGGGATAGCCAGGGAGAGCAGGAAACTTGTATTTTCCAAACTCAAGCCTAGACACTATCCTCTCTGTCACCCTAGAACTTTATGGTTTATTATTAAAAGAGATGTCGTTAACAAACCTTTAATTTGTCTAAATTAACATTTCCTCATTTAGGACAAATTTTATAAGTAAATTAATCCTAATTTACTTATTTCCCAATTACTCTTTTAATGTAAGTTGTCAACATTTATTCTTACGGCCCATTTTCCCCGCTATATCATGTTTATGCTTTTTTGGTATGTAAACCATACCAAATGAAGTGTCACTAACCATGATTTTGCTAATCCTGACAATTACTCCCAGTTATGGCCAATTTTATGCCAATATACTTATTGAGCCAAATTAGCTAATCCAATTCTGATTTAACATTCTAATTCATGTCAAACTAGACTTATTACTCTAGTTCACAATACAAGATTCAAATTACACATCTTACAATTTATGTCAAATTTATCCAATTTGCATTTCTATGAACATGCCATAATACATGTTCCCAATTTATGCCAATTTCCAAGTTGAACTACGTTTTAGTAAATTTCATATTTTGTCCCAAATCGCATTCCCACCGCTCGTATAATCGTGATTCAATCTAAATTATAGATTCGCAGAAAATAGGGAATGAACCAAAGATTGCTATGAAAAGGATAGATATAACAACTAGCATAAAATGGTTTTGAATAATGACGTAGGTTCAAGAACATGGGTAGACCTAACTTAATAGGTAAATTCCCAAGGTCTAAAACCAAGAATAGACGGAACAGGTTCAAGAACATGGGTAGACCTAACTTAATAGGTAAATTCCCATAGTCTAAAACCAAAGAAAACCAAGGACAAGCAGAATAAATAATCGGGTTTAGCCCCAAATCTCAAAATCACAGAACTTAAGCAACACTTTCCTAGTCAGGAATCATGGAGGTTTAATCACAGATGTCCTTGTTATGTCACAGGCAATAGTTTATGTTAATCAAAGGCATAGGTTTTGTCAAGGAAGTAATCCTCATAGTCATATTCACAATCATAGGCAATGTTCATAGTCATAGGCGATGTCCATAGTCATAGGCAATGTCCATAGTCATAGGCAAATGTTCATAGTCATAGGCATATGGTTTTTAGGTCCATAGTTTCATAGTCACGGTCTTATTTGTCTTTGAATCATGACAGTTCTTAATTAGGTCCAAAGAGATAGGCACAGATTCGAATAGAAAGAAAGAGAATTGGCATATTCTTTTATTCCTTCAATTTCATGTCATGAACAAAGAAAAACGTTCAAATCTAGAAATAACTGACTTACATAGATTTAGATTAGAAAAGAAAGATGGCGTTGCTACGATTCGTAGAAAATCATTCATTGAAGTCGTTTGAACCTCCTTTTGAATCCTAGCTTGAATCTCTTCTTCTTGAAAGTCTTTTGAGCAGCATCTCATCGTTTTGTTTTATTTTATATATATTATTTATTTATATATTTTAGAGGAGGAGAAGAAGCCATGTTTACTAAGAATCTTTGCAGCATAAGGGTAGAGAAGAATTGTGAATAGAGAAGAAGACCAGGGCTGTTTATATAGTTGCTCAAGACCTTATCGTACACGCAGCGCTGAGTCAGCATTGAACCTAGTTAAGAAAATAGTCCAGGTTCGCAGATGAATCTAGCCAAATCTTATCATACATGCAGTGCTAAGTCAGCATTGGGTCCCACAAGCTGTTTTGGCGCAGAAATTTGAATTTCGAACTTTTGAATTTCTGGAATTTATTTTACTGTTTTATTCACATGAAATATTCTTATATGTATACAATTCCTTTAACGACCATTTTACGCGTATATATATATACGCACAACTTTTATTTTATTTTCAAAATTCAAACGATGTTGCACCGTTATTTAATTCTTGCCGTATTTTATTTACTATAGCCTTATCTTAAATTTTATCTTTCGTATACATATATTTCTACATATATATATATACATATATATATATATTCTCATGTATATACATATATTTTCTTTATTTCCTTATATGTATGTTCTTATCCTTTCAAATTTTGAATTTGTATATGTACATATATTTGCATGTTCAGGTGGCCCTCTTTAAAACAGAGATAAAAATTATACTGCCGCCGGGGTTCGAACCCCCGACCTCCATGTTACAAATCCAATGCCTTAACCAACTGAGCTACAAAGTCTTTTGTTAATAAGTCTTAGAACAATGATAATTATTGTTCTTTCCTTACTTCTCTTTTTCATGTTAGTTACAATACTTAAATTAAACCAATGCATGAATCTTTTTCTTTTAATGTTAATGCATTATGTTTGCAAATCAGTGCATGCAACATATTTACATCGCATGCAACCAATCTTTTTTTTTCATATATTAATTAATTTTCATTATACATCACCATGTTAATCCTATCTGTGGATATATATACATTTTTAATTACATTAAAAATACGGGGTGTTACATTCTCCCCCACTTAAAAGGATTTCGTCCCCGAAATCTTCTAGTTAGGAAGAATGTGTCCTACCATCCAATCACCCATCTACTCAACCATCCAATCACAGGCATCCATTGTCCTTAAAAGATTTCTAATGCTTTCATGTTCATATGCATAGTGTGTGTATATGTCTTTATCTACTGTAAAATCAGGCGGTCTATTGATTCAGTCGACCTCCTTAATGCGAATCATGTCGGTGCCATGCGTCCAATCAAGTATGCAAGCATCCCTAGTTACGTAAATACTACATGCGTGCACGGCTATTCATCCATATGCAACATCCATATGATAACATATCAGACTCAACTTAAATACATATCTGTAAATGCAATATGAAAACGTCCGAACTGATCTAGTGTCTAATACGTATGCATATGCATTCACAAGCAACCATTAGCAACCACTTGCAACCATCAACCATAACATGTTTCAAATACATGTTTACATCCATTGGCTTCTACCTAAGGATCGAAGATATGACCTAGGTGATATACTTTGGAAAGAGAGAAACAATTATGCGTAAAGCTCCTACAAAAAGAAATCAAGGATGTACCCTAAAGAAAAAGGGTATGATGCGCGTATCTAGTCTTCAGTCTTCTAAGTCGCATCTTCTTGAGCTTCACTATTCTGTACCTTATCTAATTTAACTTCACGATTGTGAAGTTTCTGACCTCCATTTCCAAAATAAACAGATGTCAATCATGGTACCAAGTGTATATATACTAGGATGATCAAAGGTCTCTCCTCCTAGTTTATCCATCATGCCATAACTATGAGGGTCAAAAGGTCACTACGTACTTTTTACCTCTCTTAAGGTTAGTCTCTGTTTTTTTTCTATTTAGAGCGTCTGCCACAACTATCCATCTTTCACGCAAACCATCCTAGTCGAACTCGACATTCCTCAAGTACAAGTCCTAAAGGCCTAAACCAATATCAGACAAGCACCCAAGGAATATCTCCTCCGAATTTAGACAATCTACGTGAGATGATATAAGCAAACTCGATAGCTACTCTCAAATCCCTACTAACCAAAAATAAATTGGTCGAACCACCAATTGGATTTGAGACTCTAGTGGGATCTTTCTACTATACAAGTACTAAGGTGCAGAGACTCAACTATGGAAGTAGACATGAACAAATGCGAAGCGCTAAAACCGAAAGAGTACGAACAGAAAAACTAGACTCTTCCAACAGAACTTTACTACCTTTCTCCTAGGTACGCTTAGAGGTGAAAGTATGTACTTGCCCTTCTAAAAATTTTGTTCCTCGTTCTTGCCCTTGTTCTTAAGTATTTGACCTATCATACCCTAGTAAAATACTTCCTCTTGTCTTAGGTTTTATAATTTCTTCCTTCTTCGTGTGCTAAGTCTACATCCATGAATTCCTCATCCTAGGGTTATGCTCCTTAGCCAAACTCCTCATCCCCTTCCGTGTGTAGTCATGTTGACAAATCTCTCGAAAACTGCCTCCATCGTCCGGAAAACCTTATAAGCTTTGAAAGAAAACTGCCCGTAGATGAAACAACTACGGCTATGGATGGAAGTCGGGCACTACTTTGCCCTTCGATGAGGTTACCTCCCAGAAAGCCAGGAGCCCCAGAGACTCAAGAAAGAAGGAGACAAGAATTTAAACAGAGGAAGAGAAGATAGTGCGTATGGCTTTGGGGAATATGTCTTTAAAACAAATTTTTTTCTCTTGAAAATGCTTCTTTAAAAACCATTTTGAAAATAATTTTTCAAATCCTTTATCTGATCTGGTAACCTTCAGCTCTGATACCACGTGTAACACCCCACGTCTGTTAGTGTCACTCACAAAGGGAATGCACTAAGTTCTGTGGAACATTTAGGGTAAAAGATGCAGATAAATTACAAGACAGACCGAAATTAAACAGCAGAAAATAAAACTTTGCTTTATTGATAAAATGGTTTGTACAATGGTTTCTTTACAATATCAGAGTATCATCTGTCTTACAAAATAAAGAAGCATAAAAACAACATTTATATTCCCCGATTTTAGCAAGAGCCAGCCATACCATCTGAAAAGAGAATCCAGGCAAACTTCGATAAATCTTCAAGCTGGGAAAGAGTGGCAGTCCAACTTAACCTGAGCTAAACTAATTCCCTCCTTTACTACCTGGGGGGAAACGAAAGAAAAACAGAGTCAGACATAAAGCCTGAGTAAGTTCAGTAACTTCTAGCATGTGAACATGGAAAACAAAATGACATGAATTAACTGAATACAAGATTACACCATGACGATAGGGTCAACAAGATTAGACAAGGTAGTCACAAGATATGCTAAGATAAACTGGATATGCTCTAATACTTTCGCTGCTTCGCTATTTCCTTGTTATACTGGTTTCTATATCTCTGCACCACCTATCTAGTGTCCCAACTAGTAACGATAACGTGATCCCAATCCTTGTATTTTCCATTTCCTTCCGGCATACATTTATTATTTATTACCTAGATCAAATCCAGGGTTTTCTATCAAGTGCTTTCTAGATTTGACTAGAGTTTATGCTATCTGTTGAACGCTTCTCGAGTTCAGGGTTTTTGCCACCTAGTTCAACTAGGGATTACGCTACCTGTCGAACGATGCCCCCAAGTCTAGGAACACTACCTAGAGTGGTATATGTTCCTATACTTCCCCACGCATGTATCGCGAATCGTTATCGCTTGTCTAGATGCACATGTCCTGTAATGTGCGGTCTGAGTCCTGTGACAGGGCAAATCAAGGAATACAGAACTCGGTCGGGAGCTTTCAGATATCTGCCGATGCAGATGCTAAGGTCTGTTTTTATTCCAGTGGCTATGGTCCCACTTGACCCCTCCCTCAACTAATGAAAGGCACACCTTGTAAAATGAGAACTATACGCCGGCCCCCGGTGCCCCACTATCCTATGGCCATCCGCAACCATAACTAGATAGCAAGTATATGGTCTTTTAGAGTTCTCCGCCTTTCCGCTTCACGTATCACGATTGACTCAAGATGGATGGTAGACGACGAGTTGCTATCACAGGGCTACCGTTTTCTCGCCGAATCACGCCGGTCCATCCTAGTCTCTAGGTTGCCATGTATTGCAACCAAGGCATACCCCTGGTTCTTCTACGCAGACCTTAACCTCTGTGGGCCTAGGAGGATCATCTACAGCCTCACAGAGGGATACCAAGAGTACCCTCACGTCCCCTCGAAGCCTCGGGCTTCGTAACCCAATTCGTTGGAGCCTTCTCTCTATTCAGACAGACATTCGCTCCTTCCCGTGTTATACTAAGAATTACTACTTAGTTGTACTAACTAAGATTTACCACTTAGTTTCCAGAATCGTTGTTTTCTAAGGTTTACTACTTAGTTCCCTTTCCCGTCAATTTGGATTGGTTAAGTGTCATTAGTCAATTCAAGCCAACTTAACCCTCTTCATTCATCCTGTTATACTGGTTAAGTGTTAACGGTAATTCATGTTGACTTAACCCCACCACAAACCACGTTATATTGGTTAAGTATTTCTTATTACTTAACCCTACCCATTCATCCTATATTGGTTAAGTGTTCCTTTTTATCTTAACCTTGCCCGTCTGTCTAACATGTTATTAATGGTTAAGTATTATCCCTTCATGTTTAGACTTACCCCTATTATTTTATCACCATCTTATGGTTAAGTGTTCAAGTTTACTTAACCCTACGGTCTAGCCCAGCTAACATATCAAATTGGCTAAGTGTATTAAATCTTACTTAACCCCAACCTCTAGTCTAGTTAACATGTAAATTTGGCTAAGTGTATTAACTTTACTTAACCCCACTTTCTAGACTAGTTAACATGTTAATTTGGCTAAGTGTTTTCTTAGTTACTTAACCTCTAAAAATCTCGTCTTGTTACCATGAGTTTGGTTAAGTGTCCCTGTGGACTTAGCCCTCCGTTCTAGCTTAACTGAGCTTAAGTTGGTTAAGTGTTCCTATGGACTTAACCCTCCCATTCTAGCTTAACTGTATGAACCTAACCCCACCTACCAGTCTTGTTATCATGTTGAGTTGGTTAAGTGTCTTAGTTAACTTAACCCTAGCATTCTTGTTCTAGCTTTAACTAAATAAATTAAAGCCACGACCACTCATATTAGACAGATATTGTTGCGATTACTGGATGTGCCGGTTGTTTCCGGGCAGGTTTACATTGCAACTCAGTCTAACCTCGGGTTAGGCCTATTCGTGTTTTCTAGATCAAAGGGTTTTGATTAATTTTCAAATCAGGTTTTGAAAGTAACCATCCCGTCCGTCGGATCAGTTAGGGATAGCCAGGGAGAGCAGAAAACTTGTATTTTCCAAACTCAAGCCTAGACACTATCCTCTCTGTCACCCTAGAACTTTCTGGTTTATTATTAAAAGAGATGTCGTTAACAAACCTTTAATTTGTCTCTGTTAGGGTCACTCTCAAAGGGAATGCCCTAATTTTGGTGGAGGTTTATAAGTATAAGTCACAGATATACAAGACAGATATAAGAACTCATATGTTTGAACAGCGGAAAACAACAACATCTTTCATTTCATTAAAATACGTGTTCATAAAAACATGCCATACTTGTCTTACAATTCTCCCAAAAACATAACATATTCATAACTGTCTTGATTACATTATTAAAGAAGCATAAAGAAAACATAAATAAACTGCATAAGTCCCATAATTGCTGCCCAAAGCCATAGTCCAAAATGGAAAAGATCCAAGCAGTACATTCTTTGTCTTCAAGCTGGATGTGAAAGCTGGTCAAGCTGCGGTATTCCCTCCCTGTGGACCTGGGGGGAAACGAAAGAAAAGAAGGCGAAAGAAAAGTAGAGTCAGACATAAAGCCTGAGTAAGTCTAGGACTATTCAGTCTATGAATAAAGAACTGGGTATGATAAGCATAAACTGGAAATGGGAAAGCATCATAAACTAAGTTAAGTTGTCTAGGGTCGAATACTATCGTACCCCATATTAATCTCTGTACCCGTATAAACTAGTTCCCAACAGGCACCCCATAATCAGGGTGAAGTGATCCTTTTTCTGATGATCGGCTCCTACTCGCATAGTTACATGTGTCTTACGGCCCCAGTTGTTGTAGTTACCTATGCTGGTCCCACCATGGGGTGTATCAAGTCCCATGGTGGTGGCCCGACACAATTCTAGAATACATAGGTATGCTACTGGTGCCCAATGCCTTATTTTTCTGCGCCGGAGTGTGTGCACGCCCGCACCCCGTTAGAACCTACACTGCTGCACCACCGCCGTCGATTTGACCTCTAACAGTCAGCCCAGTAATCGTGCCCCACCCTGCCTAGTTCAGGGTATCCTGATACACCTTGTAGGGTTACTGCTGAAAAGGGTCCCCCGCTACTAGGTTTTCCATTTCTAGCCAACATGCTTAAGTTGGTTAAGTGTTCCTATGGACTTAACCCTCCCATTCTAGCTTAACTGTATGAACCTAACCCCACCTACCAGTCTTGTTATCATGTTGAGTTGGTTAAGTGTCTTAGTTAACTTAACCCTAGCATTCTTGTTCTAGCTTTAACTAAATAAATTAAAGCCACGACCACTCACATTAGACATATATTGTTGCGATTACTGGATGTGCCGGTTGGTTCCGGGTAGGTTTACATCGCAACTCAGTATAACCTTGGGTTAGGCCTATTCGTGTTTTCTAGTTCAAAGGGTTTTGATTAATTTTCAAATCAGGTTTTTAAAGTAACCATCCCGTCCATCGGATCAGTTAGGGATAGCCAGGGAGAGCAGGAAACTTGTATTTTCCAAACTCAAGCCTAGACACTATCCTATCTGTCACCCTAGAACTTTCTGGTTTATTATTAAAAGAGATGTCGTTAACAAACCTTTAATTTGTCTAAATTAACATTTCCTCATTTAGGACAAATTTTATAAGTAAATTAATCCTAATTTACTTATTTCCCAATTACTCTTTTAATGTAAGTTGTCAACATTTATTCTTACGGCCCATTTTCCCCTCTATATCATGTTTATGCTTTTTTGGTATGTAAACCATACCAAATGAAGTGTCACTAACCATGATTTTGCTAATCCTGACAATTACTCCCAATTATGGCCAATTTTATGCCAATATACTTATCTAGCCAAATTAGCTAATCCAATTCTGATTTAACATTCTAATTCATGTCAAACTAGACTTATTACTCTAGTTCACAATACAAGATTCAAATTACACATCTTATAATTTATGTCAAATTTATCCAATTTGCATTTCTATGAACATGCCATAATACATGTTCCCAATTTATGCCAATTTCCAAGTTGAACTACGTTTTAGTAAATTTCGTATTTTGTCCCAAATCGCATTCCCGCCGCTCGTATAATCGTGATTCAATCTAAATTATAGATTCGCAGAAAATAGGGAATGAACCAAAGATTGCTATGAAAAGGATAGATATAACAACTGGCATAAAATGGTTTTGAATAACGACGTAGGTTCAAGAACATGGGTAGACCTAACTTAATAGGTAAATTCCCAAGGTCTAAAACCAAGAATAGACAGAACAGGTTCAAGAACATGGGTAGACCTAACTTAATAGGTAAATTTCCATAGTCTAAAACCAAAGAAAACCAAGGACAAGCAGAATAAATAATCGGGTTTAGCCCCAAATCTCAAAATCACAGAACTTAAGCAACACTTTCCTAGTCAGGAATCACGGAGGTTTAATCACAGATGTCCTTGTTATGTCACATGCAATAGTTTATGTTAATCAAAGGCATAGGTTTTGTCAAGGAAGTAATCCTCATAATCATAGTCACAATCATAGGAAATGTTCATAGTCATAGGCGGTGTCCATAGTCATAGGCAATGTCCATAGTCATAGGCAAATGTTCATAGTCATAGGCATATGGTTTTTAGGTCCATAGTTTCGTAGTCACGGTCTTATTTGTCTTTGAATCATGACAGTTCTTAATTAGGTCCAAAGAGATAGGCACAGATTCGAATAGAAATAAAGAGAATTAGCATATTCTTTTATTCCTTCAATTTCATGTCATGAACAAAGAAAAACGTTCAAATCTAGAAATAACTGACTTACATAGATTTAGATTAGAAAAGAAAGATGGCGTTGCTACGATTCGTAGAAAATCATTCGTTGAAGTCGTTTGAACCTCCTTTTGAATCTTAGCTTGAATCTCTTCTTCTTGAAAGTCTTTTGAGCAGCATCTCCTCGTCTTGTTTTATTTTATATATATTATTTATTTATATATTTTAGAGGAGGAGAAGAAGCCATGTTTACTAAGAATCTTTGCAGCATAAGGGTAGAGAAGAATTGTGAATAGAGAAGAAGACCACGGCTGTTTATATAGCTGCTCAAGACGTTATCATACACGCAGCGCTGAGTCAGCATTGAACCTAGTTAAGAAAATAGTCCAGGTTCGTAGATGAATCTAGCCAAATCTTATCGTACATGCAGTGCTAAGTCAGCATTGGGTCCCACAAGCTGTTTTGGTGCAGAAATTTGAATTTCGAACTTTTGAATTTCTGAAATTTATTTTATTGTTTTATTCACATGAAATATTCTTATATGTATACAATTCCTTTAACGACCATTTTACGCGTATATATATATACGCACAACTTTCATTTTATTTTCAAAATTCAAACGATGTTGCACTGTTATTTAATTCTTGCCATATTTTATTTACTATAGCCTTATCTTAAATTTTATCTTTCGTATACATATATTTCTGCATATATATATATATATATATATATATATATATATTCTCATGTATAGTATTTTCTTTATTTCCTTATATGTACGTTCTTATCCTTTCAAATTTTGAATTTGTATATGTACATATATTTGCATGTTCAGTTGGCCCTCTTTAAAACAGAGATAAAAATTATACTGCCGCCGGGGTTCGATCCCCCCGACCTCCATGTTACAAATCCAATGCCTTAACCAACTGAGCTACAAAGTCTTTTGTTAATAAGTCTTAGAACAATGATAATTATTGTTCTTTCCTTACTTCTCTTTTTCATGTTAGTTACAATACTTAAATTAAACCAATGCATGAATTTTTTCTTTTAATGTTAATGCATTATGTTTGCAAATCAGTGCATGCAACATATTTACATCGCATGCAACCAATCTTTTCTTCTTTTTTTTCATATATTAATTAATTTTCATTATACATCACCATATTAATCCTATCTGTGGATATATATACATTTTTAATTACATTAAAAATATGGGGTGTTACATTCTCCCCCACTTAAAAGGATTTCGTCCCCGAAATCTTCTAGTTAGGAAGAATGTGTCCTACCATCCAATCACAGTCATCCATTGTCCTTAAAAGATTTCTAATGCTTTCATGTTCATATGCATAGTGTGTGTATATGTCTTTGTCTACTGTAAAATCAGGCGGTCTACTGACTCAGTCGACCTCCTTAATGCGAATCATGTCGGTGCCATGCGTCCAATCATGTATGCAAGCATCCCTAGTTACGTAAATACTACATGCGTGCACGGGTATTCATCCATATGCAACATCCATATGATAACATATCAGGCTCAACTTAAATACATATCTGTAAATGCAATATGAAAACGTCCGAACTGATCTAGTGTCTAATACGTATGCATATGCATTCACAAGCAACCATTAGCAACCACTTGCAACCATCAACCATAACATGTTTCAAATACATGTTTACATCCATTGGCTTCTACCTAAGGATCGAAGATACGACCTAGGTGATATACTTTGGAAAGAGAGAAACAATTATGCGTAAAGCTCCTACAAAAAGAAATCAAGGATGTACCCTAAAGAAAAAGGGTATGATGCGCGTATCTAGTCTTCTAAGTCGCATCTTCTTGAGCTTCACTATTCTGTACCTTATCTAATTTAACGTCACGATTGTGAAGTTTCTGACCTCCATTTCCAAAATAAACAGATGTCAACCATGGTACCAAGTGTATATATACTAGGATGATCAAAGGTCTCTCCTCCTAGCTTATCCATCATGCCATAACTATGAGGGTCAAAAGGTCACTACGTACTTTTTACCTCTCTTAAGGTTAGTCTCTGTTTTTTTTCTATTTAGAGCGCCTGCCACAACTATCCATCTTTCACGCAAACCATCCTAGTCGAACTCGACATTCCTCAAGTACAAGCCCCAAAGGCCTAAACCAATATCAGACAAGCACCCAAGGAATATCTCCTCCGAATTTAGACGATCTACGTGAGATGATATAAGCAAACTCGATAGCTACTCTCAAACCCCTACTAACCAAAAATAAACTGGTCGAACCACCAATTGGATTTGAGACTCTAGTGGGATCTTTCTACTATACAAGTACTAAGGTGCAGAGACTCAACTATGGAAGTAGACATGAACAAATGCGAAGCGCTAAAACCGAAAGAGTACGAACAGAAAAACTAGACTCTTCCAACAGAACTTTACTACCTTTCTCCTAGGTACGCTTAGAGGTGAAAGTATGTACTTGCCCTTCTAAAAATTTTGTTCCTCGTTCTTGCCCTTGTCCTTAAGTATATGACCTATCATACCCTAGTAAAGATACTTCCTCTTGTGTTAGGTTTTATAATTTCTTCCTCCTTCGTGTGCTAAGTCTACATCCATGAATTCCTCATCCTAGGGTTATGCTCCTTAGCCAAACTCCTCATCCCCTTCCGTGTGTAATCATGTTGACAAATCTCTCGAAAACTGCCTCCATCGTCCGGAAAACCTTATAAGCTTTGAAAGAAAACTGCCCATAGTTGAAACAACTACGGCTATGGATGGAAGCCGGGCACTACTTTGCCCTTCGATGAGGTTACCTCCCAGAAAGCCAGGAGCCCCAGAGACTCAAGAAAGAAGGAGACAAGAACTTAAACAGAGGAAGAGAAGATAGTGCGTATGGCTTTGGGGAATATGTCTTTAAAACAAATTTTTTTCTCTTGAAAATGCTTCTTTAAAAACCATTTTAAAAATAATTTTTCAAATCCTTTATCTGATCTGGTAACCTTCAGCTCTGATACCACGTGTAACACCCCACGTCCGTTAGTGTCACTCACAAAGGGAATGCACTATGTTTTGTGGAGCATTTAGGGTAAAAGATGCAGATAAATTACAAGATAGACAGAAATTAAACAGCGGAAAATAAAACTTTGCTTTATTGATAAAATGGTTTGTACAATGGTTTCTTTACAATATCAGAGTATCATCTGTCTTACAAAATAAAGAAGCATAACAACAATATTTATATTCCCTGATTTTAGCAAGAGCCGGCCATAGCATCTGAAAAGAGAATCCAGGCAAACTTCGACAAATCTTCAAGCTGGGAAAGAGTGGCAGTCCAACTTAACCTGAGCTAAACTAATTCCCTCCTTTACTACCTGGGGGGAGGGGGAAACGGAAGAAAAGAAGACGAAAGAAAAACAGAGTCAGACATAAAGCCTGAGTAAGTTCAGTAACTTCTAGCATGTGAACATGGAAAACAAAATGACATGAATTAACTGAATACAAGATTACACCATAACGATAGGGTCAACAAGATTAGACAAGGTAGTCACAAGATATGCTAAGATAAACTGGATACGCTCTAATACTTTCGCTGCTTCGCTATTTCCTTGTTATACTGGTTTCTATATCTCTGCACTACCTATCTAGTGTCCCAACTAGTAACGATAACGTGATCCCAATCCTTGTATTTTCCATTTCCTTCCGGCATACATTTATTATTTATTACCTAGATCAAATCCAGGGTTTTCTATCAAGTGCTTTCTAGATTTGACTAGAGTTTATGCTATCTGCTGAACGCTTCTCGAGTTCAGGGTTTTTGCCACCTAGTTCAACTAGGGATTACGCTACCTGTCGAACGATGCCCCTAAGTCTAGGAACACTACCTAGAGTGGTATATGTTCCTATACTTCCCCACGCATGTATCGCGAATCGTTATCGCTTGTCTAGATGCACATGTCCTGTAATGTGCGGTCCGAGTCCTGTGACAGGGCAAATCAAGGAATACAGAACTCGGTCGGGAGCTTTCAGATATCTGCCGATGCAGATGCTAAGGTCTGTTTTTATTCCAGTGGCTATGGTCCCACTTGACCCCTCCCTCAACTAATGAAAGGCACACCTTGTAAAATGAGAACTATACGCCGGCGCCCGGTGCCCCACTATCCTATGGCCATCCGCAACCATAACTAGATAGCAAGTATATGGTCTTTTGGAGTTCTCCGCCTTTCCGCTTCACGTATCACGATTGACTCAAGATGGATGGTAGACGACGAGTTGCTATCACAGGGCTACTGTTTGCTCGCCGAATCACGCCGGTACATCCTAGTCTTTAGGTTGCCATGTATTGCAACCAAGGCATACCCCTGGTTCTTCTACGCAGACCTTAACCTCTGTGGGCCTAGGCGGATCATCTGCAGCCTCACAGAGGGATACCAAGAGTACCCTCACGTCCCCTCGAAGCCTCGGGCTTCGTAACCCAATTCGTTGGAGCCTTCTCTCTATTCAGACAGACATTCGCTCCTTCCCGTGTTATACTAAGAATTACTACTTAGTTGTACTAACTAAGATTTACCACTTAGTTTCCAGAATCGTTGTTTTCTAAGGTTTACTACTTAGTTCCATTTCCCGTCAATTTGGATTGGTTAAGTGTCATTAGTCAATTCAAGCCAACTTAACCCTCTTCATTCATCCTGTTATAATGGTTAAGTGTTATCGGTAATTCATGTTGACTTAACCCCACCACAAACCAAGTTATATTGGTTAAGTATTTCTTATTACTTAACCCTACCCATTCACCCTATATTGGTTAAGTGTTTCTTTTTATCTTAACCTTGCCCGTCTGTCTAACATTTTATTAATGGTTAAGTATTATCCCTTCATGTTTAGACTTACCCCTATTCTTTTATCACCATCTGATGGTTAAGTGTTCAAGTTTACTTAACCCTACGGTCTAGCCCAGCTAACATATCAAATTGGCTAAGTGTATTAAATCTTACTTAACCCCAACCTCTAGTCTAGTTAACATGTAAATTTGGCCAAGTGTATTAACTTTACTTAACCCCACTTTCTAGACTAGTTAACATGTTAATTTGGCTAAGTGTTTTCTTAGTTACTTAACCTCTACAAATCTCGTCTTGTTACCATGAGTTTGGTTAAGTGTGCCTGTGGACTTAGCCCTCCGTTCTAGCTTAACTGAGCTTAAATTGGTTAAGTGTTCCTATGGACTTAACCCTCCCATTCTAGCTTAACTGTATGAACCTAACCCCACCTACCAGTCTTGTTATCATGTTGAGTTGGTTAAGTGTCTTAGTTAACTTAACCCTAGCATTCTTGTTCTAGCTTTAACTAAATAAATTAAAGCCACGACCACTCACATTAGACATATATTGTTGCGATTACTGGATGTGCCGGTTGGTTCCGGGCAGGTTTACATCGCAACTCAGTCTAACCTCGGGTTAGGCCTATTCGTGTTTTCTAGTTCAAAGGGTTTTGATTAATTTTCAAATCAGGTTTTGAAAGTAACCATCTCGTCCGTCGGATCAGTTAGGGATAGCCAGGGAGAGCAGGAAACTTGTATTTTCCAAACTCAAGCCTAGACACTATCCTCTCTGTCACCCTAGAACTTTCTGGTTTATTATTAAAAGAGATGTTGTTAACAAACCTTTAATTTGTCTAAATTAACATTTCCTTATTTAGGACAAATTTTATAAGTAAATTAATCCTAATTTACTTATTTCCCACTTACTCTTTTAATGTAAGTTGTCAACATTTATTCTTACGGCCCATTTTCCCCTCTATATCATGTTTATGCTTTTTTGGTATGTAAACCATACCAAATGAAGTGTCACTAACCATGATTTTGCTAATCCTGACAATTACTCCCAATTATGGCCAATTTTATGCCAATATACTTATCGAGCCAAATTAGCTAATCCAATTCTGATTTAACATTCTAATTCATGTCAAACTAGACTTATTACTCTAGTTCACAATACAAGATTCAAATTAACATCTTATAATTTATGTCAAATTTATCCAATTTGCATTTCTATGAACATGCCATAATACATGTTCCCAATTTATGCCAATTTCCAAGTTGAACTACGTTTTAATA
Organism: Allium sativum; assembly: GCA_030737875.1. Taxonomy (NCBI): domain Eukaryota; kingdom Viridiplantae; phylum Streptophyta; class Magnoliopsida; order Asparagales; family Amaryllidaceae; genus Allium; species Allium sativum. Next base: position 209,139,681 of record CM060919.1, read on the forward strand.
AATTTCATATTTTGTCCCAAATCGCATTCCCACCGCTCGTATAATCGTGATTCAATCTAAATTATAGATTCGCAGAAAATAGGGAATGAACCAAAGATTGCGATGAAAAGGATAGATATAACAACTGGCATAAAATGGTTTTGAATAACGACGTAGGTTCAAGAACATGGGTAGACCTAACTTAATAGGTAAATTCCCAAGGTCTAAAACCAAGAATAGACAGAACAGGTTCAAGGACATGGGTAGACCTAACTTAATAGGTAAATTCCCATAGTCTAAAACCAAAGAAAACCAAGGATAAGCAGAATAAATAATCGGGTTTAGCCCCAAATCTCAAAATCACAGAACTTAAGCAACACTTTCCTAGTCAGGAATCATGAAGGTTTAATCACAGATGTCTTTGTTATGTCACAGGCAATAGTTTATGTTAATCAAAGACATAGGTTTTGTCAAGGAAGTAATCCTCATAGTCATAGTCACAATCATATGCAATGTTCACAGTCATAGGCGGTGTCCATAGTCATAGGCAATGTCCATAGTCATAGGCAAATGTTCATAGTCATAGGCATATGGTTTTTAGGTCCATAGTTTCATAGTCACGGTCTTATTTGTCTTTGAATCATGATAGTTCTTAATTAGGTCCAAAGAGATAGGCACAGATTCGAATAGAAAGAAAGAGAATTGGCATATTCTTTTATTCCTTCTATTTCATGTCATGAACAAAGAAAAACGTTCAAATCTAGAAATAACTGACTTAAATAGATTTAGATTAGAAAAGAAAGATGGCGTTGCTACGATTCGTAGAAAATCATTCGTTGAAGTCGTTTGAACCTCCTTTTGAATCCTAGCTTGAATCTCTTCTTCTTGAAAGTCTTTTGAGCAGCATCTCCTCGTCTTGTTTTATTTTATATATATTATTTATTTATATATTTTAGAGGAGGAGTGAAACACCCCACCTCCGTTAGGGTCACTCTCAAAGGGAATGCCCTAATTTTGGTGGAGGTTTATAAGTATAAGTCACAGATATACAAGACAGATATAAGAACACATATTTGTAAACAGCGGAAAAACAAGACTTTTATTTCATAAAAGCAAATACGTGTTACAGCAACATCACCATAATTGTCTTACATCCTTTCCAAAATCATAACATAATACTTTCATAATCTGTCTTGAGTACATTATTTAAAGAAGCATGAATAAAACATAGATAAACTGCAAAAGCCCCATAGAGTTTGTCCAAAGCCATAGTTTCAAACGGAAAGTTCCAAGCAATACATTTCTCTTCTTCAAGCTGGATGTTAATGCTGGTCAAGCTGCAGTGTTCCCTCCCTGTGGACCTGGGGCGGGGGGGGGGGGGGGGGAAACGGAAGAAAAGAAGACGAAAGAAAAGTAGAGTCAGACATAAAGCCTGAGTAAGTCTAGTACTATTTTGTCTATGAATAAAGAACTGGGTATGATAAGTATAATCAAGAAGTGGGAAAGCACTATAAACTTAGTTAGGTTATCTAGGGTCGAATATACTATCGTACCCCATGTTAATCTCTGAACCCATATAAACTAGTTTCCAACTGGCACCCCATAATCAGGGTGATGTGATCCATTCAATGATGATCGGCTCCTACTCGCATAGTACATGTGTCTTACGGCCCCCGATGTTGTAGTTACCTATGCTGGTCCCACCATGGGGTGTATCAAGTCCCATGGTGGCGGCCCGACACAATCCTAGAGTGCACAGGTATGCTACTGGTGTCCAGTGCCTTATTTTTCTGCGCCGGAGTGTGTGCACGCCCGCACCCCGTTAGAACCTACACTGCTACACCACCGCCGTCGATTTGACCTCTTACAATCAGCCCAGTAATCGTGCCCCACCCTGCCTAGTTTCAGGGTATCCTGATACACCTTCTAGGGTTACTGCTGAAAAGGGTCCCCCGTTACTAGGTTTTCTATCTCTAGCCAACATGCTAAGTTGGTTAAGTGTTTTCTAACCTAACCCCCACCAGTCCGTTTAGTTTAGCATGTTTCATTTTGATTAAGTCTTAGTTAACTTAATCCTAACAATCCTGACTCAGCCTTAATTGTCTTATTAAGGCCCTGACCTCTCACATTAGATAGGTATTGTTGTGGCTGCCTGTTGCCGGTTGGTTCCGGGCAGTCTTACGCCACAACTCAGTCTAACCTCGGGTCCTTATAGGGCTCCATGTTTAACCTCCCACATTGGATAGGTATTGTTGCGACTACTGGACAGCCGGGCGGTTCCGGGCAGGTTTACATCACAACTCAATCCAACCTCGGGTTAAACACATCGTATGTTCTACATTTACATATTTTGTCTTTCTTCTTTATTTTCTTATATGTAAATATTTGCGGCCCATTAAGTTAACGGTGTAAAGGTTACACCAATCATGTGCCCAACCCATACTTGAATTTGGGCCCTTCTATTTTATATTGTCATTCATTAGTAATTTTAACCCAACGTTATTTTCCCCCGTTTAATACGTTCGTTTATATGTTGGGCTTAACCTTTTTAAGCCCAACTTAGCCATGCGAAAGAGGGAAGGCTTAAAGCGTGATTACATACACAAAGAGGGGAAGGTGAGCGTATGAACTTGCAATATGACGTTGGAAATACAAAATAGAAATTGGTGTACTTGCATAGTGGTAACATATACTTTGGTCATAAAGCATAGGTGACATGAATCAAAGCATGTAAACTTGTAGTTGAGATAAGAATCTAAATTGGGTATCATTATTGACATATAGTCATAACTACAACATGAACCTATATTTTTATTTAGGCATAATGTCAATCATAAGCATGGCATAAATTTTCTAACATAAGCATGGCATAATGTCAAACATAAGCATGGCATAAATATTTCTAACATAAGCATGGCATAATGTCAAACATAAGCATGGCATAAATATCTCTAACATGAAATCATGATTCTTACTTTAGTCATGTAATCTTGCAAAAAGGGATTTTGAATCTAATCCTAACTATGTACCACATATGTCATCATATAATTCTTGTAAACAAGATAGACTTAATCATGGATTTCAATTATGCCAAATATCATTCATAGCCTAGCCATATTCATAAGTTTGCAAATAGGTTTTCTAGTACAAAAGCATGACTTAATACATGATGCCAAATTCTCAACATAATTTCATATGGATTATAATAACCAAACTTGTTTTAATTACTTACAAATTGATTTATGCACAAAAATATACATCATGATGGCATAGTAGCAAAGCCCCAAACTTGCATGTATTTAAATCAATCAACTACATACATGTAGCTTCAACATGGATTACATAATTTGCGAATATTCCAAACGTATACTTGCATAGAACTACCGCATGTAGTTCTTTATAATTGAATAACATAATCCAAACGTATATAAATTGATAAGAACGCACAAATATGAATTACTTTATTGCCACAATTCAAGCATACAAACCAACACAATTATTTGTTCATACCAAAGTAATACTCTACTTACAATGGTGTGACGAATTCTCTAATTAAGAGATATGATTCCTTTGTTGAATTGATTTGATTTAAGTCTCTTTAAGCTTTAGAATTTTCCTCCTAATCCTCTCTCTAGTTGGCGGCTACTCTTAGTCGTTCCTCAGCAACATGGCGGCTATGTTCTTAATTTTGAATGAATAGATTAGGGTTTGTCTAGGGTTGTTTATATAGAGGTTAGGAACTGATTAGGACCATTGATGTTGCTTGGATTGATCGTAGCCATTCATTCGATAGAGAGACCAATTAGAGCCTGCCACCTAGCCCTAATGACAAAGCAGACCACAGAAAATCGACCAACATAGCATAGGCCAGCCGGGTTAGACTGGGCTCGACCTGGGTCTGGACCAGGTCGACATGCCTGTCGACAGCCCTGTCGACCTGGTTAGACCAGGTCGACAGCCCAGTCGACTTGGTGGGTCAGGCGGGTGTTTTTCCGCCCTGGCCCATTGGGCCCCATTTTCGAATTTAAACCTGATTTATTCTGTTTGAATTTTAAACTTAATTTAAAAACTTCCGAAGGCCATATCTTCTTCATACGGACTCCGTTTTTCGAAAACTCGGACTCTATTTCGCGTATTTTTCCGAGACGAACGCAATGGCGTATCCCGTTTCCCTTAGTTCTTTGATTTCAAATTAATTATACTTTAATTTGTTAATTTCACAGTTATAAGATTTTCGGGGTGTTACATTCTCCCCCACTTAAAAGGATTTCGTCCCCGAAATCTTCAAGTTAGGAGGAATGTATATCCTAACATCCAATCATCCATCTACTCAACCATCAAACACGAGCATCCATTGTCCTTAAAAGACTTCTAATGCTTCATGATCATATGCGAAGTGTGTGTGTACATGTACTTATCTAATGCAAAATCAGGCGGTCTACTGATTCAGTTGACCTCCTTAATGCGAATTATGTAAGTGCCATGAATCCATTATGTATGCAAATTTTCCTATTCATGATTCTACATGAGTGCACAATCATTCAATACAAATGCAACATCCACATGACCACACATCAAAGTTCAACCACATATGAATGCAAACATATATGCATATGCAATATGGAGTGACTGAGCCGATCTAAAACCTAGGTTGTGTGTGTATATGCAACCACGAGCAACCACTAGCAATCACTTGCAACCACTTGCAACCATTATCCATAACATGTTTCAATTACATGTTTCCATTCAAAAGATTTCTACCTAAAAGATAAGGTCGAGGAAATATACCTAAAAAGATAGATAAAAGCGCAACTTAAGGAAAAATGAAAAATCAAGGATGTACCCTCGAACAGAAAAGGGTAGGCAGTGCGTATTCTAGCTTCAGTTTCCCAAGTCGCGTCTCCCTCGGCGTCGCTCCACTGAACTTTGACGAGCTTGACTTCTCGGTTGCGTAGCTTCTTCACTTCCGTTCCTAAGATGCGGGTTGGAACTCTCCTTATGGTTGCTTCACGTTCCACTTCGGCCTCTTCGAGGATATTTGGCTCTACCACTTCAGCAGACTCATGTAGACATTTTCGGAGATGTGAAACGTGAAAAACGTTGTGGACTCCGGCCAATTTCTCGGGTAGCTCTAATCTATAGGCCATTTTCCCAATTTTCTTAATGATAGGAAATGGCCCTACCTAAAGGTATAGTCGAATGATAGAAGCAAGTAAAAACTTTGTGCCCATTAGGCAATGTCAAAACTGGAAATCTATGCCACATATATATTGATTAGGAGAAGAACTCTCTAAGCATCAGCCCCGAAGACCGAAATCAACATCGGACTGACACCCAAAGAATTACTCAACCCAACCACCATATATGATTCTAGGAAACTAAACATGATGGACTCCTTTTAGGTCACAAGGGAGTCCCTTCCTAAGACCAATTTATATCTTATTAAACCCAAAAAGTTTGGTCAATCCAACGAACACCCTCAAGCCCCAACATGTGTTACTAACAGATGAGTCATACTCCCTATGGGGTTTGCGACAGAAATTGGATTGAGAATGGGACCGAGAGGATAAACACAAAAGATAGCATGCAAGTAAACTCTACAGGAAGAGAGGGATCAAGGATATACTCTTAAGAAGAGATATGATGCATGAATCTAGTCTTCAATCTTCTAAGTCGCATTTCCTTGAGCTTAACTCCATTATGCTTTGTCCGTCTTTAACTTCACAATTTCGTAGCTTCTTAATTCTTGTTTCCAAAATAGGAGTTGGAACCTTTTTCACTGTTGCCTCTCGTTCCTCTTTCACTTACTCTACTTCTAGTATACTTGGCTCAAGCATAACTGCGTACTCATGGTTCCATGCAAGCTCTCCAAAATTCACTAGTGAATCTTGGATCTTGTTAACTTACTAGAAGGTATTCCACATAGATGAATTATCTCTAGAAAATAAACAAATGTCAACTATGTTGCCAAATGTACTTACTAAGGTGATTCTCCACAACTCATTCATAAGCGAAATGGACTTTCTGCCTTAGTGGCGAACACTACTGGAGCGCCCCATTCTGAAATGCTCCTCCTAATGAACCCCCTTCTCTAGAAGCTCTTTAATCTGTTTACTGAGCTCTTTTCTTTCTCGTGGAGCCATGTGTCTAACGGGCAACGCAACGGGCTTTGCATTATCTACAAGATATATGCGGAAGTCTATTTCCCGCTTCGGAGGCAAGCCCTTCACCTCTTCGAAGACATCCGGATATTCCCGGACCACTCTAACTGATTGCAAATTGTCTACAGAGGCATCTAGCGATTCAAGATAACTAAGCATAACCGCATACGAGGGATTACAAGAAATTTCCAAAGTATTACCGAGCTGGGTTAGGAGCCTAACAACCCTTTTCTCACAATCAAGGATGGCCCCATTACTGGATAGCCAATCCATACCCAAAATCAAACCATAACCCGAAAAGCCCAAAACAAAGGCACTACATTGAAATTCTACACTTAGAATAGAAATTTTCAATCCCAAACAGATCATAGACAAATGTGCTGGGCCCCCAATTGGGTTTGAAACAATTAAGGGGTCCTCTACCATACTAGTTTTTAGGTGCAGAGATTCTACTAAAGCAGACGAGATAAAGGAGTGTGATGCACCAGAATCAAATAAAGTGCGAACGGGGTGATCATAAAGATAAACTACACTTTCTACAGAAGTGTTGGTACCTCGCTGTTGCAAAGGTGGCGCTTCTAGCACATGAACCTGTGCCCCTGGGGTGGTTCCAGCCCTCTGCCCCTGTCCTTGTTTCTTTGGGCAGTCCTTAGCCCTGTGGCCCGTCTCACCGCAAGAAAAGCACCCACCATTCTCCTTGGCCTTCTTTTTCCGGCAGTCCTTTACTAAGTGCCCCACTTTGCCACAGAAATTACACTTCCTCTTCTCTTTGTTGCCTTTCCCGCCTTTCTTAAAGTCTGTCTTCTTAGGCTGCAAACCCTCTTTCTTCCCTTGAGAGCTTTCTGCCTTTGTCTCCTTCTTGCCCTTATCCTCTTCATTCAGCAATGCCATTTGCACCAATCTTTCATACGTGGCTCCCATGGGTATATGGGTCATGGCCAAACTGTGTAATGGCTCATTTAACCCTTTGACGAAACGGAGAGCCTTCTTGTGCGGGGTGTTGACTAGGTCAAGCCCAAACCTAGCCAGCTCATCGAACTGATTCACATACTCTCTGACAGTCTTGTCTCCTTGCTTAAGAAATAAGAATTTCTCCAACTGCAAACTTCTTTCCGCATCTGAGAGAAATTTAGTCTCGAACCTTGCCCTAAAGTCCTCCCATGTCTCCACTGGTCTTTTAGCATTAGTGACTTCCCACCAGTAGGAAGCCTCGCCCTTTAATAGCCATACTGCCAGTTGTACTTTCTGTCTATCTTCTACCTCAAAGATGATAAATAGGTCCTCAGTTTCTTTCAGCCAATTCCTAGCTGCTACGAAGGACTCAGTTCCATGGAAATCCTTTCCTCCCATGGCTTTAAAATCTTTACATATCTTAGCAAACGTGTTCCCCCGTGGAGGAGGTGGAGGAAAAGGTGCTGCTGCAGCTGGATGATTTCCTGCAGCTGGGGGAGGAGGAACGATAGGACCTGGCTGAGTGGCCCTAGCTTCTAAGAACCGTCTAAACCAACCAGGTATTGGCACCCCTTCCGGCAAGTTAAGTTCTTGGGACATGCTGAAACAAAAAGGATAGATTCAAAACGAAGGATAAGAGATAGTACCTATGGCTTTGGGGAGTGGACTTTGCCTTTTTAAAATAAAATAATATTTTTATCCTTTAAAAATGCTTCTTTAAATTTCCTTTTTGAAAATAAATTTTCAAAACTTTTTATCTTATCTGGTAAACCTATGCTCTGATACCAAGTGAAACACCCCACCTCCGTTAGGGTCACTCTCAAAGGGAATGCCCTAATTTTGGTGGAGGTTTATAAGTATAAGTCACAGATATACAAGACAGATATAAGAACACATATTTGTAAACAGCGGAAAAACAAGACTTTTATTTCATAAAAGCAAATACGTGTTACAGCAACATCACCATAATTGTCTTACATCCTTTCCAAAATCATAACATAATACTTTCATAATCTGTCTTGAGTACATTATTTAAAGAAGCATGAATAAAACATAGATAAACTGCAAAAGCCCCATAGAGTTTGTCCAAAGCCATAGTTTCAAACGGAAAGTTCCAAGCAATACATTTCTCTTCTTCAAGCTGGATGTTAATGCTGGTCAAGCTGCAGTGTTCCCTCCCTGTGGACCTGGGGGGGGGGGGAAACGGAAGAAAAGAAGACGAAAGAAAAGTAGAGTCAGACATAAAGCCTGAGTAAGTCTAGTACTATTTTGTCTATGAATAAAGAACTGGGTATGATAAGTATAATCAAGAAGTGGGAAAGCACTATAAACTTAGTTAGGTTATCTAGGGTCGAATATACTATCGTACCCCATGTTAATCTCTGAACCCATATAAACTAGTTTCCAACTGGCACCCCATAATCAGGGTGATGTGATCCATTCAATGATGATCGGCTCCTACTCGCATAGTACATGTGTCTTACGGCCCCCGATGTTGTAGTTACCTATGCTGGTCCCACCATGGGGTGTATCAAGTCCCATGGTGGCGGCCCGACACAATCCTAGAGTGCACAGGTATGCTACTGGTGTCCAGTGCCTTATTTTTCTACGCCGGAGTGTGTGCACGCCCGCACCCCGTTAGAACCTGCATGTATTTAAATCAATCAACCCCGTTAGAACCTGCATGGTGGTGTCCAGTAGCAAAGCCCCAAACTTGCATGTATTTAAATCAATCAACTACATACATGTAGCTTCAACATGGATTACATAATTTGCGAATATTCCAAACGTATACTTGCATAGAACTACTGCATGTAGTTCTTTATAATTGAATAACATAATCCAAACGTATATAAATTGATAAGAACGCACAAATATGAATTACTTTATTGCCACAATTCAAGCATACAAACCAACACAATTATTTGTTCATACCAAAGTAATACTCTACTTACAATGGTGTGACGAATTCTCTAATTAAGAGATATGATTCCTTTGTTGAATTGATTTGATTTAGGTCTCTTTAAGCTTTAGAATTTTCCTCCTAATCCTCTCTCTAGTTGGCGGCTACTCTTAGTCGTTCCTCAGCAACATGGCGGCTATGTTCTTAATTTTGAATGAATAGATTAGGGTTTGTCTAGGGTTGTTTATATAGAGGTTAGGAACTGATTAGGACCATTGATGTTGCTTGGATTGATCGTAGCCATTCATTCGATAGAGAGACCAATTAGAGCCTGCCACCTAGCCCTAATGACAAAGCAGACCACAGAAAATCGACCAACATAGCATAGGCCAGCCGGGTTAGACTGGGCTCGACCTGGGTCTGGACCAGGTCGACATGCCTGTCGACAGCCCTGTCGACCTGGTTAGACCAGGTCGATAGCCCAGTCGACTTGGTGGGTCAGGCGGGTGTTTTTCCGCCCTGGCCCATTGGGCCCCATTTTCGAATTTAAACCTGATTTATTCTGTTTGAATTTTAAACTTAATTTAAAAACTTCCGAAGGCCATATCTTCTTCATACGGACTCCGTTTTTCGAAAACTCGGACTCTATTTCGCGTATTTTTCCGAGACGAACGCAATGGCGTATCCCGTTTCCCTTAGTTCTTTGATTTCAAATTAATTATACTTTAATTTGTTAATTTCACAGTTATAAGATTTTCGGGGTGTTACAAGGAGAAGAAGCCATGTTTACTAAGAATCTTTGCAGCATAAGGGTAGAGAAGAATTGTGAATAGAGAAGAAGACCACGGCTGTTTATATAGCTGCTCAAGACCTTATCGTACACGCAGCGCTGAGTCAGCATTGAACCTAGTTAAGAAAATAGTCCAGGTTCGCAGATGAATCTAGCCAAATCTTATCGTACATGCAGTGCTACGTCAGCATTGGGTCCCACAAGCTGTTTTGGCGCAGAAATTTGAATTTCGAACTTTTGAATTTCTGGAATTTATTTTACTGTTTTATTCACATGAAATATTCTTATATGTATACAATTCCTTTAACGACCATTTTACGCGTATATATATATATACGCACAACTTTCATTTTATTTTCAAAATTCAAACGATGTTGCACTGTTATTTAATTCTTGCCATATTTTATTTACTATAGCCTTATCTTAAATTTTATCTTTCGTATACATATATTTCTGCATATATATATATATATATATTCTCATGTATAGTATTTTCTTTATTTCCTTATATGTACGTTCTTATCCTTTCAAATTTTGAATTTGTATATGTACATATATTTGCATGTTCAGTTGGCCCTCTTTAAAACAGAGATAAAAATTATACTGCCGCCGGGGTTCGATCCCCCCGACCTCCATGTTACAAATCCAATGCCTTAACCAACTGAGCTACAAAGTCTTTTGTTAATAAGTCTTAGAACAATGATAATTATTGTTCTTTCCTTACTTCTCTTTTTCATGTTAGTTACAATACTTAAATTAAACCAATGCATGAATCTTTTTCTTTTAATGTTAATGCATTATGTTTGCAAATCAGTGCATGCAACATATTTACATCGCATGCAACCAATCTTTTATTTTCATATATTAATTAATTTTCATTATACATCACCATATTAATCCTATCTGTGGATATATATACATTTTTAATTACATTAAAAATACGGGGTGTTACAAATTAAATAAAAAGAAATTAATTTTTATTAATTAAATTAAATGATTAAATGCAATTAAATTTTATTAATTTTATTTAAAAAGTGTGGGGTGTTACATGACTGCTAGGCGGCTGGGGTGCCCAATTCTGCTTATGTGGATTAGGGTTTTCTAAGAGGTTATATTTATGCAGCTTCCCTTTATCTATGACCAAAGGCGTTATTTGTCTTATCCAAACAGGTGTATTTATTTACTAAATCTCCCCGCACTATGTATTCATAAGAAAAATGGAGTAAATGATAGCCGCGTATCACTTGAATTCTGGGACCCATTTCGATACATAAAATCGTATGCTAGTATTTAAGGCTCGAATTAAATTTTATTAATTCGATAGCTTATGCTCACACGAGAAAGTACAAATAACCCCTCAAACAACATAGTAGAAACCCTAATCTTCTACATCTCTGCCTCCATGCTGCTGGATTCCATAGAAAAATAAAGAGAAAAGGTTGAAGGTTTCTTCTACTCCTCTACCTCCATTCTATATCTCCCAATTTCAATCTATCTAAGTTTAGGATTATGGAATTTACCCTATACAAATATTTATAAGAATCTAATTATATGTTTCTTATACGTATATTGTTAGAAGATCAATCAGAGCTCGCTTGAACATTGAGAACCGTTGCAGATCTTGAATTTCTACCACATCTCCACCTAGATAGTGAGTGGAATCTAGTTTCGCTTAAAGGCATATTCTTCTTTTTAATAGTTTCCAATATGAATTGTTATGCCTATGAATATTTGGTTATGCGATAATATGAACATGAAAATCCACAAATTTTTTATTTTGTAATTACGTAGGAAATTGTCATGTTGAATTGATTTTGTGGAATTGTGGTTTTTATATTGGATTAAAGGTAAATATGAATGTTGTATTATTATTTATGTAATTCACCATTATTATTGAATTGTTTCATAGTTGAATTGGGTTTGGATCCTAATTTGGGTGTAAACGCATTCACAAATTGTAATAAGTCAAATGTAGACATTTTTAGGTGTATGACACCACAAAAAGGGTGAATTGGGTGAAATATCGATTGCAAACATACATGTGTGAATGTATTTAATACTCTACTTTTAATTTATTATTAAAACCATTTCTACATACCTAGGTTACAGGTTGTAATTGTCATGAATATATATGTTTTCCATTCAATGTTATTTGTTATATGTGCATTCTGCCATCATGTTTATGTTATAACAGTAAAATATGGAAAAATATAACTTGTATGCCTTAATTTGGATAAGATGACAATTGCCACCTCGTAAGAACGTTTCCCCGTTTGTACGAATGTTACGTTAATTAGGCGCTATTATTATATTATCGTACTTACGTAATCAACATAATTAACGTTATCTTAGCGTAATAAATGCGATTAGGTTAGATTTTGAATTTGAAATGTCCCCTTAACAAATATACATATACATTTGTTTGCATATGCGTGTGTATATATAGAATGGCTTATATATATATATATATATATGACACATAGACATGAGGCTAGTTGCCATTTGTGGTACAAGCCTGCCCGGAACTGACCGACATATCCAACAACCACAAGTAGGACCAACTAATGTGAGATGTCTTGGTGCCATGGGTCATTCATAAACTTAGTACACTAGACACGAGGTTATACCGACTTGTAGTAGAAGCCTGGCCGAACCGATCGGCATATCCAACATCTACAGGTATATGGTTTAATGTGAGAGGTCTATTATGTGTGTATATATAACTATATATTTAAGTCTAATGTGTGAAAAAAATAGGTTTACTACGCTTAAGAAGATCTTAAGTGGCTGACTCATCTTTTTATCTATTTTGGGCCTTAAGTGTTTAGGATTAGGATCCCTCTGAGGGTTTATTCCTTAGAGAGGAACCAAAGTCATGGGATCCACCCTTATTAGTGTTAAGGTAGGCCTTTAGGTCCTCCATATTTAGAAGTGATTAGCCAAAAGACGGTTAATGAAGTAGGGTAGTTCACGGGGAATTCCACTTCCTCTAAAAGCTTGTAAGGACTTAACTAGGGACAAGTTGGTAATTGAAAGGATATGTGGCCATTGAATTCTCACCAACCGTCTAAGGGACATCCTAAGCAACATAGGTGTCCCAATGGGTAATATCAGTTAAGTAGTAACGTTCGCAATACTACTTTCTATATTACAAATGGGAGAATAGACTTAAGAACGTTGACGTACTAGGACGGGGTTCTTAAAGGGCTAGGGATCCGCCTCAGGGTTATAATAGATTGTAAGAATCCACCTTTAATAGGGCCATAAGCGACCGAGAACGCCACCTCGTTGGGTCTTTACCCTAAAAACACTGATGGGCGATTGACTTGGATATCCACCCTATTGGTTAGATATTTGTGTTTGTGTGAATCTTGTATGCTGCATAGATATACCTTGACATATGTAACCTACTAAAAATATAGCTTATGGGTGCTAAGTAACACTATATTTCAGTCACACAGAACTTTATGCTCTAACCCCCTCTCCTTAACATCCAACAGGTCAGTAGACGGGGTAAAGCTATGAATGAAGACGCGATGGAAGCCAATGAAGAAGATGAAGTTATTATGATATTATTTGCAGTTATTGCTTTGCTTCTTTTGGAATCTTATGAGATTGAACTATTTGATGTACCTATTGAATAAATGTAACTATGACTATGTATTTTTTTGATTTTGAAATAAACAGTACGTCTTATTTTTGGTATTATATTTTCTCTTTCCATTGTGTGAGATTTCCATTCGAAGTATATGTTATTGTTATCTATGCAAATGTAATCCTTACAGGAACCAACGACCCATTTAAAATGACTCTAAGTTTCGTGGGACTTTTCTCGGTCAAAATTCAGGCCTATTCCAGGCGAGTTGTTACATTTGGTATCAGAGCATAGTTTAGTCGATTATAAGGGAAATATACATATGAGAGGCATATTTGTGATTTGAAAAAGATTTTTCAAATTATATGTATGTAATATATGTTTACCCCCAATAGGCATACGCATTTGTACTAGGCATCTTTATTGTTTCTTCCTTTTTCAGCTTAAACATTATCTCAGGACTACTCACTATGGAATTCTTCCTTTTCTTTTCAGATAGTAGAATGGCTGAAAATCCCAATGTGCAAGGCAACCAGGCAAGATCCTGCTACTTGCCAGAATGGTTCCAACAGTACCTCCGTACTGTGGAGCAGGTCTCTATAGCTAATCCTGCCCCCGCCGGCTCCCGTAGCTCCTGCTGCTGATGTGTCCTTTAATTTTTCTCGCTTGTGTAAGATCTTTATGAATTTTGGAGGGCAACCGTTTTCTGGAAAGGATGGCTTTGCTAGTGTCCAACCTTGGGTTATGGACTGTGAAAGAATATTTGAGGCTACTGCCTGGCCCGATGAAATAAAAAGAAGGATAACGGCCTGACATTTAAAGGATGAAGCCTTAGAGTGGTGGAACTTAATATCAATGGAGAACGAGGGACAGATCTTCACATGGGCCGAATTCGAGACTTGTTTTGAAGCGTAATTTTTTCCATGGGCAGAAATGACCATTCGGCTAGAGAAATTAATCCACCTCAAGCAAGGAAGCTTGAGTCTGCAAGACTACGTAGCCAAATTCACTGAGTTATTTAAGTTTGGTAGAGGAATGTTAGACACCCCCATGAACGAAGCCCTTAGGGAAAGGACTGAACTCCTTATTGAAGGAAACCTTATTACCCCAAGTAGCATTTGGGGAAACTTTTGAGACTTTAGTTGAGATAACTACTCTTTGCATGTCTGAAAGATCCAAGGAGGATAAGGAGGGTGAGAAAGAAGAAAGCTCTAACATAAATAAGAAGGGATGATGGAAAAAAGAAGAAGTGGAACTTCAAAAAGGACGCAAAGACTTGTATGAGGTACAACCGCAAGGGCTATGAGGCCAAGGATTCTAAGAACCCAAAAAAGGAGTTTAAGGGAAAATGTTACAACTGCCATGAAGAAGGACAGATGTCCAAAGACTGCTCAAAACCCGAAGCTACCAAAAGTGGCCAGAACTATGCAATTGAAGCAACCTCAATTCAAAACCGACCCCAAAGAGACCAAGGGCAGCCCGCACTTGAAGGTATAATCTCTATTTTAGGAAATTCAGCATACACCTTGTTTGATTCTGGAGCGACCCATTCTTTTATCTCCAAGTGATTAGTAAACCTGTTGAACCTTTCCATATCTATCTCGGATTCTCCAATAGAGGTGACCAACCCTATCAGAGGATCTAAGTATCTTGAGTTGTTGTGTAAATACCTAGTATTAGAGGTCGACAATGTCAAGTTCCATTACGAAGCATATGCATTGGATTTTATGGGGTATGACCTTATCTTAGGTATGGACTGGCTATCATTTTATAGGTTCGTCCTAGATTGCGATAAGAGACTCATTCGTCTTAGGAGCTGAGGAGGACGCAACCTAAATATTTCTTGTGATGTTAGAAACAAGGGTAAAGCATTATTATATTCCTTGTCTCCTAGTTATGAAGGACCATATTCGGTTCCTATAGTTTGTGAGTTTTTGGACATTTTTTAGGAGGCCACGGGACTTCCGTCCCACAGAGAAATCTCCTTTCGTATTGACCTAGAGAAGGACGCTAGACCTATAACATTGTCCTTGAGGCATATAGCACCCAAGGAAACAAGAGAGTTAGATAAAAAGATTTCATAGTTGTTACGAAAAGGTATTATTCGTCGAAGTACCTTAGACTGGGGTGCACCTGTAGTATTTGCCACCAAAGCGAATGGATCTTTGAGACTTTGAGTGGACTATTGGGAACTTAACAAATTTACCAAAAAGAACAGGTACCCTTTACCAAGAATCAATTATCTTCTTGACTACTTGGGAGGAGCCCGAGTATTTTCCTAACTAGACCTTGCTACTGGATTTCACCAGTTAAGAATTATGGAGGAAAGCAAGGACAAAACTACGTTTACGACGCTAGACGGATTGTTCCAATGGGAAGTTATGCCCTTCGAATTAACAAATGCACCTACCTTCTTTGTAGACCTCATGAGTTGGGTGTTTAGGGGCATTCTAAATAAAATTGTGGTGGCCTTTGTAGATGATATCCTTATATTTTCGAAAGATCGTGAAGAGCATGAAAAACGCTTAAGACAAGTGTTAGGGATATTAAGAAAGAACCAACTGAAAGCAAAATTTTCGAAGTTCCATTTTTGGAGGGAAGAAGTAAGATTTTTAGGACATATTGTGTCAAGTAAAGGCTTGGCCATAGACCCTACGAAGATCAATCCAATCAAAGAATAGAGGATACCTCGAAATACTACAGAGTAAGAAGTTTCCTTGGATTGGCCGGATATTATAGGAAATTCAATAAAGACTTCGCAAATATTGCTACTCCATTAACCCAATTGACAAGGAAGAATTTGGTATTCACTTGGAGTAATAAAAGTGATACAGCCTTTAAGAAATTAAAGGAAGCATTAACTAGTGCACCAGTCCTAATTATACCCAACAGTTCAAAATCATTTATCGTTTACACTGACCCATGCGGGATCGATTTACGAGCATTCCTTATGTAAAGGGGAAGAGTAGTAGCCTATGCTAGTAGACAACTCAAGGATCCAGAGAAAAGATATCCAGTGCATGACGTTGAGTTAATCATAGTAGTATTCTCCCTTAAGATGTGGAGGCATTATCTCTTAGTGGAGAAGTTTGAACTGTTTATCGACCATAAATCTTGTAAGTACTTATTTCTCAACGTGACTTAAACTTGAGACGACAAAGATGGATGTAATATATTACCTCATTTGACTTTATGATTCAGTATACCCCAGGCAAGGGAAATGTTGTGGCGGATGCTTTAAGTTGGAAACATGCGACTTCAAATGCGATGATAGAGTTGAAACAATTAGAGTTCCTCGCTAAATTTAATTTGCAACCCTCACCAACCACTTTCAATGGTTTTCTTGGGGTTATGGTAATTATACCTACCATAAGAGAAAGAATCCAAAGTGCACAAGACCTTGACAAAGAGTTAAGAGGCATAAAGGAGAAAGTGGGAAGGAAAGAAACCTTTCCCCATTCGGTTAGGTATTCGATCCATGATGATGGGAGTTTACATTGGGATGGATGACTTTACGTCCCTAAAGAAGAAGGGTCGAGGAAAGAAATTCTAGAGTGCCATAGGTCGAGACTGACCATACACCTTGGTGGTGATAAGATGAGGGAATCAAGAGACTCCACAACAAAATCATTTGCCTCGTCCGAGTACAATAGGGGAACGACCCTACGGAAAGCACATGGGAAACCGAGGATAAGATGAGAAAGACTCACCCAGAGCTTTTCACGAGTAATTTTTCCTCAAATTTCCATTTATGTATGCAATGTGATTGCTAGGTTAAATGTTAGGGAATGGATGCAACACCATCGCACTGAGCGCCCATATAGAAATATATGCATATTTAGGTTGTTTGCATACAAGTTGCATCACTTATTACACTTACATGCTAGGATAGAGCTCACTTTAGTGGGTCTGTAGTTCATAACCACTATGAGTCGTGGATGCTTATGGATGAATTGTAAACAACATGGGTGTACAACATGGATATTTTGAGCGAGTTGTATTTTTCGCCCCTTAAACAGATTCCAAGACGAAATCTATTTTAAAGGGGGGAGAATGTAACACCCTATAAAATTCATAAGTATCAATAATAAATTAAATAATTAAATAATTAAAAAGAAGCAAGTAAATCATATAGTTAGAAAATGAGATTTTGCTATTTTAGGTATTTGGCTAAAAACTCTTTTATTTGGATTCGTTGTAACGAACCACATTCTACGCACCGAAGGATCATAGAATATTTATTTCTTTCACATGCGAAGTTGTATGGTCATGTAACCTTAGGAGACGACTATTGGGGTCATTTCCCATGATTCATGATTTTTGCCGATTATTAAATGACCGTTTTACCCCTAGCTGATCTTGTTTCGGCCATAACTTTTGATTGGAAAGGAGTTTTGACCTGATACCACTTCCATTAGATCCAGATGATGGTTTACCTTTCCGTAGATTGGTCACATTAGCCAAACGGACTCATCGTTTGGGAGATACGGCTGAAACAAGTTTCAGATGGTGAAAAACAGCTTAACCGAGCCTAATTTGGGTGATTACTGAGTGGGCCCATAACCTATTTCGGGATTAGGGTTATGGGGAGGCTGATAAGGTTAGGAAACTCAGTTTCTATCATTTTCCAGCCGCCACTTTTTGTTCCTTCAAGTTTAGCAATGGCCTCCACTTTCTAAAACACCCCAAATCACCTCCTAATCGCTAATTAAGCCAAATCTACCTCAAATCAAAGAAGATTAGCAAAAGAATCGAGGTAGAACTGCTGTATAGCTTTGGGAACAGCGCCAAATAGAGAATTATTTCAGATTTTTTAATTTTTTTGTGGCTAAGGTGAGTGATTTGCAAGGTTTCTCACTAATTACGGCTAATTAGGGGTAATTAGTGATAATTAGCGAATTTATAAATGTTAAAAATCTGGAAAAATATTGATAAATTTCGAAATATTGTTTTAGGCCTCTGTTAGAAAATTTGGCTAATTTGGTTAAGTTTTGCTAATCGCATCATTAGTTTTGCTTAAACACGCTTAAGGGAAAAATATCGGGTTTTGGCTATGTTTGATCCGTTTTAACCTATCAAATTGTTGTTTTGGTGTTTGTGGTCAGTTATATATGTTGCTATGACTGTATGTTATGCTTTATGATTGATTAGAAAAGTAAGATTGGTTGAAAACGCCGTCGTATGGCGTAAAACAGTCGCTGGAAGAGTTGTAGGAAATATGCAGGACCCGGATCGGAACGCCCCCCACATCAACGACTCGACCCGATCGCGAGCATCCACAAAGACCACGAGCTGCTCCACCTTGAAGGCCACCAACCAGAAGATCACGACCCGACCGAAATCACTTCAGAAGCACACGACCTGAAGACCTGGGAGGATGCACCCTACCCAATCCGATGGGTGAGCACGATCCGACCCGATCTGGATGAACCACGAGCTGGAGGAGGAGCTGCCATGCACGACCCGATGGAGGGAGCACGACCCGAACCGACGGAGGGAGCACGACCGATCCGATGTTGATGATCACGACCTAAAGCAAAGTGAAATGGAGAAGACCAAAACCCGAGATGCAAAGGTAGTCCAAGTGGGAAGTTTGTACTCAGGATCCAGTTGGGAACTAAAGAGTTAACTTCATGATTGGACTTTGCTGCGGGACGTGTGCTAAGGGGTTGTTGATGTCTATGACTTTGGATCACTACGTATGGGAGGTACGTGGACGGATTCAGGGCCACTGTGGCCTAGGTACGACTAGTGGGCTATAGACCAATTAAGTGGGGTTATTTGAAAAGGTTTGGTCATGATCCCATGGGATAATCTTGGTGGTAGCAGTAGTTGTACAAGTCGAACTGCGTCACTACTTCGATGGGTCTGGTGATCAAAGTGGTGGATAACGTATGCTTTACGCACTGAGTGAGAGATGTGAGGATGGTTGCTATGCTTTATTTGTTTGCCATCACTATGACATGCACACCCTCTCCCCCGTTATCTTTACACCATCTATTTAGTGGCACCTTAGAGTATTGTACGGTATGTAGTGCTAGCTCTTTGGTTGCAGGTCCAGGTTCAGTTATGGTTTAGTATACCTGTTATTGCTCTATCTTGCTGCTTATCGGTCATACCATACTTTTTGTCTAACCCGGAGTTTTATGTCTCGTCTTATTACTCTGGGTGCTCTCACGAGCAGAATAGAGACAGGTTAGCTGGTGATGCACGAGTAGCTGTACCGGAGACGAGCAGGAGGCTTCCACGTATGATATATATAGATATTCTCCCTATGTCGCTGCGGGTCACTACTTTGGGCATTAGTAGTGTACCTTTTCCTTTGCTTTGCTTTAGAGACAATTGAAAAGTTGTAATAATGACGATGTGAAACATAATCTGCGTTTGGATTTCCGCTGCTATGATGTTAGTTTTAGTTTCCAGCTTATGCACTGTCTCGCCTGTTTTATGTCAAGTATGTTATTATTATATTTTATTCCTTGCGTTATGAGACATTCTGTAGGTTCTTGATTAGATCATTCTCTTCTTTCCTTTCATTGGCAACCATTCCGGGCTAGTCGGGCATGTATACAGCGCACTTTCGGAGGAAATGCCGACTTGTGCGGGGCGGGCCGTCACACTTGGTATCAGAGCTCTAGGTTGCATAGTTAACCTGGGGAAAGACACCAGGGAGAGATATTACGTATATGAGAGCGCGTTTTTGTGATTATTTTGGTTTTCAAAAGCTATATATATACTACTAGTATAGCTAAGGATGAAGTCGCACTGCACTAACACCACAAAGAGGATGGTTAATCGTTTCTCTTTACAGATTGAATGATGAGCCGATATACGAGGGGTGCTGGTAGAGGAGCCAACAATGGGAATGCTCCTGACATGAGGGCTATGTTCACCGACTTCGTGAGAGAGATGCTTAGGGACGTTCAGAGGGCAGTCCCTAATGCCGCTAATGGTGATGGTGCAGGCGCCTAGAGCCGATTTTGCCAAGCTATGCAAGGGTTACACTAGTCTTGGTGGAAAGCCGTTCCACGGAACGGAGTCGGCTACGGATGTTCAGGATTGGTTGGATAGCTGCGTGCGTATCTTCGAAGACTTGAGTATCGAGGATGCGATGAAGAGAAGGCTAGCATCCCGTCAACTGCAAGGACGGACAATGAATTGGTGGAATGCTATAAAGGCAGCTACTCCCGAAGATCAGATTACTTGGGATCAGTTTAAGGTTCGCTTTAGCGATAAGTTCATTCCAGCTGCTCAGAAGTCAGTGTTGTTTAAGAAATTCTTGGAACTCAAGCAGAATGGCAGAGCTGTCTTGGAGTATATTGTCGAATTCGACACTTTGTCGAAATATGGGTTATCCCTAATAGATACTACCGAGAAGAAGAGAAGTTCATAATAGGCTTGGATCAATACTGGGGGGAAAGGCTTATTAATCACATCGATGAGACGTTTGAATCAATTGTGGGGAAAAACATTGAGGTCAGAGAGTGTTTACCCTAAATCGAAGACTGAGGTTGCATCTGCAGAGGAGCCAAAGCCGTAAGCAAGCGGTGGACGCAAGAATGGTTCTCAGAATAAGAGAAAGTAGAATCAGACCAAGGATGGCCAGAAGGAAAAGAATAAGCAAGATGTTGAGTGCTTCAGCTGTGGTAAGAAGGGCCATTATGCTAGTAATTATCGGGCCAAGCCAGCGGATAAGAAGTGCTTCAACTGTGGCCAAGTGGGACATTACAAGGACAAGTGTCCGCAACACCCTAAAGAAAAGCAGATGGTGAAACCATATACCCTTAATGCTGTTCCTTCTTCATCGAATGCCCCAACCGCGGCGGAGAAAGGAAAGAATGTTGTTATTCAAGGTATGCTTTCTGTTTATAATGTTCCTGTTCGAGTATTGTTTGATACCGGAGCTTCCAGTTCCTTCATATCTGGTGACCTGGTAGATAGGTTGGGATTAGAGCCCGAGATTGTCGATAGACCTTTAGTAGTGACAAACCCGATTGGTGGTTCGACTAGCCTTAACATGATTTACCATAATGTGGTCTTATCGAGTCATGGATGCATGTTTGTTTGTGATTGCTTTGTTTTGGGCTTTACTGGGTTTGGCATTATTTTGGGAGTCGATTGGCTCCAAAGATACGGGGTGGTGGTAAACTGTGAGGGCTTTTTGGTGACAGCTAGAGCGAATGATGGGCGGAGGGTAGTGTTTGGTGGCCTACCCAGTGATGGGGTAATAGCCAGTTTTCTAAATTCCCTCGACATCTCGCATGATGAGTTGTAAGGTTTGACCATGGTTGGCCAGTATCCGGACGTCTTCAAGGAAGTGACCGGGCTTCCACCACACTAAGAGATTGGGTTTCGTATAGATTTAGTGAAAGATGCTAGGCCTATAGTAATGCCACTTCGTCGTATGGCGCCAAGGGAGCAGCGAGAGCTTGGGGTGCAAGTAAGCGATCTTTTGAAGAAGGGATTTATCAGAAGAAGTGTTTCTGAGTGGGAGCACCAGTTGTGTTTGCTACCAAGGCAGATGGTTCCCTTCGATTGTGTGTGGACTACCGCGAGCTGAATAAGGTGACGAGGAAGAATAAGTATCCTCTACCGCGGATAGATTATTTGTTTGATCAGTTGAGTAGTGCGAGAGTATTCTCTCAGTTGGATCTCGTGAAGGTTTTCATCAGCTTAGAGTGGAAGCTGAGAGTATAGCTAAAATGGAATTTCGGATGCCATCTGGATTTTATGAGTGGTTGGTCATGCCATTCGGGCTGGCAAATGCACCAGCATATTTTGTGGATCTTATGAACAGGGTATTCAGAGATCAGTTGAATAAGTTTGTTCTTGTGTTCATGGACGATATACTTGTTTATTCGAGAACATAGGAAGAACACAAGGAACATTTGGGGATAGTGATGGAGGTGTTGAGAAAAACACCAATTGAAAGCAAAGTTTTCTAAGTGTCACATCTGGAGAAGGGAAGTGAGATTCTTGGGCCATGTCGTTTCAGAAAATGGTATTGCCGTGGACCCTGCAAAGGTGGCTACTGTACAATATTGGTCTACGCCCAAGAATGCAACGGACATAAGAAGTTTCTTGGGGTTAGCTGGATATTATCGTAAGTTTATCCAAGACTTCTCCAAGATAGCAGCACCGTTGACTCAGTTGACCAAGAAGAATCAAGCCTTCATATGGGACGAAAGGTGCGAGAATGCATTCAAGAGTCTAAAGGAAAAGTTGACATGTGCAGCAGTGTTAGTCATTCCTAAGGGGAATGAAGAGATGACGGTATACACGGATGCATGTAGTACCGGACTAGGTGTTGTATTGATGCAAGGAGGTAGGGTTGTAGCTTATGCAAGTCGGCAATTGAAACCGCACGAGTGAAGATACCCTACCCATGATTTGGAATTAGCAGCGATCGTATTCGCATTGAAGATGTAGAGACATTATCTCTTGGGAGAAAGATTCGAGTTGTTTACTGATCATAAATCGTTAAAGTATCTCTTCTCTCAGAAGGATTTAAATCTCCGACAGCAAAGATGGTTAGAATTCTTAGCTTCCTATAATTTCGATATCGCATACACACCAGGAAAGGGCAATGCGGTAGCTGATGCATTGAGTAGAAGACATGCCAATTTAGGGACTTTGTTTCTAGAATGGAAGCAACTGGAGTACATCGCTGGGTATGATTTCAGACCGAAGTGCGAATTGGATCCAGAAATGTTAGCAAATTTGACGATCAGACCCATTTTAATTGAGCGGATTGGTTCCATTCGGAGGGACTGTGACGATCCCAAAACCCCGTGACACGGTGTTAAGGATAATCATTGGAATATAACACATTAATCATCATTAGCAGATCACAGATAATAGCATAAACAAAAAATAGAATAATTTACACACATATGACAGCGGAATCATATAGATATCATCACATCAGAGAAGCACAGTACAGGATACAACTTAGTGCATAATGATACATAATCAGTCACCATCGCCTGAGGCGGAATCATACATAAAGAGTACACAAAAGGAATATCAGTCTACATCGCCAGTGGCGGAATCATAATATGGATACAATAATGGCGGAGAAAATCCAAGTCAGCACGGTGTAGTCAAGCCTCGCCATGAGCCAAAAGGTGTGTCAGAAACCTGTAACTAGGCTGCCCGTGTGAAAATGAGGGCACCCGAGTTTGCAAGGTGAAACAAACTACGAGTCAGTCATGGGACTGGTATGAGAAATCTATTCAACTTATTAACAACAATAGTAAGGCAAATCAAAGGACCACGCCACTTTCGCGGAACGGGTTTACTCCAATGAGTGCTAGTGCATGAAATAAAATAAATGATTAAATCAACGCAATGCTTTTTATAAAATGAAGCCATTATAAGACTCAGGTCCCATCACACGATGCAACGCAAGCCGGAGGATAGAGTTTTTACCTTATAATTGCCAAAAATGCTTCATACGAATAAAACAAAAGTGCTTGATATTATTACTAGTGCATATATGTTTCAAAAGCGATTTCAATCATAAATATCAATCATAGGCGGCATAAATGACCCATACCACTATGTCGCCATACTAGTAATACAATCACGTCCGCATATTTCGTATTGGGAATTAGATTCCTTCATGAGTCGAGGCAAGGGGCAAGCTCCTCTCCGATTCGAGACACTCTAGCAAATGTCCCAGGACCCCACTATGATCCTTGGATCTTCAGGGCCAGTCCTCTCTTACTTTTGAGGATTAATTATTCCTGAACACACGTTTCCCGGTCCTTACAGACCTATATCGAGGCGCCTCGCATTCCAACAACCACACAGGTGAAAAGTATATATAATGTCAGGGCTGGTAGGTCACTGACACCACCTTAGCTAGAAAGAAACATCGTGCTCTCCCTGCAGTCACTCTCCCGTTTTTGACTCATACCGAGGTGTGAGGCTCGCGAATTCACGTTATACACAAAGCTACGTCACACAGACCATGCTTTGATCATCAACCACAAGACTTTGCTTTGCAACATAAGCCTTGATCATATGCCACTTAGGCGTGCCACACAGGCAATCCACTCCATACGACTGATTTCTGTCAATACATAACCTCTGAGCTCGTACGTCTCAGAGAAGGGCGTTAAGCAAGAGAATAAATTCTCCGCCGCCAAACAGATATATATTTAACAGAGATCGATCAACACAGAACAAAATCCAATGTCAGACACACGGTCCATTTACAAGTCCGTTCTGGGTCTGAACGAAACCGGAGGCACCAATTCCTCGCATATCCGTACAATCAACAATATGTTTGGACGGCTACTACTTCAATTCCTTCATGGTAGCTACTCCAATCACGAGCATCAGTAGCGCCCATCCATCCAATGTGGAGATCGTCGGTCTTCAGTCGTCTTCGACTCTTCGACTTCTCAACGTCGATCGATTATTTGAAATGAGATAAACTCGGCCTTTTCAAATAACCCACGTATATTTAGATTTTCAAATCAATTATTCACATGGTTGGACTATTCAACATTCACATTTCAGTTATTTAGTTATAATTTTCATGTCAAATACATTCAACCATCACATATCAAGCAAACACAACAAAATTGGTTTATTCCACTCTATATCGTCAATAGTATTTTATAATGATATATCGCCATTTTTATTTAATTTAAAACGGCCATATTTAATTAAACGACGTTTCAGGTCGTGTCGATGCACTGGCGCTGCTTTTCACTAATTTTGTTTTACACATATAGGAAAATCTAACCGTTGAATCTTCACAAATTTTACATCATTAGGAAGGTCATTTCAAAACGAATCCAACGGTTTCAGTTTTGGGAAAATCCGACGGTCGGATCTTCCACACTAACCATTTGAAGTTACGATTTCAATTTACGAACTGCAGCATCGTTATTCGATTTAATTTAATTATATTTTTATATATATATATATATATAATCGTTTCTGGCGCTGTTTTTCCTTAATTTTGAATTAAACATTCCAGACAATCCAACCGTCGGATCTTCACAAAGTTGGTGCCGTTGGAAAGATATCTCCAAGGCGAACCCAACGGTTGAGGTTTCGGGAAAATCCAATGGTCGGATCTTCCGCACTAGTCGTTTGAAATCACGGTTTCAAAATATGAACTGCACGGCCACGTTTCGTTTTAATTCTATTTATATTTATATATTTATATAAATATAGCTCATTCAAAAATTCCTATATCGTTTCCACTTCAATTATTTCACTAACGCCTTAAATTTTTGGAAAATTTCGCCATAACCTCCTTTGTACGGGAGGGTCTGGGAAAATTCCCAAATAGCCACACGGGCGTCTCATATCAAAAAGAAAAAGAAAAAGCCAAGCGGCTAGCCAACAGGCTCATAAAATCATCACCCAAACAAAGCGGTAAATGTGTACCTATTTGTCGAGCACAAAATTCTATTTCTCTTCTCTAGCCCCTTTTGCTTTAACCTGTTCAATAGATATGCATGTACATATATACAATTTCTAACATTTATCATTTTCCATTCAATTCCATATTTGATTTGCTTTGGTTTAAAAACACCATTCATTCTAATGTTGCATGCATAGGCTAAAATCATATCATTAGCTAGTTAATGTATATTTCAAATCATGCACGTTTATTTGAACAAGTGGCTATTTTTAACACTTCACATTTCAAAGATGATGATTTTGGCGAACTAAAATAGATTTCAACACATGACTATTTTATTTAGTTCCTATGCATGTTAAAAATAATATTTCTATCACAAATATTTATTTCAACGTCCGCGTATCTTTAGCATATCACACATATGATAAAAATGATATTTTTATCATTTAAAATATTTATTCAACCAATGGATGGTTTCAACACTTCATAGTTTCAATAAAAATGTAATTTTTATCGTTCGATCTTTTTATTCAACACATGAACTTTTCCACTACACACACTTCTCAACAAATGAGTATTTCCACACATGGACATTTTATTTATGTTGTTCATATTGGAAAGATGGGATTTTTATTGTTGAAACTATTTATATAAGGCGAATATTTTTCTTACTTCATATATAATAAAAATGTGATTTTTGTTGTTTAAACACTTCGTTCATTCACAAACGAATTTAATTTTCACACAACACTTTTCAACACATGAACATTTCCACACATGGATATAGTTTCAATATATGGCTTTAATTTCTATGCATGCAAATAATTTCAACATATGAAAATAATTCTAACACACAAAGATTATTCAAAATTTCGGTAGCATAACGGCAGGGTAGTTAAAACCGGCACCGTCCCTAGTACGGCTCCTCGCTCTACCTTAAAACCTCGCGGTTTTTGACAATGGGGATTCATGCATCTAATTCGCACGCAGGCGGCATGTTTATTTTTATTTCCACAAATTTTTCCAATTCATTTCAATCACCAATGGGTATTTTTCAACCACAACCAAACCATATCAACCACAAACAATTATTCAACCATTCGTATTTTTCATCCAATATTTCACACCAATTCACCACAATAAATATCGTCCATGGTTTGTGGACGAGGGGAGTATATATATATATATAATATAATATATATATTTGCTATATTTCACTTGCATTTCAACACATATATCAATTATTCTATGCATGTAAAAATTCATACTTCGCTTATATAGCTTACACTACGCATGTACATGAGGTATACAACATGTATGTAATTTATATTTCGCTTATATAAATTATACACGACATTTTCCATTCAATTTCACGTTAATTTAGATTTCTCACCTTGGTTTTCTGAGCGCTAAAAATCGATACGATGTCAGAAAAATCCGCAGCTTCTTCTATTGGGTAGAGAGCTTCCTTGCGGTCTCCATGTTTCCTGTTTCATCAAATTTCGTCAACACACCAAAAAGATATGATTTTTCAAAGTGTAAAGATCAAAGAAAAAGCACTTTCAGAAAGCTTCAAAACTAGGTTTGCGGTTTTCTCGAGAACCGGGACACGAGGGGATGATCAGGAAGTTGGAGGTGGAAGAGCTTCGAGAGAGCTACAGGCGCGCGGCAGTTTGGTGCAGCTCGGTGGCGCAGAACGGCGGCGGCGGCAGTTTGAAGGTCGGAAGTTTGGAGGTGGATATCTCGGCGTAGAGGCGACGATAGGGGGAGCTCCTTATATGGATTTGAAGAGGGGAGGGAGAACTACAAAAAGTTAAACTGGGGGTGGAGCTAATTCTAGCCGTGGCGATCGGAAATTGCCTGGGAAGGAGAAGGAGGGCTTCCGCCGTCGATGTCGGGGTCGGGGGGGGGGGGGGGGGTTTCTGTTATTTTTTTTTTAATTATGAATGGAAAAATATGATTGGCCGAGACTATATTAAATTTTTAAATAGTGTTTTCTTAAACGAACTCCTTTTTAAACCCAACGACTGTCGCCCCAAGCTAAATACCCCCATTCCGGACACAATGGGATATGTTTCGTAGGCCAATTCGACTGTTACAGTCAGTTATTTTTCAAATTAAAGTATAAAACATTTAATTTTTAACTCTGAACGCACATTTCAATTTGCCAGGGCCACAAACTGATTCGAAAAATTCCAGAAAAATAAATCTAGCTATGTTTTGATGCTACGGTCCCAACAAAACTAGTTTCGACGAATTCTGAGGTCGTTTGAAAAATGGCCATTTTCTGATCGATCCAATTTAACAGAAATCGACCAAACACATTTTCTTTTGCTACGCTCACATACTAGCTTCAAAAATTATGAAATTTGAAACCTAGCAATAATTTGACATCCCGGACCCAACAAAAGTGGTTTCGTCGAATTCCGAGGTCGTATGCAAAATATCAATTTTCCAGGCCTATATATTCCATATACCGACCCTTCTGAAAATTCATTCGGCCATAACTTTTGATTCCCGTTATGAAACTTCGATTTTTCAGATTCGTTAGAAAGGTATTGACTAACAGATTTAAATATTTTTGGTTTCACTAAAATCCGTTATATTTTCCATCCTGCATAGTCGGTCAAAGTTCGAATTCAAATTTTCAAACTGACTTACTATTTCTAATTCACTATTTTATTGAAATATTCTATTTCAATTGTTCAAATTCCTTTGAAATAATCAATTTAAAAATTTTAAATTGGCTCGTATTTTCCGGGTTATTACAATCTCCCCTACTTAAAACTTTTCGTCCTCGAAAAGGAAACAACAGTAAAGTAGGAAATAAAATGTAAATGCAAAGTATGGTAAAGGTACCTTGCACCGGAGTTAGTCAGAGATATCCACTCTGCATTTGGGGTAAGCTTGCTTAATGCTTTCCTCCGTTTCCCAAGTACAGTCCCTAGGATCACTGCTCCACTGCACTTTAACTAAATGAACCTTTTTGCTTCTGAGTTCTCTGGTTTCTTTGCCAACAATTTTTAATGGCTCTCTTCTGAGTGCTAATTCTGGAGTTATCTCCACATCCCGTTGCGCTGCTTCTTCTACAACAAGATCCGGATCATGCACATGTCTCCTAAGTTGAGATACGTGAAATACATTGTGCACTCCAGGCAACCAATCTGGCAATTGAACCCTATAAGAAAGAGTTCCAATTCGCTCAAGTATAGGAAAGGGACCAATAAATCTCGGTGCTAACTTCCCAGTCTTTCCAAATCTGATTACTCCTCTCATCGGAGAAACCTTTAAATAAACATGATCACCAACAGCAAATGTCAAATCTCTCCTTCTAGAGTCTGCATAACTTTTCTGTCGGCTTTGGGCGGTTTTCAATCACTTCTTGATGAAGTCCACTTTATCAGATGCCTCCCTAATCATATCGGGTCCTAGTACAAGTCTGTTGCCGGGTTCTACCCAACATGCTGGAGATCTGCAGGGTCTGCCATATAATGCTTCAAATGGTGACATTCTCAAACTTGCTTGATAGCTATTGTTATATGAGAATTCTGCCAAATGCAAATGATCTTCCCATGACCCACCAAAATCGATTATACAAGCCCGCAATAAATCTTCCAGAATTCTATTCACCCGCTCAGTTTGGCCATCTGTTTGGGGGTGATAAGCGGTGCTCATATTCAGTTTTGTCCCCAATTCTGTCTGGAAAGCCTCCCAGAACTTGCTAGTAAATAGGGGATCTCTATCACTGACTATGCTGATGGGAATTCCATGCAGCTTAACAATTTCTTTGAAATATATCTGTGCTAGACTTTGGGCAGTTCTATTGGATCTGACAGGTATAAAATGGGCAGTCTTCGTGAAGCGATCTACGATTAACCAAATGCTGTCATTACCTTTCTTGGTTCGCGGCAAACCATCTATGAAATCCATGGAAATCTGTTCCCATTTCCAACCTGGGACTTCCAACGGTTGCAACAATCCAGCTAGCTTCTGTTGGTCACTCTTGACCAATTGACAAGTAGGGCATTTGCTAACATACAAAGAAATATCTCTTTTCATTGCCTTCCACCAGAAAGTGCGTTTGATATCGTTGTACATTTTACTCACCCCAGGATGGATACAAAATTTGGATTTATGGCATTTATCTAGCACTTCTCTTTTAAGCTCGGGAACGTCGGGAACACATATTCTTCTATTCAGCCTCAGAACTCCTTCTGTATCCACTTGGAAACTGGAGCCTTTGCCCCTTTGAACCCTTTTTACCATCTCTTTCACAAAATTGTCACTTTTCTGAAGAGCAGATATCCTATCAATCAATCCAGGTGTAATTATAAGATTGGCAATGATTGCGGTTTTCCTACTAAGTGCATCCGCTACCACGTTAGCCTTTCCCGGCGTATACAAGATATCAAGATCATACGCCGCAAGAAATTCTAGCCAACGCTGTTGTCTCAGATTCAGATCTTTCTAGGTATATAAATACTTCAACGATTGATGATCTGTGTACAGTATAAATTTCTCGCCCAATAAGTAATGCCTCCAGATTTTCAAGGCAAATACGATGGCTAGCAACTCAAGATCATGAGTCACATAATTCTTCTCATGCGGTTTCAATTGGCGGCTTGCATAAGCGACTACTTGGCCTCTCTGCATTAACACTGCACCAAGACCTCTAATAGAAGCATCTGTCCAAACCGTTAAATCCTGATTTCCATCAATAATTGTTAACACTGGAGCGGTGGTCAGCTTCGATTTCAATTCCTGGAAAGCTTCTTCACAGTCGGAAGTCCACTTAAACTTCTCATGTTTCTTTGTGAGCTTCGTTAACGGACCGGATATCTTCGAAAAATCCTTAACGAACTTTCGATAATAACTAGCCAACCCCATAAAACTTCTAACTTCTGTGGGAGTAGTGGGTTGTTTCCAGTCTTGAATCGCTATTATTTTGCTTGGGTCAACAGAAATTCCTTTCTCTGACACGACATGGCTAAGAAATTTGACTTCTTCTTGCCAGAAGACACATTTAGAGAATTTGGCTTTGAAGACGTTCTTCCTTAGAATCTCCAATACTTGTTCTAAGTGTTTTTCATGCTCGGGTTTTGATTTGGAGTAGATTAAAATATCATCGATGAATACGAGGACAAATTTATTCAGAACTCCCCTGAACACTCTATTCATTAGATCGACAAAGTATGCTGGAGCGTTGCATAGGCCAAACGGCATTATTAACCATTCATAAAATATGTCTGGACCTCTGAAAGCGGTCAAAGGAACACACTCTTCTGCTATTCTCAATTGATGAAAACCTGTAGCTAGGTCCATTCGGGAAAATACTTTCGCCCCATTCAATTGGTCTAGCAAATCATCAATGCGGGGTAATGGATATTTATTTTTAAGCGTCTGTTTGTTGAGGTCTCGGTAATCAACGCATAATCTAAGAGTACCGTCTGACTTTGGGACAAACACGACAGCTGCACCCCAATTAGAAAAACTAGGTCTGATTAGACCTTTCCACAACAGTTGACGAGTTTGATCGCCTAATTCTTCTTTTTCTTTCGGAGTCATTCTGCGAATTGGATGTACCACGGGTTTGGCATTAAGAATTAGATCGATTCGGAATTCTATTTCTCTTTGCGGAGGTAAGTTTTCAACTTCTTCAAACACATCCGCATAGTTGCTAACAATCGGAATCTTTTCCATGGAAATGGGGATAAGTTCTAATGCCGACCAAAATTCTTCTCTATTCGGATTCGAACCATGACAGGGAACCGTAATATATCCAAGCTTCGTTCGAATTTTAACGATTCTTTCCGCACAATTCACTTCGGCTTCATATTTCTTTAACCATTCTAACCCCAGGATAACGTCGAATTCGGGAAAATCCATAACAATTAAATTAATGGGAAACTTGTAGGAAGAATAAGAGATTGGCACTCTACAATAGGAACCGAGAGTAACAGGACCCCCTATCGGGTTATGAACTTCAACCGATTCTTTGAGCTTTCGATGTTTTAACTTTAATTTGTGCACTGTGTTACTAGCAATAAAACTACGCGATGCACCTATGTCAAATAATACAGAAACAGGAATATTTTTAATTGTAAGGGTACCTCCCAAAACATCGGGTTTACCTGCTCCTTCGGAAGCAGCCGGCGGGCTAGACCCGTCATAGACATGAGCTACTGTAGCTTTCTTCAGCAAAGGACAGTCTTTGACCAGATGGTCGGTCTTGCGACAGTTGAAGCACGAGCGAGGGTTCTGAGAGCCTTGGCTCGAGCCTTGAGAATTTGTTTTCTGTTTCTTCGGAGCTGTGCAGACGTTTGAGTAATGCCCCGGCTTACCACAGTTAAAGCAATTTCCACTCGGCGACTTGCCAGTCTGAGGCTTTGAAGATGCTGCTTGGCTTGACTCGCCTTGATTTACAGCAGGCTTGCGCTTGTTTCCGGCTTGGCTTCTAGCGCGATCCTGATCCAGATGCCTTTGATCAAGGTCTTCATAGTTGCATGTCATTTCCACTAGCTCGTTGAAATCCAGCTTGACATGGGCCATGGCTCTATCATGATATTGTCGTCTTAGTCCAAGGATAAACCTCTTATTTTTGGACTTCGCAGTAGCGATGAGTTCTGGAGCATAGGGCGACAACATTGTAAATTTGTTCAGATAATCCTGCACGGAAAGATCCCCTTGCTGGAGATTGGCGAAATCATCGTGCATTCTTTCTAGAGCTTGTTCTGGGACATATTTCTCCTTGAAGAGTTCTTTGAATCCATCCTATGTTCTTCCAGCTTCTCTATTCCCGGCGGTAAGAGATTCCCACCATAATTCGGCTTGTTCCTGCATAAGCCAGGCGCCCATAATAGTTTTGTCTTCGTCTCCAAGCCTTAGGCCTTCAAGAATTTTCTCGCATGTTTTGAGCCATGCAAGGGCCTCTATTACGGTGCCAGTTCCCGAGAAGGTCTTGCCTCCTAAGTTCTTATATCTCTTAGCTACACGGTCAAGCTCGAAGTATTGAGCTGCCGGAGGTTGTATCAAAGGTCCTTCTTGAGCTGGGATTTCTCCCCTTCCTCGGCCTCGGCCGGCACGGCCTCCTCTAGCGGCGGCTGCTCTGGTAGCCATTTGTCAAATTCTGTATAAGTAACGAAAAAGTTAGTTAACAGAAATAATAGTCTATTGCATAGTTAAGCAGAAATTCCTACGGAAAGATAACGATGGACTGATCAATTGTTTTTGCTATTCTGCTCAGCTCATTCTAGGACTTTACTAGTCCTATCTCTAATGAGTGACTCGCCTTAGAATACTACTGATTCTATTTTGACGAAGTGTTTAATGTGTTAGACTCCAGAACTAAGGTTAACCAAAGCTCTGATACCAGCTGTGACGATCCCAAAACCCCGTGACACGGTGTTAAGGATAATCTTTGGAATATAACACATTAATCATCATTAGCAGATCACAGATAATAGCATAAACAAAAAATAGAATAATTTACACACATATGACAGCGGAATCATATAGATATCATCACATCAGAGAAGCACAGTACAGGATACAACTTAGTGCATAATGATACATAATCAGTCACCATCGCCTGAGGCGGAATCATACATAAAGAGTACACAAAAGGAATATCAGTCTACATCGCCAGTGGCGGAATCATAATATGGATACAATAATGGCGGAGAAAATCCAAGTCAGCACGGTGTAGTCAAGCCTCGCCATGAGCCAAAAGGTGCGTCAGAAACCTGTAACTAGGCTGCCCGTGTGAAAATGAGGGCACCCGAGTTTGCAAGGTGAAACAAACTACGAGTCAGTCATGGGACTGGTATGAGAAATCTATTCAACTTATTAACAACAATAGTAAGGCAAATCAAAGGACCACGCCACTTTCGCGGAACGGGTTTACTCCAATGAGTGCTAGTGCATGAAATAAAATAAATGATTAAATCAACGCAATGCTTTTTATAAAATGAAGCCATTATAAGACTCAGGTCCCATCACACGATGCAACGCAAGCCGGAGGATAGAGTTTTTACCTTATAATTGCCAAAAATGCTTCATACGAATAAAACAAAAGTGCTTGATATTATTACTAGTGCATATATGTTTCAAAAGCGATTTCAATCATAAATATCAATCATAGGCGGCATAAATGACCCATACCACTATGTCGCCATACTAGTAATACAATCACGTCCGCATATTTCGTATTGGGAATTAGATTCCTTCATGAGTCGAGGCAAGGGGCAAGCTCCTCTCCAATTCGAGACACTCTAGCAAATGTCCCAGGACCCCACTATGATCCTTGGATCTTCAGGGCCAGTCCTCTCTTACTTTTGAGGATTAATTATTCCTGAACACACGTTTCCCGGTCCTTACAGACCTATATCGAGGCGCCTCGCATTCCAACAACCACACAGGTGAAAAGTATATATAATGTCAGGGCTGGTAGGTCACTGACACCACCTTAGCTAGAAAGAAACATCGTGCTCTCCCTGCAGTCACTCTCCCGTTTTTGACTCATACCGAGGTGTGAGGCTCGCGAATTCACGTTATACACAAAGCTACGTCACACAGACCATGCTTTGATCATCAACCACAAGACTTTGCTTTGCAACATAAGCCTTGATCATATGCCACTTAGGCGTGCCACACAGGCAATCCACTCCATACGACTGATTTCTGTCAATACATAACCTCTGAGCTCGTACGTCTCAGAGAAGGGCGTTAAGCAAGAGAATAAATTCTCCGCCGCCAAACAGATATATATTTAACAGAGATCGATCAACACAGAACAAAATCCAATGTCAGACACACAGTCCATTTACAAGTCCGTTCTGGGTCTGAACGAAACCGGAGGCACCAATTCCTCGCATATCCGTACAATCAACAATATGTTTGGACGGCTACTACTTCAATTCCTTCATGGTAGCTACTCCAATCACGAGCATCAGTAGCGCCCATCCATCCAATGTGGAGATCGTCGGTCTTCAGTCGTCTTCGACTCTTCGACTTCTCAACGTCGATCGATTATTTGAAATGAGATAAACTCGGCCTTTTCAAATAACCCACGTATATTTAGATTTTCAAATCAATTATTCACATGGTTGGACTATTCAACATTCACATTTCAGTTATTTAGTTATAATTTTCATGTCAAATACATTCAACCATCACATATCAAGCAAACACAACAAAATTGGTTTATTTCCACTCTATATCGTCAATAGTATTTTATAATGATATATCGCCATTTTTATTTAATTTAAAACGGCCATATTTAATTAAACGACGTTTCAGGTCGTGTCGATGCACTGGCGCTGCTTTTCACTAATTTTGTTTTACACATATAGGAAAATCTAACCGTTGGATCTTCACAAATTTTACATCATTAGGAAGGTCATTTCAAAACGAATCCAACGGTTTCAGTTTTGGGAAAATCCGACGGTCGGATCTTCCACACTAACCATTTGAAGTTACGATTTCAATTTACGAACTGCAACGTCGTTATTCGATTTAATTTAATTATATTTATATATATATAAATATAATCGTTTCTGGCGCTGTTTTTCCTTAATTTTGAATTAAACATTCCAGACAATCCAACCGTCGGATCTTCACAAAGTTGGTGCCGTTGGAAAGATATCTCCAAGGCGAACCCAACGGTTGAGGTTTCGGGAAAATCCAATGGTCAGATCTTCCGCACTAGTCGTTTGAAATCACGGTTTCAAAATATGAACTGCACGGCCACGTTTCGTTTTAATTCTATTTATATTTATATATTTATATAAATATAGCTCATTCAAAAATTCCTATATCGTTTCCACTTCAATTATTTCACTAACGCCTTAAATTTTTGGAAAATTTCGCCATAACCTCCTTTGTACGGGAGGGTCTGGGAAAATTCCCAAATAGCCACACGGGCATCTCATATCAAAAAGAAAAAGAAAAAGCCAAGCGGCTAGCCAACAGGCTCATAAAATCATCACCCAAACAAAGCGGTAAATGTGTACCTATTTGTCGGGCACAAAATTCTATTTCTCTTCTCTAGCCCCTTTTGCTTTAACCTGTTCAATAGATATGCATGTACATATATACAATTTCTAACATTTATCATTTTCTATTCAATTCCATATTTGATTTGCTTTGGTTTAAAAACACCATTCATTCTAATGTTGCATGCATAGGCTAAAATCATATCATTAGCTAGTTAATGTATATTTCAACTCATGCACGTTTATTTGAACAAGTGGCTATTTTTAACACTTCACATTTCAAAGATGATGATTTTGGCGAACTAAAATAGATTTCAACACATGACTATTTTATTTAGTTCCTATGCATGTTAAAAATAATATTTCTATCACAAATATTTATTTCAACGTCCGCGTATCTTTAGCATATCACACATATGATAAAAATGATATTTTTATCATTTAAAATATTTATTCAACCAATGGATGGTTTCAACACTTCATAGTTTCAATAAAAATGTAATTTTTATCGTTCGATCTTTTTATTCAACACATGAACTTTTCCACTACACACACTTCTCAACAAATGAGTATTTCCACACATGGACATTTTATTTATGTTGTTCATATTGGAAAGATGGGATTTTTATTGTTGAAACTATTTATATAAGGCGAATATTTTTCTTACTTCATATATAATAAAAATGTGATTTTTATTGTTTAAACACTTCGTTCATTCACAAACGAATTTAATTTTCACACAATACTTTTCAACACATGAACATTTCCACACATGGATATAGTTTCAATATATGGCTTTAATTTCTATGCATGCAAATAATTTCAACATATGAAAATAATTCTAACACACAAAGATTATTCAAAATTTCGGCAGCATAACGGCAGGGTAGTTAAAACCGGCACCGTCCCTAGTACGGCTCCTCGCTCTACCTTAAAACCTCGCGGTTTTTGACAATGGGGATTCATGCATCTAATTCGCACGCAGGCGGCATGTTTATTTTTATTTCCACAAATTTTTCCAATTCATTTCAATCACCAATGGGTATTTTTCAACCACAACCAAACCATATCAACCACAAACAATTATTCAACCATTCGTATTTTTCATCCAATATTTCACACCAATTCACCACAATAAATATCGTCCATGGTTTGTGGACGAGGGGAGTATATATATATAATATAATATATATATTTGCTATATTTCACTTGCATTTCAACACATATATCAATTATTCTATGCATGTAAAAATTCATACTTCGCTTATATAGCTTACACTACGCATGTACATGAGGTATACAACACGTATGTAATTTATATTTCGCTTATATAAATTATACACGACATTTTCCATTCAATTTCACGTTAATTTAGATTTCTCACCTTGGTTTTCTGAGCGCTAAAAATCGATATGATGTCAGAAAAATCCGCAGCTTCTTCTATTGGGTAGAGAGCTTCCTTGCGGTCTCGATGTTTCCTGTTTCATCGTATTTCATCAACACACCAAAAAGATATGATTTTTCAAAGTGTAAAGATCAAAGAAAAACGCACTTTCAGAAAGCTTCAAAACTAGGTTTGCGGTTTTCTCGAGAACCGGGACACGAGGGGACGATCAGGAAGTTGGAGGTGGAAGAGCTTCGAGAGAGCTACAGGCGCGCGGCGGTTTGGTGCAGCTCGGTGGCGCAGAACGGCGGCGGCGGCGGTTTGAAGGTCGGAAGTTTGGAGGTGGATATCTCGGCGTAGAGGCGACGATAGGGGGAGCTCCTTATATGGATTTGAAGAGGGGAGGGAGAACTACAAAAAGTTAAACTGGGGGAGGAGCTAATTCTGGCCGTGGCGATTGGAAATCGCCTGGGAAGGAGAAGGAGGGCTTCCGCCGTCGATGTCGGGGTCGGGGGGGGGGGGTTTCTGTTTTTTTTTTTAATTATGAATGGAAAAATATGATTGGCCGAGACTATATTAAATTTTTAAATAGTGTTTTCTTAAACGAACTCCTTTTTAAACCCAACGACTGTCGCCCCTAGCTAAATACCCCCATTCCGGACACAATGGGATATGTTTCGTAGGCCAATTCGACTGTTACAGTCAGTTATTTTTCAAATTAAAGTATAAAACATTTAATTTTTAACTCTGAACGCACATTTCAATTTGCCAGGGCCACAAACTGATTCGAAAAATTCCAGAAAAATAAATCTAGCTATGTTTTGATGCTACGGTCCCAACAAAACTAGTTTCGACGAATTCTGAGGTCGTTTGAAAAATGGCCATTTTCTGGTCGATCCAATTTAACAGAAATCGACCAAACACATTTTCTTTTGCTACGCTCACATACTAGCTTCAAAAATTATGAAATTTGAAACCTAGCAATAATTTGACATCCCGGACCCAACAAAAGTGGTTTCGTCGAATTCCGAGGTCGTATGCAAAATATCAATTTTCCAGGCCTATATATTCCATATACCGACCCTTCTGAAAATTCATTCGGCCATAACTTTTGATTCCCGTTATGAAACTTCGATTTTTCAGATTCGTTAGAAAGGTATTGACTAACAGATTTAAATATTTTTGGTTTCACTAAAATCCGTTATATTTTCCATCCTGCATAGTCGGTCAAAGTTCGAATTCAAATTTTCAAACTGACTTACTATTTCTAATTCACTATTTTATTGAAATATTCTATTTCAATTGTTCAAATTCCTTTGAAATAATCAATTTAAAATTTTTTAATTGGCTCGTATTTTCCGGGTTATTACAGGGACGATCCTAACCTATTGGAAATCATCTCAAAGTTAGAGGAGGGAATCGACGGAGAGATGAACAAGTATGGGCTTGATTGAGATGGATAGCTTAGAAAGAATGGAAGACTAGTTGTACCCAATGTCAATGGATTGAGAGATGAAGTGCTTAAGGAATGTCATCGCTCAAAACTGAATATACATCCCGGTGGTAACAAGATGTATCGAGACATGAAGCAGACATACTACTGGGAAGGGATGAAAAGAGACGTTGGAAAGTTTATATCCAAATGTATGAATTGCCAGCTGGTTAAAGCTGAGCAAAAGAAGCCTAGTGGTTTGTTGCAACCATTAGAAGTTCCAGAATGGAAATAGGAACAAGTCTCAATGGATTTCATTGATGGGTTACCAAGAACTAGGTCGGGCCATGATAGCATTTGGGTGATTGTGGACCGATTGACCAAAAGTGCAAGATTTATACCCGTCAAGTCGAATAGGACGGCAGCTAAGTTAGCTGAACTATATGTAAAGTGGGTAGTGAGATTTCATGGAATACCCAAAAGAATTGTGAGTGACCGAGATCCATTGTTCACTAGTGGGTTTTGGAAGAGCTTACAATAGGCGTAAGGATCAAAATTACATCTCAGTACCACGTATCATCCTCAAACCATCGGACAGACAGAGAGGATGAATCGAGTATTAGAGGATCTTTTGAGAGCTTGCATATTAGACTTTGGTGGATCATGGGATGACCATTTGCATCTAGTAGAGTTTGCATATAATAATAGTTATCAATCCAGTATTGGTATGCCTCCAACTGAGGCTTTGTACGGAAGACCGTGCAACTCACCGTCATGTTGGTTAGAAACTAGTGAGAAGTTTGTACTTGGACCTGATGTGATAAGAGAAACTTTAGCTAAGATTAAGGTTATCCAACAATGAATGAAGGCTGCCCAGGATAGGCAGATGAGTTATGCTGATAAGAGGAGAAGAGAATTAAAATTCTCCATTGGCGACTTGGTGTTTGTCAAGATTTCTCCGTTGAAGAGCGTGATACGATTTGGCAGGAGAGGAAAGTTAGCACCAAGATTTGTTGGTCCATTCCCAGTTCTTGAGCGAATTGGGAATTTGGCATATAAAGTTGAATTACCAGACAAGATGGCAGGAGTTCATAACGTATTTCATGTTTCCCAGTTAAGGAAGTTCGTGCACAACCCAGATGTGACTATTTCAGCTGACCACTTGGATGATATCGAAGTTGAACCTGAGGTGGTTGGGAATCGCAAGCCTATGTGTATTGATGGGAATGATACGAAGCAACTTCGAAGGAAAGCGGTGAGTCTTGTCAAAGTTCAATGGGGCGAGAATGAGAATGACTGTACTTGGGAGACAAAGGAGAGCATTAGGAAGATGTACCCAGAACTCTTCGCCTGGTAATATTTCAGTTTCGATTTGTCT
The DNA here is from genome assembly GCA_030737875.1 of Allium sativum. Lineage (NCBI taxonomy): Eukaryota > Viridiplantae > Streptophyta > Magnoliopsida > Asparagales > Amaryllidaceae > Allium > Allium sativum. The sequence goes on from CM060919.1 coordinate 209,179,634, forward strand.
TTCTGCATGCTAGGATAGGCTTGTTTTGTTTGTTTTGCATGTTTGATTGTTGTATGTAGCCGGTAGACATGTGGGATCCTTTGCATGTTTTGGGTTAAGGAATTTCGGGGACGATATTTCTTAAGAGGGGAGAGTGTAACGACCCGCATTCTACGCATCGAAGGATCGTATAATATTTATTTCTTTCACATGCGAAGTCGTATGGTCATGTAACTTTGGGATATGACTATTGGGGTCATTTCCCATGATTCATGATTTTTGCCGATTTTTAAATGACCGTTTTACCCCTAGCTGCTCTTGTTTCGGCCATAAATTTTGATTGGAAAGGAGTTTTAACCTGAAACCACTTCCATTAGATCCGGATGATGGTTTACCTTTCCGTAGAGGGGTCACACTAGCCAAACGGACTCACCCTTTAGGAGATTTGGCTGAAACAAGTTTCAAATGGTGAAAAACAGCTTAACCAGGCCTAATTTGGGTGATTAGTGAGTGGGCCCATAACCCATTTCGGGATTAGGGTTATGGGGAGGCTGATAGGGTTAGGAAATTTAGTTTCTATCATTTTCCAGCCACCACTTTTTGTTCCTTCAAGTTTAGCAATGGCCTCCACTTTCTAAAACACCCCAAATCACCTCCTAATCGCTAATTAAACCAAATATACATCAAATCAAAGAAGATTAACACAAGAATCGAGGTAAAACTGCTTTATAGCTTTGGGAACAGTGCCAAACAGAGAATCATTTCAGATTTGGTAATTTTTTTGTGGCTAAGGTGAGTGATTTGCAAGGTTTCTCACTAATTACGGCTAATTAGGGGTAATTAGTGATAATTAGCGAATTTATACACGTTAAAAATCTAGAAAAATATTGATAAATTTCGAAATATTGTTTTAGGCCTTTGTTAGAAAATTTGGCTAATTTGGTAAAGTTTTGCTAATCGCATCATTAGTTTTGCTTAAACATGCTTAAGGGAAAAATATGGGGTTTTGGCTATATTTGATCCATTTTAACCTATCAAATTGTTGTTTTGGTGTTTGTGGTCAGTTCAATACGTTGCTATGACTGTATGGTATGCTTTATGATTGATTAGAAAAGTTAGATTGGTCAAAAACGCCGTCGTATGGCGTAAAATAGTCGCTGGGAGAGTTGCAGGAAATATGCAGGACTCGGATCAGATCGCCCCCCACATCAACGACCCGACCCGATTGCGAGCATCCGCAAAGACCACGAGCTGCTCCACCTTGAAGGCCACCAACCAGAAGATCACGACCCGAATCACTTCAGAAGCACATGACCTGAAGACCTGGGAGGATGCACCCGACTCGATCCGATGGGTGAGCACGATCCGACCCGATATGGATGAACCACGAGCTAGAGGAGGAGCTGCTATGCACGATCCGATGGAGGGAACACGACCCGATCCGACGGAGTGAGCACGACCGATCCGATGTTGATGACCACGACCTGAAGCAAAGTGAAATGGAGAAGACCAAAACCCGAGATGCAAAGGTAGTCCAAGTGGGAAGTTTGTACTCAAGATCCAGTTGGGAACCAGGGAGTTAACTTCATGATTGGACTTTGCTGTGGGACGTGTGCTAAGGGTTGTCGATGTCTATGACTTTGGATCATTATGTATGGGAGGTACGTGGATGGATTCAGGGCCACAGTGGCCTAGGTACCACTAGTGGGCTATAGACCAATGAAGTGGGGTCATTTGAAAAGGTTTGGTCATGATCCCACGGGTATGCTTGGTGGTAGCAGTAGTTGTACAAGTCGAACTTCGTCACTACTTCGATGGGTCTAATGATCAAAGTGGTGGATGTTGTATGCTTTACGCACTGAGTGAGAGATGTAAGGACGGTTGCTATGCTTGATTTGTTTGCCATCACTATGGCATGCATACCCCCTCCCCCGTTATCTTTACACCATCTGTTTAGTGGCACCTTAGAGTATTATACGGTATGTAGTGCTAACTCTTTGGTTGCAGGTCCAGGTTCAGGTATGGTTTAGTATACATGTTATTGCTCTATCTTGCTGCTTATCGCTCATACCAGAATTTTTGTCTGACCCAGAGTTTTATGTCTCTTCTTATTACTCTGGGTGCTTCCACGAGCAGACTAGAGACAGGTTAGCTAGTGATGCACGAGTAGCTGTACCGGAGACGAGCAGGAGGCTTCCACGTATGATATATATAGATATTCTCCCTGTGTTGCTGTGGGTCACTACTTTGGGCATTAGTAGTGTACCTTTTCCTTTACTTTGCTTTAAAGACAGTTGAAAAGTTGTAATAATGACGATGTGAAACATAAGCTGTGTTTGGATTTCCGCTGCTATGATGTTAGTTTTAGTTTCCAGCTTATGCACTGTCTCGCCTATTTTATGTCAAGTATGTTATTATTATATTTTATTCCTTGCGTTGTGAGACATTCTACAGGTTCTTAATTAGTTCATTCTTTTCTTTCCTTTCTTTGGCGACCGTTCCGGGCTAGTCGGGCATGTATACAGCGCAGTTTCGGAGGAAATGCCTACTGGTGCGGGGCGGGCCGTCGAATTCGTGGTGAAATTCTGAATCGTTGTCATATAAAATATGCTGAAAACGGTTAACATATGAAAAAGTTATGAACAAATAAATTTGGATAGTGTACGAAGAATTTATATACATATATATATAATTATGTGAATATTATATATACTGCCCAAATAATAATTTAAAATAAAATAGGGAAATTCAAATTATGAATTTAGAGATAAGATCTAGGGGACAACGTATATTGGATATATAGAAAAGAATGAAGAAAATTAATAATGTAATTAATAAAAGCAATAGCTCAGCAACATAGCAAAATTGGGCGTTCCATCCCCAAGGGGTCGAACGCTCCCCCTTAAGGGGTCGACCGCTAGGCGGCTGGGGAACCTAATTTTGCTTATGTGGATTAGGGTTTTCTAATAGGTTATATTTATATGTAAGGCTCGAATTATATTTTATTAATTCGATGGCTCATGCTCACACGAGAAAGTATAAATAACCCCTCAAACAACACACTAAAACCCTAATCTTCTACCTCTCTGCCTCCATGCTGTTGAATTCCATAGAAAAATAAAGAGAAAAGGGTGAACGTTTCTTCTACTCCTCTACCTCCATTCCATATCTCTCTATTTCAATCTATCTAAGTTTAGGATTATGGAATTTTGCATATAAAAATATGTCTAAGAATCTAATTATATGTATATTATTAGGAGATCAATCAAAGCTCGCTTGAACACTGAGAACCATTCCAGATCTTAAATTTCTACCACATCTCCACTTAGATAGTGAGTGGAACCTAGTTTTTCTTAAAGGCATATTCTTATTTTTAATAGTTTGCAATATGAATTGATATGCCTATGAAGATTTGGTTATGCGATAATATGAACTAAAAAATCCCTAAATCTTCTATTTTGTAATTACGTAGGAAATTGTCATGTTGAATTGGTTTTGTGGAATTGTGGTTTTTGTATTGGATTAAAGGTAAATATGAGTGTTGTATTATTATTTATATTGTATGCAATTCACCGTTATTATCATTTGATTTAGCCTAAAAAGGTTTGGATTTGAATTGTTTCATAATTGAATTGGGTTTGGATCCTAATTTAGGTGTAAACGCATTCATAAATTGGAATAAGTCAAATGTAAACATTTTAGGGTGTATAACACCACAAAAAGGTTGAATTGGATGAAATATGGATTGCAAACGTACATGTGTGAATGTATGAAATTCTCTACTTTTAATTTAATATTGAATCCATTTCTACATGCCTCGAATACAAGTTGTACTTGTCATGAATATATATGTTTTCCATTCACTGCTATTTGTTATATGTTAATTATGCCATCATGTCTATGTTATAGCAGTAAAATATGGAAAAATCTAACTTATATGCCTTAATTTGGATAATATGACAATTGCCACCTCGTTAGAATATTTCCCCATTTGTACGAATATTACGTTAATTAGGCGCTATTATTATATTACTCATATTTATGTAATTAACATTATCTTAGCGTAATAAATGCGATTAGGATAGATATTGAATTTGAAATCTCCTTAACAAATATACATGTATATTCGTTTTCTTGTGTGTGCGTGTATATATATATATAATGGCATAAATATATATATATATATATGTATTAATAAATGACACATAGACACGAGGTTAGTTTCCATTTGTGGTAGAAGCTTGCCCGAAAGCGACCGACATATCCATCAACCACAAGTAAGCCCAATTAATATGAGATGTCTAGGTGTCATGGGCTATTCATGAACTAGTACACTAGATACGAGGTTAAACCGCCTTGTAGTAAAAGCTTTCCCTGAACCGACCGGCATATCCAACATCTACAAGTATATGGTTAATTGTGGGAGGTCTAGTGTGTGTGTATATATATAACTATATATATAAGTATGATGTATGAAACCAAATAGGTTTACTATGCCTTAAGAAAGACTTAAGTTATTGACTCTCCTTTTTATCTAATTTGCGTCTTAAGTGGTTAGGACTAGGATCCCTCTGGAGGTTTATTCCTTGGAGAGGAAACAAAGTCATGGGATCCACCATTACTAGTATTAAGGTAGGTCTTGGGTCCACCTCCTTTAAAAGTGGCTAGGCATAAAAACGGTTAACGGAGTAGGGTAGTTCACGGGGATGTCCAATTCCTCTAAAAACTTGTAAGGACTTAACTAGGGACGGGTTGGTAATTGAAAGGATATACGGCCATTGCTTGCTCACCAACCCTCTAAGGGAAGTCTTAAGCGATATAGGTGTCCTACCGCGTAATGTCAGTTAAGTAGTAACATTCGCAATACTACTTCCTGTATTACAAATCAGAGAATAGACTTAAGAACCTTGACGTAACAGGAGGGGGTTCTTAAAGGCTAGGGGTCTGCCTCAGGGTTACAAAAGATCATAAGAATCCACCTTTAATAGGGCCATAAGTGACCGAGAATGCCATCACGTTGGGTCTTTATCCTACAAACACCAATAGGCCATTGACTCAGATATCCACCCCATTGGTCAGATATTTGTGTTTGTGTAAATCTTGTGTGCTGCATAGACATACCTTGACATATGTAACCTACTAAAAATATAGGATATGGATGTTAAGTAGCACTATATTTCAGTCACACAGAACTTTATGTTCTGACCACCTCTCCTTAACATCCAACAGGTCAGTAGATGGTGTAAAGCCATGGATGAAGTCGCGATGGAAGCCAATGAAGAAGACGAAGTTATTATGATATTATTAGCAGCTATTACTTTACTTCTTCTGGAATCTTATGAGATTGAACTATTTGATGTACCTATTGAATAAATGTAACCGTGACTACGTATTTCTGTGATTTTGAAATAAATGGTACGTCTTATTTTTGCTATTACATTTTCCCTTTCCACTGTGTGAAATTTCCGTTTGAAGTATATGCTATTTTTATCTATGCAAATGTAATCCTTACAGGAACCAACGACCTGTTTAGAATGGCTCTAAGTTTCGATGGGCCTTTTCTAGGTCAAAATTTAGGCCTATTCCAGGCGTATTGTTACACTTGAGGCTACATTTTACTCTTCGAATACGTCGCGTCTTCATTCGCTTTGAATGCCATATCATCAAACCCGCTAAAATCATTTATTGATTTCCTCGAAAATATCATGGGCATAAAACAAAGAGAAATGAATTCCTCTGCCACCAACGTAGACACGTTCGAAGAGATCAATGTAGATGATCTGTTGGCCATACTCTGTCATACATTTGTCCATAAAAGTTGTCCCAGGACTAGACAAACTGAAGGCACTATTCCATCGATCCATCTTTGGCCATTTCTACCTAAGATCAACAAAACAACCCTTGCATTTTTCTCCGTCTTCATTTATCTTCAACATATTTCGATTCGCAACGCTTATGCCCAATTGCCCATACGGAGTGGTTTTCGGATAATAAATCCAATCGGACTCTTTGTATTGACAATGATGGTATTAAATTAACCAATGTTTTGCAGATGTCGAACCACCAAAGATCCCAAAATTACTGCCAAAACCCTTAACACTATAAACGTTCAATGTCCAGTCCTAGATCCTTCAATTGAGAGCCGATATTTCCAGTCATGACCATCAACTATCCCAAAAAAATATTTTATAGACCGCACTTTATCTTCCACTGATGAACCAAACACCTCAGATCAATCCAATTCATCATTAGTAAATCGCACTCCATCATTACTGCCAATTTCTAGAATCCGTACCCCCTCAAGATCATCCATCAGAAAATCAAACGCGCTGGTTTTAACCCGTTAGCTTCATCAACAATACATATGAACTCCGCCCCATTGCAACCAGCATTGACTTCGTCTAGAGCCCTACTAACAATCGCATGCTTCAATCGAAGTCGAAAACCTAACAACCAACTCTGAACAAACACAAAACAACGCAACATTTCCTCCCTAAATCGCGAGTGCCTCCACTGTTGTCGAACTCGGTCTTTGAGATGATGGATGTAATCATGACTTTCATTTCCGTGGTCTTCAAATAGCAATCGTTCTAGCATGGTTCGAGATCAAGAAAATTCATGTATTAATTCATGATTTTTTATTTTGATTCTTTCTTTTAATGAAATGGTGGAATTGATTTTGCGATCTGACCGGAGAAAAAGGAAACGAAGGAAACGGGTTTTAATGACTTCATGGGTTTTGAAAGGAGAAAGAAAACAAAGCCGATGGGTTGAATTTACAGGTGTGAGGAGGGAACTATCTTACCAAGCCATTAATTCATGCATTTCTTTTTAAGGAGGCTAGGGAACAAACAGTACGTGAATTGAAAGGGAAGGTAGTTGTAGCTACGGGTAGGGTTGAAGAACTTAATTTGGGAGAAAGGAATAGGACTGTAATTTAATATAGGCTATCGTTTGAAAGATACATAGGTCGGCCACCCTATTTATTTTATTTTGAACTGATGTGAATGTATTTAATATAAAATATTTTGTATTTTCAAACTCCCTTTTGAACGCAGCAACTGGTATTCCAAGATTTATACCACTATTATAAACACACTAGAACAGATTTCGAAGCCTCATTCGATCATATGGAGAAGATATTAATTTAAATTGACGAATTAAAATTAAATTATTGTTTCTATTCAAATAGAATCTATATAGATCATCTGAATTATTTCGATTCAGTTTAAACTTAGAACTCGATTATGTTTCGTTTTCGTATTACGATAATTCAATACGCTCGAAATTGAATCATATTCGATTATTAATTGATAAACTCCGTATAAAAATTCGTGTATATTATCAACTCAACATTTAAAACAATATTATATGTTTAAAATTAATTAAGTAAAAATGCAGGTCGTTACAAGACCTAGAACGGACTTGTAAATGGATGTGTGTCTGACATTGTATTTTAAGACATAATCAATTGGTTTCTATTGATGTTATATCATTTAGTGGTGGGGAATTTATTCTCTTATCTTAACACCCTCCTGTAACACCCCACATCCGTTAGTGTCACTCACAAAGGGAATGCACTCAGTTTTGTGGAGCATTTAGGGTAAAAGATGCAGATAAATTACAAGACAGACAGAAATTAAACAGCGGAAAATAAAACTTTGCTTTATTGATAAAATAGTTTGTACAAAGATTTCTTTACAATATCAGAGTGTCATCTGTCTTACAAAATAAAGAAGCATAAAAATACATTTATATTCCCCGATTTTAGCAAGAGCCAGCCATAGCATCTGAAAAGAGAATCCAAGCAAACTTCGACAAATCTTCAAGCTGGGAAAGAGTGGCAGTCCAACTTAACCTAAGCTAAACTATTCCCTCCTTTACTACCTTGGGGGGGGGGAACGGAAGAAAAGAAGACGAAAGAAAAACAGAGTCAGACATAAAGCCTGAGTAAGTTCAGTAACTTCTAGCATGTGAACATGGAAAAACAAAACGACATGAATTAACTGAATACAAGATTACACCATGACGATAGGGTCAACAAGATTAGACAAGGTAGTCACAAGATATGCTAAGATAAGATAAACTGGATACGCTCTAATACTTTCTCCGCTTCGCAATTTCCTTGTTATACTGGTTTCTATATCTCTGCACCGCCTATCTAGTGTCCCAACTAGTAACGATAACGTGATCCCAATCCCTGTATTTTCCATTGCCTTCCGGCATACATTCATTATTTATTACCTAGATCAAATCTAGGGTTTTCTATCAAGTGCTTTCTAGATTTAACTAGAGTTTACGCTATCTGCTGAACGCTTCTCGGATTCAGGATTTATGCCACCTAGTCCAACTAGGGATTATGCTACCTGTCGAACGATGCCCCCAAGTCTAGGACACAGTACCTAGAGTGGTATATGTTCCTATACTTCCCCACGCATGTATCGCGAATCGTTATCGCTTGTCTAGATGCACATGTCCTGAAATGTGCGGTCCGAGTCCTGTGACAGGGCAAATCAAGGAATACAGAACTCGGTCGGGAGCTTTCAGATATCTGCCGATGCAGATGTTAAGGTCTATTTTTATTCCAGTGGCTATGGTCCCACTTGAACCCTCCCTCAACTGATGAGAGGCACACCTTGTAAAATGAGAACTATACGCCGGCCCCCGGTGCCCCTCTATCCTATGGCCATCCTCACCCATAACTAGATAACAAGTATATGGTCTTTTGGAGTTCTCCGCCTTTCCGCTTCACGTATCTTGATTGACTCAAGATGGATGGTAGACGACGAGTTGCTATCACAGGGCTACCGTTTTCTCGCCGAATCACGCTGGTCCATCCCAGTCTTTAGGTTGCCATATTTTGCAACCAAGGCTTACCCTTGGTTCTTCTACCGCAGACCTTAACCTCTGTGAGACCAGGAGGATCATCTGCAGCCTCACAGAGGGATACCAAGAGTACCCTCACGTCCCCTCGAAGCCTCAGGCTTCGTAACCCAATTCGTTGGAGCCTTCTTTCTACTCAGATGGACATTCGCTCCTTCCCGTGTTATACTAAGAATTACTACTTAGTTTTACTAACTAAGATTTACCACTTAATTTCCAGAATCGTTGTTTTCTTAACTAAGGTTTACTACTTAGTTCCCTTTCCCGTCAATTTGGATTGGTTAAGTGTCATTAGTCAATTCAGGCCAACTTAATCCTCTTCATTCATCCTGTTATACTGGTTAAGTGTTATCAGTAATTCATGTTGACTTAACCCCACCACAAACCAAGTTATATTGGTTAAGTATTTCTTATTACTTAACCCTACCCATTCACCCTGTATTGGTTACGTGTTCCTTTTTAACTTAACCTTGCCCGTCTATCTTAACTAACATGTTATTAATGGTTAAGTATTATCCCTTCGTGTTTAGACTTAACCCTATTCTTTTATCACAATCTGACGGTTAAGTGTTCAAGTTTACTTAACCCTACGGTCTAGCCCAGATAACATATCAAATTGGCTAAGTGTATTTACTTAACCCCAACCTTTAGTCTAGTTAACATGTTAATTTGGCTAAGTGTATCAACTTTACTTAACCCCACCTTATAGTCTAGTTAACATGTTAGTTTGGCTAAGTGTTTTCTTAGTTACTTAACCCCTACAAATCTGGTCTTGTTACCATAAGTTTGGTTAAGTGTCCTTATGGACTTAGCCCTCCCATTCTAGCTCGACTGTGTTAAGTTGGTTAAGTGTTTCTATAGACTTAACTCTCCCATTCTAGCTTAACTGTGTTTGTATGAACCTAACCCCACCCATCGGTTTGGTTATCTTGTTGAATTGGTTAAGTGTCTTAGTTAACATAACCCTACCATTCTTGTTCTAGCTTTAACTAAATAAATTAAAGCCGCTACCACTCACATTAGACAAATATTGTTGCGATTACTGGATGTGCCGGTTGGTTCCGGGCAGGTTTACATCGCAACTCAGTCTAACCTCGGGTTAGGCATGTTCGTGTTCTCTAAGTTCAAAAGGGTTTTGGTTAATATTCAAATCAGGTTTTGAAAGTAACCATCCCGTCCGTCGGATCAGTTAGGGATAGCCAGGGAGAGCAGGAAACTTGTATTTTCCAAACCCAAGCCTAGACACAATCCTCTCTATCACCCTAGAACTTTCTGGTGTACCATTAAAAGAGATGTCGTTAATAAACCTTTAATTTGTCTAAATTTACATAACCTCATTTTGGCCAAATTCTATAAGTAAATTATTCCTAATTTACTTATTTCCTAATTACCCTTTTAATGTAAATTGTCAACATTTATTCTTATGGTCCATTTTCCCCTCTATATCATATTTATGCCTTTTGGTATGTAAATTATACTAATTAAGTGTCACTAACCATGATTTTGCTAAACCTGAAGGTTATTTCCAATTATGGCCAATCTCAAAGTTATACCAATATACTTATTACGCCAAATTAGCTAATCCAATCCTGATTTAACATTCTAATTTCAGTTCACGTCAAACTAGACTTATTATTCTAGTTCATAGCTCATGTAAATGCTAGATTTACAAGTCAATACTAGACTCAAATTACACATCCTATAATTCATGTTAAATTTATCCAATTTGTATTTCTATGAACATGCCATAATTCATGTTCCCAATTTATGCCAAATTCCAAGTTTATAACTATGTTTTTAGTACATTTCACATTATGCCCAAATCGTATTCCCACCGTTCGTATAATTGCGATTCAATCTAGATTATGAATAAATCTAGACTCGTAGAAAATAGGGAATGAACCAAAGATGCTATGAAAAAGGATGGGCATAATAACTAGCATAAAAGGTTTGAATAACGACGTAGGTTCAAGAACATGGGTAGACCTAACTTAATAGGTAAATTCCCAAGGTCTAAAACCAAGGATAGACAAAATAGAGACGCAGGTTCAAGAACATGGGTAGACCTAACTTAATAGGTAAATTCCCAAGATCTAAAACCATAGAAAATCAAGAATAGACAGAATAGAAAAATCAGGTTTAGACCCAATTTCATAGTCACAAAATTTAAGCAACACTTTCCTAGTCAGGAATCATAGGTGTTTAGTCACAGTTGTCCTTGTTATGTCATAGGCAATAGTTTATGCTTTTCCTAATCAAAGGCATAGGCTGGTGTTCATAGTCAAGTAAATAATTCTCATAGTCACAGTCAAAGTCATAGGCAATATTAATAGTCATAGGCAATGTCAGTAGTAATAGGCAATATTCATAGTCATAGGCATATGGTTCTAAGGTCCATAGTTTCATAGTCACGGCCTTATTTGTCCTCGAATCATAACAGTTCTTAATTAGGTTCAAGAGTATAGGCACTGATTCGAATAGAGAGAGAGAGAGATTTGGCATATTCTTTTATTCCTTTAATTTCATGTCACGAACAGAGAAAAACGTTCAAATCTAGAAATAACTGACTTACAGAGATTAGATTAGAATAGAAAGATGGCGTTGCCATGATTCATAGAAAAACATTCGTTGCAGTCGTTCGAATCTTCACTTGAATTCTAGCTTGAATCTCCTCTTTGAGAATCATTGAGCAGCACCTCCTCGTCTTGATTTATTTTATATATATTATTTTATTTATTATTTACTTAAGAGGAGGAGAGGAAGCCATGTTCACTAAGAATCTTTGCAGCATAAGGGTAGAGAAGAATTGTGAATAGAGATGGAGTCTAGGGCTGTTTATATAGTGTAGAAGTCAACGAATCTGGTCAGGTTGGCGTCTGAATACAGAAGAACGAACCAGGTGCAGAAAACAGGAAAAAGCAGGGGGGTCGCCCCCAGGTCGACTACCCAGTCGACCTGGGTGCCTTGGGCGGGAAAATTCCCGCCCAGCCCAAGCTGGGTCCGATTTGAATTTTGAACTTGACCTGTTTTGAAATTTGAACTTCGCTGAATCTTCCGGAGGCCATATCTTCCTCATACGGACTCCGATTTACGCAAACTTGGACTCGTTTTCATGCAGAATTCCGAGGCGAATGCAATGGCGTAGCCCGTTTCCCTTGATTTTGATCTTAACTTTTAATTCTGCCCTGATTTGTGAATCCTAGTGTTACAGAATTACGGGGTGTTACATTCTCCCCCACTTAAAAGTATTTCGTCCCCGAAATCTTCAAGTTAGGAAGAATGTGTCCTACCATCCAATCACCCATCTACTCAACCATTCACTCACAGGCATCCATTGTCCTTAAAAGATTTCTAATGCTTTCATGTTCATATGCATAGTGTGTGTATATGTCTTTATCTACTGTAAAATCAGGCGGTCTACTGATTCAGTCGACCTCCTTAATGCGAGTCATGTCAGTGCCATGCGTCCAAACATGTATGCAAGCATCCCTAATTATGTAAATACTATATGCGTGCATGGCCATTCATCCATATGCAACACCCATATGATAACATATCAAGTTCAATTTACGAACAAATACATATCTGTAAATGCAATATTAAAGCGTCTGAACTGATCTAGTGCCTAATACGTATGCATATGCATTCACAAGCAACCATTAGCAACCACTTGCAACCATCAACCATAACATGTTTCAAATACATGTTTACATCCAAAGGAGTTTCTACCTAAGGATCGAAGATACAACCTAGAGGATATAAGAGAGAAACAATTATGCGTAAAGCTCTTACCAATAAAAGAAATCAAGGATGCACCCTTAAGGAAAAGGGTATCATGCTAGTATCTAGCCTTCTTGAGCTTTACTCCTTTGTATCTTAACTAATTTTACTTCATGATTGTGAAGTTTCCGATCTCCATTTCCAAAATAAACATATGTCAATCACGGTACCAAGTGTATGTACTAAGATGTTTAGAGGTTTTCTCTCTTATCCACATTGCCATAACCATAAGGGTTGAAACGTCACTACGTGCTCTTTGGAGTGCCTGCCACAACTATTCATCTCTCACGCAAACCATTCAAACCGAACTCGACATTCCTCAAGTACCAGCCCCAAAGGCCTAAACCAATATCAGACAAGCACCCAAGGAATATCTCCCCCGAATTTAGACGATCTACGTGAGATGATATAAGCAAACTCGATAGCTATTCTCAAATCCCTACTAACCAAAAATAAACTGGTCGGACCACCAATTGGATTTGAGACTCTAGTGGGATCTTTCTACTATACAAGTACTATGGTGCAGAGACCCAACTATGGAAGTGGATATGAACAAATGAGAAGCGCTAGAACCTAAGGAAATAGTACGAACAGAAAACTAGACTCTTCCAACCAGACTACCTTTCTCCTAGGTACGCTTGGTGGCGAAAGCATGTACTTGTCCTTCTGAAAATCTCGTCCTCGTCCTTGCCCTTGTCCTTAAGTATATGCCCTATCATACCCTAGTAATGATACTTCCTCTTGTCTTAGGTTTTATAATTTCTTCCTCCTTCGTGTGCTAAGTCTACATCCATGAATTCCTCATCCTAGGGTTATGCTCCTTAGCCAAACTCCTCATCCCCTTCCGTGTGTAGTCATGTTGAAAAATATCTCGTAAACTGCCTCCATCGTCCGGAAAATCCTATAAGCTTCGAAAGAAAACTGCCCGTAGATGAAACAACTACAGCTATGGATGGAAGACGGGCACTACTTTGCCCTTCGATGCGGTTACCTCCCAGAAAGCCAAGAGCCCCAGAGACTCAAGAAAGAAGGAGACAAGAATTTAAACAGAGGAAGAGAAGATAGTGCGTATGGCTTTGGGGAATATGTCTTTAAAACAAATCTTTTCTCTTGAAAATGCTTCTTTAAAAACCGTTTTGAAAATAATTTTTCAAATCCTTTATCTGATCTGGTAACCTTCAGCTCTGATACCACGTGTAACACCCCACGTCCATTAGTGTCACTCACAAAGGGAATGCACTAAGTTTTGTGGAGAAATTAGGGTAAAAGATGCAGATAATTTACAAGACAGACAGAAATTTAACAGCAGAAAATAAAACTTTGCTTTATTGATAAAATAGTTTGTACAAAGATTTCTTTACAATATCAGAGTGTCATCTGTCTTACAAAATAAAGAAGCATAAAAATACATTTATATTCCCCGATTTTAGCAAGAGCCAACCATAGCATCTGAAAAGAGAATCCAAGCAAACTTCGACAAATCTTCAAGCTGGGAAAGAGTGGCAGTCCAACTTAACCTGAGCTAAACAATTCCCTCCTTTATTACGTGGGGGGGGGGGGACGGAAGAAAAGAAGACGAAAGAAAAACAGATTCAGACATAAAGCCTGAGTAAGTTCAGTAACTTCTAACATGTGAACATGGAAAAACAAAACGACATGAATTAACTGAATACAAGATTACACCATGACGACAGGGTCAACAAGATTAGACAAGGTAGTCACAAGATATGCTAAGATAAGATAAACTGGATACGCTCTAATACTTTCGCCGCTTCGCTATTTCCTTGTTATACTGGTTTCTATATCTCTGCACCGCCTATCTAGTGTCCCAACTAGTAACGATAACGTGATCCCAATCCCTGTATTTTCCATTGCCTTCTAGCATACATTCATTATTTATTACCTAGATCAAAACTAGGGTTTTCTATCAAGTGCTTTCTAGATTTAACTAGAGTTTACGCTATCTGCTGAACGCTTCTCGGATTAAGGATTTATGCCACCTAGTCCAACTAGGGATTATGCTACCTGTCGAACGATGCCCACAAGTCTAGGACACACTACATAGAGTGGTATATGTTCCTATACTTCCCCACGCATGTATCGCAAATCGTTATCGCTTGTCTAGATGCACATGTCCTGAAATGTGCGGTCCGAGTCCTGTGACAGGGCAAATCAAGGAATACAGAACTCGGTCGGGAGCTTGTAGATATCTGCCAATGCAGATGCTAAGGTGTGTTTTTATTCCAGTGGCTATGGTCCCACTTGACCCCTCCCTCAACTAATGAAAGGCACACCTTGTAAAATGAGAACTATACGCCGGCCCCCGGTGCCCCTCTATCCTATGGCCATCCTCACCCATAACTAGATAACAAGTATATGGTCTTTTGGAGTTCTCCGCATTTCCGCTACACGTATCTCGGTTGACTCAAGATGGATGGTAGACGACGCGTTGCTATCACAGGGCTACCGTTTTCTCGCCGAATCACGCTGGTCCATCCCAGTCTTTAGGTTGCCATATTTTGTAACCAAGGCATACCCTTGGTTCTTCTACCGCGGACCTTAACCTCTGTGAGCCCAGGAGGATCATCTGCAGCCTCATAGAGGGATACCAAGAGTACCCCCACGTCCCCTCGAAGCCTCGGGCTTCGTAACCCAATTCGTTGGAGCCTTCTTTCTACTCAGACGGACATTCGCCCCTTCCCGTGTTATACTAAGAATTACTACTTAGTTTTACTAACTAAGATTTACCACTTAGTTTCCAGAATCATTGTTTTCTTAACTAAGGTTTACTACTTAGTTCCCTTTCCCGTCAATTTGGATTGGTTAAGTGTCATTAGTCAATTCAGGCCAACTTAACCCTCTTCATTCATCCTGTTATACTGGTTAAGTGTTATCAGTAATTCATGTTGACTTAACCCCACCACAAACCAAGTTATATTGGTTAAGTATTTCTTATTACTTAACCCTACCCATTCACCCTGTATTGGTTACGTGTTCCTTTTTAACTTAACCTTGTCCGTCTATCTTAACTAACATGTTATTAATGGTTAAGTATTATCCCTTCGTGTTTAGACTTAACCCTGTTCTTTTATCACAATCTGACGGTTAAGTGTTCAAGTTTACTTAACCCTACGGTCTAGCCCAGATAACATATCAAATTGGCTAAGTGTATTTACTTAACCCCAACCTTTAGTCTAGTTAACATGTTAATTTGGCTAAGTGTATCAACTTTACTTAACCCCACCTTCTAGTCTAGTTAACATGTTAGTTTGGCTAAGTGTTTTCTTAGTTACTTAACCCCTACAAATCTGGTCTTGTTACCATAATTTTGGTTAAGTGTCCTTATGGACTTAGCCCTCCCATTCTAGCTCGACTGTGTTAAGTTGGTTAAGTGTTCCTATAGACTTAACCCTCCCATTCTAGATTAACTGTGTCTGTATGAACCTAACCCCACCCATCGGTTTGGTTATCTTGTTGAATTGGTTAAGTGTCTTAGTTAACTTAACCCTACCATTCTTGTTCTAGCTTTAACTAAATAAATTAAAGCCGCTACCACTCACATTAGACAGATATTGTTGCGATTACTGGATGTGCCGGTTGGTTCCGGGCAGGTTTACATCGCAACTCAGTCTAACCTCGGGTTAGGCATATTCGTGTTTTCTAAGTTCAAAAGGGTTTTGGTTAATTTTCAAATCAGGTTTTGAAAGTAACCATCCTGTCCTTCGGATCAGTTAGGGATAGCCAGGGAGAGCAGGAAACTTGTATTTTCCAAACCCAAGCCTAGACACTATCCTCTCTGTCACCCTAGAACTTTCTGGTGTACCATTAAAAGAGATGTCGTTAATAAACCTTTAATATGTCTAAATTTACATAACCTCATTTAGGCCAAATTCTATAAGTAAATTATTCCTAATTTACTTATTTCCTAATTACCCTTTTAATGTAAACTGTCAACATTTATTCTTACGGTCCATTTTCCCCTCTATGCCATATTTATGCCTTTTGGTATGTAATTTATACCAATTAAGTGTCACTAACCATGATTTTGCTAAACCTGACGGTTATTCCCAATTATGGCCAATCTCAAAGTTATACCAATATACTTATTACGCCAAATTAGCTAATCCAATCCTGATTTAACATTCTAATTTCAGTTCACGTCAAACTAGACTTATTATTCTAGTTCATAGCTCATGTAAATGCTAGATTTACAAGTCAATACTAGACTAAAATTACACATCCTATAATTCATGTTAAATTTATCCAATTTGTATTTCTATGAACATGCCATAATTCATGTTCCCAATTTATGCCAAATTCCAAGTTTATAACTATGTTTTTAGTACATTTCACATTATGCCCAAATCGTATTCCCACCGTTCGTATAATTGCGATTCGATCTAGATTATGGATAAATCTAGACTCGTAGAAAATAGGGAATGAACCAAAGATGCTATGAAAAAGGATGGACATAATAACTGGCATAAAAGGTTTGAATAACGACGTAGGTTCAAGAACATGGGTAGACCTAACTTAATAGGTAAATTCCCAAGGTCTAAAACCAAGGATGGACAGAATAGAGACGCAGGTTCAAGAACTTGGGTAGACCTAACTTAATAGGTAAATTCCCAAGGTCTAAAACCATACAAAATCAAGAATAAACAGAATAGAAAAATCAGGTTTAGACCCAATTTCATAGTCACAAAATTTAAGCAACACTTTCCTAGTCAGGAATCGTAGTTGTTTAGTCACAGTTGTCCTTGTTATGTCATAGGCAATAGTTTATGCTTTTCCTAATCAAAGGCATAGGCTGGTGTTCACAGTCAAGAAAATAATTCTCATAGTCACAGTCACAGTCATAGGCAATATTCATAGTCATAGGCAATGTCCATAGTAATAGGCAATGTTCATAGTCATAAGCATATGGTTCTAAGGTCCATAGTTTCATAGTCACGGCCTTATTTGTCCTCGAATCATAACAATTCTTAATTAGGTTCAAGAGTATAGGCACTGATTCGAATAGAGAGAGAGGTTTGGCATATTCTTTTATTCCTTTAATTTCATGTCACGAACAGAGAAAAACGTTCAAATCTAGAAATAACTGACTTACAGAGATTAGAATAGAATAGAAAGATGGCGTTGCCATGATTCGTAGAAAAACAGTCGTTGTAGTCGTTCGAATCTTCACTTGAATTCTAGCTTGAATCTCCTCTTTGAAAGTCTTTGAGCAGCACCTCCTCGTCTTGACTTATTTTATATATATTATTTTATTTATTATTTAATTAAGAGGAGGAGAGGAAGCCATGTTCACTAACAATCTTTGCAGCATAAGGGTAGAGAAGAATTGTGAATAGAGAAGGAGTCTAGTGCTATTTATATAGTGTAGAAGTCAACGAATCTGGTCAGGATGGCGTCCGAATACAGAAGAACGAACCAGGTGCAGAAAACAGGAAAAAGCAGGGGGGTCGACCCCCAGGTCGACTACCTAGTCGACCTGGTGACCCAGGTCGACTACCCAGTCGACCTAGGTGCCTTGGGCGGGAAAATTCCCGCCCAGCCCAATCTGGGTCCGATTTGAATTTTGAACTTGACCTGTTTTGAAATTTGAACTTAGCTGAATCTTCCAGAGGCCATATCTTCCTCATACAGACTCCGATTTACGAAAACTCGGACTCGTTTTCATGCAAAATTCCGAGACGAACGAAATGGCGCTGCCCGTTTCCCTTGATTTTGATTTTAACTTTCAATTCTGCCCTGATTTGTGAATCCGAGTGTTACAGAATTACGGGGTGTTACACCTCCTTTGAGACTTAAGTACTCAAAGGATTATATTTTAATAGACACCGACTACATGTTATGATTTGACAATGTGACAAGCTAAGTGCTGAGCTAATCAAAGTTTTTTTTTGAAAAGAAGAGCTTTGTGGATGATCAAAGCATGACTGATACAATATAGTTTTTTGTTGGAACGTGACTATAAAGCCTCACAACCCATGAATGGCCAAAAAAGGATGATAGACAGCAAAGTAAAGATATATGTTTCCTTCTAGCTAAAATTGACGCCAAGGTATGGATCCCAGGCAAGTTTACTTACATGGATGATCAAATACGACCAGGACGATGGTCGGGGGACGTTATGTTCAGGAGTAACCCAAAATCACCGGGTATAGGTGGGCCGGATCAACCAATCCGAAGGATGACCTACGTGCGATTCCCGAGACATATTGCTAGATTCCGAGCAGTTAAGGAAGATCCTTTGCCTTGGTCATTGATGGAATCCAACTTACAATACGATCTTTGCATTTTCAGTTGTAACCTAATAGCCAACATAGTGGGATCCGATATTATGTGAGCTAAGATATATACCTTTACTTTCGAAAGTGATTTTGACACTATGCACTAGTAATAATAAAAGAGAATTTCATGTATTAAGAATGTTTGGTTATTATAAGGTAAAACTCTTTCCTCCAGTATGCGTTGCATTGTGTGATGGGACTTGATTTTTATAATAGCTTCATTTTTCAAAAGGCATTGTGAGTAGTTTATGATTAGTATTAATGTGGAGAACACCTGTTCCGTGTTATACGGTGTGGTCCTGTGATTTTTCGAACTTTAAAATAAAGTTTATTAACTATTTTAGTTCTCACACCAGTCTCATGACTAACTCAGAGTTTATTATTTCCCGCCTAAAATTTGGATGCCTATATTTCCACATGGGTAGGCTCGTAGTTTTGTTCTGCAGATACTTTATAGAGCAGGTGCTGGATTGAAGCTAAAGTTGTGTCAAGAGCATTTTACTTCTTTCGCTTAGAGTTTACATTTTCCGCTGTGCGGATGTTATATGTGATATACTCTGATATAGTTAGGGATGGCAATCAGACCCAACCTAACGTGTCTTGGGTCTAAGCAGGTCGGGTTTTGTCGGGTCTAAACTATACATTTCTAAAATCTTGACCCGACCCGAGCTTCGGTTCGGGTTTGTGTTCGAGTGGGTAGTAACACTAAAATTACATATACTTCAATGATTTTCGATTGGTTCTTTCGAGTCGGGTCAGTTTGTGTTAGGTTTTATCGAGTCTTTATTGTATTTTTCATCACCTAGACCCGACCGGAAACCCATCGGGTTCAGTTTAGGTTCGGGTCCGTTTGGTTCGGGTTTTCAGTTTTAATTGCAAGCCCTAGATATATTTATTTTTGTTATGCGATTTATTTATTATTGTACTTTGATATTTCTGTACTCTGATGTAAAAGTTATTGTAATGATAATGAAAAGTTATTTTGTTCAGTTCTTATTAGTTGTAATCCCAAACGATATATCTTGTTAATCGGTTTAAGTCAGTTGGATTATCGATTCGAATCAGCTAGTATATCGTCATAGGCTCGATCAGGATAATATGACAAGCTGCACAATGAATATGCAAGGTAGGATTCTATCAATTGCTCACCCGTACCGGTGGTAATGCATAGTCGCAACTACCGCCCACCTCAAACAACACTCCCATAATCAAAGGTGGATCCACCAATCAAATCACAAAAAAATAGATATGGTTGTGCATCTGATAAGAGGAACAACCTCACTTAATCACTATATAGCACATGTCTTTGTCATTTTAATTATGACCCAAAGATCAAGGACATCAATCATCATTCTCTTACTTCATTTCAGTAGTGTTCGTCAAACCAACCTACTTCTTTTTGGATTTTCCACCACGTGCATAGTTGTTAAAGTGGTATTAGTATTGACAACGAATATGTTAATGCCGACTCCAGTTTCTTTAACAACTAAACGGTTATTTCACACCATGGTCATTTATATTTGAAATCATATTTTAAATATCATAAATCGGTTAACTCCAAATATTGGTTTTATATTTAAAAAATTAAGTTCAAATATTCAACCGGCATAAATTATATTTCAATCAATTCATTATTTGATTACATTCAAGATTTCAGTATTTAAAATAATTCATTAATAAGAACTACATTTGATTTCGAATTTCTATCACAGTTGTTGCTAAAAAATCTTCGTACTAAACATTTAGGATCTAATAGTTTGGATCAAAACAGACTTTTATTTAAAATAGTTAATATAATATAAATAGATTAGCTTAAATTAAATATATTTATATAGTATAATTTAGTTAAAATGGTTATAAAGTATATATATGATAACTAAATGTTTAAATAAAATAATTAAATTTTAAAATAATAGTTAATTGCTATTTTTGTCTGGTTCCCTTAAGTACACAAGACCCACTCGACTCAACACATCATGTGGTAGAGAATCTTGAAGTGTTGCCAAACTGTTGAAGATTCAAGCCGAGGAGAGGGCGAGCAAGCAATAACTTCACTACTCCACATAAGGCTAACTCGACTCAATCTATCTCACCTCACTTGTCTCATCCTAATTCGCCTCACGAAACCGCATCAAACCCACTTGCCTCGCATCGCCTCTAAAGTCCTCCCATAGCCTCACATCAAATTAGCTAGCCTCGTGTCACCCTCAAACAGCTCGCATCGCATCACCCTCAAGCAGCTCGCATCGCATCCAACTGAGAGAGATGTCATCGCATCACCCAAGAGGCAAAGCTATCGCATCCAAATGGATATGATGGCATTATATCCCTCCGGATGCGATGACACTGCATCCTAAAGGATGTGATGTCGTCGCATCGCTCTGGATTGGATGCCATCGCATCCCAAGGGATGCGATGGCGCCACATCCCTCTCGATGTGATGCTATCACATCCAAGGGATCCCCCACACAAAGCATCCCCTTTGGGATGTGATTTCCGACTCCTCTGGGATGCGAAAATTGCATCTCAAAGGGGGATGCGGATTTCTCCTCCTATGATTCCACTGTGATGCGATTTTCTGGTGCACGCAGGCCTGTGATGCGATTTCCTACTGAGTGGTCTCCAGATCTTGCCTACTCCCACCTAACCACTCCACTATAAATTCCTCCAAGCTCATTTGTTACAAGCGTTGGAAATTTGCTGATTGGACATCTCCATAGAGCTCCAAGGGACCTCTCTAATGGCATCTTCACTTTAAGGAAGAAAGACAAAAGTGACTTTTTCCATGTAATCACATATGATGACCATGGCTTCAAATTACATGAAAATGCTTGTAACTAAATGCCTAGAAGGGGCTCATAGCTTTTAAATCATTGTTGTCAATAAAATATCAGCAGCTCTTCCAAAGTGGACGTAGGAATGACATGAGAGCAAACCACTATGTATCCTAAGTGTTATTTTCTACTTTCTTGCTCTTCTGCAGTTGGTTTCCTTACGCGAAACTGTATTCTTACGTAATTAAGAATCTTGGGTTTTGGTGACAATTTTTGCCGTCAACATTCTGGTGCTTTCACTGAGAAACTAAACTCGCATCTTTGTTGCATATTACCATCTCGACTCCAACGTCCTTTAGGTTACTTCCCTAACCTACCGCTAAGTCCGCTTACGATGGTTAAACAAACAAAGAAGACATTGATCGACTCCTCTACTATAGTCGAAGCTGAGATATCTCAGCGACCCTAGCCGGCAGATACCCCGGTCGAAATGGACGTACTTCCTCCCACAGACCCCGAAGCCCCCGTAATCCACGTGCATATTTACACGCTCACCAAGAGGCATGAGACTACGGCTCTCGAACTCAACCAAGCACTGAAATATAACATCGACCTCATGCATTAGCTTCAAGAGAGTCAACGCATAGTCGCCTAACTCCAACTGGGTCAGAATAATCCTTGAGTGAGGCGCACTACCTCGGAAACTTCTTCCACCTAGTCTCGGGGCCCGCATCAATGAAGGAAGTTTAGCCTTAACAACAATGTCGTTCGCTCTAATGCTCACACTAATGGTAACAATAATGAAAATGGAAACGGGAATGGTGATAGAACCACAGTCACCTATAGTGGGGGCATACATCACCGTGATCGATCCCGACAGCTCATCAATGACGAACTGGATCTGAGTAATCGCCCCCTCGTCGGCAAAATCCAACTATCGCCGCCCAGAACTTGGCACTCATGCTCTCAGAAGCTCAGTAGGCCCAAGTCCTACAACATCAGAATGAACGACACCCTGCTTAACCTCATCAACCATATCAGAAGCATACAATCCATGTTGACGATATGGAGGAGGATGATCCCGACGTTCACCATAGAAGGCGTCCCTGGAACAGAAATCCCGAGGGTTACCAGAACCAATGGATTATGCTAGCGGACCCTCATCCGATATATCTCCCTGACATGGTCCGCAAGATCATGAGAGATATGCGGAGGAACACCAACGACTAGTGGGAGTCCCACCTAAGGCGTAATCCCTCCAATGAATCGTGCACAAAACCGAGTGGCCATGACGCTTTAGCATGCCGCAAATGGCGCTCTATGATGGCACGATGAACCCTTGTGCCTTCATAAACCACTATGAGTGGCAGATGGACTCAAATCGGGCTACTGACCCAGTTAAATGTAAATGCTTTCCGGTATTCCTATCGGGCACAGTCTTACCTTGGTTCTCTCATCGCCCGCTCGAATCTGTCAACACCTTCGGCCAATTGGCCACAGAGTTGGTCAGGCAGTTCAGGATGCATATCCCAACTCCAAAGAATGCTCTAACCTTATCCAACCTCTATCAAGGTCCACGGAGTCCCTTAAAAGCTACCTCAAGCGATTCAACACCGCTCTTGCAAAGATCCATAATCCTGAACCTCATACAACCCTCTTCCAGCTCGCTAAAGGTGCTCTCCCTACCTCAGAGTTTGGTGCCTAGATCGACCGAAAGCAACCTAAAAACTAATAGATGTTCTATGAAAAGGCGGGACAATTCCTATGCTAGGAAGAGGCAAGACGCAACAGGAATTCACGGGTTAATCACTTCAACGACCTACACGCCAGCACTGTCAACGACAACATCAAATGAAAGAATGTCGGGAACTTCTCTGAAAAAGGCAATGTAACACCCCACATTCGTTAGTGTCACTCACAAAGGGAATGCACTAAGTTCTGTGGAGCATTTTAAGGTAAAAGATGTAGATGAATTACAAGACAGACAAAATTTAAAACAGCGGAAAATAAAACTTGCTTTATTGATAAAATAGTTTGCACAACGATTCCTTTACAATATCAGAGTACCATCTGTCTTACAAAATAAAGAAGCATAAAACAACATTTATATTCCCCAATTTTAGCAAGAGCCAGCCATAGCATCTGAAAAGAGAATCCAAGCAAAACTTCGACAAGTCTTCAAGCTGGGAGAGAGTGACGGTCCAACTTAACCTGAGCTATACTATTCCCTCCTTTACTACCTCGGGGGGGGCACGGAAGAAAAGAAGACGAAAGAAAAACAGAGTCAGACATAAAGCCTGAGTAAGTTCAGTTACTTCTAGCATGTGAACATGGGAAAACAAAAGGACATGAATTAACTGAATACAAGACAACACCATGATGATAGGATCAGCAAGATTAGACAAGATTAACACAAGATATGCTAAGATAAGATAAACTGGATATGCTCTAATACTTTCGCCGTTTCGCTATTTCCTTGTTATACTTGGTTTCTATATCTCTGCACCACCTAACTAGTGTCCCAACTAGTAAAGATAACATGATCCCAATCCCTGTAGTTTCCGTTGCCTTCAGGCATACATTTACTATTTATTACCTAGATCTAATCTAGAGTTTTCTATCAAGTGCCTTCTAGATTCAACTAGAGTTTACGCTATCTGCTGAATGCTTCTCGGATTCAGGGTTTATGCCACCTAGTCCAACTAGGGATTATGCTACCTGTCGAACGATACCCCCAAGTCTAGGACACACTACCTAGAGTGGTATATGTTCCTAGACTTCCCCACGCATGTATTCGCGAATCGTTACCGCTTGTCTAGATGCACATGTCCTGTAATGTGCGGCCGAGTCCTGTGGCAGGGCAAATCAAGAAACACAGAACTCGGTCGGGAGATTTCAGATATCTGCCGATGCAGATGCTAAGGTCTGTTTTTATTCCAGTGGCTATGGTCCCACTTGACCCCTCCCTCAACTAAGGAAAGGCACACCTTGAAAAATGAGAACTATACGCAGGCCCCCTATGCCCCACTAATCTATGGCCATCCTCACCCATAACTAGATAGCAAGTATATGGTCTTTTGGAGTTCTCCGCCTTTCCGCTTCACGTATCTCGACTGACTCAAGATGGATGGTAGACGACGAGTTGCTATCACAGGGCTGCCGGTTTCTCGCCGAATCACGTTGGTCCATCATAGTCTTTAGGTTGCCATATTTTGCAACCAAGGCATACCCTTTGTAACACCCCGTGTATTATATAACAGCGAAATTCACAAATTAAAGTATAATTAATTTCAAATCAAAGAATTAAGGGAAACGGGATACGCCATTGTGGTCGTCTCGGAATTCTGCTTGGGATAGAGTCCGAGTTTGCGTAAAACGGACTCCGTATGAAGAAGATATGGCCTCCGGAAGTTTCAGAATTTAGTTTAAAATTCAAACAGACCAAAACAGCTTAGAAAACAAGTTTAAATTTCAAAAAATCGGGCCAGATTGGCCAGGGCGGGAATTTTCCTGCCCAAGATACCCAGGTCGACTGGGTAGTCGACCTGGGCTACCCAGGTCGACTGGGTAGTCGACCTGGGGCACCCAGGTCGACTACATAGTCGACCTGGGGGTCGACCGGGGGGGGTCGACCTGGCCCCTGAGCCAGGTCGAACCCAGCCCCCCTGGCTGGCCTGGTCTATGCTTGGTCGATTTTCTGAGCCTTGCCTTGTCACTAGGGCTAGGTGTCAGCTCCTAGTTGGTCTCTCCTTCAAACGAACGGCTATTATTGAACCAAGCTCCATCGACGGTCCTAATCAACTCACAAACTCTATAAAAAGGACCTAAGACTCACCCTAATTCACAGAAACAAAAATGGAGATGAGACCGTCATGCTGCTGAGGAAAGACTAGGAATAGCCATCAGAATTTGAGAGACAATTAGGAGATAATTCGAAAGCTTAAAGCAACGTCAATTAAATCAAAACAACGCCTACAACAAAGGATAGCATCTCCAAATTCAAAATTCAAATTCCTGAATTGAAGACTCGTCATACGTTGTAAGTAGAGTGCTATTCCGATGTGAATAAATAATTGTGTTTTGATTTGTGTAAAGTGAGAAATGGAATTGTGGCGATAATAATCTATATTTGTATGTTGCTTTGATTCTAAACGATTTGGAAATGTTGTGGTATACGATTGGATATTTGCAAGTATGTGATTTATGTTGGAAGTTAACAACCATATGTTATGGTATTTTATTTGGGATTCATACAAGTATATGATTCACTATTATGCCAATATAATGTACATACTTTTATGATCACTTTTAGTGTAATTGGATTCAACTAAGTACTATGGTTTATATGAATCTATGTTGGAATTGGTATCGTGATTCAAGTATAAAATCATACTTTTGTGTTAGAGACAAAAGTAAGCATCTTTATGAACATGACTAATCTATGTTTGGTGTTATGCCTAGTTGAAAACATGTTTTAGGCCTATATTGTTATCAAAATCATATGGTGATATATGTGACACATAATTAAGTTAGATTTACATTCCAGTTGCAAGTTTACATGAATAGACAAAAAAAAACTATGATTCGTGTTTAGGGATGTTTATGCCATGATTATATGAATAGAATGATTCATGTTTAAGTATGTTTATGCCATGATTATATGCTATTACAATGCAAGTTCACATGTGCCTAATTCATGTTAATTAGATCGTTATGTTGCAAGTTCATGCGTTCACACTCCCCTTTTTATGTTACTTAGAATATATGAACACCATGTTATAAGCCTCCCCTTTTTCATGTGGCTAAGTTGGGTTTAAATGTTAAACCCAACATATGTTATATTGTAGCAAACGGGGGTAATGACGTTTGGGTTAAAATATAAACATATGTGTTGGCATGTTCGATGCATGCCAACGACCTTGAAACAATTAAGTGATATAAATAAATTTTACCCAATAAAGATGAATTTGAATAATGGGCCGCAAATATTTACATATAAAAAGAAAAGAGACAAAATATGTAAATTTAGAAAATACGATGTGTTTAACCCGAGGTTGGATTGAGTTGTGATGTAAACCTGCCCGGAACCGCCCGGCTGTCCAGTAGTCACAACAATACCTATCCAATGTGGGTGGTTAAACACGGAGCCCAATAAGGACCCGAGGTTAGACTGAGTTGTGGCGTAAGACTGCCCGGACCCAACCGGCAACAGGCAGCCACAACAATACCTGTCTAATGTGAGAGGTCGGGGCTTTAATAAGACAATTAAGGCTGAGTCAGGATTGATAGGATTAAGTAAATTAAATTAATACTTAATCAAAATGGAACATGCTAAACTGTACAGACTGATTGGGGGTTAGGTTTACAAAACACTTAACCAAATTAGCATGTTGGCTAGAAATAGAAAACCTAGTAGCGGGGGACCCTTTTCAGTAGTAACCCCACAAGGTGTATCAGGATACCCTGAACTAGGCAGGGTGGGGCACGATTACTGGGCTGACTGTAAGAGGTCAAATCGACGGTGGTGGTGCAGCAGTGTAGGTTCTAACGGGGTGCGGGCGTGCACACACTCCGGCGTAGAAAAATAAGGCACTGGGCACCAGTAGCATACCTGTGCATTCTAGGATTGTGTCGTGCCGCCACCATGGGACTTGATACACCCCATGGTGGGACCAGCATAGGTAACTACAACATCGGGGGCCGTAAGACACATGTAACTATGCGTGTAGGAGCCGATCATTAGAAACGAATCACTTCACCCTGATTATGGGATGCCTGTTGGGAACCAGTTTATATGGATGCAGAGATTAATATGGGGTACGATAGTATATTCAACTCTAGACAACTTAACTTAGTTTATGGTGCTTTCCCATTTCCAGTTTATACTTATCATACCCAGTTCTTTATTCATAGACTGAATAGTCCTAGACTTACTCAGGCTTTATGTCTGACTCTACTTTTCTTTTGCCTTCTTTTCTTTCGTTCCCCCCCGGTCCACAGGGAGGGAATACCGCAGCTTGACCAGTTTCCACATCCAGCTTGAAGAGAAGGAATGTATGGCTTGGATCTTTTTCGTTTTGGACTATGGCTTTGGACAGCAATTATGGGACTTATGCAGTTTACTTACGTTTTTTTATGCTTCTTTAAATAATGTAATCAAGACAGTTATGAAGATGTAATGGTTTTTTTTGGAAGTATTGTAAGCCAAGTTATGACATGGTTTGTGTAACACGTATTTTGTTGAAATAAAAATTGTTGTTGTTTTCCGCTGTTCAAAAATATGTGTATTCATATCTGTCTTGTATATCTGTGACTTATACTTATAAACCTCCACCAAAATTAGGGCATTCCCTTTGAGAGTGACCCTAACGGAGGTGGGGTGTTTCACTTGGTATCAGAGCATAGGTTTACCGGATAAGATAAAAGTTTTGAAAATTTATTTTCAAAGGGAAATTTAAAGAAGCATTTTTAAAGATAAAATATTATATTTTAAAAAAGGCAAAGTCCCCCAAAGCCATAGGTACTATCTTTTATCCTTCATTTTGAATCTATCCTTTTTGTTTCAGCATGTCCAAAGAACTTAACTTGCCAGAGGGTATACCAATACCTGGTTGGTTTAGACGATTCTTAGAAGCAAGGGCCACTCAGCCAGGTCCTACCGTTCCTCCTCCTCCAGCTGCAGGAAATCATCCAGCTGCAGCAACACCTCTTCCTCCACCTCCTCCGCGGGGAAATACTTTTGCTAAGATATGTAAAGATTTTAAAGCTATGGGAGGAAAGGACTTTCATGAAACCGAGTCCTTCGTGGTAGTCAAGAATTGGCTGAAAGAAACCGAGGACTTATTCGTCATCTTTGAGGTAGAAGATAGGCAGAAGGTACAACTGACAGTATGGCTACTTAAAGGTGAGGCTTCCTACTGGTGGGAAGTCACTAATGCAGAAAGACCAGTGGAAACATAGGAGGACTTTAGGACAAGGTTTGTGGCTAAATTTCTCTCAGAACTGAAAGGAGTCTTCAGTTGGAAAAATTCTTATTTCTTAAGCAAGGGAATATGACAGTCAAAGAGTATGTTAACCAGTTTGATCAGCTGGCTAGGTTTGGACTGGACCTAGTCAACACCCCGCACAAGAAGGCTCTCCGCTTTGTCAAGAGGTTGAATGAGCCATTACACAGTTTGCCCATGACCCATATACCCATGGGAGCTACGTATGAAAGGTTGGTGCAGATAGCATTGCTGAACGAAGAAGATAAGGGCAAGAAGGAGACAAAGGCAGAAAGCTCTCAAGGGAAGAAAGAGGGTTTGCAGCCTAAGAAGACAGACTTTAAGAAGGGCGGGAAAGACAAAAAAGAGAAGAGGAAGTGTAATTTCTGTGGCAAAGTGGGGCACTTAGTGAAAGATTGCCAGAAAAAGAAGGCCAAGATGAATGGTGAGTGCTTTTCTTGTGGTGAGACAGGCCACCTGGCTAAGGATTGCCCAAAGAAGCGAGGGCAGGGGCAGAGGGCTGGATCCACCTCAGGGGCACAAGTTCATGCGCTAGAAGCGCCATCTCTGCAGCATCGAGGTATAAATACTTCTGTAGAAAGTGTAGTTTATCTTTATGATCACCCAGTTCGCACTTTATTCGATTCTGGCGCATCACATTCCTTTATCTCATTTGCTTTAGTAGAATCTCTGCATCTAGAAACTAGAATGGTAGAGGACCCCTTAATTGTTTCAAATCCAATTGGGGGCCCAGCATATTTATCTATGATCTGCGTGGGATTTAAAATTTCTATTCTAAGCGTAGAATTTAAATGTAGTGCCTTTGTTTTGTGCTTTTCGGGATATGGTTTGATTTTGGGCATGGATTGGCTATCTAGTAATGGGGCCATCCTTGATTGTGAGAAAAGGGTGGTTAGACTTCTGACCCAACTCGGTAACACTTTGGAAATTACTTGTAATCCCTCGTATGCGGTTATGCTTAGTTATCTTGAATCGCTAGACGCCTCTGTTGACAATTTGCAATCGGTTAGAGTGGTCCGGGAATATCCGGACGTCTTCGAAGAGGTGAAGGGCTTGCCTCCGAAGCGGGAGATAGACTTCCGCATATATCTTGTAGATAATGCAATGCCCGTTGCGTTGCCCGTTAGACACATGGCTCCACGGGAAAGGAAGGAGCTCAGTAAACAGATTAAAGAGCTTCTAGAAAAGGGGTTCATTAGAAGGAGCATTTCAGAATGGGGCGCTCCAGTGGTGTTCGCTACAAAGGCGGATGGTTCACTCCGTCTGTGTGTTGACTATAGGGAGCTCAACAAACTAACGAAAAAGAATAGGCACCCTCTCCCCAGAATTGACGATCTGTTTGATCAGCTTGTAGGAGCGTCTGTTTTCTCCCAACTCGATTTAGCAACCGGATTTCATCAGCTAAGGGTGGCTGAAGATAGTATCGATAAGACAGCATTCAGAACCCCAGATGGCTTCTTTGAATGGCTTGTCATGCCTTTCGGCTTGACAAAAGCACCCGCTTACTTCGTGGACCTAATGAGTAGGGTGTTCAAAGATTTCCTCAATAAGTTCGTAGTGGTCTTCGTAGACGATATCTTGATCTTCTCAAAGAGTGAAGAAGAGCATGCTCAGCACCTAAGGGCAATCATGGAAACTCTGCGGGTCCATCAGCTAAAAGCCAAATTCTCCAAATGCCACTTTTGGAGAGAAGAAGTGAGGTTCCTTGGGCACATAGTATCCAAAGAAGGGTTAGCGGTAGACCCGGCTAAGGTAGTAGCGGTGCAGGACTGGAAGACACCAAAGAACGCAACAGAAGTCCGAAGCTTTATCGGGTTAGCAGGCTTCTATCAGAAGTTCATCAGAGACTTTGCAAAGATATCAGCTCCGCTCACAAAGCTGACCAAGAAGAATCTAGTGTTCAATTGGGACTTGGATTGCGAGTTTGCTTTCCAACGACTAAAAAGGGCTCTTACAACAGCCCCAGTTTTGACGTTGCCAGATGGAAGCAAGATGTTCACAATTTATACAGACGCATGTAGGACAGGGCTAGGCGCTGTCTTAATGCAAGAAGGAAGGGTAGTAGCTTATGGTGGAAGGCAATTGAAAGTGCATGAAAAGAACTACCCGACCCACGATCTTGAGTTAGCTGCCATCGTCTTTGCACTCAACTCTTGGCGACACTATCTCCTAGGTGAGAAGTTCGAACTTTACACTGACCATAAATCGTTGAAATATCTTTTCTCGCAGAAAGATCTTAACTTGAGGCAACAGAGATGGATGGAGTTTCTGGCCTCATACGATTTCGAGATCTCCTACACTCTGGGCAAAGGCAACGTAGTGGCAGACGCGTTGAGCCGAAAGAAACTAACCCTAAGCCCGCTGTTTGTTGAAAGACAAAGCCTAGAGTTTATAGCCAGCTTTGACTTTAGGCCCTCCTCCGATTTTGTACCAGGCTTGCTAGCATCTCTCGAAGTACGCCCGACTTTAGTGGACTCAATAGGGACAGTACAACGCGAAGACCCTCAGCTTGTGGAGACGATTGATAGGCTAATTAGGGGTGATACTTCAAGTCACCTCAGCAGATACTCCATCGACAATAAGGGTTGGCTAAGGCGAGACGGAAGACTATGCGTCCCACAGACAAGAGATTTAGTAAAGAAGGTTCTCGAGGAAGCACATCACTCCAAGATGACGATACACCCAGGTGGGGATAAAATGTACAAGGACATAAAGAGGACTTTCTTTTGGAACGGCATGAAGAAGGATGTGGCAGATTTCGTTTCTAAGTGTATGGTGTGCCAACAGGTTAAGGCGGAACAGAAAAAGCCTGGCGGTCTGCTCCATCCTCTAGAGGTCCCGCAGTGGAAGTGGGATAGTATCTCAATGGACTTCATTGATGGGCTGCCTAGGTCTAGAAGAGGCAACACTAGCATTTGGGTAATAGTGGATAGGCTTACTAAAAGCGCCCACTTCTTACCTGTCAAGAGTAAAAGAACTGCCTCATTCCTAGCATCTCTTTACCTCAAGGAAATTGCTCAACTCCATGGAATACCATCCAGCATTGTTAGTGACCGAGACCCTATCTTCACAAGTGAGTTTTGGCAGAGTCTGCAAGAAGCGGTAGGCACACAGTTATGCTTGAGCACAGCCTATCATCCCCAAACCGATGGCCAGATAGAAAGAGTGAACAGAGTTTTGGAAGATCTTTTAAGACTGTGCGTCCTTGACTTCGGAGGGACGTAGGAAGACCATCTTCCTTTGGTGGAATTTGCCTACAACAACAGCTACCAAGCAACCATCGGAATGGCGCCCTTCGAAGCTTTATATGGAAGACCGTGCCGATCGCCCACTTGTTGGTGGGAGTCTACTGACAAGCTCATACTTGGACCGGATATGATCCGAGAGACTTCAGAAAAAGTAGACTTAATACGGAGAAGGATGAAGACAACCCAAGAGAGACAAAAATCCTACGCCGACAAGAGGAGGACCGACCTTGAATTTGAGGTTGGGGATAGAGTTTTTCTTAAGATATCTCCGCTAAGGAACGTTGTTCATTTTGGAACCACAGGAAAGCTAGCACCAAGGTTCGTAGGGCCATTTCCTATCATCGAGAAAATTGGGAAAATGGCCTATAGATTAGAGCTACCCGAAAAATTGGCCGGGGTTCACAACGTTTTCCATGTTTCGCACCTCCGAAAATGTCTACATGAATCTGCTGAAGTGGTAGAACCAAATATTCTAGAAGAAGCTGAAGTGGAACGCGAAGCAACCGTGAGGAAAGTTCCAACCCGCATATTAGAAACGGAAGTGAAGAAGCTACGCAACCGCGAAGTCAAGCTCGTCAAAGTTCAGTGGAGCGACGCCGAGGGAGACGCAACTTGGGAAACTGAAGCTAGAATACGCGCAGCCTACCCTTTTCTTTTCGAGGGTACATCTTTGATCTTTCTTTTTCCTTA
Source organism: Allium sativum (assembly GCA_030737875.1). Lineage (NCBI taxonomy): Eukaryota > Viridiplantae > Streptophyta > Magnoliopsida > Asparagales > Amaryllidaceae > Allium > Allium sativum. Next base: position 209,212,288 of record CM060919.1, read on the forward strand.
AGTTGCGCTTTTATCTATCTTTTTAGGTATATCTCCTCGATCATATCTTCTAGGTAGAAACTCTTTGGATGAAAACATGTAATTGAAACATGTTATGGATGATGGTTGCAAGTGGTTGCAAGTGATTGCTAGTGGTTGCTCGTGGTTGCATATACACACACAATCTAGGTTTTAGATCGGCTCAGTCACTTCATATTGCATATGCATAAATGTATTTATTCGTATATGGTTGAAGTTTAATGTGTTGTTATATGGAAGTTGCATTTATATGAATGATTTTGCACTCATATAGAATCATGAATAGGAAAATTTGCATACATAATGGATTCATGGCACTTACATAATTTGCATTAAGGAGGTCAACTGAATCAGTAGACCGACTGATTTTGCATTAGATAAGTACATATACACACACTTCGCATATGATCATGAAGCATTAGATGTCTTTTAAGGAAAATGAATGCTCGTGTTTGATGGATGAGTAGATGGATGTTTGGATGTTAGGACATACATTCTTCCTGAACTTCAAGATTTCGGGGACGAAATCCTTTTAAGTGGGGGAGAATGTAACACCCCGTGTATTCTATAACAGCGAAATTCACAAATTAAAGTATGATTAATTTCAAATCAAAGAATTAAGGGAAACGGGATACGCCATTGCGTACGTATCAGAATTCTGCTTGGGATAGAGTCCGAGTTTGCGTAAAACGGACTCCGTATGAAGAAGATATGGCCTCCGGAAGTTTCAGAATTCAGTTTAAAATTCCAACAGACCAAAACAGCTTAGAAAACAAGTTTAAATTTCAAAAAATCAGGCCGGATTGGCCAGGCGTGAATTTTCCCGCCCAAGACACCCGGGTCGACTGGGTAGTCGACCTGGGCTACCCAGGTCGACTGGGTAGTCGACCTGGGGCACCCAGGTCGACTACATAGTCGACCTGGGGGTCGACTGCGGGGGTCGACCTGGCTCCTGAGCCAGGTCGAACCCAGCCCCCCGGGCTGGCCTGGTCTGTGCTTGGTCGATTTTCTGAGCCTTGCCTTGTCACTAGGGCTAGGTGTCAGTTCCTGGTTGGTCTCTCCTTCAAACGAACGGCTATTATTAAACCAAGCTCCATCGACAGTCTTAATCAACTCACAAACTCTATAAAAAGGACCTAAGACTCACCCTAATTCACACAAACAAAAATGGAGATGAGACCGTCATGCTGCTGAGGAAAGACTAGGAATAGCCATCAGAAATTGAGAGACAATTAGGTGATAATTCAAAAGCTTAAAGCAACGTCAATTAAATCAAAACAACGCCTACAACAAAGGATAGCATCTCCAAATTCAGAATTCAGATTCCTGAATTGAAGATTCGTCATACGTTGTAAGTAGAGTGCTATTCCGATGTGAATAAATAATTGTGTTTTGATTTGTGTAAAGTGAGAAATGGAATTGTGGCGATAATAATCTATATTTGTATGTTGCTTTGATTCTAAACGATTTGGAAATGTTGTGGTATACGATTGGATATTTGCAAGTATGTGATTTATGTTGGAAGTTAACAACCATATGTTGTGGTATTTTATTTGGGATTCATACAAGTATATGATTCACTATTATGCCAATATAATGTACATACTTTTATGATCACTTTTAGTGTAATTGGATTCAACTAAGTACTATGGTTTATATGAATCTATGTTGGAATTGGTATCGTGATTCAAGTATAAAATCATACTTTTGTGTTAGAGACAAAAGTAAGCATCTTTATGAACATGACTAATCTATGTTTGGTGTTATGCCTAGTTGAAAACATGTTTTAGGCCTATATTGTTATCAAAATCATATGGTGATATATGTGACACATAATTAAGTTAGATTTACATTCCAATTGCAAGTTTACATGAATAGACAAAAAAAAACTATGATTCGTGTTTAGGGATGTTTATGCCATGATTATATGAATAGAATGATTCATGTTTAAGTATGTTTATGCCATGATTATATGCTATTACAATGCAAGTTCACATGTGCCTAATTCATGTTAATTAGATCGTTATGTCGCAAGTTCATGCGTTCACACTCCCCTTTTTATGTTACTTAGAATATATGAACACCATGTTATAAGCCTCCCCTTTTTCATGTGGCTAAGTTGGGTTTAAATGTTAAACCCAACATATGTTATATTGTAGCGAACGGGGGTAATGACGTTTGGGTTAAAATATAAACATATGTGTTGGCATGTTCGACGCATGCCAACGACCTTGAAACAATTAAGTGATATAAATAAATTTTACCCAATAAAGATGAATTTGAATAATGGGCCGCAAATATTTACATATAAAAAGAAAAGAGAAAAAATATGTAAATTTAGAAAATACGATGTGTTTAACCTGAGGTTGGACTGAGTTGTGATGTAAACCTGCCCGGAACCGCCCGGCTGTCCAGTAGTCACAACAATACCTATCCAATGTGGGTGGTTAAACACGGAGCCCAATAAGGACCCGAGGTTAGACTGAGTTGTGGCATAAGACTGCCCGGACCCAACTGACAACAGGAAGCCACAACAATACCTGTCTAATGTGAGAGGTCGGGGCTTTAATAAGACAATTAAGGCTGAGTCAGGATTGATAGGATTAAGTAAATTAAATTAATACTTAATCAAAATGGAACATGCTAAACTGTACAGACTGATTGGGGGTTAGGTTTACAAAACACTTAACCAACTTAGCATGTTGGCTAGAAATAGAAAACCTAGTAGCGGGGGACCCTTTTCAGCAGTAACCCTACAAGGTGTATCAGGATACCCTGAACTAGGCAGGGTGGGGCACGATTACTGGGCTGACTGTAAGAAGCCAAATCGACGGCGGTGGTGCAGCAGTGTAGGTTCTAACGGGGTGTGGGCGTGCACACACTCCGGCGCAGAAAAATAAGGCACTGGGCACCAGTAGCATACCTGTGCATTCTTGGATTGTGTCGGGCCGCCACCAGGGGGCTTGATACACCCCATGGTGGGACCAGCATAGGTAACTACAACATCGGGGGCCGTAAGACACATGTAACTATGCGAGTAGGAGCCGATCATTAGAAACGAATCACTTCACCCTGATTATGGGATGCCTGTTGGGAACCAGTTTATATGGATGCAGAGATTAATATGGGGTACAATAGTATATTCAACTCTAGACAACTTAACTTAGTTTATGGTGCTTTCCCATTTCCAGTTTATACTTATCATACCCATTTCTTTATTCATAGACTGAATATTCCTAGACTTACTCAGGCTTTATGTCTGACTCTACTTTTCTTTCGCCTTCTTTTCTTTCGTCCCCCCCCCCCCAGGTCCACAGGGAGGGAATTCCGTAGCTTGACCAGTTTCCACATCCAGCTTGAAGAGAAGGAATGTATGGCTTGGATCTTTTTCGTTTTGGACTATGGCTTTGGACAGCAATTATGGGACTTATGCAATTTACTTATGTTTTTTTATGCTTCTTTAAATAATGTAATCAAGACAGTTATGAAGATGTAATGGTTTTTTTGGAAGTACTGTAAGACAAGTTATGACATGGTTTGTGTAACACGTATTTTGTTGAAATAAAAATTGCTGTTGTTTTCCGCTGTTCAAAAATATGTGTATTCATATCTGTCTTGTATATCTGTGACTTATACTTATAAACCTCCACCAAAATTAGGGCATTCCCTTTGAGAGTGACCCTAACGGAGGTGGGGTGTTTCACCCTTGGTTCTTCTACCGCAGACCTTAACCTCTTAGAGCCCAGGAGGTTCATTTGCAGCCTCACAGAGGGATACCAAGAGTACCCTCACGTCCCCTCGAAGCCTCGGGCTTCGTAACCCAATTCGTGGAGCCTTCGTTTTACTCAAACGGACGTTCGCTCCTTCCCGTGTTATACTAAGAATTACTACTTAGTTTTGCTAACTAAGGTTTACCACTTAGTTTCCAGAATCGTTGTTTTCTTAACTAAGGTTTACTACTTAGCTCCTTTTAACTAAGGTTTACTACTCAGTTCTCTTTCTCGTCAGTTTGGATTGGTTAAGCGTCGTCAGTCAATTCAGGCTAATTTAACCCTCTTCATTTATCCTGTTAAAATGGTTAAGTGTTATCAGTAATTCATGTTGACTTAACCCTAACACAAACCAAGTTATATTGGTTAAGTATTTCTTATTACTTAACCCAATTCATTCATCCTGTATTGGTTAAGTGTTCCTTTTTAACTTAACCTTGCCCATCTGTCTGAACTAACATTTTATTAATGGTTAAGTATTATCCCTTCATGTTTTAGACTTAACCCTATTCATTTATCAAAATCTGATGGTTAAGTGTTCAAGTTTACTTAACCCTACGGTCTAGTCCAGCTAACATATCAAATTGGCTAAGTGTGTTAAATTTTACTTAACTCCAACCTCTAGTCTAGTTAACATGTTAATTTGGCTAAGTGTATTAACTTTACTTAACCCCACCTTCTAGTCTAGTTAACATGTTAATTTGGATAAGTGTTTTCTTAGTTACTTAACCCCTACAAATCATGTCTTGTTACGATGTTAAGTTTGGTTAAGTGTCCCTATGGACTTAACCCTCCCATTCTAGCTTAACCGCGTCAAGTTAGTTAAGTGTTCCTATGGACTTAACCCTCCCATTCTAGCTTAACTGTGTTAAGTTGGTTAAGTGTTCCTATGGACTTAACCTTCCCATTCTAGCTCAACTGTGTTAAGTTGGTTAAGTGTTCCTATGGACTTAACCCTCCCATTCTAGCTTAACTGTGTTAAGTGTCTGTATGAACCTAACCCCACCCATCGGTTTGGTTATCATGTTGAATTGGTTAAGTGTCTTAGTTAACTTAACCCTACCATTCTTGTTCTAGCTTTAACTAAATAAATTAAAGCCACGACCACTCACATTAGACAGATATTGTTGCGATTACTGGATGTGCCGGTTGGTTTCGGGCAGGTTTACATCGCAACTCAGTCTAACCTCGGGTTAGGCATATTCGTGTTTTCTAAGTTCAAAGGGTTTTGATTAATTTTCAAATCAGGTTTTGAAGGTAACCATCCCGTCCGTCGGATCAGTTAGGGATAGCCAGGGAGAGCCGGAAACTTGTATTTTCCAAACCCAAGCCTAGACACTATCCTCTCTGTCACCCTAGAACTTTCTGGTGTATTATTAAAAGAGACGTCGTTAATAAACCTTTAATTTGTCTAAATTTACATTTTCTCATTTAGGACAAATTCTATAAGTAAATTATTCCTAATTTACTTATTTCCTAATTACTCTTTTAATGTAAATTGTCAACATTTATTCTTATGGCCCATTTCCCCTCTATATCATATTTATGCTTTTTGGTATGTAAACTATACCAAATTAAGTGTCACTAACCATGATTTTTGCCAAACATGACAATTACTCACAATTATGGCCAATTTCAAATTTATGCCAATATACTTATTATGCCAAATTAGCTAATCCAATTCTGATTTAACATTCTAATTACAGTTCATGTCAAACTAGACTTATTATTCTAGTTCATAGTTTATGTAAATGCTAGATTTACAAGTCAATACTAGATTCAAATTACACATCCTATAATTCATGTCAAATTTATCCAATTTGCATTTTTATGAACATGCCATAATACATGTTCCTAATTTATGCCAATTTTCCAAGTTTATTACTACGTTTTAGTAAATTTCATATTTTGCCCAAATCGTATTCCCATCGTTCGTATAATCGTGATTCAACCTAGATTATAAATAAATCTAGATTCGTAGGTAAAAAGGGAATGAACCAAAGATGTTATGAAAAGATAGACATAATAACTGGCATAAAATGATAATTTACTAATTACAGGCCTAACGAATTACACTGAAATTGATCTAAAACATCGAAGGCCTATAGGTCTGAAAATCTTATGACATAAAAAGGGTTGAATAACGACGTAGGTTCAAGAACTTGGGTAGACCTAACTTAATAGGTAAATTCCCAAGATCAAAAACCAAAGAAAACCAAGAATAGACAGAATAGATAATCAGGTTTAGACCCAATTTCACAGTCATAGAACTTAAGCAACACTTTCCTAGTCATGAATCATAGGTGTTTAATCACAGTTGTCCTTGTTATGTCATAGGCAATAGTTTATGTTTCCTAATCAAAGGCATAGGCTTGTGTTCATAGTCAAGGAAATAATTCTCATATTCATGAGTCACAATCATAGGCAGTGTTCATAGTCATAGGCAATGTTCATTGTCAAAGAGGTATATGGTTTCAAGGTCATAGTTTCATAGTCACAGTCTTATTGGTCATCGAATCATAACAGTTCTTAATTAGGTCCAAAGATATAAGCACTGATTCGAATAGAAAGATTTGGCATATTCTTTTATTCCTTTAATTTCATGTCACGAATAGAGAAAACGTTCAAATCTAAAAAGTAACCGACTTACATTGATCGGTTTTTAGAATAGAAAGATGGCGTTGCTATGATTCGTGCGACGTTGCTTGAAACCGTTTGAGTTAGCCTTTGATTCTTATCTTGAAGCTTTAATCTTGATTCGAATATCTTCTTGACAAACTTGAGCAGCATAACCTTGTCTTGGATTTTCGTATTATTTTCTTATTTTTATTTATTTATACATTTTCTCAGAGGCAGCATAAGGATATAATGAAATGGTGTAGAGAGAATGAGGCCAAAGGCTGTTTATATAGGATTAGGCGGACGAATCTAGGCAGGAAACGAGACTAGGTACATCAGAATGCACCCAGGCCCGAAAGTGGGTTCTGCACCCAGGTCGACACCCAGGTCGACTGGGCAGTCGACCTGGTCAGGGGGGATCGACTACCCAGTCGACCTGGGTCCTGGGCGGGAATTTTCCCGCCCAGCCCGCTTCTGTGTTTGAATTCGAATTTCGAATTCGAATTTCGAGCTGTTTTCTGTTCTGAAAATTTCTGAAACTTCGGAGGGTCATATCTCCCTCATACGGACTCCGATTTACGCAAACTTAGATCGTTTTCAAGCAAAATTTCGAGATGAACGCAATGGCGCCACCCATTTCCCTTAATTCTTTCATTTTGAATTAATTATACCTTGATTTGTGAATCTTAGTGTTACAGAATTACGGGGTATTACATTCTCCCCCACTTAAAAGGATTTCGCCCCCGAAATCTTCAAGTTAGGAAGAATGTGTCCTACCATCCAATCACCCATCTACTCAACCATTCAATCACAGGCATTCATTTTCCTTGAAAGATTTCTAATGCTTTCATGTTTATATGCATAGTGTGTGTATATGTCTTTATCTAATGCAAGATCAGGCGGTCTACTGATTCAGTTGACCTCCTTAATGCGAATCATGTCAGTGTCATGCGTCCAATCATGTATGCAAGCATCCCTAGTTATGTAAATACTACATGTGTGCATAGCCATTCATCCATATGCAACATCCATATGATAACATATCAATTTCAACTTACAAACAAATACATATATGTAAATGCAATATGAAAGCGTCTAAACTGATTTAGTGCCTAATACGTATGTATATGCATTCACGAGCAACCATTAGCAACCACTCGCAACCATCAACCATAACATGTTTCAAATACATGTTTACATCCAAAAGAGTTTCTACCTAAGGATCGAAGATACGACCTAGAGGATATACTTTGGAAAGAGAGGAACAATTATGCATAAAGCTCCTACAAAAAAAAAGAAATCAAGGATGCACCCTTAAGGAAAAGGGTATGATGCTAGTATCTAGCCTTCTTGAGCTTTACTCCACTGTATCTTAACTAATTTAACTTCACGATTGTGAAGTTTCTGACCTCCATTTCCAAATTAAACAAATGTCAATCACGGTACCAAGTGTATGTACTAAGATGATTAGAGGTCTCCCTCTTATCCACTATGCCATAACTATAAGGGTCGAAAGGTCACTACTTGCTTTTTAGAGTGCCTGCCACAACTATTCATCTCTCACGCAAACCATCCTAGTCGAACTCGACATTCCTCAAGTACAAGCCCCAAAGGCCTAAACCAATATCAGACAAGAACCCAAGGAATATCTCCTCCGAGTTTAGATGAACTACGTGAGATGATATAAGCAAACTCGATAGCTATTCTCAAATCCCTACTAACCAAAAAAAATAATACAAACTGGTCGGACCACCAATTGGATTTGAGACTCTAGTGGGATCTTTCTACTATACAAGTACTATGGTGCAGAGACTCGACTATGGAAGTGGATATGAACAAATGTGAAGCGCTAAAACCAAAGGAAAGAGTACGAACAACAAAATTAAACTCTTCCAACAGAACTTTACTACCTCTCTCCTAGGTACGCTTGGTGGTGAAAGTAGGTACTTGCCCTTCTGAAAATCTTGTCCTTTGCCCTTAATTACATGCCTTATTACACCATAGTAAAGATACCTCCAATTGTCTTAGGTTTTATTATTCCTTCCTTCTTTGTGAGCTAAATCTACATCCATGAATTCCTCATCCTCTTCCGTGTGTAGTCATGTTGACAAATCTCTCGGAAGCTGCTTCCATCGTACAGAAAACCCTATAAGCTTGAAAGAAAACTGGCCGTAGGTGAAACTACTACGGTTATAGATGGAAGTCGGGCACTACTTCGCCCATCGATGAGGTTACCTCCCAGAAAGCCAGGAGCCCCAGAGACTCAAGAAAGAAGGAGACAAGAATTCAAACAGAGGAAGAGAAGATAGTGCGTATGGCTTTGGGGAATATGCCTTTCAAACAAATCTTTTCTCATGAAAATGCTTCTTTTAAAACCATTTTGAAAATAATTTTTCAAATTTTTTATCTGATCCGGTAAACTTCAGCTCTGATACCACGTGTAACACCCCACATCCATTAGTGTCACTCACAAAGGGAATGCACTAAGTTCTGTGGAGCATTTTAAGGTAAAAGATGCAGATGAATTACAAGACAGACAAAATTTAAAACAGCAGAAAATAAAACTTGCTTTATTGATAAAATAGTTTGTACAACGATTCCTTTACAATATCAGAGTACCATCTGTCTTGCAAAATAAAGAAGCATAAAACAACATTTATATTCCCCAATTTTAGCAAGAGCCAGCCATAGCATCTAAAAAGAGAATCCAAGCAAAACTTCGACAAGTCTTCAAGCTGGGAGAGAGTGACGGTCCAACTTAACCTGAGCTATATTATTCCCTCCTTTACTACCTGGGGGGGGGGGGGGAACGGAAGAAAAGAAGACGAAAGAAAAACAGAGTCAGACATAAAGCATGAGTAAGTTCAGTTACTTCTATCATGTGAACATGGGAAAAACAAAACGACATGAATTAACTGAATACAAGATAACACCATGATGATAGGATCAGCAAGATTAGACAAGATTAACACAAGATATGCTAAGATAAGATAAACTGGATATGCTCTAATACTTTCGCCGTTTCGCTATTTCCTTGTTATACTTGGTTTCTATATCTCTGCACCACCTAACTAGTGTCCCAACTAGTAACGATAATATGATCCCAATCCCTGTAGTTTCCATTGCCTTCAGGCATACATTTATTATTTATTACCTAGATCTAATCTAGGGTTTTCTATCAAGTGCCTTCTAGATTCAACTAGAGTTTACGCTATCTGCTGAATGCTTCTCGGATTCAGGGTTTATGCCACCTCGTCCAACTAGGGATTATGCTACCTGTTGAGCGATGCCCCCAAGTCTAGGACACACTACCTAGAGTGGTATATGTTCCTAGAATTCCCCATGCATGTATTCGCGAATCGTTACCGCTTGTCTAGATGCACATGTCCTGTAATGTGCGGCCCGAGTCCTATGGCAGGGCAAATCAAGAAACACAGAACTCGGTCGGGAGCTTTCAGATATCTGCCGATGCAGATGCTAAGGTCTGTTTTTATTCCAGTGGCTATGGTCCCACTTGACCCCTCCCTCAACTAATGAAAGGCACACCTTGAAAAATGAGAACTATACGCAGGCCCCCTATGCCCCACTAACCTATGGCCATCCTCACCCATAACTAGATAGCAAGTATATGGTCTTTTGGAGTTCTCCGCCTTTCTGCTTCACGTATCTCGACTGACTCAAGATGGATGGTAGACGACGAGTTGCTATCACAGGGCTACCGGTTTCTCGCCGAATCACGCTGGTCCATCCTAGTCTTTAGGTTGCCATATTTTGCAACCAAGGCATACCCTTGGTTATTCTACCGCAGACCTTAACCTCTGTGAGCCCAGGAGGATCATCTGCAGCCTCACAGAGGGATACCAAGAGTACCCACACGTCCCCTCGAAGCCTCGGGCTTTGTAACCCAATTCGTGGAGCCTTCGCTTTACTCAGACGGACGTTCGCTCCTTCCCGTGTTATACTAAGAATTACTACTTAGTTTGCTAACTAAGGTCTACCACTTAGTTTCCAGAATCGTTGTTTTCTTAACTAAGGTTTACTACTTAGCTCCTTTTAACTAAGGTTTACTACTTAGTTCTCTTACTCGTCAGTTTGGATTAGTTAAGCGTCATTAGTCAATTCAGGCTAACTTAACCCTCTTCATTTATCCTGTTAAACTGGTTAAGTGTTATCAGCAATTCATGTTGACTTAACCCTAACACAAACCAAGTTATATTGGTTAAGTATTTCTTTTTACTTAACCCTATTCATTCATCCTGTATTGGTTAAGTGTTCCTTTTTAACTTAACCTTGCCCATCTGTCTGAACTAACATTTTATTAATGGTTAAGTATTATCCCTTCATGTTTTAGACTTAACCCTATTCATTTATCATAATCTGATAATTAGGTGTTCAAGTTTACTTAACCCTACGGTCTAGTCCAGCTAACATATCAAATTGGCTAAGTGTGTTAAATTTTACTTAACTCCAACCTCTAGTCTAGTTAACATGTTAATTTGGCTAAGTGTATTAACTTAACCCCACCTTCTAGTCTAATTAACATGTTAATTTGGATAAGTGTTTTCTTAGTTACTTAACCCCTACAAATCATGTCTTGTTACGATGTTAAGTTTGGTTAAGTGTCCCTATGGACTTAACCCCCCCCATTCTAGCTTAACTGTGTCAAGTTGGTTAAGTGTTCCTACGGACTTAACCCTCCCATTCTAGCTTAACTGTGTTAAGTTGGTTAAGTATTCCTATGGACTTAACCCTCCCATTCTAGCTCAACTGTGTTAAGTTGGTTAAGTGTTCCTATGGACTTAACCCTCCCATTCTAGCTTAACTGTGTTAAGTGTTTGTATGAACCTAACCCCACCCATCGGTTTGGTTATCATGTTGAATTGGTTAAGTGTCTTAGTTAACTTAACCTACCATTCTTGTTCTAGCTTTAACTAAATAAATTAAAGCCTCGACCACTCACATTAAACAGATATTGTTGCGATTACTGGATGTGCCGGTTGGTTCCGGGCAGGTTTACATCGCAACTCAGTCTAACCTCGGGTTAGGCATATTCGTGTTTTTTAAGTTCAAAGTGTTTTGATTAATTTTCAAATCAGGTTTTTAAGGTAACCATCCCGTCCGTCGGATCAGTTAGGGATAGCCAGGGAGAGCAGGAAACTTGTATTTTTGAAACCCAAGCCTAGACACTATCCTCTCTGTCACCCTAGAACTTTCTGGTGTATTATTAAAAGAGATGTCGTTAATCAACCTTTAATTTGTCTAAATTTACATTTTCTCATTTAGGACAAATTCTATAAGTAAATTATTCCTAATTTACTTATTTCCTAATTACTCTTTTAATGTAAATTGTCAACATTTATTCTTATGGCCCATTTTCCCCTCTATATCATATTTATGCTTTTTGGTATGTAAACTATACCAAATTAAGTGTCACTAACCATGATTTTTGCCAAACATGACAATTACTCACAATTATGGCCAATTTCAAATTTATGCCAGTATACTTATTATGCCAAATTAGCTAATCCAATTCTGATTTAACATTCTAGTTACAGTTCATGTCAAACTAGACTTATTATTCTAGTTCACAGTTCATGTAAATGCTAGATTTACAAGTCAATACTAGATTCAAATTACACATCCTATAATTCATGTCAAATTTATCCAATTTGCATTTTTATGAACATGCCATAATACATGTTCCCAATTTATGCCAATTTTCCAAGTTTATAACTACGTTTTAGTAAATTTCATATTTTGCCCAAATCGTATTCCCATCGTTCTTATAATCGTGATTCAACGTAGATTATAAATAAATCTAGATTCGTAGATAAAAAGGGAATGAACCAAAGATGCTATGAAAAGATAGACATAATAACTGGCATAAAATGATAATTTACTAATTGCAGGCCTAACGAATTACACTGAAATTGATCTAAAACATCGAAGGCCTATAGGTCTGAAAATCTTATGACATAAAAAGGGTTGAATAACGTCGTAGGTTCAAGAACATGGGTATACCTAACTTAATAGGTAAATTCCCAAGATCAAAAACCAAAGAAAACCAAGAACAGACAGAATAGATAATCAGGTTTAGACCCAATTTCACAGTTACAGAACTTAAGCAACACTTTCCTAGTCATGAATCATAGGTGTTTAATCACAGTTGTCCTTGTTATGTCATAGGCAATAGTTTATGTTTCCTAATCAAAGGCATAGGCTTGTGTTCATAGTCAAGGAAATAATTCTCATAGTCATGAGTCACAGTCATAGGCAGTGTTCATAGTCATAGGCAATGTTCATTGTCAAAGAGGCATATGGTTTTAAGGTCATAGTTTCATAGTCACAGTCTTATTGGTCATCGAACCATAACAGTTCTTAATTAGGTCCAAAGATATAAGCACTGATTCGAATAGAAAGATTTGGCATATTCTTTTATTCCTTTAATTTCATGTCACGAATAGAGAAAACGTTCAAATCTAAAAAATAACCGACTTACATTGATCGGTTTTTAGAATAGAAAGATGGCGTTGCTATGATTCGTGCGACGTTGCTTGAAACCGTTTGAGTTAGCCTTTGATTCTTATCTTGAAGCTTTAATCTTGATTCGAATCTCTTCTTGACAAACTTGAGCAGCATAACCTTGTCTTGGATTTTCGTATTATTTTCTTATTTTTATTTATTTATACATTTTCTCAGAGGCAGCATAAGGATAAAATGAAATGGTGTAGAGAGAATGAGGCCAAAGGCTGTTTATATAGGATTAGGAGGACGAATCTAGGTAGAAAACGAGACCAGGTACATCAGAATGCACCCAGGCCCGAAAGTGGGTTCTGCACCCAGGTCGACACCCAGGTCGACTGGGCAGTCGACCTGGTCAGGGGGGTCGACTACCCAGTCGACTCCCCAGTCGACCTGGGTCCTGGGCGGGAATTTTCCCGCCCAGCCCGCTTCTGGGTTTGAATTCGAATTTCGAATTCGAATTTCGAGCTGTTTTCTGTTTTGAAAATTTCTGAAACTTCGGAGGGTCATATCTCCCTCATACGGACTCCGATTTACGCAAACTCGGACTCGTTTTCAAGCAGAATTTCGAGACGAACGCAATGGCGCCACCCGTTTCCCTTAATTATTTCATTTTGAATTAATTTTACCTTGATTTGTGAATCTTAGTGTTACAGAATTACGGGGTGTTACAGGCAAGGGGGAAGCCCTCTACAAGCTATGGCCGAATGCCGGCAAACAAGGTGGTCGCAAAAACAACTAGGCCCCAATAGAACCCAAGAAACATGACCACTATCAAAACTACAGGAACTACACTCCATTGAATCGAGACATGGAGACCATCTACTTAGAACATGTAATATGCTACAGTACAGGAAGCCCAACAAAAGGGAATCGACTGACTATGAGTAGAACTCCGGCAAGTACAGCAGTTTCCATGATATGTATGGGCACAACACCGACGATTGACGCCATCTCAAGGACGCAATCGAAAAACTCATCCATGAGAAACACCTAGAGAAGTATGTTCAGGATCCTTCTCCTTCTGAGGAAGCCATGGGCTCTCCAATGCCTGCGCTCCCTGCTCCTGTAAATGCTGCCCCACGACCTTCCAACCACACGGCATTGTTATCAACACTATATGTGATGGGCCTTATCCCACGCACGACAGCTTCCGCAAAGTGGAGGAGTACGCCAACTATATAAAGCATGCCACATACGAAGCTTGCTCCACTCTAGACAAATCGGTCCCCGCCAAACTTCAGAAGACAATGTGGGACGATATCGTCTTCCGTGAGAGGGAGTCAATGGGGATTTAGATCCCAACCATAGACCCCCTTGTCATCTCTGTTCGTATTGGGTCAGCTTTCGTCCGAAAGATCCCTATTGACTCAGGAAGCTCGGTCAATATCATATTCAAGACGTCTTATGAATAAATGAAGTTGGAGGCCAAAGACTTGAGACCATGCCATGCAACCATCCTTAGCTTTAATGGATCCACTATTCACCCGGTTGGCATGGCTACCCGTGGAGATCAGAGAGGGGGATCAAAGCTGTGTCCGCATCCTCAACTTTGTGGTCATTGTCATCATCTCTTCATACAATGTTTTCTTCGTTCGACCTTTCCTCGCAGAATTACGGGTCTGTCTATCACCATGGTCTCTAATGATGAAATTCTTGACAGAGAATGGGATCGGTACCGTCAAAGGCTATCAAGCCACAACCCGAGATTATTATCTCATAGAGTGGAGAAATGCGTACAATAAGGACAAGGGTAAGATCGTGCCTCCGCCTTCTTGTGCGAAGACCATCTCCGCATAGCAATCAAAGGTGTTTGAGTCCTGGCTCAGGCACCGTTATCATCTTTCCGATGATCTCAGTCCAAGGAAGGACGAAGAGTCCGATTTCGAAAGGGCTACCCCGGTAGAGCCAACGGTGGATTTTCTAATCAGCCCCGATGACCCGACGAAGGTCTTGAAAATTGGGTCATACTCCACCCTATAATAAAAGAAGGGCTCGTGGAATTCCTAAGGGTCAGCCTCGACGTGTTTGCTTGGATACACTCAGACATGTGTGGATCTAGGAGTCGCTTGCCATTGGCTCTCCATTAACCCCGACATCTCCCAGTCAAATGGAAACGTCGAATCCTAGGAACAGATAGGTCGACAGCACTCAGAGAAGAGGTAGATAGGCTTCTCGACAATGGTTTTATCCGAGAAGCTTACTACCTCGAATGGGTTTCCAATCCAGTCTTGGTCAAGAAGGCGAATGGCAAGTGGCGAACATGCTTAAATTTCTCCGATCTAAACAAGGCATGTCTAAAGACGGTTTCTCGCTCCTAAAGATCGATCAGCTTGTCGATTCTACCACCGGTTATCATCTGTTGTCCTTCATGGATGCCTACTCAGGCTACAACCAAATTCCTATGTGCCTCTCGGACCATGATCATACGTCTTTAATAACTGACATCGGGCTCTACTGCTGTCTTGTCATGCCCTTTGGTCTCAAGAACTTTGGAGCTACTTACCAATGACTGGTTAACTTCATTTTCAAGAACCAAATTGGGAGATCAATCAAGGTTTACATAAAAGATATGCTCGTAAAGTCGAGAATATTGAACGACCACGTCCTTGACCTCTCCGAAATGTTCGGTGTCCTTCGCCAATATGGCATGAAACTTAATCCCTTGAAATGCTCTTTTGGCATTACGTTGGGTAAATTCTTAGGTTTCATTATCAATTAGCGAGGCGTTGAAGCCAATCTAGATAAGGTCAAAGCTATTCGGGACATCCAGGCCCCTCGGAGTATCAAGGATGTTCAAAGTCTAGACGAGAAGGTCGCCTCCCTAAGTCGATTCATATCAAAAGCAACTAACAAGTGCATTCCCTTTTTTGACTTGCTTAGAAAGTGAAAGCGCCACTTATCATAGATATCGGAATGCGTTGTCGTGTTCCAGGACCTCCTGAATCACTTAGAACGACCACCTATCCTGTCCAAATCCGTAGATCATGAAGACTTATATATTTATTTGGTTGTTTCCTTGCAGGCGGTTAGCTCAGCGTTCGTGCGCATCGAAAATCATGTCCAACGACCGGTTTACTACATTAGTAAAAGACTAATGAGAGAAGAAAAGAATTATCTTAAACTTGAGAAGTTGGCCTACTTCCTATTGATCTCTTCCCCAAAGCTACGACCTTATTTCCAGTCCCATCCCAATAAAGTCTTCACCGACCAACCGCTACGAAAGGTCCTACAATGACCTGAGGCGTCTGCGCGATTTTTTAAGTGGAACATAAAGCTATGCCAATTCGAGGTCACTTTCATCCCTCGTTGGGCCATCCTCAGGCAAGTCCTCGTAGACTTCATCATAGAATTCACCATTCCGGAAGACCCTCCTCTGGAGGACACTGAAACTCCAGAGTCCTAATGGAAGTTATATGTTGACAGATCCTCTAACGACCAACGTTACGGTGTCGGAGTCATGCTCATCACTCTCGAGGCACACCCGATATGCTATGCTATGAAACTCAACTTTTGTAATGACCCGCATTCTACGCATCAGAGGATTGTAGAATATTTATTTCATTCGCATACGAAGTCATATGGTCGTGTAACTTTGGGGAGCGACTTTTGAGGTCATTTCCCATGTTCACAATTTTTGCCGATTTTTAAATGACCATTTTGCCCCTGGTGAATCTTGTTTTGCCCATAACTTTTGATTGGTAAGGATTTTTTACCTGAAACCATTTCCATTGGATTCAGATGGTAGTTTATCTTTCCGTAGAGTGGTCACAATAACCAAACGGACTTACTGTTTGGGAGATATGACTGAAATAAGGTTTGGAAGGTGAAAAATAGCTTAATCGGGCCTAATTAAGGTGATTAGCAGCTAGGCCCATAACCCATTTTGGGATTAGGCTAATGAGAGGGCTGATAGCGTTAGAGAATTCAGTTTTTATAATTTTTCAGCTGCCACTTTTCAATCTTGAAACCCTAGTAGTGGCCATCATCCTCTAAAACATCTTCAAATCACTAATTAAGAAGATCTAATTCAAATTAAGGCAAATCAATACCAAATCAGAGTTGGAGCAGCTGTGTTGCATAGGAATTCGACCCAAATCAGTAGAGTTTCAGATCTATAGTTTTATTTGTGGCTAAGGTGAGTGATTTGCATTGTTTTTCACTAATTATCTAATTAGGGGTGATTAGTGATAATTTGTGAAATTATGTGTGTTAAAATTCTGGAAAAATAATTAAAAATTCTTAAATATTATTTTAGGGCTTTGATAGAAATTTGGGTTAGTTTGGATATGTTTTGCTAATCCTATCATTAGTTATGGATAAACATGATTACGAGGAAAACCGTGAGTTTTGGGTACGTTTGATCTAAAATGACCTATATGCTTGATGTTTTGATCTTTTTGATTGAACCTATATGTTGTTACTTTTGTTTGGAATGTTTTATGATTGTTTAGTAAAGTTAGAATGGTTGAAAACGCCAATGTATGGCGAGAATGGACTGTAACACCCCGAATTTCGGTTAATGCTAAAATTCACTAATTACAGAATAACTAATCCCAGATGTGGGAATCAAGGGTAACGGGTTGCGTCATTGCGTTCGTCTCGGAAAAATACGCGAAATAGAGTCCGAGTTTTCGAGAATCGGAGTCCGTATGAAAGAGATATGGACGAACGAAGTTAGGCAGAAGAACCCGGAACAGGCCAGAAATGCACTGGCGCACTTGTGAAGTGCGCCAGAACAAAAATGCACTGGCGCACTTGTGAAGTGCGCCAGTACAAAAATAGACTGGCGCACTTGGGAAGTGCGCCTGTGCCGAGCCAAGAAACCTGCACAGTTTCTAGAGAGTTCTGTGGTTGGGTGCACCAGTTTGGGGTTTGGGCTTGGTCTTAGGGCTGATTTCTGGAGAGTTCCGAGATCTAAGGGTCCTAATCTAATCTAGGGTTAATCTAAGGGTCTAAAATGCAACCTAATCCTATAAATAAGACCACAACCCTACCCTAATTCATTCATAATTAAACCTAGTAACTAAACTATGGCAAAATGAAACTTGGTCATGGCCTCCACAAATCAATGAAGGAAAGCAAGCTAATCAACCTCTCTAATCAACTTCTAATCCATTCTAAGCATCTTAATCTTCTTCATTTGGAGTGCAAATTGCTAGTGGTGAGTTTCTATCACTTTGATGATCAATTGTTAAGATAAGTAGATTAGGTGTAATGAGACTTATGGTCTTGAATGCGGATTTGTGAGTTTGAATCATTTGTAATGATATGCTAATCTATGTATAATATTAATCCTATGTTGAATATGTAAGTTTATGCAAGTTGAATATGTGAGTTTATGCATGTTGAATATGTAAGTTTATATGAGAGTTTATGCAAGTTGGATATGTGGGTTTATGCATAATAAGTAATTGATTTTATGCAAGTTAAGTATGTGGTTTATGCATGATGAGTATGTGATTCTATGCATGCTAAGTATGTGATATTATGCATAATGAGTATGTGATTCTATGCATGCTAAGTAGGTGATATTATGCATAATGAGTATGTGATTCTATGCATGCTAAGTAGGTGATATTATGCATAATGAGTATGTGATTCTATGCATGCTAAGTATATGATATTATGCAAGTTTAGTATGTGATTCTATGCATGCTAAGTATGTGATAATATGCATGATTAATAAGTTGTTTTATGCATATTTAACAAGTGGGTTTATGCATGTTTAACAAGTTCATATGCAAGTTACATGTATGATAATATATGCTATGCAAGTTACATGTATGTTAATATGCAAGATATGCTATGCAAGTTACATGTTTGTTAATATGCAAGTTACATGTATGTTAATATGCAAGATATGCTATGCAAGTTACATGTTTGTTAATATGCAAGTTACATGTATGTTAATATGCAAGATATGCTATGCAAGTTGCATGTTTGTTAATATGCAAGTATGTGAATGCTTATATGCAAGTTCAACATGTTATGCAAGTTATGTGTGCTTATGTAAGTTATGTGAATGCTTATATGCAAGTTCAACATGTTATGCAAGATACGTGTATAATAATATGCCAGTTCATATGCGATATGTTATGCAAGTCATGTGCGATAATATGCAAGTTTGGGTTAAATGTAGTTGGGTTAATATATGCTCATATATGCAAGTTGACATCCTCTTAACCCATGACAAAGTTATATACTAAGATTTGGTTAAACCCATGATATTTGCGATGGATCTTCCCTTTATGTCGTGAAATGAGAACGATTTGCGTGGGGAACGATGGGGTTAATAAATATGTTAATTAAAGTATGATTGGGTATGATTAAGCATACCATAAAAATAAATAAATTAACATAAGTGGGAATTTACCTATTGAGTTAGGTCTACCCCATGGGAATTTACCTATTGAGTTAGGTCTACCCATGTTATGAAAAACTTGATATTAATTAGGGATAATTAATATAAATTATGAGGGTGATTAATTAGGTGTAATTAATCGACTAAGACACGAGGTTGGACTCAGTTGTAGCGTAAAACTGCCCGGACCCAACCGGCTTAACCAGTTGCTACAAATGTTAGCCCAATGTGAGAGGTCTTAGGCACAAACTAAATACGTGATTACTGTAAAGACACGAGGTTAGACTCGGTTATGACATAAGGCTGCCCGGACCCAACCGGCTTAACCAGCGGTCATAAAAGATAGTCTAATGTGAGAGGTCTTTATGAGGATCACGGTCTTAATTAATTAAGAAACACTTAACCATATAAGCATGTAGTGGGGCTTGAGGGTTAAGTGGGTGCCTTGGGTGGCATGAGAAAACTAGTGGGTTGCCTTGGGTGGCAATAGAAAACACGATTAGAATACTTAACCAAAGTGGAACATGTAATTAAACATGATTAAGGGGTTAAGTAAGTGCCTCGGGTGGCATGTGGGAATTAAGTAAAGGACTTGGGTGTCATGTGGAAATCTAGTGGGTGCCTTGAAAGGTAAATAAAAATATGATTAATGACTTAACCAAAGTATTTATAACATGTAAGTAGACATGGTTAAAGGGGTTAAGTGGGATACACTAGATAAAATTAACAAGCTTAGGTGGTAGCTTGTGGGGGCCCATCTCAACCAATATCCCAAACGTATCTTTGTGGGCTCGACCCAAGTCGAGTGACGGGACACGCATATTGGGCTTGACTATAAGAGGCCAAAAACGGGTTAGCGGTGGCAACGTAGGACCAACGGGTTTCATATGCGTGTGTGGACCCGGGCTGGTTAGTAAATCGTTGTTGCATCGTGTAGGTATAAAGCCGTGCACCGTTGATATTATCAGGTTGCCACTTGGGGAAATGATACACCCCATTGTGGGACCAGCACGGGTATCTACGTTAGGGAGCCGATCGCTTGGGAGTAGTGGGTACACCTAGTAATGATAGGGGCAGACGGCACCTATGTAGGGGTACTAGAAACTACTGGGTAAAAATTACTAAATACATTTAGTGGGATCAACCTTTAAGTAGGAATTAATCTTAGGTAGGTAAAACTGGTGTGGTGCAGTGTAGGAATTACTTTTGGGTGGATAAGTCTGGGGCGGTGTAATCTAGTAATTATCCTTGGGTGGATAAATGCGTCTTTACGGTGATCTTAGTTTATCCTAAGTTTACCAAGCTGCTTAGTGTAGCCATTCATCCCCAGTCGTTACCGTATATCAACTTATGTCTTCTCTGGTTATTTTAATGATTGTATTGTTAGGGTTATAGGACTCACTCAGACTTATGTCTGACCCCGTTGTTTTTATCTTTTTCCCCCAAACCCAGGTTATTAGAGTGGGCCTGGTGCTAGTGGGCTTTGATCTGATTGCTGTATCTATCCTATGGAGCTTGGACCTCTGAAGTGAAGCCGAGCTTATCTTTCCTTTTATGGCTATTAGTTATGTAGTGGGATTATGTACTTCTATTTTATCAAGATGGATATTATGTACTTGACTCTGGTTTATGGTTTTGTGATGTAACCAAACATGTATTACTTTCCATTGCAATGAAATGATGATTTAAATTTTCAAGTATTATTTATATCTGTCTTGCTGTAATTTTACTGTTCTATATTCACTTAAAATACTTCACCGAAACTAAGGCATTCCCCTGGTATGAGTGACCTTAGCGGGCGTGGGGTGTTACACGTGGTATCAGAGCTTAAGGTTACCAGAACAGATAAAATTTTTAGAAAAACTATTTTTCTAAGAAAATTTTTGAAGGAGTATTTTCAAAAACATGTCTTTTAAGAGAAAAGGTTTTGAGAGAAAAGCGTAATCCCCGATAGCCATATCTTTATCTTTCGAATTCTCCGTTTGAATCTCTTTCTCTCTCGGTTTGAGTTTCCCCTCCGTGTGTAGATGATCTTTCTAAGATAGATAAGAATGGAAAACCGCTTCAAGGGAATTAGACGTAAATCAGGTTAGAAGTTGGTTCAAGAAGGAGGAGGACTTGTAAGTACTTATTGGATGGACGATGGGAGGAAGGCTCTAATAGTTGTTTGGTTAATGAAGGACGAAACCTCATTGGTGGGAGGTTACGAGTGGAGAATGGGAAGAAGAAGAAGGCTAGTCGTTATCCTTTTGGGAGGAATAGGACATTTTATTAGGATTATCCAAAGGGGCAAAGGCAAGGTTCGGAATCTCCTGGAGGGTGGTTGTATTCCCTCACGGCTAGTGTACCAGATGGGGATAGGACCGTCTAGGTTGGAATCTGGGATTTCTATATTATCTGATTCGAACTTTATTTGATTCTGACGCATCGAGTTCGTTTATCTCATCATTGTTAGTTGAGTCACTGCACTTAGACACCAGTTTGGTAGATGATCCCTTAGTTGTTTCAAACCCAATTGGGGCTCCATGATGTGTTTGGGTTTGAAAGTTTCTATACTTAGCGTTGAGTTTGGATGTGATGCTTGTTGGGCTTCACGGACTATGGGTTAGTTTTGGGGCATGGACTGGTTATCCAGTAGGGGTGCCGTTCTTGATTTTGAAGGGAGAGTTGTTAGGCTTATGACCCGCTTGGGTAACACTCTCGAGATCTCTTGTAATCCCATAGAATCTGTTATGCTAAGTTATCTAGAATCGCTTGACACGTCGGTCGAGAGTTTGCGATCTGTTAGAAGTGGTCCGGGAACACTCGGATGTGTTTGAGAAGGTGAAGGGCTTACCTCCGGAGCGGGAGATTGACTTCCGAATATATCTGGTAAACAATGCCAAACCAGTGACTTGGCCAGTGTGCCACAAGGCTCCTCGTGAGAGGAGGGAACTCCATAAGTAAGTAGGCGATTGCTTGAGAAGGGGTTCATAAGAAGAAGTATATCGGAGTGGGGCGCTCCAGTAGTTTTTGCCATGAAGGCGGATGGGTCCCTCAGACTTTGTGTAGGCTAAAGAGAACTAAATAAACTCACAAAGAAGAATAGACACCCATTGCCAAAGATTGATGATCTCTTTGATCAGTTGGTTGGCGCCTCAGTATTTTCGCAGTTGGACTAAGCCACATGGTTTCGTCAGTTGAGAGTGGCTGACGATAGTATAGAGAAGATTGTCTTTAGGACTCCGGATGGTTTTATGAGTGGCTGGTGATGCTATTTGGTTTGACGAACGCCCCTGCATACTTTGTTGATTGGAAGAGAAGGGTGTTCAGGGAGTACCTAAATAAGTTTGTGATGGCCTTTGTAAATGACATCTTGGTCTTTTCAAGGAGCGTAATATGTTTTCGTATGTGCTCAATAGGGTGAGCAAAGCCAGTTATAGGATAAACGGTGGTTTTGGAGCGAGACTGGCGAGGACATCCAAAGTTGGTCAAAGGCTTAATTGTTTAGCCATTATTATTATTATTTTTAGTATCATCTCACGTAGGTTGCCTGAACTCGAAGGAGATGTCCCTTGGGTGTTTGTCTGATATTGGTTTCGGCCTTTGGGGCTTGCATTTGGGGGATGTCGAATTCGACTAGGGTGGTCTGCGTGAGAGATGGACAGTTGTGACGATTTTGGATAGGATTCTTAGCATCTTATGAGTTTGAGATAGCGTATACCCCTAACAAGGGAAACATGGTAGCAGACGTCTTAAGAAGAAAAAGGTTGTCCGTTGAACTATAGAGTTTAGAATTTATTTCTATGTTTGACTTAGACCTTCCGTTGATTCTGTATCCGGTTTGCTAGCCTCCTTGGAGGTTAGGCCTACTCTTTTGGGGCGTATTGGCAGAGCACAGCGGGACGACCCACAATTGGTTGAGTTAGTAGAGAAGCTCATAAGGAGGGGAGTCGTCCAGCCATTTGAGTAGGTACACCCTAGATGGTAAGGGGTGGTTGCGTAGAGACGGTGGACTTTGTGTACCGCAAGACGAGGATTTGAGGAAGGCTATACTTGATGATGCACATCGATCGAAGATGACCATTCAACCCAGTAGGGACAAGATGTACCAAGACATGAAGCAAGTTTTCTTTTGGGCCAATATGAAGAAAGACGCGGCCAAGTATGTCGCTAGATGCTTGGTGTGCTAACAAGTGAAAGCGGAACAGAAGAAACCCGGAGGGTTGCTTCACCCGTTGGAAGTTCCGTAATGGGAAGTGGGATAGTGTCTCGTTGGATTACCAAAATCAAGGAAGGGTAATACGGGGATTGGGCTTATGGTAGATAGACTTACTAAGTGTGCCCATTTCATACCCGTGAAGAGCAAGAGGACTATTCCATGTCTAGCTTCAGTTTACCTTCAAGGGAGTATTAGATTGCATGGTGTACCTTCCAGTATAGTGAGCGATCGAGATCCTATCTTCACTAGTGAGTTTTGGAAGAGTTTGCAAGAGGCGGTAGGGACTCAGTTGTGTTTGAGCACCGCATATCATCCTCAGACGGACGGTTAGACCGAGAGGGTGAATCGTATCTTAGAAGATCTTTTGAGGTTATGTATTTTGGATTTTGGAGGTACAGGGGAAGAGCATCTTCCATTGGTGGAGTTCGCATATAATAACAGCTTTCAATCCAGTATTGGTATGGCTCCTTTCGAAGCTCTTTATGTAAGGCCTTGTCGATCTCCTACATGTTGGTGGGAATCTACGGATAAGATCTTACTTGGGCCAGATATGGTTAGAGAGACTTCAGAGAAGATTGGTTTGGTTGGAAGAAGGATGAAAGCGGCGGAATCTTATGCGGATAAGAGGAGAACAGAGCTTGAGTTTGATATTAGGACATGCTTTTTATCAAGGTATCTCCGTTACGGAATGTGGTTCACTTTGGATCTGTTAGGAAGTGAGTACCAAGGTTTGTAGGGCCATTTCCCATTAAGGAAAGAATTGGACGGATGGCATATAGAGTGGAGTTGCCTGACAGACTTAGTGGTGTACCGGATGTATTTCATGTGTCCCATTTGAGGAGGTGCTTACATAAGACCGCTGAGGTGGTAGAGCCGAGTTTGCTTAAAGAAGTAGAGTTAGAGCGCGATGAGACGATTCGACGAGCTCCTACTCGCATCATTGGGTCAGAGGCTAGGAAGTTGAGGAACAGAGAAGTTCAGCTAGCTAGAGTGCAATGGGGAGATGACGAAAGAAATGCTACTTGGGAGACGGAAGCGAAGATGCGTTCTTTGTATCCATTTCTTTTGGAGAGTATGTCTTTTAACTTCTCCTTTATCGCTTGCCTAGTACTTATCTTATCTTTAGTAGGTCCTCTCGTTAGTCCTGTTTGACCTTTAGATAGGGAAAACCTATGGTTGAAACATGTGTTTGAGACATGTTATGGTTGATGGATGCAAGTGGATGCAAGTGTTTGCTAGTGGTTGCTCGTGGATGCATATATACACACTCTAGGCACTAGATCGGCTCAATCACTTCATATTGCATATTGCATAAAATTGTGTGTAGTTAGCTATATTTATGGATGTATAATGATTGTGTTATCATATGGATGATGCATTTTGGTGAATGATTGTGCACTCATATAGATACTGTATGTGTCGATAGGGTTATCTCGCATACATATTGGATGCATGGCACTATCATGGTTTGCATATGTTCGTACATTAGATAGGGAACATATACACACACTTTTCGCATATGCTCATACATCATTAGAAATTGTTTAAGGACAATGGATGCCCGTGTTTGATGGATTGAGTAGATGGTTGTTTGGATGGTAGGATATGCATTCTCCTTAGCTTAGAGATTTCGGGGACGAAATCCTTTAAGGAGGGGAGAATGTAACACCCCGAATTTCGGTTAATGCTAAAATTCACTAATTACAGAATAACTAATCCCAGATGTGGGAATCAAGGGTAACGGGTTGCGTCATTGCGTTCGTCTCGGAAAAATACGCGAAATAGAGTCCGAGTTTTCGAGAATCGGAGTCCGTATGAAAGAGATATGGACGAACGAAGTTAGGCAGAAGAACCCGGAACAGGCCAGAAATGCACTGGCGCACTTGTGAAGTGCGCCAGAACAAAAATGCACTGGCGCACTTGTGAAGTGCGCCAGTACAAAAATAGACTGGCGCACTTGGGAAGTGCGCCCGTGCCGAGCCAAGAAACCTGCACAGTTTCTAGAGAGTTCTGTGGTTGGGTGCACCAGTTTGGGGTTTGGGCTTGGTCTTAGGGCTGATTTCTGGAGAGTTCCGAGATCTAAGGGTCCTAATCTAATCTAGGGTTAATCTAAGGGTCTAAAATGCAACCTAATCCTATAAATAAGACCACAACCCTACCCTAATTCATTCATAATTAAACCTAGTAACTAAACTATGGCAAAATGAAACTTGGTCATGGCCTCCACAAATCAATGAAGGAAAGCAAGCTAATCAACCTCTCTAATCAACTTCTAATCCATTCTAAGCATCTTAATCTTCTTCATTTGGAGTGCAAATTGCTAGTGGTGAGTTTCTATCACTTTGATGATCAATTGTTAAGATAAGTAGATTAGGTGTAATGAGACTTATGGTCTTGAATGCGGATTTGTGAGTTTGAATCATTTGTAATGATATGTTAATCTATGTATAATATTAATCCTATGTTGAATATGTAAGTTTATGCAAGTTGAATATGTGAGTTTATGCATGTTGAATATGTAAGTTTATATGAGAGTTTATGCAAGTTGGATATGTGGGTTTATGCATAATAAGTAATTGATTTTATGCAAGTTAAGTATGTGGTTTATGCATGATGAGTATGTGATTCTATGCATGCTAAGTATGTGATATTATGCATAATGAGTATGTGATTCTATGCATGCTAAGTAGGTGATATTATGCATAATGAGTATGTGATTCTATGCATGCTAAGTAGGTGATATTATGCATAATGAGTATGTGATTCTATGCATGCTAAGTATATGATATTATGCAAGTTTAGTATGTGATTCTATGCATGCTAAGTATGTGATAATATGCATGATTAATAAGTTGTTTTATGCATATTTAACAAGTGGGTTTATGCATGTTTAACAAGTTCATATGCAAGTTACATGTATGATAATATATGCTATGCAAGTTACATGTATGTTAATATGCAAGATATGCTATGCAAGTTACATGTTTGTTAATATGCAAGTTACATGTATGTTAATATGCAAGATATGCTATGCAAGTTACATGTTTGTTAATATGCAAGTTACATGTATGTTAATATGCAAGATATGCTATGCAAGTTGCATGTTTGTTAATATGCAAGTATGTGAATGCTTATATGCAAGTTCAACATGTTATGCAAGTTATGTGTGCTTATGTAAGTTATGTGAATGCTTATATGCAAGTTCAACATGTTATGCAAGATATGTGTATAATAATATGCCAGTTCATATGCGATATGTTATGCAAGTCATGTGCGATAATATGCAAGTTTGGGTTAAATGTAGTTGGGTTAATATATGCTCATATATGCAAGTTGACATCCTCTTAACCCATGACAAAGTTATATACTAAGATTTGGTTAAACCCATGATATTTGCGATGGATCTTCCCTTTATGTCGTGAAATGAGAACGATTTGCGTGGGGAACGATGGGGTTAATAAATATGTTAATTAAAGTATGATTGGGTATGATTAAGCATACCATAAAAATAAATAAATTAACATAAGTGGGAATTTACCTATTGAGTTAGGTCTACCCCATGGGAATTTACCTATTGAGTTAGGTCTACCCATGTTATGAAAAACTTGATATTAATTAGGGATAATTAATATAAATTATGAGGGTGATTAATTAGGTGTAATTAATCGACTAAGACACGAGGTTGGACTCAGTTGTAGCGTAAAACTGCCCGGACCCAACCGGCTTAACCAGTTGCTACAAATGTTAGCCCAATGTGAGAGGTCTTAGGCACAAACTAAATACGTGATTAATGTAAAGACACGAGGTTAGACTCGGTTATGACATAAGGTTGCCCGGACCCAACCGGCTTAACCAGCGGTCATAAAAGATAGTCTAATGTGAGAGGTCTTTATGAGGATCACGGTCTTAATTAATTAAGAAACACTTAACCATATAAGCATGTAGTGGGGCTTGAGGGTTAAGTGGGTGCCTTGGGTGGCATGAGAAAACTAGTGGGTTGCCTTGGGTGGCAATAGAAAACACGATTAGAATACTTAACCAAAGTGGAACATGTAATTAAACATGATTAAGGGGTTAAGTAAGTGCCTCGGGTGGCATGTGGGAATTAAGTAAAGGACTTGGGTGTCATGTGGAAATCTAGTGGGTGCCTTGAAAGGTAAATAAAAATATGATTAATGACTTAACCAAAGTATTTATAACATGTAAGTAGACATGGTTAAAGGGGTTAAGTGGGATACACTAGATAAAATTAACAAGCTTAGGTGGTAGCTTGTGGGGGCCCATCTCAACCAATATCCCAAACGTATCTTTGTGGGCTCGACCCAAGTCGAGTGACGGGACACGCATATTGGGCTTGACTATAAGAGGCCAAAAACGGGTTAGCGGTGGCAACGTAGGACCAACGGGTTTCATATGCGTGTGTGGACCCGGGCTGGTTAGTAAATCGTTGTTGCATCATGTAGGTATAAAGCCGTGCACCGTTGATATTATCAGGTTGCCACTTGGGGAAATGATACACCCCATTGTGGGACCAGCACGGGTATCTACGTTAGGGAGCCGATCGCTTGGGAGTAGTGGGTACACCTAGTAATGATAGGGGCAGACGGCACCTATGTAGGGGTACTAGAAACTACTGGGTAAAAATTACTAAATACATTTAGTGGGATCAACCTTTAAGTAGGAATTAATCTTAGGTAGGTAAAACTGGTGTGGTGCAGTGTAGGAATTACTTTTGGGTGGATAAGTCTGGGGCGGTGTAATCTAGTAATTATCCTTGGGTGGATAAATGCGTCTTTACGGTGATCTTAGTTTATCCTAAGTTTACCAAGCTGCTTAGTGTAGCCATTCATCCCCAGTCGTTACCGTATATCAACTTATGTCTTCTCTGGTTATTTTAATGATTGTATTGTTAGGGTTATAGGACTCACTCAGACTTATGTCTGACCCCGTTGTTTTTATCTTTTTCCCCCAAACCCAGGTTATTAGAGTGGGCCTGGTGCTAGTGGGCTTTGATCTGATTGCTGTATCTATCCTATGGAGCTTGGACCTCTGAAGTGAAGCCGAGCTTATCTTTCCTTTTATGGCTATTAGTTATGTAGTGGGATTATGTACTTCTATTTTATCAAGATGGATATTATGTACTTGACTCTGGTTTATGGTTTTGTGATGTAACCAAACATGTATTACTTTCCGTTGCAATGAAATGATGATTTAAATTTTCAAGTATTATTTATATCTGTCTTGCTGTAATTTTACTGTTCTATATTCACTTAAAATACTTCACCGAAACTAAGGCATTCCCCTGGTATGAGTGACCTTAGCGGGCGTGGGGTGTTACATGGACGATATAAGCTTCTTGGAAATTCTGGAGCAATCCGGATCGGATCGACTAAAAGGGGACCGGATCGGCTAGGAGTCGGGTTGGATGAGCTGAATCAGATTGGGTCATGACAAGAAGGAAGGCCACCGCTTGCATTGAGTTGGAGTTGGAATCTGACTGGAGCTTGGTATGGGGTCGGATCGGACCAACTGGGGAACTAGAAGGCCGAACCGAACCCAGGCAGGAGCACCGAACCGAACTAGGATCTGGAGACGAAGGAACACCGAACCAAACCGACTTAGGGAGGAGCACCTTGAGGGACCGAACTGATCCGCAGCATGAAGTTTCACGACCGAACTGAGGCAACGACCGCGGACCGAACCGAACCTAGTTCGAGCCCCCACTACTACTATGCGAAGACTCTTCTGAAGACCAACTCCAATTCGACCAAAACTCGAGATGCAAAGGAAGTCCAAGTGGGAAGTTATAGCTCAGTATCCAGATGGGAACCAACGAGTTAACTTCATGAGTTGGGTTTTGCTGCGGGACGTGCACAAAGGGGTTATCGATGTCTATAGCTTTGACTCACCACTGAGAGACGGATATTGGCTATGGATCAGTGCAGAGGAGCCGTTATGACTCCGTGGGGCAAAGTGATCGTAGCAGGGCTATGAGCCAGTGCAGTGGAGTTGTCATGACTCCATGGGGCAGAGTGGACAAAGCAAAGTATTAGTTGTTACAGATCAGTGCAGTGGAGCCGTCATAACTTCATGGGGCAGAGTGACTGTAACAAAGAATTGGGTGATCAAAGTGGTAGATATCATATGCTTTACGCACTGAGTGAGAGATGTGAGGATGATTGCTATGTTTGATGTTTGCTATCACCATGACATGCACACCCCTTCCCATTATTTTCTCACCATGTGTTAGTGTCACCTTAGAGTATTGTACATCCTGTTGTGCTAACTCTTTGGTTGAAGGTCCAGGTTCAGGTATGGTTATGTATACCTATTATTGTTCTGTTTTGCTGCTTATCGCTCATACCAGACTTTTGTCTGACCTAGAGTTTTATGTCTCTTCTTATTACTTTGGGTGCTCCTAAACGAGTAGACTAGAGATAGGTTAGCTGGTTATGTACAAGTAGGTGTCCAGAGACGAGCAGGAGGCTTACTCGTATTACTCCCATATATTTTCCCTGTGTTGTTGCTGGTCACTACTTTGGGCACTAGTATTGTACCTTCCTATTTTGCTTTAGAGACAGTTTTAAAGGTTGTAATAAAGATGGTTTAGATCATAAACTGTATTTTGAATTTTCCGCTGCTATGATGATTTAGTTTTTAGCATATGCACTGTCTTGCTTGTTTTATATCAAGTTATGTTATTATTGTATTTTGTTCCATGCGCTGTGAGATATACTACAGGTTCTTTGATGATTCATCGTCTTCTTTCTTTTCCTTTGATGACTGTCCCGTGCTGGTTGGATATTGGCATAGCGCGTTTCATTGGAAATGTCGGCTGGTGCGAGGCGGGCCGTCACAACTTTCCTGCAACCAACTATGACGCCGAGTACGAAGCCTTGATTGTCGGATTCAAAATTGCAGTTGAACTTGACATCAAGGAAATCCAGATATACTCAAACTCTCTTCTCGTAGTACGTCGGGTACTAAGAGAGTATCAAGCCAAGCGGACATGGCTTGATCCTTACCTTGCTCTGGTTCGCGAACTTCGTACCAACTTTGACTATTACATCATTACACGCATCCTTGGAGGAAAAAACAAAAAGGATGACTCCATATCCAAACTGGCAAGTTCCGGGGATGCGCAGCTTATGAAGCTTTCCCCCGTCGAGGTACTTGAATCTCTGAGCATCGATCAAATGCTTATTGATTCGGTAGCAACGACGGAAACCGAGTCCAAACCAAAGTCATGTAAGACACCGATTAGGAACTACTTACTACACGAAATTCTCCCCGAGCACCGCAAACCAAACAAGCACTAATCCGAAAATCTTCCCGCTATATCATCCTGGACGGGGTGCTCTAACACAGGGAATTCTCTGTTCTGTTACTTTGGTGCGTAGCCCTTGACGACGCCGAATGTGTATTTCTTGACATACATGAAGGAGAGTGCGGCGATTACAACGGGGATGGGAGAACTCTAGCAAAAAAAGGTCCTCATATACGGATATTTCTGGCCAACGCTTGACCAAGATGTGGGGGACTATGCCCACACGTGCCACAAATGCAAGAGATTTTTAAGATTCCAAGAGCCCCGCCTACCATTCTAACGCAAATGGTCAGTCCCTGACCAATCACCATGTGGGGAATAGACCTCATCGGGACCCTCCCAATGGCTGGAGAGGGACACGTTATGCAATCGCAATTGACTACTTTACCAAATAGGCAAAGGCTGAAGCCCTCACCACTATCACTACTAAGAAGGTAATCAAGTTCGTCGTTCGCAATAGTATCACCCAGTATGGGATCCCCCAAGCCATTATATCAGACAACGGGACCCAGCTCGAAAGCTCGGTGTTGAAAAACTTCTGCCGACGGCACAAGATTGAGAAGAGGTTCTCATCGGTGGCTTATCCCCAAGCCAATGGACAAGTCAACGTTGTCAACAAAGTGATCAAGTCCATCATCAAGGAACGACTGGAGATGGACGAAGGCTTGTGGGCCGAAGAACTCCCTCTGGCCCTATGGCCCTACAGGACCACACACAAGTTACCGACCGGCCTCACCCCTTTCGCTCTTGCCTACAGATCTGAAGTTGCCATTCCCATTGAGATAAAGCTCCGGTCTCATCGAGTCACTTACTATGATTAGAAAACCGAACAAGATCTCCTCTTGAAATCACTTGACCTGCTCAAAGAGAAAAGGAATGAAGTTGAACTCAAAGCTGCCGCTCAACGCTAGCGGGCCGCCTGATACTTCAACTCAAGAGTCTATCCCAATGATCTCAATATCGACGATCTCATCCTGAAATGAATCTTTTCTCCACTGGCTGGCCTCAGTCCTCGATGGGAAGGTCTGTACGTCATACAACAAAGGCTCGGGGACGAAACCTTCAAACTAGCGACTGTCGATTGCACCGAGCTCCCGAGGGATTGGAATAGAGAACACATTCATCGCTATTTTACCTGACTAATTGTACAGATTTACTGCTTTCTACCAATGTTTTGTTTTCTTTTAATTCAAGGCATTGTAAAGGCTGTCACTACCAAAGTTATTTGTAAATATTATGATTAGTTATTTTGGTATGATTAGCATGTTTGCTCTTTGTGTAGTATGCCGAAAAAACTGTAACAACTTACTTGTTCGCACAAGCACTCAACACCGGGTCGTCACCTCGAGGATGGGAGTTGGAACCGCCACAAGGTCCCCGAACCAACAATGAGATCAAACATACGGATCCCCAGACCGGCACCCTGAGCATGGGAGCCGGTACCACCCCACTTGAGTCTTGAATCAACGATGAGACCGGGTATAAATAGTACTATTCGAGTCTTGAATCAACAACGAGACCGAGCATAAATAACACCACTCGAGTCTCGAATCAATGAAGAGACCGAGTATAAAATGTTTTGTCACCCAGTCTCGTGGCTCCATCCGGCCGATCCTGGTACTATTCGAACCTCGGCCCAGCACCGAGACCGAGTATAAACCGTTTTGCTCACAAGCTTCGGGCTTGGGGGTAGCCCCTTCACCACAGTCCGACCCACCAGGTCTGGATCCGGGCACCCTTTGGCGAATAAACGATTCCCTCATGCTTTAATCCCGAAAGAAAGACGAGAGAGCCAAAATCCGGACGAATCGTAACATCCAAGGCTCCTCATGACTTAGGACCAAAAACCTAGTGGAGGTCCAAGAGAGAGGGCAACTGACTAGAATTCTGCGTGACTTGAGACTCCGGACCGATGGAAGGCCTGAGAGAGGAACCAACATGCGACCTCTGCATGGTCGAGGGACACCCTACGGTGTGAAGTCTTCGATCACATCTGGTTGAGTGTAACAACAATTATGCATATGTAAGTACAGGATGTTGGAAAGCATAAGACATGCATTCAAACATTTGACGCAAATGCAATATAAGAAAAACTAACTAATACTTTCATTCACATAACTAAGTCGGACTACATACACTGATATATTTCTTTCCTAACGACTCGGTATACATGAAAACCACACTATGCCTCCAAAAGCCAAAAGGTGAGGGTCGTACTCGCATATACTATCAGCCTACATTACTAAAATACAAAGTGGCACATCACTTGGGTAGCTCGCCCTCCTCCACTTCCTTGGGCTCCTGCTCCCCCTTCTTCTTCTTCTTGCCCGAACCACCGCCTTTCAAATCATCCCCTTTCTTCCTTCACTTCCTGGAACCACCCCTTCTTTTCTCCTTCTTCCCTTTGAGTGGAGAAGGGAAAAGAGAGGCTAGTGGGATCTCCTCGTCCTTGATGATTTCTGTGATCTCATCATCAGGCGGTATTCCCCTCAATGGCAAAGGAACGACCTCGCTTGAAAGTGCAAGTATTGACGGCGCACTTTCTTTCCCTTGGGACCCAGTCTTCGGTACCACCTTTTGCAGGCCCGTCTTCCCAGCCTTAAGTTTTTTGGCCTCTGCTTCCTGCAACATTCGGTACGTCTCTACGGCCTTCTTCCTGGTGGCCTCTACATCAACCTTTTCCTTCAGATCTGCATGTTCCTTCGCCATAGCCTCTTTCTCTCTCTGAACCATGGCTGCAACATATTGCTCGGCCTTCTTCCTGGTATGTACCAAAGTCGTTTGCCTGGCCAGCTCGTTATCTACCTTTTTCTGCCCTTGCTCCTCGACCTTGGAGTGTAAGCCCACTTGCTGCTGCTCAAACATCCCCCACATCGTATGCTTGCTCGCTTCGGCAGTCTCTGTCACCTGTCCCTCCTGCCCATCTCTATCCATGAAAGAACTAAAATACGCTAACTCCTCCTTAGTGAACATAATCTCCGTTCCTGCTCCGTCACCCAGCTGGCTCGTGAAACCTCCCACTTCGATTTTGGGCTGCCCAAACTGAGTCGGATCCACGCTCACTATCATTTCCATTCAAAGGGCTCTGCACATTGTAGAAAAGGCTCATCAGTCGACTCAATTTCTATGCACTTACACCCTTAAGTACTTAAGGAAGGTGTTACTTTACCTATCGACACCTGTGGTGCTGTTCCGGCAGGCACCAAGCCCTCGCCCGTTGTCTGAGTTAAACTCTCAGGACCGAACCCCGGTTGGTCTGGATTGTATTCAGGTACGACGGGAGGGGAGAGAGGGGAGGACGGCAACTTGCAAGCTAACAATTGGAGCAAGCGACCCAGCTGGCTGTTGGGAAGAACTACCTCCTATGAATTCATAGGCCACCACAAAACGGTCAGTGTCCACGGTTTTTCCTTTAGCGACATCCCGCTCTGCCGCAGCGTCACTCCTCAATATCTCTCTTCCCTCTTGTAGCTTCAAGCATTCTTCCTCTTTTAAGTGAGAAAACATGAAATCAACTCCGTCAATGACATCCACCCCCTATTCGTCGGCCTCAACTACCAGCAGTTTGTCCCACACCTTGGGAAGTACCCTGGAGTAATTGTCAGTCCATGAAAGATCGCGATACTTGAGCACTTTAACATACGTATCCCATATGTAAGGCCCCAAATCATGTTCGGCCTGGGATGCAGCATCCTCCGCTGCAATTCTGAGCCCCTCTACCTCTCTCGCATGCTCGGCCCTCACTCTATCCAGCTGGCTTAATGTATATCGAGTTGTTTCCTTGGCCTTTTCCTTGTCTCTCTTGGCCTCCTCGACCTGCCTCTTCAGATTGGCAACCTCCTGCGCCAACCTCCGAGTTTCCACGTTCTCAGCTTTCAATCTTTTGTTCTCCCTCCTCGGAGCCTTATTCTCCTCCTGGAGTTGAGAAACCCTTCCGTTGTCCTTCTCTAGTTAGGTGTTGAATCTTTCTAGATTGGATTTATCTCTCTTGAGGGTCATATTCTCAGTTGTGAGCTCGACCGTTGCATCCTTGAAACTCGAAGCGGTATGTTTTGCATCCCTCTTCAGCCTATTGCGATCCTCCTTCAACTCAATTGTTTCAATAACAAAAGGTTAGCCTTTAAACGAGGCACCACAAGTGCAAAAAGTGCTTACAACATAAGGGTAAGCCTCACCTATCTTCTTCTCCAAGTTTCGAATAGTCGTCCACTCATCATCGATGGTCAGACCGCGATTCTAGATCTCCACGTTCTTAGGACGAATCAAGTCAGAGAGATGCCCAACATACCTGCTAATCTCTATGACATTGCGATAAGTGTGGTACACTTTCTTCCACACAACAACGATTTCTTCCTGAGTAGCCGGACTAATATCCAGTGCAAACATCAACTCATCCAAGTAATACTTTGGGAACTGCCTTTTGAGGGAAATCTTCTCCTAGTTGGTTAGCTGTGGGACTTTCGGTCCTCCCATTGACATGACCGTCATTGATGGCACGTAACCCACTGGTTGAACAACATGACTGGTAGATCTCTGACCGGGCCCCACTTGAGGGGTAAGGAGAGGGAGCGTCGGAGCCTACGGTATGGTGCTCGCAGTTTCAAGCCTTGCATCTGTCCCCGACAATCTAAGTGGTGGTGGATATTCTGAATGTTGTTGATATCAGTGATTATCGCATGACCACGAGAATGGGAGGACTGAGGAAGTCTAGCCCCTTTCCTAAAACTGCTGAAAACTGAGCTCTTTTGCGGTCTCATGCCCCCGGATCCATAGCCTCGATGCTTGTCATCGCCACATCCGTGAGCCATTTCGCATGCACAAAGCAATGCCATAAGTCAGACTAAGGCACGCCGTACACGTGAGCAAAATGTTGTGTTATGCAGTGTTTATGAATGTTTGCCCTAAGCGCACCCTCCACAGACCGGATTGGATCCCGCTAGGAGGAGTTATCCCCCCGACAGGTAAAGTCAAGCTCCCAGAATTTGTGCCACTAGGCCAAGATGGAAGAATCTCGATTGAAACATCATTCAATCACTTAAACCGATCTGCTCTCTCCAATGAAGTAGCGGTTCCAGGAGTGGTTATCTGGGGAATCGGTCTCGCCGACGCTCTTGTTCCAACCTCAACATTTGTAAGCTGGATGGGAGTGGACAGCGGACCATCTCCTCCACCAACCGCTTCCTCAACATGAGTACTACTCGCACCAGCAACCTCCTGAAACTTTGCAATCTTAGGACATCTAGTCATGGTGGGAGGAGCTTTCCGCTTAACAACTTTCCCTTCCTCGAGGTCTTCGCTCCCCTTTCCTGAAGTAGCCGTCGAGAATATTCTCTGGTCTCATGGGTACAAGCCTGTCCGATGAAGGCCGTCCTCATCCAAAACATTCTCTATGGAGCGAACTTCCTCCGAATAGCTTTTAAACGCACTACGCATCCCTGGTATTCATCGCCCTTCGGTGCCGACTGGATTCCTTTTACAGAAGACCGAGGTCAACACCAAGTACGCAATTCGACCGACAACAAACTAGTAAGAAAACATTTTACTACCCTTCAGCCAACGTCTCGCGAAGCCCGGAGGGCAATGAACGAAGCAGCACTTGGACTTGAACAACCCAAGTCTGGTCCATGACCCTTCAATGAACCGAGCACTGTGTATTACTTCTAGGAAGTAAAGCGAAGGCGAAGTTTGGGTCTCCTCTTTATCAGAAACAAGAGCCGGATGTCCTCTCCGGTAGGGTCCATATTCTGGTACTCTCTAATTAAATGACAGGTGTTGAGGAGGAAGGCATATCCATTGGGATGAAGCTGTGTTGTAACGACCCGAAAATTCGTACCATTTGAGCTGACTAAATACAACTTACATCCAACCGAAATTGCATGAAAATATGAATCATTAATAGAAAGAAGTTAGAAGATGAGAAATAGAAAGATAGAAAATTAGAATAGAAGAAACATATGTAACGACCCAGAAAATCTGAACCAATTTAAAATTTATAAATTGGCTAAAATAATGGATTTTAAATATTTAAAATAAAATTTTAAAATAATAGAGATGAAAAGTGAGTTGAATCGACAATTGAAAATGAGTATAATTAATTATAATTATAAACAAGACCTGAAATGGCGCTGTAGTTTCAAAAATTGAATTCAAACTTTGTCGGACTGTACCGGGTGAAAAACAAAACGGATTTTAGTGAAACCAAAAATATTTAAATCTGTTAGTGAATACCTTTCTAACGAATCTGAAAAATCAAATTTTCATAGCGGGAAGCAAAAGTTATGGCCGAATGAATTTTTAGAAAGGTCGCTATGGAATTTATATAGCCCGTGAAATTGGCCATTTTGCAAACGACCTCGGAATTCGACGAAACCACTTTTGTTGGATCCGGGATGTGAAGTTATTGCTAGGTTTCAAATTTCATAATTTTTGAAGCTAGTATGTGAGCGCGGCAAAGGAAAATGTGTTTTGGTCAATTACAGTTAAATTGGATCGACCAGAAATGGGCCTTTTTGCAAACGGTCTCAGAATTCGACGAAACTAGTTTTGTTGGGACCGTATCGTCAAAACATAGCTAGATTTATTTTTCTGGAATTTTTCGAATCAGTTTGTGGCCCTGGCAAATTGAATTGTACGTTCAAATCAAATATTGAATGTTTTATATTTTAATTTGAAGGAAAACTGACTGAAACATTCGAATGGGCCTTCGAAACATATACCATTGTGTTCAGAATGGGGGTAAAACGCTAGGGGCGACAGTCATTGGGTTTCGATTGGTGGTGGTGTCAGAAAACCCCTTTAAAACTTCCCCGACCAAACAGAATTTTTATAAAAAAAAAAGAAAATACTTTCTCTCTCCCCGACGATCGAAGGCGGAAACCTATTCGCCAGTTCCCGAGTTTTTTCCGGCCGCCACACACCTCGTTAACCCCCGACCCTTTGGAACTTTTTGAAGACCTCGCCGCCCTCTTCAAATCCATACCCACCATCGCCAGTTTCGTAGCCTGTGGAGAGCGGGTCGGGCTTGGGAAGTCGGCGACTTTGGTTCGCCACCGCCGTCGACTGGGGCCACCGAAGTGGGCCCCACTTCTGGCGCAGGTGCGCCTTTCCTTGCCTGACGTCGTGGTAAAGGCGGATCGGCTTCATACTTCACGGATTGATCGAAAAATTCAAATCTAGTTTTGAAGATTTTGAAAGGTAATCGGCTGTTTAATTTAAAACTGATTTCAACTCTTTAAAACCGTTGCAAACTTTGAAAAATCATATCTTTTTGCTGTGTTAACGAAATTCGATGAAACAGGAAACATCGTGACCGTGTGGACGCCTTCTACATTTTAGAAGAGACTGCATATTTTTCTGAGCCTTCTGCTATTTTTGGTGGAGTGGAACCCAATGTGAGATTTCTAATTTATAAACAATATGGAAAACGACGATGTATAAATTATATAGTCGATGTATGAGTTATATAAGCGTTGTACACCTCATGTATAAGCATTGTATAAGTTGTATGTTCGATGTATAAGTTATATATGCGTTGTAAAAATAATATATGTGTTGAAATAGAAGTGAATTGCTATATATAAATATATATATATACGCCCCTCGTCCACAAACCATGGACGATATTTATTGGTTGTGACTGGTGTGAAAATTGATTGATAGCGAATGGTTGTTCGGGATTGTTTGTGGTTGATATTGATTGATTGTGGTTGAAAAATACCCATTTGTGGTTGAGAAATATTTGGTTGAAACCACATAGGAGTAGTTTGTGGAAATGAAATAAATATATATACATGCCGCCTGCGTGCGAACTAGATGCATGATCCCCATTGTCAAAAACCGCGAGGTTTAAAGGTAGAGCGAGGAGCCGTACTAGGGACGGTCCTGGTTTTAACTATCATACTATTATGCTGCCGAAATTTTGAATAATATTCATGTGTTTGAATTATTTTCATTTGCTGAAACTATATTTATTCATTGAATAGAAAACCTTCATGTGTTGAATCGATATTCATTCGTTGATTAGAAATTCATGTGTTGAATGGTATTCGTGTTTTAAATATAAAAATCACATTTTTATCTATATATAGAAACTATAGAAAACCTTCATGTGTTGAATCGATATTCATTCGTTGATTAGAAATTCATGTGTTGAATGATATTCGTGTTTTAAATATAAAAATCACATTTTTATCTATATATAGAAACTATAGAAAACCTTCATGTGTTGAATCGATATTCATTCGTTGATTAGAAATTCATGTGTTGAATGGTATTCGTGTTTTAAATATAAAAATCACATTTTTATCTATATATAGAAACTATAGAAAACCTTCATGTGTTGAATCGATATTCATTCGTTGATTAGAAATTCATGTGTTGATTGGCATTCGTGTTTTAAATATAAAAATCACATTTTTATCTATATATAGAAACTATACAAAACCTTCATGTGTTGAATCAATATTCATTCGTTGATTAGAAATTCATGTGTTGAACGGTATTCATATTTTGAAATAAATTATTTCTTAATAAAAATAACCTTTTATCAACTATATGGACTATGTAAAATAATCCTGTTTTGAAACAAATTGTTTTACGATAAAAATCCTATTTTTATCACCTATATAAACTATATAAAATTATAGTGTTTTGAAATGAATTGTTTTACAATAAAAATCACATTTTTTATTATATACATGAATTGTTGAAATGTGAAGTGTTAAAAATAGCAACTCGTTCAAATAAATATGCATGAGTCGAAATATTCATTAATTAGCTAATGATATGATTTTTGCCTATGCATGCAACAATAGAATGAATGGTGTTTTTAAACCAAACGGAATCAAATATGAAGTGAATGGAAAATGATAAGTGATAAGAACTGTATATCTGTACATGCATATTTATTTGAACAGGTTATAGCAAAGGGGCTAGAGAAGAGGAATAAAATTTTGTGCCCGACAAATAGGTACACATTTACTGTTTTGTTTGGGTGATGATTTTATGAGCCTGTTGGCTAGCCGCTTGGCTTTTTCTTTTTCTTTTTGACATGAGACGCCCGTGTGGCTATTTGGGAATTTTCTCAGCCCCTCCTGTACAAAGGAGGTTATGGCGAATTTTTCCGAAATTTAAAGGCGTTAGTGAAATATTTGAAGTGAAAACGATATTGAAATTGTTGAGTGAACTATGTTTATATAAATATATAAATATAAATAAAATTAAAATGAAACGTGGCCGTGCAGTTCGTGTTTTGAAACCGTGATTTCAAACAACTAGTGCGGGAAATCCGACCATTGGATTTTCCCGAAACCGCAACCGTTGGGTTCGCCTTGGAATAATATTTTCAACGGCACCAACTTTGTAAAAATCCAACGGTTGGATTGTCTGGAATGTTTAATTCAAATCTAAAGAAAAACAGCGCCAGAATCGATTATATATATATATAAATATAATTATATTTAATCGAATAACGACGCTGCAGTTCGTATTTTGAAATCGAAACTTCAAACGATTGTACCGGGAAATCCGACCGTCGGATTTTCCCGAAACTGGAACCGTTGGATTCGTTTTGAAAAGACCTTTCTAATGATGTAAATTTTGTGAAGATCCAATGGTTAGATTTTCAGATATGTGTAAATCAAATCTAAAGAAAAACAGCGCCACGACCGCGTTATGGCCCGAAGCGTCGTCTTGAATAAATTGGCTATTTTAAAATAAATAAAAATAGCGATAAATCGTTATAAAATATCATAAACGATATGGAATGGAAATAAACTGAATTTGCTTGATTTATGTGGTATTTGATGGTTGAATGTGTTTGATGTGAAAATTACCTTAAAGAACATAATTGGTGTTGTCGAATAATTTAACCATTGAAGTAAATTGATGTGAAATTCTAAATATACGTGAATTATTTGAAAAGGCCGAGTTAATTCTCATTTCAAATAATTGACCGACGATTGAAAGTCGAAGATGAAGACGGTGGTCGAAGACCGGAGATCTTCACCTCGTTTGGATGGTAACCGAGGTCCTGATTGGTAGGCATCCCGAAATATGGATAATGAGTGGTGATCGTCCCGACGTACGTGGTGATCGATGGGTTTGCGAGGTATTTAGTGCCTCCGGTTTCGTTCAGACCCAGAACGGACTTGTAAATGAACTGTGTGTCTGACATTGGATTTTATTCTGTGTTGATTGATCTCTGTTAAATATACATCTGTTTGGCGGTGGAGAATTTATTCTTTTGCTTATCGCCCTTCTCTGAAACGCCTGAGCTCAGAGGTTGTATATTGATGAACATCAGTCGCATGGCATGAACTACTAATGTGGCATGCCTAAGTGGCAAATGATCAGGGCTTCTGTTGAAAAGCAAAGTCTTGTGGTGATGATTAGAGCACCGCCTGTGTGGCGTAGCTTTGTGTATAACGTGAAATCGCGAGCCTCACACCCCGGTATGAACCAGAAACGGGAGTAGGACCTCATGGAGGGCATGCATTTCCTTCTAGCTAGGGTGGTGTCAGTGACCTACCAGCCCTGACATTTATATACTTTTCACCTGTGTGGTTGTTGCTGTTGCGAGGCGCCTCGGTTAGATCGGACGATCCAGGTCCGATGGAGTCATTCGTTGGCTCGTTTACGCCCCAAAGGGCGGGGAAACGTATTGTTCAGGAATTTTAATCCACATCGGTGGACCGGCCCTGTCGCTCCAAGGGACCACCTGAGTCTGGGTCCTGTGGCTCGGGCTAGAGAGTCACGAATTCGGTAAGGACTATCTTTTGCCTTGGTTCATGACGGAAATCCAATTTCCAAATACGACATCGTGCAGTTTTGATTGTATACCTATATATGACGACATAGTGGTATGGGGCATTAATGTCGTCTATGATTGATAGTTATGATTTGAAATTGTTTTAAAAACATATAAACACTAGCAATAATATCAAATGCTTTTGATTTATTCGTATCAAGCATATTTTGGCCGTTATATGGTAAAAACTCTATCCTTCGGTTTGCATTGCATTGTGTGATGGGAACTGAGTCTTATAATGGCTTCATTTTTATAAAAAGCATTGCGATGTTTAAAAGAAAGATTTGTTTTAAAGCACTGGCAATCCAATGGAGTAAACCCATTCCACGAAAGTGGCGTGGTCCTGTGATTAGCCATATTATAAATGTGTTGAGTAGATTTCTCATACCAGTCCCATGACTGACTCGTAGTTTGTTTCACTTTCAAACTCGGGTGCCCCTTTTTCTACACGGGCAGCCTTGTATTCAGGTTTAGCTGGTTCTTCCTGGATAGCCGGAGCTGAAGATGGATTCTATCATTTATCTCTTTTTATGTTGTTCAGCTCCTATTGTACATATTTTGTTTGTTTTCCGCTGTAGACATTTATGTATAGCTGAACTGTATTTGTACTAAGTAAGATCTTGTATACTGTGTAACTCTGATGATTACTTTTATCCAGTATATTCTATTGTTCGTTATCTGGTGTATTTATTTAATTTTGTTCTGCTATTATCTGTTTCTGTGTTATATTCCAAAGATTACCCTTGTCTCCGTCAGAACGGGATTTGGGGTCGTCTCAACGTGGTATCAGAGCTTTGGTTAAGCTTAGTTCTGGAATATAACATTGGAACGAACTCGTCAGAAATAGAACCAGTAGTGTTCTTGGATGGGTAACTCTATACAGATAGGATCAGCAATATCCTAGTATGAGTAAAGCAGAATGGTAGAATTTATTCATTTAAATCACACATTGAACTGATTTAAAAATAGATAGGAATATATATATACTTGTGCATTATATATGTTTGAACAGGTAAATGGATTAGCTGTTGAGTAAAGATTTTATTTGCATGCCCGACAAATAGGTAAACCTTAATGAGTTGGATGCGAAATATTATTATATCAACTCCTGTGAATGCCATTGGATGCGGAGTGCTGGTTTTTCTATGTGAAATAATAAACGTCGCCATAGGATAGTAACAATTAATTTTGAACTACATTACATGGCATACTTCAGAAGATAGGCATACATCATCATATACCACATAAGCATTTGGAGCTTGTGTGACGAGGTGGAAGATTTACCATACAAGCGAGAGGCTTGTATGGCGATGACTATATTTTGCAGGTTGAACTGATGACTGATATGGACTATTTAAAATTGTAACGATTAAATTTGCCAGATTAATAAAACCCCCACACAGGTCTGGAGTTGACAATAATCACGTCTCTCTAGTTATTAGATACGGCTCATGGACTATTTATTTCCCACACGGGTCAGGGTGACGAGAATTTATTCTCTGGAGTTATTATCAATACATGCTCCCCTGTAAACACCAAAATATATCACTATAAATATGTGTATGCTTATTAGGATTTATTGGGTACCTAATACGGCCCAATAAATTTCCAAACCTCTCTCCGTACAAGGGAGGCTATGGCGAAATTTTTCAAAAATTCCGGGTGTTAGCCAAATTTTTGAAGAATTTGAAATTTCTCAGAAACTGAAAAGTTGGAGAATTGAAGCCAGATCGAACGTAGAGTTGATTAATCAAACCACTTTCAACTTTGTTCCTTTTCGGGGATGAAAAGTTTTAAGTGGGGGAGATTGTAACGACCCAGAAAATCTGAACCAATTTAAAAATTTTAAATTGGCTAAAATAATGGATTTTAAATATTTAAAATAAATATTTTAAATAATAGAGATGAAAAGTGAGTTGAATCGACAATTGAAAACGAGTATAATTAATTATAATTATAAACAAGGCCTGAAATGGCACTGTAGTTTCAAAAATTGAATTCAAACTTTGTCGGACTGTACCGGGTGCAAAACAAAACGGATTTTAGTGAAACCAAAAATATTTAAATCTGTTAGTGAATACCTTTCTAAGAATCTGAAAAATCGAATTTTCATAGCGGGAAGCAAAAGTTATGGCTGAATGAATTTTTAGAAAGGTCGCTATGGAATTTATATAGCCCGTGAAATTGGCCATTTTGCAAACGACCTCGGAATTCGACGAAACCACTTTTGTTGGATCCGGGATGTGAAGTTATTGCTAGTTTTAAAATTTCATAATTTTTGAAGCTAGTATGTGAACGTGGCAAAGGAAAATGTGTTTTGGTCAATTATAGTTAAATTGGATCGACCAGAATGGGCCTTTTTGCAAACGGTCTCAGAATTCGACGAAACTAGTTTTGTTGGGACCGTATCATCAAAACATAGCTACATTTTTTTTCTGGAATTTTTCGAATCAGTTTGTGGCCCTGGCAAATTGAAATGTACGTTCAAATCAAATATTGAATGTTTTATAATTTAATTTGAAGGAAAACTGACTGAAACATTCGAATGGGCCTTCGAAACATATCCCATTGTGTTCGGAATGGGGGTAAAATGCTAGGGACGACAGTCGTTGGGTTTCGATTGGTGGTCGTGTCAGAAAA
Source organism: Allium sativum (assembly GCA_030737875.1). Classification (NCBI taxonomy): domain Eukaryota; kingdom Viridiplantae; phylum Streptophyta; class Magnoliopsida; order Asparagales; family Amaryllidaceae; genus Allium; species Allium sativum. The sequence continues at coordinate 209,256,556 of CM060919.1, forward strand.
CCCCTTTAAAACTTCCCCGACCAATCAGAATTTTTATATAAAAAAATACTTTCTCTCTCCCCGACGATCGAAGGCGGAAAACTATTCGCCAGTTCCCGAGCTTTTTCCGGCCGCCACACACCTCGTTGACCCCCGGCCCTTTGGAACTTTTTGAAGACCTCGCCGCCCCCTTCAAATCCATACCCACCATCGCCAGTTTCGTGGCCAGTGGAGAGCGGGTCGGGCTTGGGAAGTCGGCGACTTTGGTTCGCCGCCGCCATCGACTGGGGCCACCGAAGTGGGCCCCACTTCTGGCGCAGGTGCGCCTTTCCTTGCCTGACGTCGTGGTAAAGGCGGATCGGCTTCATACTTCATGGATTGATCGAAAAATTCAAACCTAGTTTTGAAGATTTTGAAAGGTAATCGGCTGTTTAATTTAAAACTGATTTCAACTCTTTAAAACCGTTGCAAACTTTGAAAAATCATATCTTTTTGCTGTGTTAACGAAATTCGATGAAACAGGAAACATCGTGACCGTGTGGACGCCTTCTACATTTTAGAAGAGACCGCATATTTTTCTGAGCCTTCTGCTATTTTTGGTGGAGTGGAACCCAATGAGAGATTTGTAATTTATAAACAATATGGAAAACGACGATGTATAAATTATATAGTCGATGTATGAGTTATATAAGCGTTGTACACCTCATATATAAGCGTTGTATAAGTTGTATGTTCGATGTATAAGTTATATATGTGTTGTAAAAATTATATATGTGTTGAAATAGAAGTGAATTGCTATATATAAATATATATATGTATATATATATATACGCCCCTCGTCCACAAACCATGGACGATATTTATTGGTTGTGATTGGTGTGAAAATTGATTGATAGCGAATGGTTGTTTGGGATTGTTTGCGGTTGATATTGATTGATTGTGGTTGAAAAATACCCATTTGTGGTTGAGAAATATATGGTTGAAACCACATAGGAGTAGTTTGTGGAAATGAAATAAATATATACATGCCGCCTGCGTGCGAACTAGATGCATGATCACCATTGTCAAAAACCGCGAGGTTTTAAGGAAGAGCGAGGAGCCGTACTAGGGACGATCCCGGTTTTAACTACCCTGCCGTTATGCTGCCGAAATTTTGAATAATATTCATGTGTTTGAATTATTTTCATTTGCTAAAACCATATTTATTCATTGAATAGAAAACCTTCATGTGTTGAATCGATATTCATTCGTTGATTAGAAATTCATGTGTTGAATGGTATTCGTGTTTTAAATATAAAAATCACATTTTTATCTATATATGGAAACTATAGAAAACCTTCATGTGTTGAATCGATATTCATTCGTTGATTAGAAATTCATGTGTTGAATGGTATTCGTGTTTTAAATATAAAAATCACATTTTTATCTATATATAGAAACTATAGAAAACCTTCATGTGTTGAATCGATATTCATTCGTTGATTAGAAATTCATGTGTTGAATGGTATTCGTATTTTGAAATAAATTGTTTCATAATAAAAATCACCTTTTATCAACTATATGGACTATGTAAAATAATCCTGTTTTGAAACAAATTGTTTTACGATAAAAATCCTATTTTTATCACCTATATAAACTATATAAATTATAGTGTTTTGAAATGAATTGTTTTACAATAAAAATCACATTTTTTATTATATACATGAATTGTTGAAATGTGAAGTGTTAAAAATAGCAACTCGTTCAAATAAATATGCATGAGTCGAAATATTCATTAATTAACTAATGATATGATTTTTGCCTATGCATGCAACAATAGAATGAATGGTGTTTTTAAACCAAATGGAATCAAATATGAAGTGAATGGAAAATGATAAGTGATAAGAACTGTATATCTGTACATGCATATTTATTTGAACAGGTTATAGCAAAGGGGCTAGAGAAGAGGAATATTTGTGCCCGACAAATAGGTACACATTTACTGTTTTGTTTGGGTGATGATTTTATGAGCCTGTTGGCTAGCCGCTTGGCTTTTTCTTTTTCTTTTTGACATGAGACGCCCGTGTGGCTATTTTGGAATTTTCCCAGCCCCTCCCGTACAAAGGAGGTTATGGCGAATTTTTCCGAAATTTAAAGGCGTTAGTGAAATATTTGAAGTGAAAACGATATTGAAATTGTTGAGTGAACTATATTTATATAAATATATAAATATAAATAAAATTAAAACGAAACGTGGCTGTGCAGTTCGTGTTTTGATACTGTGATTTCAAACAACTAGTGCGGGAAATCCGACCATTGGATTTTCCCGAAACCGCAACCGTTGGGTTCGCCTTGGAATAATCTTTTCAACGGCACCAACTTTGTAAAAATCCAACGGTTGGATTCTCTGGAATGTTTAATTCAAATCTAAAGAAAAACAGCGCCAGAATCGATTATATTTATATATATATATATAAATATAATTATATTTAATCGAATAACGACACTGTAGTTCGTATTTTGAAATCGAAACTTCAAACGATTGTACCGGGAAAACCGACCATCGGATTTTCCCGAATCTGGAACCGTTGGATTCGTTTTGAAAAGACCTTTCTAATGATGTAAATTTTGTGAAGATCCAACTGTTGATTTTCAGATATGTGTAAATCAAATCTAAAGAAAAACAGCGCCACGACCGCGTTATGGCCCGAAGCGTCGTCTTGAATAAATTGGCTATTTTAAAATAAATAAAAATAGCGATAAATCGTTATAAAATATCATAAACGATATGGAATGGAAATAAACTGAATTTGCTCGATTTATGTGGTATTTGATGGTTGAATGTGTTTGATGTGAAAATTACCTTAAAGAACAAAATTGGTGTTGTCGAATAATTTAACCATTGAAGTAAATTGATGTGAAATTCTAAATATACGTGAATTATTTGAAAAGGCCGAGTTAATTCTCATTTCAAATAATTGACCGACGATTGAAAGTCGAAGATGAAGACGGTGGTCGAAGACCGGAGATCTTCACCTCGTTTGGATGGTAACCGAGGTCCTGATTGGTAGGCATCCCGAAATATGGATAATGAGTGGTGATCGTCCCGACGTACGTGGTGATCGATGGGTTTGCGAGGTATTTAGTGCCTCCGGTTTCGTTCAGACCCAGAACGGACTTGTAAATGGACTGTGTGTCTGACATTGGATTTTATTCTGTGTTGATTGATCTCTGTTAAATATACATCTGTTTGGCGGCGGAGAATTTATTCTTTTGCTTAACGCCCTTCTCTGAAACGCCTGAGCTCAGAGGTTGTATATTGATGGACATCAGTCGCATGGCATGAACTGCTATTGTGGCATGCCTAAGTGGCAAATGATCAGGGCTTCTGTTGAAAAGCAAAGTCTTGTGGTGATGATCAGACCACCGCCTGTGTGGCGTAGCTTTGTGTATAACGTGAAATCGCGAGCCTCACACCCCGGTATGAACCAGAAACGGGAGAAGGACCTCAGGGAGGGCATGTGTTTCCTTCTAGCTAGGGTGGTGTCAGTGACCTACCAGCCCTGATATTTATATACTTTTCACCTGTGTGGTTGTTGCTGTTGCGAGGCGCCTCGGTTAGATCGGACGATCCGGGTCCGATGGAGTCATTCGTTGGCTCGTTTACGCCCCAAAGGGCGGGGAAACGTATTATTCGGGAATTTTAATCCATATCGGTGGACCGGCCCTGTCGCTCCAAGGGCCCACCTGAGTCTGGGTCCTGTAGCTCGGGTTAGAGAGTCACGAATTCGTTAAGAACTATCTTTTGCCTTGGTTCATGACGGAAATCCAATTTCCAAATACGACATCGTGCGGTTTTGATTGTATACCTATATATGACGACATAGTGGTATGGGGCATTAATGCCGTCTATGATTGATAGTTATGATTTGAAATTGTTTTCAAAACATATAAACACTAGCAATAATATCAAATGCTTTTGTTTTATTCGTATCAAGCATATTTTGGCCGTTATAAGGTAAAAACTCTATCCTTCGGTTTGCGTTGCATTGTGTGATGGGAACTGAGTCTTATAATGGCTTCATTTTTATAAAAAGCATTGCGATGTTTAAAAGAAAGATTTGTTTTAAAGCACTGGCAATCCAATGGAGTAAACCCATTCCACGAAAGTGGCGTGGTCCTGTGATTAGCCATATTATAAATGTGTTGAGTAGATTTCTCATACCAGTCCCATGACTGACTCGTAGTTTGTTTCACTTTCAAACTCGGGTGCCCCTTTTTCTACACGGGCAGCCTTGTATTCAGGTTTAGCTGGTTCTTCCTGGATAGCCTGAGCTGAAGATGGATTCTATCATTTATCTCTTTTTATGCTGTTCAGCTCCTATTGTACATATTTTGTTTGTTTTCCGCTGTAGACATTTATGTATAGCTGAACTGTATTTGTACTAAGTAAGATCCTTTATACTGTGTAACTCTGATGATTACTTTTATCCAGTATATTCTATTGTTCATTATCTGGTGTATTTATTTAATTTTGTTCTGCTATTATCTGTTTCTGTGTTATATTCCAAAGATTACCCTTGTCTCCGTCAGAACGGGATTTGGGGTCGTCTCAAGATACAAAAGATAGAACTAAACAACACCACAGAATCTCACAATCGCAGCGGAATAAAATATAATATATAAATAATCACTTTTGAAATACAAACTAGATTTGAAATTACATACATCATCAGAGTATAACACATGCACAATACAGCGGAAATAAACTCTATATATATAATGCTGAAGCCTCCTTCTCCAAGCTCCTCTAGAAAATCTATAAAATCCTGAACTATTGGACTGCCCATACGAATTTGGCACCCAAGAGTTTAGGAAAACATAGAAAAATAAACTCTGGGTCAGTCCCGGGACTGGTGTGAGTAAAAGATTAAAAACGGTTTGATTTTAACTTTCAAAACCCTTTTGAAAGAAAAGATAATCGTAAGACCTATCAACACATAAATACGGATGGTTTTTACCTTACGATAACCCAAAACTTTTTTGAAACGATATTTTTCTGGTATTATGATAGTGTCCAAATACAAATAAATAGCAATCTAGCAGAATGCTTGCATCTCACGCTCTACATTGTACACAATCAAAACCGCGGGCGCTTATTGGAGATTGGATTCTGACTATAACAAGGTATGGAACCACCTTCCAATAGTGTACCTCTAAAGGGGAATACACTGGGTTTAACAAGAACATCTTGCAACCCGGCCCATACATGACCGACCACTCATTTCTCTTGAGTGTATCGAATATATTGTCACCAAAGGTTGGTACCAACATAACCATTCCCGGGAGATACAGAAGCGAAAGAAGTAAGGAAATGAATATTCTTTAAATGGTGACAATACACCCTAATGGGAGCAACCCATATAGCCATGCTGCCTGCCCGATTTTTGTCATTTCCCGATTGTGAGGCTTGAGGTCAAAACTTACCTTTAGATATACCACGTCTTTATTCACTTTGAATGCCACATCGTCAAAACCATTGGAAATCACTAATTGATTTCCACAAAAATACTTCGGTTGTCAGGCTAAAGAAGTTTCCCTTCTGTGCCAGCAACTGGTACGTTTGAAGAAAACAACGTACGTGATCCCGTTGGAAATACACTGTCAAACATTCATCCACACAAGTTGTCCCAGGACTAGACAAACCGAAGGCACTATTCTGTAAAACAAAATAGCTCTTGCATATCTCCATCTTCAATTATCTTCAAAAATCTCTGACTTGCAACGTCTAATTCGAATTGAAGTTGAATATAATTCCGGCCTCTTCGAAACGATTTACGTAATGTCTTTTAGTATCAGTTGATGTTAAGAAATGTTTCCTATATTCATTTGATCTCAAATATTTCTTTAGAGAAATAGTTACCAGCTTAAACTGAACTGGATTAAACATAGTTTATTTTATATACCCATTATTTTATGAGCTTTGATCAAACAGAATTGTATATATCTGTATTGTTTATATCCAGACATTCGATTTGTCTTTTATAAATGAACAACTAAACCGTGTGCGTCGCATATGGTATTTTATTCAATTTTGACTATCCTTTATAATGAACAACTAAAGTGTGTGCATCGCACATGCTATTTTACTCTTAAATGTCAGCTTTTTATATATGTGTGTGTGTGTGTATTTAGCATTACTATATATGTGTGTAAAAATTAAAGAAAGGAAAAGTTTACTCACCAAAGATTTCACTATTGTTGCCTTTAAATTTATCTACTGGTTTTTAGTTCAATTCACATGTTTCGTTTGAGAGGTAAAATAACTGGTACACATATAACAAGTATTCATGTATGCATTACCATATAAATATATAAAGAAAAGGGAAGTTTACTCACTAACAGTGGGTCCTCTGTTTTCACGGTTTTAGTCCAGATTTTTCTTCAATGGTTTTCTTCCATTTGGTTCGGCTTTGCCAAAAAAATTTCAGTTTTTCTGCTGCCATTTTTTTATTTCTTGTTTTGGTTCGAGTACTTGTGAATGAATGAAATGGATTAAGTGTATTTATATGTGTTAGAAAGTATAAATAATATGGCATTTAATGTCTTGCACGAAATGAACATGGCTAGCTGATAGTTAAATGTGCTAGCTGTTGCTTTTGATTGAAAATATATAGCTATGTATATAGCTGGTTCAAACTTCAATAGTTTCAGATGAAAAAAAAAGTCATGGCCAGGACTTGCTTAAGGTACAAAAATGCTTGTACAACCATGTGCTATTAACCAATCTCTTTGTTGCTACGAAAAGAATGCAATTGCTGTGCTTGTATAGTTTGATTGAAAAGGATGAAACTAGTTATTGAAATGAAACCATAGATACGTTGTGCATGTATCTATTTCGATTTGAAAAGGATCTAGATATTATTAGTTGTGCACCGTTTTAAGAAGAAAAAGGAAGAAGCTGCATATATTAGCTGTGTAAATTGATTTGGAAGAGTGAGCTATGTTATAGCTGTGTGTAGCCATGTTCATTTTGTATTGTATTGGAATGGGTAGCTCCTATCTGTGTATGCTTTGATGGGAAGAACAACAATGCTAGAAAAATGAGGCTATGGGTGTTTACCGTCTTATACATCAATTCAGATGAATACGCACAGCCATGTGCCAAAAATACATACAATGGCATGTGTGCAGGCTATTCACATTTATTTCTTTGATTTGGAAATGAAGGGCTAGTATGCTAGGCTAGTCTAAGTTACAACAGAAATGTACAAAGCCATATGCCATAATTAGTTGCCAAGTTCTCTTTATTAATAAATGCACATGGGTGAAGACCCACATGAGCATGTGCTTTTATCCTTTTTAATTTCAATTCATGGATCAAGAACCAATTTTTACTATTTTAGGTCACATGTACAAAAGGATGTTACATCTCTTATTAAATGTAGTGTTTCTTAGCTAAGAAGTAATTTATATTTTAATTTAAGTTATGTACTTTAAATATTACTTAAGTGATATCTATATTTAATTTACATAAGTTTGAAACCCTTATAAGGTATAAACAAATATATATATATATATATATATATATATATATATATATATATATATACAAGACATTACATAATTGTTAATATACATATGTTCACTTGTTAAGGAATTAACATAAATACATACTTATAGGATTTTATAAAAAGATCATTTAAGAATCTATAATGATTAAATCCAATTTATAAAATTATTTTAATTACTTAATAAAACTATAAATTATCGCTTAACAAAATCAGTCAAAAACCCGGGATGTTACAATCTACCCCCTTAAAAGAATTTCACCGCCGAAATTAAAGTAACGAGCAAATAAAAGTTATATTTAAAGTAGACTTAAAACAAAACACATCCATGGGTCATCCCCTAATAACCACAATAAAAATGTGTCCAAAACACATAGATTACCTCCTAAAACCTCCACAGCAAGCAAAAGATATAATATAAGCATATTTAAATTCATAACTTGAATTTCCCGTTATTATATTTGGAAAACATTTCCATTTCATATTCATGCATAAGTATTCTTTCCATTTATCAGTCCCTAACCATAAATCAGTAAGAAAACAATCCTCTAAGTATTAACCCCGAAAACCGAAATCAACATCTGATCAATACCCAGAAAATCATTTAACTCAACCAATCTCTAGTTAGGTTACAATTCCATATTTTAACTCCTTATCAACTTATATTACCCATTTTCTATTTCAAAAAATGTCCATGATTACATTCGGAAAATTATCCAAAACTCTTTTTCTTCATTAATTTGAATCAAACTCATTCAAGCATATCTACCTGCTTCAAATTCTCTTTTTAGACCCTACTCTGATTTAACTTACTCCAGTTAAATTTTTGAATTCAAAAACCCAATTTTTTTGTTTTTATTCCAAACTAGTTTGAAATCACATAGCTCAACTCCATTGTTAATTTAAAACCTTTGAACTTCCCGAAAACATCCTTTACTCAAAAAATTCCCAGTTTACCCTATTTTATACTTTATTCTTGCACAATCTAATTTTGTTACATAACCAGTTCAACTTATAATCCTATTAGATTATAATAACAGCCATCGACACACTTATATATAATAATTTCGGAAAAATATTTTTTTATATCAAAATATAATTTTTGAGTAAAATTATTTCATTTACCGAGCTTTTAAAACCATAATGCATCGAATTACTTTGTTCAAGAGTTTAGAAACACCTATCAATACAGTTGTGCTGCTGTACCGACCAGAATTTATAAACTACTTGAAAAACTAATCAACACAATATAAAACGGTTTTTATATCATATAACAAATATGCGCTCATATATACACTCAAACTCGATCTAGAATATTACTAATCCCCATCTCCACCGAGTTACGTCACAGAGCCAAGGTTATCACTCAACCTTACACTCTGATACCAAATGTAACGACCCGAAAATTCATACCATTTGAGCTGACTAAATACAACTCACATCTAACCCAAATTGCACGAAAATACGAATCATTAATAGAAAGAAGTTAGAAGATGAGAAATAGAAAGATAGAAAATTAGAATAGAAGAAACATATAGAAGATAGAACTGAAAAAAA